>CM034409.1:12232500-13640000 GCA_019925095.2 Dendrolimus kikuchii | reverse complement strand
TACTGACCCACCGGTTGTAAGTAGAGTATCAATTGAAGACAGAAATTACTCATCCGTTTTTATCCGTTTTATCATCATACTTTTATCCGTGCAGGAACGGAGAAAGAATACAATTTCCTGCGGCCGGCGGACTTTCATAAGAGACGATAAAACAACCCACAGCTAGGTAGGAGGGTATTTACCCGACTGGATGACTACCACCCCTGGTCTAGAATAGGCCGCCATAACAACCTTGAGTTGTGTTCCGGCATTAGTGACCAGGTTCCAGTCTCCCTTAAGAGAATAGCAACGCATTTGTAGCACCTTTGGTGTTGCTAATGTCCATAGACATTGGTAACCGTTTTCCATCAAGTGGTCCGTCCGCCTGTCTGCTGAACTCTTGCAGTAAAAAATAAATATAATATAGGCTTGACTGAAAGCACACAACGGTATTCAATGACATTGAATGATTCAATTTATGTTCATATGAATCACCTTGCTTGATTCTTCCAAATTGAAAGACAAATGATCTATGTAACACCGGTTTAAGCGGAATGGTAAACTCCGCCTTACTTCATTCGCCCTTGTGCCCTTCGAAAAAAAAAATCAGAGCAGGTAATTCGGACCAGGAGATTACGAAAATGCAATTATTAGAATTTTTGTCTGTCTGGATGTTCCGGTTAATCTCTGAAAGGACTGGACCGATTTTCACGGAACTTTTCTGGCAGATAGCTGATGTTTTTTTTAGTTTTTTTCAAATTTGGCCCGGGCGAACGAGATATGACCGAGTCTACTATTTTTATTTTTTACCAATTTACAAGTTTTACTTAACTCTTTTACAGTGCTTTTCTTCTTGCTAGAGGATACATTGTTTTATTATTTTACTTATTAATACTACTATTATATTTTCAAAAGACGATATTTAGCGTAGTTAGTACTGGGTAGGATCAGTTTGGGTTGGAGGTAGTTTTTGGATCGGGAGCTGTTGGGAATGCTTGGGAGCATAGATAGCTGATGTTATAAGAAGAAACTTAGGCTATTTTTTATGCTTTTTTTAGGCTTGTGCGAAAATAAGATTCCACGCAGACGAAGTCGCGGGCACAGCTAGCCGTCTAATAAAACAGGTAATCGTTCGAACATTGCATTTAGTCTGCAGGACATTGCTGTTGCAAATTAACGTTAATATATAAGACTGAATTAAACAGCAAAACAAACTATGGCTGGGTCATACAAAGTGATTTGTCATAGGTAAGTTTTTTAAGGCGTAAACAATAATAATAATATTACGCCCTGGATAGACGGGTTCATTGTCTACTGACAACGCATCGGATGCACCACCCACGTTCGTCTATGATGAGACTGTACATCCCACGGAAGTGTGGAGGTAGGGGGTTTTTGAATACCAAAGATCTCCACAACCGTGAGGTGTACAATCTCAGAGAATATTTTCTCAAATTCGGCGGGACAGCGGGTATGCATCACGATTTAGTGTCCGTAGACAAAGGGTTCACACCGCTATCCTTAGCAAAACAGAACTGACAGAAGCCGTTGGTAATGAGTGCCGCTGATCGTATGGAAGAGCAAAGAGCTGCATGGCAGGTTCTATCAGGCTTCAACAGGGCCTGATGTGGACCTGCCAGTGTCGGTGAACTGGCTACGTTTCGGTGATCTATTTGAGGAAAATGAAGGGTTTGTCGGTGCAATTATGGACGAGGTTATCATGACGAACAACTATCGGAAGTACATCTTGAAGGACGACACGCTTGACATATTCTCTTCTTGCTAACAGCGGGTACTTGTACAGACACAACCTAGTAGTTAGGATCATCCACCAGCAACTTGCTCTTAAATACGGACTTGTCTCGTCGGCGGTACTTTATTACCAATACAAGCCCGAGCAAGTTCTTGACAGTGGTCATTATCTGCTCTACTGGGACCGATCAATTATCACAGACAGGAATATTGTTGCCAACAAGCCTTATATTGTGATCATTGATCGGTCTGCGAGACGTGCTATAATTGTAGACGTCGCGATTCCCCATGATGGTAACCTCGTGAATGCCGAGAAAAATAAACAAATACAGTATATTGATCTTGCTCACGAGGTTACCGCCATGTGAAACCTGGACTCTACAATCATAGTACCGATAGTGGTGTCAGTGAATGGACTAATAGCGAAGAGCCTTGACCGCCACCTTGAAAGGCTCTGGCTTGCTATCTGGATGATGGGTCGGATGCAGAAGGCAGCTCTGTTGGACACGGCCCGTATTATACAAATTATCTACATCTAAGTCGGTTGCAAATAAAACATAAAAGAAAACAACAAGTTTGCGAAATATCCTTATATTATATTAATACGTGAACCAAAAACTTAATACCCTCTTTTCACGAAAATTGCGCGGACGGAGGAGTATAAAATTTCGTACATGTCTTGAAACATGTGCCCACTGAATCCATGTTGGCAGACGTGCTTACTAAGCCGTTGACTAGTGTTAAACACTACAAGTGTTTAGATGGTTTAGGTATAGTTTATATAGGGAAGGAGTGCAGAACAAGAACAAAGGTAATATTTTTTTTTAATTATGCATAAAAAATATATTAAATCAATAATAAAATAACATTACACACACTACCGTGTATTAACACGTATACGCTATAATACTAAGAATGACTAAACAGATATACAATGCAAAAGCGGATGGATGCAGAAGTCGTGGAAGGCCACGACACACCTTCCATGATCAAATTGATCGTGTACTAGCAGAAGGTGATGTCAGGAGCCTTAATAACAGACGAGCGTGCATGACAAGAGTTATGAATGTGAAAGAAGCAAGTGAGGTGTGTAAGAATAAGCCTAAATGGCGCTCTGTTGTTCGTGCCTACCCCGCAAGGGAACTGGCGTGAAGTTATGTATGAAGTTACGCTATAATACTCTTTTGTTTATTGTTAAAGTCAAATTAACAGTCTAGAATGGCGAAACCTGTGGTTATAGAAGTTATAGTCTTTGACAACAGAACCTTAATAATGTTCAAACTTATAATTTAAATTAATTCTGTTCGAATTTCGACCACTGGGTGACCACTAGTACTTATTAATTGCTATGTTTTACTTCACACCGACTTCAAGATGTTTTTTTTGCTAAAACAAAACTGACTTGGAACTTTTAATTTTTGTTAAAATATTTTTATTTATTCTATATTTGAAGGTAATTGCTTTATGTTCCTTCCAGAACATCATCGTCTGACAAACCGCTTCCTTTATCACGAGAACAGCTCCAATTCTTTGATGATAATGGTTACTTGTTAATAAAAGGTCTGTTCGATCTGGACACTCTGAACAGATACAGGTAAAGCTTCAACATTAAGAGGTTACTTGTATTTTAGATGAATTGGAACTTTTTTATCTATACTAGTATCATAAAGAAAAAGAATATAATAATTCCACCAACGAGTATCATATTCCGAGAATAAATAAGCTGAGTTATCGAACCTCCTTGGAAGCGCTTTTGATCAATACATTTGTCTCAACTTTAATATTATACATAAAATGAGACGAAAGATGTAGTTCTAATTTACGCAAATGCGCTTCATTTTCAGTACATTTGATCCGCATATTAGAAAGGTCTGAAAAGATTGTTGAGACTTTCTGACTGATTTTTAAGTCTGTTTCATTACTTACTGTAAAGTTTTGTCTTAAATTGGTTGAAAACCATTGTATGTTGGATCCAATTTATACGTACTGATGTGGGTAGTTATGTAAGTGCCGCTGGCTTTCGGTTTCGCCGCCATTGCGAAGCCAGTCTCCAACGGACTCCAGTTCGGACGTTACGTTTTCTCCGTGCTAAGACCAAGTGAACATCGCATTCTTCAATAACTCATTGAAATTTATATACAAGCCATGAATGAATGAATGAATGTTCTTTATTGCATACATAAGTTACATATACAATAGGAGGTCTTATCGCCGCCGGCGATATCTTCCAGACCACCTTTACAATTATTAAAAATAATGAAAAAATGCTTGCTCTTTGGTGTGAGTAGGCCATAATTCGAAGACCTAAGTGCCACTTAAGGACTTGTTAGTGCCGTACACTCTCAAGAGCTGTCTAGCTTCCCCATTGGTAGTGGATTCCGAGGTTCGTGGTGCTTATTACCCCGTTGGTTTTTGTGCAGGACTTGGCATACCTCTCATTCTCATATATTCGCTTAAATATAACCCACAGTCCTTTTTTTTCTTTTTGGCCGGGGGAAATCCGTTTGAGGACTAAGCCGCGACAGGCACAGAAGCTTGGGGGGATGTTCGCGACCGGTGTGAGTGTGTGGGATTCGCCAGATCGGGGGTGGTACTAGCTTGCCCGGTCAGAACCGGTGCCATGCTATTGCCACGCCCCAGTTAGGGATACCCACTAAAACCCCTGGGTGTTCCGTCCTGCGTCTTATGCCAGGGCTACGTGAATGCGGGCTTCCCAACTCCGCGTGCCCTGGCGGGCGTGAGCCCCCCTGACTGGGCCTCTCACTATGCCAGTGGACGTATCCCCCGGCTACAACTAGGCCGGAATACCGTGCGTGAAGCGGTCTGTAACGCGCCCCACGGGAAGAGAGATGAGCGCGCGCGGAACACTCGCGCTCTCACCTCGACGGCATGTACGGGTGAGTGAGAACCCCTATACATCAGGGGCCCCACCCGCGCTGCCCGCTAACGGCGGCCGAAGGTCACTATCCGACCTCCGGCGTCGGCGCGTCCTCCTTTGGCGGGTGCGGAGCAGGGAATTACGCTCACGGTCCCGTTCCGCCTCCTCCTTCGCAAACATGACTTGCTCGCAGAAGGAGGAGACGGCGTCTCATCCGGTGTAACCCACAATCTTACTCGAACCAGCGAAGCTGTGTGGGATCCGTGATCCAGCATTGAACAACACACGTGCGGTTGTTAGTTTTTACAAACTCTACTACTAGTATGTTGATGATGATGAGGTGATGTCAGGTGCCTTAAGAACAGACGAGCGTGCATGACAAGAGTTATGAATGTCAAAGAAGCAAGTGAGGTGTGTAAGAATAAGCCTAAATGGCGCTCTGTTGTTCGTGCCTACCCCGCAAGGGAACTGGCGTGAAGTTATGTATGTATATAAAATACAATTATAAATAACGCTTTTTAATAAACACATTAACCTCTTATAACTATATATAGAAGGGGGAAACCACATGCTTCTGTTTGCAGAACTTATTTTCGTCAACTATGCGAGGGGACCGTATATAATAAACATGTATCATTCGTTAAGGATCGGACGCTATATAAAAAGGGTCTGAAATCCGAATATTATATTAATAAGGTAAGTATAGCGTGTATCGGGTACATAATTAAACAATTAATATTATATATACTAACTTAATTAATACTCGCTGATGCCCGCGACTTCTTCCATGTGGTGCGGTGTAACTATCTCACGGGAACTCTTTAATTTTTCGGGATCAAATGTATCTTATATATTGACCAGGGATATAAGCTACCACCATACAAAATTTCATTTAAATGGGTCCAGTCGTTTCGGAGATTAGCCGGTACAAACAGAGAAACAAAAATTTTGAAAAAAATCTAAATTAATTCTATTTCACTTCTAACATCCCTCTGGCTCGGTTTTTAGCTTTTTTTTTTAATTGTACAGAAATTCGACCTCTACAATTTTATTATATTATATGTATAGATTATATATACTAACTAGCGGCCCGGCGCAGTTTCGCCCGCGCTCTGTCCCGCTCCCGTAGTATATAGCGTCATGTTATATAGCCTATGCTACTCCCTGTTAACGTAGCTTTCGAACGGTAAAAGAATTTTTAAAATCGGTTTAGTAGATAGATCCAGAGATTACCCCCTACAGCGTCACAAACTCACAAACTTTACCTCTTTATAATATTACTGCATGCGTGCATGACAAGAGTTATGAATGTCAAAGAAGCAAGTGAGGTGTGTAAGAATAAGCCTGAATGGCGCTCTGTTGTCCGTGCCTACCCTGCAAGGGAACTGGCGTGAAGTTATGATGATGATGATGATAATATTAGTTTAATATGATTTCAATGTTTTATATTATTTATTGTCTACATTACCACAGTCATGTTTTTTTATATTTTCCTTAGATTAGGGGGTTGCCTGAAAGAGGATAAAGCCGCCATTTGTTCAACATTTGTTGTGTCTAGTTTTTAACAGCGTAGTTTTAATTTTGGTGAACAATAAAATTTTATCATTCATTCATTCATGTTTAATGCGTTAGTCATGTAACAGGCGTATTTTCT
The DNA here is from genome assembly GCA_019925095.2 of Dendrolimus kikuchii. Taxonomy (NCBI): domain Eukaryota; kingdom Metazoa; phylum Arthropoda; class Insecta; order Lepidoptera; family Lasiocampidae; genus Dendrolimus; species Dendrolimus kikuchii. The sequence continues at coordinate 13,633,737 of CM034409.1, read as the reverse complement.
TTCCTAAATTTCTTTTCAATCGTCTCCCTGTTACCAGATACAAGAGCTTCTTTACGACGATGTGTACATGACGTATACAGAAAACCCGCGATTGCTAGACATCGTCTCGCAGATCATTGACGACGAGATCACGGCTCTCAACGGAATGGTGATAAACAAACCACCTGGAACTGGCAGACATCGCACTCACCAGGTATGTGAAAACTTAGGAAAACTTGTCCATGAAAGACGAAAGAACGTCGTTATTTGTGTTATGGTAGGGGTTTTTTGAATGCTGCTCAGCTATCCGGTACACAAATTTTAAGCAGTGGGTGGGCGTAGTGGGTATGGGGGAAGGTATACTTACCCTTTCTGTAACTCCTAGGGTCCGGAGTTCTTGAAATATTTATTGGTAAACATAACTTCACCTATATTTTTACTAACATTATTGTGATGGGTGGTGAAAGGTCGCGACTAGTGACTAGAACAGTGATTTAGGATACGTTAGGTTGGCTTCAGACCAAAGCGCACAAGCCGAGCGAGCTTGCCGTGGCAGCGGTCGGCGAGTGCCAGAACCGACTGTAACCATTTACTATTTATTTTATACACACGATTTATACGTGAATGTTCTTTGTTGTGTTTTTTTCTTCATTTTTTGACAATACACACTGTTTTTTGGTTCTTTTTCTGTTGATTAATGGCTTTCTTTTTGACTTCAAAAGGATGGTTCAACTTTGTAAGTGCAATATTAGTGAATAAATAAGTGAAGTTACGTTTATTAAAAAAACTGAAGATCTCCGGACCATAGGGGTTGTAGTAGGGGTAAGTATGCCTGGAGGGCTGCGGTTACTTTTTGTGAGACAGTAATGTCACTCAAGGAGGCCGCAGAACGCGATAGGGAGAGGAGTCCTGCAGCGCGTGCTAATGCGTCTTCTCGAGGTCCCCGGCCATCAGCTGGCACCCGGAGAGGCAGATAGATACGCGCATTACTGCCCTCCCTGAGTTAGGTTCCGTTTACCGCGGGGGGGGCCTTTAGCTTGCTAGGAGAGCAAAGCACCTTCTACCCCCGCACAACGAAGTGGGGTGTGTTCTCCCAGGGCACACTCCACGCACTTTATTGCGCTGGATCGACTGGGCGTAACTATGTTCTAAATCTCAGCCTTTCCAACACAAACAAAAGCGCAGGGTCGACAGGGAGGAGGGGGTTTTTAGTGGGTATTGGGGTTGCTCGCTCGTGTAGCAACGCTCGGAGTCTTCCACACTATTCTGTGACGTCGATCGCGGACGGAGCACTGCCAAGAGCATACTATTGCTGCAGTGTTATCGCCCCTGACCGACGCGTGTCGTTCCCTTAGCAACGGCCCAGTTTGTGCGTAAATCGGTTAAGCATTTTCCCTCGCCTCAAAAACAAAAAAAAAGGGGTAAGTATGCCTCCCCATTCCCCATTCTACCAGTCCGCTACTTAAAATTCGTGCACCGGATAGCTATAGATATACTTTTTTATTTATTTAATGGCCTCGAAGATTTTGCATCTCTTCTTCAGTCGATGTCGACTGCTGGATGTAGGTCTCTCCAAGTCTGCGCTACATATTCCGGTCTCCCGCCTTCCGCATCCATCCCTGCCGGCGACCTTACGCAGGTCCTCGGTCCGACTGACTCCAGGGCGTTTTACTCTCTCACTTTATACGAGTTATAAAATTATCAAAATTTTCTACAACTACAAGTCAGATAGTACATTATTTTTATATACCTTTAATATCTAATAATAAAATATAATAAAACTATAGAGGTCGAATTTCTGTACAATGAAAAAAAAATGCTAAAAACCGAGTCAGGGGTATGTAAGAAGTGAAATAGAACTAATTTAGATGTTTTTCAAATTTTTGTTTCTCTATTTGTCCGAGTGTCTGTTTCTCTGGCGGTTTGTACCGGCTAATCTCCGAAACGACTGGACCGATTTCAATGAAATTTTGTATGGTGGTAGCTTATATCCCTGGTCAACATATAGGATACTTTTGATCCCGGAATATTAAAGAGTTCCCGTGGGATAGTTAAAACAACCACACCACGAGGACAAAGTCGCGGGCATCAGCTAGTACTATAGTAAGTCTGTGAATGGTTCGAGTTTGTACACTACGTTTAAAAATGTGAGGTGATACTACTATTCGGACTACGAGATTCCGAAAGCACAATTTAGTATTTTTGTGTCTGGCTGTTAGAGCATCACGTAAAAACTACTGAACGGATTTAAGTGAAATTCGAAACGGAGATAACTTATACCACGGGTCGTAACTTAGGATACTTTTTATCCCGATAAATAACGTAGTTTCCGTGGGATAAACGAAAATAGCGAAAAATATGGCGCTGCGATCGCATCTTTTTTGAAACTACTATAAACCAAACTCACTCCACGTCTACAATTGAGCGGTTCTCAGTTACTTATTTGTACCTTGAAAACATTAATATCATGAAAACAGGCCAACAAGCCCTGATAGAGGAATAAAATAAAAAGTTTTATTGAAGGTTTATATATTGTTACGTACGAGCGGGGGTGGAGACACACTTAGGATTGGAAGCAAACACCAGTTATTTAACTAGACGCTTTTATTAACTTACACAGCCGAACGTTATTCTTCTCCGCAGGGTTGCTCCTACACGCACAACTAACGACGCACTGTCCCGACGATAAGGCGTCCCACTCACAATACCGTCGCCGATATTGCGTAGACCACCTCCTGCTATTGCAGTTCTCACCTCCGAATTTACCGCGTGTAGCTCGCTTCTGGATCTCCTCTTAAACTACGCTACACTTCTCTCACCGAACTGTCCACTAAACTAAATTCACCACTAAACTCGTCACTGCTCTTCCAACTCTTTCGTATCGCACTTGTCGCTTCGCCGTCTTGAACTGAACTCCCCTGAATCTTCTGGAATCCATAATTTGGATCTTCTTTTCGTTATTCTTTTATTTACTATCTATCCCTTTCTAAACATCTGTCTTTTCCTTCCCAAACCTTCTACTCTAGAACTTTCGTTCATCATCTATCCCTTTCAATCTGTCCTTGTCTTTTCTTTCCAGAATCTTCTACCTTTTTCTAAAATTTCTTAAACTTCATTATTCCACCATCACTTGCCACAATATACATAAAAAACTTAATTAACTTTTTATGTAAAGGAACATAGTTCTTAGTAGCACTATGTTCGTAGGTAGAAGTAGTCTACTACCTAGGGTTTTTCGTTTTTAAATTATGTTTATATACGACGGTGCTTAAACGCTTGTCACTACTTTAGTAAGTTAGTATTTATTGTTACGTATTTTACTTAAACAACTGTTTATGTCTGTTTTAATCAATAATTCCAGGATCTCATCTATCTCCCAATACGCCCAGCAAACAAGATATTGACTGTGTGGACAGCAATCGACCCTGCCACCAAAGATAATGGCTGCATATACCTGCTACCAGGGTCACATAAAGCTGAACTATTATACAACCATACTGATGAAGATGATGTAAGCACATGACTATAAACTCAATTAATACGAAATTTTATAATATAGTCAAGTAGGTAATAAAAGAAAGGCAACCTAATATAAAATATTAATTGTATATTTTTATCCATCCAGTAACGGAAAAATAATATTTATTAACACCTGCGGCCGAGCGACCTGTCGTAAGAGGTGACAAAACAACCCACAGCCAGGTGGTAGTGTATTTGCCCGTCTGGACAGCTATATAACAACTTTGAGTTCTGTTCCGGCATCAGTGGCCCGGTTCCAGTTTCGCCTTCGAGTTTGGCACCACCTCTTGTGTTGCTAATGTCCATAGGCTACTAAATACCAGGCCACTCAGAAAGTATTGCAAAAAAAAAGTTTTTATGAATGAGACTGGCCAGTTATAATTTATTTTGAAAATATGATTATTTATAACTAAAAATAGGTACGTTCCAATTTCAAAATTTCCCTCCACATTGTTTACGAGCTAATTTAAATTATTGTCTCGTTGAAAAATGGATCTGCGCCGGGAACATTTTCGCGCTATGATTTTTTACGATTTCAAGTATCGCCTGAAACCGGACGAATCGTACGATAGACTTCAAATGACATTCATGGATGAAGGCCTTTCTAAAGCAACCGTGTATCGTTGGTACAACGAATTCAAGCGCAGTTGAACAACTACAGTTGCGTTGAGCTCAAATAAATGAAAAGTGTAGCGGCCAGCAGGCTGCCTAAGCGATATAACCGTGGCAAGCCGCCTTTACGTTATTCGCCGCCCGCGCCGCACTTACGTCGCCCCTCTTCCTCCGACAGCTAAACGCTGTCGACAGAGAGTCTGTCCCGGTCAGCGCGCGAGAGCGGTCTTGTCGCGGTTACTTTGAATGCGGTAGGACTTTTACGCGCATCAGCTGTTGTACCCTTTTTTCAAATATAAAATGTGCTGCAAAAAGTATAGTTTCATTACACAAACCGGCAACCATACACCACAAAAGTATATTCAATAATACTAATAAAAACTATAGCTTCCCACTACTATACTACCCGACGTTTATCCTATAATAATTGTAAATTTCAGAAAACTAAATTGATGTTCCATGGGATAAAGAATGAAGATTACATAGCGCCCAAAGACAAGTGGGTATATGTAGAAATGGAGCCTGGAGATACAATAATTTTCAACCCATATTTGGTTCATGGAACAGGGGCCAATAATACTCAGGTATACGTTCTTACAATTCCTGGCTAGAGTTGTTACCACATTGGATAGCAACGCTTCTACTTAGACAAAAATGTTCAAATCAGAAAGGATTTGTTGTTTTGATGTCGCCTTACAAGGAAAATCTGCACTGAATATCAGCGATGTGTCGATTATAATTCCGGCACAGCAATAAACTGAGTGCACATCTTATTTGCTGAAAATGCAGCGCACAAATTCTCAAAATATGATTGTTAACGCCAACCTATTTGGTCACCGCCTGTTTGTTTTCTTTTTGGTCATCTGTAACTATGTAATGTGACATAGTCTACGTGAGGTTTTGGCGGGAACTGAAAGGGGACGTTGTGCTGTGTAGTTTTATTTTCTAAAAATGTGTAAAATTACTCTAAGATGAACAATAGTTGTAGGATATTGATAGTTTTTGAGTAGTAATTATGTGTTTTTGTGAGAAATGTGAACTGTATAGTCAAATGTGGCCTTTCGAGTTTTCACAAGAACTCCTTTGAACGGTGTGGATTGTAGCCTAGAATACAACTGCGCCCGGCTTAAAGGTATAGTTGCCAAGCCATAAAGTTAAGACATAGTCTACGTCCGATCGCTGATCACGACGCTGCTTCCGCACAAACCTCGCCGCGTTTTGTGTGTTGTGCCGCTTTTTATACCCGCTTACATCAAGCCGAGCGCTGGAGGGTGCACGCTGTACCGTTCCAGCTGGTCCACTAGTCGAAGGAACCGCAAGACGTAAAGGAAGGATCAGGAGGAACAAGTGCCTGCCGCTGCGAAACCCGCATCGTTCGTAGCGTGTCTGGTGCGACCTTATCTAGTAAATCCTTTCCTTTCCTAATCGCATGTAAGCAATGATGTCTTTCTTTCTTTCCTCATCTTTAGATGAATACTTGACATTGACTATGTTCCGTGATAGGTCGCGATGGTAATCTTTTAGTGATGTGAGATCAGATTGTACAAGCAACAAGGTAAGCGAGATTGAAATCAATAAATGAGCTTGATGCGGTTTTGTGCAGCACTAAGGAGGGGGACATACATAAGCGACGTCGGGTGTAGATGAGGTGTCGGCGCGGCATGGATGCGGCGCTGTTGCGGGTTTGTTGGTGTGAATACGGTGGAAGTTATTTGTCACCAACCCCCCCGAAAATTAGATGGTTTTCGGTCTCAAATACTTTCCCGGCACGGATACTTCATATCTGCATCAGATTGTGGGGCGGTACTCTACCCCCCTATGTCATGAGTGCGGTGCATCGCTCCATACAGCGTTTCACACGCTGGTGGAGTGCGCCACTTGAGGACCCCAGAGGTTCCTATTCCAGGCTGAGGTTAGGCCAATGGACTTGTTGAGGAGGTTGGTCGAAGCTATGCTCCACAGCCATAGCCACTGGCAGGCGGTTTCCTCCTTCTGTGAGTCACTAAAGGGTATCAGTGGAACTTCGCCTCTATTACACGTAAGGGTGGAGCCCCGCTTCCCTGAGTTTATGTCAATCTTGCACACTAGATCTTCATGGTGCAGTAACTCTGTTCTTAGGTACTAAGTGTTTTCTCTCTTCGGGACGCAGGTACTAGGTTTTTTTTTAATATCTCCTCGATCCTGACAAACACGACATGTCAGGGTATTTAATTTCTCTTTTTTTATTATTTTTTATGCTTTTTTACTTTTTTATTTTCTTTATTTACAGCTTATTTCTATTACATTTGTATCTTATTTTCTATGGCTTACATTTTTTCTTATATGTTACTAATTGTGTTTACAATATATTAGTTCTACTTTACTTCTACATTATTTTCTTACGTTGTTATCAACAAATTCTTATTACTATTTTTACGCTACTATTGTTTATTTTACTTTTTTTTATATTTTCTAGTTACATGCTACTTTTCTATCTCTATTTTTATTTATACTATATATTTACACTTTATATGGTTTGCACTAAACCTAGTAAGGTTTAGTGGGTACTTCGTCGGCTCTCCCTTCATTAGGAGAGATGCCGATACCATACGTAAGCCCCATACGCACACGTGCAGGCGGCACTAGGCGCTGCAGTTGACCTTCCCCGTATCCATGGCCAGTGTGTGTCACAAGAATATAAATTCCCCGGCGTTATCAAAGAGATGTGCAAACAATGTAAAAAAGGCGAGGCCATTAGGGAAGTTTAGGGCATTTTAGCATTTGTTATCAACACAACAACATGTCTTCATTTCCTATTCAGCGCACAGCTTGCACATGTCACCTTGTCTACACCCGACATCGCTTATGTATATCCCGCGTCTAAAGTGGGCGCTGTGCGTGTGCCCCGTCCACTATCTCCCTCATACCTCCATTCCCATGTTGACCTATCTCTAAATAGCGATAAACAGTGCAATGCCACCAGCGTAGCTGCCTTAAACGGGCCCTGTATCAAGATGTGTTGGGGGGCCCAATGGAAGGTTAAAGTTTCTTTATAAAAGAATCAAAAAATGCTCAAATTGAATTAAAATAATTATATATTGATCATAAGTTATTACTTATGATCAATATATAATTACTTATACTTAATTTTCCTAGGCGCTAAGTTAGACAAACATTCCAAATCAAAGTTCAAAGATATATTTTTCCCGCCTTATTTTCGGCAACAAATCATCCATAGCTGACGATGATATAGACAATAATGACAAGTCTAATAGCCGTTTCTGTTGGCTCAGCAGTTATTCTCAAAAATGTTATTAGTCTATAAAAGATTATAGATAACATTTTAGGAATAATTGCTTACACACTTTCGGGGCCCCTGTAGCCTTGAGGCCCCGTATCATTAACACGGCTGATACGGCGGTAGCTACGCCCCTGAATGTCACTTTTATAAGACTCACTTATTTCTCTACTTTTCCAGCATTACCGCAAAGCAATATCGTGTCACTACGTGAGCAGCATGTGCCATTATGTGGACGTCACTGGCACATGCCAGGAGGAAGTCAAATCTCAAATCGAAGCTGAAATCAAACGGCTTGGGGGATTCCTAACCTTCATCGTAAGTTTTCGATTTTTTTATGTACTTCTGTGTAGTAGTATAATAATAGAAGAATGACAAGAATCTTAATGAATGTAAATTGCTTGGTAAAAAAGTGACTCGTAACAACAGAGGGTAGAGGTAAGGAGTACCATCTGAAGTAGGAAACCTATGGAAATGAAACGTCAATAAAAAATGCGTGCCACTGTGACGTCATCTGGCCACTAAACATGGCGGTTTTAGTGCTGCCCAGAAGATTTTAATGTTATTAGGTTTTATCGATAAACGTCCTTGGCTCATTTTATTTTCAATATTATTGAGTATTAATTATTTGTAGAATTTATACTTTAATAGGAAGTAAGTATATTGTTATGTGCAAAGATACTTTGATTTAGATGTCTGAAATCTAAGACAAGTTCGTGTTTCAAATTTATCAAGTAAACGATATGACGATTTTTAAAAGTTGCTACACTGATTTGATAAAGTTGTCGTTTGACAACACAGTGACCACAAAACATAAACATATGGCGTAGTACAGTGCCATCTGCCCATCTCTAGCATGCTAAATTTTATCGTCGTTTCGTATGTTGCCGTCTCGCTCGCACTTGCGTATATGCCGGAAAGGGATGGAAGCTTTATGTCGGCGATAAAACGTTAGCATGCTAGCTAGCTATGCTGTTTTGGATATCAAAATAAGAGTACGTGTTTTTCCTATGAAAAACACGTACTGTTATTTTGATATCCAAAACAGATTAATTAGATTGTAATAGAGAGGTAAGTAGTCTAAACTACTTACCTCTCTATTACAATCTATTTTAATTGTGTTGCTGTCTCTAAAGTCCGTAACACATTACCGCAACGCACCTCAAGATAGGTGCGCTGCACCATAAGTGAGAGTGATTCAAATTTTAAACTTATTAAGGGACGCGTGATAAAAAAAAAACAAAACACCTACAGAACATTTATTTAATTACAAACGTCATTCCTTATGACTTCCGCTCTAAAATCACTTCATTATTAAAAATTTAACGAATTTACAATAGTTTTTATTAAAGTAAAACTAATAAAGGCATAAGTTTATAATATGAGTTTTATTTGTACCTTAGATGTTTTACATGGAATACAAAATTCAAAGAAGTAACACCATCAGTTTTGGTTTATTCCTCTAAAGATGTCAAAGCATATTACTTTTATCTAAGTAGGTTCAATAGCTTCACTATAAAGAGTCTGTATATATAAAATCTAACATCTCTTGAAGCTAAAGAACAGCAGAGTCCTTAAATGTGCAGCTAATACCAAGGTAGAGGTGTCAGGACCGGCCAAAACAGGAATTGTTTCCAACTGGTTTTCTTTTAATATGCCAGTTTTATGTTGGCTGGCATGTCGCTGCAAAATATTGAAATATTAGTTTACAATAATTGTGTCCACAGTATTTTTTTCATAAAATTTGCTTAAATTATGACATTATCATTCAAATTGGGCAAATACATTTCTTGGATGGAATCACAGCCACAAAACCCATAAGTTTTTCTAAAATAGTTATATAGAATGAGAATGACATAGACTACAACTAGTAACTAGCATGTCAGTAATAAGGTAGCAGCAACAAGTATATCAAAGGCTAAAAGTGAAAGTACAAATTTCAATTATACGAGCAGTCTCCATGAGGGTGAGAGGCACGAGAAGACATATTTAGGCCTTCGACTGTGAAGACGGAGCAGGAATGATATAATAAGCCGACAGTCCAACGACTATCCTGCTGATCATCGTCCCACCATACAAAACTTGTATATTAATTTTGATCCTTTTATAGCACGTTTTGTTATAAAATAATATGTATGTATTAAAATATGTATATAATTAAAAAAAAGTATATCAATACTAACTATAAAAGTATATACAGTATTAACTTACTCTTACAAATTTGAAGGGCACGGCATCATCTCGTAGTCGAGTCACATCCAGAGTTTTGTTGAAACATTTATCATCAAAATGTAGCGAGCAAATATAAATATATTTTGCATTTGGCTTTATATTTTCCATTCCAATGGCTTCCAGCTACTTTTTCTTTATACGCTCATTTCTTGGGATCCTATAAAATATGTTTTAATTATTATTTTTGTATGTTTTAAGCGGGGTAGCATGATAAAATAAGAAATTTTATATAAGCAATCATTTTATATCGATATCAAAGTCGATAAATAATGTACAACCCCAGCTAATAAATTAACATTATTTAAGCGTAAAAATATAGTTAAATAAGTTAAATCCATTCATGACCTATAACTGCACATAAGAACCTTGCTAATTATAATGAAAATCTTCCTTTATTTTCCCGGAAACATTAACAATAAGTAATATTTTTAATGTTATTTACAGCGTACCTGTGTATGGTTAAAGATGACTGATTTGGTGTTTTTCTTATGCCGCACCCTATTACACTGCACACGGACATATCTGCGACGTAATTATTTATATTTGGCTTCAATTATTTTAAATCACAAGCAAAATATTGAAAGATAATTAGTTATTTTGATTTATACCACGACTTTTTGACAAGACAAGTACCGGGTGCACTGACTGATAATGACATTTGGTGCACTAAACATGGCGGATTTTCGGCCTCATTAGGTATTTACGTATATTCATGTTCCACTTTATGTACGCACTGAAATACTGTTATATTGTTTTCCTGCGAGTTACAGTGCTGAGTAAGAACGAGATAGATATATGTTTATGTGTGTGCCTTCAAAATGGATGCTATTTGTATAAGCAATTGTACGTATAGAACAATATGTCGCGTCCCTATTATTATAAAAGTCAATTGCTGTTCGTTAGTCTAGCTAAAACTCGAGAACGGCTGGACTGATTTGACTAATTTTGGTTTTGAATTATTTGTGGAAGTCCAGGGAAGGTTTAAAAGGTGAGTAAATATGAAAAAAGTGCCTGGAATATAGTAAAAACAACACTTCACTTCACTTAGGAATTACTTCTACCTGTCAAACATTTGATGTTCGTCCCGTCGTTTAGAAATCAATTAAATTTATAAGTAGTTATTTTTTTCATTTTTTGGTTTTGAATGTCAAACGTTTGACGTTTGTTCCGGTTAAATTTTTACATTTTTTAATAAATTTGAACTATTTTGCAATTATCATTCAGCTTTTTTATTTATTGATTCTGAGGCGGTACTATGTTTGCCGGGCCAGCTAGTTATAAATAATAATTATTTTTACAGGATCTATGGAGAGTTAAAAGTAAAAAGGTGCGAGGTGTCAAAAGTAATCTATAGTGATGAAAATATAATTTTTGGTGGGAAATTAAAAGTTAATGTGCCGTTTTATTAAAAAAAAAAATTATTATAGCGCCATCTACCGGGTCCAATTGTGAATCTAAATCATTCACTCAAACACATATATCATCAAAATCAGTCCAGCAGTTTAAGAGTCCAGTTATATTATATGTATAGAAGAATAATCTTCGGTTTACTTGACTTTGTGTTGGCGGGAAACAAGAACAAAACAATGAAAAAAAAAGTCCGTCAGCTTTTTTTCTATTTTCAAATGAGAGCTAAATTTATTATTATTTTTTTATTATCATATCCTGTATTTGAAAAAAATGCATTATTCTTGAATTTTTGGGGTTTTTTAGTGATTTTACCGCTGTATGTATTTTAGGTATTTTCATTTGAGCTTTTGAGTTAATTTATCAGTAAATAAGACAAGATTAAATAATAATAAAACTAGTTTTATTTCACGATAGTCTTAGGTGCCGGTATATGTTATAGGTATTAAATACTAATTATAAGTACTCAAAATTATAAGTCATTATATTATTTTACAATATTACCTTTGTACAGTGTGGTGATAAAACAGAAAGTTTCTTATCATACTAATTATTGTACATTTAAAAATAAAAACTATCTAAGTAATTTAAAAAAACAACCTTAAAACATATTAATTTTACAATAAAATATTGCCACGTTTCCTTGTTGTACATGGTATTCTAATGTAATGCAGAAAAACATCGAGATAACCGATGTGTGAATCACGCCAATCGTTGAAATGTTAGGGCCGAGCCCTAAAATAGGACGGCTTATAATTACACAGCACAGAATAAAGTATTAAGTGTGTCAGCGTTGTGTCGGATATAATTCCGGCACAGCAACATGCTGAGTGCAAACTTTGTTTGTTGAAACTGCGGCGTACAAATTCTCAAAATATGCTCCGTGTATTATAGGTGTTACAATCGTTAACCTAAGTGGAACTTGGCTATTCGACCCACCTGTTGACATGGGCCGTCGTGAGCGTTGTGTGATCGAAAATGATGAACGGCCACAACGACCGCGGTCGCCTTGTGGAACGGCTAACGGAGCATTTTGGGGGCGCTGTGAGCTACTAATGGAACGCGCTGTCAGTGGTCAAAGTTGGTGATGAGTTCATGACGAGTTGTGTATTTGTAAGCGAAGTTTAAATTCCCCCCCCCCCCCCCCCGATCCAGCTCTGAATAAAGGAATCGAATAAGTAGAACTATATAACAGGGAAGTGATCGCACGAAACACAATTAACTGAAGGCTCAAGGCAAAAACCGTTTCACGCCGATATTCTGCGTTTGCGTGGTATTACACGAGATCAAAATAATGATTTCGGTATGGCTCTACCACGTCAAAAACATTTTACAACTATTATTAATTTTAACACAATCTACAAATTAATGAAAACTCAAAATCACCCTTCAAATTCCCACCAAAAATTCATTCATAATTCTTTATCGTGAATTTCGCTTTAGTTAATAGCCATTAACTAATTAAAAAGCAAAATCAGACTTAAATTTATGAGCAAAACGAGAAATTCATCGGAACTTAAATTAATTCTAATTTAAAGTCAATAAACCATTATTGCAATATCAATACATGCGGAATTTGAAGTTGATATGATTAAATATAGTTAATTTATAATTAATTATTATTAACAATAATTAATATATAGTATTGGTACACAAATAGTTTTTGGTAGGATTTTGAAGGGTGATGTTTTACTATATGGTTTTATTTTCGAATAATGTATAATATTGGTTAAAAATGAACAATAGTTGTAGAATATTAATATTTTTAATTATGTGTTTATGTTCAAAATCGCAACTAAGTAGTGTTAAATATCTTTACCGTTCGGCGGCAATCAAAGAATTTCAATACGAGTTGAGGCTTTTGCTTAAAGATTCAGAAGAAAGAGAAGTTCTAAATTCATTGTTATTTGACACTGGCCATAGACACAAAATATGCAGCGATATTTATAAAAGAAAACGAATTATTTGTTATAATAAATAATAAAACACGTTTTAAGAGCGGTAATTTATTCGATTTTTATTATTCCGACGTTTCCTACCCGTTTAAATATTATATAAAATTATTAGAGTTAGGCATGTTTGCTGAAGAATTTCTTGCGCCGCTTCTTCTCTTCAAGACACGTTGCGAAGCGGTGCTAAATTAGATTAGGCTTCCATAGAGTAAATAATAACCATAAACAAAATTAAAACTAAATAAATAAAATGAACAAGTTGGCGGTAGGCTGAATAAAATTTTAATAATACTCATTGACACTTGACAACCTTGTCTTCCGTGATCAGGGCCACTGAAAAGTGGCCGAAACGTCGGAATAATAAAACTCAAAAAAATTAGCGCGCTTAAAACCGTTAAAACGCAGTTTTATTACGTCGCGAAAACTTAAGAAAATAATTATTTGTTAATCATAATGAGTTCTGATTAGTTTGGTCTGCGAGCATCATTATTTTTAGCACCTATAAAATTAATACCGAATTCTATATTAAAATTTCTTTAAAACTATTAAGACAAGAAATTAATATTTTTATTGTGTTTTGGTACTACCTAGAACTAGAAATAGAAGAGAACAAGCAGTGACAATCGCCCAGTGATAAACGAAACTCTGAAAAACTCCAAAATCTGACATTACTAGAAGGCGTTACAAATCATTCGTTTATGATATTGTAATGTTTAAACATATTTTTTTATTATTAAAAACATATTTTTTATATAATAAAACTACGTTTAACGGTTTTAAGTGCGGTAATTTTATTTGATTTTGGTTTTCCCGACATTTCGGCCACTTTTCAGTGGCCGTGATCACAGAAGAAACGTCGGAAGAACCAAAATCAAATAAAATTACCGCGCTTAAAACCGTTAAAACGTAATTTTATTATGTATACAAGTCGCGAAAACTTAAGAAAATATTATATTTTTTATACTATACCAAAATAGAACGGAAACTTATTGAGACTTTCAATTGCCGGTTGGCTGCGTCTTAAAAATAGGTTTTAAATACGATAAAAAGCAAAAGAAAAGTAACCTATACCGCCATCTATTCGTGAAGAATTTATCATTTTTTCAAAGCTACATTTTTATTGAGCAAATGTCCCTTCTGCTGTGATAATTATTTCGGCATTACTCTCATTTGATTATATTTAAAAAAATCTTATATCTTAATATAAAAATATGCAATGTACAAAATTAAGCTTATTTCATTATATACAGCTAACAAAAAATAAATATTTTAAATAAACGTAAAACCAGTAAAGAAGTCTACTAGAAATGACAATCACACAGTCAAAAAACGTAGCACTGAAATACTCCTACATCCTAGATGGCGTCACTAATCATTCATCTTACGTTTTTTTGACATCCTAAAATATCATAAAGTGTTTTAAATAAGTTTAAAACACACTTTATTATCTAAAACACTGTATTCTGGACGAAATCAGTCAAGAACTTAACTTAATAAGTTTCTTTTCAATTCCATGGATAGATTAGAAATAAATCAAGACAAGTAGTCGTCATTGCTCGAACTTATTTTTATGTATCCTGGACGACTTTAATTATAAAGCTTTAGGAGGCAAAAGGACGACCAGTGGTGCCATCTCTTTTATGTAGTTTTAAGAATTTTTCGAGTTACATCTTCTACTGAGCGATAGTCTTTTATCGCATTCTTTTTCTATATCTGGTACAGAAGAGGCTATTTTAATATTACAAAGAGATTGTACACAGAGAAAAATAATAAATTATGACATATAAAAACTCTGACCGCACATTACACAGTTATTACATATTATCCCAATAGCTTTTATGCATTATGATATAATAAATATATGAACCAGCAATACTATGTGTTACTGGATTTAGATATTTGCAAAAGCACGAGCGAAATTATTTAAAACATGTTTGTAATTATATACATGCCATTTCCATTCTATAAAGCCACAGTTATGTATTTTTTTTAGGTTTATGGCTTGGCAGCTAGGCCTTTAAGCCAGATCTTAGATTACAATAGTTTCTTCATTTTCTTAGGCCTATGTGTAGCACAGCTGAACTGTAGGTTATCAGCCGATGCCATTCAACGGAATTCTTGTGACAACTCGGAAAGGCCACATTTGACTATACAGTTCACATTTCTCACAAAAACACATAATTACTACTCAAAAACTATCAATATCCTACAACTATTGTTCATTGTAGAGTAATTTTACACATTTTTAGAAAATAAAACTGCACAGCACAACACGTCCTTTCAGTTCCCGCCAAAAACTCCCCACAGTTGTTATCTATCAAATTGATTGTAATAGTTACGTGAAATATCTGATAATGATACAATTAAAAATTAAAATCGATATAGGTAGTCGCACGTCACGGAATCGATTAAAATAAAAAGATTTATTATTTAAAAAAATATAAATTTAATTTTCTTGCTTTTTTACCTTTAAAATGTAGAAAATATTTATAACTTTATTACGATTTATGTTTGAACTTTTCGATGATATATCAACTGCCAGGTCAGGTCACCAATATTTAAGAAAATAACGTGTTGGTAAACATAACGTTGTCATATGTTACGTTCCTAAAGAATTAAGTTAATTGCAGTGTTTTGATTTGATATAAATTATTTGGACACTGTTACAAAGTTAGTTCGTCAGTATTTATATGAAACTTCAAATGGGGCTTCTTAGAAGGCTCAACTTTAGTGACTATAGCTGTCAGTCGAAATACCTTAATAAGAAATAACCAATAGAAACTCAGTTATGTTGCGACTGTAGGTAATATATTAATACATAAATAATAATACAAAAATAATTGTAATACTGGTTATATACTAATAAATAAATTATGAAATCATTTATTGATTATTTTTCCCTTTAATTTAAACATAGATAATAAAAAGAAATATCTTCCAGGCAACACAATGCAAATTATAAAAAAAATAAGAAAAAAATAATTAAATATTGCTATCGTATATAATTAATGTGCGGTCAGCTTTATAAAGCAATACGTATTCAAAAGCTTTTTTACATTGCCCACTTTCAATAGCAAATCTCGCATAAAAACTTATTAGTGCTTTTAAAACTGTGACACAAGACTAGAACGGATTTAGAAATAAAATAACTAAAAAAACTTACATAAAAATTGTTTTAACAAACTTTTACTTCGGCTTATTATTATTAACATAGATCTTGTAATTTTACAGATTTTTTTTTTAAATAATTTAAAAATAAAATAATATCTGTAAAATTACAAGATCTCTGTTGCACAAGCGTTGCTAACGTTTCACACGTTTTGAAGTCTTGAAACGTGAAATATGATTATTATGATTTTCTATAAAAATAGCTTTGTAGGAGTTTGTTAAAAATAGACAATAATTAAATTAAAATATTAATCGGTGCTTTAGTTCAACAATTCAAAAACATAATTTACATCGTGGTAACTAATATATATTTTAGTCCTCTTCATTCACCTTCAAAAATCTGTAAAAAAATAAAATTATACATAATTCTTATTAATACAAATGTACAAAATAATAATATAAATAAAATAAATACATACCATTTACCAAATGTTCTATTATAATATATATGTAACTGAGCGATATAATATATCAATAAATATAACCCCACCAAATAAAGCAGCACATATCTATATGAAATAATTCATAAAAATAGCGCAATGAATAAATATGCTGGTATTTTAAATTACATTTTCTAAGGGCCGCTTGCATAACGATAGCCTTTAAATAAAACTAGTTAATCACATTAAACTGCCTAAATACGTTTTACACAAAACGTATTGACAGTTCTTTAAATATATTTAGCGGCGAATTTTGCGTTGTGCAAAAGGCTAATTGTGTTTAGGGGTGTTAAATACGTTTTGTGTTCCTTAAATAAATTTAAGCAACCTTATGCAAGCGGCCCTAATTGTATTTAGGCTTGTACAGAATACCGTCAGCATGAAAACAAAGCCTAGCAAGTGTTACGCAAGAAATTTCACTACACATCCAAAAAAAGTAATGACTTCAACGACATGTCATTTCATTACCATTTATTAAGCTTATTAGAATCTATACATTTTGATACAGTTTTTTTCGTTTTGAAATCCTACTAATATTGTAAACGCGAATGTTTGTATGTATGTCTGTTACTCTTTCATGCAAAAACTATTGAATGGATTTTGATGAAACTTTACAATAATATAGCTTACACATCAGAATAACACATAGGCTATAATTTATAAAGATATAGTGTGAATAATCCAAAATATAACGATTTACCATTACCACGCGGGTGAAACCGCAGGGCGCAGCTAATATACGCTATATTACGTGTCTTTGCTTCAATAACTTAATAAGTCTGACAATTTATATTTTACTTTCATAATAAAACCGTCTTTCCGATTTTATTTAAAAAAAGAAACTGTTTTTAATAATAAATTATACATTGACAGTAAAAAATCTTCCTTTAAAATTTAAATTTTCAAGATAACACATTACTGAAGCAAAGAGGCAATAAGAATATATCTACGAAAAGAATGAATGCATGGCTGCAAGGATTAAAAATTGTACTTATTAATTTGAACAAAATTCGACAAAATACAACTTCCACAGAAAAATTGTATTTTATATTTGTTCGTAAAAGCATTGTGCATTTATTTATCTGTGATCGAAATTAGTATATTATAAGCAGATTAAAATGATTACCAGAAAACTTAAACTAAAATACCAATTGACATAAAAAGAAGCAGAAAAAGCGTGTAATTTGTGACGTGTATCTACATAGAAATATTTACATATGTATAATTTAATCACATTAAATTACAAAGGCAATTTTTTAAAGAAAATACAAAACTTATTTTAGCTTTTATTATTTTTTCTTATAACTATTTAACCAAGTAATAAACTACCTCAAACATTAAATTATTAAATAATTTGCACTTAATTTCATTTGTTTAATAATTAAAAATATTTAGCAGGCATATAAATAAAATTGTACAACTCAATAAATAAGCAAATATTGATTTGTATCAATACGTAATGTACTAAAAGATATAAAAGATACTTATATAAAACTAATAAATAGATTCAAAATAATATAATATAATAAAAACTTGATATTTTACTTACTACTGAATACATGCAACAACCATGATAGATGTCCATTAGTATCCTGATTTTTTTACTGGCACAGCATTATATTAATTATTAAATAATAATAATCAAAAGCACCAAATATAAAAGTCTAATAGTCCAATCATTATAGGGAAAGGTTAATTATGAGCAGAAAATTAAGATAATCAATCATACTAGTGGTCGAAATTCGACCATAAATAATTAATTTAAATTATAAATTTGAACATTATTAAGGTTCTGTTGTCGTAGACTATAACTTCTATAATCACAGATTTCGTCAAGGCAACAATAAACAAAAGAGTATATAGGTATATGCGTGAGTGTGTGTGTCAAGTACATGGTAGTGTGTGTAATGTTTTTTTATTCATTTAGTGTATTTTTATGCATAATTTTACTCCTTCTCTATATAAACTATAAATGTGCGAAATTCCATACTTCTCCGTAGGCGCAATTTTCGTAAACGGGGGTACAAAGTTTTTGCTTCGCGTATTAATATATAGATTACACCAAAATCGATTGATTGTATGTAATATCAATTAGTTTTGACAAATAAACGTCATTATGACTTTCATTCAATCATTCAGTCGTATGACTTTTCATTCTTGGCGGTGATCAATTGCAATTAGTATATGATATATCAATGATAAATATATTTTATCTTTGGATTTTTGTCTAATGTTTTTACGATTGTTTGCAATGAAATGCGTATATGAATGGTCAATGATTATTGACAGCATGGATTCTAGATTGAGTTTTGGAATTTCCCCAATTTGATGAATTTATTATGCCAGAAGAAAGATGATGATCGTTGTTATTATGAAACACATTTTAGGCCTTCGTTCGAATTTTTTACACGTAAAAGGACAAAAGGAGACGGGGTCTTTTCAAAGAAATGTTGTTGTGACATGGCTTAAAAGAAGCGTTTCATTTTTATTTTACAAAATGTAAAATTTCACGCCTAAAGTCTACCTGGAAAAAGATTCTGGGATGGTAAATTTTGGAAACGAACTTATTTACTACAGTCTGGGTGTCTGGGCCCTAGAGTGGTCCGTTATATAGCACACATCATACAAGCGTAACTTGCTCAGCTCGAGGATATACAATGTGTTTGTTTATCTGCCGATTTTTATTATTTTTATTTAAATTCATTCATTCAAATTAATTATACCCACTACAATTATAAAAAAATATCAACATAATAAAAACATCTTGAAATCACTGTCATCTTGTTACAATTTCGGTCCGAGAATGTACGAAAGCGTATCCGTCTCTTTTTATTCATTTATGTGAAGCTAGAAAAAATTGGGGAAAAATTCCCAAAACTGGAATCCCGGACTGACAGTTCTTAGTTAATATATGTATAAATGGTAAATGGTGATTGACAATTGAAGACATGACCGAATGAAAGGGATATGTTACAATTGGTAAATATTGATAAATTGGCCTACAAAGCTCTTTTACTTTGCTACACATATAACTCCTTCATTACTTACTATTTTCAAAATCAAATTCCAAAAGCGTTGTTTTAAGTTCTAATATGGTTTCCTTGTCTGTTTACATTACATATTTTACACATTACATTTTTCTTTAACGTATTTTTTTTTTATGTCACATAACTCCTTCATCTACTCATGTCTTCAATTGCTTTATTGGTGAACTACGAATCATCAATGGTGATTGATAATTACCGAGATATACGAATTACATCAATCTCAACTGTGCTTATGTATGCCTTCTTTACTACCTTTCCCAATATGAATGGACTTGTAGCAACCTGAACACTATTTCAATGGACTTCTCCTAAGACTTAAACAACATTTTTTTGTTTGCTTATATTGACGAATGAGAGTGAACAAAATTATTTCAATATCTATTAAACTTTCAAGTTTATGTGCTAGCTAAAAAAAAAATGTATTAGAAATAAAAGCAAAACTAAAAAGAGATATTTAATGATTTAAACTCTATGCTCATAAAGATATGAGTTGGTAAAATTTTGAAGTTCATAAATCAAATTGAAACTAGATCATTTACTCTATATTTATCTCATTCTCTCGTAGGTTACTTTTCTGAAGTTTCACTTCTGCCGTATGTGAATTGCACACACATATTTTTTTTAGTGTATCTAAAGTATTAACTCATTAGTTTAGCAGAATACGACTTATCAAGCTGTTACTCTACTTGCTGACATCAGTTAGAAACGAATTGAACAAGTGGCATTTGGATTAAAGGTCTTTATTACCAGGCCATAAACACCGTAAAATAAAAAATTTAAATATGGGTGCTAATAGTTTTAAGATGATTTTGGTCCAGCATTTGGTATTCCACTAAAATCGACACTCGTTTATCCATCTACTATGTAATATATTAAACAACTTTAATTAATTATTAACGTCTAAGGTCAAAGTTCATTGGAATAGTGCACACAAAAATAATGAAACCTTAAAAATCTACTAAGTCATCAAACCCAATTTTCTACTAAAACCCACTAACTACAAAGAAATGCCTAAACAATTAGGATGATAGGCAGACGCTTAACGCCCAGTTGCGGGAGTGTGAAATTAATTTTAATTCAATAATTAAATTATTAACACTCCGTAATAGCTAGCCATTCTTCGAATAAGGTATATTTTTAATTTCCGACTTTACCACCAATGTTAGATAATTAAACAGTGTGAAAAATTATGGGGGACGTTTTTAAACCATATGTCACTGTTTAATTATCTAACAGTAAGGTGGTCCTTCGAGCCGGATATGAACCAGCGACCTATGGATTTACAGTCCACAATCCATAGGTAGCTGATTCATATCCGGCTCGAAGAACCACCCTACTGTTAGATAATTAAACAGTGTGAATAATTACGGGGAACGTTTAATGAAGAAGTCATTTTGAGTTGAAGAGAAACTTATTAATAATGTTGTCACATATTAAAAATTAGTTTTTAGTGTTGCCATGCATAAATGTGAATTTTACATATTTTATGTCTTGAACAACCAAATTAAATAAATTTTAACACTTAAAATGCAAGGCTCAGTGTTTCATTATGTCGATTTCGAGCCTTTACCGCCATTTTACCGTAAGCGACATTTGGACAAAGTACATTTTTTGTTACAAAAAGGCATTTTAAGTTATTATTTTGTTTTAAGACTTTCAGTTTTAGTTAGATTAAACTGAAAAACTGAAATTCTTACAATAAATAAATAATTCGGAATACCTATTGTAAGTTAAAATATACTAAGGTCCAAATATCGCTTACGATAAAATGGCGGTAAAGGCTCGATTTAATAATTGGTAACAATAAAAATGGGACAAATAACTATCAGCCCACGAACTTTGAAAGGTTTCGTAGAGGTGCCAAACGTCAATTATTTTTGTCATTTGGCCAGTGAACCGTAAATTTTTTTTGAAAATGATCCCCATATCTCAAAAAACTACTCCAACCTATTTTCGTTGCGAGTAGTTTAAAGATCTCAGGTTATTTAACAACTATTCACTTTATACATTCATAAAGTAGAGGATACACAGCTTGAAAGATGAAAAAAAAATGAATCCTCACATTCAAGTATGGCGACAACTGTGACACACAGACGGACTGACACACTAAAATGGATATAGAACCTTATCAAATCAATCGTGGTCAAAATATCGAAAGAACTAAAGAATCCCAAAAATAATACCTCTAATCTACATTTGGCTAGCTATTAAGAGGATCTAACAATGGTAGTCGTAGTCCTCCGGCAACTGGGCGTAAAACTGTCAATAGTCCTCCGGGAGCTGCCTGTATCTCTGGTCTACGTAAACCCTGACCACTTCACCTTCGTATTTCCTTTGGGAGGGCATGAAGTAGAAGTCCGGGTTCGGCGCCAGCGCGGACTCCAGCCGAGGCCCGCGCGGCAGCGAGTACGTCGACCGCTCCGGGCGGACGTTGTAGCTAACAACAAATATGACAATCAATATTACTTATTAACACGAAATCTTAATAATAAATAAATAATTAACATCATGAATTAATTAATTAACATAATGAATTAATTAATTAACATTATGAATTAATTCATTGACGTAATTAATTAATTAATATGAATTATGACTACGACCTATTAAATATAATTAAGAAAACGTTATTATACAGTGGTTTGGGACGAGTTTTTGATCTATAGTTTTATTGTTAGCACATATTTTTTAGAAAGATAACTTATATTAGTGTATATATATAAATTTAATTAATATTATTTACAATAATTGGACGTAGTTTAGCAGAAACGACCTAACACACAAATAGTCGTTTTTGAGTTATTGAGGTGTTTTAAGTTTAGACAAAGATTGCTGGTGAATATGACCACAATGTGGGTTGAGTCCTTTCTGCTAAACTACGTCCAATTAGAATTAATTTTGAAACGTGAGTTCTTGTTGCGAGAGCGTTACCGCTAAATAAGCGACACTTTTTTTTCGAAATGCAAGTTCGAATTCTGGTCAAGATATTTGCACCAAATAGGCAATTTTCTGACTTCACGCGCAAATTGTTACAATTACCATGCACTGACGTAGGTGTAGATGATGGTAAAGGAAAAAATCGGTGTGTAAAATCCGAAAATCTGCATTGGACGAGCTTGGCGGATACTGACAGTTCCTTCAAAAAACGGGAAAGCCCGAGCGCGACAGTGGCACGTTCTGGATAACTTAATACCAACAACAAAAATACTCTTTTTTTGTACACCAACATAAAAACAATAACAGATTTTCATATCACTCTTTCTCTACATGAACTATAAGTGTGCGAAATTTCATACTCCTCCGTTCGCGCAATTTTGGTTAAAAATGCATACAAAGTTTTTGCTTCACGTATTAATATAAAGATTAACGAATTGATCAAAAAAGATATACGAAAAATCTTCAAAAAAGTAAACCCTTCGACCGTGACAGGACTCGAACCTGCAATCTTCGGATCCGAAGTCCGACGCCTTATCCATTAGGCCACACGGTCACACAAGCTTAAATACGAAATTCCGAAACAAGTACCAAAACCACCCTTATACGCAACCCTTGTATTGATCGATTACTAAAAAACTGCGCATGTGAACCTTATCTCTAGGAGTTAAAGTTCAAAATTGTACAACAAAATGATCTTCCTTTGACCCAGTTCAAGAACTTTTGGTGAGTACTTTTTATATTGGCCGGTTGCTATGGAAATGAATGTAAAATTTTGAAAATTAATGTATTTATAATATTTTCTCAAGTTTTCGCGACTTGTATACATAATAAAACTATTAATTATTTAAAATTAAAATAAAAAAATAAATAATTAAAATTAAGAAGTTGGCGGTAGGCTAAATAAAACTTTAACAATACTCGTTGACACTTGACATCTTTGTCTTCAGTGATCACGGCCACTGAAAAGTGGCCGAAACGTCGGAAAAACAAAAATCAAATTAAATTAACGCGCTTAAAACCGTTAAAACGTAGTTTTATTAATGTATTTATTTCAAAATTAAATTTCACAGATTACTTATTGAAAGACAAAGTCTATCACGAAAGCAATTTTAGTTACAAACAAACTCCCCACCAACAAATCTTTACTTCATAATCTATAATAGTATAAAATTCTAAACATGCCGTGTCTGTACATTGAAAGTATTTAAAAAAAAAACAACTGGTATACACTATATAACAATGGCGAACACAATGTAATTTTCTTTAGACTCCTTAGTCTGTTTGTGGTTTTGTCTGTTTGTTCGAGAATCACGTGAAAACTACTAGGCCAATTTCGATGCGGTTTTCGCTGATCGACAGCTAAT
Organism: Dendrolimus kikuchii; assembly: GCA_019925095.2. Lineage (NCBI taxonomy): Eukaryota > Metazoa > Arthropoda > Insecta > Lepidoptera > Lasiocampidae > Dendrolimus > Dendrolimus kikuchii. Next base: position 13,609,803 of record CM034409.1, on the reverse strand, counting down.
TATTAGACTTAAACTCTGCGCTACTTTTTATCATGGTAATTGCGGCCAGGATTCGAACCCGCGCCCTTTAAGATTGGTATGCGTGATCCATGACTTTTTTTGGTGTATTTATCTGCCGATTAATAAAAATAGTTCAATGCCATTGTGTCCTTTAATTTCTATGCCTTTCAACCAAGTTGATTCAATTTAGTTGACCCGTCTAATATTTTTTTTATAGCCTGAAGCAAGGAAACAGGTAGACGGCCCGCCTGATGGAAAATAATTACCGTCGCCTATGGACATTTGCAACATCGGGGGTGTCGCCACCGCGTTGCCGACCTCTAAGAAACTTTATAACGCCGTTCTTAAAGAACCCCATGTCATAGCGCAAAGGGAAAACTGCGGCGGGAAATTCCCCTCAGATCATTGTCGTAATATTTTTTTTTACAGCCTGAAGCAGGCAAACAGGCAGACGGCCCACCTGATGGAAAGTGATTACCGTTGCCTATGGACGTTTGCAACATCGGGGGTGTCGCCAACGCGTTGCTAACATCTAAGAAACTTTATAACGCCGTTCTTAAAGAACCCCATGTCATAGCGCAAAGGGAAAACTGCGGCGGGAAATTCCCTTCAGACCATTGTCGTAATATATTTCTTTACAGCCTGAAGTAGGCAAACGGCCCGCCTGATGGAAAGTGGCTACCGTCGCCTATGGACGTTTCCAACACCGAGAGTGTCGCCAACGCGTTGCCGACCTCTAAGAAATTTTATAACGCCGTTCTTAAAGAACCCCATGTCATAGCGCAAAGGGAAAACTGCAGCGGGAAATTCCCTTCAGACCATTGTCGTAATATATTTCTTTACAGCCTGAAGTAGGCAAACAGGCAAACGGCCCGCCTGATGGAAAGTGATTACCGTTGCCTATGGACGTTTGCAACATCGGGGGTGTCGCCAACGCGTTGCCGACCTCTAAGAAATTTTATAACGCCGTTCTTAAAGAACCCCATGTCATAGCGCAAAGGGAAAACTGCGGCGGGAAATTCCCTTCAGATCATTGTCGTAATATATTTATTACAGCCTGAAGCAAGCAAACAGGCAGACGGCCCGCCTGATGGAAAGTGGTTACCGTCGCCTATGGACGTTTGCAACATCGGGGGTGTCGCCAACGCGTTGCCGACCTCTAAGAAACTTTATAACGCCGTTCTTAAAGAACCCCATGTCATAGCGCAAAGGGAAAACTGCGGCGGGAAATTCCCTTCAGATCATTGTCGTAATATATTTCTTTACAGTCTGAAGCAGGCAAACGGCCCGCCTGATGGAAAGTGGCTACCGTCGCCTATGGACGTTTCCAACACCGAGAGTGTCGCCAACGCGTTGCCGACCTCTAAGAAATTTTATAACGCCGTTCTTAAAGAACCCCATGTCATAGCGCAAAGGGAAAACTGCAGCGGGAAATTCCCTTCAGACCATTGTCGTAATATATTTCTTTACAGCCTGAAGTAGGCAAACAGGCAAACGGCCCGCCTGATGGAAAGTGATTACCGTTGCCTATGGACGTTTGCAACATCAGAGGTGTCGCCAACGCGTTGCCGACCTCTAAGAAATTTTATAACGCCGTTCTTAAAGAACCCCATGTCACAGCGCAAAGGGAAAACTGCGGCGGGAAATTCCATTCAGATCATTGTTGTAATATATTTATTCTTACAGCCTGAAGCAGGCAAACAGGCAGACGGCCCGCCTGATGGAAAGTGATTACCGTTGCCTATGGACGTTTGCAACATCGGGGGTGTCGCCAACGCGATGCCAACATCTAAGAAACTTTATAACGCCGTTCTTAAAGAACCCCATGTCATAGCGCAAAGGGAAAACTGCGGCGGGAAATTCCCTTCAGACCATTGTCGTAATATATTTCTTTACAGCCTGAAGTAGGCAAACGGCCCGCCTGATGGAAAGTGGCTACCGTCGCCTATGGACGTTTCCAACACCGAGAGTGTCGCCAACGCGTTGCCGACCTCTAAGAAATTTTATAACGCCGTTCTTAAAGAACCCCATGTCATAGCGCAAAGGGAAAACTGCAGCGGGAAATTCCCTTCAGACCATTGTCGTAATATATTTCTTTACAGCCTGAAGTAGGCAAACAGGCAAACGGCCCGCCTGATGGAAAGTGGCTACCGTCGCCTATGGACGTTTGGCAACATCGGGGGTGTCGCCAACGCGTTGCCGACCTCTAAGAAATATTATAACGCCGTTCTTAAAGAACCCCATGTCATAGCACAAAGAGAAAACTGCGGCGGGAAATTCCCTTCAGATCATTGTTGTACTATATTTTTTCTTACAGCCTGAAGCAGGCAAACAGGCAGACGGCCCACCTGATGGAAAGTGGTTACCGTCGCCTATGGACATTTGCAACATCTGCCTACCTCTACATTTTATAATATTAGCATAAGAGGTTCTATATTATAAATCGACTAAACTCACCCATATTGGCCTCTTGGCCTCTGCAACGACCTCGTGTCGTGGTAGTACTGCGCAGCACTATTCGTGTGCCGCGGCGTCATCCGGCCCGTGGTGCCGTGGCCCGACATCCTGTGGCTATTGTGGCCATTCTGGCTGTGGTGGCCATTCTGACCACTCTGACTATGGTGGCCGTTCTGACCACTCTGACTATGGTGGCCGTTCTGACCGTGGTGGCTGTTAGAAGACATTTTGTAGCCGTTCTCGCTCGCCGGCCTCGGTGGAGGCGGATCTGATGGCCTGAATTTTTTTTTTTTATAGAATATTTAAAACGCAATATTATTAGAATTGGCATAGCTGTTCAGTTTTTGGCGGGAACTGAAAGGAGATGTTGTGCTGTGCAGTTTTATTTTTCAAAAATGTGTAAAATTACTCTAAAATCGACAATAGTTGAGGGATAGTGATAGTTTTTGAATAGTAATTATGTGTTTTTGAGAGTAATGTGAATTGTATAGTCATATGTGGCCTTTCGAGTTGTCACAACAACTCCGTTAAATGGCGTCAATTGATAACCTACAGTTCAGCTGAATTATACATAGGCTTAAGAAAATGAAGAAACTATATTGTAATCTAAGATCTGATTTAAAGGCCAAGCTGCCAAGCCATAAACCTAAATCAATTAATTAGCATAGCTATTCAACTCGGTAACGCTGCCAGTCTTTTGGAAACGTTCTTAGCAAGTGATTAATTATTTTTTTTTTGCAGAAGTTCAGCATACAGGTAGACGACTCACCTGATGGAAAGCGGTTATCATCTCCTATAAACATTTGTAACACCAAAGGTGCTGCTGCTCTGTAAAGGGAGACTGGCACCTGGCCACTGATGCCGGAACACAACTCAAGCTAGTTACGACTACATATTTTAGACCAGGGGTGGTAGCCATCCAGACGGGCAATTCCCTACCACTTGGCTGTGGGTTGTTTTGTCCCCTCTTCCAATAGGCCACCCAAATGCAGAAAGTTATATTCTTTTTCCGTTAGATACTAAAGAATTCAGATTCCGGTAGATATATCTAAATTCTTTAGTAAACAATTATCTAATTGATGATGAAAACTGCTTACAAACCCATAAACCACTAAAAGGATTATTGGATACACAGACAGACGCGGAAAGCGATTTTGTTTTATACTATGTCAAGATAAAGACATACGAAATGTAAACACTTAAAAATAAATTATTTTGTATTTTTTTTTTTTATTGCAGGTGATCAGCAGACAGGCAGACGGCCCACTTGATAGAAAGCGGTTACCATCGCCTATGGACATTTGCAACACCAAAGTTGCTACAAATGCGCTGCTGCTCTCTTAAGGGAGACTGGAACCTGGTCACTAATGCCGGAACACAACTCAAGGTTGTTATGGCGACATACTTTAGACCAGCGGTGGTAGCCATCCATTCGGGCAAATGCCCTACCACCTGGCTGTGGGTTGTTAAGTCGCCTCTTACGACAGGCCGCCCCAACGCAGGAAATTGTATTTCTTTCTCCGTTCTTGCACGGATAAAAAGTTTTCGCGACTAATATACACAATAAAACTACGTTTTAACGGTTTTAAGCGCGGTAATTTATTTGATTTTTATTATTCCGTCGTTTCGGCCACTTTTCAGTAGCTGTGGTCACGGAAGACAAAGATATCAGGTGTCAATGAGTATTTTTAAAGTTTTTTTTAAGCTACCATTAACTTATTCATTTTAATTACCTAAAAATAACATATCAGCCCATAAATGTCCCACTGCTGGGCTCGGGCCTCCCACTATAGGAAAACGGACAGTATACCCGCCACGCTTTTCCAAGGCGGCTTGGCAGGTTTCACACATCGGTTACTTCGATGTGCAGGGTGCATCACGATGTTTTTCTTCACCGTTGTCAGCACGTGGTGATTGTAACAATATACACATTACGTCAGAAAACTGCCTAAGTGTTGCATACGTTCCGGCCAGGATCGAACCCGCGCCCTTCGAGTATGGGACGCGTGCGCTAGCCATTACGCTACCACGGCTCATTTTAATTTCTATAGTTTTAATTTTGTTTATGGTTATAATTTACTCTATGGGAGCCTAATCTAATTTACCATTTTCGGCTGCTGAAAAGTGGCCGAAACGTCGGAATAATAAATATTAAATAAAAAACCGCGCTTACCCTCTAAGACGGAACCATCACAAATTTGTGGTCGAATACAGATAATTGAAACGAACGTTGAACTGATGCTTTCTCCCTCTAACTACATAGAATTTGTATTAGAGTAAAAGAGACGATATAATTCTCTTGGTTTTGGCGCGGCAGTTTTGATGGCAGCTGGCCGATTATGGACAAGAATAATATTAAATTTGGTCCCCTTTAAGAGTTAAAACCGTTAAAACGTAGTTTTTTTTTGTTAAGCTTTATATAGATAGTTACCTCTGGGCCGGGGATCTCTTCAACTGTGCAGTTGAAGCGGTCCCGTTGTATTTGTCATCGTTCTCGAAGGACTCGAAGGCGTAGTTAGTGTTCGAAGACGCATACTCCTTCCAAGCAGCAGCTGGGATTAATTGATCCTGAAATTAACAATTCAATATTTTTTTACAGGTTTACGCTAGAAAAATATATCGTGTACTATCCGACCGAGCCAAGTAGACGAGAACGCAACAAATGCAGTCGAGTAACGGATTGCAGAAAAAAATCTAATAATACCAACATTATGCTCATTCATAATAATATCGAGGGGTCCAAGGTTATTTGTTTTAAGCGACATTTGCGAAATTGTGTCGATAGTGGAGTTTGAAGTTTCAATGACCGACATAAAAACTTCGTTAGTAAACTACATACGATATTTATGACCACGGAAGTCGTGGTAGCGTAATGGCTAGCGCACGCGTCCCAGACCCAAAGGGCGCGGGTTCGATCCTGGCCGGAACGCATGCACCGCTTAGGCAGTTTTCTGACCTAATGTGCATATTGTTACGATTACCACGTGCTAATAACGGTGAAGGAAAACATCGTGATGCAACCTGCACATCGAGATAATCGATGTGTCAAACCTGCCAAGCCGCCTTGGACAAGCGTGGCGGGTATACTGTCCGTTCCCCTATAGTGAGAGGCCCGAGCCCAGCAGTGGGACATTTATGGGCTGCTATTATTATATATTATTATTTATACGATATTTAAAAAAGAAAAAAATCTGTAGTTTTTAGTTGGAAACCAGGTTCATTATAATTCCTTAAGTTTGAGACATTAGGATGCAAGAAAACCATCAAGTCAATTCTGTCACAAAATGTCGCTTAAAACAAATAGCCTTTCACCCCTCGATATGTTCATGCAATTATAATTTTTTACTAATTCAAAAGTCGATTTGAAATGAATACAGAAATAAAAAATATCTGAATGTTTATAAGGGACAGTAAAATTAGGATTAAGAAGCAAAAAAACTTTTATGAATTAATAAGAATATAACAAACAAAAAACAATTAGAAAAAAATTTACAACCAATAAAAAAACCACTAAGTAAGTACAAATCGATACCTCGGGGCTCAAAGGACGTAACCGCCATTTCGGCGAAATTTACTTTCTAATGCAGCTACACTTAATTTTTTCTCCTCTATCGAACAGTATATGTAAAGTGTTCCAATTCGCCAAAAAATGGTGTTTACGGCCTCATTTTTTGTAGAAAATTTTTAGATTTTTTTGTCGTAACAGCAACCAATGTTAATGATCATAAACGCGAGGGTAGTAAAACGACACCTGATTAGTTTTCTGAGTTGATAAATTGATATTTTAGTTAATAAATAAAATTGAAATTAAATAGGCAAATAAAGAAAGAATTTCATATTTTCTTTCTTTACTTGATATTTAATCAACTGAAGAAAACAAGGCAACAGTCTACAAACTGATAGAATTAGTAGGCAAATTGGCAGTTACAGCCATCTCTGACCACACATCCATAGATTTTTAGGGTGTAAACGTCCCAAACATGCAATTTTCCGGGGCGTATAGGAAAGCTGTTATTGTTACTTTTAAATCTATTTGAAATATAATTTAACAGTGTTTTGCATCATAAAATTTTAAGACTTTCGGTTTTAGCATAGTTTATTTAGGCCAAGAATCAAAAAAGTTATGTCTGAAATAATATTTTATATTTTTTATCCGTGCAGGAACGGAGAAAGAATACAATTTCCTGCGCCCGGGCGGCCTGTCGTAAGAGGTGACAAAACAACCCACAGCCAGGAGGTAGGGCTTTTGCCCGACTGGATGGCTACCACCGCTGGTCTAAAGTATGTCGCCATAACAACCTTGAGTTGTGTTCCGGCATTAGTGACCAGGTTCCAGTTTCCCTTAAGAGAGTAGCAGCGCATTTGTAGCAACTTTGCTGTTGCAAATGTCCATAGGCGATGGTAACCGCTTTCCATCAAGTGGGCCGTCTGTGTGTCTGCTGGTCTCCTGCAATAAAAAAAAAAAAAAAAATTGTTTTTCGGCTCTCCTGAAAAATCGAGTTTTGGTGCTTACGCCCTTTGAGCCCCGAGGTATCGAAATATGACGAGCGTAAAACCAACACGACCGGACATATGGAAGCTGCGAATGGTAATAGGAGGTATTCGGGCGAGGAGGCCGCATTCCACGCGTTCCTCTAGACAGCTTGGTCGAGTTGCTTTATTTCGCATTAAAAAATTAACTATGTAGCGTAGTTCGTGCTTATGACTGCGCTGCCGGGACAAGACTGTGACAAACTAACAATATATTAGGTTGGGGAAAAAGTTCCTTCGCATTTAATATAATAATTCAAAAGGTTTTTTTATAAAGTTTATTTACATTTGACTAAAGTATGTAGGTGCCATTTTGTTGGATAACTTTTTGCCATCTTGTAGGTAGGGACGTGATCCCATTGCTATAAAAATTTTGGGGCTTCTGATCAAAAAACTGCGACAAGTGGTTTTGGCAGTCCTCTCGTGATGTTAACCTGACACTGCCTAAAGAATTTTACACAGACCGAAACAGGTGAAAATCTGAAGGTGCAAGGTCAGGACTATACGGCGGATGTATTAACACCTCCCAGCCAAACTCTCGTAATTTTTGCTGAGTGGCTAAAGATGTGTGAGGTCTAGCGTTATCATGGTGAAAAACCACACCCCTTCTGTTGATTAATTCCGGCCGCTTTCTCTCAACTTTTTGCTTTAATCTCATCAGTTGTTCGCAGTACAGTTCAGGATCGATGGTCCTGCCTGGCGATAACAGCTCATAATGAATAATGCCCTTCCAATCCCACCATACACACAGCATCACCTTGTTGCGAGTTAACCCGGGTTTCGCCACAGTCTGTGAAGCCTAACCGGCCTTTGACCACGATCTTTTTCGCACGTTCTTGTCGTACGTGATCCACTTTTCATTAACAGTTATCAGCTTCTTCAAAAATGGTTCGATTTCATTACGTCGTAATAAAGAATCACAAATGAGTACACGGTTCATTAGGTTTCTTTCAGTGAGCTCATGAGGCACCCAATTATCGAGCTTTCTTGTGTACCCAGATTTTTTCAAATGCGCCAAAACCGTTTTGTGATCAATTCCCAGTTCTCCAGCTACATCGTAACTACTAATATGCCGATCTTGCTCCACTTTTTCAAAAATGGCATCAATTTTGTCCGTAACAGGGCGACCAGAGCGACGTGCATTTTTGATATCAAAATTTCCGGATTGAAAACGCTTAAACCAAATTTGGGCTACTCTCACAGATACTGCATTAGATTCATAAACATCACAATTTTTTTTCGCGGCTTGTGTTGCATTTTTACCTTTTTTATAGTAACATTTTAAAATGTATCGAATTTCTTCATTAGATTCACTCATTTTAACAATAAGAAAACAAATGAAAATCACACATTTTCCTAATTTGAATTTGGAATTGTCTTCTTTAAAATTAAAACTTTTTAATGATACCAAAACCAGCCAGATACAAATGGTATAGCCAAAGAGATCTTATTACAAGTTCATACATACTATGTGCGAAAAGACTTTTTCCGCAACCTATTATTTTAATTTGAAGTAAGAATCCGAAATTGAATTTATTTTTTAACATAAATTTAAATTTAATTTTAAACACGTGTTCCAAATTTAATTCAATTTCAAATGTGTTCGAAACATAATTTAGTTTTAATAGCACTCACCCTCGTTTTGGCGTTCTCCCTACTCCTGTAGAGGGTGCACCCTGCCTGAAGTAAGGCGACCAGCACCAAAGCGGCCACGCAGCCCACGACCACCGACAGCTTGGTCTTCGACTCGCCGAAGAACGACGAACCCCCTTCGGGCTCCACCGGCCGCGTTGACAGCACTGCACATTAACCAATCTCGAAATATTGCTAGTTGACTATGGACGGGTAAAACCCCTTACACACGATACGATTTCATTACCCAATTGAATCGATTACAATCTAGTTGTCCGTTTATACATAAAAAAAGACGATCGCCAATTTTAGTTTTATTTTGTGGCCTCTGTCAAGCAAGATTTAAAATTTGAGTTGATTTTGGCTATACTAATATTATAAAGAGGAAAGTTTTGTATTTTTGTAACGAATTAACTCAAAAACTACGGGACCGATTTCAAAAATTCTTTCAACATTTGTATGCTATATTATCCCTGAGTAATATAGGCTATATTTAATACTAGAAAAAATTAGGGATCCCTACTAAAATTTCAATAATGTAAGCCAAGGTGTAAATAAATTTTCCATAGAGTGTCTTTCAACGCATGCGCTGCGGAAACCATTGATGATAGAACAAAAAAGTCTTGTACAATTTTAAAGAACATATCAATATCTACAAAAAACTTCGCGATTCCATATGTCCAACTATTATAGTTATATCACTATAACTACTTTTATACATTTTAATAGTTGATAGAAATGCCGACCAAAACCAAACCGTGTTATTCATATTTTTGTATTAATCCTCAATCAAATAAATCACTTCTCATTCAAGACTATTCAAAGACCTGTAGATTACTTTTTTAATCATTGAAATCGGACATACCATTCAAAAGATATTACGAATTTAAAAATGTTAATCTAAACAAAATACTTGGCGCTGGAATCGGGTTCTAAGATTTTGATGAAATTTTATCCGTGTTTAATAAATAAACCGGTTTTGACCGGTTTTTACTGCACATCTTCAAAGTGCATACAAACACATTTATAGTAGAAAGAATTGTTAGAGAAAGTAATTCTGGCGGAATGAACCGGTTAATGCAGGTTTACATAAGACCCGAGAAAACCGATTATATCGTTTCAAAAGCGGTTGTTTGCTTCAATTATTATGGATTAGGTTGTCAGAGAAATTGTCTACACGGATGCTTATACAAGAAGACTTTATTTTATGTTGCCACTCTTATAAAATACAATTTGTCTGACCGGTTTTGGTGTTACCAGTCTACGGAATCAAATTTGCGCAACCGTATTTAGTGTTGCCAGTAAAATATTGGTTTTACGCCATCACGACACCTTGTCGTAGACAGCGGTTTATTTTAAACCGGTTCGAAGCCTTGCCTTTTACTTGGTATTTTAACTCTGATATTAATACTTACAGCTCTGCGGCTCGAAGACCAAAAACTCTGGGTCGACGTTCAGGTTGCCCACCTTCCCCTGGGCCAGGGTCTCCCTAACCACCCTCTCCCACTTGTCCTGATCACTCTCTTCGGTGGTGTTAGCGGGGGTGTCCAAGGACCTCCCACTGGAGCCTTCGATTGTGTTGGATTCGATGGATTTGAGAGTTAATTCAGCTATTATCGCTTTAGTCTCATTTCTGAAATATTTTAGACTAGATTTAAAAAATTTTAAAAATAACAAACACTCTTTAACAGATTTTAAAGTATTAATAATTACTAGTTTTCAAACGTTAGTAAATCTATTACACTTATATAGAAACATAATTAGGTCTTTATATCGCTAGTGAAGTCGCGGGCAAAAGCTAGTATTTAAATAAACGTTCCTTGAAAATGTATCTAACTAATGATGAAAACCGTTTAAAAATTCGTTAGGTAGTTTAGGAAGAGTTAGCGGATACACAGACAGACGCAGAAAGCGACAATATTTTATCTACATCTATACTAGTATTATAAAGAGGAAAGATTCTTATTTTTGTATGTTTGTAACGAATAAACTCAAAAATTACTAAATTAATTACGATTTCAAAAATTCTAGAATTCTAAAAAGCTTAACAGAGCTTTCACGGAAAAACTACTGAATCGGTTTTGATGTAATTTTGTTTGAATGTAATTTTAATACCGAAAAGAGACATAAATACTTTTCAATCCGGTAGATGGGATAATTTGCGATATAAAATGAAGTCAATCTTCCGGGGCAAATAGCACTAACAAAAAAAATAATACAATGTAACCTGTATTAACGCCTGCTCTTTAAACAAAGATGTGCGCATGCGCAGAACTAGGGTAAACGCTAGTTTTAATAGTACATTATGGTACTAGTGTGTAACATTGGTGATTACCGCCGAGGCGCCATTGAGACTCGAGCCGTAGGCGAGGGTCTTAAGAGAGCCGAGGACGGTAGTCATCAATACACACGTGTATCATACGACGTTTTTCAACACACTTGTGAATAAAATAACAACAAAAACTCATTTTATTTAGTAGATAAAAAAAAGTTATATATGAGTGAAAGTTTTATTTATTAAACACGTACGAGTTAAAATTATCTATTTAAATAAGAAGTTGCATGAGATGAGCAAGCAATAGGAACGTTAATTTATTTGTTCTATAGAACACGATCTTTTTTTTTGATAAAAACTTTTTTAAGAACAAAGCAACTCAACCAATAAAATTTAAAAAAAAAATCTATAACTCACTAGTGAGTTATAATGTTTTTTACTCACTTGTGCCTAATTGCGGTGACCATAGAGCCACTTTATGAGCAAGTGTGTTGAAAAATATATTTTAAAACAAACGAAGATTATAATGAATTATTATGTCTAATTAAATACAAAATACATATCTACATTTCTTATTAAATGGCTCGTATTTAATTTAAATAAACTATTAAATCGAATACAATGCAAGAAAACTTAACTTATTTGTATTGTATTCTACTCATAGTCCCTCAAGACTATAAGTAGAATACTGAGCCCAGATCACCGTCTTCTATGGGTAAGGTGCCCAGAAGGCTGGCTGCGTTTCCTCGCTGGATCGCCATACTGATCCGTTGGACGAGGTAAGCACCAGCCCTCTGATCACCCGAAGAGTCAATGAGTCGTTTCGATAAATTTTCGATAACAAAGATTTAATAGATATTGAAATAATTTTGTTTAACTCTCATTCGTCAAAATAAGCAAACAAAAAATGTTGTTTAAGTCTTAGGAGAAGTCCATTGATATAGTGTTCAGGTTGCTACAAGTCCATACATATTGGGAAAGGTAGTAAAGAATGCAGAACACAATTAATTGAGATGGTCTGTCAACATTGATCATTCGTGTATTTTAGTAATTATCAATCACCATTTATACTTCTATACATCACCACTTGATGGAAAGCGGTTACCATCGCCTATGGACATTTGCAACACCAAAGTGGCTACAAATGCGCTGCTGCTCTCTTAAGGGAAACTGGAACCTGGTCACTAATGCCGGAACACAACTCAAGGTTGTTATGGCGACATACTTTAGACCCGAGTGGTAGCCATCCAGTCGGGCAAATGCCCTACCACCTAGCTGTAGGTTGTTTAGTCAGGAAATTGTATTCTTTCTCCGTTCCTGCACGGATAAAATGATATGATTGTTTGTTTGCATTGAATAGGCTCCGAAACTACTGAACCGATTTGAAAAATTCTTTTACTGTTGGCAAGCTACACTATCCTCAGGTGACAGGCTATATTATATATTGTTTTTTTAAATTAGAGAACCTTACTACAACTCCAATAATGTAACCCAAGGTGTAAAAAAATTACCTAAAATCGCGTGCGCTGCGAAAACTATTGATGATAGAATAAAATAATGTACTACTACTTTGCAGAACACATCATTATTTACAAAAAGTGTCGCGACAGCATATGTCTAACTATTATAGTTATGCCAAAATAAGTGTTCTTTTATTTTAAAAATTTAATTAAAATGCCGCCGCTAGAAAAGGCTCTTTATTTGTATCTTGGGTTTCATCCTTACCAAAATAAATTACTTCATATTCAAGACTGCTTCAATACCTTTATATAACTTTTTGAATTACTACCACGAGTTTAGAAATGTTAGTATTAGAAAAAAGTTGCGTGGTCGCCGCTCACCCTGCTCGGCTAGCTAGGCAGCGCCTTATGCGATCTAGGCATCACTGGGGTACGGGAGGGGAAATATTTTGAATTCGCTTAGTAGGTAATTAAACTCAACAAAAAAGTTATTTTTAGATACCCGTACGAAGCCGGGGCGGGCCACTAGTATCATATAATACTCCAGATTCGAGAATTTTCCCCAAACTAATAGATATATGAATACTACACTCACTGTATGAACCCATTGACGAGCAGTCCATGGTATCCCTTATTCTTGCTTATCTCGCTGGAGATGCTTTCCACCACCTGCCTGCTGAGATCCTCGTAATCCTTGCTGCCAGGAGCAGGAGTCTTGAAATTATCGGCCAGGCCCGTGATGCGGATGAGCATCGTGTAAGAAGACAGACCAGGGATGTGGAGCTCTGTTGTTATTTCATCTTCGTCCGGCTCTACGAGTTTCAAAATTTTTTGAAAATTATAAAAAAAAATATCCTATGATGCTTATCATCATCTTGTATGATGTATTAAATAGAGCCATAACAAAATCTGATATTTTTACATATATACTAATATTATAAACGCGAAAGTTTGTAAGAATGTATGGATGTATGTATAATAATAATAATAATAATCGGCAGACAAACACACATATTGTATATCCTCAAATTAAGCAGGTTTCGCTTGTGTTATGGGTAATATACAACGGACTACTGTGAGCCCGATCCCAGACACCCAGACCATAGTAAATAAAGGATAAAATACGTTTCCGAAATTTACTATACCAGGAATCAAACCCGGAGCCTGTGCGTTGCAGTGAGGTAGTAACCACCGAGGCGGTCATGTATGTTTGTTACTCTTCCACGAAAAAACTACTGAATGAATTCTGATGAATTTTTCCACTAATTATAGATAATAACGAGAAGCACTTTTTTTGAAAAATTTATCTAAAGTATAGAAACACTCTTTGACCCACTTTTTTAAGACCACAGTGAATTTTCTTCCGTGTCTTTCTACATTTATTCAATCAACTTATTTCAACCCCCTCAATTCAATTCAAAGGATATTGCTTAAAGTAATGAACATTGTAATTATTATAATTACTAGTGGTTGCATGTGGTCGAAAATCGACCATAATAATGAATGTCAAAGACTATACTTCTATAATCACAGATTTCGCCAAGGCTACACTGTTGATTTAACTTTAACATTAAACAAAAGAGTATATATGCGTGTGTGTGTCAAATACATGGTTATTTTAAGCATAATTAAAAAAAAAATATTAGCATTCTGCACTCCTCTATATCTATACTAATATTATAAAGAGGTAAAGTTTGTGAGTTTGTGACGTTGTAGGGGGTAATCTCTAGATCTACTGAACCGATTTTGAAAATTCTTTCACTGTTGGAAAGCTACGTTAACAGGGAGTGTCATAGGCTATATAACATGACGCTATATACCATGGGCCGCTAATAAACTATAAATGTGCGAAATTTCATACTCCTCCGTCGGCGCAATATTCGTAAAAAGGGGTACAACAGTTTTGCTTTACGTATTAATATATATAGATTATAGGTACATCAGAAAATAAATAAAGTTTCTATTCTAGTATAAACTCACCAGGTCCACATGGTCTGATGCAGACCCTGTCTTCAGTGACAATGGGGGTCTGTAGATGTTTGCTGGTGCGCTTGTTCGCGGGTTCGAAACCACCGCCTTGGGTTATGAACATCATGTACAGACATTGGGTGTCTGTGAAGGCCAAATCCTGGACAAAATGCACGGTTTCATGGACTCGAACAAGAAAATAGAAGAGCGAAACTTGAACGGACAAGAGGAAAAACGAATGGCAACAAAATTTTAACTTGATGTTTTACGAGCAGATTGTTAATGTACTTGTCCGACTTGAAAACCTGCCCGTAAAACTTCAAGTTCAAAAAAAAACTGAATTCGATCCGGAACTAAAAAACGCATCCATAGTCTACTCTAAAATTAAACCGCCTCTCCCCACGTCTAGTCTAAATTTATGTCGCTCCTCTAGGCGGCCGTAACGCTTTTTCGTGACAGAAAAGTCCTAAGACCCCCCCGTCTACATGAAAGTTTCACTTCAACAAATTGTGTGTGTGTGTGTGTGTGTGTGTGCACACGCAGTAGAAGTGAAACAAAGTGTGACAAGGGGTGGGAGGGATTCTAGATTTCGTGACGTCACATTTCATATCTCTAAAGAAGTATTAACGAAATACTTCAAAACATTTCTAACTCTATTCTGTATAAGTATAGTGTTTAAATTATTAAATATAATGTATTATATCTCATTCTCTCGCAGGCTTAGTCCTATAGATTTATGTGTGTTAGTGTAAGCGACACTACAGCTGGCAACCCCTATTTGCGGCCACTTTTACATAGGCAACCCTATTCCATCATAAACAGAAATAAATAGCTTTAACTTGATATATAATTTATTTTAAAAACAAATTAATTAAATTTTTCCCAAAATATCAAACTGATATTATTTTAATTAAAAATACTAGCGGCCACATATTTTTATAGGCAACCTAGCAAAAATGTGTTTCCCCATATATAACTGTATAAAAACTAGATTTTAATTATATAATACATGAAAGTAGTAATCTTGCAGCTGGCTCTCGGTCTATAACAAGTGGCAAATATTATTAAGACACTGTGCGCCATATTTGAACTTAGCTCGAAAAAGCGCGAGATTTCCCTATAGGACATTGATTACTTAACTAACACCTGCCTATGTATAAAAACTAGATTTTAATCAAATAACACATGAACGTAATAATCTTGCAGCTGGCTCTCGGTCTATAACAAGTGGCAAATATTATTAAGACACTGTGCGCCATATTTGAATTTAGCTCGAAAAAGCGCGAGATTTCCCTATAGGACATTGATTACTTAACTAACACCTGCCTATGTATAAAAACTAGATTTTAATCAAATAACACATGAACGTAATAATCTTGCAGCTGGCTCTCGGTCTATAACAAGTGGCAAATATTATTAAGACACTGTGCGCCATATTTGAATTTAGCTCGAAAAAGCGCGAGATTTTCCTAGAGGACATTGCCTACTTGACAAAAAACCTGCGCCTAACCATATTGGCAAAAACTGAAACTTTGTTTTCATCACATCTTCGAGGGGTCTCACCTTCTGGTCGCCGGTGTCCCTCTTCCTCACGAAACTGAGGGTGGTGACTCCGTCGACCATGCTGCCTTGCTCCTTGGACAGGTCGTGGCGCGGGTCCACCCTCGGCGCGGAGTACCCGCTCACCCACGTGTCCATTAGGAAGGGCCTCCCCGTCCGCGAGTCCACCCAACCTATCACAGCGTCCGTTTGGGACTGAAAACACACAATAGGTCAAAATAACTGATACTTTTAAGACAAGTAAAACGAGCCCAAACACGACGGGTCTATCTTGTTTAGTACAGGAGATCCTGTGGCCACCTTCGGACTCCATCATCAGATCAGCTCCATGGTACCATATAATTGCATTTTCACGCGATATACATACGCGTGCAAAATTTCAGCTCAATCGGAAACCGGGAAGTTGGTCAAATTTAACTTGCAAGATTCCACCCGAGCTTACATACATACATAGGTACATCCATTGCAAGTTAAATAAAAGCTACTTGTCTTGGCTAGTACTCTGCTGCTAAATGATATCCAGGATCTCAAAAGCTTTTTAAAAAAGCTTATTTCAACGTTTTAACAGTTTTAAGCGCGGTAATTTTATTTAATTTTAGGTTTTCCGACGTTTCGGCCACTTTTCAGTGGCCGTGATCACGGAAGACAAAAATGTCAAGTGTCAACGAGTATTGTTAAAGTTTTATTTAGCCTACCGCCAACTTGTTAATTTTAATTTTGTTTATGGTTATTATTTACTCTATGGGAGCCTAATCTAATTTACTTTTTTTCACGGGCACTGAAAAGTGGCCGAAACGTCGGAAACAAACAAGTCGCGAAAACTTAAGAAAATATTAAGCTTATTTCAATGTAAAAATTGGCAATATCAGTCTATTACTATGGCTGGTGTTGCAATTGTGAATATACACAAACGAACTTACCATCTTCTTATTATCGCTGAACCCGATACCGGTCCAATGCTTGGTCTGCTTGGTCTTTATGGTGAACCTCACAGAGTCCTTGCCCCTCTTCTGGCCCAAGTACTCCCAAGAGGCGAAATACTCGCACGTATTGTTTGCAGGGTCGCAATCGACGGGCAGTTTCCATTGACCACCACATTTGTCGGGTAAGGCTACAATGCCTCCGGTGCGAGATGTCTTGGTTTCTTCTGTTTATAAAGAAATACATATATGAATTTTTACGAATACGATTTTTTTCTATTGCGATTGACAAAGAAGCCTACGACCCACCTGATGGAAAGTGGTTACTGTCCTGTATAGGCGTTTTGCAACACTTTAGGATGGGATAGAGGGGATTCAATACGAGGGATGAGATAAGGGAAATCGGATAGACCCCATTTTCTGGGCTGGGATTGATGGGGTGAACTAGTGAATGGGATAGGGGGTGTGATAGCAGGCACGAGATAAAGGGTATGACAAAAGGGGATGGGAGAAGGGGTGGGATAGAATAAAGGGGATGGGATAGAAAGGACGGGGTGTAGGGTTTGGGAAAAAGCGAATGGAGTAAGGGTCGAGGATACGAGAGATAGGATAAAGGGAATGGGATAGGGGATGAGATAGGTTAATGGGGATGGGATAGAGAGGATGGTATAGGGTTTGGGAAAAAGGGAATGGAATAAAAGTCAAAAATAAGAGAGATAGGATAAAGGGAATGAAATAGGGGGATGGGATAGGATAAAGGGGGTGGGATAAGAAAGATGACATAACAGGAGAGGGAAGTGGGGTAACGGAACTCTCGTTACGAACGAACGTACGAAACACGTTTCACGTCGGTATTCTGTGTTCGCGTGGTATCACACGATCGAGCCAGCCTAAGAGCTGTAATCAAGATAACATGGCTCCACCACGTCGGAATATGTTTAACAATACAGGACTATTAAAGACTTACCAAAGAAGTTGATCGCTGCCACCCCCCTTTGCGCCCCGTGGCCGTGGTACTTGAGCTCGTCGGGTCGATAGAAGTCTCCCACTGCGGCCGTCCCCCTTTCCAGGCCCGATGGGGGGTTGTGCACGTACTTACCGGGCTCCTGGCCCCTGGCCCATATTACGTGCATCATGTCGTCCACGAATGAATGATCTGTGGCTTCCTTTGCCTGTAAACAAATATCTTTATATAAAAAAAAACATGCTTTAAAAAACAAAACCGACTTCAGACTAAAAAAAAACAAAAATAAATGTCTTCTACAACATCTTAAAGTCGGTAAATCTTGCGGTTGTTGTAGACTTTTATGGTTTACTAGTTTCTGCCCGCGACTTTGTCCCCGTGGAATAGTTTTAACCGCCCCCAATTCCATGTACGTGACGTAACAATCATACAAAAAAACACAGCAGAATTGCGAACCTCCTTTTGAAAATTGCTTAAAAATGTAACATTCAGAGACATCTATACTAATGTTATAAAGCTGAAGAGTTTGTTTGTTTGTTAAACGCGCTAATCTCAGGTACCGCTGGTCCGAATTGAAAAATTCTTTCAGTGTTGTATAGTACGTTTATCGAGGAAGGCTATAGGCTATATTATATTTTCAAAAAAATTAGGGATCCTTACTAAAAGTCCAATAATGTAACCCAAGTTGTAAAAAAATGACCCGAAAAAATCCTTACACGGCGTGCGCTGCAAAAACTATTGATTATAGAACAAAACAATGTACTACCACTTTGCAGAACATATAATTGTCCACAAAAAATATCGCGTAACCATATGTCTAACTATTGTAGTTATCTCACAATAAGTGTTTTCTTTTATTTCTTTAAATAATTAAAATGACGTCGCTTCAAAACTCTTTATTTTGTACCTCGGTATTAATCCTTATTAAAATAAATTACTCCATATTCACGACGAATTCAATACCTTTCTAGAACTTTTTGAATTATTCAATTCGGACGTTTCATTCAAAAGATATAGCGATATTTAAAATATAAGTATTAGTGTTGTAGCCAAATATTCTAATATTGTTTGATTGAACGCGCTAATCTCAGGAACTACTCTGGTCTGATTTGAAAAATTCTTTCACTGTTGGATAGCCCATTTATCGAGGAAGGCTATAGGCTATATATCATCACGCTAAGACGAATAGGAGCGGAGCACCAATGAAGAATGTTTCAAAATCGGAGGGTTTTGAAAGCAAATTCCACGCGGACGACGTCGCAGGCACAGCTAGTTACATATAAAAAGACACACGTTCTTTACGATTTCTCTTTCATCACAACTCTTACCTTAATCTTTCTTCTGAACATGATGGTTGTAACTCCATTCTCTTCGAAGCCCGACGATGCTGTGACGTCGTCATGCCCTCCCCAGAACGTGTCCACGCGCGGGGTTGATCTAAAACACATAATCAACTCAAATTACAGAAAACTAATAGTCGTGTGATTTATGCACTGTATATCGTTTATTAGACTGCCTATTATCGACGTCGAACGGCGCAAATATGGAGCCTTAGGAAAAGGTAATCGGCAGACAGACAAACACACACATTGTATATCCCCAAATTAAGCAAGTTACGCTTGTGTTATAGGTAATATACAACGGACTACTCTGGGGCCGATCCCAGACACCCAGACCATAGTAAATAACGGAGAAAATACGTTTCCAAAATTTACTATACCAGGAATCGAACCCGGAGCCTCTGCGTTGAAGTGAGGCCGGCAGGGCGCGGTAGACGTAGCGAGTTCGCGTTCAGATTGGCCGCCAGGCGTTTGCGCGAGTTTTTCTGTTTTCAGAGATAGAAAATATAGACGACTATTTTTTATTTTTAACTGAAAATTCTTATCTGAAGTGGGAGATGATAAAAATTAGAATTGGTGTGCACGAAACTAATAAAGAAAGAGAACGGTATGGTGAATTTCATACTTTATATAGTAATTTGAGAGATCATCCTTCAAGATTTTTTGGATATACCAGGATGACTGTTAACTGTTTTGATTACGTATTGGATTCAATAAGGAGTGAGATTTCAAAAAAAGACACAAATTTTCATAAAAGCATAAAGCCCGAAGAACGACTATTTGTAACTATAAGGTGAGTTTAAAAAAAAACATATTTAATTATCATTTTTTTATCAGGATACATAATAACAGTAATTCAAATTTAAACAAGGTTCGTTAACATTTTTTGAAAAGGCTTTTGGGAATTGCAGGAGTTAAATTATTAACTCCCGCAATTTCCAAAAGTCTAATATGAAAATCAAAATAATACTGGACGCCCTGGACGGTTTTTGCCGTTGTATTGTGTCGTATACTGATAAAGTGCGTTAGTATATATATTATGACTGTTGACTATATACCCGTATATATAAAGTACTCTGTCGTTCATACTGGTTGAAGTTAGCTGACGTCGCGAGTGAATCGCGCGCTTCGCCGCTAGTTCGACGTGAACACACGCATACAACTCATGCGTTTGATATTGCCGCGAGCAAAACACGCGCGCCAATCGCTAGCTTACCCGCTACTTAGACCGCGCGTGCATTTCGCAACGTGAACACTTGGATATTACGCCATTTGTTTGTTATTTCGCGACCGCGCCCGCGAGTCAACGTGTTTGAACACTAAGAAACCCTTTGACACTACCCGTCCGATCCAATCAAAGACGGTCTTTTGAAAAGATTTTCGCTATTATCAACATATCTAGGTTTTTTTTTATTGCAGGAGCTCAGCAGACAGGCGGACGGCCCATTTGATGGAAAGCGGTTACCATCGCCTATGGATACTTGCAACACCAAAGGCGCTACAATTGCGCTGCTGCTCTCTTAAGGGAGACTGAAATCAAGTCACTAATGCCGGAACACAACGCAAGGTTGTTATCCATCGCGCCATACGCCATCCAGTAGAGCAAATACTCTACCACCTGGCTGTGGGTTGTGTTGTCGCCTCTTACGACAGACCGCCGGCCGCAACCCTGACCTTCAGGATGACACAGATACTTACCGGAGACGGGTGTTTCGATAAGTATCTGTGTCGCATTGTGGGCTGCTTGCCTTCCTCGGAATGCCGCCAGTGCGTCGCACCCGACACGGCGTTTCACACGCTAGTCGAGTGCGCGGCATGGGCGCCGCAGCGTTTCGAACTCGAGACACAAGTAGGAGCGATCGACTCGCTCTGCAGTCTGGTGAAAGCCATGCTGCATAGCAGCGATACCTGCGGGGCGGCGGTTACTTTTTGCGAGACGGTAATGTCTCTCAAAGAGGCCGCCGAACGAGATAGGGAGAGGAGTATTATTGCGGGTACTAATGCGACTCCACTCAGACTCCGGCGGTTGGCTGGCATCCGGAGACGCAGGTATGCGCATGACTTCCCACCCTGAATAATACCGCTTCGGAGGGCCTTTAGCTATCAACGGAGCAAAGGATTCATCACCCCCGCTGACGAAGTGAATGTGTTCTGATTCCCGGGGCACATCCAGGCACTTTTTGCGCTGGATCGGACTGGGCGTAACTACGTTCTAAGTCTCAGCCTTTCCTTCATAAAAAGCGCAGGGCACATGGGAGGAGGATGGTTTTAGTGGGTAGTGGCTGTTGCCCGTGTAACTTCTCTGAGTCTCCACACAAGCTGGCTTGATTAGTGTTCGGATTGCCCCTCATCACAGGGGAAAGCCTTCATGATCAACTATGGTCTAATCCCTTGCACAGGACCCAGTATTGTGCGTAAATAGCATCTCCCCCGCCTTAAAAAAAAAAAAAGACCGCCGGCCGCAGGAAATTCTATTATTTCTCCGTTGCTGCACGGATAAAACTAGGATACTAGGATACATCCACACGTGTATTCAAGTCACGAGATCATGTCGCGACGTGACGACAAATATTTTTGATCTTACCTCAATAGAAATAGAGATGATTATGGTATACAGATTTTTGATTGTTGTTTAACTATTCTTAACTATGCCGCTATAACAACCTTGAGTTGTGTTCCGGCATTAGTGACCAGGTTCCTGTCTGCTGAACTCCTGCAATAAAAAAAAAGGCAGACGGCTCACTTGATGGAAAGCGGTTCCCATCGCCTATGGACATTTGCAACATCAAAGGTGCTACAAATGCGCTGCTGCTCTCTTAAGGGAGACTGGAACCTGGTCTCTAATGCCGGAACACAACTCAAGGTTGTTATGGCGACATACTTTTGATCAGGGGTGGTAGCCATCCAGTTGGGCAAATGCCCTACCACCTAACTGTGAGTTGTTTTGTGGCCTTGAAATTGTATTTTTTTCTCCGTTCCTGCACGGATTAGCCTGCCTGTATGCTGAACTCATGCAATAAAAATAAAAAATATTGTTTACGAATTTGAGCTATTTAAACGAATGAGAAACAAGTTATATTGTTTTTGGAAGTAGCTCATTTTATCTCTCATTCGCGAACTGCCCAACTCTACATTCCTTTTCATTCATCATTCATACATAGACTTACCTATCTCTTGTATAATAATCCAATACTCTGTGATAATTTCCTCTGGCTGTACCAATCACAATGTCCGTACAATCCATGGGGTTGAAATCGAATTTAGGTACATATTCGTGCATTGGATAGTATCCTGAAATGTTTATGCTTCATAACATCTTATCATTTTATCTACTTTTCTAATGTTAAACTTACAGACAATGTTATATTAAATTTAACAGTATTACCCGTGCGCAGAAGGTTTGCCGATAGCCTCATGACGTCACGCGGCGATAGTCAGTAGTGTTGACAAAAAAAGGTTACATAAACAGTTGTTGCAATAAATTTATTTTAATTCATTATTCTACTAGCTTCTGCCCGCGACTTCGTCCGCGTGGATTAGTTAAAAAAAAGTAAGTTAAAAACGACTCCCCGATTTTGAAACATTCTTCATTGGTGCTCCGCTCCTATTGGTCTTAGCGTAATGATATATAGCCTATAGCCTTCCTCGATAAATGGGCTATCCAACACTGAAAGAATTTTACAAATCAGACCAATAGTTCCCGAGATTAGCGCGTTCAAGCAAACAAACAAACCAACTCTTCAGCTTTATATATTAGTAAGTACTAGCTTCTGCTCGCGACGTCGTCCGCGTGGAATTTGTTTTCAAAACCCTCCGATTTTGGAACATTCTTGATTGGTGCTCCGCTCCTATTGGTCTTAGCGTGATGATATATAACCTATATAGCCTTCCTCGATAAATGGGGTATCTAACGCTGAAAGATTGTTTCAAATCAGACCAGTAGTTCCTGAGATTAGCGCGTTCAAGCAAACAAACAAAGAAACAAGCTCTTCAGCTTTATATATAAAATAATAGAAAGTATGTAAACATCGGCAAACCTTCTGCGCGCAGCTTATAAGTACTAACATAATAAAACTACGTTATAAAAGGTTTTAAGCGCGGTAATTTATTTGATTTTTATTATAGTATATTATTTTATTCTAGTATAGTAAGAACTAATACCTACGAGACAGGATCGGCTTAGTTCGGTTGTTAGTATCCAAACGTAAATTTGGTATCAATAAAAATTGGGGCCGGTCGCACTGCCACTTCTGCCGAATACCTCAAACAGCTCAAATATGCAACCCTTGGAACTGGTTACATATTTGAGCCGTTTGGGGTAGAGACTTTGGGCCCATAGGGTCTAGTGCCCACAAATTATTTCAAAATATTAAATGAAACTTCAACGGGACAAGTGGAACAACGAATCGCAACAAAATTTTTACTTGAAATTTTACAGGTAGATTTTTAATGTACTTGTCCAATTTGAAAACCTGCCTGTAAAACTTCAAGTAAAAATTTTGTTGCGATTCGTTTTTCCACTTGTCCATTGAAGTTTCACTTCTACTATGTGTCCCAGCACACATTTCGATTTTTCGCAGGGTTACTGCAAATTATGATTTGGTTACGTTAGGTACATTTTAATTAATGCATTTTTTATTTAAACATTTTATTTTATCAAACAAAAAAACTGAATTCGATCCGGAATCAAAAAATGCATAGTCTACTCTAAAATTATGCCGCCTCTCACCACGTCTAGTCTAAATTTATGCCGCTGCTCCACGCGGCCTTAACGCTTTTTCGTGACAAAAAATCCTAAGACCCCCCGTTTATTTAGAAGTTTCACTTCAAAAACGTCTGGTCAATAATACAGGAGACCGGAAGGCTGGAGCTTACCTGGCTCAAAGGCCTCTGTAACCAGCAAGGTAATGCTGCCAGCCTTCTAGGTACAATGCCCAGCGACAGTTGTCTGGTGAGGCTTGAGGGGTTTTAATATATTGTTACATGCCGTCAAAGGAATTCGCACCTACCTGTCGTAAAACGCAGTTTTATTGCCTTCCCAGATTTAGTAATTCTTTTGTTTACTTTGTGTTTAGAATTTGTAATTAAGAAAAACATGCTGTTGTTTTTAATTTGTTTTATGGCCTCATTAGTGTCGAACTAATCCTTATTGTTATTCTTTTCGACTTTGTTGGCCGTTCGCAGGTGTGCAAATTACATTATCTTGGAAGAATCCAGCCCACCAATCGATTGTGTATTTGTAGAGTTTACTATAAAACAACGCCCGAACGGAGGGGTTGAGTTGAGTGCGGATTACGATACAAGTAAGACGTACATTCCACAAGCGATATAGTGACGGACTTTGCGCGTGTTATTGAATCGTACAGTTGTACTGGTAGTGTATAGCTATATTTGTACCTATGTTATACGTGTTTGTATAGTTCTAATAAATTCTATAGTAATTCCAACGCCATTTTAATTTCGAGTCCCACACTAATAACAATGTTTTTTTTTTGACTATTGTATATATATATTTAAGTTAGGTTTATTTATATGATAGTTTAATTTTTATTATTACAATTTATATGAATAAAAAAGTATATCTAATTAATAACACAAAGTCAGTCAGTCAGCTTGCCGTGACAGTACCTTAAGGGCTCAGCGGAAGATTAGCGCTGGTTTTAAAAGACCAGCATTATGCTGAGTCTGATGCCCCTTTCAGGACATCATTATGTTGTTAGTATTAAATTTGTTAACAATTATACCTACACTACATCAATGTAATTTGTCCTGAATAAAATTATTTTCTTTCTTTCTTACTGATTGGCCCCCAAAAAAAGTGGTCAGTACCTTTGACCAGACCCATTTATTTCTACGTATTCCCATGGATCCATTCCCAAATACGGATTCAGCGAACATACACCCTTAAGATCAAAAAGCCTCTGCGTTGAAGTAAGGTCGGCCGGCAAAGACTAAGCCCGCGCAACCATAAAGGCCGTCTACCCTTTATGTTATAACCTTGACGAATTCTTTAGAGACGATTTTGTGTCATCATTTCCTCTGTGAGGCGGCAAGAGATCCGACCTAGGTAGTTCGCCGTAACGTTTTGACGCAACCCGTCAAATTGGGATACCCCTGGGACCAGAGCACCGCACGTCCTTAGGTACGATACGCTGAGGGTGCCACCACCCCCGTTTTCACTACGTCAGGAGGTCAATGTAGAGGTGTCTCATGCTCTTCGGTCACTTCCTTCTGCGACATGATGTCCTCGCAAAAGCCACTGCTCTCTTCTCTCGCTGCGAAACGAAATCCCGACCTATTACGGCCATGAAGTCTCTTTGATCTTTGAGGTCCCCGGGACATTACTCCAATGTGCAGCGCACCGTATCTTCAGGCGTTCCACGTTCCTGACAAACCGGGGTCCGCCTCCGCCGCATAATCTGATACAAATACTTACAGTGATGTCCGGTAAGTATCTGTACCTTTCTGAATATGCGGAAAGTTTCCGGATGCAACGAGATAGATGGGCGCATATGGCCATCACGGACTCCCAATTTGCCATAAAGGACTTCCAAGTACTCTATGCATAGCAAGTTTTTTTTTTAATTGCGGAGATCAGCAGACAGGCAGACGGCCCACTTGATGGAAAGCGCTTACCATCGCTTATGGACATTTATAACACCAAAGGTGCTACAAATGCGCTGCTGCTCTCTTAAAGGAGACTGGAACCTGGTCACTAATACCGGAGCACAACTCAAGGTTGTTATGACGACATACTTTAGACTAGGGGTGGTAGCCATCCAGTCGGGCAAACGCCCTACCACCTGGCAAAGATGCAGAAACCCGCCATATAAGCCGTAAATGACTCAATCACCGAGGTACTCGAGTCTCATTCAGGTGACACGTTCGAATCCGTTGCAGGTGTTTGATGACCTAATGTTTTGAATATTTCACAATGACCTTATAGCTTTCCTAAAATGGCCTAAACTATCATCGAGACGTGTTTATTAACAGACGTACAAATAGAAATATATGTGTGTGTGTGTGCAGTTCACACGCAGTAGAAGTGAAACTTCAGAGAATATACTCACAGATAATTCTTCCCTAACTTTTATTAATATAAATATATAATTCCTTTATAGCCTACATCCGTCAACATTATTATAATTCACAATAAACTTCTTAAGTATCAATTTCAATTTGTCACTGTTTTAGTCTAAAAAAGTATTATTATCAGTTTTATTTAGGTCCAAATTGGACCTATGTTTAATCATCAGTCTTATTCACACTCTAATCTGTGCTGCATAATGTAAAACTGGTATCTCATTCTCTCGCAGGCTTAGTCCTATAGATTTATGTGTTATCTCTTTTTATTCTCGCTTGTTCGTTTCATAGAGTTCAAACCACAACGATTCTAAAGAAGTTTCACATACAAACAGTACAATTTTGATTATTAGTTGAGAAATTTAGCACAATTTAAAGATAATTTAAGTTTAATTAGAAAAAACATTGAAGAAAATTAGATATATTAAGAGAAAACAGAGTTTTAGAAAACAGTGGTAAGTCTCAACAATTAATAACGACAAAGTTCAAATTAGAGTTTCAGTGGGAGATAGAGGAAGATGGATACAGTGGGGAATAGAGACGGAAGCAGAGCGAAGCAGTTAGTTTATTAAAGCATATAGAAATAGAGTTTATGAAGGATTAAGTTTCCCATGGATGGAGTATGGAAATTGTGTGAAATTCCAAGAAGCCTAAACTAAGATTATATCATCAAACTATCATCAATCTGTCACAAGTAATGGTTGAAAAATTGATACGAAGTTGAATATCCCTAACCTATAATTGATTTATGTTATTGAAATCTGGAAACAATAGACCAATTAAAGAATCATAGCAACATTATATTTGAAAAATGTTGCTGTTTTTAAGATTTTTTTAACCGTAGACGCAGCAAATTACGGCCAACTAGTACCATGTAGGCAAAGCTCAGTTGTTTAATTACAAAACCTAGCAACTGATATTGTTTTTTAAATAAATGTTTTTGCATTTATTGTCTTATTAGGCATTTGTTGATGTATTGCGTTTGCTCAAACGTATAAAGATTGTATCAAATTATGATCCTAAGAAGCTCCTAAGAAACTTCATAAATAGTTTTACAATTTTTATAATACTGAATTTAATAACACTTTTTTGTGCTGTGATATAAAAAATTTTAGGAATGCTAGGTGTGGACATTCCACAGCTAAGCTGCCATTGTCGGTTAGAGGCACTAAGTTAATCCAAATCTAATCTTCTTTAAAACAATCATAGATCATAACAACACAGATGTTAATTGAAACTTATACGAAATCGATTTCAATTTAGAATCAATCAAAATTTTAGTAATGTAAACAAAATATTGATAGTCTGATGTCCTTACTTTAGAATTTGGCTATGCTATATAATCTTCGGTAGAATAAAGCGCTTCTTTGGTGTTGTTTAAATAATCACAAATAAAAATATAGGCACTACTATTAAGCTCCTGTTTGTAATAGCGCTCTCTATTTTAATGATCACCTAAATAGCAATTCGATAGAACTTTTCAAGCATAAATTTCTTGATAAATATTCAACATAAGTACTTAAAGGTTAGATACAACAACATTAAAAAATTAGCACAACATTAATGAAATGGAATGGGTGCAAATAATTTGCTTTACAATTACAATATACGGAATATATTATATAAGTTTATGTAAATAAATTGTGAACATTGGTGTAAACACTTGATTCACACAGAAGAGATGGGCCTTCGAAAATAAGTAAACATTATAACTTAATAAATGAAAAAGTATGCACACGTACCAAGTAAAACTTCTTTACCGTAGATATTTTTTTTATATTTAAAATAAATAGATTAAACGAGGTTTAATAGCCAAATGATGAAAACAAACCCTTGTCATCTCTAAGAATCCCTTCATAATTCATAGTGTCACGCACTTGGCCGATTTTAATAATTCATTAATTAATAGCAGTGATATCAAATGGTACCACCTGTATCATCTACCAATTATGGTACACTCAGCAACCATGACGGTAAAACGTTGCAAGACACCGTGACGCTTTTTATTTTTTTTTCTAAATTTCCCCATTGCGTTGATAAAGAAGTTTCACTTCAACAACAAATATTGTTCTTGTTACACCAATGATCATAAATAATAGTGCTTAAGCCTTTGTGCGTTACCTGCTTCTTCTTTAAGTCCCTTCACTAGCAATGTCTCGGGTTCGATTTCCTCTATTGGTATAGAAGCGGGTTCTGGGGAAGATTCCGGCTCGGAATTGGGTTCAGGAGCGGGCTCTGGTTCTGAGGAAGGCTCAGGTTCTGAGGATGGCTCTGGTTCTGAGGATGGCTCTGGTTCTGAGGAAGGCTCAGGTTCTGAGGAAGGCTTAGGTTCTGAGGAAGGCTCAGGTTCTGAGGAAGGCTCAGGTTCTGATTTCGGTTCTGAAGTAGATTCAGGTTTGGACCTTGGTTCTGCAATTGGTTTAGGTTCTGGAGAGGGTTCAGGTTCAGACTTAGGTTCTGGAGCGGGTTCAGGTTCAGACTTAGGTTCTGGAGCGGGTTCAGGTTCAGATTTAGGTTCTGGAGCCGGTTCAGATTCAGATTTGGGTTCTGGAGCCGGTTCAGGTTCTGATTTAGGTTCAGGAGCAGGTTCAGGTTCAGATTTAGGTTCTGGAGTTGGGGGTTCAGGTTCAGATTCAGGTTCTGGAGTAGGTACGAATTCTAATTTAGGTTCTGGTATAGATTTAAATTTAGGTCTTGGAGCAGGTTTGGGTTCAGGTTTCGGCTCTGGAGAGGGTTTAGGTTCTGATTCAGGCTCAGATTTAGGTTCTGAATCTAATAAATGTTCCGGTATTGGAGTAGAGGAGCGTATAGGCCCTGGAATAGGTTGTCTAAACGATCCAAGTACGCGGTATTCCGGTTTAGAGACAGAAATTGACTTTTGTACGGATCGGTGTGTGGATGTAACTTCCGGAGAGGGTTCTGGTTCCGATTGTGGCTCTGGAGTTGGTGATGGTTCTGCCTGTGGTTCGGGAGTTGGTTCAGCGGAAGGTTCTGGCTCGGCTTTGGGTTCTAGAGTAGGTTCTGGATCATAAGCAAAGGTAGGCAAGGATTTACCTCTACGAGGAGTTACAGTTACGGGTACAGGTTCTGATTTAAGTTCTGGCGTAGGCTCTGCAGTAAAAACAGGTGCTAAAATCGAAGTTGATTCTGGGATTGATTCTGTGGTTGAGTTTGGTTCTGGAGAGGGTTCCGGTACCACATTTGGTTCTGGAGTAGGTTCAGGTACTATATTTGGTTCAGGAGTGGGCTCTATAGTTGAACTCGGTTCCGGAGTAGGCTCTATGGAAGAACTTGGATATGAAGACAAATTTGATTCAGTTTTATATTCAGCTATGGACGAAAATTCGTAAAAGGGTTCAAGAGTATATATGGTTGTAGAGGTATACTCTGTAGTAGATTTAAATGTGGAAGAAGGTTCTAAAATTGGTTCTGAAGTAGGATCTGGCTCGGATTTAGATTCAGGGGTAGATTCTGAAATAATATCAGCACCGGACTTAGGTTCTGGGGCTAGCTTTGACTCTTGTTTGGGTTCTGGAGTAGGTTGAGGATTTAAATTAGGTTCTGGAGTAGACTCTAGCCCATATGTAGGTTCTGGAGTAGATTCTGGATCAGATTTAGGTTCTGATGTAGGCTCTGGGTCCAATTTAGGTTCTGGTGTAGGCTCTGGTTCGGATTTAGGTTCTATGGTAGATTCGATGGGTTCTAAGGTAAACGTCGCTTCTGTAGCTGGTTCTGTCATTGGTCTTAAAGTCTCAAGTTCAGTCGTAGGCTTTTGAGTAGTGGAAAATCTTCTAAGTGCTTTAAACCTTGGTGTCCATTTTGGTCTCTGAGAACTTTTTGGAGGTGCAAAAGTAGTCTTTGGTTCAGGACGTGCATCAAGGTAAGAATAAGATTCTGTCGAATATTTTTGGTAAGGTAAGGTATTTTGGGGCAAAACAGTGGTCGATGTGGCGACATCTGCAAAAATAACCAGTTAAAATGATATAACCATGCAATATTATACATATATATATACATTAGTTTATACAACTACCGTTAGTTTATTTATTCCTTTTAAGATATATAAATGAATAGATATATTCTGTGCTTTACGCGCTTTGGCGTCTGTGATTTTTAAGTTGTTGCGAGTTATTTTGTAATGTGCATTGAAAATCTACTCCGTCATAGTAAATTAATTTTCTATACTTACTCTGTACCTCTGTAGATATCTCGCGTTTCTTGCGACCTGCAAATAAAGTGCATGTGATTAAATTATCTTGAGACATTGTATTTGTTTCCTGTTGTATTTATTATAGTGCAATTACATGGACTTTGTACAGAAACCGGCTATTTATACAAGGAACAATTGCAAGCAATTTTACCTTCGCCCGATCCCAGTAAAAGGTTTAGGTCCAAAAACCTCACTAATGATACATTTAATCGAAATTACCTCACATTTCAAAAACTACGTCACGTACGTGGAATACTTTATTGCTACATAATTAGCAAGACTATAACCGAGTAGTCCATATACATGTCAAAATCTGTCAATACAGAAAACAGAATACCTTTGGAGATGCATCTACAAATATGTTTAGGTTTTACATAGTTTCATTAAGTATAATGTTAAATTTATTAAGCAATAATTATATCTAGAGTACAACACTCGTCGTCTTATTTTGTACTCCCCTTCATCGTTTGAGCCTGGCTCCCACTGCGATGGAGCCATGGGCTCTCACCAGTGGTGTGTCACCCTCATCAGACGAGATAACATCATCGACGCACCACACACACATATAACAATAAATCCCCACACATATTTTGGTCAAACCAGTTTCTTGGAATTGTTAGGCTCTACCAGTTTGGCTAATTTCAGAATTTTTATTCCATAATCCAAAAATTTGAGGAAGAACACAGTTTTCACAACTTTAGATGCTAATATCTCATCAAATACTGATACTTTTTTATAGCTGGAGTACAGCAGACAGGCTGACGGCCCACCTGATGGAAAGCGGTCACCGTCGCTTTTGGACCTTTGCTACACCAGAGATGTTACCAACCCGCTGCCAGCCTCGAAGAAATTTTATGTCACACTTTTTAAAAATTTCCATATCGCAGCGCTGTGGGAAAACCTCGGCTGGGAGCTGAAGTGGGGATAACTTCCAAACTGATGGAGAGCAATGCAATGGTAGAAAGAGGACGACGGCACCATTGAAGTAATTAAAAACACACTGTTTTTCAAAATATCACAAAAGATTATACGTACAGTGAAAAAAAAAATTACGCTCGTCTACATGTATTGCCACCCATAATATTTATTCTAATATCGGCTTGAAACAGATGTAAAGTCGAGGTAGCGTAATGGCTAGCGCACGCTTCCCAAACTCAAAGGACGCGGCTTCGAATCCTGACCGGAAAGCATGCACCACTTAGGCAGTATTATGTTATATGCATATTGCAGGCCGGGCGGCCTGTCGTAAGAGGCGACAAAACCACCCACAGCCAGCTGGTAGGGCATTTGCCCGACTGGATGGCTACCACCCCTGGTGTAAAGTAGGTCGTCATAACAACCTTGAGTTGTGTTCCGGCATTAGTGAGCAGGTTCCAGTCTCCCTTAAGAGAGCAGCAGCGCATTTGTAGCACCTTTGTCGCAAATGTCCATAGGCGATGGTAACCGCTTTCCATCAAGTGGGCCGTCTGCCTGTCTGCTGAACTCCTGCAATAAAAAACATATATTGTTACAAATACCACGTGCTAACAACGGTGAAGTAAAACATCTCATTGAAAGCTGCAGATCGAGATAACCGATGCGCCAAACCTGCCAAGCCGCCTTGGACAAGCGTGGCGGGTTTACTATCTGTTCCCAATAGTGGGAGGTCCGAGCAAAGCAGTGGAACGTTTATGGGCTCTTATTACGAAACAGCCTTAGGCCCACTTCTCCTCTTCATATCTTCGCTAACAAGTTCAGTTATTACCAAAATGACTAAAGAACTCTAAAAGTAAGAAAAGTACCTTAGTGTCTCATGGCCTCATGCAAACAAGTTCAATCCACAACATACCTTTGGAGCTGGAGATCTTGTAAGATATACTTGTCTTCACAGTGACATCATTCCCTAAGTTCTTAAAGTCAATGCCATCGAGAGTGTGCATTGCGACTCGCTTGTTCCTGTCGATTTCCATCGGCACAATCGCTTCTGTGGTTTCCGAACTGGGTTCTGGCTCTGGCTCCGGTTCTGGTTCCGGATGCGGTTCCGGACTCGGTTCCGGCTCGGCTTTTGGTTCCGGTTCCGGCAAAGGTTCCGGTTTCTGTGTGTTTGCTGAAAATTATATTTACGCTTGTTTAAATCTCTTGAAGTCGTGGTAGCTTAATAGCCAGCACGTGCTAACTCAAAGGGCGCGGGTTCGATCCTGGCCGGAACGCATGCACCATTTAGGCAGCTTTCTGACTACACTGACTGTGCTAACAACGATGAAGGAAAACATCGAGATGCACAGTGCACATTGAGATGATTGATGTGTCAAACCTGCCAAGCCGCCTTGGACAAACGTGGCGGGTATACTGTCCGTTACCCTATAATGAGAGGCCCGAGCCCAACGGTGGGCCCAATTTATGGGCTATTATTATCTATACTAATATTATAAAGCTGAAGAGTTTGTTTGTTTGAACGCGCTAATCTCAGGACCTACTGGTCTGATTTGAAAAAATCTTTCAGTGATGGATAGCCCATTTATCGAGGAAGGCTATAGGCTATATATCATCACGCTAAGACCAATAGGAGCGGAGCACCAATGAAGAATGTTTCAAAATCGGAGGATTTTGAAACATTCTTCATTGGTGCGGTGCTTCATTGATCGGAGGGTTTTGAAAGCAAATTCCACGCGGACGACGTCGCGGGCACAGCTAGTTATATATAAATCTCTTGAATCATTTTAAAATACAGTGGCGGAAGTGGTCAATAAGTAGTTATGGAGTAAATGGATGTCGGAAAACATATAACTGGATAACCGGATGTCAGGAGGCAGTTATTATCAACTGAACGAATATTGGAAATCGAGTCACCGGAAGTTGCAAGTTAATACGGATGGCGGAAAACTGAAGAAACCCACAAAGCATCATCGGATAGTGTCACTTTGGCGCGCCACGAGAGCCTTAAGGGGCCCATTCACGGCCTGCATTGCAGTCCGCCGCGTAATGCAGGACTGTGAATGCTGATGCAGCCTGCAGTGCGTCCGGTAATACCGAAAAGAATACCTCTCGAATCCTGCAAGCTTCGCCCACTGCAGGATCGTGTATGGGGCCCTTTAGATACGCCGGGTTCGAGCCGAGAGAGGGCAGTGCGTACTTATAGCCAGTTCCTATATCTCACTATTAATTCACTTGCCTTACTATCGGTTGAATTGTGATATTACTTACATATATGGAGCTTTATGTCTTTTAACCGATAGTAATGCAAATGGACAGTCGGTAAAATATAGAAACCGGCCATTATATATTGTGGCGGACAATTAGTGCTTAACAACCAGAGCAATATTCTTGGCGGTCAATTGCTCAATATCTAACAAGGGTGGACAGACCCTTTGGAGTTGTCTTCGTACTTCTGTGTACTAGATTAGTGTGGCATATTTAATATTGTAATAATTGGACCTACTTATGCAAAACAAAACCAATCCCCAAACATGCCAAAATTGGGTTAAGGATGCAGAAGACTTTCAAAATGCACCTTCTATCTACTCAATAAAAATCATAACGAGAAAATATAATATACAATATTCTAAATGTTTTTTCCAAAATATAGACATGTTTTTTTGTACGCAAAATTTTAATAAAAACGGCTTTTTCTCAAAACTGTCAGTATGTGGGTTGGTTCCATTTTGCATAAGTAGGTCCAATTGTGTAGCAAACTTTTCATTTCACGTACTTGGAAAGTATGTTTGAAGTTTCCTATTCACAGGGATGAAAACAGGACTTTTCATCCCTGGGATTTTCCCTGCTGTAAAAAAACTTAAACTATGCCATGTCCGATTTTTTTTATACAGGCAGTATTCAATCGCGGCATAAAATTGTAATTAAAAAATATTGTTACGACCTAGGTGCCGACAAAGACAAATTCACACCTGCATACCTGTAGAAACACATTTTATTACCTTATCGGCATTTGGACTTCTTTTGTTTACTTTGTGTTTAAAATTTGTGATTAAAAAAACAGCACATTGTGTATTGTAATCTTTTACGGCCTATTGTTGTATTGTGATCACTGCCAGGTGTCTCGGATTTAAAAGTACAAACTGATTGTAAGAAATTCGGTCATGCGGTCGGGCGGACATATTGCATCTGTGCAGTATAAAGCAATGCCCCAATGGAGAAATCGGCAGTCGAGCGATAACCACGAGCGAAGCAAGAGTTATGTACATTCGGTAATCCATTTAGTGACGGACTTTGCGCGTGTTATTGAATCGTGCATAACGTTCGGACTGGTTGTGTT
The DNA here is from genome assembly GCA_019925095.2 of Dendrolimus kikuchii. Classification (NCBI taxonomy): domain Eukaryota; kingdom Metazoa; phylum Arthropoda; class Insecta; order Lepidoptera; family Lasiocampidae; genus Dendrolimus; species Dendrolimus kikuchii. The sequence continues at coordinate 13,575,152 of CM034409.1, read as the reverse complement.
CAGATATATTTGTACCTGTATTTGTACACGTGTTTGTATAGTTCTAATACTCTATAATAATTCCAACGGCATTTTAATTCGAGTCCTGCAAACTCGTAACAATATCAACAATTTTGTAACATGATTAAATTTCACTATATAAATTAAGAGCTAAATATTCACTATCATCAATGACAACAAAATACTGACTGGGAGAATGACACAGTTAAAGAAATTTACTTGACGTTTCATATATGACGTATTAAATGAATTCACAGATTTAGGTATGGATTTAACACCTGATTTCATTAGAGAAGTAGTTCTTTGTCTAACTAATCAGTCTTAATTTACTTTCCTCATATAAGAAATCAAAAGCAGTGTTAACCTCGGGTGAAAGGCCTATTTAGGCACTCAAACTATTAGCGCCCTGGCTATGCTCGAGCACCAAACCATCTCGTGCCTAAATAGATCACTTTCATCCCTCGTGTGACAATCTACTAGTCTATGGATTAATGTTATTATTGTGTTCTTCTCGGCCATAAGCCCAAATACTTGTAATGGATGGATGCAAAAGTCGTGGAAGGCCACGACACACCTTCCATGATCAAATTGATCGTGTACTAGCAGAAGGTGATGTCAGGAGCCTTAAGAACAGACAAGCGTGCATGACAAGAGTTATGAATGTCAAAGAAGCAAGTGAGGTGTGTAAGAATAAGCCTAAATGGCGCTCTGTTGTTCGTGCCTACCCCGCAAGGGAACTGGCGTGAAGTTATGTATGTATGTATGTACTTGTAATCGTTGGTTAGTAACATATTGTTCGTAAACAAAAGGCAGTTTATTAAATTTAAACTGAACTATAACTAAATACCTTTTTCAGTCATCGGCGGTCCCAATACTGGAAAATTTTTGCACTCTTTCGTCAGTCCACTTGGTCGCCAACCAATACCTAAAAATATAATATTATTCGATAAAAAAACCTGCAAAGTGCGTGTACGACACTAGAGGATTCCGTAAAGATCACCAACGTCCGCCGATTTTTTCCTTCATGTTTTTACGAACCCTAAACCTACCCCCTAACCCCTCAAAAAATATAGAGTTAAAATACTATTTAAATATATCTATGTCACTGCTGCATCTGGGATAATGGTAGTGTTAGTGGCTGTGTCACGACGATATCACGATGGGTTTAATGCGTAATTTGAAATGCGACATTGTTATTAATTGTTCTTTTATTATCTTATTTATTTAGGGACTTCTAGTGATGATGTCACCATGTCAGCCCCATCTTACCCTAATCATACAATTACACAAAATTTATATAAACGTTTTCACTATTTTATATATTAAAAGAAACGCAGCAGACTGTGCCGGCGACAAAATGCTCAGAAAAACAGTTCCATCGAGGAGAGAGGGGAGCACCGCGAGCACACACCGTCCGGCAACGCATACATTGATAACATACTTGTAATCTTCTAATAAAGCTCATATAATCATACTATAACAGTCCACTAATCATTGAAGCACCTTACCATCATCAAGAATCAACCCAACATTTGGTCCTTCGAGCCGGATTTGAACCAGCGACCTATGGATATACAGTCGCGGCGCTCCCCTCTCTCCTCCATGGAACCTGTTGGCCTTAACAAAAACACCCACGGCCATCAAATCAATTCCCAGAACATCCACCAGCCACTTCCTGCCGTCTCTGTTCCGAACACCTCCCACTAACTAATGCTGTACGTCTCCAACTATATAGCATTGCAGACAATTTGAAGTATTGCTGCTTCCCACAAGATTTATTTAGCGGAATGTGACTGGAACGCAATCTATGAGCTAGAACACAAAGCCGTCAATCATAGCTAGTGTTAGCAAACCAGGGAATACTAAGAGGCTCGCTTTGCAATTTTCTCTTTTTTGTATAATTAGTTTTAATAAGTGGTACTGAGAATAGGGATTTATCACGTGAGCGTATAATCTATCATTTAAGAGCTATGCTCTTGTCGGTAGAGCCTCCTCCAATCTTCTCTATTATGGGCCAGTTTACTTCTATGTAAGACACGAAACCCACTTTTTCTTTTATTTATTTGATCCATGAATGCTCGCCTTAGTCTTCCGTTCCCTCTCCTTGCTTCCACTTTGCCTTCGATTAACGTGCATAATAAAGTGTCGTGTCGTAGCAAATGGCCAAACATCTTCCCCCTTCTTTCCTCCAGAGTTTTTAAAATTGTACGTTTCTCCTTTACCATAACCAGTACTTCTTCATTGGTCTTCTTTTCTTTCCAACTTATTCCCTTGATGCGTCTCCAACACCACATTTCAAATGCTTCTAATCTATCGCGATCTCTTTGTGTCATTGTCTATACTTCACACCCATATAAAGCCATACTCCCGGTATAAATTTTAATTAAACTTTTTTTAATGGACTATGCTATTTTAGACCTAAATAAATAGTTTTTAATAATAAAAGCTCTTTTTGCAATTGTTATTCTCGCTATTATGTCGTCTGTACATCGAGAATCTGAAGTGATGAGGCTGCCTAGATATCTAAATTTTTATACTTGCTAGAATGTATGATCCCTTAACTTTATTGGGTTTGGTGAGTATAGATTTTTGGCTATTGTCATTATTTTTGTTTTATACGGGTTTATTTTTAGGACTGTTTCTTGAAATGCCTGAATCCATGTATTCTATTAAACTTTCTATAATTCTGATTTTGAATCTGCTAAAGAATCATTTAAAAACATCTGAACTCACCAGCATACGAAGTCCCGTTGACCATCATGATGAGCTCGATCTCGGCCTCCTCCTTCAATATCCTCCAGTACAAGTTGAAGCTCTTGGACAGCTCCCTCTTGCTGTACAGCTCTAGGTTGATTTTCTTATCCTTCCAGGGCGCCTCTGGATGCAAGCAGGAGGAGCGAATATAAGTATTCAGATTCGGTCAAGTTGGAAATGGAACAGGCCAAGTGCCTGTCACTCCACGCACATTCAAAAATCTCAAAATATACTTTTTAGATAGATAGACAGACAACACTTTATTGTACACCTACACATAGATAAACAGAGAAAGAAAATAACAAGATATAGTACAACTGCCTTATCTTCCAGGCAACCCTTGGCATGGCAGGGATTAATGAATTTTTATAACTGACGGTGGTACAGTTTATACCTACATACACACATACATACATAACTTCACGCCAGTTCCCTTGCGGGATAGGCACGAACAACAGAGCGCTATTCAGGCTTATTTTTACACACCTCACTTGCTTCGTTGACATTCATAACTCTTGTCATGCAAGCTCGTCTGTTCTTAAGGCTCCTGACATCACCTTCTGCTAGTACACGATCAATTTGATCATGGAAGGTGTGTCGTGGCCTTCCACGACTTCTGCATCCATCCACTTTTGCATTGTATATCTGTTTAGTCATTCTTTCATCATGCATTCTTTCCACATGCCCGAACCACCGGAGCATTCCTTTCCTTACCTTCACCCCGACACTCTCTTTCAGACCAACTACAGTTTATAAATAATGATAAATGAGTTCCTATGATGAGAATGATGCTCTTCCAGGCAACCTGACTGAGAGCATACTTTTAATAACTTATGTCTAGGTATATTTAAATTAATAAGAAGTGAAATAAAAAAGGAAGAACAGCACAATGTGGACAGTAAACAGCAACTTTTTTTTTATTGCAGGAGTTCAGCAGACAGGCAGACGGCCCACTTGATGGAAAGCGGTTACCATCGCCTATGGACATTTGCAACACCAAAGGTGCTACAAATGCGCTGCTGCTCTGTAAAGGGAGACTGGAACCTGGTCACTAATGCCGGAACACAACTCAAGGTTGTTATGGCGGCATACTCTAGACCAGGGGTGGTCGCCATCCAGTCGAGCAAATACCCTACCACCTGGCTGTGGGTTGTTAAGTCGCCTTTTACGACAGGCCGCCAGGCCGCAGGAAATTGTATTCTTTCTCCGTTCCTGCACGGATAGTTGAGCTAAGAAGAAGAGAAAAATATATATTTTATTATAAACTAAGTTAGAGTTTTTGACAGATTTGAATAAAATGTTTTATTCATGCAAATGACACTTTTAATTTCTCCAGGTTGTAACTTTATATTAAGTATGTATAACTTTTAGCTGCTGATGGAAAACATGGCTTTAACACACGTGCAAGCATAGTACGAGGATGAATCAAAAAATTCTTAGAAGTGAATAGTGTGTTGAAGTGATATATAAAACCTAAAACGCGTATACAAGAGTGTAGCCGCTCGGCGCTTTTCAACAAGGGTTGCTCTCGATTTCCCTAGGATCCACTCATCAGATCTGGACTCGGTGACAATGGAACCGCCTCAGGAGTATACTCTTCCGAATAAAGAAAATAAATTGACAATCGATCCACAATTGACGGAGAAATCGCGTAACAAACATATAAAAAAATACACAATCGAACTCACAACCTCCAGCCTTTGTAAGTCGGTTAAAAATACACGGACGGACATGACAATGATAATAAGGACTCGGTTTTTAACAAAAGTTCTACGAAACCCGAATAAGAGAGCAACACTTACTCTTATTACAACCCTTTCCATAGAATCCGAGCGGGCAATAGCACGCCTTGGTAGGATGTTCCGTCGCGTTAAGGTCGACGCATTTGCCCCGAAGTCCACAGTCGCTGTCTTCGGCGCATTCGTCGCTGAATTGGCATCGTGACCCGAAGTATAGTTTGTTGCACTTGCATCGACCGAGGATATGAAAGCCGTGGCCTGAACAGGTCTCGTGGTAATCTTTGCCTGTAATACATAACAAATACGCAGATAAATATTTAAGATAATTAAAATAAATAAATTTTTTGATACAATTAAAATACTAAAAATAAACTAAGTTATAAATAAATTATTATAATATATGTAAGCTATGTAACAAATCGCTGCCAAAGGGAAGCTTACCCGGAAGGTGGTATCAGAGAGTTTCTTACGATTTTCTTTAAAGAATCTCTTTGCTGGTGGACCCAATAAACTAGTCTAGTTTTTCATCTCCAAACGGCACAGAAATGTAAGTTCTTCCAAGGTTTCATATTATTTATATAGTTATCCAAAAATCTTATAATAGAAACAAACATATAATAAGAAATATATATCTTTCTCTGTTCTTTCACCTTCTCCCAATAATTTGGGGTCGGTACAATAGGTCTTTTCCTTCCGTATTCCTCTATTCTGGCATACGTCTTCTGTTACAATTCATTCATCTCTTTTTTTATCTACTTTTACAGTTACATATATAGACACCAGTCTACAAGCTTAACAATCCTTTTGGTCAGGTGACTTTCATCCTTTTACTAGTACATAGATTATTACTTGTGACTTCACGGCATTATTATAAGACACATAAGACAATATACTAAACCAGCTTGTATATATTAATACAGGTAACAGATAACTAACAGTTACATAAATAACATAAAAAATTCACATGTCAATTTTGGCCAAGTAACTTGAAGTCAAATAGCCTTTGCAAAACTGTGATTTATTATTATTACAACATACAATAATTTTAATGAACAAAGTCACGTGCAAATTAGGATAATATCTTTAATCAATGTCGACTTCATATATAAGTGTGATTTGTAAATGTCAATAGCCCGATTAACCTCATCTGGAAAACTTTATAATTATTGCGAAGCTGACAAATATGCAGACAACCTACCTTATGGAAAGTGGTTAACATCGGCTATAGACGTTTGCAACACCAGCAGCGAATCCATTGTGTTGCCAGGTTAGGATAGAGGGTATGGGATAGGAGGGACGCGACAAAGGGGATGTGATAAGATATCTCATCCCAGATGGAACAATATAAGATTCACTATCTTATATACAAGATAAAAAAAAATAGTAGGAATGCACGTCACAAGTGAAAAATTTGTATCTAAGCGTGACGGCCACACGAATTCAGTGCTTCTCCCCATCTCAAAAGTACCTAAAGAAGTATTCATTTCAAAAATTCATAGACGGACAGACAGACAATATTTCGAAAGACATTAAAATCACAGACAAACACAAACTTTATTTATTAGTATATTATAGATTAATTTTGTAATAAGATGTTTTAAAACCACCTAAATCAAGGTTGAAATTGTTAATAAAAAGCATACGTAGTCAGTTCAAAACTAGGTGCGTCAATAAAGAATGCGCATTATCAAATAAAGTTGTCTCCCTTCTCAAAACTAGTTCCAACAATTGGAACAATTCATTTACATGATCAAGTATTGCATTCCAAATATTATAATGGCTTATGCAAATAGAAATTGCGTGTTATCTGTCAAAATAATATATGAATCATTAGCATCTAATGCGGTCACTGCAACGAGAAGGTCGCCTTGGTATATTTAATTTAAATGAAATTGTTAATCATCATAAATGACGACATTTTTGTGAGAACTTGAAAAAATATCATTTCTTTCTAAAATTCAAATTCAAGTTTTTATTCAAACTAAGTTCCACTGGAGAACACTTTTAGAAGATCAGACATAATAATAATAATATCAGCCCATAAATGTCCCACTGCTGGGCTAGGGCCTCCCATTATAGGGGGGAACGGAGAGTTACCCGCCACGCTTGTCCAAAGCGGCCTGGCAGGTTTGACACATCGGGTATCTCGTTGTGCAGGTTGCATCACGATGTTTTCCTTCACCGTTGTTAGCACGTGATAATTGTAACAATATTCACATTAGGTCAGAAAACTGCCTAAGTGATGCATGCGTTGCGGTCAGGATTGAACCCGCGCCCTTCGAGTCTGGGAGGCGTGCAATGGCCATTACGCTATTACGACTACTATCAGACATATAAGTTAAAATTTAAATTTACATGCTATTCGTACAGTCGCGGTATGAAAAGGTTCGTCACCTTAACGTCGACTTTTGCTTGCACGAGTACAAGAAACAGTGAGAACTGCCAACATTTGTGAATGAATGAATGAAATGAAGTGAATAAAGGATTAGTTAGTAAATGCGATACCGTCATATTTACTAAATGTCTGGGGGTATTATATATCAAGTATGCTGTAAGTTGTTGGACATTTTAGATTGCGAACATGTAATTGACGAAGACAATGGAACTGCGGTCATCTAGAAAATCTTTAGTCGTATTATAAGCTTTCTCGCACAAACGTTGCTTTACTAATTAGATTAGATCAGCTCAGGGCTCTCTATGTTCCGCAGGTCACCCTGGGTTCGTTGACAAGCATTGGGGCGTCACAGATGCAGTACTTATTTGTCTAGTTCCTGTGGCGCCCCGTAAAAGCGTGTGAGCTAGGGGCGCAGGGTAGGTTTAGTGGGTAGTTTGACGGCCGACCATCCCCCTGTCCTCCGCATGGAGGCCATGGGGGCATACGGCCGATCAAGAGTCCCACACATCCCTCGGCGAGCCTTCCCCCCAGACCCGAGGACGGTGTCATAAGAAAAGACATTCCCCCTGCAAAGGGCTTTTTATATTGCTCTCATGGCAAGCTGATTTTGGCGTCCCGGCGTACAATATGCTTGAGACAGCCCTGAATGACATGTCTGATGATGATTTAAGTTTATGGCTTGACAGTTAGGCCTTTAAGCCAGATCTTAGTTTATAATACAGTTTCTTCATTTTCTAAAGCCTATGTGTAGCACAGCTGAACTGTAGGTAATCAGCTAGCGCCATTCATCGGAGTTCTTGTAACAACTCAAAAGGCCACATTTGACTTTACAGTTCACATTTTTCACAAAACACATAATTACTACTCAAAAACTATCAATATCCTACAACTATTGTTCATTTTAGAGCAATTTTACACATTTTTAGAAAATGAAACTACACAGCACAACATCTCCTTTCAGTTCCCGCCAAAAACTCCTGACATGTCTGACATTAGACTATGGCTACGTTCCATTAGGGACTCACAGCGGCCACGTTCACGACCGCGATTTATCCCGTTCCAATTGCTTGCCGGCGTCGCAATCATAAAACCCAAGTGGAACGTTTAATCGACCCACCTCTTGATGTGGGTCGTTGTGTGATCGAAAATGATGACCGCGGTCGCCTTGTGGAACGGCTAACGGAGCATCATGCGCGTTGTGAGCTACTAATGGAACGACCTGTATTATTAAATTTTATTCCATCTTACTACTGTCTATGGAAGTATAATTTACAACTGTATACACTTACGTGTTACAATATCGATGTCGGCGCATGACCAGAATCTGTAGTTGGCCCCCCATTCGCCAGCCTCCCGCTGCAGCTGCAGGGTGCAGTTCTCGCATGTAAAGTCGCTAGGCAGGCGAACCTCGTACTTCTGGGCGCTGGGAACGTTTTAATATGGCGTTTATTAAAATATTAAAAACTAGCATCTATCCGCGATTTCGTCCGCATGGAATAGTTACTTTGGGCTAACGCTAACTTTAACCCGCGACTTTACTCGTATTTACGTAGAAGTTAAAAATATTTTTAAATGAAATATATAAATATTTTTAAATTGGCATTTTATTTATGTAAATTTCATGTAATTGTATATATATATATTTTTTTTTTGTAATTAACTATTTGAGTTTCCGACTGAGAGCGGTCTAGAACTAGATTTTATACTTTAATTTTAGTTTGTATATATAGTTTATTTTTAGTTTAATTTATTGTATAGTTTAATTTATTTATAATTTAGTTTATTTATAATAAATATTTTATAAATCTTGTAGTTAGTGTGAAGTAAAACATAAAAATGACCATTTAATACTAAATAACAACAGACAACAAGTCGTTGGCACAGTAGTTGTAAATAATTTCATGCTTGTCAATGAATGTATGTATGTATTAAAACTATTTGAGCCAATTTTTATTATATAAATTTATTTTTTAGTGGAAACTTGATTGATATATGTATTAATTTTGTGTTTTATATTTAAGAATATTAATTATTGTATGTTTCCCAAACAAATTAAATAAATAATACATACGTTATGCGCGCGCAGTGCTTGATCATTATTTTGCTGCGATGTTATTTTAAAACTGCGATATCTCCCAAGATATTCATTGAAATCGAATGATGTAAATGGCAATTTTGTTTTAAATTAAATACTTGTGACGAATAACGCATTTATTTGGATAAGGATTAATATCATGTTTATAAAAACAGCTTCACAAATAATGCATTATTTTAGAACAAATTTGATTAGCATAAAAAAGGTTATAGTACGCCAACCGTAAAAGATAGACATATGCTGTCGCGGACTTTTTTTTAGAACTTTTAAAGGGGAACAATTTTGTCACACACGATTTTTGCGAAACTTTAACCGTTTACGCAGCAGAAGCTTTCAAAGGGAAAAAAAACGATTTCGAACATTCTTCATTGGTGCTCAGCTGCTATTGGTCTTAGCGTAATGATATATAGCCTATAGCCTTCCTCGATAAATGGGATATCTAACACTAAAAGAATTTTTCAAATCAGACCCGTAGTTCCTGAGATTAGCGCGCTCAAGCAAACAAACAAACAAACTCTTCACCTTTATATATTAGTATAGATTAAAATAAATAAATAATTTCTTTCACTTAAAACACAAAATCTACAAAGAATACAAGTTGAACGAAACTTACGTGACGTCATCTCGTACAAATTCCGTGCCCCCAGCTCTCGGTGTTAAATCTAGAAGTGGCCTCTCCAAGTAGTCCAATATCCTCAAACTAAAACCACCCTAAAAAAAAAATAATGATTCTATGTGAAAAAAATAAAGAAAAGAATGCGCCCAACGTGGGGCTCGAACCCACGACCCTGAGATTAAGAGTCTCATGCTCTACCGACTGAGCTAGCCGGGCTTACGAGGACAAATTAAAATAATGAATCACTTACTCGGTGAGCGTACGCTAAATGCCAATGCACTGTGAATGTTGAACCAGCGATGAATGAAGTCTTTATTGACCCTGAAACAAAGTAATATACGATAATTATTTAAAATGTATTTAACAAGTTCATTTACCCAAACAAACGATACAGTGAACCCGATTTATTTTCTAAAATAAACACAAGGTTTCTAGTGAAAAATAATAACAAACAATTATAACATTTTACAAAACTCCAGACAGTAAGTTTTTTTTATTTTCTCTTTTAATATTATGGCAACAACTCCTTTTGAACTGATTTTGCCAATTTTAAATTAAGAACAGACAAACAGATTTGATGCTTAATTCAATTGCAAATGATTAAACAAGATTTGGATCGGTGTTTTGTACACATTTTAAATTTGGAATACTTTAAAATAGATGAATTCAAAACACTGCCATCTAGTAACGAATAGTAATGTTAAGTTTATCATGGTTATATTAAGAGAATAATCACAAACCCGTAGATGTCACTAGTTAACTTTGAAACCTGATTATACGATAAAAAAACTGGTTCTCACGCAATTTTTTTTCCTCACATTCTACAAAATATTTTAATTACACACACAGATTCTTAAGATTCTCACATATTAATGACACATTTCGTAGTTTGGAATTACTTCATTGGCGAAATAAAATTCTATTCAAATATTGGGCAATACAGCAATTTCGTTCGTATACAAATAGATTTACACACGATTTTAATCGTTGCTAAACTGTCGCTTTGGTTTTAGACACGTAAATAAATAATAACCATACCAACCAAAGTAAAGAAAAAGGGACAGAAAATATCCAGCGGTAGGTAGTAAATAATAATTCAAAGATCTACCATAATGGCGCTGGTGTCGGCAAAGACAGTATAAGACGTGCGCAAAAGGTTTGCCGATGGTCTCTTCTCCCGCTTCCTACGACTGGGAGCGGAGCTAGTCTAACAGCGCGTTCCATTTGTAGTTCACAACGCCCAAACTGCTCCGTTAGCCGTTCCACAAGACGACCGCGGTCGTTGTGATCGTGGCAAATACGTCACTAATGACGTCATCATTTTCGATCACACAACGCTAACAACGACCCATGTCAAGAGGTGGGTCGAATAACCGTCCCACTTGGGTTTACGATTGTTACGCCGGCAAGTCATGAACGTGGTGGTTGTGAGTCCATAATGGAACGTAGACTTTGTAGTACTAAAGGCCATATTAGACTATCATAGAAATATATATTTTTTTTTTTATTAATCGGCAGACAAACACACACATTGTATATCCCCAAATTAAGCAAGTTACGCTTGTGTTATGGGTAATATACAATATGATCATACAAGTATGAGTTATTTTTATATGAAGAACCTATGACAGTTTAATAACTACATACAATTCATATTCTCTATGATCATAATTAAGGATCCTATTTGACAGAAGGCGTACAGATATGATCAATCATCCGTCTAACCTCAAAAATGGTGTCAAAATGCAAGAATTTCGACTGCAATATCTTGTAAGACTTTTTATATTCCAGTCCAAGTTCTTAGAGTAAGGTGTTATAGACCCCTCTCTCTGATCGCCTTCCTTCCTATAATCTAACCCAAACACGTCTTTTATTTTTTGTTGTTTTCGTTGATCGTTTTTATCTTCTTTTTTAATGCAATTAATAAAATTACACTCACAGCTAAAACTGTTCCGATGGTTTATTTCTCACTCCCATATCTCCCCCCCCCCCCCCCTATTGTACTGCTAAAAAATTGATTCAGGCATGGCTAAGCAGTCTAACTTACGACGATCCTAAAAAAGTGCTAAAAATCACTTTCTGAATGGTGTGATACGAATGCGCACACACAGTCACGCACACACACACGCACACACACACGTCTGCCCACTTTGGCTATAAACATCAGCATTGGTCTTCAAAATACACACTTCGCGTACTTTGGGACCAGTGCCAGGACCATAAATAATGTAAATTTGAGTTTTTAACAATAAAGATTACTATTATTATTATTGCTACATTCAATTCCTTCTACCCGATCCACGACCACTTTCCATGAGGTGGCCCTGCCTGTTTACCAACTTCGCAATAAAAAAACATGTAATGGCTTAATTTTTAGATTGTTAATCACCAATTGCGAAACTGTTATTACCTTATGTGCTTATTATTTGTTGTGTAAAAGTATATAATAATACATGTGTATAATATCCATTATATTATTATTATTACTTCACAGTATACTATTGCATATTATATTTCGTTATTATAATTTAGAGTATACTAGCTGTCCCGGCAGACGTTGTTCTGCCCTGAAGAAATAAAATTTACAACCCGATTGCAGCGCCACCTACCGAGTCCAAATGTAAGCTATCATATCTTTCAAGCCGGATCAAACTGCACACGGTGTGCAAATTTGATTAAAATCGGTCAAGTAGTTTAGGTGTCCATCGCGGACAAACAACGTGACACCTAATTTATATATATTAAGATATATTATTGTACTGCACGCCAACAATTATGTTTTAATACGTTTTTGTCCATCCAGAAGTTGCCTGGAAGAGATTGCTTTAAGCAATAAGGCCGCTCGTTGTACTACTGTTGCAGTTATTAAGTAGCATAGTAGTTCTTGTCGTGTTTCTTGTTAAAGTTAATAATTAATATTGTTATGTACCCTCTTATTTCTAAACGATACGAGCGGTCATTTCCTTAACTGAATAATAATGTTATATTTTTATTTATTCTGTGATTGGCGCCTGTTTTGTATATATAACAATAATATGTAGTGTTTGTGTACAGATTATAATTCAAAATCTCTAAATTGTATGTTTTTTTTTATTGCAGGAGTTCAGCAGGCAAGCAGACGGCCCACTTGATGGAAAGCGGTTACCATCGCCTATAGACATTTGCAAAACCAAAGGTGCTACAAATGCGCTGCTGCTCTCTTAAGGGAGACTGGAACCTGGTCACTAATGCCGGAACACAACTCAAGGTTGTTATGGCGATATACTTTAGACTAGGGGTGGTAGCCATCCAGTCGGGCAAATGCCCTACTACCTGGCAAATTGTGTACAGATTATAATTCAAAATCTCTAAATTTTATGTAGACAGTATTCACTATATTTTGTTTTTGTTCGGTTTATTTTATTACATGTAAAACTTTAAGTATAATGTTTTATATGATATATTGTATAAAATATTATCTGGAATTTCCAAACAGGAATGTATTAAATTCTTTTCATTCATAAGACTTTAATTAAATTAGTTTATCAATGACTTCAGGCCGCTTCGGTTGTGCCAATTGCTAAGTTTCTTGTACTGTAAAATTGTTGGAGGGATGGCGAGGTGTTCTAAAAATGCTTGTAGAGTGTGAAGAGTTAGTGTACAATATATGTTAAAACCGTAAAGTTCTCTGATTATAAAGTATTGTGACCAGTTGCTGTTCTTTTACGACCATAAACCTTTCTGAGTTGTTGCAAGTATTACACTACCTTATAGTTAAGACAATAAAATGTATTACTTTTCTTATGTTGGTGTATAATAAAGACTGTTGTTCTTGTTGTTATCTTTTCTCTAACTTCAAAAATATGCTCCCACCCTTGAAGGATGATTGATTGCGACCGTGACAGGACTCGAACCTGCAATCTTCGGATCCGAAGTCCGACGCCTTATCCATTAGGCCACACGGTCTACGGGCGAAGGTTCTATTTTACTGAACGACTTTCACAGGGGTGCGCGCGCATGCCAACAAAGACACAAAACAAAACGGATCAAGTATGGATGTGGACACATCTTCACACATCATATAGTATAAAACAAAATCGCATTCCGCGTTTGTCTGTCCTGTATATTTTTTGAAGTGAAACTTCTATAGAGACGGGGGATTTTAGGTTTTTTTCTGTCACGAAAAAGCGTTACGGCCGCGTGGAGGCAGTAGAAGGTATATCGCGTGGTGAGAGGCGGCATAATGTTAGACTATAGAGCTTTTTATTGGTTCCGCGGAACGCAGAGGCTCCGGGTTCGATTCCTGGTGTAGTAAATTTCGGAAACGTATTTTCTCCGTTATTTACTATGGTCTGGGTGTCTGGGATCGGCCCCAGAGTAGTCCGTTGTATATTACCCATAACACTAGTGTAACTTGCTTAATTTGGGGATATACAATATGTGTGTTTGTCTGCCGATTATTATTATATATTATTATTACAATATGTCGTTTCCTTTCACACTCCTCTATTCTGACATACATCTTCTGTCACACCACAAATCATCATATCATCCTTCACACAAGCCATCCATCTTTTTTTTGGTCTACCTTTACATTTGTACCTGCCGCTACAAAAGATATTAATCGAAAAATGCCATTAAGACTTTAAAAATTTTCTTGACTAATTTTAAATTAAATCTGACAATATATAATATATACTTTGTGTACAAAGTATGTACAACAGTCAGCATTTTACGAGCGAACAACTGCGGCCTAATACTTAGCAACCCATTATATTCATATATGTTAAGTAATTAAATCAGTGTCATTACAGCGCTCGTTGGGTTTGGTATTTCGTACATTTTACCCTTCCCTCCTATACTAAAACTGTATACACACTACACTTTGAAAAACTTTGATTCTAATATTTTACTAATTGTATTCTATATGAAATAAACCTGTACTTAATAATAAGACTTTTTATTGACACCAAAATTAAATTTACATTTTGTCTTAAAATTAAGACTGTTTGAGTACTAACATCTAAACTAGGCCAAGCCTGTCCCTCAGATGTTGTCCCTTCCACCGACTTAAGTACTATGACGTATGTAAAAATTTAAGTACAATTATTCAAAAACAAACAGTCGTACTTGACATATTTTTCATACCTAGAATTACTGTATAATCCTATAAAAAAAAGTAAAATTAATGTCTGTGGTTTGAGTGGATTACAGTCTGTTTTTGTTAAGTTTTTTATTGCAGGAGTTCAGCAGGCAAGCAGACGGCCCACTTGATGGAAAGCGGTTACCATCGCCTATAGACATTTGCAACACCAAAGGTGCTACAAATGCGCTGCTGCTCTCTTAAGGGAGACTGGAACCTGGTCACTAATGCCGGAACACAACACAAGGTTGTTATGGCGACATACTTTAGACCAGGGGTGGTAGCCATCCAGTCGGGCAAATGCCCTACCACCTGGCTGTGGGTTGTTTTGTCGCCTCTTACGACAGGCCGCCCCAACGCAGGAAATTGTATTCTTTCTCCGTTCCTGCACGGATAGAAGTAGTAGTACTAAGTAATTACTTTTTAACTATAAATTAATATTTGCATGCCTGAAAGGGCAAAAACATGTGAAACATAAAATAACGTATTGTCATCTAATGTTTTTACTAACCACGCTTTAGGCAAATAAATATATATTTTTTTTAAATTATTATAGAGTATTTATTCTACAGTATTTCCATAAATTCAAGGCCTAACAATACATAGTAATAAATTTAAACCTAAAATGGATACTTATAATCTAGAAAAGGAACAAAAACAAAAATAGCAAGTTACTATACTACGGAGAGGCTTGGGGTGGGCCCACGCCAGCCGGGGTCGCGGAAGAAAAGCTCACGCATATCCCGTGACCCCGGCTCATGGCGTCAGGTGGCACCAAGGGGTTTTAGTGGGTATTCCGGCTCCTCTAGCCGGCGAGTCCCACACTCCCCCGCCGAAGTCTCCCCGGAAAAGTCCGCAAACGGATTTACCCTTGTAAAAAAAAAAAGTTACTACACTACACCGATGTTAATTATTCAATCTATCTAATACTGTGACACTTCTAAAGTGAAGCTAAACACAACTAAATGATTAAATCTAAATATAAACATTACATTCGTCTTGAAGCTTAAGCTTACCTTTACTAACTGATGACTTAAATATTTGTTTAGAAGAATTAAAAATGTTACATACGTACATAACTTCACGCCAGTTCCCTTGCGGGGTAGGCACGAACAACAGAGCGCCATTCAGGCTTATATTAAAATGTTTACGTCACTAAAATATTTGTTGTAAGTATTTATACAACGACGCAATTCATTTTGTCCGTAGTTTTGAAAACAGGGGTAGCGAACAGTATGTGTGAGGAAGAATTACGAGAGTAATGCTGTTGGTATTCAAGAGGAAGTGAGAGCAGGACAATCGACAATAGAATTTATGTCGTACAAAAAGGTCATGTCGAGGTAATGCCTTCTTTCACTAAAAGAGATAAGATTATAATGTAGACAAGCTGCAGTATAATCATTGAAATGTCGTATCAAAATATACAAACTTGCAAAAGGAGGTAGATAAGTCCTTTGCGCCATAAATAATTTAGGGATCACAAAAACGTTTCGCAGCCGGTAGGATTCGAACCTACGCTCCCATAGGGAATCTGATTTCGAGTCAGACGCCTTAACCACTCGGCCACGACTGCTTACAAGGACGGTTCGAAACTATACAACTAGTTTTACGAAACATTTTCAACACTTACCCCCATGAAATTGAATTCCTATGCTTTGTAAATGAATGCCAAAAATTAATGTGAAAATTGCTATTCATAAATTATCGTATTTGGAATTTTGTCGGTTTGAAAGTTTATCTCAAATAGCCTCAAAATCAGTGCAAATTGTACAGATTAAAAAAAATAGCGTAATGTTGTTACATTTCGGTATCATGCAGATGACATATGAATATTTATAATCTCGTGCAAACAAAGTTACGGGCAAAGCCAGTACATTATAATATACATTTTTTGACTTTAATACTTTTTCTCTATTTTGTACCTCTATAATCAACCGATTATTATGAAATTCGAAATATACATACCTATTGATACGATGATGGCTTTTAAATATATCATATACTAGCTGTGCCCGCGACTTCGTCCGCGTGGATTTTTTTTTCGCGGAACCCTTAAACTCGACTAAAAAAAAGTAGCCTAAGTTACTCCTTATAACATCAGCTATCTGACAGCGAAAGTCCTGTCAAAATCGGTCCAACCGTTTTAGAGATTAGCTGGATCATCCAGACAAACAGGCAAAAGAAAAAATTAAATTTGATTTTTTGATATAAGAACCGTATGTACTTTCATATGCATAGTAAAAAGCTGTTATTTTGACATTCCAAACAGATAATTCAATTTTATAATATACATTCCACCTATACGAATGAAGGGCTTCGCGGGCACCTATATCACGCACACCACGTAAGAGTGGAACTTGTCGAGTCTGTCTGTCCCGATACCTACAACCTGGGTGTCTTCAAGGCTCGTGTATAGATAACGTCTAACTAAGCGTGCTTCATCTTAAGGGGCCCACTCACTATCCTGCATGGCAGTCCGCCGCGTACTGTGGATTGCAATTGCAGGATTGTGAATTTGGTTGTAGGTTGCATTGCGTCCTACTAAACTGAGCGTAATGCCACTAGAGTCCTTTAAGCTCCGCCCACTGCAAGGCTGCACTGAGTTTATGGTCAAACGCGAGCCTATATTACTATTTAAATAATGTTTTTCTTATTGCAGGAGATCAGCAGACAGGCAGACGGCCCACTTGTTGGAAAGTGGTTACCATCGCCTATGGACACTTGCAACACCAAAGTTGCTACAAATGCGCTGCTGCTCTGTTAAGGGAGACTGGTATCTGGTCACTAATGCCGGAACACAACTTAAGGTTGTTATGGCGACATACTTTAGTCATCCAGTCGGGCAAATGCCCTACCACCTGGCTGTGGGTTGTTAAGTCGCCTCTTACGACAGGCCGCCCGGCCGCAGGAAATTGTATTCTTTCTCCGTTCCTGCACGGATAATGTAAATACTATTACGATGATAAACATAGATTTTTCTACCTTAAGTGGGATGTATTCGTGTGATATATTATACGCAGTCTTGTGAGAAGTTAATGCTATTATTTGATTATTAAGTTAATATTTTTTACTCACCTTTCGGCATGCCACAAGGCGGTTTCGTCCGGGAATTGTCAAGGAAATCCAAATCATATTTCCTGGCCGGTGGGTATGTCAAAGCCACATGTCCGTCAACTTGCAAATTCAAAAATATTGCACAAAACACCGCGCACGCCAGCGCCAAAACGGCGGCCATCTTGTCCGAATTTGAAATTCAAATCACTTGACACATTTTACGTCCTTGACATTTCACTGTCGTCCGATTTCAGTAGGTGATAACTTTTTAAACCATGTTCAATTTTGGAACACTGCTTTTGTTTTAATTTATTTAGCCGGTCGCAAGACACTGGTTGTGTTACCTGTAACAATAAAAAAATATTATCAATATTTGATTATAGGAAAAATCGTAAAATCAATGGAATGTTTTTTTATCATGTACCTATGCACTAAAAATTTGTTTATAACTAAACAAATTACATACATACATACATAACTTCACGCCAGTTCCCTTGCGGGGTAGGCACGAACAACAGAGCGCCATTTAAGCCCATTCTTACACACCTCACTTGCTTCCTTGACATTCATAACTCTTGTCATGCACTCTCGTCTGTTCTTAAGGCTCCTGACATCACTCTCCGCTAGTACACGATCAATTTGATCATGGAAGGTGTGTCGTGGCCTTCCACGACTTCTGCATCCATCCACTTTTGCATTGTATATCTGTTTAGTCATTCTTTCATCATGCATTCTTTCCACATGCCCGAACCACCGGAGCATTCCTTTCTTTACCTTCACCCCGACACTTTCTTTCAGACCAACTCTCTTTCTTACTTCGGTATTACGAACGCGGTCCGCGAGCGTCACTCCGCAGATTTTGCGCAGTGCTCGCATCTCAACCGTGTTTACAAAACAAATTACCTACTCGTTTTATGCAACTACAAATATTGAAGAAGAATACCATTTTCTTTTTATGTTTAAGGCTTGGCAACTAGGCCTTTAAGCCAGGCGCCGTTGTATTGTAGGCTACAATCGACGTCATTCAACGGAATTCTTGTGAAAACTCGAAAGGCCACATTTGGCTATATAGTTCACATTTCTCGCAAAAACACATAATTACTACTCAAAAACTATCAATATCCTACAACTATTGTTCATTTTAGAATAATTTAACACATTTTTACAAAATAAAACTGCACAGCACGTCTCCTTTCAGTTCGCGACAAAAAAAAAGTCAAGAAGAATACCAGAAACACATAACGTTCCAATGGGGTAGTTGACACATCACAATAAATTCTGAAACAATGTTCACATAAAAGAGCGGTTGTACACCCACCCGCTCTTTACATAACATAACATGTCGTCGTCATAAAATTATAATGTCATGATAGAAATAATTTAAATTACTGTTTAAACTAAAATTAATACGCTATTTACTATAGAAATTATGTCTGTCTGTGAAAATTTTAAAGTCAAGTTTGTTTGTAGGAAGTAATCTCTTGAGCTACTGAACCGATTTTGAAAATTCTTTCACCAGTAGAAAGCTACATTATTCCTGAGTCACATAGGCTATATTTTATTTACGTGCATGTGTATTTTTTAATGACGTCCGGCGAAGTGGACATGGGTTAGCTCGTAAAAAGATATGAGGTGATAAAAAGTATCTCAGTTGATTTGACTGTCAAGTGGTAGCAATAGTATTTATCACAATGGCAGGCAAAGGATCTTACTCGATACAACTAATTCTGACGTATTCGTGTACATATGTGGTTTTAATACTAAAAATGGACATAGATGGTTTTCAGCCCAAAATGAATCTTCCGGGGGCCGACAGCATTAACATAAAAATTTAATACAATGTAACCTGTATTAATGATTGATCTTTAAACAAATAGCATGCAGGCATGCAGGCGCGGGGAGAACTCCAGTATAGTCTATATAACACAGAAATAAATGCAACATACAATGGCGAACGCACTTAAATATAAATTCGAAATGTGTGCTGGGACACATAGTAGAAGTGAAACTTTAACGGACAAGTGGAAAAACGAATGGCGACGGATAAGTGGCAAACCGATCGCAACAAAAATTTTACTTGAAGTTTTACGGGCAGGTTTTCAAATTGGACACATTAACACTCTGCTCGTAAAACTTCAAGTAAATTTTTTGTTGCGATTCGTTTGCCACTTATCCGTCGCCATTCGTTTTTCCACTTGTCCGTTGAAGTTTCACTTCTACTCTGTGTCCAAGCACACATTTCGATATTTCGCAGGTTTACTGCAAATTATGATTTGGTTAGGTTAGGTACATTTTAATTAATACATTTTTTATTTGAACATATTTTATTTTATTAAACAAAAAAACTGAATTCGATCCGGAACCAAAAAACGCATCCATAGTCTACTGTAAAATTATGCTGCTCTCACGCGGCCGTAACGCTTTTTCGTGACAGAAAAATCCTAAGACCCCCCTTCTATATAGAAGTTTCACTTCAAAAAACAAGCAAAAACAGTTCTAAAACGCAAAAGAACAATGAAAGAATTCTGAAAGTAAGCCCTCTGTATCTTAGTAGTTTGTTTCATTTTGGTATTGATTCCCAGCCTCGGACAAACAAAGTCATCACTTTATTCACCTTCACGTAGTTACATTTTTGAATAAAATCTTACGCAACCCTCTTTCTCCTTCCTAACTTCGTCAACGTTTTGATTTTCTTGTTCCTTCTGACAAACATTTTAGAACGTCTAAATCTGTTCTTCTCAAAGCACCCACACACTCATCGGCATGTTATAGTGGTTCTTTCTCCGCCCACGCAGTTAGATTATGTGACTATAGAGTTTATTAGGAACTATACAAACACATATAACACAGGTACAAATATAACCGAACACAACAAGTCCAAGCGTAATGCAGAAGGTCGTAATTCCATAAAACGCGCCAAGTCCGTCACTAAAAGTTTCCCGATTGTAGTACACACGACTTGCTTCGCTCGTGGTTATCGCTCGACTGCCTCGTCCTTCCATCGGGCCATTGCTTTATACTGAACAGATGCAAGATGTCCGTCCGGCCGCGTGGACTGAATTTCCTAGAATCAGTTTGTACTTTAAATCCGAGACATCTGGCTAATGAGTCGACCGCAACGGCCATAAACGAGTACAATAAAACAATGGACTGTTCTCTAGAATAATTAGTAAACGCATGTCAATAAATAAGTAAACAAAAGAAATCCAAATGCCGAACGTAATAAAATGTGTTTTACAGGCATGCAGGTGTGAATTTGTTTTTGTCGGCGTCTAGGTTGTAACAATATGCATGTATGTATCTTGTATATAATTTATTTTTGTTAAACTGCTTATATTATATGTTACATAGTTACATCGTAAAATATCTTAGTATACACAACCCTGCCTTTTGCTTCTCCCCTTTTCGCTAGACTCATAGGTTTGCTGGAAGAATACTCTTTTAGGGTTAAGCTCGCCTTTGTACATCACCACTATTCTATAATTTTGTATGTAACTTTTTGTTTACAATAAAGAATTATTGGGCCAAGCTTGGGAAGCCAGCATTATAGAGAGTGCTAGTACAGAGAGAGCATGAAAGTAGAGTAAACGCGGTTGAGATGCGAGCACTGCGCAAAATCTGCGGAGTGACGCTCGCGGACCGCGTTCGTAATACCGAAGTAAGAAAGAGAGTTGGTCTGAAAGAGAGTGTCGGGGTGAAGGTAAGGAAAGGAATGCTCCGGTGGTTCGGGCATGTGGAAAGAATGCATGATGAAAGAATGACTAAACTGATATACAATGCAAAAGTGGATGGATGCAGAAGTCGTGGAAGGCCACGACACACCTTCCATGATCAAATTGATCGTGTCCTAGCGGAGGGTGATGTCAGGAGCCTTAAGAACAGACGAGTGTGCATGACAAGAGTTATGAATGTCAAAGAAGCAAGTGAGGTGTGTAAGAATGGGCCTAAATGGTGCTCTGTTGTTCGTGCCTACCCCGCAAGGGAACTGGCGTGAAGTTATGTATGTATGTATGTAGTACAGAGCTAGTACGCGTATTACATATAACGACGTATATGCAATACATACAATGATGTACATACAATGTAAAATTAGTCTTACCATACAGAATTTTGAAAGGTCGAAACAATATGTAAGTATATATTATGCATTGTTGTAAACAAACAGAAACGTTCTAAGGTAACCAACCATGACTCGGCTGGTGAAAAACCAAGGTTATGCGAAGTAAAGGGTTTTATAATAACACTCGTCTAAACCTATTTGAAGAATTCAATCTTTCATTTTGAAGTCAGTCGTATCCATATTTTTACCTTGATATATAAAATTTCATCCAATGTACATATTGTTACAATTACTACGTACTAACAACGGTGAAAGAAAACATCGTGATCCAACCTGCACAGCGAGATAACCGATGTGTCAAACCTGCCAAGCCGCCTTGAGGAAGTGTGGCGGGTATACTGTCAGTTTCCCTATAATGGGAGGCCCGAGACCAGCAGTGGGACATTTATGGACTGATATTATTATATATTTTATATTTTTTATATATAAAATTTCAGCTTTCTGATGTTTGTGTCCGAAAACTCGAAAAGTGGTTTATGGATTGACTTAATTTTTTTTTTACAGGAGTTCAGCAGGCAGACAGACGGCCCACTTGATGGGAAGCGGTTACCATCGCCTATGGACATTTGCAACACCAAAGGTGCTACAAATGCACTGCTGCTCTCTTAAGGGAAACTGGAACCTGGTCACTAATGCCGGAACACAACTCAAGGTTGTTATGGCGTCATACTTTAGACCAGGGGTGGTAGCCAAAGAAAAAAGTTTTAAAAATGCCTATACCATGAAAGTTGTGGGTTGTTAAGTCGCCTCTTACGACAGGCCGCCCTAACGCAGGAAATTGTATTCTTTCTCCGTTCCTGCACGGATACAAATTTAAATAATTACAAATTCCTAACACACAAACGTATTAAACTAAATTATAAAAAAAATAATATAAAGTATGTAACAAATCGCTGCCAGAGACAAGCGTGCGCAGAAAGCCAGGTGGTAGGGCATTTGCCCGTCTGGATGGCTACCACCCCTGGTGTAGAGCACGCCGCCAAAGCAACCTATACGAGTCCGGCAGCACATTGGTCGCACCTTTAGTGTTACAAATGTTTATAGGCGACGGGAACCACTTTCCATCACAGTCGAACCGTCAGCTTGTCTGCTATCTAGCAATAAAATAGGCTGGCTGCATGGCAATGCTGATTCGTTGCACGAAATACGAATCAGTCTTCTGATCACGGCTGGTATCACAAAGTTTCTTACAAATTTCTTTGAAGAAATCCTTTGCCGATGGACCCCACGCAGTTAAAGTTTCAACTCCAAACGGCACAAATATGTAACTGCTTCCTAGAGTTCCATCTTTGCACCGTTTCAGATCTGCAGCTGTTGAAGCAACGTTGCTAGCCCCTGACTTAGTCACTGGAAGATCGACTGGGCGTAACTATGTTCTAAATCTCAGCCTTTCCAACACAAACAAAAGCGCAGGGTCGACAGGGAGGAGGGGGTTTTTAGTGGGTATTGGGGTTGCTCGCTCGTGTAGCAACGCTCGGAGTCTTCCACACTATTCTGTGACGTCGATCGCGGACGGAGCACCGCCAAGAGCATACTATTGCTGCAGTGTTATCGCCCCCGACCGACGCGTGTCGTTCCCCTAGCAACGACCCAGTTTGTGCGTAAATCGGTTAAGCATTTTCCCTCGCCTCAAAAAAAAAAGTCACTGGAAGATGTGATGCCGCCAGAGTGTCAACGCATGTCGCGTCCCACACAAGCGGCCGTCCCATCTTCCAAGGAATAACAAATACAAAAGTTGTATTTGAATACAAGAGTGTTTTGTGTAATTTATATCTTTGTAAATGTACTAGGACGTATACCCGCGACTTCATCCACGTTTGACTTGAATTTCCCGCGGGATTCCCGGGACAAAAAGTACCGCAGTATTAAAAAAAATAATGTAAGCTATGCTATCGTTTTAGTGAAAACTGTATAGGAATAAGATATTTTTCAACACACTTGCTCATAAAGTGGCTCTATGATCACCGCAATTAGGCACAGAATGACACCCATAATCAAACTGTGACTAAAAAACATTATAACTCACTAGTGAGTTATAATTTTTTTTTTAATTTTATTGGTTGAATTGCTTTGTTCTTAAAAAAGTTTTTATTCAAAAAAAAAAAGATCGTGTTGTATAAAACAAATAAATTAATGTTCCTATTGCTTGCTCATTTCATGCAAATTCTTATTTAAATAGATAATTTTAACTCGTACGTGTTTAATAAATAAAACTTTCACTCATATATAACTTTTTTTATCTACTAAAAATAAAATGAGTTTTTGTTGTTATTTTATTCACAAGTGTGTTGAAAAACGTCGTATGATACACGTGTGTATTGATGATTACCGTCCTCGGCTCTCTTAAGACCCTCGCCTACGGCTCGAGTCTCAATGGCGCCTCGGCGGTAATCACCAATGTTACACACTAGTACCATAATGTACTATTTTATGCACCCGATTCCCGGGATAAGAAATATCACATATTTAATTACATTAAATTTGCTATCGTTCAGTAATAAAAATCACATTGGAATTCGATTTTTTCTTAATTTGGCCATTTTTAATAATTCCCAGAAAAATACCCTTGGGATCCCCAGAATAAAAAGTAGCGCAGAGTTTACGTCTAAGAATTAGCTGTCGATCAGTGAAAACCGCATCAAAATCATCCCAGTAGTTTTTACGTGAATCCCGAAGAAACAGACAAGAAATCTAAAAAAAATTGCATTATTTATATAGTGTAATCCAGGTGATTTTTTTTTAATGGCTTCATACATACATACATACATAACTTCACGCCAGCTCCCTTGCGGGGTAGGCACGAACAACATTTAATGGCTTCAATGTACATATATGGCATGTTTAGAATTTTATAATATTATAGATATTTTCTGTACGTGTGTCACTGAACTCCTAAACCACTGGACCAATTTTGATGTAATTGTTGGAATGTATTTGAGTGGGGCTGGGGCTTGGATTCACATTCGGACCCGGTAGCTCGCGCTGCTATCGGGCTCCAGATTTTGTTTTTTTTTTCTGAGCAGAACGTCTGCCGGGCCTGGTATATATCTGTATATATAGTGTATATCTTTAAAAGTCAGCTTCTGTATGTTTGTGTCCGCAAAATTCGAAAAGTGGCCGTTGGGTTGATTGGAAATTATTACATGTCCGTTACATTTTAATACGGCGGAGACGGCCTC
The DNA here is from genome assembly GCA_019925095.2 of Dendrolimus kikuchii. Classification (NCBI taxonomy): domain Eukaryota; kingdom Metazoa; phylum Arthropoda; class Insecta; order Lepidoptera; family Lasiocampidae; genus Dendrolimus; species Dendrolimus kikuchii. Next base: position 13,550,078 of record CM034409.1, on the reverse strand, counting down.
CATGGTTGGGCGGGCTAAGCCTTTGCCGGTTTACCTCGCTACAACGCAGAGGCTTCAGGTTCGATTCCTGGTATAGTAAATTTCGGACCCGTATTTTCTCCGTTACTTACTATGGTCTGGGTGTCTGGGATCGGCCCCAGAGTAGTCCATTGTATATTATCCATAACACAAGTGTAACTTGCTTAATTTGGGAATATACAATGTGTGTTTGTCTGACCATTAAAAAAAAATACTAGAATGTTTTAATATAGGTTTTTAGTATCTATACTAATATTATAAAATTGAAAAGTTTGTCTGTTTGTTTGTTTAAACGCGCTAATGTCAGGAACCGCTGGTCCGATTTGAAAAATTCTTTCAGTGTTGAATAGTACATTTATCAAGGAAGGCTATAGGCTATATTATATTTTCAAAAAAATTAGGGTTCCTTACTAAAAGTCCAATAATGTAACCCAAGGTGTAAAAAAATTTCCCGAAAAAATCCTTACACGACCTGCGCTGCTAAACTATTGATTATAGAACAAAACAATGTACTACCACTTTGCAGAACATACAATGGTCTGCAAGAAATATTGCGTATAACCATATGTCTAATTATTGTAGTTATCTCACAATAAGTGTTTTCTTTTATTTTTTTAAATAATTAAAATGCCGTTGCTTCAAAAACTCTTTATTTTGTACCTTGGTATTAATCCTTATCAAAATAAATGACTATCCATATTCAAGACGAATTCAATACCTTTCTAGAACTTTTTGAATTATTCAATTTGGACGTTTCATTCCAAAGATATCGCGATATTTAAAATGTAAGTATTAGTGTTGTAGCCATATATACTAATATTGTTTGATTGAACGCGCTAATCTCCGGAACTACTGGTCTGATTTGAAAAATTCTTTCAGTGTTAGATACCCCATTTATCGAGGAAGGCTATACAGGTTATATATCATCACGCTAAGACCAATAGGAGCGGAGCACCAATGAAAAATGTTTCAAAATAGGAAGGTTTTGAAAGCAAATTCCACGCGGACGACGTCGCGGGTACAGCTAGTATATAATATAATTCAACTACCGTACATTCGAGTTTACGAATCTCTTAATTAGAATGCTAAATTGCCAAATCGATATGTATATATGATTATGCATTATGCAAAACCTCAAAGGACATGGACACCGTCGACAAGGCCTTTAGAAAAATTTAGGCTAATTATAATACATACCATAAAATCAACATAATTGATCTTATTAATATACAATTAGGAGTTATAATTATTTATTGTTAATGCATATATCAAGAAGAACTACCTGTTATGTTATCTTAAAAATTTGAATTTTAGTAGTTTTTTTTAATTTTACTAAAATAATTATATCGAAACATGTATTTTAAAAGAATCCACTTTATTAATCACATATTTAGCAATTTTTTCATCAAGAAATTATTAAATTAAAACAGCAGGACCGTAATTAGTTTTATTTCTATTTAAATTATTTTTCAATTATTTAAACTCTATGTTCATACAGATAGAGTTAGAAATTTTTAAAATTTTTCGTTAATAGTTTAAATATCGTGTTTTAAAAAGTAGTACCGAAGTAAGAGAGTTGGTCTGAAAGAGAGTGTCGGGGTGAAGGTAAGGAAAGGAATGCTCCGGTGGTTCGGGCATGTGGAAAGAATGCATGATGAAAGAATGACTAAACAGATATACAATGCAAAACTGGATGGATGCAGAAGTCGTGGAAGGCCACGACACACCTTCCATGATCAAATTGATCGTGTACTAGCAGAAGGTGATGTCAGGAGCCTTAAGAACAGACGAGCTTGCATGACAAAAGTTATGAATGTCAAAGAGGCAAGTGAGGTGTGTAAGAATAAGCCTAAATGGCACTCTGTTGTTCGTGGCTACCCCGCAAGGGAACTGGCGTGAAGTTATGTATGTATGTATGTAAATCACCCAAATTTGACTTTTCAATTGACATTTTATAATATATGACGTAATGCATTATGTGACTACCTTATGATAGGGAGTGTATTTAGCATGAGCATTGTTTAGATTTAGGACGGGTGTATATGATATATCTCCTGTTGATGGTCCATAACAAATAAATAAATGTACTTTAAAAAATACACACACAGACATATATATGATTATGATGATGATGATGATGATGATGATGATGATGATATATATATATATATATATATATATATATATATATATATATATATATATATATATATATATATATATATATATATATATATATATATATATATATATAGTGTGTGTGTATATATATTGCTAGTACAATATACATACATACATACATACATAACTTCACGCCAGTTCCCTTGTGGGGTAGGCACGAACAACAGAGCGCCATTTAGGCCCATTCTTACACACCTCACTTGCTTCTTTGACATTCATAACTCTTGTCATGCACGCTCGTCTGTTCTTAAGGCTACTAACATCACCTTCTGCTAGTACACGATCAATTTGATCATGGAAGGTGTGTCGTGGCCTTCCACGACTTCTGCATCCATCCACTTTTGCATTGTATATCTGTTTATTCATTCTTTCATCATGCGTTCTTTCTACATGTCCGAACCACCGGAGCATACCTTTCCTTACCTTCACCCCGACACTCCGACTAGTAGTACAATATGACCTACTATAATCACTATTAAAGAAAAAATTAACTCAAGAATGATGAAAAAGTGAAACTATGTAAGCACTATTATAACAGTTTCATTTTATTATACAGCCAATGATCTATCATTATAGCAAATTATTACACCGCACTCCTTTCTTTATCAATAGCTGACATTATAGTTTAAATTGTTATTATAACAACGTCACTTTCTCCAAATAATGATTAAACGGTTTTGTTGAGATTTTACGATTTCTTATACGCTATTTCTGACGTGGTAGAGCCATGCCTTGAGTCTTAGGGGTGTCTAAATCGCTGTGATACACGCTCCCACTGAATATCGGTGCAACGGTTAAGCTTGCTTGCTTGAGAGTTTCGATGGCCCAATCCCCCCGACAAAACCCACAGCCAGGTGGTAGGGTATTAACTCGACTAGATGGCAACTACCCCTGGTCTAGAGTATGCCGCCATAACAACCTTGTGTTGGGTTCCGGCATTAGTGATCAGGTTCCAGCCTCCCTTAAGAGAGCAGCAGCGCATTTTTACCACCTTTGGTGTTGCAAATGTCCATATGCGATGGTAACCGCTTTCCATCAAGTGGGCCGTCTGCCTGTCTGCTGAACTCCTGCAATAAAAAAAATAAAAATAAAAAATCTACTTCCGTATTCTATACCTCTAACCTATCTCCTGTATACCATTCTTCCTGTTTCATCCCCCTATTGTATCCTAAGGGCTGGCAACATGTTGGCTCGCTCCTAGTGTTGTAAAAGGTGACGGTAAGGACATTCCAGTCTGCCTGTTTGCCAAAGAATCTACGTATTATACTAGCTATTGCCGCGGCGTCGCTCGTGTTAATGTTAGCGCATGGGTACCGTACATTTTTCCTTTGGGATACTTCTTCCAGACTATAGCTCTATCTCCGTTTTTTTTATGTTTGCGTATAGGCAAACTGGCAGACGGGTCTACTTGGTGGCAAGTGGCTACCGTCGCCCATGCACATCTGCAACACTAAGGGAGCCGATGCGTTGCCTACCTCGTTGAGACTTTAAATATCTGTTTACGCCCTTTTTGAAGAGCCCCATATTGTAGCGCTCTGGGAAAACCGCGGGAAGGAGCTCATTCCATAGCTTGCTCACGTATGGCATAAAGGAGCGAGCGCCACGTACAGTGGATAACATCCAGGTGTCGAGGAAGTGTGGATGAAATGCCAAGTTTCATCCAAATCCGTTCAGCCGTTCGGGCATAATCGAGGAACAAACATCCATCCAAACTTTCTATACAAGTTGTTATCCGCGACTTGCCTTCCGATGCGGCGACGGCGGCGGCGTGCGCGTGGGCCTTTCAATTAATTTTTCTAAAATAAAAGTAGCCAAGTTACTCCTTATAACATCAGCTGCTAGTGAAAATCTCGTTAAAATCGGTCCAGCGGTTTCGGTTAGCCGGAACAAGCAGAAAGGCAGACAGTCAAAAATTTTAAAAAGATATTTATTTTTTCATGCACTTTCATATGCATTTAGAAAAAAGCTGTTATTTTGATATTACAAACAGACATTTCAATTATTATATGGTGCTTATGTCATTTTTACCGATAGTAAGGCAAACGAACGGTTGGTAAGACATATGAACGGGCCATTACGGTACAGAGCATACATTACTCAAAGACTCGATTGTTCGTTCTGCTCCTTATCAGCCAGCACGTGGCCGAACATCACCTCGATTTGGCACCATGTAGGTATCTTAATATCGGGTCGATTACGCCGTCACGGTGGCCAGGCCCGCGACCGCGCTGCACTTTCTCCACTAAGATCAATGATCTCTATTCATTACTGTAATGTTTTTGTTTTGAGATAACTAGGTACTGTATACGTATACGTATACGTTTAGTAGGTATATGACAGCTTAGCTGTTAAAGTACTTTTTTTTAATGTTTAAGGCTTGGCAACTGGGCCTTTAAGCCAGGCGAAGTTGTATTGTAGGCTACAATCCACACCATTCAACGGAGTTCTTGTGAAAACTCGAAAGGCCACATTTGACTATACAGTTCACATTTCTCACAAAAACACATAATTACTACTCAAAAACTATCAATATCCTATAACTATTGTTCATTTTAGAGTAATTTAACACATTTTTAGAAAATAAAACTGCACAGCACAACATCTCCTTTCAGTTCCCGCCAAAAACTCATGTTAAACTACTTTATTAGTGTTCCATAGAGAGTATACAGTAGAATCCGTTTATAATTACATGAAAGGGAAGTGACAAACACGTCATAATAAGTCGGCGTCATACAAAGCATATACATACTTAGGAAATTATTATTATACTAGGATATGTCCGCGGCTTAGTCCACGATTGACTTGAAATTCCCGCGGGATTCTCGAGATAAAAAGTAGCGCAGATTTTAAGAAACCGCAAAAAAAAACCGCATTAAAATCAGCCCAGTAGTTTGTACGTGAATCCCAAACAAACAGACATGTAATCTAAAAAAAATCATCGTGTTCTCCATCGTTTATATAGTCTATTTCAGTTGTTTTTTTATAATAGCTTAAATGTACAGACACGGTGTGTTCAGAATTTTATAATAATATTATAGATAGTTAATTAATACACTTTGTTCCAGGCATAATTAACCATAAGAAATGCATCTAGCTCTGTTATTTTTGTAGAAGAGTAATTTTGGTTAGAATCAAGGCAATTGGTCATTTTAAGACATTTTAACATAATTTATAAAAATAGGTCATTATAAGCGACATGTCACTATAAGCGAGGTCATTATATACGACTTTGTTATAAAGAATTTTATATGAGAAGCAAACGAAGCTGTATAATTGCTTCATATTAAGCGGTTGGTCGTCGTGGTAGCGTAATGGCTAGCGCACGCGTCACACACTCAACGGGCGCGGGTTCAATCCTGGCCGCGAACGCATGTACCACTTAGACAGTTTTCTGACCTGATGTGCATATTGTTATAATTACCACGTATTAACAAGCTGAAGGAAAACATCGTGATGCAACCTACACATCGAGATAACCGATGTGTCAAACCTGCCAAGACGCCTTGGACAAGCGTGGCGAGTATACTGTCAGTTACTCTATAATGGGAGGCCCGAGCCCAGCAGTGGGACATTTATGAGCCGTTATTATTATTTTATAAGCGGGTGGTCATTATAAACGTATTCTACTGTAATAAATTGCCAGATGATATTTACGACAAAGCATTATTCTACGCATCTAACAGTAAAATCATAAATATTCAAATATTCAAAAATTACGAAATTAATTTGATTTTGATTTTATATACATTTCTATATATAAAAAACCACTATTGAGAAATAAATTATGTATGAAACCTTGACTGAATCAAAATGGTTTTTTCGTTTATACATCTATACTAATATTATAAAGAGGAAAGATTTGTATTTTTGCATGTTTGTAACGAATAAACTCAAAAACTAATAGACCGATTTCAAAAATTCTTCCACCATTAGAATACTAGATTATCCCAGAATAATATAGACTATTTATTTATAACTCGAAAATTAAGGATCCCTACTAAAACTTCAATAATGTAACCCAAGGTGTAAAAGAATTGGTGTTTGAGTGGGTCCGGGGATGGTTTAGATTCACAATTAGACCCGGAAGGTGGCTCTGGAACCGGGTTCAAAAATTTAATTTTTTTCAGGGCACGATAACGTCTGCCGGAACCGCTAGTTAGTAATATTTTGATGTTAAAGACATCAAGTTGAGAAGGCCTGTCGTAAAGGGCGCCAAAACAACCCACAGCCAGGTGGTAAGGTATTTGCCCGTCTGAAATGCTAAATGCTGAAATGAAGAATGACTAAACAGATATACAATGCAAAAGTGGATGGATGCAGAAGTCGTGGAAGGCCACGACACACCTTCCATGATCAAATTGATCGTGTACTAGCAGAAGGTGATGTCAGGAGCCTTAAGAACAGACGAGCGTGTATGACAAGAGTTATAAATGTCAAAGAAGCAAGTGAGGTGTGTAAGAATGGGCCTAAATGGCGCTCTGTTGTTCGTGCCTACCCCGCATGGGAACTGGCGTGAAGTTATGTATGTATGTATGGATGAAATGCTACCATCCCTGGTCTAGGGTATCCCGCCATAACAGTCTTGGGTTGTGTTCCCGCATTAGTGGCCAGGTTCCAGGCCCCCTTTTGAGAACGCCAGCACATTTCTAGCACCTTTGGTGTTACAAATGTCCAGTCTGCCTGTCTGCTAAAGTCATGCAATAAGAAAATATTGAGAGGAAGATGGCGCTGGTCGCGATTATTTGGTGCAACAGTTGCAATTTACTAACAAATATGTCGACGTGGTAACGCGAACGAAGTTTTGTTGGCACATTCTAGTATGTAAATACAATGTTAGAATTTATTGTAACATATTTCCGCGTCCCTATTCTAAATTGGCCAATAACACTCTGCTTTAGGAATAATAAACATGTCAAAAACCGTAAGGCGTGAATACGTTGATGATAAATATTCCGTTGAGGTGCGATCCGCTTGACACTTTCTCTGGCGTACCGGCGCGTGCGCACCTAACGAGCCGATCACTCTTGCTAATGCCATAGATAATACACTATACACATATTTATATCGACATCAGTGTAGGACGTTGTAACTACATCTTTTGGTGACATTATTTTATACGTCAAAATTGTACATACATACATGCAGGGCTGTTTTCGTTGGCATGCAGTGCCCTTAGAAATTTTGAAAGTATCGAAAAATTGCCATAAAAACTGAAATCAATGAAATAGTTTGAAAAAAAAATGCGATTTTTTTAAAAGGTCAAAATTATTCCAATACAAAATATAATCTATCTTTCCTGACCGGATACCGCGTCGCCTCATACGAAACGTGCAATGCTCTTCAAGAGCTAAGTGAGCTTAGATTTGCAAAATCGTGATATAAACCTAATGAGTGGTAATCAGAAAATTGAAAATGGGAGGTGGGGGGGGGGGGGGGGGGTTACAAAAAATTATCCACTTGCTTGCTTGCTGCTTGGTGTCCTCAAAAACGAAGTGACAAAAAAAGGCCTGCATACATGTAATATGTAAGGTCATAATTTTGAGGTGTATAAGAATAAGCCTAAATGGCGCTCTGTTGGTCGTGCCTACCCCGCAAGGGAACTGGCGTGAAGTTATGTATGTATGTATGTATAATTTTGAGGAAAAATTAATGTCACCATGTAGTTACAAGATCCTGCACTGACGCCGACGATGTATAATAAAATATTTTATTTCTTTCAAAATACTATTTAATATATTCAACTACTTTTTTCTTTGAATACACACATTTTTACATTAAAATATAAAGTGAGCGATACAAATGTGGACGCACCATTAGGCGACGATTACTTACATAATATTATTAATCGATGTGTACTCAGTCTTCTAAATGGAGTAGATAACTTAATTTCAACAAACTGTATGTCATCCGATATGGTCTAGTGGCTAGGATACCTGGCTCTCACCCAGGAGGCTCGGGTTCGATTCCCGGTATCGGAAATTTTTTATAAAATATTTTTTATATTAATAGTAAACACTTGTAAAAATATCCCAAATAGAATATATTTAGTCATTGTTTTTTATTATTTATATATATAAGTATATATATATATTTGTATATATTTCGGGCATGTGGAAAGAATGCATGATGAAAGAATGACAAAACGAGCGTGCATGACAAGAGCTATGAATGTCAAAGAAGCGAGTGAGGTGTGTAAGAACAAGCCTGAATAGCGCTCTGTTGTTCGTGCCTACCCCGCAAGGGAACTGTCGTAAAGCTATGTATGTATGTATGTATATTTGTATAATTAATCATAGTTAGTCTCACTGACTGACTGGGTGATATGTCAACGCACAGCCATACCACTGAAACTAGAACCATGTAAATTTGCATGCGGATTCTATCTATACTTTATTTGGGTACTAAGAAAGGATTTTTGAAAATTCAACCCCTAAGGGGGTGAAAAGGGGATAAGTGTTTGTGGGAAAATCCGTCATTTTCAAAGTAAGAGCTTGGTTCTTCTGGTTAGAAACAATTGCACACGTGTATAGGTGTTTTTAGAAATTCTACCCCAAACGTGGGCTACCTTTTAACTTTTTTGAGTACTTCAACTACGATTATATCTAATCTACGCGAGCGAACCCGCTGGCAACAGTTAGTATTTCAATATGTAAAGCATTCACACTGAAAACTATACATATGTGATGGAGTAATATAATGTGATGTCTGGATGTTGACGTTCTTCTTGAGTCAATCAATGTCCACTGTTGCAAAACTGCCGCATCCAGCCCCTGGCGGCGACCTTTTTTTGGAACGAAGTTCCTTATCGCGCGTTGTGAAAGGGGGCTAGACGGAAAAAATTCTTACGAAAAGTTGTCACGACACTTTTTGCTATAGTAAGCTATCAACTTTAATGCAATGAAATAAAATCTAAAATATCAATTAGTGTATTAATATACGCTGTTTTTGATACTATTTGTTTGTTTATGTATTTCTTTCTATACATAGGTTTTTGATAAAATTTCGATGGTTTTCGATGCTTATCGACACACTTTTTGAGACGTTTTGAGAATTTTTAAGACATTTTAGGAGAACTTCGTTCCAAACATGTGTCCCAAAGACACCTCATTAGTTTCTTTTTATTGCTGGAGATCAGCAGACAGGCAGACGGCCCACTTGATGGAAAGCGGTTACCATCGCCTATGGACATTTGCAACACCAAAGTTGCTACATGCACTGCTGCTCTCTTAAGGGAGACTGGAACCTGGTCACTAATGCCGGAACACAATTCAAGGTTGTTATGGCGACATACTTTAGACCAGGGGCGGTAGCCACCCAGTCGGGCAAATGCGCTACCACCTGTCTGTGGGTTGTTAAGTCGCCTGTTACGACAGGCCGCCCGGCCGCAGGAAGTTGTACTCTTTCTCCGTTCCTGCACGGATATGACCTTATACAAGTCGTCAGTCCAGCGGGCTAGACGGCGTCCTACACTACGCCTACCCGAGGTCTCCACTGCAGAGGCCTAATTCTGCTATTACTGTTTAAAATTCGCTTAAAAGAAGATTCCAGCAACTGACTACAAATTGTGCATGGGTTTCTTAAGAAATAAATATTATCAATACTATTTCGTCAAAATCGCCGGACACTCGTCTCAATTGTAAGTTTGCCTAATTTCGGTATTCTGTTAACACCAATAGCGTGCCTGTGTTACGTCCCACTCTCTGTCTCTCTTTATAAATATTTATAAGAGAAAACTCTCTAAACATATGTTTAAAATTTTGGTTGCTTTTTAATATTCATTTCAGCTAAGCCATTACATTTCTGCTATTTTTTCTACTATTATGCCGCAACGATATTGAGAAGATATTTTGGATTTAGTAGAGAACCCAGTAAGATCACAATATTCTGTTTCCTTTTATCGCAATAGTCAAGGGCAACTAGTTTGTTATTCAATGAATTTAGTTATGTTCGTCTGTCTGTAAAAGTATCACGTGAAAATTATTGAATGAATTTAAATAAAACTCGACACTTAGCTCGCTCATATCCCAGGGCCCCAATTCTGAATCTGAAATCGCAGGACACTGTCGTCTCAATAGTATGTTGCCCTGATTTCGGTATTCCGTTAATTCCAATGGCGTGCAAATGCATAAATATTTTACTAAGCGATAACTCGCGAAATAAGTGTTTAAAATTTGGTTGCTTTTCAATATTTATTTATGTAACGCCATTTTTGCTAATGTTTTTCCAAACAATTTTTTTCTATTATTATTCCATCGCGATGATATCGAGTAGATATTGTTACGAGTTGCAGGACTCGAATTAAAATGCCGTTGGAATTATTACAAAGTTTATTAGAACTATACAAACACGTATAACACAGGTACAAATATAACCGAACACAACAAATGTAAACGTAATGCAGAAGATCGTAATTCAATAAACGCGCAAAGTCCGTCACTAAATAGATTACCGAATGTACACTAGTCTTGCTTCGCTCGTGGTTATCGCTTGGCTGCCTCGTCCCTCAATCGAGGCCTTGCTTTATACTGCATAGATGTAATTCGTCTGCCCGGCCGCGTGGACCGAATTTCCTAGAATCAGTTTGTACTTGAAATCAAATTCAAATTAATTTATTTATATAAACTTATTTCTAGGCCTTATATAATTATATCTAAAACTTATAGTAATAACACATTTTGAATTAAAATTAAGGCTACAATTTTTTTGGCGGCGGTTGCTGCACTAGACTCGTAGTCTGTATCGCGGCACCCAACACAATTTTATTATACAAACTTAAATATAATGGAATTATTAATTAATTAACCTAAAACTATGAGTGCGTGCGTGTGTGTTTGTGTGTGTCTGCGTGTATGTGTGTGTGTGTTCGGTGTATGTGCCTCTAGTGTTATAGTCGGATTGGTAGTAAGCATTCTGTGTCGCTGTAATTTAAAGTTTTTAACCATTTACTAACTTGGTGTTTAAACTTTGATGCTGACATTTCTTTGGCAGACGGTGTGTTTTGGCATACTTTATTATAAATGGATGTATGGACGTATGGAGGAAGGCGCTTTGCAAAGGATGGGTATATTATAAATTCTACTTTAAATCTGACACATCTGGCTAATGACTGCCATAAAAGATTACAATACACAATGGGCTATTTTCTAATCACAATTTTTAACACAAAGTAAACAAAAGAAGTCCAACTGCCGAAAGGTAATAAAATGTATTTCTACAGGTATGCAGGTATTTTGAATTTGTCTTTGTCGGCGTCTAGGTCGTAACACTATTATCGATTTAGTAGAATACGAATTGTTGACACTATCGCAATGGCATCCTACTTTGACAATCTTCGCAACGCCTTGATATAGGACACATTTGCTCCATCGGCCGTCAATCCTGCGACAGAGGTGAACAACTTCAACTTATTAACTTTGTGAGCTACTTTGGTTACCTTCGTTCTCTTACGGATATCCCCATTTCTGATTCCATCCGTAAGAGATATGTGAATAAATAAAGACCTAATTATAACAAAACATAAATTTTAAAAACTGTACAAAAGAAATCATTCTTGATCATAATTCACTCGTTCATAATTGGGAGTTTTTCTAGTTCTTTCCGGCCTCTTGATTTATTGTACCAAATTTAATAAAGCACAAAGTCATTTATATACTGGATTACCTTGATTCACAAATACCTATAATAAAAATAGTTCTAATGAAATATGTTTCAATATCAGTCTGAATCGACCCGTCGTAAAGACATTCACGCATCGCGCGCGCATTTGAGATATCCACCCAATTGCAATACTAATCGGGTTCCAAGAGCTTGGTGATAAGTGGCAAGTGAATCTAGTTGTGAAGCGGGAGATATATAACAAGAGAACACGCACTGCTGCTCCTGTATCGCAGACGCTCCGGTTACTCAGCTCATATTATTACGGGTGAGTCCATTTATCTCCATTCCCTCTTACCCTTGCACCCTTGAAATCTGGCAATCGGCCAGATCATATGGTCTTTCAATTCAAACCAAATTGTAAATTTTCGCATACCTAAAAAGTTAAATAAACAATCATTATCAATCTGCCCATTTACCCGTTTTCTGCCCTTGTTTTTTCTTTTTTGTTTTCTTATAAACATATTACTTCTGCCCTTATATATTTGAATACCCATTCCACATTCCTCAGATAATTACGCAAATTGCTACACGATAACTATTTTTTGGTACGTAGGTAGGTTAATATAACCTCGAGTACGTATTCTGTACTTTATTCAGCACACCTATTCTCGAATACTTGCACTAAACGTGATATCGGATCGATATAATAATATTGAATATTATATTCGTTTCACTCGGTGTGGTTAGCTTGCCGTGCAACTTTTATAGCTTATATATAGCTTCGTGTTTATTAAGACTCAGCGCACACGACAGTTTGATATATATTTTTTTTCCTAATCATTTTTATTTATTTCGTATTTCTTACGTTTCTCTGGCTGCTTTCTTGCGTGTTCTTTATTAGCATTAGTAAAAAAAAAAAAAAAATTTTTTTTTTTTTTTTTTTCGTTTGCTTTTCCTTTTCTTATTGTGCACTTCTCATCGTCATGCCTACCAAATCGCAATCTGCCATCTTTATGCAAACCCATAAGTACATAACTTTCCTATTAGAGATAGCTAACCTTATATTAAAAGGAGACAAAAAGTATAGTGTAAACGATTTCATAGGGCGCTTTACAAAATTGGACGATATAAAGGGCAAGTTGGATACAGTATATTATGAGATCTTGGACTCTAAAGACCTTGACGACAAAGTGGAAAAATGGTACTTTGACTACTACACCTCGGCTATAGAAGCATATGAAAAAATTTTGGTGGCAAACATCACCATCAGCTCAAGCATCAAACCAAGCTCGCCCACATTCTCCACGTCTACTGTTCTGCCCAAAATAGATCTACCCAAATTTTCTTCCAAGCTTGAGGATTGGCCATCTTTCATAACAATTTTCAAAAGCCTTACGGACACTGCCGGTAATTTGTCAGGTGCAGTTAAATTACACTATTTATTTTCTTGCCTCTCCGGAGAAGCTCTCAGTATGGTATCACACCTCAAGGTTACCGATGAGAACTACGATGTAGCGATGACAACACTTGCCAATCGCTACGAAAATCGCCGAGTTCTCATTGATAGGTTTATAGATATGATACTAGAGTTACCCCACATCACCACCCGCTCACAAATCAGACAGTTATTTTTAGCCCCTCTTATTTCAACCCAATCGGCGCTTAAAAACCTAAACTTACCACTACATGACTCAGACTACGTCCTAGTGTCAATAGTAGTGCGGAAGTTAAAGGGCGAGCTTCGCACATTATTTGAACGAACGCATGGGTCTTCAGACACTCTGCCCACCTTAAAGGATGTAATCACATTCTTAGAAGACCATGCACGTTGCACAGAAACTGAGACATATAACCCACCCCCCCCTCCCCTCAGCCCGACATACAGACAAACTGAACGTGCTTCTCCCTCAGCACGGTACCAACCACGCGCTTCTGCACCCAGACCAGAAATTCGGCACGTTCGTTTTCAGCCCACTACTTCCGTCCGCCCACCTTTAACGCGCCCTGCATATCCTCTACAAAGTCAAGCGTACCCTGTACAGTACGCTCAAGGATACCCACAGTCTACACAATATTTCGAGCCCATAGCACAAGATTCCGCCCACCCACCAGCACCGACCAATAATTATTACTGCCCTTGGTGTCACGTTAGAGGACACAGGTTGCTGAACTGCGGTGAATACCTAAGACAGCCTACGCAAGGGCGCTGGGATTTTATCCAAGCTCATGAACGGTGCCGTAAGTGTCTAGGACCCCATTACTCTGACGAGTGCAGATCCACAGGACGGTGTAGAGAATGTGATAGCGAGAAACACCATACCACCTTACATCGCAGTGGCTTTGAATCACCCACATATGACAATTCTCACCTCTTGCCCCCACAACTAAGAGGACAAGAACACACCCGCCCAACCACGGAATCAAGAAACTCTTCTCGTCGTAATTCACCTATTAATTCACAACAATGACTACCTGCTACTCACTTACACAATACTACACTACACCCACCCATACCATCGCTACAATATACACCATCCACTACATCACGTAAACAAAATAAATCCCAGTTTCATACTCAGCACTACGATAATAAAGTTTATCATAATAATCACTTGCCCGGCAGCCCTGTTACTTCCTCTGATAAAGCTAACCAAAATGACAGTCATATTTCAGCACATACTCAGCACATTACAGTACACGATCCACCAGTTTTATTACCCACTGTGTCCCTAGAACTAGCAGACAACGCTGGAGAATTTCATAAGGCAAGAGCATTATTAGACAGCGGTTCCATGCTAACCTTGTTAACTAAAACTATGACACAAAAATTACGTTTGCCTGTCGAGCACACAGAACTAAAAATTACAGGAGTCGGTAATCAGCAGACTCAAAACTCTAGTTCTTCAACTACCATCACATTCCGCCCTATTCACACCGAAGTCCCAGTAATTAGCGCAAAGGCATACATTCTACCAGATTTGACAGGTCTTTTACCATTAACAATGTTACCTGACGTTGTTCCACTCCTCGACTCGACACAGCTTCCCCTAGCAGACTCGTCTTATCGTTTTCCAGCAGCTATTGACTTGATTGTGGGTTCTGATGTCTTGGGCCAAATTTTAGACGGTAACAAAATTTTTTTGGGCCCCGGCAGGCCAATAGCCTTCGGCACGATCTTCAATTTCGCTCTTTTAGGTCCTATCAATCCAAACTACACAAAGCCTGAGCCTCAAGTTAATTCAGCACTAGTAAATATTGACTGTTTACAACCCCAACACTCAAATAAAGAAATACACTCCGCTCTGGAGAGATTCTGGGAAGTCGAAGAAGTGCAATCAAAGGACAACTCAACCTCTGACGAGTGTGAGGAGAACTTTCGTTCTACCACCACACGTGATCCCACAGGGCGATACATAGTATCCCTTCCCTTTCTTACAAAGGCACCTAAGCTCGGTGCAACCCACGCTATTGCACTACGACGATTCCTTAATTTGGAGCGCAAACTCCAAAGAGATCCTACCCTCCGCTCAAAATATATCGACTTCATGAAGGAATACATTGACATGGGCCACATGGCTCTTTGTCACCCCAGCACATTCAAAGGAAAAGACCATTTTTACGTCCCGCATCATGGCATCTTCAAAGCCAACTCTGAAAAACTTCGCACGGTTTTTGATGGCAGCTGTAAGAGCTCTAATGGTGTCAGTCTTAATGACTGTCTGCACACTGGCCCACCGCTCCAACGTGATATTACTGACATCATTCTAAATTTTCGTACTCACAAAGTGGTCTTTAGTACAGACATCCAGATGATGTTTAGAAATATACTAGTTCACCCAGACCACAGACGGTTCCAACTCATTCTATGGCGCTCTTCTCCAGATCAACCTCTGCTCACTTACGCCCTGTCCACTGTCACGTATGGCCTACGACCCAGCCCCTTCCTCGCCAATCGATCTATTATACAGCTGGTCACTGATGAAGGTCACCGTTTTCCCCAGGCTGCACAGGTTCTTACGCACTCCATATTCGTGGATGACATTCTGACTGGGCATGATTCAGTTGACAAGGCAATAGCTCTGCAGACTGAACTCATTGAGTTACTAGCCCTAGGGGGATTTCATTTGCGAAAGTGGACCTCAAACTCTCGTCAGCTTTTAGAACGCTTCCCGGATGATCAATGTGACATACCCAAGGATTTTGATGTTGTACCCGACTCCAATGCAATCAAGGTACTTGGTATGCAATGGATACCCCAAACGGACGAATTTACATATCACATTTCGGTACCTACACTGGAAAAATTTACCAAAAGGTCAATACTCAGTACCATCGCTCGTTTATACGATCCTAGTGGATGGATCAGCCCAGTTATTTTCCGCGCAAAACTGCTCATTCAGCACCTATGGACTCTAAAGTTAGACTGGGATGAATCGGCTCCCAATGATGTCACATTTCAATTTCAGCACATTTTTGAAGACTTACCTCTACTCTCTGCTCTTCGACTCCCCAGAACAATTTGCACCAGCAAAGATTCCACCTACACCCTACACGGTTTTGCCGATGCATCCGAATCCGGATATGCAGCCGCAGTCTATCTTCATGAAACGAATATCACGGGTCAGGTACACGTCAGACTACTTGTTTCTAAATCCAAGGTAGCCCCCATTAAAACCCGACAGACTATACCAAAGCTGGAACTTTCAGCTGCACACCTCACTTCGCTGCTCATTTCTCGCGTCTCTGTTCAACTTTCTGCCCACATTACCATTCAGCAACACTTTTGTTGGTCAGACAGTACTATCGTACTCGCCTGGCTTAAAACTCCTTCTCAATCCCTACAGGTTGCCTGGTCTAAAACCAAGAAAAATGGTAGCTCACATCGCGGTTCCTGATCTAGACACGGATTTACTCACGAGATTCAGCTCCTTAGACACACTTGTAGGCGTAACCGCATGTATTAAACGTTTTGCACACAATTGCTTGGTATCTTCTCACTCTCGCATCGTTGGTCCCATTACCGTAGACGAACGTAAGAAAGCGCTCTTACACTGGGTACGCTCAGTCCAACAAAATATGTTCGCTGAAGACATCCACCGACTGCAAACTAACAAATTATGTACAGTGCGAATACAACGCCTCTCGCCCTTTCTCAAGGATGGTCTTCTTAGAGTAGGAGGGCGCTTGTCCAACTCAGCCCTTAGATATGACACACAACATCCCCTCATCTTACCCAGTTCAAGCCCCCTTGTGGACCTAATTATAGATCATTTCCACACTATACACTGCCACCCGGGCGCAGATACACTACACGCACTACTCCGTCAACAATACTGGATTTTATCTGGAAGGCGAGTCATTCGTCACCGTGTCTTTAAATGTGTACGCTGTTTTAGGCATCGAGCTCAGCCGAATCCCCCTTTTATGGCCGACCTACCGGCTGATCGAGTCAGCCCACAACCGGTGTTTAGTCAAGTGTCCACGGATTTTGCCGGACCATTCCTAATTAAATCAAGTACTCTACGCAATGCCAAACTTCTCAAAGGCTACTTTTGTGTTTTCGTTTGTCTCGCCACCAAGGCAGTGCACTTAGAGGCTGTCTCGGAACTTTCTACGGACGCCTTTTTTGCGGCACTGCAAAGGTTCGTTAGTCGGCGCGGAATCCCTACCCTAATTCGCTCTGATTGCGGTACAAACTATGTCGGCGCAAGAAATCAGCTCATAGAAGTACAAAACTTCTTAAAGGCCAATGATGATAGAATTACGCACAAGCTAGCCACACAGCAGATCACATGGTTGCTCAATCCGCCCTCAGCTCCTTCTTTTGGCGGTCTGCACGAGGCAGCCGTGAAATCTACTAAGCAATTACTCTATCGCGTATTAGGTGAGCAGCATCTGACCTTTGAAGAATTTTCTACACTCTTAGCCCGTATTGAGGCCGTTCTCAACTCTCGACCACTCTGCCCTCTGTCTTCAGACCCTACAGACTTCGAAGTCCTAACCGCTGGTCATTTCCTTATAGGTCGCCCACTTACCGCATTACCCGAACATTCCCATGAATCCTCTCCTCCATCAACCCTACGACGTTTTCGCTTAGTGCAAGCGTTGGCTCAGCGATTTTGGACCTTGTGGTCGAAATCCTACCTGCACACTCTCCAATCCCGATCTAAATGGACTACGGAAACCAGTCGACCCAAGATTGGTGAGCTGGTACTCATAAAGGAGGATAATCTTCCCAGACTCCAGTGGAAGATGGGAAGAATAAAGAAGATTCTGCCCGGAAAGGATGACGTCGTCCGAGTCGTAGAACTCAGCACCAAGGATGGCAGCTTAACGAGACCAGTCACAAAGATTGCTCGTCTTCCCCCCGACGACAACAGCACTTAGTCAGCACTATAAATGGGAGCCGTCACCTTTTCCCCGGGCCCCAGGATGTTCACGCCACCGCGTAACGAACGATGATTCCCCGAAAAAGTAATTTACCCCGCACTTCCGCGTCTCAACGATCAGTCTGAATCGACCCGTCGTAAAGACATTCACGCATCGCGCGCGCATTTGAGATATCCACCCAATTGCAATACTAACCGGGTTCCAAGAGCTTGGTGATAAGTGGCAACGGGAGATATATAACAAGAGAACACGCACTGCTGCTCCTGTATCGCAGACGCTCCGGTTACTCAGCTCATATTATTACGGGTGAGTCCATTTATCTCCATTCCCTCTTACCCTTGCACCCTTGAAATCTGGCAATCGGCCAGATCACACAGCAGCGCATTTGTAGCACCTTTGGTGTTGCAAATGTCCATAGGCGATGGTAACCGCTTTCCATCAAGTGGGCCGTCTGCCTGTCTGCTGAACTACTGTAATAAAAAATTAAAAAAATGTTTTCTGACCTAATGTGCATATTGTTACAATTACCACGTGATAACGGCAAAGGAAAACATCATGATGAAATCTGCACATCGGGATAACCGATGTGTCAAACCCGCCAAACCGCCTTGGTCAAGCGTGGCGGGTATACGGTCCGTTCCCTCTATAAATGGTAGGCCGGAGCCCAGCAGTGAGACGTTTGGGTTGTTATATATATATATAATTGAAATCCACGTATATAGTGACTCATCACGATATCTCAGGAACTATAATACCTATAGACTTGAAATTTGGCATGGACCTTCCTTTCGCCAAGTAGAGGTCAGCTAAGAACAGGTTTTACGGCACGCGAAGCGGGCGGGTATCAGGTAGTTATATAAATAATCTAGGTGGGGAAGGGCAAGAAGAATTTAAGGATGATATTTTCCATTTTGTAATAGAATAACGTAACGTTTTTTTTAAACCATATCTCAATTCATTACATTTCTTTGACCCTAAAATCCCCATCTGCTTTATGCTTTCTTAACAAAAAATATTTGTAATCACTAACTAAACAAATAAGTGCCGAGATAAATTAAGATTAATTTATATTATGCCATCTCTTGACGAATAGCGGTAATTAATGGTTATGGTTCTTATCGTAGCAACATCGGAGTTCTTATCGAAGCACAATCATTGCAACGCATGGGAAACAACTGTCACTGTAATGTTAGAAACCAGTAGTTCTATAGAAATAACTGCGTTGACATGTTTTCATCAATGATAGAAGTGTATTAAGTAATTTTACTTCGCAATTAGCTACACAGGCACATTTCCACGACCCTGTGAGATTATGACCATTACATTCAACACGAGTGTTGAGAAATGTTTTTGAGTTTTACTGTGCAGTATTAATTTACAAAAACATTGTTATTAATAATTTTAAAAATAAATATTAGTAAGCAATTTGTGCGGAGAATTTCAATTATGTATTAAGTGAAATACCTATGGGTTTTAGAACTGCCACAAAACCCTGTCGTTTGTCGGCAATAAAGATACGAAGAGTGGCTAGGACGATGAGTTGATACAGGTGTGGACTTTGGCTACTATAAAAATATATGTTTTAAATTTAACATATAACTGACTATATACAAAAACGGTGCGATGCCACAATTTTAAAATATTCATATTAACGAACACGAAATGCACAAGACTACAAAAAAAAAAATATGGTAATTTCTAAACGCATTTATTTACACCTTTTTTGGATTCTTCTACATCATTGAAAACCGGTATAGCACGGGTGGAAAATAAATAAAACACTATAGAATTTCATATTCGAATTACATTGTCTATGTTCACACGTATTCCATTTTCAAAATTCCCATACAATCGGCAGTAGATTGACAAGCCATTTATATTTCCTTGCTTGCATAAAACGAACAAAATGCAAACTTATCAGAAGGTACTAGAGTCTTAATTCAGCCGAAATAATTGTGTTCACTTCAAACTTTACAACATTAGATTATACTACTGATTGTCCGAAATCGACCTTATTGTAAAACGAATAAAGGCTTACGAATACGAATTGGCAAGTTTGCGGAAGCGACCGTGAAGAGAGTGCAAGCCGCAAGGCAAATCGGTTTGTCACATTATTACAATA
Source organism: Dendrolimus kikuchii (assembly GCA_019925095.2). NCBI lineage: Eukaryota > Metazoa > Arthropoda > Insecta > Lepidoptera > Lasiocampidae > Dendrolimus > Dendrolimus kikuchii. The sequence goes on along the minus strand of CM034409.1, from coordinate 13,529,770 downwards.
ATTTGCAACGGTCATTTTGCACTATTGCCATGGATTTTGATTGATATTGTCGGTGATTTAAAAAGGACATTCCTATTTCAATGACTACAATTAGTTTTATAATTGTGCTCTTTGCAAGTATAGCTGTTTTCACTTATAGCGGCGTATCACTTCAGTCCTTTGAACTTTATATACTTTTAAACGAAAACAATTTGGCCATAGCGACTTCGGATGTAATGCCGAATTCGGCTATAGCAACTAGATTTTAGTACCTAGAAATTCCTTGCAGATATTGCGACCGAGTCAACAAATAAAAGTCCATTCATAGAATCATAGTTTTCTTATCTTTTGTTTACATCTATAGATGGTCAGCTGTTGTATTGATACAACTCGAAGAATCAGTTAGTATTATTAACAGCCGGTTCCTATATCTTACTGACTGGACACGTAATCAGACGATCGTCGAGGGTGGGGCGTTGGTTATATTTATATTAATATTATAAATAGAACAGATTTGTATTTTTGTTTGTTTGTAACGAATAAGCTCAAAGATTACTGGACGGATTTCAAAAATTCTTTCACCATTACAATGTTACATTATCCCAGATTAATATAGGTTACATTTTTTACTAGAAAAAATTAGGGATTCCTACTAAAACTTCAATAATGTAACCCAAGGTGTAATTTTTTTTTAAAGTGTTTCCGGGGATGCTTTTGATTAACAATTAGATCCGGTAAGTGGCGCTGGAATCGGTTTTTAGATTTAAATTTTTTCAGAGCAAGACAACATCAGCCGGAAATGCTAGTGGTCAATATATATATGGCCATCCCTTATTCCGCAATTGAAATTGGTGCCCGGACAATACAGAATCTTGCACTTACTTCGCAGTCAGCCAACAGCCTATGACAGCTATGGTTCAGGGGGTCTGCCGCTGCTAATCGACGTGGCGAGACAAAAGGGGGCAAGGTCCTTCTACACAAGCCCCGGGGCGCAAGGGACGCAAATACACTGACCACTTAATTTTATGATTAAGTCTCAAGCCTGCAGTAGACGATGCGGAAATCTTCGAAAATTCAATTTATGTGCGCTTTTTTTACAATAAAATAATTTTTTCTTACACTATTTTTAATTCAAATTTATTAAAATTTATTTTCTATTTTTTAGTTGGATTTTCTATAAAAGCGTATTATTTTTGCTTTTTTTTAACTATTATTTATTTTTCATTGTTTAGGGATTATTTAGTGATTTAATTCCCTTCTCCGTGGAAACTTTAAAAAAAGAATTAAATACAGAGTGTATTACCTAGTCAGGAGCCTTAAGAACAGACGAGCTTGCATGACAAGAGTTATGAATGTCAAAGAGGCAAGTGAGGTGTGTAAGAATAAGCCTGAATGGCACTCTGTTGTTCGTGCCTACCCCGCGAGGGAACTGGCGTGAAGTTATGTATGTATGTATGTATGTATTACCTATATGCTTAAGCCGCTAATGCAAATATCGTTCATCGCCTTTCGAGCTCAACTGGGTCTGATCCAAAGCGCTTGTCCCTTCCCAGTATTGTAAAGTTGGTACTGAAGCTAATGTGTGGTGCAATAATTAGTTTTAATGTTGGCCATTTCACATTGTAGCCAAACTTGGACGCAACGTCGAATCTAATATATGCGGCTTTAGAAAATATATGGAACCATAACAGAAAGAAAAAAAGACTCCTTTGTCTTGCTAACACCAGATGTCGACACAGTCTGAAGCGAAGATTGTCGCAAGTGGACATAGCACCGTGTACAATCTATGTCAACACGGTTCAGTTACCGAAGCGAAAGAAGCGCTCGAAGCAATCCGGATCGTCTGTATGAAATGTTTGACAAACAATTATATTACCGCGGAAGTTATAAGGCCTGTTATTAAAAATTTAGGGTTCAGTGGCAAAATTTAATTTAAACCATATCAGTCATCAATATGTTAGTGAATGTTGAGATGGATGTGTGTTACAAGAATGAATAAGGTGAGAAATGCGTATATAATGAATCATTGAAAGATGCAACCATGACTGAAAAATCGAGAAGAAGAAGACTAGTGACATAGGCATTTGGCATGTAATGATGAAAGTCACGTGACAAAAAGAATGTTAAACTAGAAGATTGACGGGTACAAATGTAAATGTAGACCAAAAAAGAGATAATGGATTGTGTGAAGGATGATATGCTGATTTGTGGTGTGACAGGAGACGTAAATCAGAATAGAGGAGAATGGAAGGATTTTATCCTTGCAGGAATGGAGAAAGAATACAATTTCCTGCGGCCGGGCGGCCTGTCGTAAGAGGCGACTTAACAACCCACACCCAAGTGGTAGGGCATTTGCCCGACTGGATGGCTACCACCACTCGTCTAAAGTATATCGCCATAACAACCTTGAGTTGTGTTCCGGCATTAGTGACCAGGTTCCAGTCTTCCTTAAGAGAGCAGCAGCGCATTTGTAGCACCTTTAGTGTTGCAAATGTCCATAGGCGATGGTAACCGCTTTCCACCAAGTGGGCCGTCTGCCTGTATGCTGAACTCCTGCAATAAAAAAAACAGTATTACAACATTTCGGCGGGACCTCTAGTGCTGTGCCTCTTAAATTACAATCAACCACACTCCCATATAACCCCGAATTCAGATACCTTGGTTCACTACTGCAGAGTAATTGTGATATAGAGAGGGATGTAAGGAGAAGAATAAAAGCAGCATGGCTAAAGTGAAAACTAATGCCACTGAAACTGAAAGGTCAAATATATAAGTCTGTCATACGACCAGTTATGCTATACGGGTCCGAATGTTGGACTACTAAAGTGATAAACGACAAACATCTCCACTCAGCTGAGATGAGAATGTTGAGATAGATGTGTGGTGTTACAAGAATGGATAAGGTGAGAAATGAGTGCATAAGGGGATCTTTGAAAGTTGCACCTGTGACTGAAAAATTGAGAGGAAGAAGATTAAGTTGGTATGGGTATATAATGAGGAGGATGGGTACAAATGTAAAGGTAGACCAAAAAAAGGTGGATGGATTGTGTGAAGGATGATATGATGATTTGTGGTGTGACAGATGTATGTCAGAATAGAGAAATGTGGAAGAAAAAGTAAAACATAAAAATCTCTATTCTGAAAATTACTAAGCACCGATTTTAAGATGTTTTAGATAATATATATTAATAATAATAGCTTTAGAAATAAGTTATTTTATACTTTTTTAGTTTTTGAAGTCGGTTTTTTAAATGAAGTTTTTTTTATTTTATTTGTTACTTTTTAGTGTCTAGCTATGTATGGGTGACCTACGAAAGGTGCCGCGCTTCTTAAAAAATATAGGTCCCAAGAAACGGGAACAAAAAAATGTTCGTAAAATGACAACTACTGGGCCAAAACTATGTTAAATTTTTAGGGGACCAAATGGCAACTATTCCGCATCAAACTAAACAAGAATCACGTAGATCGGATCATAAATCTCAGCGTAATCGGTGTACATATGGAACGGAAAAATTTTCATAAAAAATGTTCATACAATGAAAACTAAACTTTTATCCGTGCAGGAACGGAGAAAGAATACAATTTCCTGCGGCCCGGCGGCCTGTCGTAAGAGGCGACTAAACAACTCACAGCCAGGTGGTAGAGTATTTGCTCGAGTGGATGGCGACCACCCCTGGTCTAGAGTATGCCGCCATAACAACCTTGTGTTGTGTTCCGGCATTAATGACCAGGTTCGTCTTCTTTAAGAGAGCAGCAGCGCATTTGTAGCACCTTTGGTGTTGCAAATGTCCATAGGCGATGGTAACCGCTTTCCACCAAGTGGGCCATCTGCCTGTCTGCTGAACTCCTGCAATAAAAAAAATAAAAAATAAAAAACTAGTGGGCCAAACTATGGCAAATTTTTAGGGGACCAAATGGCAACTATTCCGCATCAAACTAAACAAGAATCACGTACATCGGATCATAAATCTCGGAGTAATCGGTGAACATACATTTAAAAAAAGATCCCGACGAACTGAGAAGCTCCTCCTTTTTTTGAACTCGGTTAAAAAGACATATTGTGCCGACACCAATTAATTGAGATATGGTGAAAGAAAAGAGAGAGAGACAGTTTTACAATATTACAAATCCCGCGGGAATTTACTACTATGTCATAAAAATGACAATTAATCCAATAGTCAGTAAGGTCATAAGACAAAATCTGCTAAAAGTACATAAATGCTAAGGAAACAGTATACTCATAAAAAAGTAGAATTGCATTAAAGCCATTGTAATTAAGTTGTGTTATAAATCTAATTTATGTTAGACCTCGCCCCAGATTAAGGTTAATTAATAGAGTAATATTTTTTTAATTAATTACTAAATACCTCACAGTTAGTCGGTTACGAAAATTCTAGGAACATTTTCTGACTCTGGTTCAGGGAAGAAGGTTGATAACTCTTATTGCACACCAAAAAACGTATTATTACTATTCTAGTTGTGTACAAAGGGCGGTAGTGTAAGCTAAATTTTTTTTCCAAAAATCAAAACCAGCCTCATAAGTAACAAAAAAGCAAAAAATAAACATTTTCTACATCTTCAAGTTTGTGTCAAGTAACATAAAAATTACTATATTTAACAAAAAAAAAAATTGTTTTACTTAGCACCGCTTCCGAAGCAATTTTAGTTACTGTTAAAGGAGAAGAAGCGCCGCAACAAACTCCCCAGCAACACATCTTTATAATTATGTATATACTGTTACGAGTTGCGAGACTCGAATTAAAATACCGTTAGAATTATTATAGAGTTTCTTAGAACTATACAAACACGTATAACACAGGTAGAAATATAACCGAACACTACAAATCCAAACGTAATGCAGAAGGTCGTAATTCAATAAAACGCGCAAAGTCCGTCACGAATAGATTCCCGAACGTACACACGTCTCGCCTTGATCGTGGTTCTCGCTCGACTGGCCCCTCTCCCCCGCAGGCCGTCGCTTTATACCTCACAAATACAAATGTGCCCGTATCGTAGTCGACATAATCCGCAACACCTGGCTAATGATTCGGCCGCAAGCGGTCATAAACGAGTACAATAAAACAATGGGCTGTTCTCTAGAATCGTATGCCAATAAATAAGTAAACAAAAGAAGACGATCATCAAAGAAATACAATCAGTTCAAATGCCGAGAGGTAATAAAATGTGTTTATACAGATATGCAGTTGGAATTTGTTTTTGTCGGAACCTACGTTGTAACAATACGTTCCTGGTCTTTTTAAAATGTATTTTGAAATAATAATAATAATAATAAAGCCCTCTTATTTCCTTAAAAACTCATAACATATAAATTGAAAAATTAAACAATATAAAATGTTTTTAGACCCCATTTCGAGTAAAGGCCTCCTCCAGCGTGTTCCACGCCTTTCTGGACTTTGCTTTACACCACCATTCATTTTCAGCGATTTCCTGGATTTCGTCAACCCAGCCGTCGCTGGGTCGACCTCTCCTTCTCTTGCCCAAAGTTCCTGACCGTGGTCTGACCGGTGGTCGTTTTTCTCCATCTATTATCTGAGAGGCGTGCCACATCTCCCGCCCATTTCCATTTCAGACGTTTAGCATGTTGGAGGGCATCTAGTACTTTGCTTTTCGACCTTTATGGGTGTATATATTTAATCTTGTCTTTTTGTATCTCGTAATTTCGAAATAATATTAGATAAAAAAAAAATATATCTGTGTGCAGTTCACACGCAGTAGAAGTGAAACTTCAGAGAATATACTCACCAATAATTCTTCTTTAACATCTAATATATAAAATTCTCGTGTCACAGTTTTCGTTGCCATACTCCTCCGAAACGGCTTGACCGATTTTGATGAAATTTTTTGTGCTTATCCGGTATCTATGAGAATCGGCCAACATCTATTTTTCATCCCCCTAAATGTTAGGGGTAGTCCACCCCTAAATTTTTTTATTTATTTTTTAGACAAAATTTTTAATTTCTATTTTTTTATGATACAACATACAAAAATACATACAACCCTAAATTTTCACCCCTCTACGATCAACCCCTATTTTTTATTTGTTAATTATAAACTTTAAAATCTTTTGGCAAGATTTTTAATCTTATTTTGTCATGACCTAGAATAAAAAAAAATATTACTCTTTTAGATTCACAATTAGAACCGGTAGGTGGCGCTGAGATCGGGTTCTGGAATCCTCCTAATCACCTGAACCGAATTTGGTGATTTTGTTATTGTGTGAATTAGAACCGGTACGTGGCTCTGGGATCGGGTTCTAGAATTTTATTTTTTAAAGGCAGGACAACGTCTGTCGGGGCCGCTAGTTTATTAATATAATTATAATTCCTTTAGCCTACATCCGTCGACATATTATAATGCAAAATAACTTCTTAAGTATCAGGTTAAATTTTTCACTGGTTTCGTCTAAAAAAATATTATTTTTGGCCTTATGTTTCATTATCTGTGTTATTGACTCTCTAATCTGTGTTGCACAATGTAAAACTCGTATCTCATTCTCTCACAAGCTTAGTCCTATAGATTACATACATACATAACTTCACGCCAGTTCCCTTGCGGGGTAGGCACGAACAACAGAGCGCCATTCAGGCTTTTTCTTACACATCTCACTTGCTTCTTTGACATTCATAACTCTTGTCAAGCACGCTCGTCTGTTCTTAAGGCTCCTGATATCACCTTCTGCTAGTACACGATCAATTTGATCATGGAAGGTGTGTCGTGGCCTTCCACGACACACCTATAGATATGTTTACCTCTTTTTAGTGTCGCATTTTTGTTTCATCGAGTTTCAAATCACAACGATGTTTAAACAATGACCAGAAGAGTCAAAAAAATACCTTTCTTAAATTACGTAAGCTATTTTCATTTTCTTTTCCATTAGGATTAAAGCGAGCGCTGTTTACTAAAGATTTCTTTGCGTTGCGTTATGTCAAACAAGCGAAAGTTATTTGTCGGACGCGTTAGAATGTTCTCTACCGTGATTAAAGCATATTAGTTTGTTTTGTTAAGTTGGTCAAAGACATTTTGAGGTAGTGGATGAAGGGGATATAACACATTATGGAACTGTAGTAAATAAAGAGGTACAAATAAGTATGTTATAAGAGTAACTAGAAGTAAGCAAAGGTAACAAGGGACAAAGGTATTTAGATTATTAGAATTTGTAGGAAATAAAATGTATTTGTTTGTACATCCCAGTACAAACAGAATTAGTCAAAGTAGTTTTAATAAAACCTTATTAGCAAACATGGGTCCAAAGTCGATTGATGCTAAAGGCAAGTCCTTAATAGGGTTATTACATTTTAGCCAAAATGACTAAGGTACCTCAAAAATCGTCCCAACGCAACAATTATTTTGATCACAGAATAAAAAATAAATTAGGCAAGAGCAATAAACGTTAAATGAGTCGAGCAACTAAAGATGTCCGAACCGCCACGTCTGTCCTAGATTTCGCAAAAATCTCACATAATATTGGCAAATAATTTTCACAATTAGGCAATAAAATGGTCGGTTATTAACGACCGGTGCTGTGTCTGTGTTCAAACCGACGACAATTTGCACATTAGCCTTTGAAAATTCAAAATAAGAATAGAATATAAAACGTTCTATTCTTATTTTAAATTCATAAACAAATGACTGTTTTAACAGGGTACCGTAGACAAAATTTATTATTTTTTATTTGTCTGTAGCTTATCACATATTTTTGATTTAGTCGTGAAAATTGTGCCCCCCCCCCCCCTCCTAACATTCGAAATATGAAGTTAAAAATTCGGAAAAGTAAAATATGCCTTTCTGAGCTGCCACGAGATTTTCAATGTTTAAAGTCAGAGATTTTATTTGCAATTTGGTTGACCTAATAACGAACAAAACAGAAACAAACCGTGGTTTATTGTTTAACGCACTCGCGTCTCCAACTGAAATGACGCGGGTTCTAAGCCTGGTAGTTAACTATTTTTTTTTTTGCTGGACTTGACTTTGTATAGCTGGTCCGAAGACTTTACCGGGGTTTACGGAGCGAGCTTGAGCCTGGGCTCTCAAAAAAAATCTCTTGTATCATTTTCTGGCCTAATGTGCATATTGTTACAATTACCACGTGCTGACGGTGACAGAAAACATCGTGATGAAACTTGTGTGGACGTAACCGTTGTGACAAACCCGCCCTAGGACTAGCATGGCGGGTATACTGTTCTTTCTTCTAAAATAATTGGGATGCCCAAGCTTAGTAGCCGGACATTTATAGGCTGTTATTATAATACTGAAAATTAATACAACGGAAATAAAAATTTAGACAAGGTTTTATGGACTCGGTTCCTTTGCCTGTCATTGTACCAAATTTAACAACAAGAAATATTACAATTAAAATTGTAGTTTTAAACTAAACATAACAGTAACTTAGAACACTAAAATTTCGTTGTTAGACCTTTCTCCAATTATCACATTCATCTCGTTACGAGGGTTTATTTTATGAACGTAAAAATTTGCGCCAAAACACCGGAACGTTGCGTCACTTGTTTGAAATATATACTTTTACTTTTTTATTCATTTTTTTCAGCGCCCTTTATGACGAGGAAACTGGGCTTACGATATCACTTTTATATAGACTTTTCTAGTCATTTACGTTTTGGCAAAAATGACAGCGGGGTCCATTCGAAATATATTATAGCCTTCGCAAGTGCTAAAGTCCTTAGTATCGTCTTCCGAAAAGTTGGCAAACTAGCCATCGAACATAGGGCTCTTCCAAGACTGTTTTAGTAGGTATTTAATAATAATTCGTATATTTAGAACTACCCAAGTCAGATCTTAATATAAAGGCAGGCTGTCAGGCATTAATATATTATCCTAAGTAATACGAGGGAGCTGATATTTTAAATTGTTAAAAATATTTTATGTTGCTATAAATAAATTTCAGGACTGGCCATTCAACTTCGCACCCATTTAGATCTCAATTCTTTTGTCTTTGAAGTCAACAACCAAAGCATATATCATAATATTGAACTTGGCTCACATTTCACACAAAATTGCCCCGCCCTCCTTTAACTTTAAGACCTAGAAGTCGAAAATTTTGAAAAGAAGTGTTTTTATTGCATGAGTTCAGCAGACAGGCAGACGGCCAACCTGATGGACAGCGGTTATCATCACCTCTAGACATTTGTAACACCAAAGGTGCTAACAATGTGCTCTCGCACTGTAAAGGGAGTCTGGAGCCTGGACACTAATGCCGGAATACAACTCAAAATTGTTATGACAGCATAATCTAGACCAGGTGTGGTAGCCATCCGGACGGGAAAATACCCTACCACCTGGCAAAATGTAAGGTTTTTTTAATAATCTCGACGAAAATTTATTTAAACTATACCCATTGAGTAATTTTTGGGATACGGAGTATTTTCGACTAAATACTTTAAAAAAGTCGTGGTAGCGTAATGGCTAGCGCATCCCAGCGCATCGCAGTCCCCAACTCAAAGGGCGCGGGTTAGATCCTGGCCGGAATGCATGCACCACTTAGTCAGTTTTCTGATCTAATGTGCATAATGATACAATTAGGACGTGCTAACAACGGTGAAGGAGAATATCGTGATGCAACCTGCACATCGAGATAGTCGATGTGTCAAACCTGCTAAACCGCCTTCGACAAGCGTGGCAGGTATACTGTCCCCCCCCCCACCTATAATGGGAGGCCCGACCTCAGCAATGGGACATTTATGTGTTGATATTATACCTGTTACGTCTTTCAAGACCACGGGCCATAACCCGGATTTTTGAAGGGCTTGCGTGGGAACATGGGAAGGCCAACACATAGAGGCCCTTTGACAAATTTAATGTAAATGTGGCGTGACACTGACTGGCGATTATCCCTGTCTACACCATGTAGTAATGCACCCAAGGACAAGCCCCGGCCAGTGTAGGACTATTGTGGGAAATGAGGACAAAAAGTACCGGGCTATGTGGGTGAACTGCTAGTGGTACTAGGGGTCTGGGAATATGGGGACTGTGGCGTCTGCCCGTCGCAATGTTCAGGGAACATGGAAAGATGGGCAGACGGTGACTCGCCACTCTCTGCATGGGCCCCAAAAAATGCCATAAAGACAGGGACAACATGGGTGTGAGTGGCTAAGGGGTGTAGAGAGGTGGGCTGCAGGTTCACCGAAGCTACTTCCGACGTTAAACCATTTATCACTTCCACCCCTGGAGCTTGAGTCTTAGCTCTAGCGATCTCCACTCTGTGCCGGCTGGCTAAGGCAAGCACGGAGGCGGGGACCTTGCCTTGGCCCCCGGAGTCAGGTACGAGGTGTCGCTACTCACCTAAGGCTTCGCAACAAAGCCCCCCTGCGGGTTTATTATTATTATAGTTTTTTTTGGTTCCATAGCCGCATAATTTTGTCACCTATATATACGCAACCCTTAATAGTTAGTGGACTTGCCTAATTTAATATTTACTGGAAACGCGGTTGTTTTAATTTTATAACTTTAACTAGTTTAGATAAACGTGAACGTGCGGTATTAATATATGTAATTAATAATTATATTAAAAGAAACATGTTACCTTAATTACTTAGAATTACGATTTGTAAATTACATACAATAAGTAGGTATTAAAAATAATATCTAAAATCCGCATTTTATCTATACTAATATATAAAGTTGAAGAGTGTGTTTGTTTGCTTGAACGCGCTTATCTCAGGAACTACTGGTCTGATTTGAAAAATTATTTCAGTGTTAGATAGCCCATTTATCGAGGAAGGCTATATAATCACGCTAAGACCAATAGGAGCGGAGCACCAATGAAGAATGTTTCAAAATCGGGGTTTTTTTCCTTTTGAGAGCATCCGCTGCGTGCGCTGCGTAAACTTTTTTTTTCTTTATTGGTCCACTTGATGGAAAGCGGTTACAATCGCCTATGGACATTTGCAACACCAAAGGTGCTACAAATGCGCTGCTGCTCTCTTAAGGGAAGCTGGAACCTGGTCACTAATGCCGGAACACAACTCGAAGGTTGTTATGGCGACATACTTTAGACCAGGGGTGGTAGCCATCCAGTCGGGCAAATGCCCTACCACCTGGCTGTGGGTTGTTAAGTCGCCTCTTACGACAGGCCGCCCGGCCGCAGGAAATTGTATTCTTTCTCCGTTCCTGCACGGATAAACGGTTTAAGTTTCGCGAAAATCATGTGTGACAGAATTGCTCCCCTTTAAAAGTTCTAAAAAAAAATCCGCGACAGCATATGGTCTATCTTTTAAGGTTGGATCAAGATAACCAAATCACACTAACCAAATCTGTTCTAAGATAAATAATGCATTATTTTAAAACAAATTCAAACAAACAACAAACTCTTCAGCTTTATATATTAGTATAAGATGTATATGTAATTGGCCAAATTCAACTTATTATGTTTGACCTTAAAAAAATATCCTCTAGTGGAACTTAGTTTAAATAAACATTTAAATTTGACTGTCTCTAATAATGACTAAACAGATATACAATGCAAAAGTGGATGGATGCAGAAGTCGTGGAAGGCCACGACACACCTTCCATGATCATATTGATCGTGTACTAGCAGAAGGTGATGTCAGAAGCCTTAAGAATAGACGAGCTTGCATGACAATACTTTTAATATTATTATAGTAACTCGCGTTAATAGTAATAGAATAGGAAGTAGACTTCATTTTTAACTTATTATGTTTGACCTTGAAAAAATATCCTCTAGTGGAACTTAGTTTAAATAAACATTTAAATTTGACTGTCTCTAATAAATTAATAGAATGACTTGTGTACAAAGAATGCAGATGTGATAATGTAATGTAATATAATCATTTCCTTTACGTTTTGTGGCAAAGCTGCAACGGCCTTTAGCCATATTCAATGTCAAGTTCTGAGTCATATTGAAATTTGCTTTGTTATTTTTAGTTCTAAATCACTTATTAAATGGATATACTACTGCGCTAATGGGTATTGGAAACGGATGTTATAAAGTGGTTTGGGGTAATTTCGACAATGGGGACATTTTTTTGGAACGAAGTTCTTTCACGCGGCTTACAAGAGCGAACTGGCTGAGATCGTCACGTAATGAAAAAGTGTTATGCTCCCTCGAAGCGACCTTTAACGTAATTTTTATTATACAATTTCAAACTTGAATGCAATGATATAAGATCTAATAATGTAATGTCTGGTAACCGCCCTTATTTGGCCGCATTCGGGCTCTATCACCGCGCACGCGCAATTATTTTTTTATATGCGCTCGACTTCATACACGCTTGACTTGGAATTCCCGTGGGATTACCAGGACACAAAATACAACAATATATAAAAAAAATGCAAGCTGTCGTTTTAGTGATTTGCCAAGTGGCAGGGCATTTGCCCGACTGGATGGCTACCACCCCTGGTCTAAAGTATGTCGCCATAACAACCTTGAGTTGTGTTCCGGCATTAGTGACCAGGTTCCAGTCTCCCTTAAGAGAGCAGCAGCGCATTTGTAGCACCTTTGGTGTTGCAAATGGCCATAGGCGATGGTAACCGCTTTCCATCACGTGGGCCGTCTATCTGTCTGCTGAACTCTTGCAACAAAAAAAAAGTTAAAACTGTACCGGCATAAGCTAATTTTTATGCACCCGAACAACTCCAAACCGCTCCCGGGAAAATTCCCGCGGGATTTCCAGAATAAAAAATATCACACATTTTATTACACGACCTCTGCGGTTGAGCGGACTAAGCCTTTTGCCGGCGTACCTCACTGCAACGCAGAGGTTCCGGGTTCGATTCCTGGTGTAGTAAATTTCGGAAAAGTATTGTCTCCGTTATTTACTATGGTCTGGGTGTCTGGGATCGGCCCCAGAGTAGTCCGTTATATATTAGCCATAACACAAGCGTAACTTGCTTAATTGGGGGATATACAATATGTGTGTTTGTCTGCGGATTCATTTATTTATTTATTACATTAAATTTGCTATCGAACAGAAAAAAAAATACATTAGAATTCGATTTTGTTTAATCTGGCCATTTTAAAGCCTTCCCAGAAAAAAATCCCACGGTATTCCCGGGATAAAAAGTAATACAGAATTGAAGTCGAAATTGGCCCAGTAGTTTTTACGTCAATCTCGAACAAACAGACAAAATGAGGATCAAACAAGAAATTTTAAAAAAATCATCGTGTTCTCCTTCGTTTATGTAGTCCATTACCATTAGGGAGAGGAGTATTATTGCGCGACTCCACGTGGACGCCGGCGGTTGGCTGGTATCCATGGACGCAGGTATGCGCATGACTTCCCACCCTGAATAATACCGCTTCGGGGGGCCTTTAGCTATCAAGGGAGCAAAGGATTCATCACCCCCACTGACGAAGTGAATGCGTTCTGATTCCCGGGGCACATCCAGGCACTTTTTGCGCTGGATCGGACTGGGCGTAACTACGTTCTAAGTCTCAGCCTTTCCTACATAAAAAGCGCGGGGCACATGGGAGGAGTGTGATTTTAGTGGGTAGTGGCTGTTGCCCGTGCAACTTCTCTGAGTCTCCACACAAGCTGGCTTGATTATTGTTCGGATTGCCCCTTGTCAAAGGGGAAAGCCGTCATGATCAACTATGGTCTAATCCCTTGCAAAGGACCCAGTATTGTGCGTAAATAGCATTTCCCCCGCCTTAAAAAAAAAGTTCATTAACATTGCTTATTTTAATAGCTTCAATATACAGACACGACATGTTTAGAATGTATAATATTATCGATTTTTCAATAAATGTATATTTTACGTGTCAATCAATGAAAGGATATTCGTACTTGACGGAAGTTTTTTTTTGTGTTACAATCATAAAAGATACTAAAGAACATCATATCTTGAAACTATAAAATTTTACTTTCAATTACGATTGTTTTAGGAAAAAAATCTACGCCATAAAAACAGTTGTTTTGAATTAATAAAAACATACTTTCTAAACTTAACAGTAAAATAAGAGATTTGCTTTAGATAACTGAAGCGTTGTGTGCTTTATTTTTTTTTACGAGTAATAATTTTGTTTTCGAACCCAAATGACAAGACCGTAACTCTTGTGAGGTTATTTCTATTTTTGAAGTGAAACTTCTATGTAGACGGGGGTATTAGGATTTTATTCTGTCACGAAAAAGCGTTACGGCCGCGTGGAGCGTGGAATTCAGTTTTATTGTGTGATAAAAGAAAATATGTTTAAATAAAAAATGCATTAATTAAAATGTACATAACCTAACCAAATCATAATTTGCAGTAAACCTGCGAAAAATCGAAATGTGTGCTGGGACACATAGTAGAAGTGAAACTTCAACGGACAAGTGGAAAAACGAATCGCAACAAAATTTTAACTTGAAGTTTTACGGGTAGATTGTTAATGTACTTGTCCAATTTGAAAACCTGCCTATAAAACTTTTTTTAATCAAAAACAGCTATATGGATAACATTACAATAATGAAAATTAGGGAGCACCTTTATGGAACAATGAAGGAGAGACGATGGCAGTTGGAGGGTGCGAACCAACGGCGTAAATGAGAACCTCGTGTCCGAGCCTAACATAATAGGAGAGATAAAATCTCACCGCCTCCGTTAGCTCGGTCACGTGGAACGGATGGGAGAGGATCGAAGCGTGAAGAAGGCCTATTTGTCACACAATGTCACACTTCGTTTTTTTTATGTTGAATAGGTTCGCGTTTGACTGACATTGCACCTGACGTCAGGCGGAAATGCTGTCTAAGGTGGAGCACGCTTATCTAGAAGATACCTGTTCACGCGAGACTTAAAGACACCTAGATTGTATTCTTCAGGAAAAACAGACGACGGTAAAGAGTTCCACTCTTCAGCGGTGCGTATGATGAAAGAGGAAGGTATTTCCACCATATATCGGTGGCGTGAGTGCGTACGTCTGCTTGTCCGGTGGTAGAATGGTGAGGGAGGAGCCAATTCATGTAATTCCGTGGCACACTCCCCGAAGTGTATCCTATAGAATACCGACAAACTGGCGACCTTACGTCGATGACTTAGGCTCTGAAGCCTCTCGACACAATTTATGAATGGTCCTAAGCAGTTGTCTATCCATTTAACAGAGTGACGAATGATTGTAACATGTAGATATTCAGGCCCCAAAATTGGGTGCTCATCAAACATCTCCAACTTCCGTCACAGAATAGCCTCATAAAACTACCAACCTGTTCTGTTAAGTACAACGCACTTAAACCAGTATCTAACTTTGTGTTTATACTAATAAAAAAAATCAAGTGTCTGTTTGTGGTTTTAAAGTACATGCCAAAATTTAAATGAAAACTGGTATTTACATGATGGCTGATCATAAGCAGCGCTAACCTGACCTCAACAGGCAGCACTAATAACGGCTGAAGAAGGCCTTAGCCAGGAGGTATTAAGGCTATAAAGTCCAATAAAGCTGCCTTCTGCATGCAACCCAGCCCGCCCGCGGTTAGCACGGCAGGCTGGCAGGCGCCGACAGACACAGACGGCGGCATCTCGACGCCACCGTCAATCACGATCTTTCCACGTCCCTACAGGGGACGCCAGGAGTCATAGCCCCCCATAGGATAGACTAGGCGTGTTGCTGGAAAATTTCTTTCGCCGTTTCTTCTCTCCCAGCCATAAAACGTTGCGATCCGCCGGGATCCTTCCCCTCGGGCTTTATATTACCCGTCGCCCGTTCTCAATTAGTACACTACGTCGCTCTGTAGTCGGCATCGTTAGATTCATCCCCCTCTCATGGCAACAGTGCAGCCGAGATAAAGCCCCCTAGGGAGCTCCCTCGAGCAAGTTGCCTCCCGGGCTCGCCCCGAAAACCCCGGTAAGTTGTGAGGTCTTGGGACCAACATTATAAAGTCACGGCCAATAAAAAAAACTGTATCCAAGACACCAAACCAGAGCCTTTCTAGATGGCGGTCAAGGCTCTTCGCTATTAAACCGTTCAGACACCACTATCGGTACTATAATGACTCAAAGTTCCACATAGCGGTAATCTCGTGAAATTATCATTATAGTCATAAATTACAGTTTTTTAGAGTTTTTGTCTCATTCGTTTTTTAAGTTTTCGCGACTAGTACATACATACATAACTTCACGCTAGTTCCCTTGCGGGGTAGGCACGCATAACAGAGCGCCATTCAGGCTTATTCTTACACACCTCACTTGCTTCTTTGACATTCATAACTCTTGTCATGCACGCTGGTCTGTTCTTAAAGCTCCTGACATCACCTTCTGCTAGTACACGATCAATTTGATCATGGAAGGTGTGTCGTGGCCTTCCACGACTTCTGCATCCATCCACTTTTGCATTGTATATCTGTTTAGTCATTCTTTCATCATGCATTCTTTTCACATGCCCGAACCACCGGAGCATTCCTTTCCTTACCGACTAGTAGACACAATTAAAACTACGTTTCAACGATTTCAAGCACGTCGTTTTATTTCATTTATGTTTTGACTTCTCGGCCACTTTTCAGTAGCAGCCTTCCGCGATTACGGCTACTGAAAAGTGGCTAAAACGTCAAAACAAGAATCGAATAAAATGCCGCGCTTAAAACCGTTAAATTTTTTATCTCATTGTCGATCTGAAAATTTGTTTCAAATCGTCTCAGAAATCACACATCTTGCAATGAAAATTTTCAGCGATTAAAACAGAAATGATGTACATTTATTTTGATAGCTTGTAAGGTTCGCAAGATATCCATAAAAATAAAGTCCATCTCTTGCGCGGACGAAGTGGCGGCCATAATTATATTATACTATAGTATAATCAAATAGATCTTTACATAATTTCCGCCTGTTTCATCTTTATTGCGATTTCATAATAGCAGTTGATAAATTATTAGGCTAAGCATAAAAACTTGATAAAATTCTTATATACCGTAACGAGTTTTGCGCAATCAATAGGAGGCTATTATTGATTTTACATCAAACTTGCGACCAAATTTTTTAGTATTTAACGAAATAAAAAGCAGTTATCTATATATTAATACGTGAAACAAAAACACATCACAAACTTTGTACCCCTTTTTACAAAAATTGCGCGAAAGAAGGAGTATGAAATTTCGCACACTTATAGTTTATATAGTCAGAAGGAGTGCAGAATGCTAATATTTTTTAAAATTATATATAAAATATACATTAAATCAATAAAAAAAATTGAAAGTGATACTTAAGAAATTAATTTGAAATTAAAATAAAATTATAAAATAAACTATCTTATTATTTAATATACAGTACAAGCGATTATAGACTGTGTAACAAATCGCTGCCAGATGGGAGCGTGCCCAGAAGGCTGGCTATGAATGTCAAAGAAGCAAGTGAGGCGTGTAAGAATAAGCCTGAATGGCGCTCTGTTGTTCGTGCCTACACCGCAAGGTAACTGGCGTGAAGTTATGTATGTATGTAATATTGTAAAGAGAAAAGATTTGTATTTTTGTATGTTTGTAACGAATAAATTCAAAAACTAATACACCGATTTCAAAAATTATTTCACCATTATATTTATTCTAGAAAAAATGCTATATTTATTTCTAGAAAAAATTAGGGATCCCTACGAAAACTTCAATAATGTAACCCAAGGTGTAAAAAAATAGTGTTTGAGTGGGTCCGGGGATGGTTTAGATTTAGAATTAGACCCGGTAGGTGGCGCTGGAAACGGGTTCTAGATTTTTATTTTTTCAGGGCAGGACAACGTCGGCCGGAACCGCTAGTAAATTATATAAAGAAAACTTGACCAAGTAAATCTAACTACTTAATGTCTATTATTTACATACATACATACATACATAACTTCACGCCAGTTCCCTTGCGGGGTAGGCACGAACAACAGAGCGCCATTTAGGCTTATTCTTACACACCTCACTTGCTTCTTTGACATTCATAACTCTTGTCATGCACGCTCGTCTGTTCTTAAGGCTCCTAACATCACCTATTATTTAGTTATTAAATATTGTGTTCTACCTATAATCCCTTAAGGCTATAAGTATTTAGCCAAATTGCTTTTTTAATATTATAAACATTTCCTTAAAACAGGTACAAATCTGACGAAATCGCAATTTCACCAACAACCTGTTCGGGAATGCGACTGACGTCATTCAAAGAAATCGCCACATTGCGTCACTCACAGCCATATATCTCGACGACATAATATCAAGTTTTGACAAGTTTTACTTTTTGTATAAAAAATTGTGTGTGTGTGTGCAGTTCACACGCAGTAGAAGTGAAACAAATTGTGACAAGGGGTGGGAGGGATTCTAAATTTCGTGACGTCACATTTCATATATTATATCGTTATAATATATTTCAGTTTTAAAACACAAAATTTGAAGTATTAACGGAAAAACTTCAAATCAATTTCGACTTTATTTATACGAGTGTTTCAATTATTCCATATAATCTATCTCATTCTCCTAGTCCTATAGGTTTATGTGTTTTTATTGTCGCTTTTTCGTTGTTTTTTTTAAATTTTTTATTGCAGGAGATCAGCAGACAGGCAGACGGCCCACTCGATGGAAAGCGGTTACCATCGCCTATGGACATTTGCAACACCAAAGGTGCTACAAATGCGCTGCTGCTCTCTTAAGGGAAACTGGAACCTGATCACTAATACCGGAACACAACTCAAGGTTGTTATGGCGACATACTTTAGACCAGGGGTGGTAGCCATCCAGTCGGGCAAATGCCCTACCACCTGGTTGTGGGTTGTTAAGTCGCCTCTTACGACAGATCGCCCGGCCGCAGGAAATTGTATTCTTTCTCCGTTCCTGCATCGTTTCATCGAGTATCAAATTTTAGTGGAACACTTACAAGCCAATAGATGACGCTGTGCAATAACTGAGGTCGCAAGCGGTTCCCGAAACGTATAAAGAATATATACAAATTTCCAACAATAATAGAAGAGCCCAGGCCTGCGAGGAACAGCAATAGCCTCGCTGGAACATCTTCTTTTGAGACCTAGGAGCATTCCATCTCTCTTCTCCAACCTATACGGGGCACTCTCTTCATAATCACGATTCTAAAGAAGTTTCACTTCAATTATTGATATAGCGAAGCTGAAAAGCCGGTTACACAGGCAGACGCGACCCAGCTCTTGGAAAGTGGCCACCGTCGCCTGTAGACGTTTGCAACACCAGAGGCGAAGCGAACACGTTGCCAGCCTTTAGAGTGGGATAAAGAGGAGTTGGATAGAAGGGATGAATATTTGTACTAGACCATTGCTTTTCCTTAGAAAATTATTATAATACTAGCTTCTGCCGGGGACTTCGTCCGCGTGGAAAGTTTTTTTAAGTATCCCACGGGAAGTCTTTATTTTTTCGGGATCAAGTGTATATATGTTGACCAGGGATATAAGCTGCTACCACACAAAATTTCATTTAAATCGGTCTAGTCGTTTCGGAGATTAGCCGGTACAAACAGACAAATAAAAAATTTGAAAAATCTAAATTAGTTCTATTTCACTTCTTACCTCCCACTGACTCGGTTTTTAGCACTTTTTTTCATTGTACAGAAATTTGACCTCTACAATCTTAATATATATAAATTACGTTGTTTGTCCGCGATGGACTCCTAAACCAATTGACCGATTTTAATCAAATTTCCACAGCGTGTGCAGTTTGATCGAGACTTGAAAGATAGGATAGCTTACATTTGGACCCGGTAGGTGGCGCTGGAATCGGATTCTAAATTTTATTTCTTCAGGGCAGAACAACGTCTGCCGGGACAGCTAGTTTTATTATATGTATAGATGATACAGCACACACACGAAACTTACACGCACGCACACACACGTTATATACACGTGAATTTTTCAAGTGGGCCTCCAAGGCCAAATCTTAAACTATACAATATAGCGAGAAACTTACCCGATGAGCAATTTGGCTTCCGTGCCAGACACTCATGCGTCCAACAGGTGCACCGCATCACGGAGCACATATTATCTCACTTTGCCCATCGCCCCCGCCCTATAGGAACAGCCGCACTGTTCCTAGACGTAGCAAAAGCCTTCGACAAGGTCTGGCACAACGGCTTGATTTACAAGCTGTACCAGTTCGGTGTGCCAGACAGACTCGTGCTCATCTTGCGAGACTTCCTCCTAGGTCGTAGCTTCCGTTTTCGAGTGGAGGGAACGCGCTCGTTCCCTCACCCACTCACAGCCGGTGTACCACAGGGCTCGGCCCTGTCACCACTACTCTTCACGCTGTACACCAGCGACATCCCAAAAACTCCAGATGTGGAGTTGACCCTCTTCGCGGATGACACCGCACTCTATACATCAGGTCACAACCGACAAATGGCTTGCGTCCGGCTGCAGGCAGCTGTCACAGAGCTAGGCGAGTGGTTTCGCAAATGGAGGATAGAGGTAAACCCGGAGAAAAGCGCAGCAATGTTCTTTTCCCCGGGTACGCTTCGCTCCCCCAAACGCGTTAGCCTTCGCCTAAAAACCATTTCGCTCTACGACCAACAAATCCCCTGGGCAAAGTACACCAAATATCTTGGTGTCACCCTAGATCGAAACTTGCGCTTCAACGAGCATATCACTATAGTCGGAAATAGAGCGCGATTTGTGATGGGTCGTTTAGCACCCATGATAGACAAACGAAGCAAAATGTCCCTCAGACACAAGCTAACTCTGTATAAAACATGCATCCGCCCGATCATGACATACGCGAGTGTGGTATTCGGCCATGCCAAGCCTGCCCTATTAGATAAACTGCAAATCGTGCAGAATAAATTCATGCGCAGAGCCGTCGGTGCTCCCCTCTATATGCGTAACGTCGACCTCCACCGCGATCTGGAGCTTCCCTCCATCAAAAACTACATTACGTCGCTCTCGCGTAAGTATTTCGATCTCGCGCCGCATCATCGAAATCCGCTCGTCGTGTCCGCGTCCGATTATAAGCCTCGGCGAAAGGCTCTCGTACGACGACCGCGTAACGTCCTCACGGACAGGGTCGACGTTATCACAAAACGGCTGGCCCGGATCAGCCCGCCCGCGGTTAGGACGGCAGGCTGGCAGGCACGGACAGACAGACACAGACGGCGGCGTCTCAGGCGCCGCCAATCAAGATCTCTCCACGTCCCTGCGAGGGACGTTAGGAGACATAGCCCCCCCACAGGATAGACTAGGCGTGTTGCTGGGAAGTTTCTTTCGCCGTTTCTTCTCTCCCAGCCATAACACGTTACGAAACGGCAGTAAGATAGCGTAGGCCGCCGCGAACCGCCGATCCCGGCCCGCCGGGATCCTTCCCCTCGGGCTTTATATTACCCGTCGCCCGTTCTCAATTAGTGCTTTGTGTCGCCCAATGGTGGGCATCATTAAATTCATCCCCCTCTCATGGCAACAGTCCAGCCGAGGTAAAACTCCTTAGGCAGCTCCCTCGAGCAAGTTACCCCCCCCGGGCTCGAGCGCCTTCGCTTCGCGAAGGCACTCGCCCCAAAAACCCCGGTAAAGTTGTAAGGTCTTCGGACCAACAACATAAAGTCAAGTCCAATAAATAAAAAAAATAGCGAAAAACACCCAAAAAAGTTCTCGAGGCTGATTTTGACGAAAACTAAAGTGATATCATTAGATTTTTGAAAAATCAATTACCCTTCGTCAAGAACCGAAACGGCTGATTTTTTTGAAAAAAAAAACACGTATTAATTACACCTAATTATAATGCAATTGTAAAGATCAAATTTTGTGAAGTAATGTCAAATTATTAAGGGATCAAGGGTTGATTTTACACAAAATCTTTTATATAAAAACTAGCGGGCCCAGTAGACAGACAGACACACGTTATTTGCTCTTAAAAATAAAATTTAGAACCCGATTACAGCGGCATCTACCGGGTCCAATTGTGAATCGAAACCGTCCGAAGATCCACTCGAACACATACTAAAAATTTCATCACGATTGGTCCAGGGGCTCGTTTCACAGTGGAAACGCCACCAGTGTGAACGAAGTTTTTTTTTTTTTTTTTTGAGACGAGGGAAAATGCTTAACCGATTTACGCACAAACTGGGTCGTTGCTAGGGGAACGACACGCGTCGGTCGGGGGCGATAACACTGCAGCAATAGTATGCTCTTGGCAGCGCTCCGTCCGCGATCGACGTCACAGAATAGTGTGGAAGACTCCGAGCGTTGCTACACGAGCGAGCAACCCCAATACCCACTAAAAACCCCCTCCTCCCTGACGACCCTGCGCTTTGTATGTGTTGGAAAGGCTGAGATTTAGAACATAGTTACGCCCAGCCGAGTGTGAACGAAGAGTTACGCCTACACGTTTCGTCTACGTACGACTGAGTTGCGAAATGCACTACCAGAGTCCGTGTTTCCCGAAAACTACAATCCAAGTATATTAAAGTCTCGTGTGATTTATTTATTTATTTATTTAAGGCACACCAACAGCACACACTTTATTATGTTACATTGCAAATCCTTTAATATAAAAGTTCTGATGTGTGGACCCATTAAAGGAGTGCACAGCATTTACAATTCGAATGTCAATTACTAGTATCTTTTTTTTCTTTTTTTTTTAAATCGGCAGACAAATACACATATTGTATATACCCAAATTAAGCAAGTTACGCTTGTGTTATGGGTAATATACAACGGACTACTCTGGGGCCGATCCCAGACACCCAGACCATAGTATATAACCGAGAAAATACGTTTCCGAAATTTACTAAACCAGGAATCGAACCCGGAGCCTCTGCGTTGCAGTGAGGTAGGCCGGCAAAGGCTTAGCCCGCTCAACTACAGAAGCCGTCAAATCTAATCTTAATTAATTAATGTCAATATTACGCATGTGTCAAGTACAAATATAGTTAAAAGTTAATGAATGAATAATGTTGTCAAAATTAATAATGTAAAGCAAAAAAATAATAAAAAATGCAAAAAGAATTAAATTAAAAATAAATATATAACAGACATCGTAGTCCCACATCGTTGTCGGTGCGGAGATAGAGTTGATAGACTTGGTCATCATGGCTTGTCGTGTTTGAGGAGTGCTGGTAGAACTTCACGACATGCGGCAATCAACGATATCATCCGCCGGTCTCTTGTCACCGTCGGGGTACCTGCTGTTCTTGAACCGAACGGACTGTGCCGCGACGATGGCAAGCGACCGGACGGAATGTCGTTGGTACCTTGGAAGATGGGACGCCCCTGAGTATGGGACGCAACTTGTGTCGATACGTAAGCGGCTTCCCATCTTCTAAATACAGCCGTCACTGCCGGAGGAGCTGCCACACTTCAAGAAACCCTGAAACGCCGCAAATATGCATCCATCGGTGACGGATACATATTTGAGGCTTTTGGGGTTGAGACTTTGGGGCCATGGGGACGTGAGGCTCATCAACTTTATCGAGACCTTTCAAGGCGATTGAAGGGCTGGCTTATATTTAGGGCAACGTATTAGCGTTGCCATACAACGCGGGAATGCGGCCAGCATTTTGGGAACGCTCCCCACCGAGAGCGATCTGGACTACATCTTTTACTTGTAAATATGTATATAATAGTAGTTATTATTGTAATATTGTAAATTGTAAAATTGTATAAGAAAGTTTCTAAAGTCTGTATTCGTAGAAAATATTTATTAATATATAACTAAGTACAAGTGCAAACATGAACGGCCTATCAATTATTTTATGGTCACAACTGATGTCAACACTTTATTTTTAAACCAATTGGTGATTTGGTACTATCTAGGTAAGCGTGCTCCATCTTCGACCGCATGCATCATCGTCCAACATTGGGCGTGATCGTGGTCAAACGCGAACCTGTTTACGATAAAGAAGGGGTTTAGGAGTTCAATGACAGACGTGAATGTTATAATAAGATATTTATATAACTCCTTCGCCATGCAGGCTGTCTGCCTGCATGGCATTGTATAGCTGGCAAGTGAAATGTTGAATGATGTTAAACAAAAAGCAACCCACAAGTTTAAACCCATTGGGGTACGGTTGGATTGAGCAGGACAAGACATATGCCTTCAAATGGTTCGAAGGTGACCAACTTCCATCTTTTGTGAGTGACTTCCAATGTCCCTGGTAAGTTGATAAAAATTCTTTCTTGAACATGTTCAGATCAATTTACTTTTATTTTACAAGTTATGTGTTATTTTTGCAGAATTCGATTTAATGGATGATGAAAAGGAGTCACCTAACAACAAACATGACTCCGATGATGATGAAGAATGAACTTCACGCCAGATCCCTTGCGGGGTAGGCACGTACAACAGAGCGCCATTTAGGCTTATTCTTACACACCTCACTTGCTTCTTTGACATTCATAACTCTTGTCATGCACGCTCGTCTGTTCTTAAGGCTCCTGACATCACCTTCTGCTAGTACACGATCAATTTGATCATGGAAGGTGTGTCGTGGCCTTCCACGACTTCTGCATCCATCCACTTTTGCATTGTATATCTGTTTAGTCATTCTTTCATCATGCATTCTTTCCACATTCCTTTTCTTACCTTCACCCCGACACTCTCTTTCAGACCAACTCTCTTTCTTACTTCGGTATTACGAACGCGGTCCGCGAGCGTCACTCCGCAGATTTTGCGCAGTGCTCGCATCTCGACCGCGTTGACTCTACTTGATTGATATATATACACACACATATATAGGTGTGTATATATTATAATGCATGCATGATATATTTTTTAACTCATTCAACACTTAAATACTTAAATTTTGTCTTGACGAAATAAAAAGCAAAAAAATAAAAATAAGGAATTGAGATTCTTTTTACGATTCTTCCATAAAAAAAATCACTTCGTATTCTCTAACTGCCCACTGACGTCAGAAAAGCTAAATCTTTGCCATATTTAAAAATTCACTCAAAAAATTATTATTTTCTGTAAATACAGTGATGAAGTAAATGGCAATTCGCAAGTAAATTATATTGATGTAAAACAGCGAACGGCAAACATATACATCTGACCGGGTAGTAGCTAAGATTTTACTATTTATTGATGTGTGTACGCAATGTAGACGTCTGCCATGATCAATATAAGTTTTTAAGACTATCATAAATAAAATATATCAATGGCAGATCTGGTCAATTACTTTGGAACTCTTTGCCCACTAACGTCAGAAAAGCTAAATCTTTGCCATATTTAAAAATTCACTCAGGAAACATTATGTTAGTGTTACGCAATAATGTATGTGCTAGTTTACTATACTTTAGACTGTAATCTGCTCCATGTACGTAATTTTTATTTTATTTTTCATTTTTCTTTCTTGCATAATAATTACAGATAATTTAAGAATTTCCTTTGAGTCAGTTGCCTGGAAGAGATCGCTTTTAGCGATAAGGCCGCCGTTTGTTTTCCCAAGTAACTATTGTCTTGTTCTGCATTTTTGTCATTTTTGTTTTGGTGAACAATAGAGTGTTGTCTATGTCTATATAAGATAATTATAGAATTTATTTTCACATGCGTCATCCAGTCAATTCTAGAAGCGATTGTAATTAGTTGTGTACAGTCATGATGACATGACCACAATACGTATAGTGTAGGTGTAAACTTGTAAAGTTACCTAACTGCATACAATAGACTTCCTACGTCTGACACATGACCTGCTATCTCGAAGGTCGAAGGAATACCACGCTACGTACGCGACGCAGATCTAGCAAGCCCATTTTCATCGGATGGTGGAGGCATATGCCGGCGAGTACATAGTGCAACTCTGTCTCAGACGTCGGACGCGTCATTACCCGAGCGCCATCTGTCAAAAGTTGGCGACGAGAAGAATTTGCTACAACCAGCGTGAAATGCGTGACACACGTATTATGGTATCCGCACACCATGCTGCCTATCGTCCAGTCGTCATGACGCTGCCGATTAGATCAAGTAGAACGGACCGTGCGTGGGCGTAGATTAGCATGACAGTTATACTTTACAGATCAATCGAAAGTCAATCCTTCTGGCTAGATCATATCGATTGAATTATGCCGATTGGACCTTGTATGGCCGTCACGATCTTCAGTTTAGTTGAGTGAAGATTTTTTTTTTTTTTTCACCGCGAGTAAAATGCCCAAGGCTGTTAAAACATTTTTCATCGAGTTATACAGATAATAATATATAAGAACCGGCTACAAACGTGCAAAATCACGATTCATCAAATTAAATAGATTATTTGCATAGACGACACCGATACAGTAAACAACGCATAGTCACGATCTAATCAAAACTGTTAATGCTGCGCGTGACATAAATGCATTTGATACATACGTGACTTTTCATGAGTTCAAAATTGATATAATAATTGACATGCTTGATTAGTATGCACGTATTATTTATGCCCCTGCTATATTTGGGATGATTTCCACCAAACGACTCGCATCGATTTTACAATTTTTAAACGATATTAAATCGTGTACACTATATTTAAAGTCTATATTACTAAGTCGCGAAAAGTTTTTTTTTTGAGGCGGGGGAAATGCATTTCGCACACTACCGGGTCCTTTACTAGGGATTAGACCAAAGCGACGAGAGGTGTCACCCGCGAATGGGCGCACTAGAGTCAAATCGCCGGCTTGTGTGGAGACTCGAAGACTCAATACTCCACTAAAACCACCCTCCTCCCATGTGTCCCGCGCTTATGGCAGGAAGAGCGTGAGACTTAGAACGTAGTTACGACCACGCTGATCCTAGCGCAAAGCCGTGCAGTTTTTTTTTTTTTGTTTTGAGGCGAGGGAAAATGCTTAACCGATTTACGCACAAACTGGGTCGTTGCTAGCGTCGGTCGGGGGCGATAACACTGCAGCAATAGTATGCTCTTGGCAGCGCTCCGTCCGCGATCGGCGTCACAGAATAGTGTGGAAGACTCCGAGCGTTGCTACACGAGCGAGCAACCCCAATACCCACTAAAAACCCCCTCCTCCCTGACGACCCTGCGCTTTGTATGTGTTGGAAAGGCTGAGATTTAGAACATAGTTACGCCCAGCCGATCCAGCGCAATAAAGTGCCTGGAGTGTGCCCTGGGAGAACACACCCCACTTCGTTGTGCGGGGGTAGAAGGTCCTTTGCTCTTCCTAGCAAGCTAAAGGCCCCCCGCGGTTCCGTGTGTCAAGTCTCGTCCATCATCTGTCAACTTCAAAAATGTTTTTTTTTTATTTATTGTCCAATATGCTATTCATATACATTAAAATACATTCGACTGTGGCACAGAAACCTCATCGGTTTATTCATGCCGTAGAGGCGTGTGGAATACATTAGGTTATGTATACATAGTGCCATTTAATAAAAAATAATTTACACAATATTAACATATATATATATAAAAATGACGAAGATAAGCAAAGTGACTAAAGTGTCCGAAATCACAGTCGCATATTAAGTTAAGATTAGGATAGTATAACAAAATGATTTCATGCTTATTTTATGTGCGAATACACATAACGACGTTTTACCGTGAAAATCGATTATATTTAACCTACTGGCACATTATAAACAATTTTAAACGTGTTTATACATACGCCTACGAACTATTGAAATATCTGAAATAAATCTTTCTATCTATAATATAACAGATGTGCCTATTTAGGCATTTAGATAATTTTATCTATTTGCAATTATTTGCAAAAGTGGATGGATGCAGAAGTCGTGGAAGGCCACGACACATCTTCCATGATCAAATTGATCGAGTACTAGCAGAAGGTGATGTCAGGACAGTAAGAACAGACGAGCGTGCATGACAAGAGCTATGAATGTCAAAGAAGCAAGTGAGGCGTGTAAGAATAAGCCTGAATGGCGCTCTTTGTTCGTGCCTACCCCGCAAGGGAACTGGCGTGAAGTTATGTATGTATGCAATTATTTAACTGGTATTTTTATTAACTATATTTAATTTATATAACTATTATTTATTAACTAATATTTTAACTATTATCGGTCTTATTGAAATTCATTGAACGCTCCTTTAAGAACCATAAAGAAGCGTTCAAACTTTTTTACGGTGTTGTTGGAGCAGGGGGAGTATACTTTGTACAATACCGGGCCCTTTGTGGGGGTCAGACCTTACGCGGCGAGATTAAGCGCCGCACGGCTCGTGTGGGACTTAGATACAGACGTTCTCAACTACACCACTATACCTGAACCTGCGTCCCATGTGCCCAAGCTTGAGTTAGAAGAATATGAGATATCAGGCCTGGATCACCCCGGGAAGCCGAGAGACCCACTTCACCAACAGAGGTTAGATCCACCGCATCCCCAAATGCTGGTGGACCCCTGTGATGGAATCACCGGAGGAGATTTTGCGCACATCTGCGTCTCCGGAGACCGGACTGTCGTCGGCGTCCGTGAGTCGCATGCGCACCACTCTCCCTCAATGGTTCAACAAGAAGCGTTCAAACTTACTCTAACTCTTTATGAATAAGACCGTTTATGAATGATATCCGTTTATGGATTAATTATGATAGCTTAAAAATTTAGTATGTAGATAGATAGATAGATAACACTTTATTGCTCAACAAAATAAACAAATACAAAAACAAAATGTATAATTACAATACTTGTTGGCAAAACAACAGGCGGCCTTATCGCTAAAAGCGATCTCTTCTAGGCAACCTAGCTTAAAAGAAATTCTTAACTAATCTCGCGATGTAGGTGAAGCAGAAAAAAGATAGGACTGTACAATTTAAATATACATACTTACACTAATTTATAAATTTAATACATATATAAAAAAAATATAATAGTAATATATATACGTATATACAAAATAATTTAAGTAAATATATTTGTTAACATTATATGTGACAAGCATTTTATATATTACAATAGATAAATAAGTAAATGTTTAATATATTAGACATATTTATTTAGAGACAGATAGTACTTTCTAAGTATGTAATTTAAAAAAAATTTGGAAACATCTAAATTTATGCACCTACATCGCCATATTAGCATAGAATATCCTATAAGTTAGGTTGTTTGGAAGAGATCGCTCTAAGGCCTAAGCGATAAGGCCGCCTATTGTTCAGCCTAAATATATTGCAATTAATATATTGTGTCTGTAATTTTGGTGAACAATAAAGTGTTATCTATCCGTGTAGGAACGGAGAAAGAATACAATTTCTTGCGGCCGAGCGGCCTGTCGTAAGAGGCGACCAAACAACCCACAGCCAAGTGGTAGAGTATTTGCTCGACTGGATGGCGTATGGCGCGATGGATAACAACCTTGTGTTGTGTTCCGGCATAAGTGACCAGGTTCCAGTCTCCCTTAAGAGAACAGCAGCGCATTTGTAGCACCTTTGGTGTTGCAAATGTCCATAGGCGATGGTAATCGCTTTCCATCAAATGGGCCGTCTGCCTGTCTGCTGAACTCCTGCAATTAAATAAAATCTGTCTATAATATAATAAACGATAAATTATACTTATATTCAATTATCTATAATCTATATATATAAAAATCAATTACTGTTCGTTAGTCTCGCTAAAACTCGGGAACGGCTGGACTGGTTTGGCTAACTTTGGTTTTGATTTATTTTTGGAAGTCCAGGGAAGGTTTAAAAGGTGAGTAAAATGAAAAAAATGCTTTGAATATAGTAAAAACAACTTAGAAACTATTCCTACCTGTCAAACATTTGATGTTCGTCCCGTCGTTTAGAAATCAATTAAATTTAAAAGTGAAGTTTTATTTCATTTTTTTGGTTTTGAATGTCAAACGTTTGATGTTCGTCCCGTCGTTCAGAAATCAACGTTTTTTATTTATTGATTCTGAGGCGGTACGAAGTTTGCCGGGTCAGCTAGTATAATAATAAGAATTTATTCCTCCATATAATTCTATTCCGTGCAGGAACGGGGAAAGAATAAATGTTCTGCAGCTGGGCAGCCTCTCGGAAGAGGCGACAAAACAATCCACAGCCAGGTGGTAGGGTATTTGCCCGTCTGGGTGGCCACCACTCCTGGTCTAGAGTACGCTGCCATAACAACCTTCAGTTGTGTTCCGGCATTAGTGGCCAGGTTCTTACTCCCTTTTGCGAGGGGCAGCACATTGTTAGCACCTTTGGTGTTACAAATGTCCATAGGCGATGATAACCACTTTCCATCAGATCAAAATAATAAACTTGCAGGTGGGAGCACGGACATGAGAAAAAAACACGTAATATTTGTGTGACTTCATAGCACCATGATTACTAAACACCAACCGATTTGGACGTTAATGTTATCATTGAAATACTTACATTATTCCGGGAAATTGTTATTCACAACTTGGGCAACATTATCTAGTTGGCTATATTCATAGTCAGTTATCAAGTTTCACAATGTTAGGGTTCAGTAGCGATTTCGACTCCTTACATTCTTTACATCTGTTGTGTTCGAATGTCAAGTTTTGAAGTGAAACTTGTTTAGAATCGCTTGTGATTTGAAAATCGATGAAACGAAAAAGCGACACTTAAAAGAGATTAAATACATAAATCTATAGGACTAAGCATGCAAGAGAATCGGATACGAATTTTTACATTGTGTAGCACAGACTAGAGAGTCAATACGAATGATGATTAAATATAGGTCCAATTTGGACCGAAATAAAATTGATAATAATATTTTTTTAGACTAAAACAGCAAAAAATTGAAAGTGATACTTAAGAAGCTTATTTTGAATTATAATATATTTACGGATGTGGGCTAAAGGAATAATATTTATATCAATAAAAGTTAAGAGAAGAATTATCTGTGAGTATATTCTCTGAAGTTTCACTTCTACTGCGTCTAAAGTGTACACACATACACAATTTTGTTTTAGAATATACAGTGTTTATGTGGATGTAAGTTGGTAGACTAATCTACATATGATATGCAACTTAAGCGCTTGTGTAGACGGCACCGGAATCTATTGAATTATGTACATATATCTAACTATAGTAGGTTTCCATTAGTATATTATTACTATTTGTATGTTACCTAGCACTAGTAGCCACCGCACCTCTGACACCCACGTACAGCGAAAACGGGGTAGCGGCGCAGTCATGTCTGTTGTACGTAGTTTGGCAATTGTGTAGTTTTTGAGATATGAAGTATTTTCAATTGAACTTTTTTTATGTTTCCGTTGCCTGATAAAGAAAACAATGTATATTTTTCACCACTACGGAAACCTCATATATTCGTAGATCGACACGCACTTGGCCGACTTTTAGCTTCTAGCCTTGAAAAAAAAACCATCACACAAATCCATAATCTACATAAAATCTTACGATATCATGTCAATTAACTTTATCAATACATAAAATACGTCGTTACAACAACACATTGATATTTTGAATGAATGCAACTTATTTGTGAAGCTATAATAGCAATAAACAAAAAAAAACACAATTTCATACGGCCTTACAAACTGACCTCAGTTTTACGTAATACAAGCATTGTTAGATACAAAACAAACTTTGTGATTTGTTGCGGAAATAAATATCATGCTATTATGAACCGTATTTGATCGCGTTAGAGGTTAAACTTAAGAAAACGTATGTAAAATAAACTTGTCTAAATATTACCAAAAAGGTTATGTACTCCATCCGCGTATTACTCGAAAAATGATGGCCTACTGATAAAGATTATGAAACTAACAAACAAATTTATCAATAGCACTGTAATTAACATAATTACATAAGCAACATTTTTGTAACATGTAATTAAAATACTTACGTATTTGTTTTTTCGGCGGGAAGTTAGCTCTGCGTCTGCGAATAGATAAATCGTCTTGTTAATAGATGGCGCTGTTTTACATAAACATGAGAACGCGTGAGAGATATTACGACATTTCAATATGTTGAAATTAAGTAGGAACATGTAATCTCTATCGGTCTTATTCATATTTAATTAGAGTAAGTTGGAACGCTTTTTTAAGAATCATAAAGAAACCTCCACACTTACTGTACAGCAATATGAGACCGACCGTATGTCGCTACATCTATACTAATATTATAAAGAGGTAAAGTTTGTGACGTTGTAGGGGGTAATCTCTGTATCTACTAAACTGATTTTAAAAATTCTTTTACTGTTCGAAAGCTACGTTAACAGGAAGTGTCATAGGCTATATAACATGCCGCTATATACCACAGGAGCGGGACAGCGCGGATAAAACCACGCCGGGCCGCTAGTATTGCTATATGTAATTATGAAAGAAAAAATTTAGATGGAGGACCGTCATAAGTGTTAGTAATAGGTTATTTTTTTCGTCAATGAACATAATAATCAGCCAGATCTTGAATCATTATATTATTTGTATTGGAGCACAGCAGATGTGAGCTGACTGCCCACCGGATGGAAAGCGGTCACCATCGCTTATGGGCATTTGTAACACCAAAGGGTACATGTGCTGCCGGCCTCGCAGACCTCCAGCTCTACTCCCCCCGACTGGAAACTGGTAACTGATGCCGAAGCATAGCTCAAGGTTGTTATGACCGCATACTGTGTAGACCAGTGGTGGTGGCCACACAGACGAGCAAATACCCTACCACCTGACTGTAGGTTGTTTTGTCGCCTCTTATGGCAGGCTGCCCGGCTGAACTACGGAACCGTACAATACGTATTGACAGCCACGCACTTATTAGATTTTATTTTAATAGCCAAATAAACTAAAACGCAGCTATATCAATAAAGTCAATGGTAGGCATTTCATAAGAGCGCCAGGTGCGTAGCACATTGCAAAACTAGGCAATTATAATGAACATATTTTTGTGAAACCAAAAACCCTTATTGTTAAAAAATATAAAAATTAATAATGTTAAAAAATTAAATTAAAAATATATTTTTTTTAATGACAGAAGTCTCGTGACCCAAAAAGGCTGGCCTGCACTTGGGCACAGCGTTGCCATACAGCGCGGAAGGCACCCAGCGTCTTGGGCACGCTCCCAACCGACAGTGATTTGAGAGTTATATATTATTTATAATTTTTATGAAGGGAATTATATATAATTTATTGTATACGCATCACAATAATTAAATAAACTTTTCAGGTTATTAACGTGTAGGTGCACTATAAATTAAACAAAAATTATTAGATAAACATTTATAAAAAAAATATATTAGATAAGATGCATAAAAATGTTTTAAAAAATAAATAAAAAAAGTATGCCCCGGGTGAGGATCGAACTCACGACCTTAAGATTATGAGACTTACGCGCTGCCTACTGCGCTACCGAGGCCATTGGAAACTATTACGAAATAGGTCGAGTTATAGAAGTCAATATTGATTATACAATTAAATTTCGCCTTCGACTTTGTTCTTTTTAAATGTCAATAAATATTTAATTTGCGACTATATCTCAGTGGCTGCCGCGCGCAGAGTCCTTAAAGATAATGGAAGAAAAAATTAAGAACGAACATTACTTCGAACTGCAGTCGGACAGACGATATCGACGACAGCTCCGTTTTTTTTTTAATTATTAAACACGGAACCCTACAAATGCACGTTTGTACGACTTCTAAACTGCTTTAGATTAACTGCATAAGACCGCGTAGAATTAAACTGGTTTAGTATGGAAACTGTATGCGAACGGATAAAAGGCTTGGCTATAATATATAGGCTATATAGTTTGCCGTAACGTCGCTCTAGGGTCAAGCGGAAGATCAGCGTTGGTCTAACAGATCGACATTTTTGCTGAGCTTGATCCAATTTTTAGGACTTAATATGTATATTATCAAATACTTTGTGATTGTTTTCTCTTTTTTTATTGTATTTAATTTTTACTTTTAATGTGTTTGTTGTATATGTCATAAAAATAAACTTGTTTTCTTTCTTTCTTTCTTCTATAAGTAAAACCGTATGTATTTAGTATGTAGTATGTAGTATTTTAATCCTTTACTAGGGGGTCCAGCGAACGCTGTCCTGCCTTAAAAAAATAAAATCCAGAACAAGATTCCAGCGTCACCTGTAGGATCCAAATATGAATCTAAATTCTAAACCATCCAAGGATCCACCCACTCAAACAAAAACAAAAAAACAACAAAATCCTGGAACCCGATTCCAGCGTCACCTACCAGATGCAATTGCGAATCTGAACCATCTTCCAACAGATATAAAAAAAATTAATCAACATCGGTCCAGCAGTTAAGGAGAAGTTCAAAGACATACACACGTACAGAAGAATTGTATATATTATGTAAAAAGATTTTGCCCTAACATATAAAGTTCTTTAGCACAAATTACAGTTTAGCTAAATACTGCACACCGGCCATACAACTGTACGATCGCAAAAATAGCGCACAAAATAATGCAGAGTGTTTACTTGATACGCTTTTGCTAATAAATATACAGATAATATAAATCAATTTATACTTGTTGAAGACCACGGGCCATAGAAATGGCCCGTACTTTTGTAGAGCTCGGGTGGGGGCCATGGGAAGGCCAACACGTAGAGATCCCTTGGAGAAATCTATACATATAATAAAACTGTAGAGGTCGAATTTCTGTACAATGAAAAAAAAATGCTATAAACCGAGTCAGGGAGATGTAAGAAGTGAAATAGAACTAATTTAGATTTTTTCAATTTTTTTATTTCTCTGTTTGTCTGTCTGTTTGTACCGGCTAATCTCCGAAACGACTGGATCGATTTAAATAAAATTTTGTATGGTGGTAGCTTATACCTCTGGTCAACATATAGGATACGTTTGATCCCGCAAAATTAAAGAGTTCCCCGTGGGATAGATAAAAAACCGCACCACGCGGACGAAGTCGCGGGCATCAGATAGTTTGCAGTGCGCACGCAGTGCGGTATCTAGACAAACTCATTTCAATATTTCAATCGAACGAATGAATAGTTAATATTTATTTGCAAGAAATATGTCACACAAATAATCATTTTAATAGTAGTTCTACATTTCGTCGATTAAAGATACGTTTTTATTGTATTTATTTATTCATTAATAGAGTTATGATAGTATAGCATGCGTAGAGGAACAGTTACAAGACAATCGACGCAAACGACCCGAAATGTACAAAGAATATATACTTTCCAACAATAATAGATGGGCCTAGGCCTGCGAGGAACAGCAATAGCCTCGCTGGAACATAGCATTCCATCTCGCTCCTCCAACCGTTAGGGTCAACCCTAAATATGTACTATAAATTAAACAATTCCAAATCGGCATTCTGTATCTATGTATTCTGTGGTAATATATTGTTTTCTAAACGGTCCAAAAGTGAATGAGTGATGGGTGACCGTTGGCCGGACACGTCCGCGGCTTCTTTCATACTTTCACTTCATTATACTTACAAGCGCGTGCGCAGTGCGCATTACGCTCTCCACAAACAAGAACCATCCATTGATATTTTACTTATTTTTTACATCATAATATTATGTGTATGTCATTTAAGACCATGAGATTATCTCGGCCATTCAGACATATAGCCGAAGCTCACTTTTTTTTAAATTATAAATTGTATAGTTCAACGTACAGTGATTTGCTGTCGCTGCGGCTTACTTAGGCTATTTTAATACAAATTTCCTAACTAATAATTTACTCCTGAGATGTCCTTGTTAAGCTCACGAGATAACTCGCTTTTTTCTTTTTATACCATGCTTGTCAGCAATACAATGTGCAATTCAATGATGTCCATCCTTTCATAGGCAATTTATTTAGGTTCAGAACTCAAGCGGCCGGGCGGCCTGTCGTAAGCGGCGACAAAACAACCCACAGCCAAGTGTTAAGGTATTTGCTCGTCTGGGTGGATACCAGCCCTGGAATATGCTGCCACAACAACCTTGGGTTGTGTTAGTGCATTAGTGAGATTTCAGTTTCCCTTTAGAGAGTAGAGTAGAGTAACGGCCGTCGATCAGATAGGTCGTCTGCTTGTCTGATGCACTCATGCAATAAATTTATCCAAGGCGGCTTGGCAAATGACATATCGGTCTCAATATGTAAGGTCCAGCATGTTTTCTTTCCTTCCTCTGAAATTTAATACATCTTTTTTCTAAAACTTTATTTAAATATTTATAAACAAGTCGCGGTATCGTAATGGCTAGCGTAGACGTCCCAAATTCAAAGGGCGCGGGTTCGAATCCTGGTTGGAACGTATGCACCACTTAGGCAGTTTTCTGACCTATTGTGCACATTGGTACAATTACCACGTGCTAAAACGGTGAAGAAAAGCATCGTGATGAAACCTGCATCGAGATAAACGATAAATCAACTTTGCCAAACCGCCTTGGCTAAGGCGTGGCGGGTATACTGTCCGTTCCTCTATAATGGGAGGCCTAAGCCCAGCAGTGGGACGTATACGGGCTGTTATTATAATAATATACATTGTTGGAATCTCCAACAAAAAGTTTTTATTAATTTGGTGCGGCATGGTACTGGCCACCAAACATACTAAATGTTTAAATTTAGAACATAGATGTCCTTTTGTTTTATTATCTGTTTTTCCCCCCTATTACTGTTACAATCGGAGTTTTTGGCGGGAACCAAAACGGGACGTTGTGCTGTGCAGTTTTATTTCCAAAAAATGTGTAAAATTACTTTAAAATGAACAATAGTTTTAGGATATTGATAGTTTTTGAGTAGTAATTATGTGTTTTTGTGAGAAATGTGAACTGTATAGTCAAATGTGGCCTTTCGAGTTTTCACAAGAACTCCGTTGAATGGTGTGGATTGTAGCCTACAATACAACTGCGCCTGGCTTAAAGGCCTAGTTGCCAAGCCATAAACTTAAAAAAAACTGTTACAATCGTCATTATGTCACGCACGTGCAGTTTTCTTTTATAATTAAAATAATTACAGTCCACAACAAATTGATATTTAAAGAAGTGTTTTTTAACATACATATTTACAATAACTAGTGAAAAATTCACTAAACAACCACAATATTGTTTTTTAATTCGGATAGAGTAACATTTGTCGGGTCAACTAATATAGGAGTAAAATAATAAATAAATGCTTTAATCGTCTTTCCTAATAGATCAGACTCCTGCAAGGTCGGATGTCTTTCGAAAGTGACAAACTTAGCTGCTGAATTTAAAGTACGCTATTTCCCCTCATTTGCCTATCAAACTTGATTGATCAATACTTAACTAATGGTATTTGATATAAAACTTGTATCTCACTCGTTCGCAGGCTTAGTTCCATAGATTTATGTGGTTATCTCTTTTTAGTGTCGCTTTTCCGTTTCATTGAGTTTCAAATCACAACGATTCTAAAGAAGTTTCACTTCAAGAAATTTAAAAAAACTTGCCCGGTTTTTTTTTCGAAGACATCTAGTAACCTAGTAAACCTGCCATCAACGAAGCCGCAAAACAGCTAGTACCTAACAAAAAAAGGTTTGTCATGCCTGATCTAACGATGAAAAAGACTGGACTTTTCGCCAACTAGATTGGCGGCCAACATGGGTTCCAGATATCCTTCTTCAATAATATAAGTAAGTCTAACAACGAGCAGATTATTCCCTTATCGACACTTAACACATAAATGCCAACTTTAAATGCTTGAGCAATACTATTTAAATGAGTTAAGCACACCATGGCACTGAATGCATAACACCACGTTTAACAGACCTTGGACTCTATACGTGTGTTTAGATGATGACATCCTACAAAAACTAAAGGAAAATAGACGCGACCAAAAAAAAACACTCCGGCTTAACAGTGCCTCCCAAATAATTATTCACAAAGTTTTTAGTAATTAATGTAATTTTTTTTTGTAATTAACTGTTCGAGGACAGATTAATAATTATTTACTTAATAATTAAAAAATACAATTAAATACTATAAGTGTGCGAAAGTTCATACTTCTCCGTCCGCGCAATTTTCGTAAAAAAGGGTACAAAGTTTTTGCTTCACTTTTTTTTTTATTGCAGGAGTTCAGCAGGCAGGCAGACGGCCCACTTGATGGCAAGCGGTTACCATCGCCTATAGACATTAACAACACCAAAGGAGCTACAAATGCGCTGCTGCTCTCTTAAGGGAGATTGGAACCTGGTCACTTATGCCGGAACACAACTCAAGGTTGTTATGGCA
This sequence comes from Dendrolimus kikuchii, assembly GCA_019925095.2. NCBI lineage: Eukaryota > Metazoa > Arthropoda > Insecta > Lepidoptera > Lasiocampidae > Dendrolimus > Dendrolimus kikuchii. Next base: position 13,491,858 of record CM034409.1, on the reverse strand, counting down.
ACATAGTTCAGACCAGGAGTTGTAGCCATCCAGGTGGGAAAAGCCCGCTCAACCACAGAGGCCGTCTCAAAATGATTGGCTAGGGGGGAAAAAATGTGAGCTATGTATATTATTTTGAGTAAATCACTAATATGCATATATCCAATAACTGCGACGGTCTGGTTGTCATGTTACTTTTGGAATCAAAATTCATTAAATTGGGGAAATTACAAAACTCAATTTTGTTCCTGTGACAAAGTGGCGGGCAGTGAGTGTTTACATGCTGCTCCTATACTCACTTCGCCCTTGACCTGTTATGTAATGTATGTCATAGTAAATTTTCACAGAATTATTGACTATTTTTAAAAAATTTAACAGAGTGAGTACATAAATATAAGCGGCTACACAATAAAAAGTTAAAATTCATGGTGGTGGCCGCCAATAGAAACACATTGTGACAAGGGGGGGGTTCTAAATTTCGTGACTTTTCATATATTATATCGTTATATGGTAGCCATCCAGTCGGGCAAATGCCCTACCACCTGGCAGATCACTTATTAATATAATGATAATAGTCCCATATCCCTAACTCCATTAGCAGTTCATCCCAATGGCCTAGTATTTTTGTTCTCATTCCCTGACCGGGACTTATCCTTGGTTGCATTTTTATATGGTGTAGACGGGGACAATCGCCGGTCAGTGTCACGCAACATTTTGATTAAATTTGTTTAAGGGGTGTTGGCCTTCCCATGGCCCCACCCCACGCAAGCCAATTTTTTTTTAAATAAATATAACCGGACAACATTATAAACTGCCTGTATTGTACGTCCGAAACGACAAACTGTTGTTCCTATAAAGAAGGTAGCATCTTTTCTTTCTTTAATTATATGCATATGACTATCAATGCAAGAAATAATATTATAATCTATTTTAATGTTAGATATTGAAATACATTTTTTTTTAAATTAACCACCCAAACACAAAATATAACCAAAATTTATTTTGTCAGAAAAAACAAATTATAAAAATACTAATGGTGGCCCGTGGTCGAAATTCAACCATAATAATTAATGTCACTATACTTCTTCTATAATCACAAATTTTCGCCAAGGCTACATTGTTAATTTGACTTTAACAATAAACAAAAGAGTATATATGCGTGTGTCAAATACATGCTAGTGTGTGTATGTTTTTTTTTATTGATTTAATGTATTTTTTTTTTATGGCAGGAGATCAGCAGACAGGCAGACGGCCCACTCGATAGAAAGCGGTTACCATCGCCTATGGACATTTGCAACAGCAAGTTGCTACAAGTGCACTGCTGCTCTCTTAAGGGAGACTGGAACCTGATCACTAATGCCGGAACACAACTCAAGGTTGTTATGGCGACATACTTTAGACCAGGGGTGGTAGCCATCCAGTCGGGCAAATGCCCTACCACCTGGCTGTGGGCTGTTAAGTCGCCTCTTACGACAGGCCGCCCGGCCGCAGAAAATTGTATTCTTTCTCCGTTCCTGCACGGATAAAAAGTTTATTTTTATTCATAATTAAAAAAAAAAATTTGCATTCGTCGCTCCTTCTCTATATAAACTATGTGTGCGAAATTTCATACTCCTCCGTCCGCGCAATTTTCGTAAAAAGGGGTACAAAGTTTTTGCTTCACGTAATAATATATAGATACTAGAAGTTACTACATTATTGATATAAAAGCATATTTTTTTCAAAGACCTAAATGTCAATATCACCATAAGGAACTTGTCACACTTAATCAACCATACACCGTTTATTATGTTTGTATGTTCCGCATAATTTAATGATATACATAAAAAAAAACCCATAATTGAATAAGCTGTCATCGAAATTAGCGTTACCAAGATCGATTATAGATATATTAATTGCTATGAGATTTACAAAAAAATTTACCGGCTGCGATCAAAGTAAAGCAAGTTTTTATTTCGTGCTAGCTGTGCCCGCGCCTTCAACCGCGTGGGTTTTTTTCGACCCTAAAAAAAGTTAAAAAAAAAGTAGCCTAAGTTATTCTTTATAACATCAGCTATCTACCAGTGAAAGTCTCGTCAAAATTGGTCCAGCCATTTCAGAGATTACCCGGAACATCCAGACAGACAAAAATATTAAAAACTAGCTACGCCCCGCGGTCTCACCCGCTTGGTGATGGAATATCTTTATAAATTATAGCCTATGTGTTATTCTGATGTGTAAGCTATATACTATTGTAAAGTTTCATCAAAATCCATTCAGTAGTTTTTGCATGAAAGAGTAACAAACATACATTCATACATACTTTCGCGTTTATAATATTAATAGGAAGGATTGATTTTTTGATATAAGTACCGTATAATATTAATATGGGTGGAAGTAAAAATAAAAAAAAATATCAGTCAAGTTGGTTTGTGTTCCGGTGCACGCAGAAAGAGCTCAGTGTCTTGAGGTCTGGCAGTTGGTTTTTGCTGGGTTTGGGTCCTGAGCTCTTTCTGTGTGCACCGGAACACAAATCAACTTGACTGATCATTTCTTTTATAAGTACCGTAAATTCTTTTACAAACTTTACCTCTTTAACATAACATAACATCATTATTTATTACTTCTTTAACCACACAGTGAAACTTACAACTAGTAACAACATTAACAAAGAGGCTGGTGCCTGAATTAGGTTGAAAAGAAACCTGTGGTACAGGTCACCAGGATCAACCCGTTGGCTAATTAACCCTTAAGACAATTATCGATACACCAAAAAGCCGCAAGACTAACACTATTACTATCTCGTAATATACTCAGAAAATATACCCATTTCATACAAATCATACTACTCCTATATAAACAGAGTGAGACAACAACACAAATAACGATCACGTGCACAAATGCGGTCTGCACTCTCATCGCGGACACATATGTGCTAATAGTGAGCTAAAGGGTAGAATAAAAAATAATATATACTAGTATAATTATTATAAGTAATCGTGTTAGAGTGAGCCCTTCAAGTGCATAGGTGTGATGTATGTCTGTGTATCAGTAAGTTCGTATAGGTGATATAAGAAGTATATGAGATTGAGCGGGAGTGAATAAGCCAGAGAATGTTAAGATCCATATGTTGTACAGGATGTCCGCCGAGAAGGTATACTACTTTGTTTAAACAGTAGTCTTGACAGTTCATATTTGGCAGTCGTGAAGTAGGCACGTGGCAAATTTATTATGGAAAAATATTCGATAAACCAACGTTTTATTTTTATTTTTTTTATTGCAGGAGATCAGCAGACAGGCAGACGGCCCACTTGATGGAAAGCGGTTACCATCGCATATGGACATATGAACCACCAAAGTTGCTACAAATGCGCTGCTGCCCTCTTAAGGGAGACTGGAATCTGGCCACTAATACCGGAACACAACTCAAGGCTGTTATGGCGACATACTTTAGACCAGGGGTGGTAGCCATCCAGTCGGGCAAATGCCCTACCACCTGGCAATGTGTTTTAATCGTTAAAACATTTTATCACAATCAATCATCGATTACTGTGACGATGAGAAAGTTACGTGAAATTTTTGGGAGAAACAACGTGCCAACAAAACGCACTGTTTATCGTGTATCGTGATATGATTGAAAACTTTTTAACGCCACAACTGCATGCTTTGGGCTTGATTAACACGTGATATCAACAAGACGGTGCCACATCGCATGCAGCCAGGATTACAATGGAATTACTGCGAGACCTCTTTCCACAACAAGTTATATCAAGAAATGGTGATGTTGATTGGCCTCCACGGTCGCCTGATTTGACTGCTCCGGACTTCTTTTTGTGGGGATATCTGAAAAGCAAGGTTTATGCAAACAAACCAGAAACGCTTGAGCAACTCAAACAAAATATTCGTGATGAAATTAATGAAATACCGCGTGAAATGTGTGAGAATGTAATGAAAGATGTGCTCAAAAGGGCTCGCATTTGTGAGGCTAACAGAGGCGGACATTTATCTGATATTGTATTCCATACATAATTGCCGACATTAAATAAAACATTTATCAATATAAGATCCATTCTCTTTCATTTAATCAAAAATTATAAACAAACAAATTAGTATATCTGTATGTATTTGTATATTTATTTGTTAAATCAGTTTGAGTATTTGTGTCCCTTGCCTTTCTCCTGCACCACCTACATCGCCTGATTCAAATTTGTTTTTGATTTAGGTTGCCTGGAAGAGATCGCTTTGAGCGATAAGGCCGCCTATTGTATCGCCTAGGAAATATTGTAAATATGGTCTGTTTTTGTAATTTTATTTTATTTAAATTTATGGCTTGGCAGCTAGGCCTTTAAGCCAGATCTTAGTTTACAATATAGTTTCTTCATTTTCTTAAGCCTATGTGTAGCACAGCTGAACTGTAGGTAATCAGCTAGTGCCATTCAACGGAGTTCTTATGACAACTCAAAAGGCTACATTTGACTATACAGTTCACATTTCTCACAAAACACATAATTACTACTCAAAAACTATCAATATCCTACAACTATTGTTCATTTTAGAGTAATTTTACACATTTTTAGAAAATAAAACTGCACAGGACAACGTCTCCTTTCAGTTCCCGCCAAAAACTCCTCTGCTTTTGTAATTGTATGTTTTGGTGTGCAATAAAGAGTTATTTCTCTCTCTCTCTCTCTCTTCCTTCCCGGCGGACACCCGTTATAAGCAGTGTCAGGGAATCATGGAGGGGATTAGGAAATAAAGTTGGTAGTGGAAAACAGCGTAGTCATTTAGGAATATACAAGAGGTCTTCAATGGACTGATAGTCGAGAGTTATTAAGAAGTACTATTTGTAATAATAAAACTACGTTTTAACGGTTTTAAGCGCGGTAATTTTATTTGATTCTGGTTTTTCCGACGTTTCGGCCACTTTTCAGTGGCCGTGATCACGGAAGACAAAGATGTCGTGTTTTTTTTTTTTTTATTGCTGGAGTTCAGCAGACAGGCAGACGGCCCACTCGATGGAAAGCGGTTACCATCGCCTATGGACATTTGCAACACCAAAGGTACTACAAATGCGCTGCTGCTCTCTTAAGGAAGACTGGAACCTGGTCACTAATGCCGGAACACAACTCGAGGTTGATATGGCGACATACTTTAGACCAGGGGTGGTAGCCATCCAGTCGGGCAAATGTCCTACCATCTGGCTGTGGGTTGTTTTGTCGCCTCTTACGACAGGCCGCCCGGCCGCAGGAAATTGTATTCTTTCTCCGTTCCTGCACGGATAAAATTTAGTGGCCGAAACGTCGGAAAAACCAAAATCAAATAAAATTACCGCGCTTAAAACCGTTCAAACGTAGTTTTATTATGTATACAAGTCGCAAAAACTTAAGAAAATATTACTCTTTGTAATGTTAGTACAAAAGCCTCGCAAAATTGACGTTTGACTACAAGTTTAACTCAATATATTTGCAAATGAAACTTAGTCATGTCGTAGGTAAATAAAGCAAATCCAAATTAGGTATGTAGTCCATTGCAAGCCGGAGGTCGGCTGCGTAACTTTAAGAAAAAAAAACTCATCTAATTAAAATGCTGACACAATTCTTTATGATCTACTCTATAATATTATTAGTCTGTGGTTATAATCATTGCGAAATCAACAGCGATGATGTGACATAAAAATGTATTTTAACTAGCCACTACCGGCGACTTTGGCCACGCTTTCAACTTACTTTACGCAAAAGGTATTTTTTGTTCTATTCTACCTTCATTTTATGAGTTTGGATGTGAAACTTCCTTAGAATCGTTGTCATTTGAAGCTCGATGAAGTGAAAAGGCCACATTTAAAAGAGATAAACACATAAATCTATAGTACTAAAGCCTGCGAGAGAATGAGATAGAATACATTATATTTAATAATTTAAACACTATGCTCATACAGACAAAGTTGGAAAAAAAGGTTTTCCGTTAATACTTCAAACGTGTTTTAAAGCTTAAATATATTACAACGATATAATATATGAAAAGTCACGAAATTTAGAATCCCTCCCACCCCTTGTCACAATGTGTTTCTATTGGCGGCCACCACCATTAATTTTTACTTTTTATTGTGTAGCCGCTTATATTTATGTACTCAATCTGTTAAATTTTTAAAAATAGTCATTACATAAGAAGTCAAGGGCGAATTGAGTATAGGTGCAGCATGTAAACACTCACTGCCCGCCACTTTGTCACAGGAACAAAATTGAGTTTTGTAATTTCCCCAATTTAATGAACTTTGATTCCAGAAGTAACATGACAACCAGACCGTCGCAGTAATTGGATATATACATATTAGTGATTTTCCCCCCTAGCAAAACATTTTAAGATGGCCTCTGTGATTGAGCCGGCTTTGTCCATCTGGATGGCTACCACTCCTGGTCTATGGTATGCCGCCATAACAACCTTGAGTTATGTTCCGGCATTAGTGACCAGGTTCGAGTCTCCCTTAAGAGAGCAGCAGCGCATTTGTAGCACCTTTGGTGTTGCAAATGTCCGTAGGCGATGGTAACTGCTTTCCATCAAGTGAGCCGTCTGTCTGTCTGCTGCACTCCTGCAATAAAAAACAACGGACAAGTGGAAAAACGAATCGTTAGATTTTTCAGATTCAGTTCAGATTGTTAATGTAATTGTCCAATTTGAAAACCTGGCCTTTACTCTCCAAGTTAATCTCAATACCAATACAAGACCAATTCAATCCCAATGTCAATTTTGAAGTGACGTGATTCGGTACTACTGAAGCAACATTGGATTAAAATTAAGATTAGATTGCGATTGTTTAGGACGCGTGAAGTTAGTTCCACAAAGCGTCGCATTGGTGTTGGTCAACACATCAAAATAGTTCGCTAGTATGAATTTAAAATAGTTAATCTTTTAAATAACACGACTAATAAATAGATATATTAGTAAAGATTGTTTGACTGATTAATTGTAGCATTTTAAATTAAAATCTGAAAAACAACATTGTTTAAATCATAAATGCAATCATGACTTTGACTGTATGTGTTGTGACCGTTGCCTACACTATCATAATACTCAAAGTTCTCTCAGTTCTCTGTCGAATTTCCAAATGTAAGTGGAATTAGATTTTCAGAGATATATTGTGTGCCAGCCGTGATTTAAGACAGTTATAGAAGTGGAATCCTACTGTAATAAAGGATATTGTATCAATTATCTAATAAGTCGTAAGTACAAAATCAATCCGTTTTAATATATTAAAGTACTACTAATATCGTACTTCAAAGCAGCTGTTAGTTGTTTGTGTTTCTTTCTTATTTTGCCGATCTTATTGTTTATTTGTCACTTGATGAGAACACATTACACAAGAAAGTTTTTGTTAAAATGTTTGGGAATGCCAAACATAAATAAACCTATCGTTCGCAGAACCCAATTAAGTATGCATAATTGAAGTGTTTTGTGATAAATATTTAGGTCGTAACAAAAAAATACGCTTTAGTATTTTTTACTGAACTTTTGATTTGTATTAACCAATAAGTTAACCAACTAAGATTCTACATTATTGTTTTTTATATTTTAGATACACCAGCAACCACTCCACTTCGAGGCACAAGACCACAATCCTGCCGATGTTACCCTTCAACCCCGTGCAGATATTTAGATAAAGATAATGTGCTGCAATTTGTGAAAACAGAAGATGAAGCAGTTTGCATAGGAATTTCTACAAATGTCTGAAAATCTGGGCAATGTAGAAAATGCTCTCGTATTAATCTCCAATACCATTTTGGAAATTGCCAGGAAAATGCCAGAGCCTTGATAATTGCTAATTAAATATATTTTTTATCTTAAATAACTCTATATATTGTTTCATTATAAATATTTAAAAATAGGTAGTTTAATTTATACTTTAATAAAAATACAAATAATTGAATTATCTCAATTATAATATAATGTTCAGGACGTGTTAAATTTAATTGTATACAAGTAGTTAAAGTTTATAAGCATAATCCCCTCTGTCTACCCCGTAAGGGACATGACAATATAAATAGGTGATTAGAGTAATAGTTTTGAAATTGAAAAATATTTTTGTTTTATCGTATAACATAATCTCTGGAATTGTTGAATCCATTCAAAAAGTTCTTTATTAGAAACTAGTTACTATAATAAAACTACATTTTAATTTAAGCGCGGTATTTTATTTCTTTATTAATTCTAAAACATATATAATATTAAAGTAAACACTTACAAACCAGGATAAGTACTGTATTAAATGCAAAGAATGTTTTGTTTCATTAGATAAACTACAATGTGGGCTTTGTGTTCGTACTTCATACACAAGGACAACAAACCTACTTGGCGGTATATCACTTCACTTCGGAGTTGATAAAAAGGGTTTTATGTTTCATAAACTTCCTCAAATAAGTCCTAGCTCACTCTATAATTCGCTATAAATTCGTCTTCAATCATTGAAAATACGCTATTTGTATAACGCATTATACGAGGCTCATTTCTTCTTTCTTGTAGTTTTTATTGCGCATTTTACGTAAAATTTGCGATATTAGTACTAATTTAGCCATATTAGGAACTTATTATTTATTAAAAACCACTTAAAACGCAAAACAATTTCTAAAAAGTTACAATTTTGTTATTGGAAAAATCACAATAGTCAACACAATATTGTCGCAATACACAGCTGTCAAAATCAACTCGAGAGTAGCGATAAGATCCCGATTCCGATTTCGTTTAGTTCTCCAAATTGACACGCAATCTCAAATCAATTTGGCGCTAGTGTTGAAATCAAGAGTAAGAAACGTTCAAATTTCAATCCCGATCTGTCGGAATTAGATTCGAGGGTAGAGCAGCAGGATCGTAAAACTTGAAGTTAAAATTTTGTTGCGATTCGTTTTGCCACTTATCCGTTACCATTAGTTTTTCCACTTGTCCGTTGCAATTCGTTTTTCTACTTGTCCGTTGAAGTTTGACTTCTAATATGTGTCCCAGCACACATTTAGATTTTTCGCAGGTTTACTGCAAATTATGATTTGGTTAGGTTACGTACATTTTAATGAATGCATTTTTTATTTAAACATATTTTATCAAACAAAACAACTGAATTCGATCCGAAACCAAAAAACACATCTATAGTCTACTCTAAAATTATGCCGCCTCTCACCACGCCTAAACCAAATTTATGCTGCTCCTCCACAAGGCCGTAACGCTTTTTCGTGACATTAAAATCCTAAGACCCCCCGTTTATATAGAAGTTTTACTTTAACAAGCGTAACTTGCTTAATATGGGTATATACAATATGTGTGTTTGTCTGCCGATTATTTTTGGGGCACAATTCCCTAATCTGGGAACACTGCACAGAAGTATTTTCAGAATTATTTACGGCGGCAAGAATGTATATATACTATTATGGTTATGGCAAAAAAGTTTATAGGTAAAGGTCTAAAGTATCAAAAATAATTATTACCAATCACATTAAAGTGTAGCGGCCATATTTAATTTAAAACTTTTTTCTCCGCGCGCGCTAAATGGCGAAGGTATGCGCGCGAGCGAATGACGCAACGTCGTCATGTTGGTATGCATGAAACAGGTTTGCCAACCTAACGAGATTCTAATCCGGACTTTATATTGCTTTTACAACTATAGATATACTTTACGTTATTTTGTTGTGTTGCATTTAATAGTGCCAATGAACCCAGAGAAATGAATGTGTAAGACTGTATGATGACAAAGTAATGATAAGAAGCAAAACAAATCGTAAACAGATTCTGTTGTGCACGCTTATTTTATGTATAATTTTACGTCTGCTGTATTTATTTAAAAAATAAAAATCCAGAAACCGATTGCAGCGCTATCTACCGGGACCAAATGTTAATGTAAATTTTTCTTGAATCTACTTGAACAAAAATAAAATTTCATTAAAATCGGTCCCACCGTTTAGGAATTAAGCGGCGCCACATACCACCACTATGACACAGACAAGAAAAAAATGACTTGACGTTTCATATGTGACGTGTTATTAATAGGGATTTTACGTCTGCTCTGTGTTTATTTAAAAAATAAAAATCCAGAAACCGATTGCAGCGCCATCTACCGGGACCAAATGTTAATGTAAATTTTTCTTGAATCTACTTGAACAAAAATAAAATTTAGATATGGATTTAAACCCTGATTTCATTACAGAAGTAATTTTTTTAACTAATCAGTTTTTATTTACTTTCCTCATATTCGAAACGAAAAGCAGTGTTAACCTCGGGTGAAAGGCGTATTTAGACAGTCGAACTATTAGCGCCTAACCAACTCATGCCTAAATAGGTCACTTTCAGCTCTCGTGCAACAATCTACTATAGCCACAAAACCTATCATTTCACGGATAATCTCCGCAACAGCGTCAATAAAAGTTCAATGCATTATAATCTGTGTGCTTACTCTCAAAATAAACTATGGTAGGTAGTGGTATATTTTAAGGTCAGACAAATTCAAAATTAAATCAACTACCTACTACTACTCTACGTATACCACTTCGCAACGCGGTATTGCTGTTTAAGAAGAAACATCAAGAAACTTCCCATCAACTAAAATTGTATGTAAATAGAAAATAAGACTTTATTGCTCACTAATCACAGATACAACACATTAATCACAATAGGTTTAGGCGAACAATAGGCGTCCTTATCGCTTAGAGCGATCTCTTCCAGGCAACTTATGTTGAGGCTTCATCTGCGTTAGGCCCCAATAACTCTATCATATATTTATCATAACTTTTACAAACTTATTTATATAATAAAACTACGTTTTAACGGTTCTAAGCGCGGTAATTTTATTTGATTTTGGTTTTTCCGACGTTTCGGCCACTTTTCAGTGGCCGTGATCACGGAAGACAAAGATGTCAAGTGTCAATGAGTATTGTTAAAGTTTTATTTAGCCTACCGCCAACTTGTTAATTTTAATTTTGTTTATGGTTATTATTTACTCTATGGGAGCCTAATCTAATTTACTACCGCTTCGGAACATGTTATGGCTTGAAGTTAGTAATATCTTAATATATATAAATTACGTGTCACGTTATTTGTCCGCGATGGACTCCTAAACTACTTGACCGATTTTAATCAAATTTGCACACCGTGTGCAGTTTGATCCGACTTGAAAGATAGGATAGTTTACATTTGGACCCGGTAGGTGGCTCTGCAATCGGGTTCTACATTTTATTTCTTTAGGGCAGAACAACGTCTGCCGGGACAGCGAGTAATACATAAATTAAACTACAGTATGAAAAAGAAACCTAAAATTAAAAATTAGAACTAAATAAAAACGAGGGCCTAATTATAGATAAAATACTGGTCCCAAACCACTGTCACTTACCGCGAACGTTCCCAAAAGGCTGGCGGCGTTACCAAGTTGAGTAGCAATACTTAGCCTTTGATTAAAATAGACGCCAGCCTTTTGGTCTCGTGAGAGGACTACTACATTGTCATACAATTATGATTTCCTATCCGTCAAACTCTATGATCATATATAAATGATGCTGTTCTTCATTTTTACATATTACCCTTACGATCATATAAAAATCATAATTTATCAAGATGGATAACGATTTAGCCGTGTTTTCTGTTGCCATAAGTGCCGACAATAAAAGAGGTATTTAGGTTAGAGCATGGCTAGCAAGGTGATCAGAGAGAGAGGGGTCATGACACCTTGCTCGAAGAAGTTAAGATTGGAAGATAAAGTCTTACAAAATATATAAGACTAGCTTCTGCCTGCGTCTTCGTCCGCGTGTGATAGTTAAAAAAGTCCCCCGATTTTGAAACATTCTTCATTGGCGCTCCGCTCCTATTGGTCTTAGCGTGATGATATATAGCCTATAACCTTCCTCGATAAATGGGCTATCCAGCACTGAAAGAATTTTTCAAATCAGACCAGTAGTTCCTGAGATTAACGCGTTCAATCAAACAAACAAACTCTTCAGCTTTATATATTAGTATAAAATATTCCAGTCGAAATTCTTGCATTTTGATGCCATTTTTGAGGTTAGGCGGATGATATGATCATATTTATACGCTTGCTGTCAAACAGGATCTCTTAACTATTATCATAGACAATATGAATCACATGTAGTTATTATACCGTCATAGGTAGTTCATATAAAAATGACTCATACTTCTCTGATCATATTTCTATGCTAGTCTAATAAGCCTCTTAGTGTTAAAGATTTAGGCTGTGCTCGAATGCGTCTTATTTAAAGCATTGAAAAATAGTCATTAATGCATACATAGCCATACTAGTGTACACAGATATAATTATTATCTGTCAGTATTTAACGTCATTAACAATTATCATCATCCGAGCGTTAAATCCCGGTTGCGTTCGGAGCGATCGCTTCGACGCCCAGGGTCCGCTTTCCTACTTTTTCTTCTCGACTTCGCGCGATCTTCGGCATCCCGTGTATTGAGACCATTGGTACGCATGTCATCCCTCACAACGTCAAGCCAACATTTCTTGGGCCTTCCGGGACCTGGCGGAGGTAGCATAGCTAGACATTTGTTCACCAATGTGGCCATACCAGCGTAAGCGACACTCTTGCAGTTTGTCTGCTATGTCACAGATATGAAGACTGTCACAGATGCGGGAGTACCTGACACGATCTTTCCGCGTCACTCCACACATCCACCACAGCATATTCATCTAAGTGACACGCAGCTCTTGCTTATGTCGCTCAAATACAGACCACGCTTCACTGCCGTATAAAAGGACAGGTGTAATGGATTTGAAGACCTGTCTTTTTAACTTAACCGGCATTTTTAACGTCATTAACAATGTCGAATCTCAAACAACGCATTCAACCCATCGCCATATCGACGTGAAACGGCCTATATCTCTACCATCATCCCAGATGAAGCCGCACCATTATACGATATTCTAAGCTAATCTGGCGATGCAGGTAGCCATGCGCTAGCTGCATTTACATGTTTCTAGATTTTGAAAATACATACGTACTCATGAGATATAGTTTAATTTACTTCATATTTGTCTATCTTAAGATCTTTTTGAACTCAAAATGTTTATTAGGCAACGCCGTGGGCAACAACTAGCATATAACCATCTCATAACAAGCATCCTATTGTCCACCTGTCATAACGTAGTACGATCTAGCACAGCGTGAAAATGACCCAAGAACAATTGCCTTAGTGCCTGACTATTGTGTTAGTCTTTTTTCATTCGCATGGTGTGCAACCATTTTATGTAATGTATGTATGGTTTGGTAATAGTTGCTTTTCGGTTGTACTTATAATAATATCAGACTAGAGTGAATGGAGCGTTAGGTAAACTTCTAGGCGCTAAGAACCTCAGACAGAAGGCCCAGCTTGCCATACACAACGCGGTGCTGGTACCTACGCTCACGTATGGAAACGAGAGTTGGGTATGGAAGAGAGAGCATGAAAGTAGAGTAAACGCGGTCGAGATGCGAGCACTGTGCAAAATCTGCGGAGTGACGCTCGCGGACCGCGTTCGTAATACCGAAGTAAGAAAGAGAGTTGGTCTGAAAGAGAGTGTCGGGGTGAAGGTAAGGAAATGAATGCATGATGAAAGAATGACTAAACAGATATACAATGCAAAAGTGGATGCATGCAGAAGTCTTGGAAGGCCACGACACACCTTCCATGATCAAATTGATCGTGTACTAGCAGAAGGTGATGTCAGGAGCCTTAAGAACAGACGAGCGTGCATGACAAGAGCTATGAATGTCAAAGAAGCAAGTGAGGTGTGTAAGAATAAGCCTGAATAGCGCTCTGTTGTTCGTGCCTACCCCGCAAGGGAACTGGCGTGAAGTTATGTATGTATGTATGTTAAATAACCCACTGCTGAGCTCAAGTCATTTCATATGAGAATGGTAAGTATTACCTACCTAAGACGCTTATCTATGGATTGGTAGGCTTCGCACATTAATAATCTCCGGCATTTCTTAGATGAGATTGTACGGCGGAACATAAAAATAGCTCTCCTTATAACATCCGTTATCTGTCAATGAAGTCCCGTCAAAATCGGTCCAACCGTTTCAGACATTAGCCGGAACATCCAGACAGACATACAAAAATTCAAAAATTACATCTTCTGAATCTCCTGATCCGAATTATCGCCCCCTGATTTTTTTCACATATTTATTTTGACATTACAAACAGACACTTCAATTTTATTTATCTGTACAGATAATGAAACGCAAGTCTGCATTCGAAATGAGACGCCAGTGTCTTACGCTGATATCAGGCGAACTTACCAAATTAAATCGATTTAGTTGACAGGCACAAAACTTAAAGGACACGAGGCACGGTACTCAGTGACGTTGAATGAATCCTAGTAGACCTATCCAAATAAAAAGACGGAAATGAATTGTCTAATATTGGCTTTACTTATTATTGTAATGTTATTTGACATTTGATATAAATAAGGAATAGAGTAGGACTAAGTATATTACCTTGCAGAACGCCGTTAAAGATATTAACCAATTACTAATTTTAACCTACCTACTATCTACTGCATTTGATATTTAACGTAAATTTAAGAGATATGTAACTTAAACGACGTATTCTGAAAAGCTAAACTCCCTATAATCCGTCACTGACCAGGTGTTTTATTACTTTAGAATTTAAATTATCTGTAATTCTTTTAATGATTGTCTTAATTGTTCACTGTCATTTGTTTGTGCTAATTTGCTAAGTATCGAATTGTCACCATCTATTGTCAATCGCTAATCCCAATGTACTTATGACCGGTCTTCAAGTAAGATATCGTAAATCATTTTTATTGTTTAAATTTCGCTGCAAGTTCTTAGAAACTATTGTTTTGAATTAAGCTTACAAGTTTGAGAATTCCTATGAATGATTTGTGCATGCGTTGCACTGCAATCCATGTCTATTTTGCGAATATATAAGGTAGGGCCGTTGAGACAGATATAGTTGAGTTTCAACTGCGATCGAAGCAATTTATTAAGTGTACTTTCGGAACGGGAAACTCACATCGACGGACTTTGCATGTTTTACGGTACTACTATCTTCTGCCTTACGGTTTGGAGTTGTTGGACTTGTTGATTTGGTTGTGTTCGTAGTAACGGTAAATAACGTGTGTATTTTTAATCAAGCTTGTGAATTTTCAATCGATATTTAATTCGAATCCCGCAAATTGGTAACTGTAAGCTACTAGATACTACATACTACTACATAGACATGTATTATTTTTAATTAAGCCGATACTAAACGAATCATTTATATCTTTCAATGTGGATGAACCAACAAAACAAGCGTTCCATATAAACAAAAACTATAATTTCGGATCCTTTCAGTTCTGTATCTTTTAACCATATTGATTCAATTCGGTTGATCCATCTAATGTCAGCATTTGACTAGTCAACCATAAAGTAACCGTGGAGAAAGTAGAAAACCTACATAGTAAGAAAACAGGATATGTTTATGTCATACATGTTACGTTTTTAAGATATTTCAAACTCTATAAGGCCCTTAGAAGGGATGTAGGTATAGTAACAGGATGCATACAACTTATATGAGCTGGTATGGAGAATTAAAGCGAAATAGAAAGCAATGGTGTTGCTAGGAAATCTAATTCTATATTATTTGAATAAAGACATTTTTTTATATACACTACCACCCACGTTGCTATTGTTGTGTTGCCGACGACTTCGCTCGCTTAGATTAAAAATAGTCATAGTTTCAGTAGTGAACAAAAGTTCAAAAGTAGCCCCTTTTTTATCCCCTTGGGGTTGAATTTTGTTCTTCTTACTTTGAAAATGACGTCTATTCTAAATAACTTTCATCCCCTTCATTCAGCAGGTGAATTTTGAAAAATCCTTTCTTAGTCACACACGCTTGCCATCTTTGTCTTCCATTATCACGGCTAATGACAAGTGGCCGAAACGTCGGAATACCGAGCTTAAAACCGTTAAAATGATATTATACCTATACTTGACATTATCAATGCGAAAGCTTGGATGGATGTTTGTTACTCAATTACACCAGGACGGCTTAACATATCTGGATGAAATTTGGCACAGATATAGATTGTAGTCTGGAATAGTACATAGGCTATTATTTGTCCCGGAAAATGCACGGTTCCCGTGGGACAACATAAACGCAAGCGAAGCGGCGGGCAAAACCTAGTTATTGATATTATAAATGGAATTTACGTTTCATCATAATTATTATTCTGAACGCAGTAAATCTAAATATTCCGCCATGGAACGTGTTTAAAACACGGAAAAGCTTGTCGATGAACGATCGTAATCATTTGAGCGGTCAATTTTATCATATTTATGCTATTTCGCAGATTGCGAGATAACGCACGCTTGCTTATTTATTCAAATCTATTTGAATTACGTGTTTATTTTTGATTAGAGCACGTTGAATAGGTGGTCCGATTTTAGTTTGTTTTTATAGTGTAGTAAGCCGCCCCCCCCCCCTACTACACTATAAAGTGGCGTGGGGGGGGGGGGGGGGGGCAACGGGGGCATCATGCCCCGGGCGCTACTCACAAAGCAGCGCCGAATGGTTACATACAATATTATATGGTTTTCGAATGGGGGGGGAGGCGCTAAAAAGGTACTGTGCCACAGGCGCGAGTTAAACTCGCTACGCCATTTTCTGTACGCTATTTTCCTATAGGCAGACAGAAAATAAAAATCTTATTCCCGATTGCAGCACCAACTAATGGGTTCAATTAAGAAGCACCTACATGACTTCCATTAAGTATCGCGTGAATATTGTAAATATGGTTATAAAACGAAATAAGAATATATAAAATACTATTTGAATGTATATTATTTCATATATATTTTAAGTAGGTAATATTCTAGGTAATAAACATAGAGAAGCCATTTTGTGTAAATTTAGTATAAGAAAAGTAGTAAATGAAAGTTATCTATATGAAAAATATACATAGATATAGTAATAGGAAAATAGTATAAATATTTTTTTTTTAAATGTAAAAGTAAACGCCGATAGTGTAAGTAGATAAGTAAACAACATGTAATAGATATAAGAAAATAATACCCTGACAGATCGTGTTTGTCAGGAAGGAGAAGAAATTAAAAAAAATAGGTTCAGTTATGGATTTAAGCCACCGTGGTGTTACTTGGGATTAGGCGCGAAAACTTAAGAGAATACTTTAGCGGCGTCCCATCTTCCGGACACCGCCGTGACAGCCGGGGCTATATAATATACTAGCGGCCCCGGCAGACGTCCTGCTCTGAAAAAATAAAAATCTAGGACCCGATCCCAGCGCCACCTACCGGTTCCAATTGCGAATCTAAACCACCCGGGAACCCACTCAAACACACAAAAACAAAATCACCAAAATCGCTCCAGGTGATTAGGAGGATTCTAGAACCCGTTCTCAGCGCCACCTACTGGTTCCAACGGGATAAAACGTATCCTATGTCCATCTCCTGGTTCTAAGCTACTTCCATACCAATTTTCAGCCAAATCGGTACAGCCGTTCTTGAGTTATAAATAGTGTAACTAACACGACTTTCTTTTAAATATATATAGATTAATAATGATGTCTATCAGCTATAATCTCCATGCAGGCAGTAGCGAGTCACCATCTGCCCAGTTCATCCATATTCCCTGAACATTGCGACGGGCAGACGCCATAGTCCCCATAGTTCCAGATCCCTAGTACCATTAGCACATCATCCCAACAGCCCAGTACCATTTGTTCTCATTTCCAATAATAACAGTCCTACACTGGCCGGGACTTGTCCGTTGGTGCTGTTTTAAATGGTGCAGACAGGGATAATCGCCTGTCAATACCACGGCACATTTAGATTAAATTTGTCAAATGGCCTCTACATGTTGGCCTTCCCATATCCCGACGCAAGCCCTACAAAAGTCCAAGCCATTTTTATGGCCCGTGTTCTTACGAGACATACAATTTATGTCTAGGAATTCTGTAAGCCAGAGCTTTATAACACCTTGATTAACAGAACAATTGTTTGATTACAAGAAGCCATTAGAAATCTGATGTCAGCAGTTCTATATCGTCGAATTATAACGGAAAAATGTTTGCTTCAAATTTCGCTAGACATCCTTGGTAAACTTTTAAAATTAGTATTGTTATTATCAAATAAACACATCTTTCCGCTTTCCATCAGGTGTGCCGCCTGCCTGTCTGCTGAACTCATGAAATAAAAAATAAATATAAAAAACATAAAAACTAAACCATCTAGGGACCCACACACAAACACAAAAAAATTCATCAAAATCGGTCCAGCAATTTAGTGGGAGGTTCGTGATATACACACGTACGGAAGAATTATACATATAAAGATATATATATATTCCTTCCTTCTCCGTCGTCACACTCTTGGCAGAGTGATCGTGGTCCTCATGACAGGGGTGATGGCAAGCTTCACAATTCGTCGCCATTCCTCTCGTACTGTAGCTTTCCTCGTGCATTCGTGAAGTGGACCATTTAGTGCGGTTTTGATTTGGTCGGTCCAGCGCATTGGTGATCTACCGCGCGCCCTCGTGCCCTCCACTTTGCCCTGGACTACGAGTCGCTCCACCGACGTGTCCTCTCGTCGTGTAATATGTCCAAAGAAAGTGAGAATACGACCTTGAACGATGGAAGAGAGACGTTGTTTTATGTCGAGTTCTTCGAGGATTGAGACGTTGGTTCGAAACTGTGTCCAGGCTAAGCGAAGCATTCAGAAGTCAATATATATATATTAGGTATTTTTATTTGTATGTATTAAGTTTACTATAGAATATAGTTTATTTATTAATATTTTTTTTTAGGTTTTTAGGTAACGGCACCCAAAAAAACAACGCACTGGTAGTCCCGAGCACTTATATGTTTTAAAAAAAAAACAATTTTGGCTTACAGGAACCTTTTATTTTATTATTATGAATAATAATTGACTTGGAGTCTCAATATACGGGACCTCAAAGGTCTACCGGACCGATATGGTATTAGTTTTGAGCAATCCAGCCGGCAGGCATAAACCAGGTCCGTTGCTGTAGAGCTGTGGCTAATAACCAAGAGAACTCTATGAATTTGTAAAAAGATTTGGTATTTATAGGCAATTACTGCTGATCGACATTTTGGAAATCTATGTCAATGAGATGTTTGACTCAGCAATAAGTGCCTATTGCATAGGGTTGTAACAGCACGTTTAATTCGCACACGTAATTTTAATTATGTATTTAATTCTTTTCTCTTACTACCACACATCTGATTGTGTAAATCGTACTATAAGTTTCACACGTGGCTTTGTCCATTGTTATGAATTCCCATACACAAATCTCCCATACAACGCCGTAGTACAAGACAATGGCTTGTTACAAAAACATTTACAGAAACTAATTAATCGTCAATTGGTTTAATTCATTCTGTCATCGAATGACAGTATGACAGTTTATTAAAGAACGATTTTTCAATTACCGCATAAAAGTTATTCATAGATAATAGATCTATCTATCTATATATCTATAAAAATCAATTGCTGTTCGTAAGTCTCGCTAAAACTCGAGAACGGCTGGACTGATTTGGCTAATTTTGAATTATTTGTGGAAGTCCCGGGAAGGTATAAAAGATGAGTAAATATGAAAAACATACTTGCAATATAGTAAAAACAACAATTTCACTTTCCCTTAGAAACTATTCGTACCTGTCAAACATTTGATGTTCGTCCCGTCGTTTAGAAATCAATTGAATTTAAAAGTCGTTCAGAAATCAAATTAAATTTACGTGAAGTTTTATTTTCATTTTTTTGGTTTTGAATGTCAAACGTTGATGTTCGTTCCGGTCAAGTTTTGACCACATTTTGTACTAAAGTTGATGAAACATTCTGCAATTATCATTCAGCTTTTTTATTTATTGATTCTGAGGCGGTACGAAGTTTACGGGGTCAGCTAGTATATAATACCTATATAGTATACTACTAGCTGTACCCGGCAGACGTTGTCCTGTCTTTAAAAAATAAAAATCTAGAACCCGATTACAGCGTCATCTACGGGGACCAAATGTTAATCTAAACTCGAATCAACTTGAACAGAGCAGATAATTATAAAGGTAATTACTATTAAAATATAGAGGTTGGTGGTAGAAGGATGAAAATTTAGGGTTGTATGTATTTTTCAATGCTAAATCATAATAAAACATAAATAAGAAATTTTGTCAAAAAAATAAAATAAAAAATTTAGGGGTGGGTCACCCTTATCATTTAGGGGTATGAAAAATAGACGTTGGCCGATTCTCAGACCTACCCGATATGCACACAAAATTTCATACAAATCGGTTCAGCCGTTTCGGAGGGGTTTGGTAACAAACACCGCGACACGAGAATTTTATATATTAGACTAGTTGTTGCCCGTGACTTCGTCCGCGTGGTACGGTTTTTTTAGCTATCCCACGGGAACTCTTTAATTTTTCGGGATCAAAAGCATCCTATATGTTGACAAGGGATATAAGCTACCACCATACAAAATTTCATTTAAATCAGTCCAGTCGTTTCGGAGATTAGCCGGTACAAACAGACAGACAAACAGAGAAACAAAAAAATTGAAAAACATCTAAATTAGTTCTATTTCACTTCTTACATCCCCCTGACTCGGTTTTTAGCATTTATTTTTCATTGTACAGAAATTTGACCTCTACAATTTTATTATATGTATGTATAGATAACCTATCTATATATACTATATTAGAAATAGATAGATTATAGAGATAGATTCATAGACACAACATGGAAAATTTAAAAATGACAGTTAAATGAATAAAACAGTTGAACGTTTCCACTTTGAATTCACTACTTAGGTCATAATTTATTTGACTGATAACTTTTGTCTGACGGTTGAAAAATCGACCTTTAGGCAGACATTGATACGATTTTAAATGGCGTGCATTCTGTAGGAATTTGTAGCCAAATGTATCTTTACATTTACTTTCAAAATTCAAATTAATTTATTTATATAAACTTATTTCTAGGCCTTATATAACTATATCTAAAACTTATATTTTCAATTATAATAGTTGATGCCCGCGACTTCGTCCGCGTGGTGCGGTTTTTTATTTATCGCACGGGAACTCTTTAATTTTTCGGAATTAAAAGTATCCTATATGTTGAACAGGGATATAAGCTACCACCATAGAAAATTTCATTTAAATCGGTCCAGTCGTTTCGGAGATTAGCCGGTACAAACAGAGAAACAAACAATTTGAAAAAAATCTAAATTCGTTCTATTTCACTTCTTACATCCCCCTGACTCGGTTTTTAGCATTTTTTTTTCAATGTACAGAAATTCGACCTCTACAATTTTATTACATGTATGTGAGGAGGTTACGAAGCACCGCACGAAATGTATTCCATCTCAATGTCTCGCAGGCTTATGTGTTTTATCTCTTTTTAGTGTCGCGTTTTCGTTTCATCGAGATTCATATCACAACGATTCTAAAGAAGTTTCACTACAAAAAATTGCCGACACACACTTGACCGGTCTGACCATCTCCTTTATAACGCGTAAAGTGATTTTTGGCCAAACACGTCTGCTCTTATGAATGGCCACAATTAACGTATAGATGCGAATTCCACAACTTTCCCTTACGCAATGCTCGAAACAGCCGTTTATGATAATTAAAACACACCACGCCCCCTTCTTTTTTGGTGCTTCGTGAAATTTCTTATCTATAATTATGCATGAATACCAGATACTACAATCGCCGAATAAAATTTCTATCAATCGATCTTGAAGTCGGTTGATTTTTCCTAGATTGTTTTATATTTTTAACCGACTTCAAAAAAAGGAGGAGGTTCTCAATTTGTCGGGATCTTTTTTTTATGTATGTTCACCGATTACTCCGAGATTTATGATCCGATTTACGTGATTTTTTTTCGACGCGGAATAGCTGACATTTGATCCCCTAAATGTACAAGTTTTTGTTTTTATTTTATTTTATTTATTCATTATTTCCTAAAATTTTAAATTGCGAGGGTGTGTTGCATCACACGCAAACCTCATAGGTTTAAGTGGTGCCTTATCTGTATTTACGATGTAAATTTTTAATATAGATAAATAAATAAAAAAAAAAAAAAAGTTTGACATAGTTTGGCCCAGTAGTTTTCATTTTATGAACATTTTTTATGAAAAAATTTCCATTCCGTTCCATATGTACACCGATTACGCTGAGATTTATGATCCGATTTACGTGATTCTTGTTTAGTTTGATGCGGAATAGTAGCCATTTGGTTAAATTTAACATAGTTTGGCCCAGTAATTCTCATTTTACGATCATTTTTTGTTCCCGTTTCTTGGGACCTATATTTTTTAAGGCGCTCGGCATCTTTCGTACGTCTACCCATACATAGCTAGACACTAAAAAGTAACAAAAAAATAAAAAAAACTTCTTTTAAAAAAGCCGACTTCGAAGGTCGGTTTTTTTAAACGAAGTTTTTTTAGCAACAGAAATCAAAAAGAATTTAGGGCGAGGTCTGATGCAAATTGTATGCTGCGTGGACGTAGTGTGGGATCGCGTACCACACGCGAGAGCAAATAGCTCATCGCTACAGGAGCGAGGCTTTACAGCTGGAGATAGGAGTGTAAGATAAGTCGATAAATTTCACAAGAATGAATCTTGATGAGTAGATGTTGCTATCCGTGCAGGAATGGAGAAAGAATACAATTTCCTGCGGCCGGGCGGCCTGTCGTAAGAGGCGACAAAACAACCCACAGTCAGGAGGTAGGTATTTACTCGTGTGGATGGCTACCAGCCCTGGTCTAGAGTATGCCGTCATAACAACTTGAGTTCCGATATTAGTGGCCAGGTTCCAGACTCCCTTAAGAGAGCAGCAGCGCATTTGTAGCAACTTTGGTGTTACAAATGTATATAGACGATTGTAACCGCTTTCCATCAGGTGGGTAGTCTGCCCGTCTGCTGAACTCGTGCATTAAAAAAATTTAAAAAAGATAGACAGCAATGTATATATGCTAGATTACTTTACCTTAGATTATATTCTGCTATCCATGCATGTCATTAACATTTTTAATATTCTTTCTTTCTTCTTTAATATGTTTTAAATAAATAAGTTAAAAATTTCCTTTGCATGAGTCACGTAGTGTGGAAGCGATCGCTTTTAGCAATGAGGCCGCCTTTTGTTTTACCAAGTATTTAACTATTATCTTGTGCATTTTTTTGTTTTTTTTTTTATTGCAGGAGTTCAGCAGACTTGATGAAAAACGGTTACCATCGCCTATGGACATTTGCAACACCAAAGGTGCTACAAATGCGCTGCTGCTCTCTTATGGGAGACTGGAACCTGATCACTAATGCCGGAACACAACTCAAGGTTGTTATGGCGACATACTTTAGACAAGGGGTGGTAGCCATCCAGTCGGGCAAATGCCCTACCACCTGGTGAACAATAAAGTATTATCTATCTAGCTATATTATTTTTACTTAAACTAAGATTATGTATATATCGAAAAATCTTATCAGCTACGTGATTTGATAACGGTTCTCTCATAAATACAAATGTTAATGATGAAAACAAACTCACTTTCATCGACATCTCTATAGGTATATATCTATCTAAATGTCTGTACTTATATTGTACCACGTTCGTGGACTGATCGATGCTAAATTAAAAACAATAAATTAGTCCACGAAACGTGACGTGATAAAAGTATTTAATTAAAATATACTTCATATCTTAGAAAATTGGATATTCATCATTATATTAATACGTGAAGCAAAAACTTTGCACCCCTTTTTACGAAAATTGCGCGGACGGAGGAGTATGAAATTTCGCACACTTGTAGTTTATATAGCGGAGGAGTGTAGAATGCTATTTTTTTTTTTAATTTTGCTAAAAAATACATTAAATCAATAAAAAACATTAAACACACTGCCATGTATTTGACATACATACGCATATATACCTTTTGGTTTATTGTTAAAGTCAAATAAACAGTGTAGCCTTGGCGAAATCTGTGATTATAGAAGTATAGTCTTTGACAACAAAACCTTAATAGTGTTCAAACTTATAATTAAAATTAATTATGGAACGATTAACACGAATTTTGACCAATGGGCGAGACCACAAGTAACAATAATTTCATCAAAAAACGATTGTGACTCAAAAAGACAGGCGGACAGACTTGCGGTTCCGGCGTTGCCAAAATGGCTAATGTAATCTAAAAATAAACTACAGTATGTACTCGTTTCTATCTTATTATTCAACAATATACATAACAATTAAACATTCCACAAACTAAGAAAGTTAATCTTATATAACATACACACTAGAGTGGATCCGACAGCAAGAACACTCGTACCAGATCGTATATCGGAAAAGATAGGACTTAGATCACTACAAAACTTCTATTTGCTAACCTACTATGAACAATATATTTTCTTGTCATCTATACATATAATAAAAGTGTAGAGGTCGAATTTCTGTACAATGAAAAAAAAATGCTAAAAACCGAGTCATGGGGATGTAAGAAGTGAAAACTAATTTAGATTTTTTTGTTTCTCTGTTTGTACCGGCTAATCTCTGAAACGACTGGACCAATTTAAATGAAATTTTGTATGGTGGTAGCTTTTATCCCTGGTCAACACACAGGATACTTTTGATGGCGAAAAATTAAAGAGTTCCCGTGGGATAGTTAAAAAAACTTTAATTAGACGGACGAAGTCGCGGGCATCAGCTAGTTCAAAATAAAGTTATAATTCTTGATTAAAAATAATAAAATAAATCTAAATAATATACTAAACCATCTTAAAAATTAAACTACACTACAAAAAAACTTAAAAATTCAATACTATAATAAACATATTTACAAGTAAAAAATGTAGTCCAGATCGTTGTTTGTGGGGAGCGTTCCCAAAATGCTGACCGCGTTCCCACGTTGTATGGCGACGCTAATCCGTTGCCCTAAATATAAGCCAGCGTTAGTCACGCAAGACTTCTTTCAATCGCCTTGAAAGGTCTCGATAAAGTTGATAAGCCTCACGTCTCCATGGCCCCAAAGTCTCAACCCCAAAGCCACAAATATGTATCCCTCACCGGTGTATGCATACTTGCGGCGTTTCAGGGTTTCTTGAAGTATGGCAGCTCCTCCGGCTATATTTGGAAGATGGGAAGCCGCTAACGTATCGACGCACGTTGCCTCTCCTACTAAAGAGCGTCCCATCTTCCAAGGAGGTATCAACGACCTTCCGTCCGGTCGCTTGCCGTCGTCGCGACACAGTTCGTTCGGTTCAAGAGCAGCTGGTACCCTGACGGTGATGACAAGAGACCGGCATATGATGTCGTTGATTGCCGCATGCCGTGAAGTTCTAGCGGCACTCCTCAAACAAAACAAGCCATGATGTATATTGTTTATATTATGATCAAAAAATACTACCTGTCGTTGGATATGATATTTAAATTCACTTATAAACATTTATATATTTTGTTGATATATATTTGTATGGTATGTATATTAAGTATATATCTATCTAATATATAAAATTTCTGCATATATATATATATATAATTTATGTATTTATTATTAAAATGTAAGTAGTTTGTACTATATGTTACTTTTTTTATTTTTTTTATTGCAGGAGTTCAGCAGACATTGCCCACTTGATGGAAAGCGGTTACCATCGCCTATGGACATTTGCAACACCAAAGGTGCTACAAATGCGCTGCTGATCTCTTAAAGGAGACTGGAACCTGGTCACTAATCCCGGAACACAACACAAGGTTGTTATGGCGGCATACTCTAGACCAGGGGTGGTCGCCATCCAGTCGAGCAAATACTCTACCACCTGGCTGTGGGTTGTTTAGTCGCCTCTTACGACAGGCCGCCGGGCCGCAGGAAATTGTATTCTTTATCCGTTCCTGCACGGATAATTACGTATATAGATATAGATACGTATACCACCATCGCCATTATCATCTCAATTCATTCCTGGGGTTGTCTGGAAGAGATCGCTTTTTAGCGATAAGACCGCCCTTTGTACATAACTAGATATAATTTTAGTCTTTAAGTTCATGTTTGTATTGGTGTACAATAAAGAGTTATCTATCTATCTATATTACGTTTTAAATAAATATGGTTTTGATTTGTTTCTAAAAAAAAAATATTTTTGTAATTTAAAAGATAGCTTATAGAGGGTAACGCACTGGTGTTTTAAATGACGTAGATTCGAATCCTGGCCGGAGTATACAACACATGGTAACTTCTAATGTGCATATTGTTTACTGTGAGGGAAAATATCGTGACAAACCATGAAAAATCATGATAACCGATGTGTGAAACCCGCCAGTTCCCCTTGGAGATGCGAGGCGGACATCCGAGTTGCGAGCCTAGCAGTGGGACGCTTATGGGCCGATATCTCTTTATATATAAAACTCTTGTGTTCCTGTGTATGT
The DNA here is from genome assembly GCA_019925095.2 of Dendrolimus kikuchii. Lineage (NCBI taxonomy): Eukaryota > Metazoa > Arthropoda > Insecta > Lepidoptera > Lasiocampidae > Dendrolimus > Dendrolimus kikuchii. The sequence continues at coordinate 13,465,471 of CM034409.1, read as the reverse complement.
CACTGAATTTCTCCTAAACCGCTGGGCAGATTTTAATGAAATCTTTTGTATTTGAATGGGTCCCTAGATAGTTTAGATTCATAATTGAACCCAGTAGGTGGCGCTGTAATCAGATTCAAGATTTATTTTTTCAGTGGAGGACAACGTCTGCCGGGCCCTCTTGTAAGTATAATTATTATATAATGTTATTACTTTGAAATCGACTAACGTGAATTAGAGCCTAAAATAAAAGAATACGTATAACTATAAACACAAGTCTCTATTTAACTTTAATTGGCCATTATCGGACTCTGAGCGTGACAGTGAAAGGCCAAAAATTAAATGATAAAACATACACAAGAAGGTATGAGTAATGAAGTTTAAAACACCTGTGTAGAAATTATTAGTAATTGTTTATTAAGAGTCAATAACATTAATAAAATATGTAATTTATTACTCAGTGCTTTATTTAATACTTACAGCAGACATGTTGACGTCTTACTTGGAGGTCAGTTCAATATCTTGGCGTTGCGAAGGCATTAAAAAAACAAATCCAATGCAATAGTGCCAAAAATTCGTATTTACTAAATTCCCTATATCTTCTCGATATCGTCGGAGCAGAATAATACATACATACATAACTTCACGCCGATTCCCTTGCGGGGTAGGCACGAGCAACAGAGCGCCATTTAGGCTTATTCTTACACACCTCAGTTGCTTCTTTGACATTCATAACTCTTGTCATGCACACTCGTCTGTTCTTAAGGCTCCTGACATCACCCTCCGCTAGTACACGATCAATTTGATCATGGAAGGTGTGTCGTGGCCTTCCACGACTTCTGCATCCATCCACTTTTGCATTGTATATCTGTTTAGTCATTCTTTCATCATGCATTCTTTCCACATGCCCGAATCACCGGAGCAGAATAATAGTATTAAAAAAATCGAAATGTGTGCTGGGACACATAGTAGAAGTGAAACTTCAACGGACAAATGGAAAAACGAATGGCAGCGGATAAGTGGCAAAACGAATCGCAACAAAATTTTAACTTGAAGTTTTACGGACAGATTGTTAATGTACTTGTCCAATTTGAAAATCTACCCGTAAAACTTCAAGTTAAAATTTTGTTGCTATTCGTTTTACCACTTATGCGTTGCCATTCGTTTTTCCACTTGTCTGTTGAAGTTTCACTTCTACTCTGTGTCCCAGCACACATTTCGATTTTTCGCAGGTTTACTGCAAATTATGATTTGGTTAGGTTACATACATTTTAATGAATGCATTTTTTATTTAAACATATTTGATCAAACAAAACAACTGAATTCGATCCGAAACCAAAAAAACGCATCTATAGTCTACTCTAAAATTATGCCGCCTCTCATCACGTCTAATCTAAATTTATGCCGCTCCTCCACGCGGCCGTAACGCTTTTTCGTGACAAAAAAATCCTAAGACCCCCCCGTATATATAGAAGTTTCAGTTTAAAAATTGCAATTACCATTAGCAGCAATGGCGTTAGCCGAAATGAATATTGCCAAGTTACCAAAAAATTTTAACATTTATTTCACGAGTTTTCACACTTATAAATATTTATAGAGACAGAGTGGCGTATCAAGGGCACGCCATTGCAATTAGTACAATACCGAATTGAGACAAACCGACGATTGAGACGCCAGTGTTCGGCGATTTTGACGAGATAGTAATAGCAGAATTGGACCCCTGGTGGAAAGGGTGCTCACCGTTGTCTATTGACATTTGCTGCCGGCATCAAAGGAATTTCGTGAAACATTTATTAAAATTACGCACACCTTAGCGACGTTTTGCTGGTGCAGTTTTAATTCTTAAAAATATTTCAAATTCAAATTTAGTTAACCAAACTTCATTAAATATAGTAATTTTTATGTTTTACTTCGCACCGACTTCAAGATGTTTTAGATAATATATATTAAAAATAAAATATTATAATCAAAAATAGCTTTAGAAATAAGTTATTTTATACTTTTTAGTTTTTGAAGTCGGTTTTTTTAAACGAAGTTTATTTTATTTGTTACTTTTTAGTGTCTAGCTATGTATGGGTAGAGAGGTGCCGCGCTCCTTAAAAAATATAGGTCCCAAGAAACGGGAACAAAAAAATGTTCGTAAAATGAAAACTACTGGGCCAAACTATATTAAAATTTTAGGGGACCAAATGGCACCTATTCCGCATCGAACTAAAAAAGAATCACGTAAATCGGATCATAAGTCTCAGAGTAATCGGTGTACATACATTTAAAAAAAATACCAATCAAGTTGAGAACCTCCTTTTGGAAGTCGGTTAAAGATGAAACATTATTAAATACATATTTATAATTATAGAAGTGTGAGCGCTTGACTATGTTGCGTCTGTGTGTGTCTGAATGCGTGCAAAATAAATATAAAAATTTAAATTGGGAGACCCACAAATGGAACAAAGTTTCTTACGTTAGAGGTCTCCTGGAGGGGGCATAGGGTGTTTTTCCTTACGTGACGCCTTCTTCCATTTAAGTCTACTGTAAGCCGCGTAAAGGAACATCGTTCTAATAATATTGATTAATATTGTATAATAATTGTTAGATATTGTTTTGTAAGTCTCCATTATTTATTCAAATTTTCCTTTTCGAACTGTCACAAGGACTGCTTCGTTTAGCGATCTTTACATCGAAATTACAGTGTGTGAAACTCGCCCATCCTTCTTGTGGAGACATGGGTCTGTTATTAGAGAAGTGAATCTACCGACTAATTTCAAGTTTTACGGACACAATCATACAGAAGTTGAATTTTTATATACATGTAAAGATTGACGGCTGAGATTACAATCCGACCGAATTAAACATTACTTCGGCAATAGTACTTCTCTAACGTTGGGAAGACATTTTTATTTTCTTCGCATCAAAAAATGCTATCCCGCAGAAATTCTTTAATGTTACTGGGATAAAATCTATCCCGCTTGTGTTCAAACTAGGGTTGCCAGTGTCAGATGTGTTCGAAAAAACACCGGACAAGTTTTTAATTATTTTTAATAACATACTAGCTGCGCCCGCGGTTTCACCCGCGTGGTGATGGAAAATCGTTATATTTTGAAAAATTCACACTATATCTTTATAAATTATAGCCTATGTGTTATTCTGATGTGTAAGCTATTTTATTGTAAAGTTTCATCAAAATCCCTTTAGTAGTTTTTGCGCGAAAGAGTAACAAACATACATCCATACATTCTTACAAACTTTCGCGTTTATATTATTTAAGAGATATATAAATTTACTGAAAACTAAGTTTTCAGTAATGCTGTAATTAAAAGCCAGTCTATTTTTCATATATTTAGTACTCAATGCCGCCGCTTTTAATAAACTTTAATTGTCTGAGATGGCATCTTTGAATTTAGTGCGACTAGCAGTTATATTAAAGAAACATCACAATTCACTTTTTACAGTAGTTACGGCGAAACACGAGAGTTCGCCAGATAATGAATTGCTTTAAAATCGGACAATATCATGTCCGGTTTTAGCAAGAATTTCTAGACCGTACAAACTAATAAAACCCGACATCTGGCAACTCTAGTTCGAACTAGAAGGAGCATTAGGGACGGACTTAGAAATTTGCCGCCTCTAGACTACACAAATTTTGCCGGCCCCACCGACTTCTACAAATCGATACCCTAGTTCAATACCCTAGTTAATCAAATTAATTAAATACATTTTTTGTCAATGAAATTGTAACTTTATGATTTGTACACTATATAGTCTTACTAAATCTCCTTTTTTCCGTATTTTGAAGATTGGGTAAGTCATAAAAAAAATTTTGCCGCTTCTCTAAAATCTGCCGCCCTAGGCTCCAGCCTACTCAGCCTATTGGTAAATCCGACACTGGAGCATCATCAAAATTTCATACAAAATAATTCATTTGAGAAACCATGAAGTAGCGATAAAGAAATAGGCGTATAAAAACTTCACTTTCACATTTTGTTTCAGTAAGAGTGAAATAGTGGAATAACGGCCAATTTCACTCACAATAGAAATGTACATCGGCATAGAAGTCTTACCTTACTGCATAAATGACTGGCATACATAATAGTACATTATGGTACTAGTGTGTAACATTGGTGATTACCGCCGAGGCGCCATTGAGACTCGAGCCGTAGGCGAGGGTCTAAAGAGAGTCGAGGACGGTAATCATCAATACACACGTGTATCATACGACGTTTTTCAACACACTTGTGAATAAAATAACAACAAAAACTCATTTTATTTTTAGTAAATAAAAAAAGTTATATATGAGTGAAAGTTTTATTTATTAAACACGTACGAGTTAAAATTATCTATTTAAAGAAGAAGTTGCATGAAATGAGCAAGCAATAGGAGAATTAATTTATTTGTTCTATAGAACACGATCTTTTTTTTTTGAATAAAAACTTTTTTACGAATAAAGCAACTCAACCAATAAAATTTATAAAAAAATCTATAACTCACTAGTGAGTTATAATGTTTTTTAGTCACAGTTTGATTATGGGTGTCATTCTGTGCCTAATTGCGGTGACCATAGAGCCACTTTATGAGCAAGTGTGTTGAAAATGTATTTTATAAGCATGTTTCTTTGCAAGTCTTGTGAATTATTTACTATAACTAGTGGTTGGCCAGTGGTCGAAATTCGACCATAATTAATTTAAATTATAAGTTTGAACATTATTAAGGTTCTGTTGTCAAAGACTATACTTCTATAATCACAGATTTCGCCAAGGCTACACTGTTAATTTGATTTTAAGAATAAACAAGAGTATTGCGTGTGTGTGTCAAATATATGCTAGTGTGTGTAATGTTTTTTTTATTGAGTTAATGTTTTATTATGCATCATTAAAAAAAAAAATTCGCATTCTGCACTCCTTCTCTATATAAACTATAAGTGTGCGAAATTGCATACTCCTCCGTCCGCGCAATTTTCGTAAAAAGGGGTGCAAAGTTTTTGCTTCACGTATTAATATAATGTTACGAGTTAGCGGGACTCGAATTAAAATGCCGTTAGAATTATTATAGAGTTTATTAGAACTATACAAACAGGTATAACATAGGTACAAATATAATCGAACACAACAACAACATCAAATCCAAACATAATGCAGAAGGTCGTAATTCAATAAAACGCGCAAAACCCGCCACTATTAGATTCCCAAACGTACACACGTCACGCCCGTATCGTAGTTGTAGCTCAACTGACCCCTCTCTCAATCAGGCCGTCGTTTTATACTTCACAAATTCAAATGTACCCGCCCGGCAACGTCAACACAATTTCCTAGAATTAGCTTGTGATTGTAATCCGCAACACCTGGGTAATGATGCACCCTGCAAGCGGCCGTAAACGAGTACAATAGAACAATAGGCTGTTCTTCCCAATAACTATAAACATATGCCAATTAATAAGTGAACAAAAGAAGACGATCATAAAAGGATTACAATTAGTTCAAATGACGAGAGGTAATAAAATGTGCTTTTGCAGATCTGTACGTGGAATTTGTCTTTGTCGGGGCCTAGGTTGTAACAATAATGATTATAATAATTACTCAGAGTAATTGTGAAATAGAGAAGGATGTAAGAAGAAGAATAAATGTAGTTTGGCCAGTGGAGACAGATAACCGGTGTGACATGCGACAAACTAATGCCACTAAAACTTAAAGGTCAGATATATAAATCTATCATACGACCGGGTCATGTTATACGGGTCCGAATGTTGGGCCACTAAAGTGATAGACCACAAATGGCTCCACTCAGCTGAGATGAGAATGTTGCGATGGATTTGTGGTGTTACAAGAATGGATAACGTGAGAAATGAGTACATAAGGGGATCTTTGAAAGTTGCACCCGTGATTGAAAAATTGAGATGAAGAAGACTGAGGTGGTATGGGCATGTACCGAGGAGGGATGAAAGTCACGTGACAAAAAGAATGTTAAACTGCAAGATCGATGAATATGTAAAGGTAGAACTAAAAAGAGATGCATGGATTGTGTGAAGGATGATATGATGATTTGTGGTGTCAGAGGACGTATGTCAGAATAGAGGAGTATGGAAGGAAAAGACATATTGTGCCGACCCCAAATGATTGGGAGAAGGTGAAAAAAAAAGAAAGTTTGTTTGCAAGTCTGTTGGGTAGGGGTGTTGGGGTTTTACGACGAATTTCAATATGAAAAAAAATCAGAGCCTAATTCAAATATCGAAAAAGCAACTTAGAAGTTTTTATCTTTGTTAAAGCATCACATGAAACTTATTTTTAACCGACTTTAGAAAGAAAGGTTCATCGATTCGATGTTTTTTTGTATGTTTGTTACGTGATTTCTCCGACAATTGTGGACCGATTTGCAAGTCAAGATCTGACGAGTGGATCTCAGGGAAATCCGAGAGCAACCCTTGAATATTATAGGCACGTACAACGCGTTTCAAATATATTTAACGGGCTTATTTTTTCTAAGTATTTACATAAATAAAAAGTAGTAAAAAATTTCAAAAAAACAAAACCGACTAACAATATAAAAAGGGAAAAATATTTTCTACAACACCTTGATGTCGGTGCCAAGTAAAATATAAAACAACAAATTTGCAAAATTTGTAATTTTTATGTTTTACTTTAGTTAATATAGACATGTTATACCTTTATGTGTTTTACTTTGCACCGACGAGACAGACGAGCGTGCATGACAAGAGCTATAAATGTCAAAGAAGCAAGTGAGGTGTGTAGGAATAAGCCTGAATGGCGCTCTGTTGTTCGTGCCTACCCCGCAAGGGAATGGCGTGAAGTTATGTATGTATGTACTTTGCACCGACTTCAAGATGTAGAAAATGTTCATTGTTTGCTTTTTAGTTACTTTTAAACTCTTTGTATTAGTTATGCTGAGGCTTCATCTGCGTTAGTGTTAATTATTTAGGCTGTGCCCGAATGCGTCTTATATAAAACGTGCGTTTCTTTATATTGCTCTTTTGTCTTATTGATATAATTATTTTAAGCTATATAAATAATATGTATTTAATCTTTTTGCAATTGTTGTAGTATACATTTTTTTTTATTACAAGCTTTTATTTAACTTGCAATACCTATGTATGTATGTAAGTTTGGGTGGAATCTTGCAAGTTACATTTGACTAACTTCCCGGTTTCCGATTGAGCTGAAATTTTGCACGCGTATGTATATCGCGTGACAATGTAATAATATGGTACCATGGAGCTGATCTGATAATGGAGTCGAAAGGTGGCCGTAGGAACTCCTGTACTAAACAAGATAGACCCGTCGTGTTTGGGCTCGTGTTACTTGTCTTCGCTAGCACTATACTGCTACGTGATATCCAGGATCTCAAAGCATGTATTTAAAAACTTTTTAAAAAGCAAGTTTTAATACTTTCTTTTCTTTGCTTCTGTGTATCATTTTAATGTCCCTAGCGGAAGATCAGCGCTGGTTGACCCAACCAGCAACATGCTGAGGTAGGACCAATTTAGAGCTACACTTGCTTCGTTTTCTGCGTTTTATATTTATTTATTTATGCTAGTGTATATACATATATACATATGTATATATGTATATATTCTCATTTATGTTGTAGTTCTAAATAATTTTTTTCTTTCTTTCTATAAAGCGTTAAAAAATAAGGTTGTTAACGCATAGCCACATTAGCGCATAGTGCATACGTTATCTCTCAATATTTAACGTCATTAACGATGTCGCATCTCAATTGGGCATTACACCCATCGCCACATCTGCGTAAAACGGCTTTTCTACAAAGCTCTCTACCCACTACACCGTACCATACCATGACCGTGTTAGGAATGTATCCGGCAAAAAATATTCTTTGTATTAGAAGTATTCCGTCACCGACCAAGACCGTAGCGTAACAGGCTTATTTTTTTTTTAATATTTAATATCTCGAATAAATTTGAATGAATGAATGTTCTTTATTGCATATATAAGTTACACATATAATAGGAGGTCTTATCGCCGCCGGCGATATCTTCCAGTTCACCTTTACAATGATTAAGTAAACGTGCTCCATCTTCGACCGCATCACCGTCCAACATTAGGCGTGATCGTAGTTAAACGCGAACCTATTTATCATAAAAAAAGTCGTACCGCCTCCGCCAGGTCCTGGGAGAAGAGGTAGGCATAAGAAATGCTGGCTAGATGTCTCGTGAAGACATGTGTATCATTGATTTCAAAATAAAAGTATGCTGAAGATAGCACGAAGTGGAGAATTAGCAAAGCGGAAACTTCGAAGCGAATGCAACTTAGATTTAACACTCGTATGACTGACTTCATAAATTCTAGAGTTCAAGAAACTAAAAAGTATAAAATAATATATAAATAATAATAACTTATTTCTAAAGCTATTATTATTAATATATATTATTTAAAACAACTTAAAGTCAGTGCTTAGTAATTTTCAAAATATAGTAATTTTTATGTTTTACTTTGCACCGACTTCAAGATGTTTTAGATAATATATATTAATAATAACAGCTTTAGAAATAAGTTATTTTATACTTTTTAGTTTTTGAAGACGGTTTTTTTAAACGAAGTTTTTTTTATTTTATTTGTTACTTTTTAGTGTCTAGCTATGTATGGGTAGACCTACTAAAGGTGCCGCGCTCCTTAAAAAATATAGATCGCAAGAAACGGGAACAAAAAAATGATCGTAAAATGAAAACTACTGGACCAAACTATATTAAATTTTTAGGTGACCAAATGGCAACTATTCCGCATCAAACTAAACAAGAATCACGTAAATCGGATCATAAATCTCAGCGTAATCGATGTACATATGGAATGGAATGGAAAAAAATTCATAAAATGAAAACTACTGGGCCAAACTATGTTTAATTTTTAGGGGACCAAATGGCAACTATTCCGTATCGAACAAAAAAAGAATCACGTAAATCGGATCATAAATCTCAGCGTAATCGGTGTACATATGGAACGAAATGGAATTTTTTTCATAAAAAATGTTCATAAAATGAAAACTACTGGGCCAAACTATGTCAAATTTTTAGGGGACCAAATGGCAGCTATTCCGCGTCGAACAAAAAAAGAATCACGTAAATCGGACCATAAATCTCAGAGTAATCGGTGAACATACATAAAAAAAAGAAGACGAATTGAGAGCCTCCTCCTTTTTTTAAAGTCGGTTAAAAGGGAAAGCACACTTGTTAATTTTTCAATAGTAATTGAAAACATCGTTAAGAGTTTTCTAGAATTGCCCAACCATACTCCTCACAAATCTATTTGCATTATATTTTTGCAACCCTCAATTTAGTGGGATAGGTCTACAAAGACACCGATACTAAGTTTCGGAAGTTTTGAGGAAGTCTGATTCCGTCTCCGTTGTCTGTTTTTCCTAAAGAATACAATCTAGGTGTCTTCAAGTCTCGCGTGAACAGGTAAGCGTGCTTCACCTTAGACTGGATTTCCGCCTGACATCAGGCGCAATGCCAGTCAACCTATTCATTATTTAAAAAAAAAGTCTTAACTAAATACTAACATTATAATGCAGTTAGTGTATCTCATCTATGACGGAGTTTTTAGCGGGAACTGAAATATGTTGTGTGCAGTTTTATTTTCTAAAAATGTGTAAAATTACTCTAAAATGAGCAATAGTTGTAGGATATTGATAATTTTTGAGTAGTAATTATATGTTTTTGTGAGAAATGTGAACTGTATAGTCGAGTTTTCACAAGAACTCCATTGAATGGCGTCGATAGTAGCCTACAATACAACTGCGCTAATACGAAGATTTACACATCAGAATTGGCTGTATGGACTAAAGATTCCTTTGCTTGCCCTTGTGGCGAATTCTACTAAGTAACTGCTAACATTCTATGGAATGTTTTTATTTAACAATCTATACTAACAGTAAATTGAATGAAAGAAGGAAGCCGTCTTGAATAATAACTAGCCAAGACCAAAAATTTCCAACGACATTAGTTATTATTATTTTTTATATGCGAAAACAAGTCTATTCAAGTACATACATTAATTAATTACTATATTGTAATAATTAATTAATAAAAAAACAGTGTTTAAAGTGTTCATAATGGACGCAAAATTTAATAGTTTGAAAACTTTTTTTAAAACTTTATCCTAAAAATATAACTGACTCACCTGCAATCCAAATATAGCTTGAAACAATCCAATAATCAATGAATATTTGATGCGATTGACAGATAATTTTTATATAAACAAAATCTGTGAAATCAAGCTATCGTAGGCGAAACACGTTCTGCGTTAGAAATTCTTTCGAAATACACTTAAGGAACTAACTCGAAAATTAATTGAATCACTATAAACTTTGACTTAGTTTCATAACTTAGTTATAATTCGAAGTTTATTTCACTACTTTTTTATTAGTTTATAAAGTTTTTTACATAATTTCAACTCGTCCGCATACAACGTTCACTTACTGAGACGCGGATTTGACTGTCTTGTTGTCTTGCTCATTTGTTCTTGCTTTTGCAGCCGTATACTTGAAGTTCCAGCCAATACGTGACTCGCATTCTCTATAATGATGAGAAATTTAAAAGGCTAAGTAATTTTCACACTTTACTCACAATCAACTTGTGATATAATTGCGTCGTATTACTGTATTATTTTAACTAAATACATTGCAATTTAAGTCTTGTCTTGTATACGATTAGTTCTAAATTAATTTAACAAAGTGAGAAGGAAGGCTTTAAACCTTATACAAAACAAACTTGATTCATATAAGATTTATTTTCTCAGAGTTTACGAAATGTACGATGAGAATACTTACAAAGGAAATTAACTCTTATTACGCTGTTGGTAGCAGTAATATTCCGTCAAATTAACAACCAATGTTGGTCACCTTTGAATAAAGCCCGTTTATTTCCAATCTACAATAGCTATTACATGCTTCTTCTAATATATTAAGTTACAATATAACGTGTAGTGATTTTAAATATAAATGTATGTATATATAAATTTGTTTTGTTTTTCTTTTACTCGCTATCGTTACTTTCTTCCGTACTATTGATCGGAACCCCTTCTCGGGTAAAGGCCTCCTCCAGCTTCTTCCAGACCTCTCTATCCATAGCTTTCTTTCTCCATTCACTTCCTGCTATCCCTTTTATATCTTCTATCCACCTCTTTCTTGGGCGCCCTCTTTTCCTTTTTCCTCTTGGTCCCTTCCATATAATTGTCTCTAGTGTCCATCTTTTGTCTGTGTATCTTGCTATATGTCCTGCCCACTGCCACTTCTGTTTTAGGGCATATTGTAAGGCGTCTATAACTTTCGTTTTTCGTCTTATTTTTTCGCTTTTTACTTTTTGTATTCTTCTTAATTTCAGTACGCTTCTCTCCATTGCTTTCTGGCACACTACTAGTTTAGTTTTTATTCTAGTGTTGTATGTCCACGTTTGGCATCCATATGTAAGAGTAGGCAAGATACAGGTGTCCAAGACAGTTTTCTTTAGGTGAAGAGGAAAATTCCCTTTTAAGATTTCCTTCAGGGACCAAAATTTTTTCCAGCTCATGTTAATACGCCGCTCTACCTCTAGTTCTTCACTTTTATTTTCGAATGACAGTTGTTTCCCAAGGTATATATAATTGTTTACATATTCAAACGGCTTCCCGTTTAGGTTTATAGCGTTTATGTGGCTGTTTGTCAGTATTTTAGTTTTATTCTCATTCATTTTGAGGCCCACTTTTTCACTTTCTTCATTTAAAGTGCTTATCATTTTTTCTAATCCTTTACTTGTTTCAGAGAATAAGACAATATCGTCCGCGAATCTAAGGTGTGTAAGTCGATTTTGATTAACTTTAATCCCTTCTGACTGCCAGTTAAGATTGTCAAAAATGTGTTGCAGTACCATTATGAACAGCTTGGGTGAAAGGGGGTCTCCTTGTCTCACTCCTCTACAAATCGGTATATCAGGACCTCTTGTTTCTAGTTTGACTTGGCTTACGCTGCCCTCGTAGATGTTTTTGAGTACTCTTATATAACTTTCGTTTATGTGGCATTTATTCAGCGCTTCCCAAATAGCATCATGAGAGATCGTGTCAAACGCTTTGGCGTAATCTATGAAAGCAATGTATAGTGGCCTGTTAAACTCATTGTATTTCTCCATTACCTGTTGCAGTACTTGTATATGGTCCGCTGTGGAAAATCCAGAGCGAAACCCTGCTTGTTCGACTGGCTGATAGTTATCAATCTTCCGGCTCAGCTGGCTTTGTAGAATTGAGGTGAACAATTTATAAACACTTGAGAGAAGACTAATAGGGCGGTAGTTAGAGATGTCCTGAGGGTCTCCTTTCTTGTATAAAAGGATTATATCAGATCTTTTCCATTGCATCGGTACCTGACCTGTTTTCAGAACCTTGTTGAATAAGTACGTTAGTTGGCTTGTTAGCAGAACAGCACCAGCTTTTAGTGCTTCATTTTGTATTCCATCAGGACCAGGGCTTTTTTCTGCTTTGAGTTTTCTGATGTGATTGATAACTTCCTTCTCTTGTATTAGTGGCAAATCGTTCATGTTTTGAGAGTTTGTTCTTTCTGTATCTTTTGTAGTGGTGCAAGAAGTTGATTTTGCATATAACTTCTTGTAAAAATCTGTGGCGCAATTCATGATATCTCCTCTGGTTTTTGTTTCTTCTGATTTTGATTTTAAGTTTTGAATCCAATTTTGGTGTGTAATCAATTTCTTATAGGCTTTTTTCGTGCTTCTGTAAGTGTTTAGATTATTCTCAATTACTTTGTATCTGTGGTCTTTGTAGTCTTTATCTATTGCCTTACTTGTAGTTTTAAATAATGTGCTCAGCTCTTCCTTCATTTCTTTAGTTTTTTGTTTCGTTCTCAAAAGTTCTGTTCGTCTTTCGAGGAGAGTCGTAGTAGACTCACTAAGTATTTTGTTAGTAGTTTTCAGTTCACTATTTTTTAATCTGCATACAAGGCTGGTGTTTATGGTGTTAGCTAATTTATTGTAAAAAGTTTGAATATCTTCTTCTTGCTTTGTTTCCAGGTGATGTATGTTGATCTCAAGGTTTTTTAAATATGATGATATATCCTCATCCCTCCTTAGTGGCTTAGGCTGTGATTTGAATGATGTTCTACTCTTTTTTCCTTGATCTAGCATGTACGTAGCTCTAACTAATCGATGGTCAGATCCGAATCCAAAGCTATTTAATACTTCTACGTTTGTGATCCTCGTTGGGTGGTTTGACAGTATAAAATCAATTTCGTTTTTTATGTTACCACAGGGGGAAAGCCAGGTCCATTTGTGATTTTTTCGAGCTTTAAAATAGGAGTTCATAATTGTCAGTTTATATTCCAATGCGTGTTGAATTAGTTTCTCTCCTCTTTTATTTCTGGTTCCGTATCCAAATTTTCCCAAAACAAAGTTTTCACTGTCTTCTGTTTCGTGTTGTCCAACTTTTGCATTAAAGTCACCGATAACGAATACGTTTTCTCCTGCCTGACTTTGAGCTACCTGCAGAGTTTTATAGAATAAGTTGATTTCTTCATCTGAAGCCTTTTCAGTAGGCGCGTATACCTGTATTATTGCAAGCAGTTGGTTGTTGTATTTCATTTTTAATAGAGCAACCCGATCTGAGAACGCTGTGAAGCTTACTATGTTAGTTTTATGTTCTTTTTTTATTAAAAAACCAACTCCATATAAGCCGAGTGTTTCACCTTTGTAACAGAATATATATTCTTCATGTTCTTCAATTGCGTAGCCCATTCTTCTAACTTCTGCCAAGCCGAGTATGTCGATTTTTATTTTTTGTAGCATATATGTTAGTTCTATAAATCTTTTTGCTGATGTTAGTGATCTTACGTTGAATGTTCCAATCTTGAGAGTTTGTTGTGATTTTTTTATTATTCTAGTTGATTTTTCTGACTTTGCTGGAGGGTTGTGGTCATTTTCCCCCACGGGGACCAGCCGGCTTGGGGGAGAGTGTTTCTTTACTATTGTTTCTTTACGTGTTTTAGGTTGTTTTTGTTTCTGATCGCCGGTATCTAATTGCTATTGCTTCGTTGTTGTTGAGATTGTTGAAAGCGAGTGAGATCGGCCTCTCATCATATCGAATGCATTTATTCTATTATTTTTAGACGAATTTAGCGTTTGTTGTTTCCTTGGCTGTAATTCAACTTGCGGCGAGGTGGATTTCTCTCTCTTCCTTTTGTCTAAGGCCCTTGAATTTTCCTTTACAATAAGTTTATCATATTTTATATACGCCAAGTTTCCCTTTTGCCTTTCTTCCAATAGTTTGGGTTGCAATGACTTCCTAATTTCTAAAGTTTCCTTTGAGTAATCTTCTGTTATATATAACTCTTTTAACTTCTTTTTGTTCCTCATTATTTCGGTTTTCTTCCATCCACTAACCAATGAAAGGAGCGTAGGCCTCGGTTTCTCATTTTTATTTCTTAAGCCAATACGGTAGATTTTATTTATTTCATAATTTTCTATGGTTATGCCGAGTTCATCCAAAAAACATTTTTTAATGCATTTGATCAAGTCCAGCGTCGTCTGCTCATTTTCTGCTAATCCATGAATAATTATATTATTACTCTTCTTTTCTCTCTCTAGAAGTTCCACTTTCTTTTCTAGCTTTTCTACTTTGTGTTTCATTATTTGGTTTTCTTCTAAGACGGGTTTTAATTTTTCTTCCATTTTATCAAGTATTGTTTTAGTTAGTTCAATCGTTTGGTTCTGCATTTCAACCTTCATCTTATTAAATAGTAGTTGAAATTGTTCGTCCATATTTAACGTGTCATGGAACGTATTTAATTACTTTTAGTTGTTGGCAACACTGTAGTGGCGCTGCCCAGTTGATGCGTATAGTTTTGACAGCGGTGTGTCAGTTGTCTAATGTGACAGTTCTATAACGGTTTGGTAATCTATGGATATAATTCTAACCTCAATGTTTTGCTAATGTTTTTACTCCAATCTTATGTGCAGATCCAGCAAATAATACGATGTTTATTATCGGTATCACTCAGTCGCACTTCGTATTTGTTTTGGGTTAAATATTGTTGTGATGATTGTGACTTTAAACTATATAAGTGAAATAATTTTACGGAGCACTGACACTGTGATGTTTACTATACGAGTACCGGAACCGGAAAAAAAAAAAAAAAAAAACCGTAACTATACGTGAAAGTTATTCATAAGAGAAATTAAAATGACATTGTGAACGCATTGCTTTAAAGAAGAAAAAATATAAATCATTTATGAAACATAAAAATTCATTAAGTACATCTATTTATTACGTGTACAAAAAGAGACATAGATATAAAAAATAATTACGCAAAAACGATTACGTAGCAATGCTTTAACATTATTTCAAAAGCAATATTTATATAATATAATTATTAAATAAATAGTTCGTGCCTACCCCGTAAGGGAACTGGCGTGAAGTTATGTATGTATGAATTAACTAAAAAAAATTGTAACTAGTTTTCTTTAGAAATGTTTAAGTGCCATCTATTGTACAGCAGCAAGAATAACTTATTTAGTTTTATATTATTACAACAGATGTCAGTGTTAAATTTGATTGCTTTATTTAATAAAGAAAATAATATATGATTATTTTATAATTGAGTAATTGAATAAATTTTATTTACAATGTGGGACTTAAAAATATACTTAATTTTACATTTTTCATAAAGAGGCTTTGATCAAAACCAATTATAAATATTAAACTGAAATTCCTTTGAGCGCCATCTTTGATTCTTCTCGTACAAACAAGTTATATAAAATTTGATCATGTAGTGCAACTATTGTACAATAGATGGCAAGTTTTGAACATCAACTTTTAGTTTCAGTAGAATTGAATGATCCTAGATTATTTTGATAATTTAATGTAACTTCGTAAATGTGCATATTATAAACACATTCTATTAATATTATAATAATTTAAGCAAACAAGAACGTTACTCCCTTTTAATGAGATGTTACACAAAAGTACCGCAATCCAGCAACGGTGTCTCCACTTGCCAGCTTGTTTAACTTCACGCCCTGTTTACTTGGTGGGTAGACATAACTATGCGTAACCTCGTAACATAGGCGTTCTTCGCTGATTTTGACATACTAAGCTTCGTAATTTTATACGATACTCATGGGCTGGACTAATGGTCGCTCTCAGTGTTAAACAGTAAACAAACAAAATTCTCCTAAACTATGTCATCATCCTAGCGTTAAAACTAGATCACTTTCCTACTTTTTCATGTTACCCTTTTTTTTGCATTTCACCATTTTTAGGGTTCTGTAGCGACTTTGGCTAAAGTGAAATCCTTGTTGACCGTTACGTCCCTTGTGTTTGAATGTCAATGACTTTTTCTGGAAGATTACCGAGTTTATGTGAATAAAAGTTAGTAGACAGACTAATCTATCGGTACGCCATTAGATTTAATTATGTATAGTCAAGGTGGGGAAGTCCGGCAGTGGGGTAAGTTTTTACAGCTTTCATTATTTATGTTTTAAACGGAATTTACCGCCCACTACAATTCGAATATAGAGTAAAATGGTGTCTTAGCTTTACTGACCGATTTGTTGTCGTCATAGCTATTCAAATACAGAAATAACAAGAGATGTACGGAGTTCCCCCACTGACGGACTTCCCCACCTTGACTATACACCTAAAGTAGATTTTTTTATTGCACGAGTTCAGCAGACATGCAGACGGCCCACCTGCTCGCTTATGGACATTTGCAATAGAGTCTCATAAGGGAGACTGGAACCTGGCCGCTAATGCCGGAACATAACTCAAGATTAGGCTCCCATAGAGTAAATGGTAACCATAAACAAAATTAAAATTACATAATTAAAATTAACAAATTGGCGATAGGCTAAATAAAACTTTAACAATACTCGTTGACACTTGACATCTTTGTATTCCGTGATCACGGCCACTGAAAAGTGGCCGAAACGTCGGAAAAAACCAAAATCAAATAAAATTACCGCGCTTAAAACCGTTAAAACGTAGTTTTATTATTATAACTCAAGGTTGTTATGGCGGCATACTTTAGGCCAGGTAGCCATCCAGACGGGTAAACACCCTACCACCTGGCTGTTAAATGGTAAACAAACTACGTCATCATCCTAGTGTGAAAACCAGGGGCTCAATTGTGCTATTACTATTATATATATATATATATATATATATATATATATATATATATATATATATATATATACATATATATATATATATAATCCGTGCAGAAACTGAGAAAGAATACAATTTCCTGCGGCCTATTGTAAGGGGCGACAAAACAAGCCACAGCCAGGTGGTAGGGCATTTGGCCGACTGGATAGCTACCACTCCTGGTCTAAAGCAGGTCGCCATAAAAACCTTGAGTTGTGTTCTGGCATTAGTGACCAGGTTCCAGTCTCTCTTAAGAGAGCAGCAGCGCATTTATAGCACCTTTGGTATTGCAAATGTCTATACGCGATGGTAATCGCTTTCCATCAAGTTGGCCGTCTGCCTGTCTGCCGAACTCCTGCAATAAAAAATACTATCTCGTCAAAATAGTCGGACACTATTATCTCAATTTTGATTGCCTGAGATAGCATCTTTGAATTCAGTGCAACTACCAGTCATATTAATGAAAACACACAATTAACTTTTTACAGTATTTACGGCGAGACACGAGAGTTCGCCAGATAATTAACGAATTTGATTTAAAACCGGACAATCTCTTGTCCGGTTTTACCAAGAATTTCTTGACCGGACTAACAAAGACAACTGGACTGTCCGGTCGAAAACCGGAAATCTGGCAACTCTATTCATAAGTAGATCGTCTACCTTATTGCTAGCTTCGCAATAAACACGTTTGAGAAATAGATTTAAAAAATTGTGTGTCCGCAGTTTACTCGCAGTAAAGTGAAACTTCGGAAAATATAATTATATCTACTACGCTTAGTAGACAAGTGTGAACTGAAAATACACTTTCGGATTTCTATTCTATTATAGAAGTCTTTATTCTTAGGTATTATGACCCTTATTCGTAATAATTCAATTCAAATTACACTTTAATACACTAGCATAAAGTTCAAAATTCAATACTCTGTTACGCGCGTATGTGTATCTACGTATAAAAAAATATCTGCCTTAACTACATACCGATAGAGATAAAATTCATTTGAAATCTTTTAAGTTTTATTTAAAGTGAAAATTAATACTAACGAGTAAAGAGAAATATGTTTTATTTCGAATTAAGTAAAGTTGAACTTTATGTGTTGTGCTAAATACGGAACAATTACTTTAACATACATAAATTATAAGCTAGGACATTGAGACATTTATAAATAATCTAATACAATAAAAGAAAACTTATTTGTATATAATATTATCTCGTTAATCCGTTAATTAACGAAGTTAACATTTCGAGTAACGGATTAACTTTTAAGTTAACTTAAAAATATGTTAACGGACTCATTAACTTCCGTTAAATTTCCCAAAATCCGTTAATCGTTAATCCAGCACAATCACAATCTGTTTATTAAATATTATACTGCTATACCCACAAGCGCTGCAGTTGAACGTCTTTTCTCCACGGGCAAGGGGATATACAGCCGAAACGAGCCTTGCTTTCAGACGAGAGCTTCAACATATTAATGTTCATGAAGGGGAATATTCATATTATGCTAGATGACTAAATTGGACGGGTTAGTATGTAGCAATTCGTTTAAATAGTAATTGGTCATTATATTACAATCAAATCGTCTTAAAATTAGTTCGTCTCATTAGTGTTTCGTCCAGAACGCAACTAGTCTATCTTAATAAAGTAAATTCTAAACATGAATCCAAATGAATGAAAAAACATTGTTTGTCAACATGCCTATATTAAACACTCTAATAATTACACCCGTCTTTTTTTTATTTCTAACCTGTAAACTTCCAGAACCAACAGTTTTTATAAGATGCAATTTTTATCACGTGTTATTACCGGATTAACGTTAACTTGCGTAAAATTTTCTAAAATTTAACACTAACTTTTAACGACGTTAACTTTTTTAGTAACGGATTAGCGGTTAACCGAGTTAACTATTTAACAGTGCCTAGCTATGATAATATATATAGAGGGATTATTCCCTCAAGACTATAAGTAGAGTAGATTTTATCTCTTTTTAGTGTCCTTTTTTGTTTCATCGAGTTTCAAATCACAACGATTCTAAGTTTCACTTCAAAATACTTGACGAATGTTCAAATGACGAAACTGGAAGACTGCCTGCATCCTTTTTTATGGTAAACACAGATTTCACAGTCCTATAGCGGTTAGGGAATTATAAAATAAGAACACTGTATCGGGTTATCCTGTTTAATATAGAAATACGAAACAACATAAACATATCTGATATTATATTGTATACAGTTCGCGCAAATATATTATAAGAAGAAGACATACATACATAGATAACTTCACGCCAGTTCCCTTGCGGGGTAGGCACGAACAACAGAGCGCCATTTAGGCTTATTCTTACACACCTCATCTTTGACTATTATCGTCGGCGTCAGTGCAGGAGCTTGTAAATACATTTTTTTTTTCAAATTCTATACAAATATTCAATATTGAAGTGTCTGTTTGTCATGTTAAAATAACAGCTTTTTACTAAATGCATATGACAGTTTATACGGTACTTATATAAATAAGCTTTTTTAAAAAGGTTATTAAATACAAACTTTTGAGATCCTGGATATCATGTAGCCGCAGAGTGCTAACCAAGGCAAGTAAAACGGGTCCAAACACGACGGGTCTATCTTGTTTAGTACAGGAGTTCCTATGGGCACCTTCCGACTCCATCGTCCGATCAGCTCCATGGTACCATATTATTGCATATATACACGCGATATACATATACGTGCAAAATTTCAGCTCAATCGGAAACCGGGAAGTTGGGCAAATTTAACTTGCAAGATTCCACCCGAACTTACATACATCCATTGCAAGTTAAATAAAAGCTAATAAAAAAATATTTTCTTAAAATGTTTGTCTAAATGTTCCGACTAATCTCTGAAACGGCTGGACCGATTTTGACGAGACTTTCACTGGTTGGCCGATGTTATAAGCAATCACATAGGCTACTCTTATTTTGGAAAAAAAATTGAAATGCCCACGCGCATGCCGCCGCTGTCGCCGCACCGGAAGGCAAATTCGATTCCTCGCGGACAAATTCGCGGGTAACAACTAGTTATTACATATAAGTTGTGCAACAGAAGTTTCATTCTTCAGCGCTAACTTCTACCAACGTTTAGATATATAATGTTCAAGTCACGCAGTGGTGGATTTACCAATAGGCGGAGTAGGCTGGAGCCTAGGGCGGCAGATTTGGGGCCAATTTTTTTTATATATTATATCTTACGCAATCTTCAAACTACGGTAAAACGGAGGTCTAATTCAAGACTATATATAGTACACAAATCATAAAGTTACAATTTCATTGTCAAAAAAAATTATCTAATTAATATGATTGTGAATTAGGGTATCGATTTATCGGTAGGGGCGGTAAAAATTGAATAGCCTACAGGCATCATATTTCTAAATGTTGTTCTGCTGTGAAGAAATAAAATTTAGATCCCGATTCCAGCGCCACCTACCGGGTCCAAATGTAAGCTATCCTATCTTTCAAGTCGGATCAAACTGAACACGGTGTGTAAATTTGATTAAAATCGGTCAAGTAGTTTAAGAGTTCATTGCGGACAAACAACGTGACGCGTAATTTATATTATATTTAAACTACTATAATTGTTAATAATCGGACGAAAAGATTATATCGACAAAAAATTTAGTTACAATATCATGCACTGACGCCGAAATTAAGTTATCTTCTTCCACGGTAGTAAATATAGGTCGGTGTTATTGATCAATCATTGAACACAACAGT
The DNA here is from genome assembly GCA_019925095.2 of Dendrolimus kikuchii. Lineage (NCBI taxonomy): Eukaryota > Metazoa > Arthropoda > Insecta > Lepidoptera > Lasiocampidae > Dendrolimus > Dendrolimus kikuchii. Next base: position 13,444,605 of record CM034409.1, on the reverse strand, counting down.
TAAGCCAATATTAGACGGTTCATTTCTCTTTCGATTTATATGAATCAACCAAAGTGATTCATATAAACGTAAAATTGATATATTTGTCATTGAAAACCGTCGTGTCCTTTCAGTTAATTAGCCTTTCAACCAAATTTATCGATAGTCGAAACGTCTAAAATCAGCATTACACTAACCTTCAAAAAAAGCGAGCATCATAGCGTATACGATATTATTATTTTGGGCTTCTTGTTATGGTCTTTGTTTATCTTTACAATTTCCAATGATATGTTTGTAAAGAAACAATTGTTACATAGTACATTATACTAATTGACACTATTATCCATAATATATATCCATAAATGCGAAAGTTTGTACGTCGACTCATCATAACATATCCCCTGAACAGATCGTAACGGATTTTGGCATAGATATTCTACAAAGACCAGGGGCCCAATTCTGCTATTACTATCTCTTTAAAAAAATTTTGTTCGTGTGTGTATGCAGCTCACACGCAGTAGAAGTGGATGTTTAGAGAATAATATAGAATATAAATATAATTCCTTTGCCTACATCCGTCAACATATTATAATTCAATCTAAATTATACTTTAAATCACTAGCATAAAGTACAAAATTCAATACACTGTTACGCACAATTTTCTTCGATTTTTTTTTATTGCAGGAGATCAGCAGACAGGCAGACGGCCCACTTGATGGAAAGCGGTTACCATCGCCTATGGACATTTGCAACACCAAAGGTGCTACAAATGCGCTGCTGCTCTCTTAAGGGAGACCGGAACCTGGTCACTAATGCCGGAACACAACTCAAGATTGTAATGGCGACATACTTTAGATCAGGGGTGGTAGCCATTCAGTCGGGCAAATGCCCTACCACCTGGCTGTGGCTTGTTAAGTCGCCTCTTACGACAGGCCGCCCGGCCGCAGGAAATTGTATTCTTTCTCCGTTCCTGCACGGATAAAATCGATCTACGTATAAAAAAATATCTGCCTTAAGTACATATATACAGATAGAGCTTAAATTTATTTAAAATCTTTTAAGTTTTATTACATTGAAAATTAATACTAACAGGTAAACAAAAATGTGTTTTATTTCGAATTAAATAAGGTTGGATTTTATGTGTTTATCTCTTTTTAAAATCACAACGATTCTAAAGAAGTTTCGCTTCATAAACGCCGGACACTATCATCTCAATCGGAGAACTGCATGATTTCGTATTCCGATAATCCCAATGGCGTGCTTGTGGCAAGGCACTCTATAAATGTTTGAAATTTTTGTAGCTCTTCAATATTCATTTCAACAAGCGCAATTTCTGCTAATATAAATTTTACCCTCATATTATTCTGCCGCGAAAATATTGAGACGATACTATGGATTTAGTAGAATACGAATTTTTGACATTATGGCAATGGAACCGTACTATGATTATCTTCAGAATTGAGCACCTGATAAGAACATAGGATACTTTTCTTAATCTTGAAAATTCCAATATGCGCCTCCCAGATCTTATTTTGTTAGGCGAGTAACAATATCTTCAAGTCTTGCAAATGCGCCCCTGGACAATTGCATTTCTTGTATATCGGGGAATCTTAATAAAACTATTGCATGGCTACAAAATAAAAGGAATTAAAAATTCTTAATATATTCAAGAAATTCAGTGGGTGGAGAGCCAACAATGGTATTTAGTTTACCTTAATTTATAAATTTAAATACAATAAATCAATTCGCTCGCTTTTTTTGAAGGTGACTGTATGATATCAAAAAGTATAAGAGAGATTAATACACAAATAAATATTATTTCAAAACCAAAATTTAACAATTACAGGAACGTATACACGTAAGTACTAAAGCGACGTAAATACACTACGCTGACTTTGGGCCCTTTCTCTAAATCAGGGTAGTTTAATACATCAGAACCAGAATGTATAGCTAGGCCACATCTGCCCTTTTTACCGGGTCCCTAAATCACTGTAGTTAAAACATTTTAGAGAGTTGCATCAACTAAATTTATTATTAAAGTGCAGAATTTTGGTATATATTACACTCTCCCAAACAATTGCAATAATTTAATAATAATAATATTATTATATCAGCCCATAAATTTCCCACTGCTGGGCTCGCGTTTCCTATTATAGGGGGAACGGACAGTATACCCGCCACGCTCGTCGAAGGCGGCTTGACAGGTTTGACATATCGGTTATCTCGATGTGCATGTTGCATCACGATGTTTTCCTTCACCGTTGTTAGCACGTGGTAATTGTAACAATATGCACGTCAGATCAGAAAACTGACTAAGCGGTGCATGCGTTCCGGCCAGGATCGAACCCACGCCCTTTTGATTCTGGGATGCGTGCGCTAGCCATTACGCTACCACGACATGTATTAATTATTTGATATGATAAGTCCTTAGGAAATTTAAAAATAAATTCACCTTTTTGTATTTAGTTTCAATAGTCAGTTTTTTTTTCATTAAAATCTTATCTTATACTAATATATAAAGCTGAAGAGTTTGTTTGTTTGAACGCGCTAATCTCAGGAACTACTGGTCTGATTTGAAAAATTCTTTCAGTGTTAGATAGCCCATTTATCGAGGAAGGCTATAGGCTATATATCATCACGTTAAGAGCAATAGGAGCGGAGCACCAATGAAGAATGTTTCAAAATCGGGGTTTTTTTTAAACTATTCCACGCGGACGAAGTCGCGGGTAGTAACTTTATAACTTTAACAGATGCAACTCCCATTAATTAATTAAACCTAAGACATAACGATTGCAATATAATTGCAGACACTTTGTACTAGTACTATAAAATTTAATACTTTTTCATATTTTATTTTTAGACTAGACTTTAAAATAAATAACTTAATAGAATTTTTAGAAAAAAATGCTTTAAATGTTGCCTATAAGTTGTACAACTGAATATTAATTTCATAAATATATTTTCATTATTATCAATACAGAATTAACTTCGTTTCGTTACACGTTATTCATGAACCGATTTTGATAAAAGTTGAAAAAAAATATTGCTCTTAAAACGTAGTTTGATTATGTATACTAGTCGCGTAGGAAATGTTACTATATTTTAAAGACGTAGCAAAGTAAAAATCAGACGTGTTCATTCTTGTCTAGAAATGAATCAAATATTTAAAAAAAATCAAACAACCTTAATTGTTAAAAAAAAGTCATAAATCATAAGCGACTTCTTAACTGCTTTTTCGTCTTCTTCATTTTATTGTAAACGATTCCAAATTTTGGTTACCTTGAAATCTGGCAACTTAACCAATGGTTGTCAATTTTGCCATTATATGTTTTTGTTTACAAGATTACTATCGTCTTATATTTAATGCTCTAACCAAATATATTTCCGTTTATAATATAAAATATATAATAAAATATATAAGGACCGCGTTCGTAATACCGAAGTAAGAAAGAGAGTTGGTCTGAAAGAGAGTGTCGGGGTGAAGGTAAGGAAAGGAATGCTCCGGTAATAATCGGGCATGTGGAAAGAATGCATGATGAAAGAATGACTAAACAGATATACAATGCAAAAGTGGATGGATGCAGAAGTCGTGGAAGGCCACGACACACCTTCCATGATCAAATTGATCGTGTACTAGCAGAAGGTGATGTCAGGAGCCTTAAGAACAGACGAGCTTGCATGACAAGAGTTATGAATGTCAAAGAGGCAAGCGAGGTGTGTAAGAATAAGCCTAAATGGCACTCTGTTGTTCGTGCCTACCCCGCGAGGGAACTGGCGTGAAGTTATGTATGTATGTATGTATAATATAAAATTATAACCCTATAACAAATTTTGTGTACCTAAATTTAAAAAAAAAGTGTTTTCATATGTGTATATATTGATTTTACTAATACTGTTTCAGGTGGTGGCGGTGAATTAATTCTAGAACAAGTTTTTATTTGTTTTCCCCCCTTTTTTTTGTGTTTTCTTATCTAACTGGTCATCGCCATAAACCTTGCCTTTTCCACACCTGACGTTGGCAGTGATGGTAGTTCGACCAAGAACAAGCCTCTTGCCAAAAAACAAAAAGTGGAGTGAAGTGAAGATTACTATTACTTCTCACAAAATGTCTTTCTTGAGTACATGACTCATACGTGACGTGTTATTTGCTCAAAAAAGTAATTTTGTTACCTAATTGTAATTTCGTAAACCAAAGTCGAACACCTATAATGGCATAATTGTCAACCGGTGGTTAAGTTGCCATATTCCACGGTCTTGTCTTTGTAGACCACGGGCCATAAAAATGGCCCGGACTTTTGGAGGGCTTGCGTGCGGCCATGGGAAGGCCAACACGTAGAGGCCCCTTGACAGATTTAATGTAAATGTGGCGTGACACTGACCGGCGATTATCCCTGTTTACACCCAAGGACAAGCCCCGACCAGTGTAAGACTATTGTGGGAAATGAGGACAAAAAGTACCGGGCTATTGGGGTGAACTGCTAGTGGTACTAGAGGTCTGGGAATATGGGGACTATGGCGTCTACCCGTCGTATTGTTCGGAAAACATAGAAAAATGGGCAGATGGTGACTCGCCACTCCCTGCATGGGCCCCAAAAAATGACATAAAGACAGGGGCAATATGGGTGTGAGTGGCTAATGGGTGTAGAGAGGTGGGCTGCAGGTTCACCCAAGCTATTAATATTATTATTACTACATAACGATATTTTATACATTAAACAAAAAAAAACCTCAAAAATATTCCACAATCCAAAAAAAAAACCATAAAATCACAAATAAGCATTTAAAAATATCACAAATAAAAACTTTTTTTAACGACTAAGATTTTTTAATTTTTTTAAATTGACAATGTCTCAATTCTATTAAAATTGAAAAACAGAAGAACCATCCATTTTCGGCATTAAACATACTTTTTATTTTGGTATATATGCATAATAATTAAACACTTTGTTTCCGAAACGAGAAAAAGATCGTGAATTTCATCGGGTTTTTTTTTGGGTTTTTCTCGATTATTTGCTCATTGAATCCCCACATCTCACTTGAGATTAAAAAAAATACGCCAAAAAAAACAGTCTGACACACACATTTTTTTTATTGCGGAATTGTACAGTATTATCATTTTATATACGTACATAACTCCTTCATCTCTGGGTATTATTGAAAACAAGCTCCAATGGCATTGTTTTATAGTCTAATAAAGGTTTGCATTCACATTAACCTTCATATGAGATAATAATAATGAAAATGATTAAAATGTCTTCAATTCCTAAAAGATATATAAACTGAGATTGTATAACCTGTGTTACATTACACAGGTGAAACTGCGGGAATGTCATAGTTCTTCTACTGATAAATGCCACCAAAGTTATAACAAAACATAAGTATTTGAACATTTTTTCACAAGAATATGACTACTTAGTTATATTTTTGTTTTTGAACTTTTGACGGTATTGATTTTCTTATAAGTTATAATTTATAAAAAATACCAATTACTTTTTCATTCTTATTACGTTTATCAGCGTTCATACTTTTAACAGTGTGGATACTGTTATCAGCATTTATACTTTTAACAGTGTGGATACTGTTATCAGCATTTATACTTTTAACAGTGTGGATACTGTTATCAGCATTTATACTTTTAACAGTGTGGATACTGTTATCAGCATTTATACTTTTAACAGTGTGGATACTGTTATCAGCATTTATACTTTTAACAGTGTGGATACTGTTATCAGCATTTATACTTTTAACAGTGTGGATACTGATATCAGCATTTAAACTTTTAACAGTGTGGATACTGTTATCAGCATTTATACTTTTAACAGTGTGGTTACTATTATCAGCATTTATACTTTTAACAGTGTGGATACTGTTATCAGCATTTATACTTTTAACAGTGTGGATACTGTTATCAGCATTTATACTTTTAACAGTGTGGATACTGTTATCAGCATTTATACTTTTAACAGTGTGGATACTGTTATCAGCATTTATACTTTTAACAGTGTGCATACTGTTATCAGCATTTATACTTTTAACAGTGTGGATATTGTTATCAGCATTTATACTTTTAACAGTGTGGATACTGATATCAGCATTTAAACTTTTAACAGTGTGGATACTGTTATCAGCATTTATACTTTTAACAGTGTGGATACTGTTATCAGCATTTATACTTCTAACAGTGTGGATACTGTTATCAGCATTTATACTTTTAAGTGTTGCTATTTTTATTACCACTTATACTTTTAACAGTTTTGATACTTTTTTATCAGTACTGATACTTTTAACAGATTAATACTTTGTCATGTTACATACCAGGGCCAGCTTTACTTGGGAGTGCCAGGGGTCCGTGATACCAGGCACAGGATCAATCACCATTTAAAGCAGATACCTTGCATAATCGGATTTAAATTAAAAAATTAAAGTAAAAAAAACTGCCAATCGTAGAACTGCATGTCAGAAGTGAAAACTGTGTGAAATCTCAGCGTGACGATCACGCGAGTTCAGTGCTTTTTCTTAATCCCAAGAGTGTGTAACGTGCCTAATGAAGTTTTCACTTTATTTTTATTTTTATTACTTATGGGGAATATACAAATATTTATGGGGAACATCTATTTAATAAGTTAGAATTGCTGCCTTTATTTTTTAATTATTGGTAAGGCAGGCGCAGCTGCTTGTCGCACCCCGGGGTCCAATAATAATATATTTAAGACGGCCCTGATAGATAACTTACACTTCAATTTTCTTTAATTATTTTATAAAGTATGAATATTGATATTCTAGTTCTAAAGTTTGTCAGTATCAATACTTTTTATCAGTGACAATACTTACCATACAAGAATAAATAATGTAAAGAGATTTTTCTATCAAAGTGATTATCGACCCTGCTAATAAATATATCATCATAATCGCAGTATTTTAACTGAAATGTCATTAAATTGTGCGTTCAGTCGGGAACTATCCAGCTGTCATAAATGTATTGCCAGTCGATCGATTTGAAGTATGGATGCCGTTTGATCTCTTCGATGCCATCTTTGCCTGAACCTAAACGCTCTGATGGCTCGTATGTCAGAAGCTGAAAAAAAAAACAAGTTGGCGGTAGGCTAAATAAAACTTTAACAATACTCATTGACACTTGACATCTTTGTTTTCCGTAATCACGAAACGTCGGAATAATGTAAATCAAACAAATTACCGCGCTTAAAACCGTTAAAGAGGATATAATTATTACGCTTATCATAAATATTAAAACCAATTTACATCTGTAAACAGTATTCTTAGACAAGATAGAAAAGTAGACAACTTTGATCAAAGTAATTCTAAACTTTACTGTCAAACAGTTAAAACATAATTTTCTGTGTAGTCTGTTCTATGACTTGGTTTGAAAAGGTAACATGTGCTCGCGGAACGTTAAATGAATCAATTTGAAAACTGGCCAACATTTTCATACCACGACTGTACTTTAAGAATAAAACTACGAAACGAGTTTATTACTTTCAAAGTCAAAGTAATTGATTTTGTGTATACAGGTTTGAATATGATGTCCATAATTATAACAATTTAGGTATCACTACTGTACCCTGCTTATAAAATACATACATACATACATACATAACTTCACGCCAGTTCCCTTGCGGGGTAGGCACGAACAACAGAGTGCCATTTAGGCTTATTCGTACATACCTCACTTGCCTCTCTTACAACTAGGTCACTCATCCGCACCCCAACATCCATCAATCTTATTCTCTGGAGACAATCGTCCAGGTATAGGATGAACAGCAAAGCCGACAGCACGCAGCCCTGTCGGACGCCAATATTGACGTCAAACCAGGGCGACAGGCTGCCATCCAGCCGCACGCATGCCATACAGTCCTCGTAAGTGGACTGCACAGCACGCATCAGTTGGCCATCAATCCCATATCTGGGCAATATGTCCCAGAGGTCCTTCCGCACAACCCTGTCAAATGCTTTCTCTAGATCCACAAAACCGCAGAAAACCTTCCGGCCCATAGCCAGCTGCTTCTCTACGATATTGCGGAGAGAGAAAACTTGATCCATACATCCCCTTCCATTTCTGAAGCCACCTTGTGCATCCCACAATAATCCATCGGATACCACTCTCATTCTCTTTTCAATAATCTTCGTATACACTTTAGATGCTGTGCTGATCAAACTGATGGCCCTGTAGCTGGCGCACTCCATACGTGACCCCTTGCCTTTATACAAGGGCACGATGACAGCACGCCTCCAGTCCTTGGGAACTTTTCCCGTCCTCCAGCACAAATTGCATAAGGACAGGAAAGCGTCCCGGACGCAGGTTCCACCATATTTGATCATCTCAGCAGACACACTATCGATTCCTCCTGCCTTTCCATTTTTCAGACTTCTTATCGACCATTCGATCTCTTCCAAAGTGATCTCGGATGCTGCTGCTGATGCTTATAAAATAGCTTACAAAATAATTGAATATTATATAAAAGAAAGTCGTGTTAGTTACGTTAATTATAACTCAAGAACGGCTGTATCGATTTGGCTGAAAATTGTTCGGGAGGTAGCTTAGAACTAGGAGACGGACATAGGATACTTTCTATCCCGTTGGAACTGGTAGGTGGCGCTGAGATCGGGTTCTAGAATCCTCCTAATCACCTGGAGCGATTTTGGTGATTTTGTTTTTGTGTTTGAGTGGGTCCTCGGATGGTTTAAATCCACAATTGGAACCGGTAGGTGGCGCTGAGATCAGGTTCTAGAATCCTCCCAAGCACCTGGAGCGATTTTGGTGATTTGGTTTTTGTGTGTTCGGGTGGGTCCTCGGATGGTTTAAATCCACAATTGGAACCGGTAGGTGGCGCTGGGATCGGGTTCTAGATTTTTATTTTTTCAGAGCAGGACAACGTCTGCCGAGGCCGCTAGTAATTTATAATAATAATGATTAATACTTAGGATTTCTCATGTCACAGAATCAGACTCCTGTATCAATATTTGGGGTCAGAAAGATACTCATGTATTGTGTAATATTCTTTATTTATTAATAATGGTCGTAATTTTATTTTTAAGCTTTTGATGTTGGTTTCCTTAATTTTTAGTGGTAGTTTATTGTAAATTTTAGTCGTCATACAGAATAGACTGTTTCGAAATAAAGTGGTTTTCGAAGGAAATGAAAGCAGGTATGTGCTGTTGTGGCGCTTACTGTTGCATTTAGTGTATAAATGTTAATTATTTTTAACTAGCTGAGCCGCGGCTCAGAATCAATAAATAAAAAAGCTGAATGATAATTGCAGAATGTTTCAACTTTAGTAAAAAATATGGTCAAAACTTAACCGGAACGAATATCAAGCGTTTGACATTCAAGACCCGAAAATGAAAAAAAAAAATCACTTTTAAATTTAATTTGATTTCTGAACGACGGGACGAACATCAAATGTTTGACAGGTAGGAATAGTTTCTAAGGGAAAGCGAAATTGTTATTTTTACTATATTCCAAGCATTTGTTTTCATATTTACTCACCTTCTAAACCTTCCTTGGACTTCCACAAATAATTCAAACCCAAAATTAGCCAAATCAGTCCAGCCGCTCTCGAGTTTTAGCGAGACTAACGAACAGCAATTGATTTTTGTATATATAGACAAGACAAGACAACAATTTTAATTTTTTCCTAGTACCTAGAGTAGGGTTCGGGCATGTTGAAAGAATGCATGATGAAAGAATGACTAAACAGATATACAATGCAGAAGTCGTGGAAGGCCACGACACACCTTCCATGATCAAATTGATCGTGTACTAGCAGAAGGTGATGTCAGGAGCCTTAAGAACAGACGAGCGTGCATGACAAGAGCTATGAATGTCAAAGAAGCAAGTGAGGTGTGTAAGAATAAGCCTGAATGGCGTTCGTGCCTATCTCGCAAGGGAACTGGCGTGAAGTTATGTATGTATGTATGTACCTGGAGTAGAAAATGTTCTTACCTGTGTCAGCAACGACTGCACTTCCATTGGCAAACCATCGGGCATTTGTAATATTGTGTGACTAGTGAACGTGCTTCTGTGGTAATATGACAACGGCTGCGAAATAAATAAATCGGCAGATAAAAACATACGTTAGCTACGTTCCACTAGAGACTCACAACGACCACGTTCACGACCGCGATTTGTCCCGTACCACTTGCTTGCCGGCGTTAGAATCGTAAACCCAAGTGGAACTTGGTTATTCGATCCACCTCTTGAGATGGGTTGTTGTGAGCGTTGTGTTATCGAAAATGATGATGTCGTTAGTGACGTTTTCGCCACGACCAGAACGACCGCGGTCGCCTCGTGGAACGGCTAACGGAGCATTTTGGGCGTTATGAGCTGCTAATGGAACGCGCTGTATGTATGTCCTCAAGCTACGCTTGTGTTATATGGGTAACCAGGATATGCCCGCGACTTCGTCTACGTTCGACTTGAAATTCCCGCGGGAATCCCGAGATAAATAATATCACACATGTTATTACATTAAACTTGCTATTGATTAGTAAAAAATCACATCGGCATTCGATTTTTTTGTAATCTAGCCATTTTAAATAATTCCCAGAAAAAATCGCGCCGAGATCCCGAGATAAAAAGTAGCGCATATTTTAAGTCTAAAAAATTGCTGTCGATCTGCGAAATCGCAACGAAATCGGCCCAGTAGTTTTTACGTGAATCCCGAAAAAACACAAACAGATAAGAAATCTAAAAAAATTGCCTCGTGTTCTCCATCGTTTATAATTTACATAATGTATTTCAGATGTTTTTTTTTTAAATAACTTCAATGTACAGACATGCATTTACATGCATATACGGCTATAACGCTTTTTCGTGACAGAAAAATCCTAAGACCCTCCGTCTATATAGAAGTTTCACTTCAAAAATCCTAATACTCCCTGTCTATATAGAAGTTTCACTTGAAAAATCCTAATACCCCCGTCTATATAGAAGTTTCACTTCAAAAACCCTAATACCCCCCGCCTATATAGAAGTTTCACTTCAAAAATCCCATTGCCCCCCGTCTACATAGAAGTTTCACTAGAAAAATCCCAATACCCCCAGTCTATATAGAAGTTTCACTTGAAAAATCCTAATACTCCCGTCTATATAGAAGTTTCACTTCAAAAACCCTAATACCCCCCGCCTATATAGAAGTTTCACTTCAAAAATCCCATTGCCCCCCGTCTACATAGAAATTTCACTAGAAAAATCCCAATACCCCCAGTCTATATAGAAGTTTCACTTGAAAAATCCTAATACCCCCGTCTATATAGAAGTTTCACTTCAAAAACCCTAATACCCCCCGCCTATATAGAAGTTTCACTTCAAAAATCCCATTGCCCCCCGTCTACATAGAAGTTTCACTTGAAAAATCCTAATACTCCCGTCTATATAAAAGTTTCACTTCAAAAACCCCAATACTCCCCCTCTATATAGAAGTTTCACTTGAAAAATCCTAATACCCCCGTCTATATAGAAGTTTCACTTCAAAAATCCCAATGCCCCCCGTCTACATAGAAGTTTCACTTCAAAAATCCCAATACCCCCGTCTTTATAGAAGTTTCACTTCAAAAATCCCAATGCCCCCCGTCTACATAGAAGTTTCACTTGAAAAATCCTAATACCCCCGTCTATATAGAAGTTTCACTTCAAAAATCCCAATGCCCCCCGTCTACATAGAAGTTTCACTTCAAAAATCCCAATACCCCCGTCTTTATAGAAGTTTCACTTCAAAAATCCTAATACCCCCGTCTATATAGAAGTTTCACTTCAAAAATCCCAATACCCCCGTCTATATAGAAGTTTCACTTCAATAACTTAAATAAACTAGTCTAGCAGCCGATTCGTCAGTGAACTGCCCAACTCTTCCGACCGCATATGCGCTGTTGCAAGTACGTACCACTCCGCACAAGAGCTCGTACATGACTGCGCCGTAGCTCCAGAAGTCGCAGACGCCCTCCCCGCAGGCGGCTTCCCCCTCCACGGCGCCGACGCCGTACAACTCGGGCGCCACGAACAGGTCCGGCTGGGGGGCGCGGCGAAGCCTGTCCAGGCGCATGTCTTCGCCGGGATAGTGCATGAAGTAGGTCAGGATCACCTGACCCCTGTCGCCCAGCAGGATGTTCGATGGATTCAAGTCCCTATGAAAGGTGATTTTTTTTTATTGCATGAGTTCAGCAGACAGGCGAACGGCCCACTTGATGGAAAGCGGTTACCATCGCCTATGGACATTTGCAACAGCAAAGTTGCTACAATTGCGCTGCTGCTCTCTTAAGGGAGACTGGAACCTGGTCCCCTAATGTCAGAACACAACTCAAGGTTGTTATGGCGACATTTGTTCAGGCGGGCAAATGCCCTACCACCTGGCTGTGGGTTGTTTTATCGCCTCTTACGACAGGCCGTAAGAAATTGTATTCTTTCTCCGTTCCTGAACGGATAAAAAATAAAGAGATTTAATTTATATCGATACTAATAAATTATAAAGAAGTAAAATATGTCAGTTTGTTAGTTTGTTTGTAGGAAGTACTGAACTGATTCTACCACGATATAAATTATGAGTAAGAAGATATATAATACTAGTTGACCCGAGCCCACTTCGTTGGGCGTCATTTAAAAAAAATATATATGCACCCACACACGCGCACACGCATACACGCACACACATATCATGGTTTAATTAAGCTTTGTAGCCTTTAATTAATTCATGAACGCAGAAAGCACTCGCAGTGCCTCGTACGAGGATGTGCGCAATTCTTGCGTGGAACGTTATTGCTGTAACATATTTGACAGGCGTTCACGTGCCCACTTCTTTGGGTGTAAAACATTTTTACTTTTTTTATTTATTTATTAATCACAATCGAATATAGCCTATGTCACTCAGTAATAACTTAGCTTTCTACTGGGGAAAGAATTTTTAAAATCGGCTCAACAGTTCAAGAGATTATTTTATACAAACAAATAAACTCACAAACTTTACCTCTTTTTAATATCACTGTACATTGAAGTAAAGGTGAAAGAAAAGTGAGAGGTATAAAAGCTTAGAATAATTATTTTCTACGATACCTGCATATAACCCCACTGTTGTGCAAGCTCTCGATGGCTGTTAGGATTTCCGCCCCCCACTTACAAACAGCGGAGGGGGGCAAGACGTCTCTAGGCTGTAAAGGTAGCTGAAAAAACAAATTTATATTAAAAATATTTTTGAAGCAACAACAAAAAAAAACTGATTCTACGGCACGCGAAGCTGGCGGGTATCAGCTAGTAAAATATAAAAATTTCTATATTTTGCAAATAATTTTTTGTTGTGTTTTTATGTCCCACCGACTTCAAGATGTTGTAGAAACTATTTGTTCTTTGCCTTTTAGTTACTTTTGAAGTCGATTTTGTTTTTTTTTTCTACTTTTTACTTAACGCAAATACTTGAATAGTTTTAGAAAAAAAATATGACACATTGTAACGTAATATTAGACAAATATTTAAAAAGAAATATTAAAATCTAAAATAAATATAAATATAATATTAAAGTATATATAAGTCGTGGAAGGCCACGACACAACTTCCATGATCAAATTGATCGTGTACTAGCGGAGGGTGATGTCAGGAGCCTTAAGAACAGACGAGTGTGCATGACAAGAGTTATGAATGTCAAAGAAGCAAGTGAGGTGTGTAAGAATGGGCCTAAATGGCGCTCTGTTGTTCGTGCCTACCCCGCAAGGGAACTGGCGTGAAGTTATGTATGTATGTATAATATTAAAATAATAAACGCGAGCATCGCCACGTTACCGCACTGGCTTTTAGTGGTCTAAGCAACCGGTCGCGGCGGCTCGCGGGCCGGCGTTTTGACAGCACATCGGTGCTCGGTGGGTCATGATTCGTCATAGATTTTTAGAACCACCAACACGTCGTTAATAAAAAGTTTTACTCTTAACTTAACATTTATTAAGATTATTTTAAATAAAAACTTAAATCTAACTACATATATTTAGTGTTTATAACCCACGTTTTGGGTTTTTTTATAATTATTTTGGAGTGCACCTGGAAAGTCATCCCCGGCTGTCCAAGACACCAAGCCCAGTACCGTCGGCACCACCCCTGGACTTGCGGACACTTCAGGGCAGTACCGCCACAAAAATCGAAACGACAGCCAAGGCGAAACTAACCCCGCTCTCCTATATTTTTTTTTTAAATTTAATACACGTATGCGGTATGATATAGTCGTATTATTATATTACCCGCTACAACATGTTGTACGTGCCTACAATATTCAAGGGTTGCTCTAGATGTCCACGCGATCCACCAATTAGATGCTGATTTGGTGACAATGGGACCACTTCGGAAATATACTCTTACGAATAAATAAAAAACCAGACGAATTGAGAACCTCCTTTTGTAAAGTCGGTTACAAATATCGTCTTTTTACCGCCATGTTATCGTAAGCGAGATTTGGACTTGAGTATATTAATTGTTGCAAAAGGTATTTTAAATTATTATTTTGTTTTAAGACTGAGTTTTGAAGTGAAACTTCTATATAAACGAGGGGTCTTGGGATTTTTCTGTCACGAAAAAGCGTTACGGCCGCGTGAAGGAGCGGTATATACATTTAGACTAGGCGTGGTGAGAGGCGGATGGATGGATGCAGAAGTCGTGGAAGCTCACGACACATCTTCCATGATCAAATTGATCGTGTACTAGCAGAAGGTGATGTCAAGAGCCTTACGAACAGACGAGCGTGCATGACAAGAGTTGTGAATGTCAATGAAGCAAGTGAGGTATGTAAGAATAAACCTAAATGGCGCTCTGTTGTTCGTGCCTACCCCGCAAGAGAACTGGCGTGAAGTTATGTATGTATGTGGTCAGAGGCAGCATAATTTTAAAGATGCGTTATGGATGCGTTTTTTGGTTCCGGATCGAATTCAGTTTTTTTGTTTGATAGAATAAAATATGTTTAAATAAAAAATGTACTAATTAAAATGTATCTCACCTAACCAAATCATAATTTGCAATAAACCTGCGAAAAATCGAAATATGTCCTGGGCCACATAGTAGAAGTGAAACTTCAACGGACAAGTGGCAAAACGAATCGCAACAAAATTTCAACTTGAAGTTTTACAGGTAGGTTTTTAAATTGGACAAGTACATGAACAATTTCCACTTGTCCGTTGAAGTTTCACTTCTACTATGTGTCCCGGCACACATTTCGATTTTTTATTGAGTAGGGTCTAATCTTAGTAAAACTGAAAAATCTTAATAGAAAATAATAGGTTCTTTTGCAACAAAAAATATACATACATAACTTCACGCCAGTTCCCTTGCGGGGTAGGCATGAACAACAGAGCGCCATTTAGGCCCATTCTTACACACCTCACTTGCTTCTTTGACATTCATAACTCTTGTCATGCACACTCGTCTGTTCTTAAGGCTCCTGACATCACCCTCCGCTAGTACACGATCAATTTGATCATGGAAGGTGTGTCGTGGCCTTCCACGACTTCTGCATCCATCCACTTTTGCATTGTATATCTGTTTAGTCATTCTTTCATCATGCATTATTTCCACATGCCCGAACCACCGGAGCATTCCTTTCCTTACCTTCACCCCGACACTCTCTTTCAGACCAACTGTCTTTCTTACTTCGGTATTACGAACGCGGTCCGCGAGCGTCACTCCGCAGATTTTGCGCAGTGCTCGCATCTCGACCGCGTTTACTCTACTTTCATGCTCTCTCTTCCATACCCAACTCTCGCTTCCATACGTGAGCGTAGGTACCAGCACCGCGTTGTGTACGGCGAGCTGGGCCTTCTGGCTGAGGTTCTTAGCACCTAGAAGTTTACCTAACGCTCCATTCAAACTATTCCCCAAATTTACAAAAAATATACTATTATTAAATAATATTTACACTCTTCAACTCCGTATACTAAAGTCATCGTGCCACATGACATTAAGGTTCGACATTGTGGAGTCCTACCAATACAAACGAAAACAGAATATATGATACTTAAAGAAAACTACTTTAAAAACCAAGAATCACAAATAAAAAAACAACACAAAACACACACAAGATCGATCTCAAAACAGACATTAACCCTCCCACCCCACAATAACCACTATGGCAAGTACACAACAAACTATATAATACCCAAATTAAATGATCAATTGCCCACTTCACTAAGAGAATCTTTAAATGTCAAAAATACAACACAGAAATTAAATAGTACATTATGGTACTAGTGTGTAACATTGGTGATTACCGCCGAGGTGCCATTGAGACTCGAGCCGTAGGCGAGGGTCTTAAGAGAGCCGAGGACGGTAATCATCAACACACACGTGTATCACACGACGTTTTTCAACACACTTGTGAATAAAATAACAACAAAAACTCATTTTATTTTTAGTAGATAAAAAAAGTTATATATGAGTGAAAGTTTTACATTATATTAAATTTGTATGTATTTGCCCCCGAAAGATTGACTTCATTTTATATCGCAAACTATACCACACCCGTCTATATGTAAACTACATAAATGACAAAACTTGACAAAAATGACAAAATAGATAACATGGTCCAAGTCGACCAACTGGACCCAGTGGATCCAGTGGACAAAGTGGACCCAACTGTGAAGGAAAGGCACATAGAAGGCACTCGTATTATTACGTGATCCAATTCCTTAACGTATGGCCAATACAATTACTTAGAAAAATTGCAGTGTGAGAGAACTTAGGGAAGAAAAATTAAAAATCGGGATACGTGGTTAACCTTGATTTATACCTTAAAAGTTACACGTAATGGAGTGAATACATATAGATAGGTGCATTTTAAACGATGTGCACTTAATACAAATAATGAACTCCTGCACAAACATTATGGCAGCTTTGTTTTTTTTTTCTGTTTAACTGCAGACGAACGAGATTGTCCGCATAGTATCTTTTTTGTTTTTTCACTTTATTGGTCTACATTTTCTTTCTTATCGCTACTTATTATCTATTAAACACAAATAATTTTACTCTTTGGGAGTAGGTTGGTTTTGGTTGGACGAGGTTGGAAGTGTGTTTGGGAAGTGCGATCGGGATATAAGGGGGTAGGAATTCAGGGGATGTAGTATGGGGTGGGAATGGTAAGGTTGTGTACAAATTCTTTATTTATTTTTAATAATATTGCCAAATAATTTACATTAACTTTGTTAGCCCGTGTACCTTTGCCAAAAATATCCGACTTCATAACATGCAGTGACAGCCTATATGTATTAACGTTCGTGACTACGCATGTTATCTGCACATACGATGTGACTAGTTACATGTGAATATTGATGTACAAGTTTTTATTTTTATTTTATTTTACATACATACATAACTTCACGCCAGTTCCCTTGCGGGGTAGGCACGAACAACAGAGTGCCATTTAGGCTTATTCTTACACACCTCACTTGCCTCTTTGACATTCATAACTCTTGTCATGCATGCTATATTATTTTATTTATTTATTATTTCCTAAAATTTGAAATTGCGAGGGTGTGTTGCATCACACGCAAACCTCATAGGTTTAAGTGGTGCCTTATTTGTATTTATGATGTAAATTTTTAATATAGATAAATAATAAAACTACGTTTTAACGGTTTTAAGCGCGGTAATTTTATTTGATTTTAGATTTCAATAGAGAAGATGGTTGGCAAGTACCACCTGTTTGGGATCCAATTATCAAAACTATTAAGATCCAAATCCAGCAAAAACCAGCTGCCAAACCTCAAGACACTGTGAGCTCTTTCTGCGTACAACGGAACACAAACCAACTTGACTGATAATTATTTTTATTTTTCCTTCCACCCATTTTAATATTATATAAAATGATTAGAGCTAGGCATGTTTGCTGAAGAGTTTCTTGCGCCGCTTCTTCTCTTCAAGCCATAACATGTTGCGAAGCGGTAGTAAATTAGATTAGGCTCCCATAGATTAAATAATAACCATAAACAAAATTAAAATTAAATAATTAAAATTAATAAGTTGGCGGTAGGCTAAATAAAACTTTAACAATACTCGTTGACACTTGACATCTTTGTCTTCCGTGATCACGGCCACTGAAAAGTGGCCGAAACGTCGGAAAAACCAAAATCAAATAAAATTACCGCGCTTAAAACCGTTAAAACGTAGTTTTATTATGTATACAAGTCGCGAAAACTTAAGAAAATATTATAGATAAATAAAAAAAAAAACTTAAGTCCAAGTATGTCTTAAGACGCTTATAAAATAAAATAAAAATAAAATGGCGGTAAAAGCTCGATATAAACTTCTATTGTGTGCTAAGCCTTTGCCGGCCTAATACTCCAGTCAAATTAAGTTTGAAATCAAAATTCATCACTCAAGTGTGCATTTTTGATGTAATGTAGTTTTCATGATACAAAAACAATGTGTGAAGGTTTCCGTGCCGGCAACCCCCGGTAAGGGCTTAATTTTTTTAGTTTCTTTTTGCAATCATTCGAAAACGGTTAAAGTTAGAAAAAAAAGTTCAAATACAAATTTGTAGAGCTTAAAATTTTACATAAAAAATGTATTGTGACTTTTTTTCTCTGCTCAAAATTAACTGAGTTAGGGAGATTTAAGTTTAAGGTATTTAAAAAAAATGTAGGTAGTAGAAAAATAAGCGTATTTGTAAACGCACTTTCCCTTATTTACTATGGTCTGGGTGTTTGTAATCGGCTCCAGTACATTTTTTTATTTCAAAATCTTTCAAAAACTTTTAGTTTTCATCAAAATCGGCGCATAGCTTTGAGTATTTTTCGCTATATCTGATATATTCAGATTTTGCCTTAAAACTCCAGTTGAAAAATTCACCCTGTATATAAAAATGTTTTTATGCAGAATTATTAAATA
Organism: Dendrolimus kikuchii; assembly: GCA_019925095.2. Taxonomy (NCBI): domain Eukaryota; kingdom Metazoa; phylum Arthropoda; class Insecta; order Lepidoptera; family Lasiocampidae; genus Dendrolimus; species Dendrolimus kikuchii. The sequence continues at coordinate 13,425,764 of CM034409.1, read as the reverse complement.
TAACTTACTGTATAAGTAGGTGTAACATTTCTCACAGTGACTTCACACGCCCTATTCATTTCATTGTCCAAGACCCGTACACCGTCAATATCGCTATCAATCTTTTTATCAGTCTTATCTCCATTACTCAACGCTCTATCAACATTCAACAACAATTTCTGCGAATTCATTACTAACTCCGTTACTGTAAGATCATTATTTTCATTATTTCTTGCATCCATATTATTATTCTTTGTTTCATTTTCGATTTGTACTGATATTTTACGCTGGCTTTGTGCTACATCAATCGGGCTTGATTGTATACTGACGGTGGGGTTTACACGATCAATATTATCATTTTCTATATCAATATTTTTAGTTTTTGGTTCTGTAAATACGTTTTCTAGATTCACCTCTCTGGCTGGTGTATTAGGTTTTGACTTTGCATAATTTTTTATATAACTGAACAGTTTTTCACCTGGAGCGTATGCAAGTATCAAGAATATTAGGTTTGTTGTCTCTATGTAGGCGTGTAGTGGTACCATATACGGTATAACTGTCGGAAGTATCGGGGTTCGAGTCTCGTTTGTTCTTTGTAGGAAATATTCATCAAATTCTGTCAAATTCTTTGGTACTTTTCTGATAACCTGAAAAGATTATAAAATGTCTTAATTTTTATGCAAAATGCAACCATATTTTTGTGTTATTAAATAAGTATTGTGGGTCAAAATTTATATACTAATAAAATAAAATAACGAATTTGTTTGCATGAAAATTTGGTCTTTTTTGCTTAAACCTCGTTTAACCTTATTTTTACATATAAAACCCAATAAAGGAAGCCATATCAGAGGCGATAAAACAATCGAGGTGGTAGGGTATTTGCCCGTCTGGATGGCTACCACCCCTGGTCTAAAGTATGCCGCCATAACAACCTTGAGTTGTGTTCCGGCGTTAGTGACCAGGTTCCAGTCTCCCTTATGAGAGCAGCAGCGCATTTGTAGCACCTTTGGTGTTGCAAATGTCCATAGGCGATGGTAATCGCTTTCCATCAAGTGGGCCGTCTGCCTGTCTGCTGAATGTGTGCAATTAAAAAAAAGCTAGGTATTAGCCAGGGTTCGACTTCAAACTCTAGTAGTAAACCAAAAACACCAAAAATAAGAAGTAAATGCTATAAAGAAGTTGTTCGTTTATACACAAATACATACATACATAACTTCACGCCAGTTCCCTTGCGGGGTAGGCACGAACAACAGAGCGCCATTCAGGCTTATTCTTACACGCCTCACTCGCTTCTTTGACATTCATAACTCTTGTCATGCACGCTCGTCTGTTCTTAAGGCTCCTGACATCACCTTCTGCTAGTACACGATCAATTTGATCATGGAAGGTGTGTCGTGGCCTTCCACGACTTCTGCATCCATCCACAAATACATGCACAATGAATAATTAAATTTATTACTTAACAATACAAATCTCCCTCACCTTCATAGCATAACAGTTTTGCTCCGCTTGGTGTAATACGAGCATTATACTCGAGCCCAATATGGCCAGTACTCTATACAAGGAGAGCTCGTCGTAAGACCGCTTGAGCATAGACAACGGTATCGGGCAGTGGACTGAACGGCTCATACTCTCGTCTCTCTCTGGTAATAGCTGATAGAAAGAGATGACTAGAGATGAATATAAATGAGTTCCTAAAAATTTTCTTAACAAAAACAAAACCCAAATGAAAAAAATGTTGTAATTTAAAATGATCCAATGACTTACAATTTTTAGACTAATGATATTTACTTTTTTATTATCTCTATTTTATTAGTAATTATTGCGGTGAAATTTTTTTTTGTTTTGTTTTTGTTCAATATTGATCTCATGTAAATTAAATGGACATTTTATGTAATTTTCGTATAATTGTAATCCCTATTAATATTATAAATGCGAAAGTAACTCTGTCTGTCTGTCTGTTCCGTTTTCACGTAAAAACTACTGGACCGATTTGGCTGAAACTCAGTATATATATATATATATATTTTCGATGCCGAGAATGAACATAGGATACTTTTTATCCCGGAAAATGGGATAGTTTCCGGGATAAAAGTATATTTGTCTTTTTGTTTGTTATCCTTTTATGGAAAGACTATTGGACCGATTTGGCTGAAACTCGGTACATATATAATTTGAATACCGAGAGTGCCCAAGGGATACTTTTTATCCCGGATAATGGGATACATTTTGGGATAGATTTATGTAAAGTTTATCCCGGAAACTAGGACAGGTTTTGTGATTTTGTCCATTTCGTCCACTGGGTCCACTGGGTCCACTGGGTCCATTTGGAACACTTAGCCTACTAGGTCAACTGGGTCCACTGGGCCCACTGGGTCCACTTTGACCACTGGGTCCACTAGGCCAGTTGGGTCCACTTTGTCCACTGGATCCACTGGGTCCACTTTGACCACTGGGTCCACTAGGCCAGTTGGGTCCACTTTGTCCACTGGATCCACTGGGTCCACTTTGATCACTGGGTCCACTAGGCCAGTTTGGTCCACTTTGTCCACTGGATCCACTGGGTCCAGTTGGTCGACTTGGACCATGTTATCTATTTTGTAATTTTTGTCAAGTTTTTTCATTTATGTAGTTTACATATAGACGGGTGTGGTATTATAAAATGAAGTGAATCTTTCGGGGGCAAATGCATACAAATTTAATACAATGTAACCTGTACCACTTGCTTTTTAAACAAGAGATACGCACTAGAGGTTGACCCGCGGCCCAGCCGCGGGGTAAACTCTAGTTTATATATATATTAGCTGACCCGGCAAACTTCGTACCGCCTCAGAATCAATAAATAAAAAACGTTGATTTCTGAACGACTTTTAAATTTAATTGATTTCTAAACGACGGGACGGACATTCAAATGTTTGACAGGTAAGAATAATTTCTAAGGGACAGCGAAATTGTTGTTTTTACTATATTCCAAGCATTTTTTTCACATTTACTCACCTTTTAAACTTTCCCTGAACTTCCGCAAATATTTCAAAACCAAAATTAGCCAAATCAGTCCAGCCGTTCTCGAGTTTTAGTGAGACTAACGAACAGCAATTGATTTTTATATATATTAGATAGATATATATATATATATACATATTGTAATTAACTGTTTGAGCCAATTTCTATTTTTATTATATAAATTATTTTTTAGTGGAAACTTGATTGATATATGCATTAATTTTGTGTTTTATATTTAAGAATATTAATTATTGTACGTTTCGCAACAAATTTAATAAATGAAACCGACTTCAGACTAAAAGTTGCATTTTGCAATTTTGATGTTGTTTCTTATGTTATATATTAATTTTTGATTTTTAGTTTGAAGTAAAAAAACCCACTTTTAGTCGCTTAAATAGCTTTAGAAATAATATTTTTCTAATCTCATAAGCGGAAGTACGCTTAAAGTTACGTGGATCACAGGGATGAAAACAGTACTTTCGACGCTGTTAAACGATTTTCCCCGCTGACAAAAAATTTAAAAACTATGCGATGTCCGACATTCTATACAGCCACTGTTAAATCGCGGCATAAAATTATAATTAAAAAATGTCAACAATTTTGCAACATAATTTTAAACTCATAATTTACTTTTCAATAAATTATTATTTAATTTACATACATTTTCAGCTAAATATATACTATCGTAATATATACTTATCCGTGCAGGAACGGAGAAAGAATACAATTTCCTGCGGCCGGGCGGCCTGTCGTAAGAGGCGACAAAACAACCCATAGCCAGGTGGTAGGGCATTTGCGCGACTGGATGGCTACCACCCCTGGTTTAAAGTATGTCGCCATAACAACCTTGAGTTGTGTTCCGGCATTAGTGACCAGGTTCCAGTTTCCCTTAAGAGAGCAGCAGCGCATTTGTAGCAACTTTGCTGTTGCAAATGTCCATAGGCGATGGTAACCGCTTTCCATCAAGTGGGCCGTTTGCCTGTCTGCTGATCTCCTGCAATAAAAATAAAAAAAATATATCGTCAAGGACAAAAAAAATACTGACTGGTGGAATGCCACAGAAATAGAAATTTACTTGATATTATAATATGTCACGTAGTAATAATATACTGCATCAGACTTAGATATCAATTTAATGCACGATTTCATTAGAGAAATAGTAGCTTGCTTAACTAATCAGTTTTTATTTACGAGCGAGGGCTCGCTACGCTTGTGCGCCAAACCAACTCGTGCCTAAATAGGTCACTTTCATCCCTTGTGTAACGATCCACTATTAAGCGCCTGTAGAAATTGAACTACTGACACGCGCATACAAGTTTCCCTTGCGTACAGTATAGGCGCTCGCCGCTCTTCAACAAGGGTTGCTCTCGACTTCCCAGGGATCCACTCATCAGATCCTGACTTGGTGACAACGAGACCACTACAGGAGTATACTCTTATATATAAAAAATAAATTTTGAAAATCGGTCCACAATTGACAAAGAAATCGCTTAACAAAGATACAAAAAACCATACAGGTGAATTCAGAACCTCCTCCTTTTTGAGGTCGGTTAAAAATAAATTGTTGGACAGAGTATAAGTAATGTGACATTTACAGCTGTCATTCACACCATGTTACAGCACAAATAGTATTATTTTTGTTATTTGAAGGGGGTGCCCCATATAGGGCGGAGAAGCGAGATGGAATGCTGCTCCGTCTCAAAGGAAGATTTTCATCTGTTATAGTTGAAAATGTGTATATATTCTTTGTATGTTTCGGGAAACGTTTGTGACCTCAATTATTGCACAGCGCCATCTATTGGCTTGTAAGTGTTCCACTACACATTAATATTACTTACACTGCGTTCGGAGTCGCATAGATGGTTCTTGTATATGGCTTCGGCGTAGGATAGATATTTGTTGGTCTTCTCCTTGATTAGAGCACGCCTCTGCGCGTCGGAGTCCGCTGAATACAAATATATATTTAAATTAATAGACACTACCTTTACAAACAAACAAACTAACTCGTATCATGTATGTTTTGTTTGTCCTCTATGCATCCCTAAGCCATTGATCAAATTGGCCTGAAATTTTGGTATACAACCAGACAATTTAAACAAAATGTAGTACAACGGTACTTGTACTATCTTTTGTATTTTTCTACTTCTGCTTGTCTATGCTTTGCTGTACAATGAAGAGTTACCAACCTAACCTACCCACAACTACATGCCAAACATCTTTTACATTGTAGTCTATTGACACAGTCATACATAAACACACAACTTTATATCTATATATTAACACGTGAAGCAAAAACTTTGTACCCCTTTTTACGAAAATTGCGCGGACAGAGGAGTATGAAATGTCGCACACTTATAGTTTATATAGAGAAGGAGTGCAGAATGCTAATATTTTTTAAAAATTATGCATAAAAAACTACTTTAAATCAATAAAAAAAACAACATGACACACACTACCATGTATGTGACACACACACGCATATATACTCTTTTGTTTTTTGTTGCCTTGGGGAAATCTGTGATTATAGAAGTATAGTCTTTGACAACAGAACTTTGATAATGTTCAAACTTATAATTTAAATTAATTATTATGGTCGAATTTCGACCACGGGCGACCACTAGTTAAATAGAAATTAGCCTGTGCGGAACATAACAAAAGTGCCCAACATACCAAAAGAAGATTTCCTTTAAAAACTTTTACTATGTCCATTAGTACAATCCCTAATACGAGAATAAAATAAAAACTTTAATCTCACATTCGTAGTCAATTTCATTCTGTTGATGATATTCTTGTAAATAGTGGCAAAGATGAAGAAAATCCATTTAAATAATGCTCGCTAGAACGCGGACAAATCTACACTGACGGCTTAAAGCTCAGATAACATAGTAAGGATGGGACTGTTTAATATGTTCGGATAATATGCGAAAGAACATAATATCCGCAACTTTGAATGAATCGATTAAAAGACCAAGTCGAATCTTCGAAGAAAACCAGGAATAACAATCGCACAAACGGAGAAAGAATACAATTTCCTGCGACCACAAAACAACCCACAATCAGATGGTAGGGTATTTGCACATCTGGATTGCTACCAACCCTGGTCTAGATTATGCCGCTATAACCTATTTTTTTTTTTAAGTCGGGGGAAATGCTCTTTACGCACAATACTGGGTCCTTTGCAAGGAATTAGACTATAGTTGATCATGAAGGCTTTTTCCTTTGATAAGGGGCAATCCGAACAATAATCAAGCCAGCTTGTGTGGAGACTCAGAGAAGTTGCATGGGCAACAACCACTACCCACTAAAACCACCCTCCTCCCATGTGCCCCGCGCTTTTTATGTAGGAAAGGCTGAGACGTAGAACGTAGTTACGCCCAGTCCCGCTATAACAACCTTGAGTTGTATTTTTTTTTTTTTTGAGGCGAGGGATAATGCTTAACCGATTTACGCACAAACTGGGCCGTTGCTAGGGGAACGACACGCGTCGGTCGGGGGCGATAACTCTGCAGCAATAGTATGCTCTTGGCAGTGCTCCGTCCGCGATCGACGTCACAGAATAGTGTGGAAGACTCCGAGCGTTGCTGCACGAGCGAGCAACCCCAATACCCACTAAAAACCCCCTCCTCCCTGTCGACCCTGCGCTTTTATTTGTGTTGGAAAGGCTGAGATTTAGAACATAGTTACGCCCAGCCGAAACCTTAAGTTGTATTCCGGTATCACTGGCCAAGTACCAATGTACCTTTAGAGAGCGTCAGCACATTGGGAGCACGTTTGGTGTTCCAAATGTCCATAGGCAATGGTAAACGCTATCCATCAAGCGGGCAGTCTGCCTGTCTAGTAAACTCATGGTATAATAAAAATCGCTCAATAAAAACAGTTTCGAAATTATTTAAACCTATATGACTAGTTGGCGTCAAATAATATTTTTTTATAGATTTTAGACGTTTTAGTGCTTAAAACATACATGTTTAGACAAGCTTTTGCTTGCGACTTCACTCGCGTAAATTTATCCCAAGGGAACGGTACGTTTTCCGGGATACAAAACAGCCTATGCGCTATTCCTGACTATACTCTATCTCTGTGCCAAATTTCATCCAGATCTGTTCAGCCGTTCTGGCGTAATTGAGTAACAAACATCCAACGTGTGTTTAGTACGTAGTGGAGTGAAATGTGAGATTAATGAAAGTTGATGAAGCGAAAAGTGTCTGTCAGGATCATAGCAGGTAGAGACCCATCGTTTCTCCCTACCCCAATAGAAAACAGGCGTGACGATATGTATGTACAGAATAAAAATTAGAAATTTAAATTTAATAATAACTAGCAAAAAGCGGTGCTTAAGGACGGCTCGCGAAGTTTTCGATATTAGTTTTAGGTTTTAGAACAGATGGCGTTAGTAGTAACACTTTAATCGATATTATACATGTCTTGTTGGTATTATAATTTGCATAAAATAATACATACACCTTCCATGATCAAATTGATCGTGTACTAGCAGAAGGTGATGTCAGGAGCCTTAAGAACAGACGAGCGTGCATGACAAGAGTTATGAATGTCAAAGAAGCAAGTGAGGTGTGTAAGAATAAGCCTAAATGGCGCTCTGTTGTTCGTGCCTACCCCGCAAGGGAACTGGCGTGAAGTTATGTATGTATAAAATAATTTTTTCAAAGCCCAAATCTGAGTGTGACAGTTTCTGAAAAAAGTATACCGCAAAAATGCATAGATTGTGGGACAGTGTTATGATCATAATAACAGCCCATAAACGTACCACTGCTGGGCTCGGGACTCCCATTATTGGGGGAACGGACAGTATACCCGTCACGCTTGTCCAAGACGGCTTGGCAGATTTGACACATCGATTATATCGATTTCTTTATTGCATGCGTTCAGCAGACAGGCAGACGGTCCACTTGATGGAAAGTGGTTACCATCGCCTATGGACATTTGCAAAGGTGCTAAAGGTGCTACAAACGTGGTACTGCTCTATTAAGGGAGACTGGAACCTGGTCACTGATGCCGGAATACAACTCAAGGTTGTTATGGCGGCATACTCTAGACCAGGGGTGGTAGCTATCTAATCGGGATAATACCCTACCACCTGACTGTGGGTTGTTTTGTCGCCTCTTACGACAGGCCGCCCGGCCGCAGGAAATTGTATGTTCGATGTTGCGATGTTCAGGTTTCATCACGATGTTTTCCTTCACCGTTATTAGCACGTGGTAATTGTAACAATATGCATCTTAGTTCAGAAAACTGCTTAAGTCGTGCATGCGTTATGCCTTGGCTTCGAACCCACGCCCTTCGAGCTTAGGATGCGTGCGTTAGCCATTACGCTAGCACGACATCGAAACGCGAAATTTCATCAATTTCTAATAAATATCCGTTTCGCTTTTATCTTTTTCGGATATTAGCGGATACAACAAGCAATTCTGTTCATGTCACAACACTAAACTGATAATAGCAGTTATTACTTCGATAAGTCGACAGTGATCATTACTCATACAATGTATAACAAAACCGCGGTGTTCCTTGGAGATATACCCTTTGCAAGAATTTATTTTACTTTTGACAGCTGGATGACCGATCCATTAGTAATGTTCTAATGCGTTACCGACTCGATTTGTTATAAAAATCGTTTTAATTTATAAATAAGTTTTAATCAATTTAAGTTATCCATATATTTTTGCTAAAAATACTATATCGTGTAATAAATATACCAACATTTCAATTAACATATTTTTACATATCGAATTCTAACATCTCCTGAGGAATATAAAACCTTGATACAAGAATGTTGACGCTGACGGCCTCTGTGCTTGAGCGGGCTAAGTCCTAGCCGGCCAAACTTGCTGGAACCCAGAGGCTCCGGGTTCGATTCCTGGCAGGTAAATTTCGGAAAAGATCTTTCTGTTATTTACTATGGTCTGGGTGTCTGGGATAGGCCCCAGAGTGGTCCATTGTATATTACCCATAACAGAAGCGTAACTTGCTTAGTTGGGGTTATACAATGTGTTCGTCTGCCGATTCATTAAAAATAATAATAATTTAATTTAAAACGTAATTAAAAACCCACTCACTTTGAACTCCAATAAGCATTTTTTCAATACCAGACTTGTAACAATCGAAGGCCCTTTGATAATCACCCATATTCTCGCACTTAGCTGCTAAATTCAACATATAACCAGCTTCGAATACGTAACTATCTTCCGTTCTTGTCTTGCACTCAACGTTAGACAGAGACAATACACTCTGTTTACTACACAAGGAAAGCCTCGAACTGCTTCGCCGCGATTCAAAATCATACATAGAAGAACTGGAACACAAATTCGAATTCAAACTCAATGTATCAGTTTCCTTTGTCTTTGGTTCGTAATTTTCAAATTTCGAACTACTCCCAAACGCGGAAGTATTTTCAAATTTCGAACTGTTTTCAAACGAGGAATTCAATTTCGAAGTGGATGGTACGTCGAAATTGATTAAATCTGGTAGTACATTATTTTTTATCGTTGGTTTGCTCTTGTCTATGGTGACTTTGCTTAGTTCATCATAGAGGTCACTGTCTATGCTGTCCAAAGAGTTTATGGACTCATAGCTGTCTGCTGTTGTTATTTTTGGTTTGTCTATGGGCGATTGACGGATTTCGACATCGGCAGCTTCGTATATAGGTATTTGGGAGATGAAATCAGTTTCGTCGCGATTCGCTTGCATTATGTCAGGTTGAGCTGAAATTTAAAATAACACAATATTACATTACCAAGTCATCTTCAATAGGTTATTTCTGATTCGACAAATGAAAACTCATCCTACATAAAAAAATACCAAATCTATCTATACAGATAACTAAAATTGAAGTGTCTGTTTGTAATGACAAAATAACAGCTTTTTACTAAATGCATGCGAAAGTATATACGGTACTTATTGTTAACTTGCTAAGTAAACATTTTTGATCTTGGCTAAATAGCCACAGGGTCGTTGCTCATTGTTTAAAAATTTTGTGTATAGACGGCAGCACTGACTCTCTGGGTCTATGTTTCTTTTGTGTTCTTGCTGTGCAATCGTTTACTACTTTAAATAAAACAAATTAAGTAGATTTTCTCAGTTTTATTTCATTAAGCAGCCCTAACCTTAATTCTTATATCAAAAAATCAATGTTTAAAATTTTTGTCTGTCTGTCTGGATGTTTCGGCTAATCTCTGAAACTGCTGGACCTATTTTGACGGGACTTACGCAACGTTTTTTAGGGTTACACAAAAAAAAATTCACGCGGACGAGTCGCGGAGACAGCTAGTATTACATAAATTAAAAAATCAAATATGTATCTACATATCATATAATAGATGTAATTAGATGATATGTGTGTCCTAACGAAATATATACTTGTGTTAAAACTACATGCAGATTTATATATAGCACTACCGGCCCGGCGCGGTTTCACCCGCGCTCTGTCCCGCTCCCGTGGTGTATAGCGTCATATTATATAGCCTATGACACTCCTTGTTAACGTAGCTTTCTAACAGTAAAAGAATATTTAAAATCGGTTTAGTAGATCCAGAGATTACCCCGTACAACTTCACAAACTCACAAACTTTACCTCTTTATAATATTAAAGTATAGATATGTAATTTTGTGTTAAGATTTTCCAACTATGACTTTTGGTAAGTCGGTACACAAAATGTATTTTCTTATACTAGTTTCAAAATGGTATGAGTTGGGATTTAGGTTGATTTAAGAATAAATAACAAAAACTAAAAAGTATAAAATAACTTATTTCTAAACCTATTATTATTAATATATATTATCTAAAACATGCTAAAGCTTGCATGACAAGAGTTATGAATGTCAAAGAGGCAAGTGAGGTGTGTAAGAATAAGCCTAAATGGCACTCTGTTGTTCGTGCCTACCCCACGAGGGAACTGGCGTGAAGTTATGTATGTATGTATGTATGTATCTAAAACATCTTAAAGTCGGTGCTTAGTAATTTTCAAAATATAGTAATTTTTATGTTTTACTTTGCACCGACTTCAAGATATTTTAGATAATATATATTAATAATAATAGGTTTAGAAATAAGTTATTTTATACTTTTTAGTTTTTGAAGTCGGTTTTTTTATTTTTTTGTTACTTTTTAGTGTCTAGCTATGTATGGGTAGACATACGAAAGGTGCCGCGCTCCTTAAAAACTATAGGTCCCAAGAAACGGGAACAAAAAAATGTTCGTAAAATGAAAGGTACTGGGCCAAACTATGTTAAATTTTTAGGGGACCAAATGGCAACTATTCCGCATCAAACTAAACAAGAATCACGTAAATCGGATCATAAATCTCAGTGTAATCGGTAAACATATGGAACGGAATGGAAAAGTTTTCATAAAAAATATTCATAAAATGAAAACTACTGGGCCAAACTATGTCAAATTTTTAGGGGACCAAATGGCAGCTATTCCGCGTCGAACAAAAAAAGAATCACGTAAATCGGATCATAAATCTCGGAGTAAATGGTGAACATACATAAAAAAAAACAAAAAAAAAGATTCTGACGAATTGAGGACCTCCTCCTTTTTTTAAGTCGGTTAAAAAATTATAGCTAGAAAGGGTAGATTTGAAAAAAATATATTCATCGGATGTGACATCATGGGTTGAATCATAACCCAACTCTGTAACATGCGTTTCACTTTAAAGTGGTTTCGAATCCAGACAAAAGCATGTACAACTTGCCAATATTTTTGACTTTATGTGGGACGTCATAGCAAGAAAACTTACATATCGAAATTTCTACTGCTATGCCAAATCAGTTTTTGATAAATATTACAACGTTTGAATTTTTTTATTCCGTTTTTATTTTGCGGGTAATATTTAAAATTTTACCCACTTCTGCCTCGTAATATTCTCTTCTTCTACCCACAAAATATTACCGAATCATCTTTTACTGACATTTTTTAAACTTTTACCCAGAATTATCAAAAAAGCAGCCGCTGATGAAGGATTCAAAACAAACCAGCGAAATGTCGGCATTTGAAAAATAAAATGAAATGACTGAGGAAATACCTTGATGCGATGGACTTCTGGCGTCGTCGTCATCAGTCTGGTACTCCAAGGGGGGCGTCTCTTCTATTGGCAGGTGGAGGGATGACCTTATTGCCTCTATCACGCCGCCACTACGTGCTTCAGGTTCTGGATACCCTGTCTGAGGACAAAATATTCTTTCTTCTATATCTATACTATATATATATATATATATATATATATATATATATATGTATATAATATATAAACAAATATTTATAAACGCCAAAGTTTGTAAGAATGTATGGATGTATGTTTGTTACTCTTTCACGCAAAAACTACTGAATGGATTTTCATGAAACTTTACAATAATATAGCTTACACATCAGAATAACACATAGGATATAGTGTGAATTATCCAAATATAACGATTTTCCATCACCACGCGGCTGTGACCGCGGGGAGCAGCTAGTATTCTATATTTGCAGAGGTGTAGTCAAATGACTGGAGCAATATTTAAGCCTAAGGAAAACCCTTCTGAACTAATATGCATATTGTTACAATTACCACGTGCTAATAACGGTGAAGGAAAACATCGTGATGAAACCTGAACATCGCAACATCGAACATACAATTTCCCGAGTTGGGGCGGCCTATCGTAAGAGGCGACAAAACAACCCGCAGCCAGGTGATAGGGTATTTGCCCGACTGGATGGCTACCACCCCTGGTCTAGAGTATGCCGCCATAACAACCTTGAGTTGTGTTCCGGCATTAGCGACCAGGTTCCAGTCTCCCTTAAGAGAGCAGCAGCGCATATATAGCACCTTTAGTGTTGCAAATGTCTTTAGGCGATGGTAACCGCTTTCCATCAAGTGGGCTGTTTGCCTGTCTGCTGAACTCCTGCAATAAAAAAAACTCTAGTTTTCGTCAAAATCAGCCTCGAGACTCCTTTGCGTGTTTTTCGCTATTTCTTATAGTTTAGGTTCGTCTAGCAGTGCATTCGGGTAAGCGACCCCGGGACCCCAGCCTCACTGTCACACTACCTTTGTTCCGTGGCAGTGGTGTCCCACCTCTCCTTGTTTCTAGTTTCCTTTCCTCTTTATTCCCTTCCTTCTCATTCCTCTTTTTTTTTATTGCAGGAGTTCAGTAGACAGGCAGACGGCCCACTTGATTGAAAGCGGTTACCATCGCCTATGGACATTTGCAACACCGAAGGTGCTACAAATGCGCTGCTGCTCTCTTAAGGGAAACTGGAACCTGGTCACTAATGCCGGAACACAACTCAAGGTTGTTATGGCGACATACTTTAGACCAGGGGTGGTAGCCATCCAGTCGGGTAAATGCCCTACCACCTGGCTGTGGGTTGTTAAGTCGCCTCTTACGACAGGCCGCCCCAACGCAGGAAATTGTATTCTCTCTCCGTTCCTGCACAGATATAATCATTATCACATCCCATTCCCGTCCTAAGTATCCCTCTTTTCCCATCTCCAGCTCCAGCTCCATTGGACCCAGGACGGTAAGGATGAGTGTGTGCACCTTGCACCTGAATATATCCTGCGCACTTGACCGCTTCCGTTTTACTTAAATAAAGTTGGCTACGCAAGTCACCTGCGTGCGCATGAACGTCGAACAGCCAATAACTGAAGCGATCGCCGTAACCGAAATCGGTTAGTAAGACGTCATCATCATAGTTTAGGATATGGCCCTGAAGGCTGTTACATTTATAGATTGAACCTATGGTCGGTGAGGGTTAAATTAAACAACTAGAGCAATGACTACCTCTTCTTTTATTCTCCTTACGGGGAGCCAAGTAAAGAGTACAACAATATATCCAAATTCATTAATTATCCTTCTAGCTATTACAGGAAATACAACCAGGTCTCGAATCCTGGTTCCGAAACCAACGGACTTCAGTCCGGGAGAATCGTCAAGGCGTGGGGACCCTAGACTATTATCAAGGTGTGAAATATACCGAGGGTTATATCTCTAAATGTGAATGTTTCGATAATTTTTGGGCGCCATCCGAGTCACGCGTCTCGGAGATCTGCCCCGACGCTACTGCATACGGCTGACATCGTCGGAGGCCGTGGTAGACGTAGTAGCTAATATGGTGTTATGGCTAATATGGTTTCCACCTGAAAAATTCACCTACACGCATAATTAGCCGTGTGTCGTTCACGAATGAATCCTTCAAATGAAGTACTTCAGTTAGTTTCTGTCCTTCATTCTTTACTTCAGTTACAATTCAACCATATCTTTAGTTAGTTCACCGGCCGCGAACTAAACTCGGCACAGCTCGTGTCTCGTGCGTGTTTCACGAACGTTGTGAGTTTTGTAAGTTTTATTTTTATGAACCAATCTCTCTGAACAGATATACGTACTGACTTCAATTACCTATTTAACTATTCGATACGAGCTCATGTTCCAACTCGTCGAACTAATTTAAGTTTGCGGTAAGATGACTCATTGAACTCTTCTTTTAACAACCTATTTCATATCTCTTGATAAACTAGTGAAAGAAAACAATTTTTGTTGAACAACTGAACTATACTGAACTAAAAGATAGATATAGTTCAAAGTAATGAAAAGACACATAATATATAAGTACCCACCTGTAAAAAATTAACAAAATCAGTACTAGTGAACAGTAATCTGTGTTCAGCCACGAATTCCAATAGCGCCTTTATTGTTTGGGCACGCTCGCTTATCACCTGAACAAACAACAAAGACACAATTAAACCACACAAACATTTAGCTCGGATGAAGGCAAATAATTAGTTCAAGGTCTTATGAAACTCCTAAATTAGTCTAACTATCCATTAATGTTTGACGTAATATCTATTTTGTTTTTATTTATATAATAACTAGCGGCCCCGGCAGACGTTGTCCTGCTGTGAAAAAATAAAAATCTACGAACCGATCTCAGCGCCACCTACCGGTTCCAATTGTGGATTTAAACCATCCAGGGACCCACCCAAACACACAAAAACCAAATCACCAAAATCGCTCCAGGTGATTAGGAGGATTCCAGAACCCGATCTCAGCGCCACCTACCGGTTCTAATTGTGGATCTAAAAGAGTAATATAATTTTCTTATTCTAAGTCATGACAAAATGAGATTAAAAATCTTACAAAAAAAATTAAAGTTTATAATTAACAAATAAAAAATAAGGGTTGATCGTAGAGGGGTGAAAATTTAGGATTGTATGTATTTTTTAATGCTGTATTGTTAAAAAAATAAAATGTATCTAAAAATTAAAAAAAATATTTAGGGGTGGACTACCCTTAACATTTAAGGGGATGAAAAATAGATGTTGTCCGATTTTCAGACCTGAATATGCATATAAAATTTCATAAAAATCGATCAAGCCGTTTCGGAGGAGTATGGTAACTAACACTGTGACACGAGAATTTTATATAATATTAAATTATAGACTAGAATGTGCCGGTGAAACTTCGTTCGCGTCATTGAATAAATGAATGTTTCTTTGTAGAAATACAGGTAATAGTTGTGCATGAGATGGTAAGGGTAACAAAGTCAAAAGGTCTCACTGTAGTATCTTCTTAAGTTTTCCCGAGTACTACACATAATAAAACTAAGTTTAACGGATTTAAGCGCGCAAATTCCAATCCCCATGATTGATCTCTCTCTACCCATCCCCGTAAACCGTCCTAAAGGCTGGCAACGCGTCGGCTTCGCCATTGGTCTTGCAAACGCCTATAGGCGACTGTAACTGCTTTTATGAGCTAGGCCGGCCCCTGTTTGCTAGATTAGCAATTTAAAAAAAAAGTGTTTGTGTGCAGTTCACACGCAGTAGAAGTGAAACAAAGTGTGACAAGGGGCGGGAGGGATTCTAAATTTCGTGACGTCACATATCATATATTATATCGTTATAATATATTTAACTTTAAAATTCCGGAAAAGCACATATATGTTCCGCTGTGACAGTGCAGATCGCGCTTGTGCGGTGATCGCTTTTGTGTGTTGTTGTCTCACTCTGTTTATATAGGATTTGTATGAAATGGGTATATTTTCTTGGTATATTATGAGATAGTGATAATTAGTCTTGCGGCTTTTTCGTATATCGATAATTTGACTTAAAATAGGGTTAGGGGTTAAGCTGTATAACACGAAATTTGAAGTATTAAAGAAAAACTTCAAAACATTTCCAACTCTATCTGTACGACGAGTGTTCAAATTATTAATTATAATGTATTCTATCTCATTCTCTCGCAGGCTTAGTAAAAATTGTGGAAACCTGAATGTGGCAGATGATTCTACATGATAACTTCTTCTTATTTTTTATTTCATAAGTTCAGCAGACAAGCAGACGGTCCACCTAATGGAAAGCGGTTACCGTTGCCTATGGACATTTGCAACACTAAAGGTGCTAGAAATGTGCTGAGACTCTCTAAGGGGAGACTGGAACCAGACCACTAATGCTGGAATACAACTCAATGTTGTTATGTCGGCATACTCCATACCAGGGGTGGCCATCCAGGCGGGCAAATACCCTACCACCTGGCTGTGGGGTGTTTTTGGGACATCTTATGACAGGCCGCCCGGACGCAGGAAATGGCGTTCCTGCACTGATAGAATGAAACAGATTATGTTGATGACAGATAACATGGACAATAATCAATCAATGTTCTACATTGTTTCCTTCGATAACAATTTTAATTGAAATCGATTAAAAGTTCAATTAGAAGGTTGTAATCTTGAAGGCCATCAAATTTCATAGCAATAAGGGTTATATAATAAAATTGTTAAGCTAATAGAATTTATCACACTGAGAAATCTGCCCACAAAACTACAGATACTGCATACAGGGGAAACTTTCTAACAATCAAGAGAGATCAAGGAAAAACACAACTCATATTTTGTTTGAGATGGCAGATGAGGGACCACTCCATGCAGCTCAATTCCTCCAAGAAGTCCATCAACTTTTTAACATTGCTAAAAACTTCCCAAAGACTTGACCGACATGTGTGACAAATTTTAGATCTCTAGACTAGTTCCAGAGTAGTTTTTTTTTGTCAGGCGGGTGTATGGGAATACGCAAGTCTTGCATTGCGTCCTATTGCTATCCTCACAAAGACACTGACAGTGGGACTGGTTCACAAACTGAAGCAGACTAGCTAGACTAGCAAGCGATGATGGGTATGTCTTTGTATAAAATCAATAACAAGGATATTTGTGAGAAGTCCAATATTATGGGCATAGTTCACTAATTTAGCAAGCTTAAATCATCTCTAAGACAAACTGACAGAAATCAGAGTACGATCATATGAGTTATTTTTTAAATTTAGTTTATTTTTAACAGACTTCAAAAATGAGGTTCTCAATTTGATTCTGTTTTTTTGTGTGTTTGTTACATAAATAATAATTCTCTGTCAATTGTGGGCCAATTTTCTTCAAAAGTGTATACTACTGATGTGGTCCCATTGTCTCCAAATCAGAATCTAATGAGTGGATTCCAAAGAAATCGAGTGTCAATTTTCGAATATTATAGGCACTTACATGTTTAATTTTTTTTATCTAAAGCTATTCAAGTAGTCTGTCTTTGGGTTCTGACCTAACTTAAAACAAATTCTTATTTGACCATCAAATTCATGAGACCTTAATTAAATATGACACAAGTATTTTATAGTACTATCATTGATATATAAAAAACCCTTTATATATCAGTGAGTACTATTATAATATGTCGATTAGTATGCTATAATAAACCATTACGAATTTATTATTTCTATGCCTTGTTCGTCACTTCTGTGCCCTGTTTTTTTTGTTCGTTTTCTTTTATTTGTAATTATAACAATGTTCGAATATACTATTAATTGCATAATTTATATCTAATGTTTATTGTTTTTAATTTTCTTCATCATGGAGCTAAGCTATGACATCACTTGAGGTACTTGCGGAAGATCAGCGCAGGTTGTGAAACTAGCATTATGCTAAGCAAGAGCCTTTTTAGGACACCAGTAATTATTTGTTAGATCTGTTATCATTTATCATATATGACTTTTTGTACCTTGTCCTAAATAAAAAAAATTAAATTCTTTTTTCTTTCAAAGTATTAACGTAACTAAAAAGTAGAAAATAAAAAAAATAACACAAAAACAAAACTGCATTCCAAAGTAACTAAAAAAAAAATAATTCTACAATGCCTCGAAGTGGGTGTAAAGTAATACATAAAAATTACTTGACATGACTGCAAGATGTTACATAAAATATTTATTTTTGCTTTTTGAAGTCAGTTCTGTTTTTTTTTACGTTTTGGATATTTTATTACATTATGTAGTAATAAATTTAAAAAAAAGTCATGGGAACCTAAAAAACAATGTCATGAATTTATTGGGAAACAATTTGAATATGTGTAACTCACATCTTGAGAGAATCTTCTAAAATAACTGTACTTAGGCAGAGCTGGGAATGTGCCTCTCAAGTGCAAGCCTGCGTGTAGCGAGCGCATGGATTTATGGAGCCTCTGAACATCACTGTAACGTTTCCACACTGAAACCGCTGTTACTGCTTCTGGCGATTCTATTGGAAATAGCTGAAACATCGAAGGAGGTAATGTTAAAACTGTTTTTAATATAGCATTTTCAGAAGTTTTTCTGACTAGTACACGTAATAAAACTATTTTCTAACAATTTTAAACACAGTATTTTATTTGATATTTATGCAGATGTTTCGATTAATTTTCAATAGCTGTGATCACGGAAGACAACGATGTCATGTGTCAAAGAGTAATGTTAAAATTATTGTTTAACTACCCTCAACATATTCGTTTTAATTTTTGTTTATGGTTATTACTCACTCTTTGGGAGCTTAATCAGATGCCATATAGTTATAAGGTAGAAGGCTATTTCCTTCATTCCATTCCAAATTTGTTTATAGAAACAAAACACAGAAGTTTTAGTTATTTAGTACTTCAAGTTTAGCTGCCCTTATTAAAACATTTTGGCAAACAAAAATCAAATCTGCAGAAATCATATAGTGTGCACTGTAAGAATAGGGCCTATTCATAAAGATATTTTTAAATCCAAAATAATTATCACGAACTTATAAACTTATAACACACACTAACCTATTTATTGTGTAAACACACATTTCTCAAAATCCCTAAAGTAATTATTTATTTCAAATATTATGCAAGATAAATTGAGTCATGATGTCTATTCAAATCTAATAGTACATAATACCTACTGAAATAATACCTATATAAAAAGTAAAATAAATAGCTATTTTTGTATATTTTACATTCTATATTAAAATCATTTAGAAAGCTAGAGAAATCAGCATATGTTTAACATGAAATTTCAGCTTATTGAAACTGAGAGTAACTTATATTCTTATTTTTTGTGATATCAAAATTAGATTTTAACATAGTGAAATAATTGAATTTATTAGAAAGAACTTACAACTGAAGTTATCTTGTATATTGTGAATCCGTTCTTATGTTTAGCAGTTTCATCCACAGTAAACCGGCGTACCCACTTGTCTTTACTCGACATTGCAAATATTGCACTATATTTCACTTCTTTATATATTATCCTTCAACTCAATGAATGTTCATGTTACCTCATGCATGATCGTCAAGGAAAACTTTGTAATTAATTACTTTTAGATTCAATGAATTTGTTGAAAACAAAAAGACAGAACTCCGTTCCGAATACAAAAGTGCAACGAAAGTGAATTGCATGAACCAATGCAGTTGCACGTTCTATCTCTTTCTTGTTATAGAAAATTCGAAGTAACGATTTCTCATATTATCAAAAACATTGCTTGGAATATAAGAAAAATAAAATAAGTATTTGGAACACGACTTTGATATCGAATTGAAATCACAGACTACTAAGCACAGAGCACAGACTACTATGGATCTACGCTAATGAGATTATATTGAAATCGGAGTTATAAAAAGTAAAATAAAAGAGATTGAAAACTATTTATTTATTTAGGTTTAAAGCCTTGAAGTCAGATCTAAGATTACAATATAGTTTTGTCATTTTCTCAAGCCTATGTATATAAGCTATAGCTCAACTGAACTGTAGGTATCAACTGATGCCATTCAACGGAGTTCTTGTGATACCTCCGAAGGCCACATTTGACTATAAAGTTGACATTTCTTACAAAAACATGATTAATACTCAAAAACTATTAATATCCTACAACTACTGTCCATTTTAGAGTAATTTTACACATTTTTAGAAAATAAAACGCACGGCACATTTCCTTTCAGTTCCCGCCAAAAACTCCAAATGAACATTATTTTATTTATTTAGGTTTATGGCTTGGCAGCTAGGCCTTTAATCCAGATCTTAGTTTACAATATAGTTTCTTCATTTTCTTAAGCCTATGTGTAGCACAGCTGAACTATAGGTAATCAGCCAGTGCCATTCATCGGAGTTCTTGTGACAACTCAAAAGGCCACATTTGACTATACAGTTCACATTTCTCACAAAACACATAATTACTACTCAAAAACTGGTAATATCCTACAACTATTGTTCATTTTAGAGTGATTTTACACATTTTTAGAAAATAAAACTGCACAGCACAACATCTCCTTTCACTTCCCGCCAAAAAAGCCCAAATGAACACTATTTTACACAAAATGTACAGATTATACGTTAAAATTTAATGTACTTACGTAGTACATTTAACTCAATAAGATTATATTAAATATTTTGTTGGAATTTTATGATTTCAATTTTATAATAGAAAGGTTTTCATCACAATCAAACATTATATACACTCAATCTAAAAATAATCGAATGCGACTCTGTAAAATTGATGTCAAAATATTTGAGGTAAATTACACTTTAATTGATCCTATTCTAGTCGTGATACTTGATAGTTAAATTAAAAATATTTGCTTATGCAACGCCATCTCTTTTAGAATTATAAAAATGTCAGAACCCAGTAAGCTTATACTTAAGTTTAATATTAATTTCCTAGAGGTCTTAGTTCTCATTAACATTGGTTATAAAAAATTAATGATGTCTTATCCGTAGCGTGTTTTCAAATTACCATTATCAAAACACTGATCTCTATGAGTCATAATGGAGTTGCTAATTTAGTTTTTAGAAGTAATTAATAACACATTATTGATACTTATGTGATGAAGTTAAAAGCAATAGGTCAAAGCGGCAACTCGAGTACTTATCCCCACTCGACCACTCACTTGGCGCACAGCTTAGCCGAATGGCGTGCAGCGAGAGGTTGTGCTTGCTCGGGTTTCAATCGTTTTGCGTCGTGTTTTTGGTGTCCTCGGCAACTTTGCAACAATACTTTTCCATTAAGACATGATCCAAACTAAAACTGTACACGAAGAAACTATTTAATATAAAGAACACTGAAAAAACATGTGTAAACAATAGTGTTTTTGTGAGGTGTAACCAAAAAAGTTCAATCGTAAATTGTAAACACGCGGATATCTCGAAATGGGTTCAAAAATCGAATACGTGGACTCTTCACATCTTTACGCGACCAACTATGTGCGGAATTCGAAAGCTATAGGTGTGCTTTGGGCTATTTTTACGATATGTTACGCGATAATAAGTGTTGTTGCTTTCGTCACGCCTGAATGGATCGGTGATTTGGAGACTGAGTATCCGAGAAAGTTTGGTTTATGGCAAATTTGTAGAGCGGACGATGCATTGGAGGACTGTAAAGGGAGACTCGATGATTTTCTCTCAATAAATGGGCTTGTGTTTAAAATTACGACTGTTTTGGTGGCCGTAGCAGTTGCATTGGCCTTGTTCACGATCTGTTCTATGTTGTTGTTCTTCTTTTGTCAATCGACAACAGTCTTTCACATCTGTGGATGGTTGCAGCTCTTATCCGGTAAGTTAAACAAATCTCTGATAAAATATTAACCTTATATTCTTAATGTTAAACAAAATTATCTAATCATAATAACTAAAGTGTTTAACTAGTCTGTTGTATTTTCTTTGTTTTAAGAGATAGATTAGTCATCATGAATAACCTACCATTATTATAATAATACATTTACTGAACAGGATTATTAATAACTGATTCATGTAACAATAACATTTTTGCCACTGTGCACTACTAACGAATTATGTACTCCATAACACACATGTTGATTTCGTAACATTGATAACCGAGATGCTTTGAAGATACACGCAGAATTTTTAACGTGGTTGCTACTGGTAATAGTTTAAACGAGATATTTATTATATTTCTTTAGTATAATTTATCTTAAAAAATGAAACGATTGATATAATAAATACACTTATTTAGAGGGTACTGTAATTATTCTGGCTTCAAGTTCATTGGTTACAACTTTCTAATTATGTTCTACAACTATAGATTCAGTCATATTTGAAATTTAATGCAGTCTTTACATAGTTACTTTTCATACTACAACTTTCAAAACAGGCAATTACAATGAATTTCAAATTAATTTTCAATATGATAATTTACATAAAAGCGCTATCATGATTTCAGTCCAAACTTTCTAGGATAAAAGTAAAAATTTCCCTTATAACGATTAAATTTTGAGTGTTAATGTCGCATAGTGAAAGTTTGTATGCATAAAACGGCACTTCTGACCTTGTGATTTGTGAATATCGTAAACAAGTATCGAGAATGGCTTTAGTGGTTTTATTTACATACATAGATACATAACGACAACATAGGCAGGTGTTTCGTGCGTCCGGCTAGGGCAGGTGGGAATCAGTGTGGAATTACAGATAGAGCTTCTTATTACAAGAATATTCAAACAACCAACAGTTAATATTTTTTGTTTATTAAATTTAATGAAGAAATTGGTACTTTTACCTTAAATTCATCCCGTTCAAATCATTCATTCCATTCGACGGGGTTTTTGCGCGGGAACTTGTAAGATGACATTTTGGCGTGCAATATGTTTAACAAAATGTGATACTGGCTAAAAATGAAAAATTGCTTTAGGATATTGAATATTTTTACGAATTGTTTGTGAAATGTACCTTTTTGAGATGCCACAAAAACTCGTTTGGCGTTAATCATATACATTTTGTTGATGATTATTCTAATGGCCGGTTTCTATATTCTGATCTTAAAGCTAAAAATTTGACAATACTTTGTGGAGATTCTCTCAAATTCAAACCGATCGAAAGGCAAATGGACGGTTGGTAAGATATAGGAACCGACCATAAAGGTGCCGCGCGCCTTAAAAAATATAGTTCCCAAGAAACGGGAACGGAAAAAAAATTCACAAAAAAGTGTTCATGAAATGAAAACTACTGGGGCCAGACTATGTTAAATTTTTAGGGAACCAAATGGCAACTATTCCGAATCAAACTAAAGAAGAATCAAGTAAATCGGATCATAAATCTCGGCGTAATCGGTGTACTACATAAAAAAAAACCAATCAGGTTGCGAACCTCATTCTTTTGGAAGTCGGTTAAAAAGTAAATAACTTTTAGTTATCGATTATTTTTAATGAAGAATTGTGCATCTACGTTGATAATCACAATTATTTAATGAAATGCATCTATTCGCGTTGCAACAAGAACTCCCTTGCTTGGCGTCAGTCAAAGACCTACAACTGATAAATACTTGATAATGGCTAGATACTTAAAATTTGTAATATACATAATATAATTAATTACTAATAATGCAAATTTTAATTTGTAGGATATAGATAGATAACACTTTATTGCTCACCAAAATAAATAAAATACAAAAACCAAATGTAAAATTACAATACTTCTTGCCAAAACAACAGGCGGCCTTATCGCTAAAAGCGATCTCTTCCAGGCAACCTAGCTTAAAAGAAATTCTTAACTAATCTCGCGATGTAGGTGAAGCAGAAAAAAGATAGGACTGTACAATTTAAATATACATAATTACACTAATTTATAAATTTAATACATATATAAAAAATATAATAGTAATATATATACGTATATAGAAAATAATTTAAATAAATATATTTGTTAACATTATATGTGACAAGCATTTTAAATATTGCAATAGATAAATAAGGATATTTGTAACTTATACTCTAATAAAATATGAACTCCGGTCTGAAAAATGTTTAAAGGTGCCCATGATCCACAATACGGGACGCATGGACCATAACCGCACTCTCCAGGTTGCTATAAGACGTCCGAACTCTCAAGGTCACGTCCCTGTCTTATAATGTGACAATTCTATGGAATTTCCTTATCCAGCTACGTTGTAAGCAACACCCCACAGCCGCGTCCGTGAGTCGCGACTTACAATATGCAAACACACCTTTATTAATACGTATTATAAAAAAAAAAATGGCGTCAAATGCGTTTCATTTCTCCTAGTTAAACATGCAAAATTAGAAATTTCAATGTAATTGTTTCCGTGTACAGCTACAATAACGGTAAATCAATTATTTTCGGTGAAATTGGCACGGACCAATCATCCACTGTAAACTTGATAGATAATGAATTTACAAAATACTGATAGTTGCAAACGCGTTCTTTGTGTTCCGTAGCCAATTGGATCCCATATGAATTTACTGTATCGTGTGTTACCCTCGGGTTGGGTATAGACACAAGCCCGGATGATTTTAATTGCAAATGTGTTTAGAAATAGATTTAAGACTTATTTATAACAATTAAAACTGGTTTTGTGTAGAGAAAAAACATTTTGAATTAATTATGGAAATTAAAAATTCACGACAATGATCTGGTAATTTTGACAAACACTACTAAAACTGTTTTAAACCACTATATAATCACTAACACTGATTTTAAGTCTAAAAATAAAGTTTAACTTTAAATAATAAAGCCACAATGAATAATACGATAATGAAATACAGTTGTTTTTTTATAGTTCGATAACTCTATATGGAGATGCCACTAGGTTAGCTTTAGGCCAGAGCCGACTGGTAACCATTTACTATTTATTTTATACACACGAACAGTCGGTTAGGTTAGGTTATATGCAGACCAAAGCGCACTAGCTGAGCGACCGTAGCGAGCGTGCCGCGGCAGCGGCCGGCGAGTGCCAGAACCGACTGTAACCATTTACTATTTATTTTATACGCACGAATAGTCGGTTAGGTATATCTGTAACTAAACAAATAAACGTACGTTCGCCAACAGTCGGTATATATATACATACATATAAAAAAAATATTTTCGTAGTTTAAAGGCCTAGCTATTGATCATAAAATTAAGAAAAAAACATAAGTATTATCTAAGAATTTCATGTTTTGAAAATTACGGGAATTGTTTCGTTGTGTTTTATTTCATTTTTAACAACTTTATGTTGTGTTTTTGGACTATTTTAAATCTTTTTATGTTGGTTACTGGATTCATATTAGATTTTATTCAACTTTAGACCTATGATTAAGTGCAATATTAGTGAAAAACATAAGTGAGGTTATATTTACAAAACCATTAATATCTCAGGAGCTATACATATTCTCCACATAGGAGTTGCAGGCGGGGTAAGTTTTCCTCCCTCCCAGCTCCCTCCCACCCTTCATTACTTATAATAATCCTGGCTTATATCTATACCACACCCGTTTCTACGAGATAGATGAATATAGGCAAAAGTACGGCGCGGCGGGCGCGTTTTTTTGGTCAATGAACCAAAAGAACGCTTCCGCCGCGTTTACGATTTTAGTAGTGAATTGCAATGGCAATTCACTACTAACATCTTCATCATGGCAACACTATCAAAGTTACGCTGGGACTGCTCCTCTTTGAATAAGTTAAAACCTAAACGTTATATTTGCAATATACATGCTAACAAATATTTGTTAATAATAAACGACATTGACAAAACGTGATATATATTAATTTGTACTTTTCAATGCTGCAGGAGATAGAGTTATTTCAAACGAAGGGGTTTATATACCGCAGGGCCTGCTCTTACACTACACTAATTTAGGGACCCGGTACAGAGAGTAAGCATAGCCATGATAAAGATTCTGATAGTTATTTTTAATACACTAACCTGATTTAGAGATTTTTTACATCTCAAAGACAATATTATGTATACACTAACAAATTTTGGTCCTAAATGAGTGATAATAATAATAATAATAGTGATAAGAAGTGACGAGTCACCGTCTGCCCATTTTTCCATGTTCCTTGAACATTGCGACGGGCAGACGCCATAGTCCCCATATTCCCAGACCCCCAGTACCACTAGCAGTTCACCCTAATACCCCGGTATTTTTTGTCCTTATTTCCCACAATAGTCCTACACTGGCAGTGGCTTGTTCTTGGATGCATTATTATATGACGTAGACAGGCAAAATCGCCGGTCAGTATCACGCCACATTTACATTAAATCTGTCAGGGGGCCTCTACGTGTTGGCCTTCTCATGGCCCCACGCAAGCCCTCCAAATATCCGGGCCATTTTTATGACCCATGGTCTTGAAAGACACAAATAGTGATAAAATATAGTACACATCGTATTACTTATACTGTTTTTTTTATAATATACAGTACAAATGGCCAAAATATAGTAGGATACTATATATTATAGTACAACTGGGAACTCTAGTGTGAGCAATACTGTCCTATTTGAAATAGACTTTAGTTTTGCCAAAACTTGCTGGCAACACTATAATTTGTTAATAGGAGGTCATAATACAAATATCGCCATTCACTATTCAGCTATTAAAACTAATATCGATACTCAGTAACCAATTTAATTCCCATTACCATTGCATCAAGTGCTAATAAAGAATGGTATTTCAAAATACCTTGACTTCTGATATATCCAATAACCATGGCAGAAGTAGAATAAAGAAAAAACCAGTAAAAGCTTTCAATCAACGTCTTACGGTCTTATTCATATTGACTTGGAGTAAGTTTGAAGTCTTCCTTAAGATTAAACAACTATGAACGGTTCACATAATATTTTGTTAAGTTTTCGCGACTTGTATACATTAAAATTACCGCGCTTAAAACCGTTAAAACGTAGTTTTATTAACTATGAACGGATTCATCGCGTATATTTTAAGACTAGCTGATGCCCGCGACTTCGTCCGCGTAATTAAAGTTTTTTTGACTATCCCACGGGAACTCTTTAATTTTTCGGGATCAAAAGTATCCTATATGTTGACCAGGGATATAAGCTACCACCATACAAAATTTCATTTAAATCGGTCCAGTCGTTTCAGAGATTAGCCCGTACAAACAGACAAACAGAGAAACAAAAAAAAAGTGAAAAAAATAAATTAGTTTTATTTCACTTCTTACATCCCCCTAACTTGGTTTTTAGCATTTTTTTTCATTGTACAGAAATTCGGCCTCTACAGTTTTATTATATGGATAGATTTTTTGTCATTACCTGACGTTTTAAACATGTCGTGTTGTCAAGTGTTATGTAGGACCCATTTACTCGGTGCTCTCTCAATTTTTATAATGAGTGCGAAATAATAATATAATATAATTAATATAATAAGTTATAATATTTTCTTAAGTTTTCGCGACTTGTATACATAATAAAACTACGTTTTAACGGTTTTAAGCGCGGTAATTTTATTTGATTTTGGTTTTTCCGACGTTTCGACATTTGGTTTGACATCTTTGTCTTCCGTGATCACGGCCACTGAAAAGTGGCCGAAACGTCGGAAAAACCAAAATCAAATAAAATTACCGCGCTTAAAACCGTTAAAACGTAGTTTTATTATAATAAGTTATTCTTAAGGTACACCACAACACAAACATACATTCATTAAAAGTCACACACAACAAAGTAACAAATAAGCGTGTACAACTTCTTAACTTCTTCTTAAGTTTAATTGTAAAAAAAAGGTACGGAACTAGAGTCCGTAGAGTTGTCAATAAAAAAATAAAATAAAAAAATGAAATTCAAAATGGCTTAAAAAGTAACACTAGATGGGCCAACCACAAAAGCCCGCCGGGCTTGAGTATAACTAATGTAGAATTAAGCAGTAGTAGCTTAGCGCACATCATTGATCCCAAACCATGCACCACTTGGCAGATTTCCGACCTTAATATGCATAATACCATTATCACGTGCCATCGCTGAAAGAAAATAACTAGGTGAAACTTGCTCATCGAAATAATCAATATCTCAAACTTACCAATCCGCCTTGGACAAACGTGGCGGGTATACTGTCCATTCTTCCTGTAAATAGGAGGCCAAAACCCAGCTGTGGGTTGTTTATGGACTGTTATTTTATTATTATGATAGATGAATAGATGGTAAGACAGAGAAACTTGGCATGTAAGTGTTTTAAAGACGAGTCATTAAAACTTTATCAAGACGTCATTGTATGTATAACAATACGCGCAGAAAAACCGGTCGTTTTGGTCATGCAAGAAGAGTTCCGGACCGAGTGGCGTCAAGTACTTAGAAATCTTTAAAAACGCAACTCATTACCCACCGAGCTTATTAAGATGAATCTCATTGAAATTGATCTTCATACTGTCCTCTTTTTTGTATTAATTCAATACAATTGATTGAGTATTGTTTAATATTGACCTGGCCCTGTAGATAGGGTTGCCACCTTTTTTGACAATATTATAATCTTTTTTGTTTTTAACCTGTAAAAATTTAGTACATTTCGGAAATTTAGCTGAAAAAAGAGTACACATTTATTTTTTATTATATATTTTATTTATTTCATTATTGCCTTTTCCATGTGTATTTATTACTACTTTTTGCTTAATTTTTGACAGTTAAATTAGCGATGAAAATAATAATACATTTCGTGCTATATAATTTTTCTACAATATGTAGTACAATTGGCTAAAATGTAGAACGATACTATATATTATAGAACGGTTGGCAACCCGACTTGTAAACAAGTGGCAATAGCGCTAAACGAATAGAAAAGAAAATCCATAGGAATGACATATCATTAAGCTTAGTATTTACGTCATTCCCATGCATTTTCGGGTCTATTCGTTTAACAGTAATGCCACTTGTGTACAGAGCTTGATACAAAAGTGGATGGTTTGATTAAAATATAACGATGTGTGTTATTCGCCAAACCGGCAATATAGATTGTTACGCGAAAGGTGAAAGTGACCTATTTAGGCATGAGATCGTTCGGCGCACGAGCGTAGCGAGGGTGCTTATAGTTCGAGTTCCTAAATAGGCCTTTCACCTGAGGTTAACACTGCTTTTCACTGCGAATGTGAGGAAAGTAAATAAAAACTGATTAGTCAAACAAACAACTACTTCTCTAATGAAATCGGTCATTAAATCCATATTTAAGTCTGATGAACTCATTTAATACGTCACGTATGTCATACGAAACGTCAAATAAATTTCTTTTTTTATGGCATTCAGCAATCAGTATTTTTGTTACTGACGACACTAAATATTTAGCTATAGCTATGTAAATTAAATAATAATTTAGTAAAAAATGATGCTATAAAAATGTTGATACATCTTATGCCCCGATTTAACAATGGTCGTAAAAAAGTTGGTACATGAGTTGCATGTATTATTTATGGTTCGCATAGTTTTTAAATTATTTGACAGGGACGAAAAGCACTTTTTCACCCCAGGCAACTCCAAGCGTAACCGTTGTTTTAAACGTCCTAGAAACAATGAATATCTTAAGTCGATATAGCCTTTATTATCTACAGCACCATGACCTTTCAATTCTGCAAATTTAAAGCAAAATGATTGAACTTGGTTGATTCGTCTAATATAGGGATTCCCAAAATAGTCGATGTCGACCCCCTGGAGTCGAAATCGGTTTCCCAGGGGTCGTCAAGGTCTAAAAATCGACCCCTATCAATTAACTACTACTCAAGTATTTTTATCTAACTTATATTAATAATTATTAATAACCAACTGCAAGGTTTTTAAATTGCTAAGTATCTTGTATCAATTCGAAAAAAACTAGAGACAGGATTTTTAAAGTTATTACTTATGGGGAGTCTGAGGTATCGGTTCATTTTGGAAAAGGGGTCTCTTGCCCTAAATAGTTTGGGAATCCCTGGTCTAATATCAGCATTATAATTATTTTTCATTTTAATATAATAATAATAATAATCGGCAGACAAACACACACATTGTATATCCCTAAATTAAGCAAGTTACGCTTGTGTTATAGGTAATATACAACGGACTATTCTGGGGCCGATCCCAGACATCCAGACCATAGTAAATAACGGAGAAAATACGTTTCCGAAATTTACTATTCCAGGAATTGAACCCGGAACCTCTGCGTTGCAGTGAGGTACGCCGACAAAGGTTTAGCCCGCTCAACCACAGAGGCCGCCGGTTTTTATCCGACATTATACATTTTTGGATTTTCATACAGCACTGTAAAACAGACTACAAGTTCCAGCAAAAAAACACTTAATCAGCCTTGGCCTCGTGATTTAGAATCTTTATAATCAAAACAAGGAAGGCGGAATTATTAAATTAGTAAATTAACACTAACACTATACTGTAACTGTCGTAACGAGTAAAGATCGCTTCACGATTTCCATTTGGTAACTGGCATAACCGGTTTCGTTTAACCCAGATCGGTTCGACATTAAAAATGGCCACCGCTGTGACATTTGTGAACTAGCATACTTCACTGGCCGAGACGAGTTTCACTCGAATGACATATCTCGCTTCTCTCTCTCTCTCTCTCTCTCTTCTCTATTGAAAAAGAAGATAGTTGGTAAGTACCACCTGTTTGGGATCCGATCATCAAAACTATTAAGAACCTAGCAAAAACCAACTGCCAGACCTGAAGACACTGTGAGCTCTTTCTGCGTGCACCGGAACACAAACCAACTTGATTTATAATTTCTTTCTTTTTCTTTATTGCAGGAGATCAGCAGACAGGCAGACGGCCCACTTAATGGATAGCGGTTACCATCGCCTATGGACATTTGCAACACCAAAGTTGCTACAAATGCGCTGCTGCTCAAGAGAGCAGTGACCAGGTTCCAGTCTCCCTTAATAAAGGGAGACTGGAACCTGGTCACTAATGCCGGAACACAACTCAAGGTTGTTATGGCGACATACTTTAGACCAGGGGTGGTAGCCATCCAGTCGGGCAAATGCCCTACCACCTGGCTGTGGGTTGTTAAGTCGCCTCTTACGACAGACCGCCCGGCCGCAGGAAATTATATTCTTTCTCCGTTCCTGCACGGATAATATTCTATTTTTCCTCCCACCCACTTTAATATTATATAAAATTATTAGAGCTATAGGACCAGGGCTGAAACCTTTGAAAATGGTAAAAAGTGAAAAAAATGAGTAGGATGAAATCCATTGGAAAAGGAAGAGAACATCACAAAAATGAAAGGAAAAATAATTTATGGGCGATCTCAGGTTGGGAAGTGGATAGGGTGAGTTTTTGAGAGTAAAAAAACGGTTTATCTCGATTTCCGGCAAAACTACAAGTCCTACGGAAAAAAGTTGAATGGCACAGTTGTAGATAATCAACAATCAAAAATCTACAACTTTTGTATTTATACTTTTTTCAAATAACCTCAAAATTTATGTGAAAAATTAAAAGAACCAAGTCTTTTTTTTTTAATTTTTTACAAAAACATTTTTTTTTTCACGAAATTAACTTATCTTTTTATGTCCCAAACACACTGTAATCATTTTTATTTAAAATATATAAAAAACAATTGCTGTTCGTTAGTCTCGCTAACATTCAAGAACGGCTGAACTGATTTGGCTAATTTTGGTTCTGAATTGTTTGTGGAAGTCTAGGGAAGGTTTAAAAGGTAAGTAAATATGAAAAAATGATTCTGAGGCGGTCTGAAGTTTGCCGGGTCAGCTAGTTTAAAATATATTTTTTTTCACCTTATTTTGACTTAATATCGAAAAAGCATTCTAATTTTCAAACGGAACTTCTACCATCAAAATATCAGCTTTTTTTAAAAAAGTCGGTGGGCTTTTTATTCTTTGAAATCTCTACTTTCGGATGGTGTAAAAAAATTACATTACTATGGTAAATACACACATACATACATACATAACTTCACGCCAGTTCCCTTGCGGGGTAGGCACGAACAACAGAGTGCCATTTAGGCTTATTCTATTTACTATGGTAAATGTTCTCAGAAAACGAAAAGATATAACAGGTAGTAAGGACCAGACCCTCCTAGCTCTATGAAATACCTTTTGATGCCTATTTATTGCTATTTTAAAATAACTTATATACCTGAGTGACCTACGGAAAATTTCACTTCAAAAATATCTCGGTTGATTTGACTGTCCTCTGCCTTTAAATGTTCTCAGAAAACGAAAAGATATAACAGGTAGTAAGGACCAGACCCTCCTAGCTCTATGAAATACCTTTTGATGCCTATTTATTGCTATTTTAAAATAACTTATATACCTGAGTGACCTACGGAAAATTTCACTTCAAAAATATCTCGGTTGATTTGACTGTCCTCTGCCTTATTCTGGAACAACACTTAACAATTTGTGTTATTCACTAGTAAAGGAAATTCCGTTACCAAATTAGCATAACACTAGAAACCGAAATAACATAAGTACAATGTGTAACGCGATTAACAGTCCATTCCATTCATACAAGAAGCCCCGCGATTAGGTCGAGGCTACATTGGCGATGCATTAGCGATTTCGAGCCTTAACCGTCATTTTATCATAAAATGACATTTGGAACTAAATATCTTTTTTGTCGCAAAAGGTATTTCAAACTATTATTTTGTTTTAAGCCTTTCAGTTTTAGGTAGATTAGACCCTGCTGAATCAAAAACTAAAAATCTTAAAACAAAATAATTGTTTAAAATACCTTTTGCAACAAAAAATATCATTACATTAATACGTGGAGCAAAAAGTTTCTACCCCTTTTTACGAAAATTGCGCGAGAAGAAGCGACAAATGCTAATGGTTTTTTTAAATTATGCATAAAAAATACATTAAATTAATAAAAAACATTACACAAACTACCATGTATTTGACACACGCACGCATATATACTGTTTGGTTTATTGTTAAAGTCAATAAACAGAGTAGCCTTGGCGAAATCTTTGATTATAGAAGTGTATATTAGGTTGGGGAAAAACTTCCTTCGCATTTTATATAAAAATTCAAAAGGTTTTTTTATAAAGTTTCTCGTGATATTAACCTGACACTGCCTAAGGAATTCTGCAGAGACCGAAACAGGTGAAAATCTGAAGGTGCAAGGTCAGGACTATACGGCGGATGCATTAACATCTTCCAGCCAAACTCTCGTAATTTTTGCTGAGTGGCTAAAGATGTGTGAGGTCTAGCGTTATCATGGTGAAAAACCACACCCCTTCTGTTGATTAATTCCGGCCGCTTTCTCTCAACTTTTTGCTTTAATCTCATCAGTTGTTCGCAGTACAGTTCAGAATCGATGGTCCTGCCTGGCGGTAACAGCTCATAATGAATAATGCCCTTCCAATCCCACCATACACACAGCATCACCTTGTTGCGAGTTAACCCGGGTTTCGCCACAGTCTGTGAAGCCTGACCGGCCTTTGACCACGATCTTTTTCGCACGTTCTTGTCGTACGTGATCCACTTTTCATCACCAGTTATCAGCTTCTTAAAAAATGGTTCGGTTTCATTATGTCGTAATAAAGAATCACAAATGAGTACACGGTTCATTAGGTTTCTTTCAGTGAGCTCTTGAGGCACCCAAATATCGAGTTTTTTTGTGTACCAAACTTTTTTCAAATGCGCCAAAACCGTTTTGTGGTCGATTCCCAGTTCTTCAGCTACATTATAACTACTAATATGCCGATCTTGCTCCACTTTTTCAAAAATGGCATCAATTTTGTCCGTAACAGAGGTTCCGACAAACACAAAATCTGCGTATCTGAAACAGTACATTTATTACCCGTCGGCATTTAAACTAATAACAATGAAATTATTTTATGGTTGTCTTCTTTTGTTTACTTATTGGCATACGGCCTATTGTTGTATTGTAGTCATTAGCCAGGTGTTACGGATTTAAAGTACAAGCCGATTCTAGGAAATTCGGTCCACGCTGCCGGGCGGACATATTGCATTTGTGCAGTATAAAATAATGGCCCGATGGAGGGAGGAGTTAGTCAAGCGATAACCACGAGTGAAGCGAGACGTGTATACTACAATCGGAAATCTAATAAGTGACGGCATTTTAATTTGAGTCTCGCGACTCGTAACAATAATATTGGTTCGTTTGAACATAATGTTATGAAAACAAAAAAAGTCATTAATTTTTTATTATAAAGTTCCAAAACTTCAAAAAAGTTAAAAAAAAAACATTAGAAAGGATTATAAAACGCACATTCTAAGAAAAATTGGTGGTAAATAATTTTCAAAAACTTGATAAAAAAATATTTAAGCTTTATTTTATTTAAAAAAAAAACAGCTTTTCATCTGGGAATTACAAAAAAAAAAATTGGATACATTTTACTCCCAGGGATTGGTAAAAAATAGCAATGTATTAATTTGTAATTTTACTATCGAAAAATAAATAAAACGGGAAATATCGTTTTTTTTTAAATCTTGAAGTATACTTAAAATTATTGGCCAGGTTCCAGTCTCCCTTTAGAGAGTGGCAGCACATTGATAGCACCTTTGGTGTTAGAAATGTACATAGGCGATGTTAACTGCTTTCCATCAGGTAGGCCGTCTGCCTGTCTGCTGAACTCGTGCAATAAAAAAAGCTGAAAATTTGGGAAAATTATTTTTATTTCGTAACAACACGATCCTCACAGTAAAAGCAGAAATAGCCGCGGCAGCAGATTTCTCTTAGAAAGCCGGCTATATAGTCTTTGATTACTTGTATGGACCTTATGTCAAATTTTAACTAATATCAAGGGGCAATCTTTATAATTACGTCACACGTTAAGAGGGGAGGGAAAGGGGACGAAATGTGACATTGTGTGACAAGGCGTGGGAGGGGCCCTACGAGACGACACATTTCAAAACCTATTTAAGCTTTAAAACACGAAATTTGAACTATTCAAAATATTTCCAACACTATCTGTATGTACGAGCATAGTGCTTAAATTATTTAAAAAAAAATAATGGAAGTAAAACTAATTACGGAACTGGTGTTTTAATTTAAAAATTCCTTTGTGGCGCTCTTCAAACGCAACTATAAATTTTTGGTACTGACAACACTAGGACGGCCATTTTGGGCAACATCAGAGGTAGTAGGTAGTATACCTTAATTTGACAGCTGCACACAAGCGTCTTGTTAAAAAAATGTTATTATTGTATTCGTAACATAAAAAGTACAGTAAACTAATCGGAATACATTATAATCAGTGATAAATCCTGTGTTTAATGATTTCCTATATCACCTCATCACATAACAAGTAAAGGAGCCCTCAGCAAACATAACGCCGTATTGACGTCTTATGAGATCCCAAACCTTGTTGTAAAATTGCTGAATATGTGATGTAATATTAGGGAAGGAGGGGTTACAAATCATGAAATAAGTGTGACGCAATTTGTGAAAGTCACCTAAAGCAAATGAAAGACAAATATATAGGAACCCGCCTTACTTCGTGAATCGTAAATCGGCGCTCAATGTATCCACAGCCTTAAGGCATGGCGTGACCTCATCTGCGTAACCGCTACGTGACCGGGATATACCGAGCTACTGTAACACATAATATGATAATTGTATTGTTTGATAGTTCTCTTAACATAGCCTTTCTTTGGTATCTTAATAACATGTCTGTGGGAATGATGCGAACGAAAAAAGCCGTGGTTGCAGTATAGCACTCGTCATGGCACTTATTATCGATTAACGGCCCGTTCCTATATTTTCTTTTGCCCTACAAGTAATGTCAGAATTCAACCGATGGACGTTAAGATATAGAACAAAGAAACTAAGTACATATAATCTAGACAACTGCCCAGCAAAACAGATGTGAGTCGAAGACAACTTGATTTGAAGCAATGTAATGAATTAAATATAATAAATTATTAATATAATGAAATATACACACACATATATATATTAAAAACAAAAATAGACATGTGAAATAATATAAAATAATTTATTTGACTCAAAAATTAGTAACAATCTTAATTACCACATGAAAGACAAAAATATGCGGTATTAGAAACTAAATTATTATTTGTGATTCTACTAGGAATAGGATATGAGGAGGAGGGAGGGGGGGGGGACCTCTCACTCATCGCACGAAACACGATTAGCTCAATGCTAACCTTTTGACGCCGATATTCTGTGAGAGCGTGGTATCACACCGATCGACGTGGCCCTAATAGCTGTAATCAACTAATGTATCCAGCATGTCTCAACCAGGTACCTGTTGTTGTTGTTTCTTGTTTATGAAATAAACGAATTATTGTCTTAAAAACTGGTCAAATACAATTTGCAACTATGTAAACGAGTATATACAAATAGTCATCTAACATATATATCTAAATCATACATATATACACAGATATAACATAACAGAGAGTGTCGGGGTGAAGGTAAGGAAAGGAATGCTCCGGTGGTTCGGGCATGTGGAAAGAATACATGATGAAAGAATGACTAAACAGATATATAATGCAAAAGTGGATGGATGCAGAAGTCGTGGAAGGCCACGACACACCTTCCATGATCAAATTGATCGTGTACTAGCAGAAGGTGATGTTAGGAGCCTTAAGAACAGACGAGCTTGCATGACAAGAGCTATGAATGTCAAAGAAGCATATGAGGTGTGTAAGAATGAGCCTGAATGGCGCTCTGTTGTTCGTACCTACCCCGCAAGGGAACTGGCGTGAAGTTATGTATGTATGTATGTATAACATAACATACATAGACAGAATTTTAAGGATTCCGTTCTTACCATTTGGTTACGTAACCATAAAATCCTACGTTAAAATATAGTACACCAATATTAGATTGTTACACAAGGGATGAAAGAAACCTATTTAGGCCTGAATTGCTTTGGCGCACGAGTGTAGCGAGGGCGCTAATCGTTCGTGTGCCTATGTAGGTCTTTCACCCGAGGTAAACACTCTACTTTTTATTGCGAATATTAGCAAAGTAAACAATAACCTAATTAGTAAAACAAATGACTATTTCTGAAGTGAAATCAAGCTTAAATTCATATCTAAATATGATGAACTCATTTTATGCAAATAGCTGTCCATTTCTTTTTTTATGGCATTCTACCAGCCATTATTTTTTTCTCGTTGATTATAGTATATATATAGCTCAAATTTATGTAAATTAATTAATAGTTTAGTGAAAAGTATAATAAATTATAACTATAAAATCATATTACAAAATTGTTGATATTTTCAATTAGAATTTTATGCCGCTATTTAACACTGGCTGTATAAAAGTACGGACATGGCTCGCATAGTTTTTAATTATTTTTAACAGCAGGGAAAATCTTTTCCCAAGGACGAAAAGTACTGTTTTCATCCCTGTGATCAGATAACTTTAAGCGTACTTTCTGAGTATGAGAAATGAAATATGGTTGTTACATACCTACATCATATACTATACGTACAATGTACGTAGGTACATACATACACAGACATGACATAACGTGCATAGATAAAGGAAAATCATCTCATATGGGAGAAAAGTTTAAAAACCGTCCACAATGGCGCTGATGTAGACAAAGGGTACGGTATGAATGTAGCTGTTGTAGACGAATCGAAGTATGCCGAGTTAAAAAAAAATATCTTTGGCGTCTAGAGTAGTTGGTGACAGTTCTGTTATAAAACGTCAACTATTTACGTAGTACAAAGTAATTGACTAAATATAACCTCAAAGAATTGTTATGTGAAAACGTGAATAGTGATTTTATTTCGTGAATTTTGAATAATACGCTTAGTGATTTTGTAATATTTAATTTTGTAAAACTAAAACACTATAATACTAATCTAATAACATTTGACGCTTTCTTTAAAACTCACCCTGATACCAAAGTGGCGCCCCCTAATTTAATGCATTTCGACGGGCACTTCTTCATATAGAGAGATGATTCTCCTTACCTCTACCTTCCATAATAGATAAAAAAGACGGACATGTCGAAATTGGAAGGATTCCATTCTTGCAATTTGGTTACGTAACCCTAAGAACTCGCGTTAAAATATAATAACAAAAGCAATTTACGCCATTTATGTTCTCAGTTGTGATGTGATTAACTGTATTTTGTTGATCTCGCAACGGACCGCAAGTTCCATTCAAGGTCGCCTTTCGAATACTACGATCCAAATACATCAACATTGCTTCTGTAACGACAATAAGAGGCCATCGGCAAATTACGTCACACGAATTTCATGATTTTGACCCCTCCCCCTTTCTGGTCACAGTTGGTCACATTCATGAAACTCCTCCCTAGTGTGACATCACAAATTTTTAACCGACTTCAAATAGCAGGAGGTTCTCAATTTGATTGGTATTTTTTTAATGTATGATGTACACCTATCACGCTGAGGTTTATGATCCGATTTACGTGATTCTTCTTTAGTTTGATGCGTAATAGTTGCCATTTGGTCCTTTAAAAATTTAACATAGTTTAGCCCAGTAGTTTTCATTTTTACGCCAGATGGTAGGGCATTTGCCCAACTGGATGGCTACCACCCCTGGTCTAAAGTATGTCGCCATAACAACCTTGAGTTGTGTTCCGGCATTAGTGGCCAGGTTCCAGTTTCCCTTAAGAGAGCAGCAGCGCATTTGTAGCAACTTTGCTGTGGCAAATGTCCATAGGCGATGGTAACCGCTTTCCATCAAGTGGGCCGTCTGCCTGTCTGCTGATATCCTGCAATAAAAAAAAATATGGGCATTTTTTATGACAATTTTCCGTTCCCGTTTCTTCAGACCTATATTTTTTAAGGCGCGCGGCACCTTTCGTAGGCCTACCCATAGCTAGCATAGCTAGCTACCTACCATAGCTAGACACAAAAAACCCGCGATTTTGAAACATTCTTCATTGGTGCTCAGCTCCTATTGGTTCTAGCGTGATGATATATAGCCTATAGCCTTCCTCGATAAATGGGCTATCCAATACTGAAAGAATTTTTCATATCAGACCAGTAGTTCCTGAGATTAGCGCGTTCAATCAATCTAACAAACAAACAAACTCTTCAGCTGTATATATTATAGGTAGAACATAATATAAGTTAAGTGTCCTCATGTAGCATACTTTACATGAAGGTAATATGTAGCACTAGCTGTGCCCGCGACGTCGTCCGCGTGGAATTTGCTTTCAAAACCCTCCGATTTTGAAACATACTTCATTGGTGCTCCGCTCCTATTGGTTTTAGCGTGATGATATATAGCCTATAGCCTTGCTCGATAAATGGGCTATCCAACACTGAAATAATTTTTCAAATCAGACCAGTAGTTCCTGAGATTAGCGCGTTCAATCAAACAATATTAGAATATTTGGCTACAACACTAATACTTGCATTTTAAATATCGCGATATCTTTTGAATGGAACGTCCGAATTGAATAATTCAAAAAGTTCTAGAAAGGTATTGAATTCGTCTTGAATATGGAGTAATTTATTTTGATAAGGATTAATACCAAGGTACAAAATAAACAGTTTTTGAAGCGACGGCATTTTAATTATTTAAAAAAATAAAAGAAAACACTTATTGTGAGATAACTACAATAGTTAGACATGGTTACGCGATATTTTTTGTAGACAATTATATGTTCTGCAAAGTGGTAGTACATTGTTTTGTTCTATAATCAACAGTTTTCGCAGCGCACGCCGTGTAAGGATTTTTTCGGGTCATTTTTTTACACCTTGAGTTACATTATTGGACTTTTAGTAAGGATCCTTAATTTTTTTGAAAATATAATATAGCCTATAGCCTTCCTCGATGAATATATTATTCAACACTGAAAGAATTTTTCAAATCGGAACAGCGGTTCCTGAGATTAGCGCGTTTAAATAAACAAACAAACAAACTCTTCAGCGTTATAATATTAGTATAGAGTATCATTTATAACCAACACTAAAATGTGGAAAGAATGCATGATGAAAGAATGACTAAACAGATATACAATGCAAAAGTGGATGGATGCAGAAGTCGTGGAAGGCCACGACACACCTTCCATGATCAAATTGATCGTGTACTAGCAGAAGGTGATGTCAGGAGCCTTAAGAACAGACGAGCTTGCATGACAAGAGTTATGAATGTCAAAGAGGCAAGTGAGGTGTGTAAGAATAAGCCTAAATGGCACTCTGTCGTTCGTGCCTACCCCGCAAGGGAACTGGCGTGAAGTTATGTATGTATGTATGTACTAAAATTTAGGAAAAGTATAACAGCGATAAAGTTATAATGGTCTATTAGATCTACTTTAATTATAGCACTTAACTTTTACCTTCCTTTGTCATAGTGGTGGTAAATTATAGTATAGTAGCAGGTTAATGATCGTCATGACGCAACTTCACACTTGGTTTTGACGTAATCTCATAATCCGTGGTAAACTGGCGGAAACTCAGTACTTTAAGAAGTTCCTATTTAATTCACCTATGCAATTCCTCAGATCTTTAACAACAAATAATTTGAGAACAAAGTTGATCTCCAATAATATATATAATACAGTGTTGCGTAATAAAAGTGAAACTTCAACGGACAAGTGGAAAAACAAATGGCAACGGACAAGTGGCAAAACGAATCGCAACAAAATTTTAACTTGAAGTTTTACGGGCAGATTGTGAATGTACCTACTTGTCCAATTTGAAAACTATGTGTCCCAGCACACATTTCAATTTTTGGCAGGTTTACTGCAAATTATGATTTGCTTAGGTTAGGTACATTTTAATGAATGCATTTTTTATTTAAACATATTTTATTTTATCAAACAAAAGTACTGAATTCGATCCGGAAGCAAAAAACGCATCCATAGTCTACTCTAAAATTATGCCGCCTCTCACCATGTCTAGTCTAAATTTATGCCGCTCCTCCACGTGGCCGTACCGCTTTTTCAGGAGAATAAAATATATAAAAAGAAAACGACTTCAAGAGTTTATAACTAAAAAGCAATATATATATTTCTACAACAAGTTTAAGTCAATGCGAATTAAAATCAAAAGTCACTGTATTGTCTAATTTTTTTATGTTTTACTTGGCAACGACTTAAAGACGCAAAAATATTTACTGTTTGCTTTTTAGTTACTATTGAAGACGGTTTCTTTATCATAGATTTTTTTTACCCTTAAGTTACGTATATGTATAAACATTAATAACAATGAAATTTATATGACAATATTCTAAAGCTGTACTGAATCGCAAAAAGAATTATCTAAATGGATTCAGAAACAAAAAGGGTGTTTGAACATACATAAAAAATATATTCATCCACACGACGAATTGACAACCTCATCCTCTTTTTGAAAGTTGGTTAAAAATACAATAATTTTGAATTAAAACTATTTTCAATTTTAACATTCATATACGCTCATGTCATTAAATATTGTAAAAGCAATATTAATACGACATCTTATATCATATTATACAATTTTTGTGAATAATTTTAAAAGGTTTATTTTAGTTTAATTAAAAAGTCATGTCTTTAGCTCCATTAACGTCTTTCGCTGAAGACGACAAATGTCCGAAGGTTTGCAATGATATAGGCGCATTTAAAAAGGCAGCAAAAAGTCCGGAAAAGGCTTTAGAAGAGATCAACGCTGGAAAAGAAGAGCAAATTGCACCAGCTGCTCAGACAGGACCTATTCAAGTGCCTGAACAAATGCCTGAGACTGTACATTCTTCACCAAGTGGGGAAGAATATCTTCCCAATCTAAAGCCTGGACCGGATGGGAAAGTTGACTGGACACCTCTTGGTGGTATGACAGGAACACGGCCAGGAGTGAACAAATATTCCATCAGCAGGTATTCTCTAAAAGAATGGCGTGAACATAATGAACATGTGCTAGATCCTGAAATCATCAATGAATCTAATATTGTAGACTATAATGCTAAAACTTCAATCATGCAAGCTTTTGGAAATATTGACAAACAACAATGCGAAAATAATAAAAGATTGAAGCAAAAAGCTAGAGATATATTTCGATGGAAAGTTGAAGTTGAAAAAGCTTGTAAAGCAATAACTG
This sequence comes from Dendrolimus kikuchii, assembly GCA_019925095.2. Classification (NCBI taxonomy): domain Eukaryota; kingdom Metazoa; phylum Arthropoda; class Insecta; order Lepidoptera; family Lasiocampidae; genus Dendrolimus; species Dendrolimus kikuchii. The sequence continues at coordinate 13,383,786 of CM034409.1, read as the reverse complement.
AAGAGGTTGAACAGCTTGAAATCGAAAGACAGAGACTCAAAGGCGCAAGTAGAGTGCTGATGTTGCCAGAATCCATTTCAAAAGAATGCCTAGATTTACGATCGAACAGGTTCGTTCCAGATTTAGTGGCGGATTTAGCTGAACAAGAGCTCATTAAAGAAATGACTCTCGTAAGCGAAGTGCGCGCTAATTTAAAAAATACACTTGACAAAATTGAAGAGCAAATGGCTATTAACAAAGCAGCGAAACACAGAATTGAATTCGATTGGTGTGATAAAACAATGGCTTATAATACAGAAACTATTAATCTTAGTCTAGATACAAAGTCAAATACAATAATGTTTCGTCCAGGTTCTACAAGATTCGGTGACTATACAGCACCTTTGGAATATTGGGAATTCTTTTGCAGAGAAAACGTTCAGAACTGCGAAGCGGCGAGACAGAAATCCGCAGATTTACGTGGAAGCCTTAATGCTATTTTGGTTAATGGTGGCAGAAAGCTACGTAACCAAGCTGATAGAACTGACATGGCTTTGGCCGAAACTGTAGCTATAACTTCTGAACTGTGCACAAAACTGGAAGAGACTTTACGTAATACTCTTCAACGAATCGCTGATATGGAGGCATTGATAGACGATTTGAAAGACTCGATAAGAAAAATGGATGCTGCGATGAAATTGGCCCAAACTAGATTGGATAACAGAAACAACTGGAGACCGCATGGCGAGAGTGTAAGAGACCAACCACATCTAGGTCTAATAGAGGAAGTAAAGAAGATTCATGAGACGGTGACCTCACTACTCGGACAGTTGAGAAATGCCGAGAGAGTGAGAGAAGATTTATTGAAGAAAAGGATAGAGTTGGAAAGAGATATTGCCTCGAAAAGAAAGACATTGAACATCGACAGGGAAAGATGTGGTATGGTTAGATCACATTATCCCTCGGCATCTGAATTAGCTGGATATTGATGGTAGATATAACATCAAGCGTCTATATATTGTCTTTTCTTTGTATGTTAATTCATACAAAATTAATAGTTCACAAGGTTGTTGGCAAACGTTTAAAAGATTATTCATATGTTTTAGTGTTTACTTATTAGTTTCATCCTTTACAACAAAAATATATGAGATTAATAGCTGCGCCCCGCGGTTTTGCCCGCACAGTGATGGAAAATCGTTATATTTTGAATAATTCACACTATATCTTTATAAATTATAACCTATGTGTTATTCTGATTTGTAAGCTATATTATTGTAAAGTTTCATCAAAATCAATTTAGTAGTTTTTGCATGAAAGAGTAACAAACATACATCCATCCATTGTTATAAACTTTCGCATTTATAATATTAGTACGATAGGATGATCAATATTTAAATATTTCTAATGATTGCTTTTTAATTTCTCAACTTTCTCATCTCATCCGTGGGGTAGGGATTGAAGGGTCTTACATTAATTAAATTATAGTCACTATCAGTGTTATCCTATCATATCTCAGTGTTGTTATTTGCATGTCCCATAAGAAATATTTGCAATGAATTATTTAACAAATCTAAGTTTCGTTAGAGGGCACTAGGGACGCGTTCCGGTAGTAGCTCACAACGCCCAAAATGCTCCGTCAGTCGATCCACATAACGACCATGGTCGTTATGGTCATGGCGAAAACGTCGCTAATTACGTCATCATTTTCGCTCACACAGAGCTCACAACGACCCATGTCAAGAGGTGGGTCGAAGTGCGCGTCAGCATTAATTCTCTCTATCGATTGACATTGAAAAAGGCGCGATTTTCAAATCAACCAATGACATTTGTTCCACTAGTTTATGATTGTAACGTCCGCAAGCAAGTGGAACAGGAAAAATCGCGGTCGTGAACGTAGTCGTTGTGAGCCTTTTGTGGAGCGTAGCCAATAAGGTAGATGACAGTTAAATTAATTTAATCAAATTGATACATTTCTTATCTTATCTTACACAACGCCGTCGTCTCATAGATTTTGTGCGAGTATACAAAATTATGACGTGTTAAGACTGCATAAGTCAAGGAAGTCAAATAACGCATTTATTTATTTTTATATTTATTCAAATAGTAATTAAAACTATTTTAAAACAAAGATGAATAGCTCGCCCAACATATTGTGAAATGGAAAAAATAGAACTACAGCCGCCATGTTGAAATTTCTTACGAATTCGCGCTGCCAGTTCTAAAAAAAGTTGTTTATTCATTAATAGCGGTATTTTTACGGCTTTATATAAGACATATTTGGCCACAGTCAATAAATATAACATTATAATATATAATTATCTTAGATTAATGTAAATATTTAAATATCTTTGATGTTTATTCATAGATTGGCAACACCGGACCGAACACAGCAACTACCACAGAATCTATATTTCTATACAAATATGTAAAATTGAAGTGTCTGTTTGTCCAAATTGCAGCTTTTTACTAAATGCATATGAAATTATATACGGTATTTATATAATTAAATTATTTTTTTATTTTTTTAATAATTTTTAAAAAGTCTGCTTGTTTATGTCGGCTAATCTCTCAAACGGCAGCACCGATTTTGACGGGACTTTCACAGGCAGATAGCCGATGTTATAAGAAGTAACTTAGGCTACTTTTATTTTAGGAATAAAATTGAAACGCCCACGCCATGGCCGCAGCGAAGGAAAATTAAATTAAATTCCATGCGAACGAATTCGTGGGTAACAGTTAGAACATTAGTATAATAGGAGGACTCTATTCATTTTACAGATACTACCCGTGCGCAGAAGGTTCGGCGATAGCCTCATGACGTCACGCGTCGATGGTCAGTAGGGTTGACAAAAAAGGTTACATAAGTAGTTGTAGCAATAAATTTAGTATTGTATTTATTTTACATAAGTATATACAATAATAGTAAGTAATACAATACAATAATAGTAAGTAGTCATCGGTAAACCTTCAGCGCGCGGCTTATAAGTTGGGAGCAGTATAAAATTGTGTTTTAACGTCTATTTCTAACCACGTAAATAATTATATTTTTATTGCTACAGTGTCATCTATATAATTAAAATAACCCCTAGTTCATAAACTATTAGGAGTGTGAGTGTTATGAATGTCAAAGAAGCAAGTGAGGTGTGTAAGAATAAGCCTGAATGGCGCTCTGTTGTTCGTGCCTACCCCGCAAGGGAACTGGCGTGAAGTTATGTTTGTATGTAGATTATATTATTATCGACTATACTTAACATAGTTCGCGCACATATTTAAATCAAATAGACAAACGATTTGATAACTCGAAGCCGTGTTATTACAGTTAAAATTCTTAAACATTCTTGGCATTTAAAACTCATTTAATGCTAATATTAAAATCAATCTCATCTCGCCATTCATATAAATGATTTCTGTGAATACAAACACCTTGACATAACAGCGTATAACATCGATAATGCTGAAACCTTTCACTCTTGATGGTTACGAAATAAGAAGTCAATAATATACCGCTCATTGGATGTCTTTGGGCCTATTATATTGCGTCTCTTTATATGTAGACTACCTTTTTCCCTTTTTAAGCGACGCGATAAGGGGAGGTTCACAATTCGGGTGTATGTAATTGTGAGCGAACCCATTTAAAAAAAAATCGAAATAGTATTGTAGCGACCGAGGGTAGAACTTTCTGGCAGTGTAAGTCAGTCTCAAGACTTGTAGAAGAGGATAGAAGATTCTGGAAGGAAAAAACAAGGACAGATACATTTTAGAAAGGGATAGATGATGAACGAAAGTTCTAGAATAGAAGGTTCGGGAAGGAAAGGCAGAGATAGATAGATGTTAAAAAGGGATGGATAGTAAATAAAAGAATAACGAAAAGAAGATCGAAATGGTTCTAGAAGATTCTTCCGAGTATATAAGCGTAATAGTTGAGTTCAGTTCAAGACGGCGAAGCGACAAGTACGATACGAAACCAGTTGGAAAAGAAGTTTAATAGAAGACAGTGACGAGTTTGTGAATTTAGTGAAGAGCTTAGTGGGCATTTCAGTGAAGGAGGAGTGTAGGAAGATCCAGAAGCGAGCTATACGCGGTAAATTCGGAGATGAGCACTGCAATAGCAGGAGGTGGTCTACGCAATATCGGCAACGGTATTGTGAGTGAGACATCTTATCGTCGCGACAGTGCGTCGTTAGTTGTGCGTGTACGGGCAACCCTGCGGAGAAGAAGAATCACGTAAGATGTGTAATAAAAGTGTTTAGTTAAAAGAACTGGTGTTTCCTTCCATTCCAAAGTGCGTAACCCCGCTCGCACGTAACAGTATACTCCTGTGGCGGTGCCATTGTCACCAAGTGAGGATCTGGCGAGTAGATCTCAGGGAAATCGAAGCGTCGAGCACCTACACTCTTCAAAAGGCAAACTTCTACACGCGTGCCAGCCGTCGCAATATAATTGTTAATTATTTCCACGAACGTCCAAGAGAACTTGTGTCAAAACTACTTCCTTATGACAATAACCACTCATAAGAGAAATTTTATAGCTGCAAATGTGTGTTTGCAAGTACTTTAACGTACTTAGTAAGCCCATTTTGCAACAAAGAATGCATCATTCTGCATATTTTAAGTAAATGCTAAAGTTTAATGTTTCCTATTACGTGATATTTTACTAAGATATTGAGTGAAAAGATTATTATGTAACCTCGGCATTTGTAAAAAAAGGTAGAACAATAAATAAGGGGTGGCTTGATTTTCTTTTACTCTATGACGCTTCTCCTGTTATATTAAATTAATTAAATTTGATAAGTTGGCTTGTTACGCGCGAGGAGCGTTGACAGAATGTCACGGCATGTTACACATAGGACGCGTTCCTTTAGTATAGTAATGCTCCGTCTGCCGTTCCACAAGGTGCCCGCGGTCGTTATGATCGTGGCGAAAACGTCATTAATGAAGTCATCATTTCTGCTCACGCAGCGCTCACAACGACCCATGCCAATAGGTGGGTCGAATAACCGTTCCACTTGAGTTTACGATTGTGACGCCGGCAAGCAAGAAGAACGGTTAAAATCGCGGTCGTGAACGTGGTCATTGTGAATCCCTTCTGGAACGTAGCCTAAATGACATTATCCGTCGGTCTCTTGTCACCGCCGGGGCACCAGCTGTTCTCGAACCAAATAGACTGTGCCGCGACGATGGCATGAGACCAGACGGAATATCATTGATGCCACGGAAGATAGGATGCAACTTGTGTCGATATTTTGAGATTTTTTGGGATTTTCCGAGGCCCTGAAAAATCACAAATATGTGTCCATTGGTAGTGGGTACGTATTTGTGGCTTTCGGGGTCGAGACCTGGGCCGTGGGGGCCTGGAGCTCATCACCTCTATTGAGACCTCTCAACGCGTCTAATTGAGGTCGCGCGTAACCAAAACGCTTGCTTGCACCTAGGGCAACATATCAGCATTGTCATCCAACGCGAAAATGTGGCCAGTATTTTGGGCACGCTCCCCGCCGACAGCGATTTGGAGTCAATTTTTTACTTATAGACTTATGTCATCTTGTAAGTATAGTTTTATTTATAGTATATATTAAATAATTAATTAATTATGGGGAAAATATTCTATTTCCATTGTTAAACTCAAAACAATGTTTAGGAGGTAGGAAAAGAATTTGATCCACTAGAATGTTTCCGATAAACTGCTTTGCAGTCTAGCTTATGGCCGTTGAAATTTGACATAAGCTCCATACAAGTTATGTCAAAATTCAACTGATGATTAGGCAAGCGAATGAATTGTAAGATATTAGAACCGGCCACTAGGGTTGCCACCTTTTTTTTGAAGAAAATATAGTACTTTTGGGAAAGTTAGGGGCAAATAGTACACATTTATTTTGAATTAATAATATTATTTATTTCATTATTGAATTTTTCATCTGTATTTTTTACTACTGTTTGCTTTGGCCAGTATGGTAGAGTATTATAGAAAGAAATGATATATTTTTTTATTGCAGGAGTTCAGCAGACAGGCAGACGGCCCACTTCATGGGAAGGGGTTACCATCGCCTATGGACATTTGCAACACCAAAGGTGCTACAAATGGTACGCTATTATTTCTTTCTAATAAGAGACTGGAACCTGGTCACTAATGCCGGAACACAATTAAGGTTCTTAGTGCGGCATACTCTAGGCCAGGGGTGGTCGCCATCCAGTCGAGCAAATACCCTACCACCCGGCTGTGGGTTGTTTAGTCGCCTCAAACGACAGGCCGCCAGGCCATAGATGTTCTGTTTTTTTTTTGGCTGTTTTTTCCTCCTATCATTATTAAACATCGTCATATTCCGCACGTGCAGTTTTCTTTTATAATTAAAATAATTAATAATAGTTTAACAATAATCTAACTAGTACAGTTGGTTAAAATATAGTAGGACACTATAAATAAAAGCACTGTCGGGAACCCTACCGGTCACCATCATGTTGTAGCGCAGAAGGAAAATCTTTATATGCTAGAAGAAGAAATGCCAATAACATTACTGTACCCTGAAAACGGAAGAATGCTCCGATTCTTATTTCCCAGACCACGTTACTGCTAGCGTTGTTAGCTCATTATTACATACGTTCCCAGTACATACCGTGGGATACCACTGATGCTATTGTGATGCTTTATCTTATGTTAATTTCAACGGGTATAAAATATAATTGGGGCCTCTAACGGTGTTACTATGAGTTGTTGGATGTTTTCAGTGTTATTTATAACAATGGAAATAAGAAATGATATCGTCCCCATGACCATAGAATAACGAAATTATCTAAATATCATGAAATTTACTTTGTCTTTGATCATCCTGTTCCATAATGGCACAAGTGATCAAAGTTCTGGCATAATCTTAGTGTCTGTGGTGCTATCCATACTACGTACCTAAGTATTTAAAGCGTTATTTGTGATGCGACATTGTTATTAATTGGACCTACATATGCAAAACAGAACCAATCCACAAACATGCCAAAATTGGGTTAAGGATGCAGAAGACTTTCAAAATGCACCTTCTATCGACTCAATAAAAATCATAACGAGAAAATATAATATACAATATTCTAAATGTTTTTTCCAAAATATAGACATATTTTTTGTACGCAAAATTTTAATAAAAACGGCTTTTTCTCAAAACTGTCAGTATGTGGGTTGGTTCCATTTTGCATAAGTAGGTCCAATTGATATTAAACATTAGAGTAGTGATGAGCAGTAGACGTGTGAGGCAGTACATTTGTCCTGTATAAAATAGATTTGTACTGATACGACTCAAAATTTAAATTTATACTACTTCAAAAATTTTGTCCCGCTATTACTAACGCGTCAAATGTTAGAGGAAGGACGGAACGAAAACCACAGTACAATAACGCTTCTACGGCTATTCACATAACAAAAAAGGACAACATGACATGTACGACTGCTAGTAAAATGAGGGGGATGAGGCCGATCACATCCGATTCTTAACGAACATTTCCGAACTAGAAGTTTTGTACGGGACAAATAAGAGAATGACGCTCACCGCCTCACCGGCTTCATCGCTTCAAATGTACTGCTGCGGTACAAACCGTACAAATGTCCTCGCCTCATTTGAAGTGGTACATTGTACTGGTTCAGTACAAAATGTCATGTTACTCTTACAAACTCATTTTAAAATCATGTCCTACCATTTCTACATTGGAGATTAACGCGACGTTTAAAAATCTACTGTCAGAAACCAACGTCAATTCGATAAATGCGACAAATAATGAGACTAAGGTACGACGTTCATACTGCCATGTTAGAACAGAATGAAACTGACATAGGATTTTATTAATTTGAAAGAATTAACTATTATGTGAGAAATAGGTTTAAAGAATGTAAGAAATTTTATTTAATTGATGTTACTTGGCTTTATAATTGTTTGCAAAAGAAATGAAGAAATTCGGAACTATTGGTTGACAAATAATGGAACGTTGCTGTGCTTTAAAAGCGGGAATTTAAATTTACAAAAGTGACTACCATGTTTGGAAATGACTACGTTACAAACGCATGTTACGTACACTAATGTATCTATGGATTTACGGCGTTATTTTTAACGCTATAACTAAGACCCTATTTGGCTACATTCATAGTACCGGTGACGAGTGGAACTCTTTACCTACGTCGGTTTATCTTGAAACATACAATTTAGGTGACTTCGAGTCTCGCGTGATCTTCTAGGTAAGCGTGCTCCATCTTAAACTGCATTTCTACCTGAAATCAGGTATATCTATACAGATAAATAAAATTGAAGTGTCTATTTGTAATGTGAAAATAATCAGGGAGGATAATTCGGACCAGGAGGTTCCTAAAATGCAATTTTTGTCTGCCTATCTGTCTGGATGTCTGGATGTTCGGGCTAATCTCTGAAATGGCTGGACCGATTTTAACGGGACTTTCACTGGCACATAGCTGATATTATAAGGAGTAATTCGGTTACTTTCACTTTTATATTTAAAAAATAAATCCACGCGGACGAAGTCGCGGGCACAGATAGTACAATATTAAAAAAGCATTTACTATCATTAAAATTATCCCAGTTGGAGCAGGAACATAGAGCAGGGGCGTAGCTACCGCCGTATCAGCCGTATCAATGATACGGGGCCCCAGGCTACAAGGCCCCCGACAGTATGTAAGCAAATGTTCCCAAAATGTTATCTATAATCTTTTATAGATTAATAGCATTTTTGAGAATAACTGCTGCGCCAACAGGAACGGCTATCACACTTGTCATTATTGTCTATAGAGGCAGAAAATCTAGAAAAACTGAAATCGTCTTCAACTATGGATGATTTCATAAATAAGCTTGCCGAAAACAGACGAGAAAGTATATCTTTGATTTAAATTAGCTTCTAAGAGCATTAAGTATTATAACTAATTACTTATAATCAATATATAATTATTTTAATTCAATTCGACATTTTTTTGTTTCTTTTATAAAAAACTTTATCTTTCCTTTGGGCCCCCCAACACATTTTGATAGGATCTAAGGCAAGCTACGCCATTGACAGAGAGGAACCTTCTCTGTAATGACTGAAAAATTACCCTTAATTTTCTAACAGACTATAAATACATTTTTATCCGTGCAGGAACGGAGAAAGAATACAATTTCCTGCGGCCGGGCGGTCTGTCGTAAGAGGCGACTTAACAACCCACAGTGAGGTGGTAGGGCATTTGCCCGACTGGGTGGCTACCACCCCTGGTCTAAAGTATGTAGCCATAACAACCTTGAGTTGTGTTCCGGCATTAGTGATCAGGTTCCAGTCTCCCTTAAGCTCTCTCTTCTCAGCAGCGTATTTGTAGCACCTTTGATGTTGCAAATGTCCATAGGCGATGGTAACCGCTTTTCATCAAGTGGGCCGTCTGCCTGTCTGCTGATCTCCTGCAATAAAAATAAATAGATATATATATCATCAATGTACATAATCAATGTATCTATGATATTAATGTAGCTGTTTAATTCCCAGGTCATTAGAAAGATTCTTCGTAACATCAGTGCCAATTTCCACATATCATTTAATATTCACAACACTGCAATAAACTATTTGTAAGTTAATTATTATGTTTAACATAATCTTGTAATCTGAATTAATTTTTGTTACAAATGTTATGTTTTGAAATTTATGTAACGGACACATAATATACAACTTTTCTAGATATTTTATGTGTCTTTTTTTCTGTTTTCGAGGCATGTTGGAGATTTTTCAAGTGTTGCTGTTTAACGCTATTGGTGGTCAATTAATCACGTGATGTTTTTACCAACTTTTAAACTCCTCTGGCGTTTCAGCAGTAGCTCACAACGCCCAAAATGCTCAGTTAGCCGTTCCACAAGGCGACCGCGATCGTTGTGGTCGTGGCGAAAGCGTCACTAATGACGTCATCATTTTCGTCACACAACGCTCACAACGACCCATGTCAAAAGGTGGGTCGAATAACTGTTCCACTTCGGTTTACGATTGTAACGTCGACAAGCGAGTGCAACTGGATAAATCGCGGTCGTGAACGTGATCGCTGTGAGTCCCTAATGGAACGTAGCCGTAGTATTACGTAGAGAGCGTTTAGACAAATAACGCTCATCCAATATCACGCGCATATTTTGGTAATTTAAGTAAATACACGTCATATCGCACGACCAAACCCACCACCCACCCGCCCCCTCCTACAAGCCTCACGTGCTGAACTATAATAAACAATGATTGTAGGACTGATTGTTTCTATGAAAGAATGGGGTAGTTGACAATTAAGTCACTTTAGCCAGTTTTTATGATTTTACAAAAATTCCGAACCCGAAGATTTTGTTTGTGGAGAGCAAGTTCTTACGTCATAATTTAAACAAATCAAAGAGGCACATTTTTTGACCCCAACCAAAAATTTTGGAGACATAATTCTCCTTCCCCAATCTATCTGGTGCCTTTGGATTAGATCTAGAATGAAGCTGTCCATGTTGCTTTAAGTAAGTAGAAAATTCTATCAACGGTGTGAAATATATCAAATATTTGACTAAACATTTTATTACGATAGCTAAACGAACATCAAGCAGCCGCAAACTCTTCAGGAGTAGGCATGTGCGCTCTCACTCGTGCGCACCGATCTTTGTCAATATTCAAACTTTTCCTTTTACACGCTATGTCCTTCTCTAACTCCCCTCTATACTTCATCAATTCCGATCTAACTGTCTCAGCCTGTCGTATTTGGTCTGCTAAAGACTCAGTTGTTTCTTTGATATTTTTCGCTTCAGCTATTAAAGCGTATTGTGCTTCATCCCTACAGTTTTCAACTCCCGGACGATCGTAATTCCTCCCGTGAAGCCTTGACATAACTAACTTATTCTTGTCGTTTACTTTCCTTATCGATTCTTTTAGGTGATCAATCAAATTCTCAATATTAGCTATGGTTTGCAAGTTATCTTTTAAGGTTTCTTCGAGTTTTTCGCAAAGTTGATCTGTGGCAGCAACAGTTTCCGCCAGAGCCATATTCGTACGTTCCGATTGGATTTTCATATCTTGACTTCCATTTACAATAATAGTCATTAAATCACCACGCAATTCTTTCGATTTCTTCCTAACTTCTTCGCAATTCCTTATGCTTTCTCTACAGAAGTGTTCCCAGTAATCTAAAGTTGTTGCATTTTCAGGCCATCTCGCCACACCTGGATGCCAGAGTAGTAAATTAGAATCATGAGTTAAGCTTAAATTTTGTTTATCCAATTTCAAAGAGATCATCTTATCGCTCCAATCAAATTCAATGCTTGATTTAGCCGCCTTATTCATAGCCATTTGCTCTTCCACTTTAGCTAAAGTGTTTAGAAACACTCGTCTTATTTCTCCAACTATAGCTACTTCTTTTATTAATTCCTGTTCAGCATTATCTCTTACCAAATCTGGTTCGTATCTGTTCGTTCTCAACTCTAAACATTCACGAGAGATCGCTTCAGGCAACATGAGAATCCTGCAGGCGCCTTTTAACTTAGCTCGGTCTTGATCCAAGATATTAATTTCTTCGGTGATTGAGTTGAGAGTTTTTTCCACTTCTTTTTTCCAATACGTCAATTCTTTCACACGTTTCCCTAGATTTTTGTCACTGTCATCTAATTTTGTTTGCATGTTTTTAAAGGCGACATCGATATCTTTTTTCGTCTTTACTTCTAGTGCTTTGGCTTGATCCGTAGCTCTTGGTGTGAGAGTGTACTCGTTCTTTTTTCGCCATTCTCCAGTAGAATATCTCGTTATTGAATATTTATCAACTACAGGTCTTACACCCGTCATTCCAGCAATGGGAGTCCAGTCTAAATGACCTGCTGCCCATGGTCCTATCGGTCCCATGCTTAGAATATCTCCACTAGTACTTTCTGTTGGCTGAGGAAGGTACACCGGTGGTGCACCTTTTGGGTAAACCCTTTTCTCATATGGAGTGATTTTTCCTGGTACGTAATGCGTTGCGTGGGGATTCTCAGGGCCCCTTGCCATACCAGCTTCGCGATATACCTTTTCTTTAGGTGCAGCTAGTTCTGTGCCAGGTGCCGGACATAGTTTCGGACAAGTGACTTGACTAGTGTCAGCCATTTCTACAAGAATTTATCGCTTGCTAATATTATTTAAATTATAAAAATAATTGTAAAATAATTTAAACTGTCCTACTTTAATAAAATGTAAAAATGTCATTGTCATTATGATCTTATTTATTTTTAATTGTGAGTGGAGTCAAAATTATTATCTATTATACTTTTGATCCAAAAAGGAGAAATATAAATTATGTAAATCGTTAACGGTCTGGTTCATAGAGAATTAGAGTAAGCTTGAACGCTTCTTTAAGAATCATAAAGAAGCGTTCAAACTTACTCTAACTTTCTATTAATAAGACCTTATATGTATACCAGAATAAAACACAAATTATTACAACATCAGAATCGAAATATTTTACTTGTAAACTGGTAGTCCGTTGTATCCCAACACAAGAGTAACTTGCTTATCCCAAGAATATAATTATTATGTGTGTGTTTGTCTGTCCGTTACTTATTTAGAAGTAAATATAAAACAAGACCAACTGCGGGTAAAATATGAGTTTTGCTGAATCGTATTATGGTACACTTCTACAAAAGTAAGCGATGTAATAATAATACATTATGGTACTAGTGTGTAACATTGGTGATTACCGCCGAGGCGCCATTGAGACTCGAGCCGTAGGCGAGGGTCTTAAGAGAGCCGAGGACGGTAATCATCAATACACACGTGTACCATACGACGTTTTTCAACACACTTGTGAATAAAATAACAACAAAAACTCATTTTATTTAGTAGATAAAAAAAAGTTATATATGAGTGAAAGTTTTATTTATTAAACACGTACGAGTTAAAATTATCTATTTAAATAAGAAGTTGCATGAAATGAGCAAGCAATAGGAACATTAATTTATTTGTTCTATAGAACACGATCTTTTTTTTTTGAATAAAAACTTTTTTAAGAACAAAGCAACTCAACCAATAAAATTTAAAAAAAAATCTATAACTCACTAGTGAGTTATAATGTTTTTTACTCACAGTTTGGTTATGGGTGTCATTCTGTGCCTAATTGCGGTGACCATAGAGCCACTTTATGAGCAAGTGTGTTGAAAAAATATTTCTGCAATTTAAATAATAAACCTGATAACGCTTTACGTTGCAATCCATAGATATATCGAAATTTAAACGTTCGTTTGTATTGTACATATTCGCTATACTTATTCGTCATAATAATAAAGAAGATGGAAACTGAGATATGGGGATTATAACCCAGTTTACAGCAGTGTGGGAAAATTGTGTAATGATTTAAAGATAGACACGCATTGTTCATGTAGGCCTACCCAGACTAGTTGTACTTCGTGCAAATCAAGAAGGCGATTGGGACTTACTCGTGTTTGAACGTGTACAATGTACATGCACATTGCGAATGTGTGCGAGTCTGACGGAACGATCAGTTGAGAGCGTGCCGTACAATTAAGTTACTTTTAGTCTCACATATACACAAACAAGTGATAACCACATGTAAAGCCCGTTCGCCTTCGTAAATGTAAGAACTATGGTAAGTAAGTAACTTGGTAAGTAGGTAAATTATGCTAAGTATGTTTCGTAGATTGACCCGTGTTATTCAGAGCTATTGTCCGAAACTCTGACGTGGTAGGGCCATATAATAATATTATATATTTCTAGTTATCTATTAGATATAGATAGATATGACCTTCTGCAATATGGATTTGTTGTGTTCGGTTATATTTGTACCTGTGTTATATATACGTGTTCGTATAGTTCTAATAAACTCTATAATAATTCTAACGGCATTTTAATTCGAGTCCCGCTAAACTCGTAACAATATAATAAAACTGTGGAGGTCGAATTTCTGTACGACGAAAAACAAATGTTAAAAACCGAGTCAGGAGGATGTAAGAAGTGAAATGGAACTAATTTAGATTTTTTTTAAATTTTTTGTTTCTCTGTCTGTCTGTTTGTGTGGTCAGTCAGTTTTGCTAATCTCCGAAACGACTGGACCGATTTAAATGAAATTTTGTGTGGTGGTAGCTTACTTTTGATCCTGAAAAAATAAAGAGTTCTCATAGGATACTTATTAAAACTTTAATTACTTAAACAGCTAATTATACAACTTATCCACCTTATTAAGTATTGATATTGCCGGTATCATCATATAATTTATACATTAAAAAACAATTAGGCTATATATCACGGTATGACCAATAGGAGCGAAGCATCAATGTTCTTCATTGATGCTTCGCTCCTATTGTTTCAAAATCGGGAGGGTTTTTTTAACTTACTTTTTTTTACTATTCCACGAAATCGCGGGCAGAAGCTAGTATATATATAATATTATATCATTTATGTATTTATCATTAAAAAGTACACATACATACATACATAACTTCACGCCAGTTCGCTTGCGGGGTAGGCGCGAACAACAGAACGCCATTCAGGCTTATTCTTATATACCTCACTCGCTTCTTTGACATTCATAACTCTTGTCATGCACGCTCGTCTGTTCTTAAGGCTCCTGACATCTCCTTCTGCTAGTACACGATCAATTTGATCATGGAAGGTGTGTCGTGGCCTTCCACGACTTCTGTATCCATCCACTTTTGCATTGTATTTGCATTAAAAAGCAGTTCGTACTATATGTTACGTATACCACCATCGCCATTATCATCTTAATTCATTCCTGGGTGTGTCTGGAAGAGATTGCTTTTTAGCGATAAGATACTTTGTACATTGGTATATCACATATAATCGAATACAATGCAAGAAAACTTAACTTATTTGTATTGTATTCTACTCATAGTCCCTCAAGACTATAAGTAGAATACTGAGCCCAGATCACCGTCTTCTATGGGTAAGGTGCCCAGAAGGCTGGCTACGTTTCCTCGCTGGATCGCCATACTGATCCGTTGGCCGAGGTAAGCACCAGCCCTCTGATCACCCGAAGAGTCAATGAGTCGTTTCGATAAATTTTGGTAGAGGCTCATGGCCTCAGGACCCCACGGTCCAAGCGTCTCGACAGCAAACGGCACAACATTGGTATATTGTATATTGGTGTATAATAAAGTGTTATCTATATATAGTAACAGCCCATAAACGTCCCACTGCTGGGCAGTATACCTACCACGCTTGTCCAAGGCGTCGTGGCAGGTTTGACACGTCGAATATCTCGATGTGTAGGTTTCATCATGATGTTTTCCGTCACGGTTCTTAGCACGTGGTGATTGTAACAATATGCACATTCGGTCAGAAAACTGATTCATCAGCTTGTTTGCGAACTTCGCAATAGAAAAAATAGAAAAATTCCTAGGTTCTCCATCTTTCACATGGTAAGACTAGGCCTATTTCAAAATGGTATATTATCATAAAAGCATCTGTATCACGAAATCACGATATTGTGATACAGTGCTATGTCACGTTTTGTAAATATCAGTGATATCACGTACGAAATGTGTTATAATAACATGCATTTAGGTAAATTACTTAAAAGGTCGAATTCATAAAGTTTACGCGTCTTACGACTTTCCCATCGTATTTGGTTCACTACTTCATTGTTGTGACTGTGATTTTTTTTATTTTATAAGGTTTCGTAGTCTTTTTGGCAAAAATGGAAGCGTTATATTTTCTTAATGCTCATACAACTCATGTCAAAAAGAAACGCGAGGAACTGGAGGCTCGCTACAGAAATATGTACTGGCTACTTGGAAAACATTCAAAGTTGTCCGTACCTAACAAACTGCTTCTTTACAAACAAGTCCTGATGCCAGTCTGGACCTACGGTGTACAGTTGTGGGGCTGTACCAAACCAAGTAATGTAGAAATCATACAACGCTTCCAAAATAAAGTACTGAAAGGAATTAAAGGACCCCTGGTCTAGAATATGCCGCCATAACAACCTTGTGTTGTGTTCCGGCATTAGTGACCAGGTTCCAGTCTCCTTTAAGAGAACAGCAGCGCATTTGTAGCACCTTTGGTGTTGCAAATGTCCATAGGCGATGGTAACCGCTTTCAATCAAGTGGGCCGTCTGCCTGTCTGCTGAACTCCTGCAATAAAAAAAAAAGAAAAAAAAGGAATTGTAAACGCGCCATGGTACGTTAGATCGAGCGACCTCCATCGGGACCTGAAAGTGGAGTTTGTCAACAGCATTATTAAGAAGTACGCGGAAGCCCACGAGCATCGGCTTCATCATCACGTGAATGTCGAGGCGATCCAGCTCCTCGACAACACGGACATAACGAGAAGGCTCAAAAGGACAAAACCATTTGAACTAGTGCTATAAACAAAATAAAAGTGTAGTGTAATGTGCTAGCTATTAATAAAGAACACACGAACAAAGTGTCTTCACCTTAATAGAGACAATAAGAAAAGTGTTAATGGACACTTTCTTAGTAAGAATACTTTTAGTTAATTTAGGTTATATTTAAATTACTTATTAATCTTTTTCGAAAATTTGATACCGAAAATTTGTACGAACTTAAATTGTTGTCTTAGTTATCCATTTATTAAGTGAAACTTCTATATAAACGGGGGTTTTTATGTTTCTGTCACGAAAAAGCGTTACGGCCGCGTGGAGGAGCGGCATAAATTTGGACTAGACGTGGTGAGAGGCGGCATAATTTTAGAGTAGATTGTGGATACATTTTTTGGTTCCCGATCGAATTTAGTTTTTTTGTTTGATAATATAAAACATGTTTAAATAAAAAATGCATTCATTAAAATGTACCTAACCTAACACAGACTCACTCGTGTCCATCAGGGCGTGTGATGACTAAAATGATAATGATAATTAAGGCAGGGGTTCCCAAAGCGCGCGCCGTGGCGCCCTGATGCGCCGTAGGACGCCGTGAGGCACTCCTGTTTACCATTCTCCGGAAACTAAACTTAGCCATTCGCGGTTATAAAATGTGTGGAGATCAACAAGCTCAGATGTCACATTGGCTACGTTGCATTATATTTTATTTCTTATTTTTCTTAAATAATTAATGTTTTCTTGTAGATAAATATAAAAATTCAGCTTAATATTGTGGATGTTTCAATTTTTGTGCCTATCTACTTAGTATCATTGTACCCTATTTTAACTAGCGAGGGCGCCGAGATAAAATACGAAACCTGTAAGTGCGCCGCGAACTGAAAACTTTTGAGAAGCCAGTTAGGATTAAGGTAAAAATATAGGCGAGCAGGAACGGCTATTTCAGCTTTTGCCCTCCTCGAAAAATTTCCAGATCTGAGGCTGTGGTGGTGTTTCCACCATTATAACGGTGGCGCAATTTTGTGTATCTGGTTGCATATGCAATTATAATGTAAATTACTCTGCCTATATCTTACGTTAAACTAGCGTAACGTTTCTCTATGACTTGAACACACAGACAATAAAATTTTTGGAAATTGGTGAAAGTGCCAATTTGCATACAGAGTAGAAAATTAGATATGCGTGTCATAATGACAATCTTGTAAACAAGTCATCGTGTATACCTAAAGGTGGGGCCTCATCTTAGATTATGTTAAGTTATTGACTATGGCAAACTGCGTCTTATTTATAGCATTAAAAATAACGCCGTAAACAAATATCCACATTAGTGTATTTAATAACAGCCCATAGACGTCCTACTCCTGGGCTTGGGTCCCCCATTATAGGAAAACGGACAGTACACCCCCCACGTTTGTCCAAGGCGGCTTGGTAAATTTGATACGTCGAATATATCGATGTGCGGGTTTCATCACGATATTTTCTTTCACCTTTCAATATACACATTAGGTCAGAAAACTGCATGCGTTCCGGTCAGGATTCAAAGCCGCGCAATTTAAGCTTGAGTCGCGTGCGCTAGCCATTACGCTACCACGACTTCTTAGTGTAGATTAGTATAATTCATCTGTCAATATTGAACGTCATTAACAAGTAGAAATACTTAAAACTCATCGCTACATCTGCGTGAAACGGCCTGGAAGTGTAATATTATCCCAGATGAGGGCCCACTATACAAATACATATATTGTATAATATATCCCCAAATTAAGCAAGTTACGCTTGTATTATGAGTAATATACAACGGACTACTTTGGGGCTGATCCCAGACCAGACGACCATAACGAAAAGTTCCTTTACGAAATTTACCAAGCCGGGAATCGAACCCGGAACCTCTGCGATGCAGTGAAGACGGTCAGCAAAGGCTGAGCCCGCTCAACCAGAGAGGTCGTCATTCGTAGTCAATAATCTATCCACAAGATCCCGAAGTATACACATTCTAATCAGACTTGGCAATACAAAGGTGCCAGCCAATCTTCCTATCATTGTTTCATGTTAAATTCGTTGAAATTGTGAATTGTCCGCCATTCCATTGTCGGCATGGCATTCACTAATTGCCACGCTGGTTGTTAATATACTGCATTGTTTACGTGGGACCAGTTCAAGGATGATATCTGAATGGACATAGACAGGCAATGAATGTTACTTCCTGACCAATACATTTTTATTGTATGAAGGTTGCGAGAGACCAGACCATCAACCTCTAGAGCATTGTTTCTCAACGGTTTTTATGTCGCGACCCACGAACAACCAACTTCGCAAACTCTACTCTCTTGGGTGGACAGCCTATCCTTTGAACATTAAAGATTTTACAGATTCATCAAATTCAAATGTTTTTAACTGACTTCAAAAAAGGGGGAGTTCTCAATTCGTTAAAATTTCAACAAAATTATCTGTAATGTAATTAAGGTCATCCCCTCATCGATCCCGAGTTTTCCAATTTCTCTGAATCTAGCTCCACATCCTCATCAATTTCCATAAATATTTACCATTTATACATCTATACTAATATTATAAAGAGGTAAAGTTTGTGATGTTGTAGGGGGTCTCTGGATCTACTAAACCGATTTTAAAAATTCTTTACTATTCGAAAGCTACGTTAACAGGAAGTATCATAGACTATATAACATAACGCTGTATACCACGGGAGCGGGACAGAGCGCGGGTGAAAACGCGCCGGGCCGCTTGATTTAATAAATGTTTATTGTAAAAAAAGTATTATGAATTGCAAATTCACAATCATTTTAGTCTATCAGAAACTTAAATTATTTAACACAACTTGCTCAAAAAGGAATTCACTATTATCGACCTCTGTTTAGTACTCGCGGACCCCTTAAAGTTCGATATGGACCCCTAGGGGTCTCTTTGGACCACTTTGGGGACCTATGCTCTAGGGTGACTGAAAAATAATTGCTTATTGAACGTGTGTTGGATTATTGCTCAATAAATAGACGTAAATCATAACACACACTACAATCACAATTGGAGTCATCAGTTCTTGTTGTTATAGAAATACTCATTTAAAACTTTCAATAAACATAAACAGGAAGGAAAATGGTCGCCCGTGGTCGAAATTCGACCATAATAATTAATTGAAATTATAAGTTTGAACATTATTAAGGTTCTGTTGTCAAAGACTATAACTTCTATAATCACAGATTTCGCGAAGGCCACACTGTTAATTTCACTTTATCAATAAACAAAAGAGTATATATATGCGTGTGTGTGTCAAAAACATGGTAGTGTGTGTAATGCTTTTTTACATACATACATATATAACTTCACGCCAGTTCCCTTGTGGGGTAGGAACGAACAACAGAGCGCCATTTAGGCTTATTCTTACACACCTCACTTGCTTCTTTGACATTCATAACTCTTGTCATGCACGCTCGTCTGTTCTTAAGGCTCCTGACGTCACCTTCTGCTAGTACACGATCAATTTGATCATGGAAGGTGTGTCGTGGCCTTCCACGACATCTGCATCCGTCCACTTTTTCATTGTATATCTGTTTAGTCATTCTTTCGTTCAGTAATGCTTTTTTCATTGATTTAATTTATTTTTTATGCATAATTTTAAAAAAATAGCATTTTGCACTCTATATAAATAATTCTCTATATAATCTATAAGTGTGCGAAATTTCATACTCCTCCGTCCGCGCAATTTTCGTAAAAAGGGGTACAAAGTTTTTGCTGCTTTTTTTTGTTTCACGTAGTAAATTATAGAATTATTTTGTCTCTCTTATTTTCACATCTTTGATGGTGTTACTATGGGTTCAAATCTCCGAAACAATTTGGAAACGAGCCGCTTTTAAGCCGATCAGTCGTGCATTCAGCCGCTAAATGACCGGACTCTTTTACATAATTGAAACAGATCCAGCGACTAACGCCATCGAAAGTGGTCCGCTTTTCCGAGACACCGTGAAAGCCTGCATAATCACAATTTCACTAGTCGCAGAGGGAAACTGCGCACTCATTTTAAATGGCTCCTTTTCTCGTTACGCGACGGAAACTAGTGTCATGAACTTCAATTAAGTTCTACTGTAAGATTAATCAAGTTTTACCAGTTGCGCACAAGGTTTCTTATTTAACTCAACTATTTATAATTTCACATAAATTTTTCTAATGAATGTCCTATTATCGTGTACATCAATATTTATTAAACTAAGACACTATAAAGTTATACAATAAAATAAAACTTACTTATATATTGTATTCTGCCCATAACCCCTCTAGACTATATGTAGCATAATGAGCCTTGAGCCACCTATTTTTTGTATTGATTTCATGTAATGCTGATATACACGCACACGCACACCCTCCCCACACACAGACACACCCTCCCTCCCCTCACACAGACACACCCTCCCTCCCCTCACACAGACACACCCTCCCTCCCCTCACACAGACACACCCTCCCTCCCCTCACACAGACACACCCTCCCTCCCCTCACACACACACACACCCTCCTTCCCCTCACACACACACACACAAACACACACACACACACACACACACAAACACAAACACACACACACACACACACACAAACACACACACACACACACACACACACACACACACACACACACACACACACACACCACACAAACCCTCCCCTCACACACAACCCCCCCCCCCCCCCACACACACACACACATACCACACACAAACCCTCCCCCCACACACACACACCCTCCCTCCACACACACACACCCTCCCCCCACACACACCCTCCCCACACACACACACACACACACCATTTCCTCACACACAATGGCATCCTCCCGTCATATACACACCCTCCTCTCCTCACACACACGCCCGAGTGCACGATGAACCTATGAACGATTGAAGCTTGAAATAAAAAAACCTTATAGATAAAGTCGGGTCAGCTTATACTACAGCAACTCACGGCGGGTATCTTACTTGTTCCAGCTCTATGTATGGTGGCCGGAGTGGCCGTCTACCCGGCTGGGTGGAACGAGACAGCTGTTCAAGAGACCTGCGGACCCACAGCTGACCTATATAACATTGGTAAGATTCATAGCAGTTTCTTATAATTAGGACATTCACAGCCGTTTCCTGCGGGTGAATAGATTGGGATCTGATTGATCCTAAAATTGGATTTGTGAACACTGATAGTGGAACTAGATCACAAACTGGAAGTCGCTTAATGATCTGAAGCGAATTTATGGATCAAATCAGAAACGAGGATATACTTAAATAAGAGAACCAAGCTTTCCAACATAGCTCGCAAAATTATTAAGCTGAGTGGGCCTGAGCGGGCCGGCAGAATCAATAGGCAATAAAGCAGCTGAGTCCTAGAGTGGAGACTGCAACTTGGTGAACCTTATGTAGGTTGCCGGTAGGAGCTGTGAGGTCAGTGGAGGACCGGGATATGTGACAAATACTTAGAGAGGCCTACACCCAGCAGAGGACAATGGTTGGCAGACGACGATGGAGCTACACTAGTTACTCCTTTCGTTTCGTGTCCTCTTCTTTTTGACACATCGGTTATCTAGATGTGCAGGTATCATCTCGATGTTTTCCTTCACCGTTAGCACATAGTAAATTATTAAGTAATATTATGTATGTAGATTAGCAAACTCTCTAAGTGTCATTAAGCTACAACTGCTTTTTTTAGTTACTTATGGCCGGTTTTTATATCTTACTAATAATTCATTCATTTGCACTATCATAGGTTGCAATTTGACTTTACTTGTATGGAGCTTATGTCAAATTTTAGCAGATGGTAAGGCAAATGAACAGTCAGTAAGATATAGGAATTCGCCCTTAATCTTATCTTATCAGTAGTATTGTTACGAACCGAAAGTAATCCTTTGCAGGTTTTATAGCCTCTTGAACTTGAGTGATCTATTGTTTGCGCTAATCGTTTTATATGTCTCCCAGTAAGACGTCATAAATCCTTCTTTTTTTGTTTGCATTTCGTTACACATTCTTAAAGGCCATTAACTTTAGAAGTTAAGAATTAAAAGGATTAGTGTGCATGTCGCTAGGAGGGCAGGGCTACTTTGACAAAATATGTAAGGTCGGTCAGTGGGACTCTAAGTTGTGTTTCAACTGCGATCGAGGCGTTACCTAGTGTACTTTTGGGGGCGGGTATATATATAACGACGGACTTTCCGCGATCTATGTTATTACGATTTACTGCTTAACTGGTTGATTCTGTTGTATTCGGTTGTATTTGTAAGAACTGTGAATTACGTGTGTGTACTTCTAATAAACTTTGTGATAATTCCAACGGCATTTTAATTCACATCCCACAAATTCGTAACAGTATATTAGTTAATTAATCTTATCTAAATACGTTTCCAGGCCGTTGCCATATCCGCTGGGCGTACCTATTAGCGGTGATAGGTTGCCTGGACGGCATAGTCCTCTCCGCGCTGGCTTTCATCCTCGCCACGAGGCACGTACGGCTGCAGCCAGACAGCGCATACCCAACGCCGTCACTTTACAAAGGTAATTTTTGGTTTTAATTTATTCAACGCAACCAACAATTACACCACTAAGGGCAGATTTTATACACATATTCAATAACTATCAATGAAATGAACAGTAGATGTAAGATATTGATAGTTTCTGAATACGTAAATAAAATCTGCCCTTAGTGGTGTAAGTGTTGGTTATAATATATTATGACCAACAATGCGTAAGCGTTGTTATAGTGGTGTAATTGTTGGTTACAATATATTATTACCAAGAATTACACCACTAAAGGCAGATTTTATTCACATATTCAAAAACTATCAATACCCTACAACTACTGTTCATTTTCGAGTAATTTAAGACATGTTTAGAACATACAACTGCACAGTACAACATCCCCTTTTAGTTCCTATAAAAAACTCTCCTTTTGATAAATAAACATAATTATCGGTTAATTTTATCGTGTATACTTCGCGCCACAAAAGAACTCCCACAGACGCGGCGCTGAAATCGCCGTACTTAATCCTGCCAGAGTAATTATTTGACAATCTGTGAATCGATGTAGATAATTAATGAATAATAAATATAAAACATTCCATAATTAAAACTAGGAAAAAATTCTATCAAATAGTGGAGCTGCCACTTTTAGTTCCTTTTAGTGGGTATTCCTAAGCGCGGCGTGGCAATAGCATTTCTTACTTGCTGCTTTCTGCACTGCGTTTCCCTCGCGGTGGATAGACCTGAAAAAAGTGAGCCTCCGCTATGTACCTCTAGCGATATTTTGGACGTCCGACCTACCGGCCGTCCCAAATATGCTTGAACCTCTCCCAACCTTTCTACGTGACCGAACCATCGGAAGTAGGCGTGTGCGAAATGTCACATTTTTGCGATTGGAACATTTGTATCTGGAACAATAAAATGTTCCGGATCACTGATATGTTTCATTTGGAACAATGAGTCAAAGATATAAAATCATGGTTGTCTTGTTATGGTACGTCGCGGACTGAGGCCGAGAAATGGGCTGCGGTTTTATTTGAAACATCGTGCCAAACTTGTCAAAGATACAGATATATATATATATATATATATATATATATATATATATATATATGTCGTGTCGCAGGCATATTGAGGCAGACGGTGTTAAGGTTGAAATGAATATTCATAGTAATATTTGAAAAAATTACAAATTGTGAGATCGTTAATAACTTATAATGTGCTTATATTTTATTGTTTTCCTGCTCTCTCGCTACGCTTGTTACTCTGTGATTCATTATGCTCTGGCCGGTCTCTCTCACACGTAAGCGATATGGTCGCGCTGAACAGAGTCAGAGAGATCGCGATGTTCCAGATCCAAATGATGCATTTGAAACATTATTGATGTTCCAATCTTTTGGAACACCTAAATGTTTCGGATCAGTGAGTCGGTTCAGTAAAGAGTTACACACGCCTAATCGGAAGCGATGAGCTATTATTTCTCCTATTATATTTGGCTCGTTCATGAGATTCTCGATTTCAGACTCTCCAACTACCATCCTCTCTCTTTGTTGGTTCCAAAATCTTACGGAGAACAAAAACCTACTATTACGAAAACAAATTTTTTAGTAATTAAATATTTCAACGAAGCTACAATTTACAATTTGCGCACTCATACGTATCGTAAACTCACTACACCTGCACACACTTCATCTTTTTATGATAACTCTTTTACAGTGCAGGCTGTCAAACTTTGGAATGCGCTGTCTCTTACTGTCAGAGACTCCAAAACATCGCTTACATTTAAGAACGCACTCAGAAGACACTAATTTTCCTTAACTAATTATTCCTAATTCTTTTATTATAGACTATTTAGTATATACATATGTATATATAAATATGTATGTATTTAATTTATAAAGTGATTTAAGTATGTGTTATGTAGTTTAAGTATGTTTATTTATGATATACCTACTTAATGATCTGCACCACCTACATCGTCAGATTAGGTTAAATTATTCCTTAAGTTTGGTTGCCTGGAAGAGATTGCTTTAAGCGATAAGGCCGCCTATTGTTTCTACCATGACAATATTGTAATTGTGTATTTTTGATATTGTATATTTGGTGAGCAATAAAGTGTTATCTATCTATCTACAATCAGGTAGAAATCAATCCACTATTGCACTGTTATTCTTATTCACGCAATAATATGCGTTTTTTGTATTTAAAGACTATAAATATGGTTTGCTATGGTGTAATAAGGACACTAAAATTATCGGAAACCCGTCATTTAGGTAAAAAATTAAAAAAGAATACAATTAATTACGTTAAAAACCTGCATCATATAAATAAAAATAATGTTCAATTTTAGCGTCACGACTCACCTAGTTGTGATAAAAACACAATCACTTATTTAATTTCGGGATTAATCTGCAAATGTAACATATATGACATGACCAAAATAATTAATCATTATAAAATCAACTATTACGGCATTGCTAAAAAACCACCATATTTTGTAATTGGTAGGTGAAACCTCAGATTAATAATATTAAGAGACAAAGTTTTTACTTCACTTTGCTACTTGTTAGGCAAAGACACTAAATCCATACAGCATGAATATCAATATTATTCAATCAATCTGAAGATCATTGAATGACATGAAAGTATGGAATTTTAGATTTTTCACATTATTGTAACTAAGATAATTAATATATTTTTCTAGTTTGTATATATAAATACCGACTACATGCAATACCAATGTAAGCAGAACAAAGTATAGGTGTAAGGGGTGGTCGAAGGTGTAACCAGTGACAAGGACAGTGGGTTAGGTTAGGTTATCTTTAGACCAAAGCCCACAAGCCGAGCGGGCGAAGCGAGCGTGCCGCGGTAGGGGGCGGCGAGGGGGAGGAACAACTGGGTTCCCATTATTTGTTGATAATTTTGATAAAAGTTAAAGTTGGTTCTGCCACTCGCCGGCCGCTGCCGCGGTACGGTCGCTTCGCTCGCTCGGCTCGTGGGCTTTGGTCTAAAGATAACCTAACCTAACCCACTGTCCTTGCCATAACCTTCGAACACCCCTCACACCTATATATTGTTTGTCTAACATTAGTATTGCATGTTGTCGTTAATTATATATACAAACTACAAAAATATAATAATGATCTTAATCACAATAATGTGAAAAATCTAAAATTCCGTATTTTTATGTCATTCAAAGATGTTCAGTTTGATTGAATAATATTGATATTCATGCTGTACGGATTTAGTTCCTTTGCCTGACATTTAGCAAAGTGAGGTAAAAACTTTGTCTCTCAATATTATTAATCTGAGGTTTTACTTACATATTACAAAATGTCGTGATTTTTTAGCAATGCCGTAATATTTGATTTTATAATTATTAATTATTTTGATCATGTCATACATGTTACATTTGCAGATTAATCCCAAAATTAAAGTAATTGTGTTTTTATTATAATTAGTAGGTAAGTCGTCACGCTAAAATTGAACATTATTTCTATCGATATAATGCACGTATTTCGTAATTAATTGTAATGTGTATTAATTTTTTGTCTAAATGATGGCTTACCGATGATTTTAGTGTCGTTATTAAACCATAGCAAACCATATGTAAAGTCTTTGAATACAAAAAAATGCGTAATTTTCAGGTTCCGCGTTTATGACAAGAGTTATGAATGTCAAAGAAGCAAGTGAGGTGTGTAAGAATAAGCCTGAATGGCGCTCTGTTGTTCGTGCCTACCCCGCAAGGGAACTGGCGTGAAGTTATGTATGTATGTTTCTACAACATCTTGAAGTCGGTGCCAAGCAAAACATAAAATTTAACAAATACATTGTTACAACAACAAAATATTGCAAAATATATATTTTTTTTATGTTTTACTTTGCACCGATTTCAAGATGTTGTAGAAAGAAATATATTTTTTGCTTTTTATTTAATCTCGAAGTAGGTTTCTTTTTTTTTCTTTGTTAGAAAATATTTATTTAAATTCTACTACTTTTGTACAAGGTTGGGGGGGGGGAATACAGTTGTAGTTTCTCGATGAGACTCGCACAGTCAATTTTGGACTGAGCAGTTTTTACCAAGACACGCGTATCAGCGTGTTAGTACCAACGCATGGTACCCAACCAATGTATGGCAGTGAAAGTTGGGTATGACAGAAGAAGCATGAAAGTAGGATAAATGAGAGCTTTGAGAAATATATGTAAGGTTAATGTAAGTGATATGATTAACAGCGTGATAACGGACAAAAAGCGATTATTTATCGATTTCTCAGCCATTGTTCCAGTAATTACGGTGAAAAAAAAATATATCGACCTTGATCATATTTTTGAGGTATCAATTATAGTCAAAACCCATTTTCGATAAATTTTATAAACGTGTTCTTCAATCTTTAATATTATTTTTATTCGGTTACTTAGCGAATTTGGAAGTAATTAATTATTTTATTATAAACTAGCGGCCCCGGCAGACGTTGTCCTGCTCTGAAAAAAAAAAATCTAGGACCCGTTACCAGCGCCACCTACCGGTTCCAATTGTGGATTTAAAACATCCGGGGACCTATTCAAACACACAAAACCAAAATCACCGAAATCGCTCCGGGTGATTAGGAGGATTCTAGAACCCGATCTCAGCGCCACCTACCGGTTCCAATGGGATAAAAAAATATCCCATGTCCCTCTCCTGGTTCTAACTTACCTCTCCACGAATTTTCAGCCAAATCGGTACAGCCGTTCTTAAGTTATAAATAGTGTAACTAACACGACTTTCTTTTATATATATAGATTAGCTGTGCCCGCGACGTCGTTCGCGTGGAATTTGTTTTCAAGACCTATTGGTCTTAGTGTGGTGATATATAGCCTTATAGCCTTCCTCGATAAATGGGCTATTTAAAACTGAAAGAATTTTTCAAATCAGACCAGTAGTTCCTGAGATTAGCGCGTTCAAACAAACAAACTTTTCAGCTTTATTATATTAGTATGACTTCGGAAATCTCGCTTGCCGGTCCCAATGAAATGAAGAACGTTAAGGTGGTTTGGGCGTGTAGAGAGAATGAACGAAAGCAGAATCACAGAACAAGTATATTACAGTAATGTCATTGGTAGAGACGGTGCCGGTCGACCGCGACGTACTCGCCATGATCAAATTGACGATGTTTTTACTGAATAAATAAAAAGTTATTTTTATAAGAATTCCGGTTTTTGTCTAAATGCCTATTGAAAAATAAAAATTAAGGATTTCATATGGAAAGTAGAATTAAACGAATGCCAAAATTCTAGATTTCTAATTAGACTTTCTAAAGTCCAGTTCAACACAATTTTGAGACATTTTATAGTTATTTATGATACTAGTGCGGTGAGTTGGTTATTACAAACGAGTAGGCGAATGTAAGAGCTTATTATAGTCACAAGTTCGTAAACAGCAACAACCGCACGTGTGTTGGAATGTTTTTCAACTCATTTGCGAGATAACAGTTTGGCTATTTTTCGCCCGCGGTTTCGTGTAGTTTCGGAGTGTAAGGGCGATGAATAAAGACACTGAGTTTTCTTGATCAGCCTTTTACTATTCTTCAAGTGACCCTGGTACAAGTGGTACATTTATAATTTACAACAGTTACTATAATCAGACTTCGTAGTTAGCGTCCATGTCGCGTGCGAGAGAACAGAATGAACAGCTGATGGCAATGTTGCCAGTCGTAAAATATGTTTATAAGACCTGTCGCACACTGGTATCTATAAAGCATGTAAAAATAACTAATAAAGGCGGAACGCCACAACAGTACAATAGGTACTGAAGATTTTTGAAGTGAAACTTCTATATAGATGGTGTCTTAGGATTTTTCTGTCACGAAAAAGCGTTACGGCCACGTGGAGGAGCGGCGTAAAGTTAGACTAGACGTGGTGACAGGCGGCATAAGTTTAGAGTAGACTATGGATGCGTTTTTTGGTTCCGGATCGAATTCAGTTTTATTGCGTTCCGCGAAAAAAAATCCCACGCTGACGGAGTCGTAGGCAAAGATAGTATTGAATAAAAAACTAAAAAGTATAAAATAACTTATTTCTAAAGCTATTATTATTAATATATATTATCTAAAACATCTTAAAATCGGTGCTTAGTAATTTTCAAAAAAATATAGTAATTTTTATGTTTTACTTTGGACCGACTTCAAGATGTTTTAGATAATATATATTAATAATAATAGCTTTAGAAATAAGTTATTTTATACTTTTTAGTTTTTAAAGTTGGTTTCTTTAACCAAAGTTTTCTTATTTTATTTGTTACTTTTTAGTGCCTAGCTATGTATGGGTAGACCTACGAAAGGTGCCGCGCTCCTTATAAAATATAGGTCCCAAGGAACGGGAACAAAAAAATGTTCGTAAAATGAAAACTACTGGGCCAAACTATGTTAAATTTTTAGGGGACCAAATGGCAACTATTCCGCATCAAACTAAACAAGAATCACGTAAATTTGATCATAAATCTCAACGTAATCGGTGTACATATGGTACAGAATGGAAAAATTTTCATAAAAAATGTTCTTAAAATGAAAACTACTGGGCCAAACTATGTCAAATTTTTAGGGGACCAAATGGAATCTATTTCGCGTCGAACAAAAAAAGAATCACGTAAATCGGATCATAAATCTCGGAGTAATCGGTGAACATACATAAAAAGAAAGATCCCGACGAATTGAGAACCTCCTCCTTTTTTTAAAGTTGGTTAAAAATGGCGAATGTTTACACGTCCAGATCAGGCTATAGCCTATACAAATTTAGTAAATCGAAAGTAAATTCTTAGAAATAAATATTGTAAAACCGCGCCCATAACACGTTTTGCCTCGTGGATTCGCAATTCACACCCATGCGACATAGGGTTGCCAGCTTTTGGTATTTACAATGATGAATTTAAAATGAGAACAAAACCCTAACTAATCTGTATAAATAAAAGTGAATCGTAGAAATGTATGTACGCGCATCACTTGAATTACTTTTTATGCCGGAAATTTGTACAATTTGTAGTGGAACACTTATAAGCCAGTAGATGGCGCTGTGCAATAAATTAAATCGCAAACGATTCTTGACACGTACAAAGAGTATATATACATTTGCAACAGTATTAGATGGGCGTCTTTCTGCAAGTTATGACAGCAGCAACAGCCTCGGCGGAAGATCTTCCTTGCAATCCACCTCACTTCTCCCACGGCCACTTAGTCGGGACAACCTTAAAGATTCCCGTGGGATAATATTAACGCGGGCGAAGCCGCGGGCGTAAGCTAGTCTATATCTATACTACTATTATAAAGAGGAAAGATTTGATTGTTTGTTTGTATTGAATAGGCTCCGAAACTACTGAACCGATTTGAAAAATTCTTTCACTGTTGGCAAGCTTCACTATACCCGGTTGACATAGGCTGTAAAAAAATCTTCTTAGATACTCGTGCGAAGCCGGGGCGGGCCGGTAGTTCAAAGTTACGTATTTTACTAGGCGACTGTCATTTATACGCATTGTGTTGACGCAACTGTTTGTAGGCAACAGTTAAAACACTTGACATTAGAAAACTATAAACTGGCAACCTTGGTTTCGAGGTGACTGTGTCGTTAGTCGTTGTCCGCATATTTATGAGACGTCGCCAAGTGACTATCTGCCTTCTTTAAATGCATACATTCTAAATCGATTTCTGCGTGCAAAAATGTTCATTTTTAACCGACTTCCAGAAGGAAGAGGTGCTCGATTCGAATGTGTTTTTGATGTGAAACTTATTTAGAATCGTTGTGATTTGAAATTAGATGAAACGATAAAGCGACACTAAAAACAGATAAACATATAAATCTATAGGACTAAGCCTGCGAGAGAATGAGATACGAGTTTTACATTGTGCAGCACAGATTAGAGATTCAATAAGACCTATGATTAAACATAGGTCCAATTTGGACCGAAATAAAACTGTTAATAATATTTTTTAGGCTAAAACACTGAAATATTGAAAGTGATACTTAAGAAATTTATTTTGAATTATAATATGTTGACGGATGTAGGCTAAAGGAATTATATTTATATTAATAAAAGTTAGAGAAGAATTATCTGTGTGTATATTCTATGAAGTCTTATTTCTGCTGCGTGTGGAATGCAAACACACACGCACGCACACACACACACACACACAGAGACACACATTATTTATGTTTGTTACGCGATTTCTCCGTAAATTTTTTTTCTTTGAAAGAGTATACTCCTGAGATGGTCGTTTTGTCATCAACTCAGCATGATAAGTGGGTTCCAGGGAAATTGAGAGCAACCCTCGAATATTATAGGCGCGTACAACGTGTTTAATTTTTTTTTCTAAAGCTATTCACGTATTTGTGTAATTAAAAAGTAGAAAATAAAAAACTTAACGTAATCTCTAGCGAGTCTCCTAGACTCAAATAATAACTAATGTGCATAATGTGCATATTGTTACAATTACCACATGCTAAAAACGGTGAAGGAAAACATCGTGATGAAACCTGCACATCGAGTTAACCGATGTGTCAAACCTGCCAAGCCGCCTTGGAAAAGCGTGGCTGGTATACTGTCCGTTCCCCTACAGCGGGAGGCCCGAGCCCAGCATTGGGACGTTTATAGGCTATTATTATAAAAAACTTTCTTCATCATCTTGTAGTCGGTGCAAACATAAAAAACAACAACTTTGCAAAATACACCGATTTCAAGATGTTGTAGAAGATATTTATTTTTTGCTTTTTAGTTACTTTTGAAATCGGTTTTGTTTTTTGTTATAATTTTTTAAGATTTATCTTTTGTTTAACAACACAAAGAAAATAACATTTACAAGGGATAAATTTATACTTTAAGAAAACTCTGGGGGTTTATAAATTATTAGTGTTAATGTCATTGATGTCTCCACCCAGCATTTAGCAATGTTTGTTTAAGTCAGAGTTATGAATGTCAAAGAGGCAAGTGAGGTGTGTAAGAATAAGCCTAAATGGCACTCTGTTGTTCGTGCCTACCCCGCAAGGGAACTGGCGTGAAGTTATGTATGTATGTATGTATGTATGTTTAAGTCAAATCTTGCAAGCTGATTTAGAACCATAGGGCTTGCTCTCAAACGTGTTTCGTCGTTCGTTTTGGATTTAAAACATTTTGCTTGTTTTTTTTTATATTTAAGTACATTTTCCAAGATATGCTCCATTTTTGTGTTATATAGAGTATATAATTGAAGTTTTAAAGAAATCTCTGCTCTTTCTTTCTTCTATCTAAAATTTTCGGACGAAAACGAACGACATAAGGCATTTGCGAGTAAGCTCTCAGTTCCTTTACACTTGCGATTTTGCAATTGTGCATGCTTGCTTGTTCAATCCTAGAGGTCTCGAGCGATTTTGGAGAAGTGACGGTGACACGTGTCTTGACATACTGGTAGTTGTAAGACATAGCATAAAGTTCCACTTTATTTTGATACCTGTCATCGTCGTGAACAAACGTAATCTGCGAAAAAGACCGCCGTTCCTTGATGACAGAGAATACACGAAAATGATAAAAATAAATAAGAAACTTTTATATTATATTAATGGACTCTGTGGTTTTAAAATAATCGCTCCTGCATTACCAATCATCACATTTTTCAAATTCAATTTGAAGTTACGGCCTTTGTGGTTTTGCCGACTTACCTCACTGCAACACGGAGGCTCCGGGTTCGATTCCTGGTTGGCAAATTTCGGGAACGAATTTTCTTCGTTATTTACTATGGTCTGGGTGTCTGGGATCGGCCCCAGGGTAGTCCATTGTATATTACCCATAACACAAGCGTAACTTGCTTATTTTGGTGATATACAATAGGTGTGTTTGTCTGCCGATTAAAAAAAATATATTCGCAGGAAACATGCAAATAAAAAATTAGATACATAGTACATGCTTCGCCTAGTAAAGACATTTTTTTTTTTTTATTATCTAAAATTATTACTTGCTATCATAAAATATTTCAAGACATATACTGACATGTTTTATGTACAACTAAACTGAATTAGACAAATCTAAATAATAAATTTATGTATGTTTCACACACATTTGTATTTCGTTTTATGTTTTATGTGAAAAAAAAAATTCATGTATGAAACTTTGACGTAAACAAAATGATTTTGTAGAATACAAAGTCGTATAGTTGGCGGTACATCGTCCATTTTTGCTGCTGATTACTATCAAGCTAATATTCCATACATTTTGTAGGACAAATATTTTTTCGAAAAATTCAGATTTTGAGATTTATTAAAAAAGACCCAGTTAGTAATACATTTTTGAGAATAATTAAATCGACATATTTCATCCCTGCTACCCCTGTTAGCTACCACAGTCGAAAATGTTTGTAATAGAAAAAGTTGGGCGTCTCATCAAAATGAAGCTACTCACGGAAAATTAGCTTCATAGTAATCAGTAGCAAAAATAGGCGGTGTATCCCCGACTCATTGAGATATAGACGTTTATATGATCTAAGCCCTGACTATAAGTAAATTCTTCAAAAATGTTGTAATGCGCGAGCGAGATAGATAATTCAATTTAACGGCGCTCGCAGTCGTATTTTTAAATTGTTTATTTATTTATTTTTAGTACTTAATAGCGGCCTCAAATTTTTTACCTTGAATATTATGAACATGCTTATTGTTGACATAAATTTCAAGCCATATCTAAATATACATACCTATATTACCAACCGGTTTTCACGCTTATTCATCATACAATTTCCTTGTTCGCAGGCGAAGTGAACAACGGCTATGTGACTGACGCGACATCTGTGTCTGGATCGCGGAAATCTTTAGCCCTTCAACCAGTACTGATAATGCATCCGCACGCTCCTATGGACATGGATACTTACTCCCATTACTCTGGGAGAACTGCGAGGTCCAAACACGGTCTTTATGCGAACACTATGCACAATTATCAGTTATAATTCATTTTAAATTTTCAAAATATGTGTTATCTGTATTGCGTTGATTTTAGTTCATACCATTTCTCAATAGATGGCAGTTACCCAAGATTTTTTTTTTCGAATTAGTAATCATTCTTTTCAAAAGATGGCAGAGTGGTTTGACTTTAGTTCATAATTCCTCCATAGATGGCAGTGTTTTACAAGACAGTAATGTAAATTTTATTTGTATATAAAATAATGTATAATTTCTCATACTACTTCAACTACCTTTTACGTTTCAAATAGATTATTAACAATCTTTCTAGATAGTTTCAATTGTATCCTATTGTCAAATAACCAATATTTAAAAAGTATAATTTAATCGGTTACATTTTATCATTAAATTGCGTTGTGTGAAAAATTATTTCTATATAATATATTTCTTTTATAGTGGTTGTTTATAACTTTATTGCTAAATCTAAGATTCCTGCCAATTACTTCAAAATCGACTCGTTGCCAAGTTAATAGTAATCTCAGATAATGATATTCAAATTGATTACACTAGATGGCGTTGTATAAAATCTTGTTCTCAAATTACAATAATAAATTAAAGTACTGTAAATAGTTTGTAAGTATTTCTAATTAGTTTTAATCGATAATGTACAATGAATAATGTATTTAAGCTTGCCGTCCTTGAAATTTCATGTAAAGTAACTGAAATTGGTGCCTAAATTGTTATTATAAAAAATACTTTTTGGCGATTAAAATGTCGCAGAGATGAAAATGTACTTAAAGCTTTGTAAAAAGCGCTGATCTGTTGTATTTTTAATATTAATAAAGTAAGTGATTAATTTTTGTACAAATACTGGTTTTATTTCACTCATGATTTTATAGTATCTAAATGAAAATTCACTGGTGGATGATATAGCTATAGACAAGTACGATTTTATACAATTCATAACTTCTCCCGACGTATGTACCTACCTGCGCAGCAAACCTATTCGTTTAGGAATCCTATAAACGGGACAGACTTAGAATTCTTGATAAGGAACACTCTGCTTTTTGCTTTTGCGCATAAAGACCAATGTAGACAATTTACATGTCGGTGACCGATCCGCCTCATGTGCGCAAACAAAAACTGCCCATCGATTTTTCCGAATTATAATTTTTATAACACAATGGAAAATAGTATTCTTCTCATAGGCGTATATGGGGCCTGATGAGTCGTGCCCACCCCAGTATGGTCTAGTGCCCACCCCAGTATGGTCTAGTGCCCTTATATTACATACTATTATACAGTACATTCCTCTTAGTTACTTTTGAATACACAATGTACTTAGCTAGTAATTGTCACTACTAAAATGTTCGTAATAAGTGTAAAGCTATTTATGATACTAATGGCCCCTACTCACTGACGACTGCACATTGGGTGTCGTCGACTCTGCCTTGCGATCATCGGCACTGGCATCTCAAGAACCAGGTCCTGACGGTAAGGTGACGAATCCGTACCATTGGTTTCATATTTTGACATAACCTCCGTAAATTAAATGGCAAAATACGAAACCATAGCTTCCGATCTGTCATAGTTTAATTTTTTTGCAGTAGAGGCCTAGGCCCCCCTGAAAAATAACTTTAGATAGGCCAATGATTCTTCTTCCATGGTAATACTGCACTATGAATGATGTCAATTATTACATTCATTACGGTATTCAATGACATTGAATGATTCAAATTTATGTTTATAGGGTTCACTTCGGTGATTCATCCTAATTGAAAGACAGAATGAAACGTCTATTATTTAATCATTTTATTACCCATAAACTGGTTTCCGTGAAACCATGATTTTCTATGCAGCTTTCTGGTGGTAACTTATACTTTGCCAATAAGTCTATATGTCTTCTCCTTTGTTCTGTTAAACCATGTCTTCCTGGATCTCCTATTAATATCTGAAAAGTGTTTTAAAATTAACATAATAATAATCGGCGGATAAATACACACTGCATATCCCTAAGCTAAGCAAGTTATACTTGAGTTATCTATACATATAATAAAATTGTAGAGGTCAAATTTCTGTACAATGAAAAAAAAATGCTAAAAGAGAGTAAGGGGGATGTAAGAAGTGAAATAGAACTAATTTAGATTTTTTTTCTCTGTTTGTCTGTCTGTTTGTACCGGCTAATCTCCGAAATGACTGGCCCGATTTTAATGAAATTTTGTATGGTGGTAGCTTATATCCCTGGTCAACATATAAGATACTTTTGATCCCGAAAAATTAAATATTTCCGTGGGATAATTAAAAAAAAATTACTTAATCAGCTTATTATACAACTTATGCACCTAATTAAGTATTGATATTGCCGGTATCATCATCATACAATAAAACAATTTATACATTAAAAAACAATTAGGCTATATATCATCACGCTAAGACCAATAGGAGCGGAGCACCAATGAAAAATGTTTTAAAATCGGGAGGGTTTTTTTAAGTTACTTTTTTAAACTATTTCACGCGGACGAAAATGCGGACAGGCTAGTGTGTAATATAAAACCAACAACTCTGGGGACAATCCCAGATACCCAGACCACAGCAAATAACGAATAGTTCGTCTACAAAATTTACCAGATCAAGAATTGAATCCCGGCACTTATGCATTCCAGTAAGCTAGGTGTGCAAAGATTCAGACCATCCAACTAAAAAAGCTGTCGGTTTTGCGTTTTAGGCTTGTATGCCAAATATGACGAAGATTATCCATTTACTATCTATATTTGTCTATAGTGTAACGGACTCATTCATATTGAGTTAGAGTAAGTTTGAAAGCTGTTTTAAGAACCATAAAGAAGCCTTCCAACTTACTATAACTGAATCTGCAGAAGGCCGTAAATCTAGAGAACGAGTTGTATAGTTCACGGCACATATCTTGATCATAGGCAATTAGATGCTATTTATCAACAAATCGAAAGTTTTATAGTCATGGTGGGGAAGTCCGTCAGTGGTGAAACTCCGCACATCTCTCGTCATATCTGTGTTTGATTAGCTACAACAACAACAAATCAGTAAGTAAAGCTAAGACACCATTTAACTCTACATTCGAATTATAATTGGTGTTAAATTCCGTTTAAAAAAGGTAAAAAATTAGAGGTATACGAACTTACCCCACTATGACTATATATTTTTGTACTTCTATAAGACTGAGACTACTACAAGAACTCCTGCCAGACATTCCAAAATTAATAATATTTCTTATTGCAGCAGTTTAGCAGACAGACAGACAGCCCACTTGATGGAAAGTGGTTACGATCGTTTAAGGGAGCATAAGCGAGACTGGATCTTGGTCACTAAAGGCGGAACACAACTCAAGGTTGTTATGGCGACATACTCTAGACCATTTCTGGCTGTGGGTTGTTTTGTCGCCTCTTACGACAGGCCGCTCGGCTGCAGGAAATTGTATTCTTTCTCCGTTCCTGCACAGATAATCTAGATAAATGTATCGCACATTACGGAACTCAAATTAAAGTGTTTGATATTTGAGGATATAAGGGTCTGGCTGAAGAGGAAACGCGATTAAATATAAACGTCTCGATGGAAAAAAAAGTAGAATTGCCTCTGAAAATTTCGAAGTTTACATAGATATCCTTCTACACGACGATCTAATTCGATATGATGTTTCGCAAAGATATTAGGTACTCAAATGATAATCAAAGACGTAGTATTAAGGGCATGTAATAAGGAGGGATGAAGGTCACCTATGAAGAATAATGTTAAACTGCAAGATTGATGAGTACAAATTTAAAGCTAGACCAAAAAAGATGGATATGATGATTTGTGGTGTGACAAAGGACGTATGTTAGAATAGAGGAGTATGTAAGGAAAAGTCCTATTGTACCGACCCCAAATGATCAGGGCCGGCTCTAGGGGGAGCAAGCCGGGGCCAATGCACTGGGTGGTCAACTCAAACTTCGCGACGCACGCGTGTCCATCAGTGGGCGTCTGATGGCTGAAACGATGATGATTACAGTAAAAATATAGGCGAGCGGGGCCGGTTATTTTCAGTTTATGCCCCGCCCCCCCTTGAAAAAATTTAAGATATGAAGCTGCAAATGATTGAGAGAACTTGAAAGAACAGGTAGAGCAAAAGATCATCGATACAGTTCATGTCAAAACTCTAGGCGGGAGAGTGCATGTTACGAAACAAGTCTCGAGGCAAAAAATTTAACTAATTATAATCAGCTCAGCCACGTAGTTATGTTGTTTTTATCAAGTGTTGTAATGTAAATGTCACATTATATTATTATTCTATTTACTAATACCATTAATACTAGTAAAATCGAATCTTTGTAAAATTATTTTTGTCTGGTAAAAAGGCCTTCTTTGTCATTTTCTTTCTAAAGTTAATTATCTATGTTATGTTTATAAAGTGTATTAATTGTCTATGGTTACGTTACCAAAGGAGACCAATTAAACATGTCATACGAAAAATAGGTTTTTATTATAATTAAACTAAAGTAAATACACAAATTTAACATTTCGTTGCACGACTTTGCACCAAGTCTGCGGGACTTTGCAATCGTGACATAGTCTATATTACTCAATCAATTCAAGAAACTAGAATCTATGCACACAATTGTAAATGTTTACCGTTTTTCCATTGCTCCTTAATTCGAGTAACCACTTAAACAATTCACGAGCAAACTCGTCATTGTAAAACATATCGCCAATTAATATTGTGTCGAATTCGTAACAGTTTGTTCCGATCAAGTTCTTTGTATTCGTCTCAAGTTCAATATTATTTAATTCAGCGTTGATTTGTGTAGCAGTAGTTGCATCTGAAAATATAATTTAATTTCGTAAAGCTAACAACAGGGGATGTAGCTCAG
The DNA here is from genome assembly GCA_019925095.2 of Dendrolimus kikuchii. Taxonomy (NCBI): domain Eukaryota; kingdom Metazoa; phylum Arthropoda; class Insecta; order Lepidoptera; family Lasiocampidae; genus Dendrolimus; species Dendrolimus kikuchii. The sequence continues at coordinate 13,345,244 of CM034409.1, read as the reverse complement.
TGGTAGAGCGTTCGCTTTGCATGTGAAAGGCCCCGGGTTCGATCCCCGGCATCTCCAGTTTTTTTTCAATATATTTTAATAAATATAATAATCTATGTTGAAATATTATTAAAACCCAAATTACATTTTCACATGCATGCGAAATGGTTATTATTAGTTTGGAAAGCAATTTCGATAAAGTATTTAGATATCTGTCTCAATGATGAAAAGTACTTATTAGCAAGTATAATTAATTAATTAACTATTGTAAACGAAAATTAGACTTCACTAGATTTTATAGTCTAATTAGTATATATAGTTTTATTTAGTTCAATTTTTATTATACTTTTAACAAATAGTAAACAATAGAAATAATGATTAAAAATTGTTAAAGAAATTAGTCTTCAGTCAATTTTCATTCATTGTAGTATTTATATAGATAGTACTTAGAGTCGGATAAAAATAGGATAATTTCTTATACCACAATATGCGATAATCTCTGTGGGATGTTGAATTTTTATGTGTGAAAGCATGCTTCATTAATTAAAGAGTTCATAACATTGCTTGAGACTTTTAATTATTATTAATCACATATTATTACAATTAGACACACCCATTAGTACCATTAGTTCAACGACAAGACGGGGTGACAGTGACAGTACAGCCCTCTATGTATAGACTTATTGGACTGATATTCTAATATGACAAAGTAGTTTTCACATCTCGCATGACACACCGGACTGATATTCTACCATGGTATACATCATCAAAATGTACGTAGATTTAGCCCTGGGACAAACGTTATATGCAATATAATCTTTAAACTATGGAGAAAATATAGTGAGTTATTTTAGAAACTAATAAATTTCTAGTCTTTACAAAAGGATTTCTTACATGAATCGACGTCATTTGCAAGAACTCTTTTTGCCCCCATTTTGGCAGCCGCAATAGCGCCCGCGCCGCAGCCACATCCAATGTCTAAGATGTTTCTGTCTTTCACCAGTTTCTCATTATCCATAATATATCTGAAATAGGTATTTAAACTTGTCGATGATGAAAGTTTATCGTTAGTATTGAAAAGGAATTAAAAAAATTGTGCGGGCATAGTATAATTAACAACGCCATCTATTAGTAGAATATAATATTTTATTGTTTATACTATTGCACGCCAGAGAGCGTTAGTTACGTTCGATAAAATCTGATTCAAAAAGAAAACTAATTGGTATTTTGTTCAAGATACATTGTTTATATATAATGTAAATATAATCGCTAAAAATAAATAAATACCATTACAATAAATAACATTACTTATAAATTACCTAAGCAAAGTCTATCGAATTAAAACTAAAAACATGTTGTTCTATAATTAGTAAGTTCCAACTACTGGACAAAAGATGGCAATAGCAATAAAACAAATAGCATACAATTGGCACTAACTGTATGTTAATAATTTAGAGTAATGAGCACTCTTTGTCGGTTTTTGAGCCAATGACGGCAATAACCCGGAAAAATGTTGCATAGAACCGTCTAATTAGAATACAATATTCTGTTTGTCGGTAACAAAGCGCGATTTACAATACCTAGAAGTATCCTCCCGAAATTTTAATTCTAGGAAACGCGTCACAAGTAAACACTGTACAATTATCAGTTTTACAGCTAAGTGGCATAAATTTACAAATGTTCAACTAATTAGACATTTAACGAGAAGTATTTTTATATTTTACGTTGTAAAACCCAGACGATATAATAGGCAAATAATTGTTTTATTTGATAATAATATTATTAATGCCATAGTCCCCATATTACCAGACCCCTAGTATCATTAGCAGTTCACCCCAATAGCCCGGTACTTTTTGTCCTCATTTCCCACAATAGTCCTACACTGGCCGGGGCTTGTCCTTTGGTGCATTACTATATGGTGTAGACAGGGATAATCGCCGGTCAGTGTCACGCCACATTTACATTAAATTTGTCAAAGGGCCTCTACGTGTTGGCCTTCCCAAGGCCCCACGCAAGCCCTCCAAATGTTGGCCTGTGGTCTTCAAAGACATGCATTATTAATGACACGTTAGAAAAAAAATATGGTTGTTTTTAATATTTCTTTTGCAATGTGAATAAGACTTGGTTTAGCATTTTATATTAACAATAGATAAATAAGTGATTTTTTAATATAGCAGACATATTTATATAAAAACAAATAGTATTTAAGTTAACATTGATTTAAATTCACTTCACGAATGTTAATAAAAACTTACATGTTTGGGTCACTTATATATTTTAATGGAGGCTGCAACTGAAAATCAGCGCCGTGTCAGCTCTTCTCGACACAGCGTAATGCTGAGTTGTCGTGAATGTTTTTTTTATTTTTATTGCTGAAGCGGAACTTGGTTACCGACGCCTTTGGACATTAGCAATACCAGAGATGTTGCCAATGCGCTGCCGGCCTTGAAAGAGAAACTGGAACCTGGCCACTAATGCCGGAACACAACTCAAAGTTGTTATGGCGGCATACTTTAAACCAGGGGTGGTAGCCATCCAGTTGGACAAATACCCTACTACCTGTCCGTGAGTTGTTTTGTCGCCTCTTACGACAGCCGCCAATCTTCAATTCGCAGAAAATCTTAAGCAGAAAAAATTTCCACTATTAAAATGTAGGTATGTCAGCTTATTCAGAACTTGTTTACCTAAAGAGCTTCTTCGTGGAATTCACCATTCATTCGTTTCTCGGAAGGGGGTGGGCAATGTGGGAGGGTGGGGGCAGTCTGGGGTAGGGGTTGAGTTTCCACGAACTCGCTCTGATCAGATTGTAGCGTCGGAGCGGGGGTGTATTTCTAGGAAATGTTGTTCTAACGAGAAAAGGGAATAACAAACTCTTGCGCTATTTTTTATATTAAGTATGTGGCCACAAGTTTGACGTAGTAATTTTTAAATTATAGCTGGCTGCCGACTCCTCATGATCTCATACGCTCACCTAATCAGGGCGATGGCGTGAGGTCGCAAAACCCACAAACTTGCTGACAGGCCACCAGAAGCCACAGATGGCCACCTAAAGCCCGCGAAGGCCACCGAACGCCGCAGATTAGCCAACAAGAGCTTTTGCGAAGCCATCGCCATGCAGAGAAGACTCCAGCAGCTCCAAACCCAGTTACCGGTGGGTAGTTGCCCACTGAGTTGCAGCCGGGGTAAAGAAGTAAAACCTTGAGGCCCCAACCTCCTCATTATAGATAAAGAAGAAGATCCTGGATATATAATAATAGCTAGTTGTTAAGAAAAATATTGAGTGACGTGATGTGACCTTATCGATTGTGTTGATAATATTGTATTGGTTTTGTTTTGTTTTGAATATAACAGTATTTACAACGTTATACTTATTAATTTAAACATATAAAATAATTAGGTATTATTTGGTATTGTACAAAATAAAGCTTGGTTTCGAATTCTATTTATATGTTTATGATTTCATAGGCTTCCAGGTTCCAGTCTCCTTTAAGAGAGCAGCAGCACTTTTGTAGCACCTTTGGTGTTGCAAATGTCCATAGGCGATGGTAACCGCTTTCCATCAAGTGGGCCGTCTGCCTGTCTGCTGAACTCCTGTAATAAAAAAAAAAAAGGCTTTTAGAAGCTTTTGTTATTTTACTGTTTAATATTTTATTTTATTGTTATTATTCTTATTAATTTTACATGTACGATTAATTATATTATTACGGTGTTGTTAAAAGAAGTTAATCATATTACTGAATGTCATTTAAAGACCATTCTACATATAAGATGATAACAAATTATTTTTGAATTATCATTAAAATATTAAATTTATGTTTATTTTATTATTAGTAAAATATACAATTTAATGTTTTGTTTGTTTAAATTCAATATTTGCTTTGTAAAATTATAAACTATACTATCTTAAAAATACTATTATATAGATATCTAATTATAAATAAACTAAATTAAACTTAAAATAAACTATATATACAAACTAAAATTAAAGTATAAAATCTAGTTCTAGACCGCTGTCAGTCGGAAACGTGCCCAAAAGTCATGTTTATTTAAAAGAATAAACATGACAAAATAAATCTAAAAATACGTACAAAACATCAAAATTGAGTTAAGACAGTATCAGGCATCTTGGATTTGGGGGCTCACGCTTTTAATGGGCGTTTATTTATCATTTATAATGCTTTAATCCTATGGTGAATAAAGATTCGCGTGCAAGTAAGCCCTTGGCCCTAGTCAAGGTCGTTCGACGACCCTCCGCTAGCCTTACCTTGGCCGCTAAACATTTTAAATGTTTCATGCCGTGTTCTCTAGAGCTGACTCATTTTTGTTTATTTATTATATTATATGCATTATATAATGTGATAAATTGATCAGTTTCTATATCTCACTGACCTTTCATTTATTTGCCTCACTAACAATTATAATTCAACCGATGGTAAGGCAAGTGAATGAATAGTAAGATCTAGGAACTAGCCAGAATCTGACAATAATTCTGAATAAGGTGTTCTGGGGAACTTCCAAATCTTATACTAATATATAAAGCTGAAGGGTTTGTTTGTTTGAACGCGCTAATCTCAGGAACTACTGGTCGGATATGAAAAATTCTTTCAATGTTAGATAGCCCATTTATCGAACAAGGCTATTTGTTTTTTTATTATTGCTGGAGTTCAGCAGACAGGCAGACGGCCCACTCGATGGAAAGCCGTTACCATCGCCTATGAACATTTGCAACACCAAAGTTGCTACAAATGCGCTGCTGCTCTCTAAAGGGAGATTGGAACCTGGTCACTAATGCCGGAACACAGCTCAAGGTTGTTATGGCGACATACTTTTGACCAGGGGTGATAGCCATCCAGTCGGGCAAATGCCCTACCACCTGGCTGTGGGTTCTTTTGTCGCCTCTTACGACAGGTCGCTCGGCCGCAAGAAATTGTATTCTTTCTCCGTTCCTGCACGGATAAAGGCTATAGGCTATATATCATCACGCTAAGACCAATAGTAGCGGAGCACCAGTGAAGAATGTTTCAAAATCGGAAGGTTTTTTTGCCTTTTGAGAACTTCAGCTGCGTGCGTTTCATCTTCTACATAAACAAAGTCGCGGGTGATGTTAGCGTTAGCCTGAAGTCACTATTCCACGCAAACGAAGTCACGGGTAGAAGCCAGTATGCTATATTTCTAAAATTAGTAGAGAAGAAACAGTAAATGACTACTACATCGGGCAATATTTTTTGCTGTAATCGCATTAATATTCCCCTTATTTCTTATAGCCATCTCTTTTGTTTCAGTTACGCCAGATACCAATTGGCTACGTTCTGTTGAGAGACATGACTCACAACTACCGCGTTACGACCGGCGTTACAACCCTAAACCCAAGTGGAACGGTTATTCGACCCACCTCTTGACATGGCGCGTTGTGAGCGTTGTGTGATCGAAATTGATGACGTCATTAGTGATGTTTACGCCACGGCCACAACGACCGCGGTCGCCTTGTGGAACGGCTAACTGAGCATTTTGGGCGTTGTGAGCTACTAATGGAACGCGCTGATTGTAATGTCAAAAGCCTAAAAGAAATGAACTGTCGCACTATCTAGCAGAGATAATCTATAAATATTGTTACAACCTAGGCACCGACAAAGAAATAAATTCCACGTACAAATGTGTAAAAGCACATTTTATTACCTGTCGGCATTTGAACTAATTGTAATCACTTATTTATTGGCATACGTTTCTAATTATTGTGGAGAATAGCCTATTGGCCTATTGTGCTCGCTCGTTAACATCATTAGCCAGGTGTTGCGGATTCTTTTGCATTTGTGAAGTGTAAAACGACGGCCTGATGGAGAGAATCTATCATTCGGGAATCTAGTAGTGACGGACTCTGCGCGTTTTATTGAATTACGACCTTCTGCGTTATGTCTGGATTTGTTGTGTTCGGTTATATTTGTACCTGTGTTATACGTGTTTGTGTAGTTCTAATAAACTCTATAATCATTCTAACGGCATTTTAATTCGAGTCCCGCTAAACTCGTAACAATATAATAAAACTGTAGAGGTCGAATTTCTGTACAATGAAAAAAAATGCTAAAAACCGAGTCAGGGGGATGTAAGAAGTGAAATAGACCTATTTTAGATTTTTTAATTTTTTTGTTTCTCTGTCCCTTTTCAACATATAGGATACTTTTGATCCCGAAAAATTAAAGAGTTCCCGTGGGATAGTTAAACAATCGCACCACGCGGACGAAGTCGCGGGCATCAGCTAGTACTATATATCTATCTATTTAGGGAGGCATTCTAAGTACGTAATAGATTATTAAAGCTTTCAGATTTACTCTTTTAAACCCAAAATTAAATTGCTATTTTATTAAGTAAATTTTAAACTAAAAATCCTTGCACAATGTGATTTCCCAAATATCCATCAAATCAACAGTATCTCTGTGATGAAAAAAAGTTTCGAAGTGCGATAAAAATGATAAAATTCCATTGTATTATCATTTTCTTAAATACATTCCAATGACTCATCTAGACCGCGTTCCAGGATGACTCAAATATATCTATCTCGTTTCTTTATATAAAAACAGTTTTCTGGTTGTCTCTTTCTAAAGGGATTTATTGTTTATCTCTTTTCGGTTTATCAATGTTACGATAGCGTTGTTTCTTTCTAGAAAGGACTTTCTTTATGCGCATATCTATAGTCAAAACTTGAATAGAAATGCTTTCTAATAGAGATGCGAAGACGTTACAATACATTCTAACATTACACACATAAAAGTAGGTTACTTGCTGTGACATATTATCAATAAATAAATAAATAAATCTTATCTATACTAATATATATATAATATATATATATACTTAGTCAGGAAATTCTATCTGCAATATAACGATATGTAATTTTATATAATTAGTAGATATTATATTGCATATAGTTATATGTTTATTATGTTTAAATAGTTGCATATTATCACCATATCTTGTGTATGTATATAACTTATGTGTATATTTGTATATATAGTATAGTTATATATTTATTATTAAAATGTAAGTACATACATACATACATACATAACTTCACGCCAGTTCCCTTGCGGGGTAGGCACGAACAACAGAGTGCCATTTAGGCTAAAATGTAAGTAATCATACAATAATTATGTATACCACCGTCGCCACTCCTAATCAAAATATTCTTGCCACGGGTTGTCTGGAAGAGATCGCTTTTTAGCGATAAGACCGCCCTTTGTACCCAATTAGACTAATTAATACTAGTTCGTAAGTTTTTCTATAATGGTGTACAATAAAGTGTTATCTATCTGTCTATCTATCTATATAAAGCTGAAGAGTTTGTTTCTTTGCTTGAATGCGCTAATCTCAGGGCTATATATATCATCAGGCTAAGGCCAAACTTTTTTTTCGTACAAATCTGTAAACGCACATTTTATTCGCGTCGGCAGAAGCTAGTTGTAATCGATAAACATTGTGAATACGTTTCTAATTATTGTGGATAATAGCCTATTGTCCTATTGTACTCGCTCGTTAGCATCATTAGCCAGGTGTTGCGGATTCTTTTGCATTTGTGAACTTGGATACAAGGGACTTATATATATAAAATAATAATAATAATAACAGCCCATGAATGTCCCACTGTTGGGCTCGGGATTTTTTTATTTTTTTTATTTCTCTGTCCCTTTTCAACATATAGGATACTTTTGATCCCGAAAAATTAAAGAGTTCCTTAAACTCTTTAGGGATAGTTAAAAAATCGCAAAAAGTCGCGGACATCAGCTAGTACTATATATCTATCTATTTAGGGAGGCATTCTAAGTACGTAATAGATTATTGAAGCTTTCAGATTTACCCTTTTAAACCCAAAATTAAATTGCTATTTTATTAAGTAAATTTTAAACTAAAAATCCTTGCACAATGTGATTTCCCAAATATCCATCAAATCAACAGTATCTCTGTGATGAAAAAAAGTTTCGAAGTGCGATAAAAATGATAAAATTCCATTGTATTATCATTTTCTTAAAAAAAATCCAATGACTCATCTAGACCGCGTTCCAGGATGACTCAAATATATCTATCTCGTTTCTTTATATAAAAACAGTTTTCTGGTTGTCTCTTTCTAAAGGGATTTATTGTTTATCTCTTTTCGGTTTATCAATGTTACGATAGCGTTGTTTCTTTCTAGAGAGGGCTTTCTTTATGCGCATATCTATAGTCAAAACTTGAATAGAAATGCTTTCTAATAGAGATGCGAAGACGTTACAATACATTCTAACATTACACACATAAAAGTAGGTTACTTGCTGTGACATATTATCAATAAATAAATAAATAAATCTTATCTATACTAATATATATATAATATATATATACTTAGTCAGGAAATTCTATCTGCAATATAACGATATGTAATTTTATATAATTAGTAGATATTATATTGCATATAGTTATATGTTTATTATGTTTAAATAGTTGCATATTATCACCATATCTTGTGTATGTATATAACTTATGTGTATATTTGTATATATAGTATAGTTATATATTTATTATTAAAATGTAAGTAATCATACAATAATTATGTATACCACCGTCGCCACTCCTAATCAAAATATTCTTGCCACGGGTTGTCTGGAAGAGATCGCTTTTTAGCGATAAGACCGCCCTTTGTACCCAATTAGACTAATTAATACTAGTTCGTAAGTTTTTCTATAATGGTGTACAATAAAGTGTTATCTATCTATCTATCTATCTATATAAAGCTGAAGAGTTTGTTTGTTTGCTTGAACTCGCTAATCTCAGGAACTAGTAGTCTGATTTGAAAAATTCTTTCAGTGTTAGATAGCCCATTTATTTATCGAGGAAGGCTATTATAGGCTATATATCATCACGCTAAGGCCAAACTTTTTTTTCAAACTATTCCACGCGGACGAAGTCGCGAGCAGAAGCTAGTTATCGATAAACATTGTGAAGTACACCACAGGTTCGTTGCTTGTCTTTTGCGTCTTGCGTGTTTGATTGTGTGGCACTTACTTAAGTCGTTATTTTTTTAAACTCCCCAATACTTGGATACAACAGTTATATATAATAAATAATAATAATAATAACAGCCCATGAATGTCCCACTGTTGGGCTCGGGCCGACCACTATAGGGGAATAGATAGTATACCCGCCACGCTTGTCCAAGTACGGCACATTGATTATATTGATGTGCAGGATACATCATGATGTTTCCTTCATCTTTATTAGCAACTGGTAATTGTAACAATAGTGTTACGAGTGTGGGACTTGAAATTAAAATGCCGTTGGAATTACTATAGAATTTATTAGAACTATACAAACATGTAAACATAGGTACAAATATAGCTAGACACTACTAGTACAACTGCACGATTCAATTACACGCGCAAAGTCCGTCACTATATCGCTTGTCGAAATGTACGTCTTACTCGTATAGTAATCCTCGCTCGACTGCCTCACCCCTCCGTTCGGACATTGTTTTATACTAAACTGTATAATACCGACAAAGGGGCCGCGTTCACTGAGTCAATTCGCAGATCTGGCAAGCTTCGACGTAATGCAATAAAAACAAGGATTAGTTCGACACTAATGTCGGCCATAAAAAGTACGATAACAATAGGATGTTTTTAAATTTTAAACACGAAGTAAACAAAAGAACTCCGAATGCAGGAAAAGCAATAAACTGCGTTTTATGACAGCCAGGTGTGCGTTCTTTGTCGGTATGTAACATTTGTACATTAGTACAATCAGAAAACTGCCTAAGTGATGCATGCGTTTCGGTCAGGATCAAACCCGCGCCCTTTGAGTTTGGGACGCGTGCGCTAGCCATTACGTCTTACATCGCTACACGACTTACCACGACACATCACTTCTAACCCAAAATAGCTTACAGAAGGGGAAACGTGCAGTCTAGAGGATTTAATTCCTTATAATATACGAGTTACGTTATATTCAATAAGATTAAATTAACACTATTATGTGTTCTTAAGTATAACAATCACCAAATACACGGTAAAACCCAAATCCAATTATTTAAGAATTTCTCAGTAAACACAAAATAAATATTCATATTTAACAAGTCTATGAATACACGAATGAATCCAAATCAGTATGACTCATGTTACCTTACTAAAGGTAAAACACGCTTTATTGCTTTCAAAATAAAGTCCACATTCGTTATTAAGTATTAAATCTAAATCTTGTAGGTCATTAATCCATAACGCTTAAATGTAGAAAAAACGAAAAACAATCTTAATGAGCTTGGATAAGGTTTATAAAAATAGACGTAATATGTGACTTGAGACTTTTTCGTATGGGTAACATTGTATAACTTCTCCGAAACGAATTCAAATATTATAAAACGGCCCAAGTGATAAAGCGATTATATCAAAATAAACATTATTGAAAGGTAATAAGGTTGGAATTTATTAAAAACTAATTGTGATCATTTTGGTCACATGTTTACATTGGAATTTTCATTGATGAATTAGAAGTTTCATAATTTCTTGGGTTTTTTTGAGATTGAATTCTTGCTACAACGTTTTTCTCTTATCTTATACAATGATTGATAACAGGGCTACAGTTCGCCACAGAGTGTGTCAAATATTTATTTGGCCGATTTTTGACAAGAATTCCTTCACAATCAAGTACAGTATCGAACTCGACTCCTGAGGATACATCAGATCTAACTTGGATACCTAATATGGGTTCTGACTCGTGCTCAGATGAATTTGAAGATACTGTTGAACGAGCAGCAATTGCAACAACAATGGTTAACTGCGGCGATGAGCCCTTAACAATTCCAGAAGCTTTATCGGGGCCTGAATGTGATCATTACCTATGGTACCGTCACCATTCTGTGCCCACAGACTAGTTAGAGTTGTTATAGATTACTGCGTAATCCAACGACCGTCTCGAAACTAAAAGTTCTATGACAGTTTTAATGATGTATGACGTTTGTTTTATTTTTCTAAAAAACAGGAGTGGTTCAGGCAGCCAACTGCAAAAAATCCTTTGCTCTCTTTGTTATGCTGGCTTATTGTCGTGTATTTTCTTTTTGAACAAAGCAAAGGACTCATACGGTAACATCCATCCTATATTAGCCATACCCTTTTAATGTTTGAGATAACTTACACTTAAAGAAACTAAAACAAAACAACATAATTATAATTTATTAAAAGATTTATTTTTCAATTTGTCTGTAATATGCCCGGCCATGGCTACATCTACATTTATTTGCTAGACAATCATTAGTATGATTTTTTAATTTAAATAAAACTTAAAACATTTCAAATTAATTTTAACTGTATTTGTATATAGTTAAAGCAGATATTCTTTTATACGTAAATCCAAAGAAATTGTGCGTAACAGTGCATTAAATTTTGAACTTTATGCTAGTGACGTAAAGTGTAATTTAGATTGAATTTTTTGAATTATGCCGCAGGCCAAGCGAGTTCTTGTCCATGAATCATAACTAGTATTCAAATAAGCTGGGTACGGACGCCTTCTCTAGTACGTAGTACATTAAACCTCATTGGTTCCCCCTTTAACATCTATAGTTACTACGAAGTGGTTAATTTTGGAAATATTCAATTAAAATGTTTAAAATATACTTTCGACTAGATTTATTTTGAACAATATCTTTTGAGGACCTGGTAGAGACATGCTCGAATTATTATCCCGATTTCAGTACCTAGGGCCGGCTCGATTGAAGTGAAACCTCGTTCTCACAGAATGTCGGCGTGCAACGGTTAGACTTGAGATAGGAGAAATGGAATAAGGGGACGTGGAAGTAACGCCGTCGTAATGCCGATATTCTGTGAGAGCGTGGTATCTATCACACTGATCGCACCGGCCCTAAGACCTGAAATCAAGGTAATGGCTTGAACATTGCTCTACTACGTAAACTTTCATACTTCCTCATTACATGCCGAACTTAGTGTTCTTCTATGATTGTATTTTAGAATGGATTACCTTGCTGTAGCCTGTCCTCCTGGCCAGTAGAATGCCCAGAACGGATCTTTGAACGGAACCTCTTCTTCCTTCGCAGTCCAAAGAGGACATGCCGGTGTTATAAGACGGAGTTTAATCTCAGGAGTTAAATGCCTCTGAGATACCACTGTGTGTTTCATTATGGTGGAGGAAATCTGGCGCAACATGTGTTCTGAAATGAAGAAATATTTTATTTTACTAATGGCCGGTTCCTATATTTTACTGACGATTGTATGTGATAGTAACTGATTGATTTTGAAGCTACCAATAACCGATGGTTACGAGGGCTATACGAGCATTTCACAAGCTCATTGACAATTAGTGTTGTAATTGGTATTGTATTATTTAATTCCTTTTTTTTATTTGAAATCTAATTTTCCAATATTATATCAAATATATTATAATTTTCTTATAGTTGTGTGAGCCAAATGCGCAACATGAATTATATTTTTAGTGGAAACTTAGTTGATACGTGTATTAATTTATGTATTTTATATTGTAAGAATTATAATTATTGCATGTTTCCCAAATAAATTAGTAATACTGTCGGTTATCAGTTACTAATTCCCTCCCAAGCGTTTTGCTAACGCAACGTAGTTGCAGTAGTAGTCTATAAGCAACGTAGTTCAATGACTTGAGGTATAACTACAAAACAAATACGACGACGGCCTCTGTGGTTGAGCGGGCTAAGCCTTTGCCGGCTTACCTCATTGCAACGCGGAGGCTTCGGGTTCGATTCCTGGTACGGTAAATTTCGGAAACGAATTTTCTCCGTTATTTACTATGGTCTGGGCGTCTGGGATCGGCCCCAGAGTGGTCCGTTGTATATTACCCATAACACAAGCGTAATTTGCTTAATTTGGGGATATATAGTGTTTGACTGCCGATTTAAAAAAAATACATTCATCTGTCGTTTTTAAACAAAATTCAACCGATCGGTTAGAAAATCTCTCTTATCGGTAATTGGTAGTTTCATGTGTAACCAGCTACCAACAGTTCATTATAGAAACATCAGTAGAATTACCAGGCGGTAATATTCTAAGCGTCGGTAAGAAAAACGAATCGTTTTTGCAATATAAAACTAGCCGTTAATGTCAAAAGGTAACCCATGGTAGGACATGTGGATGTATAGGAAGCGGCCATGAAACTCTTTAATCCACAGGTACTGGTCTTAATTTGTATATTTGACTCTTAGAAGAACGAAAACTATAGGCAGAGCCCACGTGATTACAAGCATCCAATGAAGTGAAACACTTTCAATGACTTCGGTACTAGATGAACTAGGCCGAATAAATAAAACAACAAATAGTTTGTACTGGTATATTTTGGACTACTAATTGACTTAAATATTACACTTATGGGATATGTATGAAATTGAAAACATAGCACGATGTATTTTGAGATAACGCCATCTAGTGATATATCTGCACCAACTTCTGTGTGTAAATTTATATAGTAGACACGTTATTTGCGTGTGTATGGTAAAAGTAGAGATGCCTCAAATAGTGGTTTGGCCGAATACCGAATATTCGGTATATTTTTTAAGATTGCAAACTTATTATTATGCATAGTGCTCACGCAACACTCTCACGAACGTGCTAAGTACGCAAATTGACAATTATGACGTTCAAATTAGTTTGGATACGTTATCTATTTACGCGTTATTGTATGTATGTCAGTGAAGACGTGTGGAACGTATTATAACGAGGAAAGTTTTGTATTTTTGTATCGAATAAAGTCAAAAACTACTGGACCGATTTCAAAAATTCTTTCACCATTAGAATGCTTTTTTTTGAGGCGGGGGAAATGCATTTCGCACACTACTGGATCCTTTACTAGGGACTAGACCAAAGCGAGGAGAGGTGACACCACGAATGGGCACCAGAGTCAAATCGCCGGCTTGTGTGGAGACTCGAAGACTCAATACTCCACTAAAACCACCCTCCTCCCATGTGCCCCGCGCTTATGGCAGGAAGAGCGTGAGACTTAGAACGTAGTTACGCCCACGCTGATCCTAGCGCATCAGTGCTTGAGAATGCCCCGGGAGAGGCAAACTCACTTCGTCAACAGGGGTGAAGACTCCTCTGCTCCCTAGATGCTAGAGGGCCCCTGCAGCGGTATTACGGGAGGAGATCTTGCGCATATCTGCGCCTCCGGGACCCCGAACCATTAGAATGCTACATTAGTATAAGTTTAGTATTAAAACTAGAATAAATTAATATAATAAGTTATTCGTAAGATACATACACCTCAACACAAAAATCAATAAATTAATGTCACACACAAGAACCAAAATAACCAATAAGGGTGTTAAATTCAAAAAATTATATCTAGAAATTAAGTTGTAAAAAGGGTACGGAACTCGAGTCCGTAGATTTGTTCATTATCCCTGCGTAATATGCGTTATATTTATTACTGGAAAAAATTAGGGATCACTACTAAAACTTCAATATAGTAACCCAAGTTGTAAAAAAAAATTAGCCATAAAATGTCTTTCATCGAATGCACTGCGGAAACTATTGATGATAGACCTACAAAAACTTCGCGATACCAACTATTGTAGTTGGAGTTAAAAGTTGGTAGAAATGCCGACCAAAATCAGACCATGTAATCCATACCTTTGTATTAATCCTTATGCAAATAAATCATTTCGTATTCAAGACTGTTTCAATACCTGGAGATTATTTTTTGAATCATTGAAATCGGACATCCCATTCAAAAGTTATTACGAATTTAAAAATGTCAATCTAAACAAAATACTTGGCGCTGGAATTTCCAACAAACAAACCCACAAACTTTACCTCTTTATAATATTAGTATAGATTGCTATTTTATATCCTACGTATAATCTCTTATATGAGTGTAAGTAGAATACTGAACCCACGTCACCGTCTTCTATGGGTGAGGTGCGAAGAAAATTGAATACGTTGCTTCTTGCTTCGCTGGATAGCCCTACTGATCCCTAGTTCGATGTATAAACCGCGCGTAGGTTTGTCGATGACTACTTACTATGATTGTATACTAGTTGCGCCCGCGGTTGCACCCGCGTGCTGATGCAAAGTCGTTATATTTTGGATAATAGCCTATGTGTTATTCTGATGTGTAAGATATATTACTGTAAAGTTTCATCAAAATCCATTCAGTAGTTTTTGCGTGAAAGCGTAACAAACATACATCCATACGTCTATACATCCATTCTTACAAACTTTCGCGTTTATAATATTTATAGAGAAGAGATACGTATGTTAAGCATATACAATAATAAATTAAAATAACAAAAATTGCAACAACTATTTATGTAAACTTTTTTGTCCACCCTACTGACCATCGACGCGTGACATCATGAGGCTATCGGGAAACCTTCTGCGCACGGGTAGTACGTATAATAAGCACCAGCCCTCTGATCGCCTGAAGGATATTTTATAGATCATCGTAGAAGTTTCTTCCCTCAGGATTTTACAGTCCAAGTGCAAATTAATAACTGATTTGAATATCATCAAAGAGAATGCTAGCATTGTAAGTCTTTAGACTCCAATTTCCCGCTGACCTTTCTGTTTCCACTGTTTCTTTTGGGATAACCCATTTTAAATGCTGTCTTTACTAAATCCTCATAAACCAGACAGACAATCACATAAACATGTTATTATTACGGAAAATTGAATGCGTCAATGTTTTGCATGTTATTATAGTAAACTGTTGTCAGACAAGGTCGTCAGATTTTTCAATGGACTCGAGATATGAATATAAAACATCTGTAGTTCACACGCAGTAGAAGTGAAGCAAAGTGTGACAAGGGGTGGGAGGGATTCTAAATCTTGTGACATCACATTTCATATTGTTACGAGTGCGGGACTCGAATTAAAATGTCGTTGGAATTATTATAGAGTTTATTAGAACTATACAAACATGTATAACACAGGTACAAATATAACCGAACACAACAAAACCAAACGTAATTCAGAAGGTTGTAACTCAATAAAACGCGCAAAGTCCGTCACTTATTAGATTCCCGATTGTAGTACACACGTCTTGCTTCGCTCGTGGTTCTTGCTTGACTGACACCCCCTCCATCATCAGGTCATCGTTTTATACTGCACAAATGCAATGTCCCCGTATCTAAGTCGGTTTAATCCGCCACACCTGGCTAATGACTCGGCCGCAAACTGCCATAAAAGAGTTACAATTAGTTTAAATGTCGGCAGGTAATAAAATGTGTTTTGTTTCAGATAATTATAACCTGAGTTGTAACAATATATCATACCGTTTTAATATACTAGCTGAACCGGCAAACTTCCTATCGCCTCAGAATCAATAAATAAAAAACGTTGATTTCTGAACGACGGGACGAACATCAAACGTTTGACATTCAAAACTAAAAAAATGAAAAAAGAACCTCACTTTTAAATTTAATTTGATTTCTGAACCACGTTTAAATTTAATTGATTTCTAAACGACGGGACGAACATCAAACATTTGACAGGTAGGAATAGTTTCTAAGGGAAAACGAAATTGTAGTTTTTACAATATTCCAAGCATTTTTTTCATATTTAGTCACTTTTTAAACCTTCCCTGGACTTCCACAAATAATTCCAAACCAAAATTAGCCAAATCAGTCCAGCCGCTCTCGAGTTTTAGCGAGACTAACGAACAGCAATTGATTTTTATATATATAGATTTAAGCTTTAAAACATGAAAATTGAAGTATTAACGAAAAACTTAAACTTAACCAACTCTATCAGTTTCATCCAGTTTCAAATCACAACGATTCTAAAGAAGTTTCACTTCAAAAACGTACATTATGTGATATGTCCGTCCATACATACATACATACATACATAATTTCACGCCAGTTCCCTTGCGGGGTAGGCACGAACAACAGAGCGCTATTTAGGCTTATTCTTACACACCTCACTTGCTTCTTTCATATGTCCGTCCAGTTATATGCAAATCATTATTGACACGAGCCTAATGTCACGGTGACTCAGCGGTCTATCGAAACTATTGTTTGAACTTATACTTAGCAATTAATTACAAAATATTATACTGTAATCATAGTGCAATGATTACATATTTAACTTGGGTTTTTCCTATGACTTCTTTTTTTTTATAATACGGCAGACAAACACACATCCTACTAATATTATAAACGCGAAAGTTTGTAAGAATGTATGGATGTATGTTTGTTACTCTTTCACGCAAAAACTACTAAATGGATTTTGATGAAACTTTACAATAATGTAGCTTACACATCAGAATAACACATAGGCTATAATTTATAAAGATATAGTGTGAATTATCCAAAACATAACGATTTTCCATCACCACGCGGGTGAAACCGCGGTGCACAGCTAGTAGGTATTATGTGTCCCCAAATTAAGCAAGTTATGCTAGTGTTTTGGATAATATACAACGAATTACTCTGGGGTCGATACCCAGCCACCCAGACTATGGTAAATGATGGAGAAAATTCGTTTCCGAAATTTACCATAGCAGGAATCGAACTCACTGCAACGCAGAGGTTGCAGTGAGGTAGGCCCGCCAAGGCTTAGTCCACTCAACCACAGAGGCCGTCGAATCAAAACAATTCGTCTGTGTTATATAAATCTTGATTACAACGCTTTGGACCGGCTCGATCTGTGTGATACCACATACTCACAGAATATCGACGTGAAACGGTTAGCCTTGAGCTAATTGTGTTTCGTGTGATGTGTATATTTTTTTGTATGAGGTCAGCAGACAAGCCGATGATCCACCTGATGGAAAGCGGTTACCGTCGCCTATGGACATTTGTAACACCAAAGGTGCTACCAAGGTGCTACCGCTCTCTAAAGGAGGATTGGAACACAGCTCAAGGTTGTTATGGCGGCATATTTTAGACCAGGGGTGGTAGCCATCCAGTCGGAATGCCCTATCACCTGGGTATGGGTTGTTTTGTCGCCTCTTATGACAAGCCACCTAGCCGTAGGAAATTGTATTCTTTCGCCGTTTCTGCACGGATTAGATGATTGTAGCGTTGGCGGCTTCCTTCGTAGCAAAACGCAACCGGTTAAGCTCCAACAGTGGTTACCGTTGCGAACGTAATTATTATATCTACAGCGCTTAGTAGACAAGAGTGAGGAGGCTACGAAAACTACTATATACTATAAAAATTACCAAAACGACGAAAATAGCAAATCACTAAAAAAAATCCTAGGAATTTAGTGTCGCTTTTTCGTTTCATCGAGTTTTAAAACGCAACGA
Organism: Dendrolimus kikuchii; assembly: GCA_019925095.2. Taxonomy (NCBI): domain Eukaryota; kingdom Metazoa; phylum Arthropoda; class Insecta; order Lepidoptera; family Lasiocampidae; genus Dendrolimus; species Dendrolimus kikuchii. The sequence goes on along the minus strand of CM034409.1, from coordinate 13,327,016 downwards.
TTCTAAAAAAGTTTCACTACAATAAGAAAAAAATATATATTTTTTTTAAGCAGTCTTATAGTCGGTTCTTATATCTTAGCAACCGTTCATTTGCCTTACTATCAGTTAAAATTTGACATAAGCTCCATACAAGTAATGTCGAAATTCAACCGCTGCTAAGTCAAGTCAAAGAATAGTAAGATATATAGGAACCTGTCATTATCCGTGCTGGAACAGAGAAAGAATACAATTTCCTGCGGCCGGGCGGCCTGTCGTAAGAGGCGACTTGACAACCCACAGCCAGGTGGTAGGGCATTTGCCCGACTGGATGGCTACCACCCCTGGTCTAAAGTATGTCGCCATAACAACCTTGAGTTGTGTTCCGGCATTAGTGACCAGGTTCCAGTCTCCCTTAAGAGAGCAGCAGCGCATTTGTAGCAATTTTGGTGGTGCAAATGTCCATAGGCGATGGTAACTGCTTTCCATCAAGTGGGCCGTCTGCCTGTCTGCTGATCTCCTGCAATTAAAAAAAACTCTTAAAAACAACATGTTATTATAGCTACGAAATGGGGCGTTTGTTCCAGTATTTGTTTGTAAACAAAAAGTGGATTTCACACTCCCACAATAATATAATGATAACGCAGAAATAATATTACTGGGAAATCATTATCTCGTGGTCAGTGCTACACCCGCGGTGCCAAGCTACGACGTCTCGTCCTAGCACCGATGCTCATCTGCTTGGTTTTACATCTGGTCTATCAATTTGCATATTTAATTTATTAGTGTTCCGATTCCTATATGGTAGTCAGCGCACGATATTATAATATCTATATAAACGTGAAGCAAAAACACAGCAAAAACTTTGTACCCCTTTTTACGAAAATTGCGTGGACGGAGGACTATGAAATTTCGCATACTTATAGTTCATATAAAGAAGGAGTGCAGAATGCTATTTTTTTTTTTAATTAACAGTTTAGCCTTGGCGAAATCTATGATTATAGAAGTATAGTCTTGGACAACAGAACCTTAATAATGTTCAAGCTTATAATTTAAATTAATTATGGTCGAATTTCGACTAATGGGCGATCACTAGTTATTATTATTAGGCAAAAGGCCAGTTCCTACGTGCTGGTTACGGGCCGGGAAATAATTTATTTACTTATGGGAAACCTACAGCTAAATACATTTGATTAGATAACTATAATTAACAAAAGAAAGCCAATGACAGGTTTTCATTAATAAGTTATTGATTGAAAGTAACATGCAGACGTAAAAAAGGCACCGAGATATTTAGTCACTGTTGAAAAATTTAAAGCTTAGACACCGCTTGGCTCCTGAAACACTGTTTACAAATGGGTCGATGTCATCGTATTTACGTACATTATTTAAATAATCACTTGCTCACACGAGTAATGAGTTTTGTCTGTAATTAGTAAAACTTAAATGTACATTTATGGGTAGATTAAATCGTATGAACTTCGCTGGAATATTAAAGTGAAGGTCCACTTTAACATTCTAGCGAGGAATCTACCAAATTGAACGATGTAAACATAAACTGGAATCATTCAACGTCATTGAAACCTGTCGTATCCTTTCAATTTCGTAGTTTTTAACAAAATTGATTCAATTTGATTGATTTTTTATGTCAGCATTAGGGTTCCAAAGGTTCCTACCTCAAACACTACAATTACACAATAAATTATAACACCACACAAAGTCACAAATACATAACTAACAATAAAACTTATACACATAATCAAACCAACGCGCACTACCATCGCATTGCATTACACGCACACTTCACAAACAAACCAAGACACACAAAGAGCCTAAAAATTAATAACCCAGGCACAGAAAAGAAAAAAACAACACACGTGGCACTAGATAGGACAATATATATAAGTATAGATATAAGACCAACACTGCCCATGCAGTTCCTCACAAAACCAGCATGTAACAGATACACTATACATTAGTATAAGTTTAGTATTAAAATTAGAATTATTTAATATAATAAGTTATTCTTAAGGTACACCACAACATAAAAATCACTAAATTGACGTCACACACAGTAACAAAAATAAACAATAAGCGTGTATGGACTGTAAAATCTTTCATAGAAATTAAGTTGTAAAAAAGGGTACGGAACTCGAGTCCGTAGAGATGTTAATAATAATTTTAAAAATAACACTAGCAAGTAAACATCCGGTACTGGAGTACTATTAAGGTAAAAACAAACTGATCCCACGTACGCTACGTATTTGTCCCGCGTACACAACGCAAATTGACTTCAGACTCATAAGTCATTTCTTCAGGTGCTGTTGTGTACAATGCTTTCCGATTCTGAGAGCTATGGTTATCCCCTCCACCATCCCACGCCGATCTGGATTGATAGACCTAACGTTGCATGGGACGCGTGTGATAGAGTTGCGTATGACAAGTATGTTTCTAATTAAACGGTTTTCATACAAATTCAAGAGTCTAGATGTCATAATGCGTGGCATACGTTGTGTACTTGTGCTCAGTATGTTCCTACCTTTAGTATCCGAAATAAGCAGGGGTTCCCTGCAACATTTGAAGATAAACATGCAACATTTAATTATTTTTACAACATCCAGAAAAGTCCCGCCGATGCTACAGTTGTATCTCTCCCCGCAAACATAACAAGGGAGTTCCCGGAGTGAATCATACTAAGATTCCCCGCTTTCCTTTGATCGAGTACCATTTTTAGTTTTGGAACCCCCTCATTGTGTACTTAGAGGGACTTCTGGATTGCCATATTGTTTTTGTCTTTGAACTTATCAGGGTCCAAACATGCACACTGATGATGGGACTATTCCACGATTGAAAGTAGCTATTTTACTCCATTGAAAAATTACATTTAGGGTTGCGTTTCTTAGAGCACGTAATTTAATTTTTTTGGTGTGTAGGTGGCTTAGTAGAAGCTGTGTGGTCGCCGCCCTTGTCCTCGGCCGCCATCTTGGAAAAAGGAGTGCAAAGGGTTTTCGAGCTGTATCTCGGAAATTAGCAACCCTACAGACATTTTTATAAGACGTTATTTGTAGCAAATTAAATTATCTACAACTTTATTCTTATTACTTTTTATCGTAAAATGAAAAATAAAAAAAGCTATAAACAACAATAACTGGAAATATTTGAACAAATTTTCTTTTGAATAACTTTTTTCTGGTCTATTTACAATAAAATGAGATCAGAGCAATCTTATAGAGGGTTTTTTTTAACAAATAATTTCTACTACAAATTGGTTTAATTTCATTAATTTATCTGGGTTTTACAGCGCTCCGAAGTTGACCGGGTTCTCTTGAATACTCGTAAGAATTTTTATTGCGGGAATCCAGCAGACAGGCAGACGGCCCACTTGATGGAAAGCGGTTACCATCGCGTATGGACATTTGCAACACAAAAGGTGCTACAAATGCGCTGCTGCTCTCTAAAGGAAGACTGAAACCTGGTCACTAATGCCGGAACACAACTCAAGGCTGTTATGGCGGTATACTCTAGCCCAAGGGTGGTAGCTATCCAGTCTGGCAAATACCCTACCACCTGGCTGTGGGTTGTTTTGTCGCCTCTTACAACGGACCGCCTGCTATATATATATGTGAATATATACATTTAAATATCATCATCATTATAAATCATAAGATAATTCAGGTATCCTATTCGTTCTTTCCTTTCACTTTTTCTCCATAATTTGCGTTCGGCACAATACTTATTTACTTTTCTTTCTTCTATCACTTATCGTAAGAAACAGTATTAGCTCAAGGCCTAATCATTTTGAGAGCGTGGTATCACACCGATCAAGCAGGTCCTAAGAACTGTAATCAGGATAATGATTCCAGCATGGCTTCACCACGTAGAATCGTATGAATTGTTTTAATCTACTTTCAAACGCTTCATTTCCTCTTGTTCTGAATATTAATATAATTGAAACGTGTTTTTAAAAGACTTGCGTCCGTGGGATTTTTATTTACTTGATTTCGTCGCTGTTTTTCCTTAATATGTGCTTGTGGGTTGTTGCTAGCAGAACTGTTAAGGAAATAATTCCTTGACGATGACAGAATCGATAATCAGTTTACGTGTTGACGTCTGTACTTTAAAATATATTAAAAATAATCAATTAGTAATTGTATTATCTGACGTCCATTGTATGCATAATTTAATATGAGATAAATTGTATGACAGATTTTAGTTAGCACGTGTCATCGAAACTTCGTTCGCGTTTCCATCTTGACGAATTTGTTATGTTCCTGCTGCATTTAAGATAACTAGTAGTCGCCCATTGGTCGAAATTCGTTATGTTGTCAAACACTGTACTTCTATAATTACAGATTTCGCCGAGGCTACACTGTTAATTTGACTTTAGCAATAAACAAAAGAGTATATATGCGTGTGTGTGTGTCAAATACATGGTAGTGTGTGTGATGTTTTTTTTGTATTAATTTAATGTATTTTTTATTTCAATTCTGCACTCCTTCTCTATATATAATATAAGTGTGCGAAATTTCATACTCCTCCGTCCGCGCCATTTTCGTAAAAAAGGGGTGCAAAGTTTTTGCTTCACGTATTAATATAATGATGCTATAGCTATTGACTGTGGCTAAATGCGTTATCTGTCAATGTTTAACGTCATTAATAATTAATATCAATGTTGCATCACAAATAGGGCATTAAACTCATCGCTACACCTGCGTGAAACGGTTATTACCCATAATAGTATCCCAGCTAGAACAGGGTCAATGAATTGCACCGAGGCAGCACTAAAAACACAACCGTAGTGCTTTTAGTTATATTCATCTATCGCGTTAATGTTGTTGCACGAGAACCGTACGTTTTTCCGAGGTAAAAGTAGCCTATGTGCTATTCCAGGCTATAATCTATCTCAGAGCTAATTTTCATCCAGGTCCGTTCAGCCGTTCTGGCGTAATTGAGCAACAAACATCCAAAATTTCGCATTTATGTTATTACTATAGATACACATAGATTTTTATCATTATACTACCTTATTGATTACACACATTTTAACTATGCATGTCCTTCAAGACCACGGGCCATAAAAATGGCCCGGACATTTAGAGGGCTTGCGTGGGGCCATAGGAAGGCCCACACGTAGAGGCCCTTTGACAAATTTAATGTAAATGTGGCGTGACACTGGCGGGCGATTATCCCTGTCTACACCATATAACAATGCACCCAAGGACAAGCCCCGGCCAGTGTAGGACTATCGTGGGAAATGAGGACAAAAAGTACCGCGCTATTGGGGTAAACTGCTAGTGGTACTGGGGGTCTGGGAATATGGGGACTATCTACTAACATAGAACATGGAAAAATGGACAGACGGTGATTCGCCACTCCAATTATGTATATTATTATCAGTGTAAATAATTATCTATTTATCATTACTTTAATAGTATGGTTTATTACCATTTTATTATAATTCACGTAGCAACAATATTTATATTGTCAGGAGCCTTAAGAACAGACGAGCTTGCATGACAAGAGTTATGAATGTCAAAGAGGCAAGTGAGGTGTGTAAGAATAAGCCTAAATGGCACTCTGTTGTTCGTGCCTACCCCGCAAGGGAACTGGCGTGAAGTTATGTATGTATGTATGTATGTAACAATATTTATTCTTATAACCATACTAACGGGATTTTCCCTATGTGCAAATTTAGGACACAGTGTATTTCCCTATCACAATGTCGCAAACCGAGTATAAGTTTAAAAGTAATTAGATTAAAAAAGGCTTGAAAATTATTTTTGTATGGGATGTAGATGGAATGTGGACAGGAGGTGATGGGATAGAAGAGATCAGACTGGAAGAATAGTATAGAGGAGATGAGAAACATGAGATATTTTTTTTGATGCGCATGGGGAATACATTTCGTACCATACTGAAGCCCTCTATGTTGTGGGGGTGGGACCATACCGCGGTGATCAGCGCCACGCAGCGTGTGTGAAGACTCTGGGTAAACTTAAACCTGCGTCCCATACGCGGCGCTTGTGTGGAAGAATATGAGGTCATGATCGAAGCTACTCCCATGTTCAATCGTGCAACAAGCTTAGGTCACTCCGGGATGCAGAGTGACCCACTTCAACAACAGAGGTTGGACCCGCCGCATCCCCACAATGCGCGGGCCCCTGCGATGGAATCATGGGAGGTGATTTTGCGCATACCTGTGTCTCCGGAGGCCAGACTGACAGCGGTGTCCAGACAGCGCATGTGCAGCTCTCTCTCTCTCACGGTGGCCTCCTTGCGGGACATAACAGCCTCGGAAAATCGCCGCTGTGGAGCATAGCCTCAATCAGTCACCTCAGTGAATCGATCGGCCCTACGATGGGCTCGAGCTCGAATCTCGGAGGTTGCCAAGCAGCGCATTCAAGACAGACATCCCACGATCTGACGCAGATACTTACCGATCTGCGTCATCCTAAAGGTCAGGGTAAGTAGATGGGGACGAACTGCTTCCACTGTATCAGTGGCGGAGTCAGGAGATTCTGAATCTCTCTGCCAAGTTTGGATCATGGTGGCGGTTTCCCGCTGCCTGATCGCCTTAATCTCTACCCGGCAATATACCAGAAGGGGGAAGTGAACTCATTCCTCGTACGCAACGTGATTAGTTCAAGGTCAACCGTTTTACGCTAGTATTCTGCAAGAGCATGGTTTCACACGAATCGGCCAGCTTAGCGAACAGTAATCAAAATAGTTATTCAAGCTTGGCTCTTCCAAGTCTAATAATAACTAATATAGAGAAATAATGTAGACGCAACGTGTCGATATGTTAGCGGCTTCCCAACTTCCAAATATAGCCGTCAGTGCCGGAGGAGCTGCCATACTTCAAGAAACCCTGAAACGCCGCAAGTGTGCATACACCGGTGACGGATACATATTTGTGGCTTTCGGAGTTGAGACTTTGGGGCTATGGGGACGTGAGGCTTATCAACTTTATCGAGATTTTTCAAGGCGATTGAAAGATGTCTCGCGTGGTCTATATTTAGGGTAACGGATTAGCGTTGCTATACAACGTGGGAATACGGTCAGCATTTTGGGAACGCTCCCCACCGACAGCAATCTGGACTAAGTCTAAGATTTTCATTACTGTTTAAACTATAATACGAGATAGTGTCTTTTTTAAGGTGTAATTTTGTTTTAATGTAATTAATTTTATCCTATGAAAAATATATATTTATTGTAACAACCAAAATTATTTTAAAAATTAAACTAAACTATAAAATAGAAACCTAAAATTAAATACTAAAACTAAATAAAAAAAGAAGAGCAAAATTACAGATAGTGTCTTAAATTTCAAATTTTAACCAGTAAGTAGTAAGGCAAATCTTTTATTCATAATCCTATTAAATACGTGGAAAAAGAAGCAGTCTGTAGAAAATACAACTCTTTCGCAATATGTTATTTCCTTTACACCATAATTATATTGTATTCAAATAGGATTAGCATTGAGGTTACGCCACGCAATGCTTTCGTCAGCGACAACGTGGAACTATTTACGTCTAAAGATGTGAGTTAACGGTTTACCAAAAACTAGTTGGTTTTTATTGATAGAGATATGTTTAAAATGTTGGTAGCTTTTTATACTAACGCTATTTCTGCTAATGGTAATACCAATTTTTATCTACTACTAGCTGACCCGGCAAACTTCGTATTGCCTCAGAATCAATAAATAAAAAACGTTGATTTCTAAACGACGAGACGAACATCAAACGTTTGACATTCAGAACCAAAAAAATGACACAAAAAACTTCACTTTTAAATTTAATTGATTTCTAAACGACGGGATGAACATCAAATGTTTGACAGGTACGAATAGTTTATAAGTGAAAGCGAAATTGTTGTTTTTACTATATTCCAAGCATATTTTTCATATTTATTCACCTTTTAAACATTCCCTGGACTTCCATAAATAATTCAAAACCAAAATTAGCCAAATCAGTCCAGGCGTTCTCGAGTTTTAGCGAGACTAACCAACATCAAATGATTTATATATATATATATATATATATATATATATATATATAGATAGATTATTCCGCCGCGACGATATCGAGAGGATATTGTGGATTTAGTACAATACGAATTTTTGTCACTGTCGCAATGGAATCGTGCTTTGAATATCTTCGCAACACAAAAAATTTGAAATAGGCCCCTGATATAATGTCTACCATGACAGGGCTCATTGTGATTGCAGTGTGTTACGAGTTATTGGTTACTGTTATTTTCTTCCGTGATATTATCTCGTATCCGTTCAATACACATATCAGATATAGCGATACCGGATCAATATTCGGGTATCTGAAATTGGTGTCATGGGCGACTGAACGCGTTACGTTGCAAATAATTTCGTCATTACTATCAACTGCTTCTACGTCTGCGTCAAAAGTGTTGTGCTACTTTTACTAATAAACAGGATACTAAAGATCGAGTCATCATCATCCGAGCATTAAATCCCGGTTGCTTTAGGAACGTTCGCTCCCACGAAATCGAATATCTCAACAAATATTATAAGTTTGTTACGTTTGCACGCCCTAACTATTGAACTGATCGTCATGAAATTTTTCATAGATGTCTTCAGTGGTACAGAAATGACCATAATAATTAAATTAAATACACTATTACAGTAGAAAACTGTGTGAAAGCTAATATTTGTGCACCCGAAGAACTTCAAACCGCTCCCGGGAAAATTCCCGCGGGATTCGCGGGTTTATTAAAAAAGTAATTGTGTAACATATTTCTGTATCAAATTTATTAAAAAAAAGAGTTTGAGCTAGATAAATCAGAAGAAAAGCAATTTTAGCTAGACGTGTTGCTGGGGAGTTTCTTGCCGCTTCTTCTCGTTGCGAAGCAGTGGTCATAGTGTAGGAAGTAAAATTAAATTTATGACCTTCAAAAAGTGTTCTCTAGTGGAACTTAATTCGATTTTAGTGAGTTATTATTAAATGCAATATCCAATACTTTATACGAGTCCATAAACAATTCCCTGCTGTGCTCGGGACTTCCCGTTTCAGGGGAATAAATGCTATTCCCGCAACACTTGTCAGATGCGCAGGTTTCATCACAGGATGTGGTAACGTTAACAACACTTTTCTAAACAGATAAATAAAAATTAAGTGTCTTTTTGTAATGTCGACATAAAAATGTGAAAAAATTCAGGCGGGATAATTTGGACCAGATCCCGAAAATTCTATTCTTAGAATTTTTATCATCTGTCTTGTACATAGTACGTCTTGTATCCGGCCTCATACTGAAACGAGATTCATCGGAAAAGCAAATACAACGCTAGTCCTCTTCCTCCCAATTCCTCTGTTTGCGAGCCTATTGTAAACGGGATCTACAATTGCGAGATGCTATAAGTGGAAGACTCAGCGGCCTTCGGAATCGCAGACCCGCTTTACGTAAACGATTCCGGATGGTTTGGTCGCTTATCAGCAAGCCTGATGAGCTATGGAGCCTCGTAGCCAACATCATGGCGGTCATGGTGCGATTCTGTCGAGGTATTTTGGATGTACCGGTTCTGTTTGCGAATGGTGATGGGGGCTCGTCCTCATGTCAAAGCCGCTTATGACGCTCTGTGTAGTGTCAAGAGCGACAACCACAGTACGTTGCTTGGAACCAGCTTGGAGCATTCCGACGGCTCCCACTATCTCTTCTCGTGTCAAATGATGTCATCGCAACATATCGAAGCAATTTTTTTTAGTAGTTAGGATTTTGTAAAAACGCTATTATCCACTTTTATAGGAATCCTAATTGACAGTTGATATTCTATTTTTAAACAAAATTAAAAATAATTCTTTATTCAAATAGTGATATTCACTAACGATAGAAAAAAGTTATAATAATCCTCAATTGCGGCAATACTCTAAAATAATGATCCCTATACACTTTTGATGAGTGTATTTGATAAATATTGATAACTTGACAAATAAAGCGTAATTTGATGATAAATCTGTGATTATTATCGTATGGTGACTATTTATATTTAGGTTCAATATTCTAGGTCAAATAAAGAACGGTAGAGATCTAAGATTAGATACAGCGATTCTCAGAAAATAACAACAATCCTTTTATCAGTACAGGAACATAACAACCCACAGTCCGGTGGTAGGGCATTTATTCGTTTGGATAGCTGCCACTTCTAGTGTTGGATATGCCGCCATAACAACCTTGTGTTGTGTTCTGGCATTAGTGGACAGGTTCCAGTCCCCTCTTCCATAATTGTACTAAGAACCTAGTTGTTAGTTTTTATTGTATCTTTATTTTGCCTTAAAATAAATAGTTTTTTTAGAATGGGGTTCCTTATCGCACGTTACTCGGCGGATGGGAGCTAAACGAAAAGTGTATCCGAAACGAAAATGCTGATCGCTGTATATTATTATAATATATCGAACTATAATGCAATAAGATAAGATCTAAAATAAAATAATATCCATCAGAGTAAAATACGGTGTATTGAAATTAGAAGTTCTTGTAATTGCCCTTGTTACTATACAATTTCTTCGATGCTCTTTGAAACTTTGTTTCAAACAAGTGTCCTAATAACACCTCAGTAGATTTTCCTTTCTTTCAAGTCAAATGAGCATCCAAGTGCTAAGTATTCCGCGCCAAATTTATCTTATCAATGCCAACGTAATGATAAGTGGCACGAGTTAATTTTGATAAAAGATAAGAGTTATGTACAAACTATTTATTAGATAAATATGTTTAAGTTAATTATGATAACTAAAATTCTTTGAAAATTATAGCAATGTATGATACTAAATCTAGCAAATGTGTGGCACACCACAAAATATACAGGATTCCGTATTTCTCTCGCCTGTTAGGGTATTCTTTAATCATTTGGTTTTGGAATAAAAAAAGCATTTAATGGAGACCCCTATCTAAGAACTATGAAACTTCAACGATGTACCATTTCTATATTATTTATTAAGCTTATTGGAAGCAAGACCACAATTTTTTCCATACAGTTTTTATATGTTTTGGCAAGCACAATACATAAGCAAAGCCTATATATGTCCTTTCCAAGTATTTATTTTACTTTTAACAGCCTGATAACGAATCAAATAATAATGTCCTAATGCATTGCCGACTCGATTTGTTATTAAAATCGACTTCAGTTATAAATAAGTTATCAACACACTTGCTCATAAAGTGACTCTATGGTCACCGCAATTAGGCACAGAATGACACCCATTATCAAACTGTGAGTAGAAAACATTATAACTCACTAGTGAGTTATAGTCGATGGCTTAACAGTATTGGTTGCGTTACTTTGTTCTTAAAATAGTTTTTATTCAAAAAACTGGATCGTGTTCTATAGAACAAATAAATTAAAGTTCCTATTGCTTGCTCATTTCATGCAACTTCTTATTTAAATACATAATTTTAACTCGTACGTCTAAAATGAACAATAGTTGTACTCATATATGACTTTTTTTTGAGTAGTAAATAAAATGTGTTTTTGTTGTTATTTTATTCACATGTGAACTGAAAAACGTCAAATGATACACGTTTTTCGAGTTGATCACAAGAACTCGGCTCTCTTAAGACCCTCGCCTACGGCTCGAGTCTCAATGGCGCCTCGGCGGTAATCACCAATGTTACACACTAGTACCATAATGTACTATTTAATCAATTGTTTCTTTTTAAAGTAGAACATTTTTTTATTTTCAAATCGATTACGATTTATTTACGTATTGTGTCGATGGCTTAATAGTCTGTGCGTTACATGACTCATAGAACATCACTTTTACATGACCCACAACAATAAAGTACGACAATTATGTTATTTGTTTCATGTGGGCTTTACTATCAAGAAACATGTAACTTGGGCGACCGCGATTTTTCCCGTCCCACTTGATTGCCGGCGTTACAACCGTAAACTCAAGTGGAACGGTTAATCGACCCACCTCTTGACATGGGTTGTTGTGAGCGTTGTGTGATCGAAAATGATGACGTCATTAGCGACGTTTTCGCCACGACCACAACGACCGCGGTCGCTTTGTGGAACGGCTAACGGAGCATTTTGGGCGTTGTGAGCTACTAATGGAACGCGCTGCAAGATAGACATGCAAATGTCAAAAGTAAAATAAACTCTTGGAAACAGTATATATAGCAAGACGATAGATTGACAAACATTAATTTTAAATTGTCGGTTGTTACTAATACGAGAAGTTATATCAGTTTTAGTCTGTTAGGGAATGAACATACCGACATCTAAAAGTACGGATTAACAAACATTAGTTTATCAACTGTAATGTAATTTATTGACTAAAGATAACCGATTAACCATATCAATAAGCAATACATGTGCATCAAACAAACAATATGATGAAATTAATGATAAGATTGAGTGTATGCGTTAAATTGTAAACAGATTCGTGTCAGTTTATTCAACCTGCCAACACGATAATATCGACGTGGCATATTTACAAATTGTATACGGCTGGTGCAATATTGTGGAATTTAAGGAATATCGTAACGATTTTTAATCTTAGCTCATATTCAGCATAGATTTCCTCACTTTTTGGCATACCAGAAGTGTTAGATAGGTAACACTTTATTGTACACCATTACAGAAAACTTTCTGTGTTATACCTACTTATAGCCTAAAAATATTCTAAACGTGCACAACGGGCGATCTCTTCCAAACAACCCGTGGCAGGAATAAAACAGATTATATTGGTCAAATGTGGTATACATAAATATTATAGGATGTGCAGTTACTTACATTATATTTTATTCATTAATAAACATATAACTATGTAAAATATTATATATGTAAGAATTATACTTAATAGACATATATAAATACACCTATTGAGAGAGAGAGAGAGAGAGATATATATATATATATATATATATATATATATATATATATATATATATATATATATATATATAAATATATGTAAAAATATCAAACATCACTATGTTGCAGGTAGTGTTGTGTATTAAAGAATAAAAAAAATCTTTTTTTATTTAAAACTTATGTGAGCACACCTCTTAACAAAGCGTAGATAACGTTCCATTGTCTTTGGTACAGAAATTAAACGTTTGGATACATTGACATTCAATTCTACGTTCGGATACGACATGAAGAATGTTAGATATAATAACACCTTTACCTTGGTGAATAAATGGAGGAATTAATGATGCTTTCTTTGCAGAGATATATGTGGTAGTATGAATTGCGAAATTACTATATGGAGCTTAGGTCTTTTATTGCCGATTTCTACATCTTACCAAACGTTCATTTGCCTTACTATCGGTTGAAATTTGACAAAAGCCCCATACAAGTAATGTCAAATTTCAAACGCGATTTAATAAAAGCAGCCTAAGTTACTTCTTATAACATCAGCTATCTCCCAGTGAAAGACCTGTCAAAATCAGTCCAGTCGTTTCAGAGATTAACAGGAACATCCAGACAGACAGAGAACATTTTTTTAAATTTGTTTTTTTTAAATATTAGTACCGATATATGCTTTCATATGCATTTATTAAAAAGCTATTATTTTGACATTACAAACAGACACTTAAGTTTTTTTATCTGTATAGATTGATATTTTATTTATAGAATATACGTGCGTCAGTTTTAGGAATGCTATTTATAACACACGTGTATAAAATTAATCTAGACTATGTATTAAAATAACTTGTTTGCGCATGATTGCGATGTTATATTTCTTTTTCGTAGAAAATGATAAGACGTATAAAGGATTTATATTATGTTCTACGTTCTGATATAGGAAAATTATGATCGATTGTTATTTTTCTTATTTTCCAAGTATTTAATTTTATAAGAATTAAATACACAAATAATAATAATAGTTTCTTTATTTCAGGTAATAAATAACCCATATCAATTTACAACATAAAATCTTACAATTAAGTTATTAAATTAAATTTAAAAAATAAAAATTCAATAGTACTATGTCATTTCAATTATCATACGTTACGCATTTATGTCACGTTGCACAGAATGCCAGCTCCTAAAAATGGGGTTGTCAAGGCAATCTGAGAACATGCGGAGAATCCCATTGCCCGAAGCACGGAGGCGAGCCCAGAGCCCCGTTATGCGTGCCCTCCTAATCGCAAAGAAATCTGTAATTCCCTGTTCGGCGAACATGCCCGAAGTGCTACAAAATCGAGGCACTTTCATTAGGATACGATATGCATTATTATATTGTACCCTAACGGTTCCCAAAGCTTTCTTGGAGCATTTCACCCAGAGTTGACAAGTGTAACAAACATTAAATAATGCTATGTATTTAGTTTTAGGTCGTATAACGACGTATAGAGGGGTGAAATGATATTTAAGTGACATTTTATGACTTAACACGTAGGGCTTTTATCATCATACGGTCTTATTCATAGAGAGTAAGAGTAAGTCTGAACGCTTCTGTAAGAACCATAAAGAAGCGTTCAAATTTGCACTAACTATATAAATAAGACTGTTAATGTCTCAAACTTATTAAAATATAAGAAACCTTATTTCTAAGTATAATCTATGGATGTTCTCCTTTTCCAAGTAAATATAATAAAGAGTTTTAACACAATAAAATTATAATATTATCTTTTCTTAGATGGAGAAGAACTTCCGATTGCTGCTTTATTTTACGTACTTGCCGGCTTAAGAAGTGGCTAATCGGGCACACCTTCTGCAGCTTGAAGGAATTTATGAATTATAAAGAATGATGACAAATAATATAAATCTTTATAAATGAAAATTTGGTAATAAATTATATAAATATACATAACCCCGGTCGTGTAACATAGTTACGAATAATTGAATTTATGAGGTGTTAAAATTCTCTATTATTTCTTGTATGGGCTTTGGTTTTATTAAAATGGATAAAGAACGTTGTACAATCAACCGATAAACTCGCAAGTGCATGCTCGCGTGTCACCTTGACTCAGTCCGCACTCGAGCTGGGAATTACTCGGAAATTATGCCGTTGAACTTGTATAATATATGGAAGGATATGTCCGCGGCTTCGTCCACGTTTAACGTGGAGAATTCTCACTGTTTTCCCGGGGGATTTCCGGGACACAAAGTATCGCAACATTTAAAAAGGAATATAAACTATCGGTTTAGTGAAAATTGTGTCGAAATAAGCTTAACTTTATGAACCCGAACAACTACAAATAAAAAATATCCTACAATAAAAAAATCCTATAGATCAATGAAAGAATCCTATTGGATTTTCAATATTTTTTTCTAACTGATCATTTTAAATCATTCCCAGAAATACGGTACGACGGTAGTTCTATTTCAGACTTTCAAAATTGTTTTAAGTCCAATGTATACAATATATACCAATGTATAAGATCAAAATTGTAATAGTTGATAAGTTTTTGCTAAGAAAGAGAAAAGAAAATAAAGGAAGACGCCCAAAATTATTTCCCCAAAAGGAATAAAAAAATATGTGTGTGTTCGCATGCAGTAAGAGTTAAAATTCAGAGAATATACTCACAAATGATATATTATTATCAGTTTTATTTCGGTCCAAATTGGACCTATGGACTCTTATTGAGTACTAGCTGATGCCCGAGACTTCGTCCGCGTGGTGCGGTTTTTTAACTATTCCACATCGGGATCAAAAATATCCTATATGTTGACCAGGGATATAAGCTACCACCATACAAAGTTTCATTTAAATCGAACCAGTCGTTTCGGAAATTAGCTGGTACAAACAGAGAAACAAAAAATTTGAAAAAATCTAAATTAGTTGTATTTCACTTCTCACATCCCTCTGACTCGGTTTTTAGCATTTTGTTTCATTACATACATACATACATACATAACTTCACGCCAGTTCCCTTGCGGGGTAGGCACGAACAACAGAGTGCCATTTAGGCTTATTCTTACACACCTCACTTGCCTCTTTGACATTCATAACTCTTGTCATGCAAGCTCGTCTGTTCTTTTCATTGTACAGAAATTTGACCTCTACAGTTTTATTATATGTATAGATTGACTCTAGTCTGTGCTGCACAATGTAAAACTCGTATCTCATTCTCTTGCAGCCTTAGTCCTATAGATTTGTGTTTATCTTGCTTTTCCGTTTCATCGAGATTCAAATCACAGCGATTCTAAAGAAGTTTCACTTCAATAATAAAATAAAAACCCTCTTCCTTGTACAATAACAGGGAAGCCGATAAAAGAAGAATACTTATTCCACAAAGGCACACATATTTCACGTGTATTACAGATAAACAGGTAAAATAATTAAACCGCAAACATAAATAGCCATGCTATTTTTCATAATTTAAATTTATATGTAATATGATTTTATTGTTTTTTGTTTATGTCACTTGTAAGAAAATTTCCTAAGAGCAAGTCAATATAATATATGAAGAAGCGAATTATTATTTTATTTATAAACGTTTTCGCTATCAAGATATAAATATATATAATATAAAACAATCCGTAACATCTGGCGACCGTGGCAAATATGGAAACTGCAAAAATAAAGAGAACCATATTTCGGAGAAATTTCAGTAAGTGCTCTAATCAATTAGAAGAGGAACTTGAAAAAGGTAACGATGTTTTGATTTCTGCACTACTGGAAAAATTAAATAAACATTATGAAGAGTTGTCGAATATAAATAACACTATTTTGAATATTTGGCTAGAAGACGAAAATCATAACGAACATTATATGAACGCGGACTTAGATAGCAATGAGGAGTATGAGAACCGATATTATATTTTAAAGCATAGATCGGTTAAAATTTTAAATATACGTAACACTCCAGCTTCATCCCACAAAGACGCGTCCGTAAGAGATTCTGACGGTAGTAAGTCAAATAGCTCTAATAAGTCGAGACGCCGTTATTTAAAATTACCCAAATTTGAACTGCCTACCTTTGATGGCCAAATTAAAAATTGGATTGGTTTTTGGGCGCAGTTTAGGAAAATTAACGACGATAATGAGCTAGATAACGATGATAAAATGCACTACTTATTACAATCTATGGAAAAGGGTTCTATGGCTAGAGATATGGTAGAAAGTTTCCCACCATGTGGTGAAAATTATAAAAAGGCCTTAGAACACCTAAAAGAACGTTTTGCGAAGGAGGAGCTCATTATTGACCATTATGTTAGAGAACTCCTTCAACTAGTTACTGGGAAAAATACTTCAAAATTACCTATCAGTTCACTCTATGACAAAATTATGACACAAATTATGGCTTTGGAATCTTTAGGATTAACGCAGGACAAATATTCATGTTTTCTGTTTCCTCTCGTTGAGTCGGCACTTCCAGATGATATAATAAGGGCATGGAATAGATCGCATTTTTGTAAAGAGAAAAGAGAAAAACCACTTTCCATGCTTCTTCAATTTTTACGCTTGGAAGTAGAGTCGGAGGAAAGGATTAATGCAGCTCATTTTAATACTAATAATAAAGTTTCGAGGCACGACATTATTCCAACCGCGACGTGTTTGACAACTTCTATGCAGCGCGATAACAAGTCTGTTGATAAGGCTTATAGATGCATTTGGTGTGGAAAAGATAATCATACAAGTTCCGAATGTAACTTTGCAATAAACATGAGCTTAGATGAACGCAAGGAGTTTATAAAGAAGAATGCGGCCTGTTTGATATGTTTAATCAAAGGACATATGGCAAGAAAGTGCAAAAAATTCCCGAAATGTGTAGTCTGTGGTAGACGACACTACACATTGATGTGTGGAGATTTGCCTAAGCCTACGTCATCGAGAGTAAAGACTAATGTCGAACCTCAGACTTCGCAAGGAAGTATACTCACGCAGATTATACCTAAGAATGATGTCAATATTATTTTATTACAGACTCTGAAAGTCAAGTTATCATATGGTCATAAGAACATAATAGTGAGAGCATTATTAGATTCTGGGGCTCAGAAATCATTTATCACCAGCGAAGCTGTAAAGAAATTAAATTTAAGTCCACATGGTGAAGAAAGTCTGAGTCAGACATTATTTGGTGGAAAGGTTACTAAGAAACAGTCTTATAAAATGTACAACCTGATTATTACTAGTATAGATAAATCATTTTCCTGTAATATAAATGTACTAGAGCAGCCAAAATTGTGCGGCCATTTACCTAGACTGAGTAATCAAGATATTGTAAAGGAATTTAATGCAAAAGGCATTTCATTGACAGACTGTATGGACAATATAACTGATATTTCTTTATTAATAGGGTCTGATGTTTTAGGTTTGCTGCTGACTGGCCGGTTGGAGCGTGTTCACAATTTAGTTGCAATGGAAACAAAATTGGGGTGGACTGTCCAAGGTCCTATCAATAATGCTGTTGGTATGTTTTCTTGCACTAATAACCAGATAAACAAGCTACACGCTCTCTGCTGTCATAATAATATTGAAGATTTTTGGAAATTAGAGACATTAGGAATTCGAGATGAAGTCGAAACTATAGGTAAAAGTGTAACTGAATCTGAAGTTCATTTGTTTCTTAAAAATACAATACGTCGTAACTACGAAGATAGGTATGAAGTTAGATTACCTTGGAAAGCCAAGTGTTTGGAAAGAAATTATGACTTGGCTTTAAAACGATTAATTTCTATTTCTAGACGATTATCACGTTTAGGGCTAATGAATGATTATAATGAAGTTTTTAAGGAATGGTTAGAATGCGGAATTATTGAGCAGGTAGATAATCATAATTGCGATGTTGGACATTGTTTGCCTCATCACATCGTCGTTAAAGAGTCTAGCATCACAACAAAAATAAGGTCTGTTTTCGATGCATCCGCTAAAGATAAAAATGGTTTTTCCTTAAATTCTGGCCTAGAGACGAGAGGTAATTGTGTTCGTGAGAATCTGAAGTTAGAAACGTTTAAGGGAGAAAATAACATTATACATGTGAAGACACGTTTATGTCATAGTAGTAATTCGAATGATTATATTTCGCCTATTTTGTTGCCGGGTAAGGAAGTTATTATCGAAAGGCTAGTTTATCAATCGCATAAAGAATACTTACACGCAGGCTACCAAACTATGTCGTTAAAACTTCGAGAATTTGTATGGATTGTAAACGGCAGAACTTTGGTTAAAAAAGTTGTTAGAAATTGTGTAATATGTAAGCGATTTAGTGCAAAGGGCTATTGTAGTCCCATTCCGCCTTTATCAGCAGACCGTGTTTGTTGCGGAGCACCTTTTCAGGTGTCAGCGGTAGATTTCGCAGGGTTTTTGATATTGCGTGAAAAATGTTGGGATAGCTCTCTTTACCTGTGCAGTTTATTGTGCTGTACATCTAGAATTATGTCTATCCTTACCAACGGAAGAATTTTTGCTAGCATTTCGTAGGTTCGTAAGTAGAAGAGGCAATGTAGAAATAATTATGTGATAACGGCACAAACTTCCGAGGCGCATACAAGCTTTTAAATGGTTTAGATTGGGCAGGGATAGCTGAACGTACAAGTAAGCTGACCTGGTATTTCAGTCCGCCATCTGCGCCTTGGTGGGGAGGGTTTTGGGAAAGGATGGTTCGCTCTTTGAAGGAAATCTTACGTAGGGTATTAGGAAAGGCAGCCCTTCGTTTTAATGAGTTAGTCACTGTTCTATGTGAGGTGGAAAATATCATAAATTCGCGTCCATTAACTATTACCGATGATATTGGATTACAAACACTCACACCCAATTCCTTCTTATTACAATTTAGATCACCTAATTCTAATGGTCAGGAATTAAATTTAAGTTCTATTGATGGTGAAATTTTAAGCAGTAGATGGAAATACATTAATAAGTTATGTAGTGATTTAAAATCCCGTTTTAGATTGGAATATTTGGGTCTTATTCGTCAGAGACAGGGTAAAGGTAGTTGTAAATTTATCAAACCCGGGGATATTGTAGTCATTAAAACAGAGAGTAAGCGTGTAGACTGGCCTCTGGGATTAGTAAAAGAAATAAAATTGGGAACAGATGGATTCCCTAGAGTTGCATGCGTCAAGACTCAGAATGGGGAACGCATAAAGGCAACTCAAAACCTATACCCTCTGGAACTTGAAAGAGCCCTTATAGAGGACTCTACAAAATTGGTGACGCGCTCCGGTCGGGCAGTTAGAGTACCAAAACGTTTTAACTAATATTGCGCGTACGCATCGCCGGGGCCCGGAGTGTATTGAAACTTTTTAGAATGCATGCTATTTTTCATAATTTAAATTTATATGTAATATGATTTTATTGTTTTTTGTTTATGTCACTTGTAAGAAAATTTCCTAAGAGCAAGTCAATATAATATATGAAGAAGCGAATTATTATTTTATTATTAACGTTTTCGCTAACAGTATAGAAATATATATAATATAAAACAATCCGTAACAACCACCTTAATCTTCTTTCTCTAAATTCTTCAGATCCCTTTATGTACTCATTTCTCACCTTGGGGAAAAAAAACTTATAAATAATTATTTATTACCGCGGCCAGTATTTTGGCAACGTTCCCAAAATCCTCCCGCAGCAATAATTATTTATTTATAACTTTTGTTACAATATCTGAAACCGATATATTGTAACAAAAACTTATAAACAAATTAACATTTGTTGCCGTGGCCAACTATGTATTTTTCTGAGAAAAAAAAAATCCATGTACGTCTCTATTAAATCAGGAATGGAGGATCAGAACAGAGGTAGAGGAAGAAGCCACTGGGCCACCGCTCGACAGGACTCGCGCAGTAGTCACAATGTTTACCCGCGTCCTTGGCATAAGGAGAGAAAGAACTCCGACGGGTTTTACTGTATTGTAATACTTGCAACAACTCAGAAGGGTTTATGGTAATAAAAGAACAGCAATTGGTCACAATACTTATAATAAGATAACCGTACGGCTTACATACATGTCATCCACTGACTCTTCACACTCGACAAGCATTTTTAGAACACCTCGCCATCCCTCCAACAATTTTTCATATTAAGAAACTTAGCAAATTGGTACAACCGTAGCGGATTGAAGTCATTGTTATCAAACTATTTTAAATAAAGGGTTATGAATGGCAAGAATTTAATAGATTATTGTTTAGAAAATTTAAATATAGACAATATTTTATATAAGATATTATATAAAATATTATACTTAAAGATTTACATGTAATAAAATGAGCCGTACACAGTATAAATCTATCGCGTCTGCCAACATAAAAATAAAATGTAGTGAATACCGTCTATATACAATTGAGAGATTTTGAATTATAATCTGTACACAATTACCACATATTAGAGATAAATATTGATAGGTACATAAAATTATGTTAATTATAGAGAACTACTTACTCTATACAAAGCAAGCGCTAATCACCGAATAAATAAAAATATAACATTATTATTCAATTAAGGAAATGGCCGATTGTATCGTTTACAAATAAGAGGGAAGTAATAAAATTAATTATTAACTTTATAAAGAAACACGTCAAGAACAACTATGCTACTAAATAACTGTCACAGTATATCCCCGACTCGGGTAGTCACTGCATTTGGAGGTGCTTTTACCATGCCAACGTGGTAAGTCCCACGCGCGCCACACCGCGTTTTCCCCGTAATGGACAGTCCCCAATCGAATTTTCTCTAGTTAAAAATTGAACAGAGGAGATTCGAAGTAAATATAACAGATTATGTAATTATATTTTAGTTGTTATAGAGATCTGAGGGCCTAAAGCCCTCGCGCCCATGGCACTCGTGACAGTGACAGTTCCTAACTTTCATCTTGACACACGACAGCGTGTGGGTATTAGCCATTCCCTCCGCCTGAAAAAAAAGAATACATCCTGGCGCATACACTCACAAAATACATTAATATAATAGGAGACATACACTACATGTACCTTTATTATGACGAATTAAACTACAATTTAAAACATTTTAGGTTAACAGAACATTATCTGGGCTTGAGTGCTGCGGTAAATATATAAACAAAACATTAGCCTCGACAGCATATGTGATACAACAAGTTTAATGCAAGACCACGATTGATCAGCACGTGGCAACAGATTACATAATGACGTGTGTGAGACGTATCACGTGAGACATATTTAGTCGTTTGGGATACTGTTTTATTAATGTAGCGCACTGATATTGTTACTACGGTTCCGTAGCTAATTGCCATAAACAGGCAATTGGCTTAAAATAAATCTTCTCGTCCACGAATGGAGAAAGAATACAATTTTCTGCGGCCGGGCCGCCTGTCGTAAGAGGCGACAAAACAACCCACAGCCAGGTAGTAGTGTATTTACCTGTCGCCATAATAACCTTGAGTTGTGTTTCGGCATTAGTGACCAGGTTCCAGTCTCCCTTTAGAAAGCGGCAGCACAATGGTAGCTCCTTTGTTGTTACAAATGTTCATAGGCAATGGTAACCACTTTCCATCAGGTGGGCCGTTTGCTTGTCTGCTGAACTAATGCAATAAAAATAGGCCAAGTGCGTGTCGGACCACGCATGTTGAAGGGTTCCGTAGAGACAATATTTTCATCATTAGTCTATGAAACCTTAACAATCAGCAATAGCAGATATTGTTGATATCAATTTCCCTTGAGGCATTCTTTCACAGAAATCAATCCTTACAAGCGATCTACACTATAGATTGGTATAATAATACAGAATGTTACTTTTTTTAAATCAGCGTATTCGATTCCTGACTAGGGTAACTGATTTCGTAAAAGTCTAATGATCACTTTAGTTGTCGTCAAAATCGCCCTCAGACTCCTTTGAATGTTTATCGCTATTTGGTATAGTTTAATATTTGGCCTTGAAGGCCCACTTAAACATTTCGATAATGTTGTTTCTAGACGGATCATCGAAATTGAATCAATGTAGTTCAAGGCACAGAAATGAAGGGACACGACGCTATTCAATGACATTAAATAGTTCATGTATGGGGTTTTATAGATCACTTTGGTCGATTCTTCCAAATTGTAAGACAGAAATGATCCATCTAATGTAGGCTTAATATCCGGAATTTTTCAAAATATTTCTCTTTATTCGTAGTGCAAAGATAAACAGGAGGACCTAGGTCCTTAGATTGAATTTTGGCATTTTTCCAATTTGATGAATTTATTATGTCAAAAACAACATAACACCTAGACTTTAGTCATTGCTAGATAAATTTTCTCCTATTATATTAATGTACTTTGTGATATATCTTGTTCTTAACTCGATTTGATACATCCTATAGACAAAATGTTGTGTACGTACTCCTAATTTTATCTATTCGGTTTCCAAGCCCTGATTTTTGCTATAATAAAACGCGAATCGATAAATTCGTGACACATTAATTGGTTCATAGTTCATTACACTAGGTCAATGACACTTTGATACTGACACTTACGAGGCGGGGACGCCCTTACACGTCATTCACTTCTAATCTCCGGCATGCAGGTCATATACCCTTTATGAAGGAATCCAAATGTGTAGACTGCGTTAGCATTCGCCAATAGTTTGTTTGAAACGATTTTGAAGGGACTTGACTTATGGCCGGTTCCTAAACTAAATTCAGCTTGTGCACCAAGCTGTATCTCTCTCGTATAAAGACGATGGAGATTGTTGGTACATAGTCAAGAAGGTTTCCGAACTCGAGACACAAGTAGGAGCGATCCACTCGCTCTGCAGTCTGGTGAAAGCCATGCTGCATAGCAGCGATACCTGGGGGGCTGCGGTTACTTTTTGTGAGACGGTAATGTTTCTCAAAGAGGCCGCCGAACGAGATAGGGAGAGGAGTATTATTGCGCGTACTAATGCGACTCCACCCGGACGCCGGCGGTTGGCTGGCATCCGGAGACGCAGGTAAGCGCATGACTTCCCACCCTGAATAAAACCACTTCGGGGGGTCTTTAGCTATCAAGGGAGCAAAGGATTCATCACCCCCGCTGACGAAGTGAATGTGTTCTGATTCAGGGGGCACATTCAGGCGCTTTTTGCGCTGGATCGGACTGGGCGTAACTACGTTCTAAGTCTCAGCCTTTCCTACATAAAAAGCGCGGGGCACATGGGAGGAGGGTGGTTTTAGTGGGTAGTGGTTGTTTGCCCGTGCAACTTCTCTGAGTCTCCACACAAGCTGGCTTGATTACTGTTTGGATTGCCCCTTATTAAAGGGTAAAGCCTCCATGATCAACTATGGTCTAATCCCTTGCAAAGGACCCAGTATTGTGCGTAAATATCATTTACCCCGTCTTAAAACATAAAAAAAAATAGTCAAGAAGGTTTTACACTGTATACAAAATTTCAATCCTTTAGCATGGAAGTCCTACATGAGTTGGCCAAAATATCTAATTATCATGAATGAAAACTTTCATGATTCCTAGTATATTTTTCTTTTCATTGTTATAAGTTCTTTATTATATCACCATAACAATAACAATGATAAACAAATGTGTAGAAGGTTCGCTGAAACGTTTCTGTGATACTGTCAAGAGTGATATATTGTCAATGTCACTCTCACGGAGCGTTGTGGCTAAGGCAGCGAGGTGGCCGTAAGAAGGAAGACATATAACCTCTTCTAGAGAATGGTTGCCAGCGCACCAAGTAATCGACGAAGCGCGATCCATTGCCTAAATCAAAGTGAATTATAACGTAATCAGTATTAATATCAAGAGAGATTGTTATTTAAGCAATAGAAACATTATTTTGGTAAAAATCACAAAAGATGTTAATTTCATAAACATACCCACATACATCATGCCAGGCCATGATTAATTCTAATGAATAAAGCCATCCTGAGCTTATACGGCTCTGACGAGCTTATAAATGTATTCTTTGTTAACAGTTACAACAATGTTTGTTTAAACTCAACATCGTATAAACTAATCTAATATTAGTAATTACGATAGTAAATCTTTCATATGATATGCGTAATATTGATATTTTTCCATGGTGTCAGTAAATGAATTATAAATCATCATAAGCAGATGTATACCTTGTTTTCTTACAAGATATATTTTTAGAAAAAAAATTAGTTAAAATGTGTCTTTAGACGATTAATATAAAACACTAGCTGACCCGGCAAACTTCGTACCGCCTCAGAATCAATAAATAAAAAACGTTGATTTCTGAACGACGGGACGAACATCAAACGTTTGACATTCAAAACCAAAAAAATTAAAAAAGCTTCACTTTTAAATTTAATTTGATTTCGGAACGACTTTTAAATTTAATTGATTTCTAAACGACGGGACGAACATCAAATGTTTGACAGATAGCAATAGTTTTTAATGGAAAGCGAAATGGGGATTGTTCACTTTTTTTCAATTTAGCTTTTTGAAAAACCATTTCGAGGAATAGTGTTCCTAATCATTTCTGTCTAGTTAAAATTCCAAAAAACGTACAATCCTCTGGTATTTTGAAAGAAATGCGTTTGACCTTTATTTGACCTTACTAAATCCTATGACGTCATTTACGTCTGGTGAAATGCATATGAATACCGTAGCCATTCAGTTTCAAAATACAAAAGGACCGACATTTTCCTTTTTATGTCATTGTTATGTCATACAACATCAACATAAACAAACATTTTATTCGACGTACTCCAGAATAAAATTATGTATATATTATCTCTTCAGACCAATATTTCTTAAATATCTGTAAAGAGAATACTTACATATGGTCTCTAACTAAAAGTCAAAGAAAGTGCATTATATAAACGAGCGTCTTCGTAAATGGCGATTGGAACGATGTCGAAACCTTTTCAAGAGATACGATCCAAAAAATAACCTGTTTACTGATGAGAAGATCATCACGGTGGAAGAAAATTTAACTGGCAAAACAATACACCTTGCGCCAGAAGTTAGAAGGACGTCCAAAATCACATATTGGAAACAATGATTTAAGCATTAAGTGATACTTTATTCGCTGGATAGCAGTGGATTTTCCAACAGGACTCTGTACCCTCCCATGAAGCTAATTCAATCCAACATTGGTTGCAAGCCAATTTGTCAGACTTTGTTCAGAGCATAGGTTGGCCTTCGTCGAGTTCTGACTTGAATTCTTTGGAGTATTCTTTATGAACTGCATTGGAGCTAATGGCATACAAAAAGTTCACCAGAACCTGAATTTATCTCAAGCGAGCCCAAATCAATAAATGGAAACTGATTGAAAAGATTAGTACCACCATAGAAGAATGGCCTATATCTTTAAAGCTTAATTAATTGAAAACAAGGATGGCTATTTTAAATAACTTATTTTTATATATACATAAATCTAGATGTTATTAGTTATAATTTATGTAAACAATATATGAATATTTAACATTCCTCCAAAAATATTTTAGCTTTACTTTGACTGATGTCTTAAGAGTTCACATTACGAGTTATAAGAATAAGATGGTTTCTATACTGAAAGCAAACTATTGTGAGTTATAAATTTGTATGTGCCATATATTTATATGAATTGATTAATAAAATATATCTTTTGACTTATTATTTTGCAAGATGAAATAATAAATAACTTTTAGCAGGTAAACTTGTTTATTTACTTAAACACTTATTAATAATAATTTAGGACATATTATAATTATAATCTTTTCAAAAATGTTCAGTTTTATCTTTTTCTTTTTTCTGCAGGCTAGCATTTGGTTTTTTCTATACATAAAGTTTTCATGTAAACTGCAGTGGATAACTCATATAAAATTCTATGATCAAGCATAACCCTTGCTTATGCAGAAAAGTTGTTGCTAATTTTTTCTGAACCTGAAAAAAAAAGATATAAAGTGTCTATTTAATTACTTGCATAGTCCTTATTTAACTCATAATGTTTCATATTAGTAACTATGTTACACATCAAAATCATATTATTAAGAGATTTACAATCATTAACATATTTGTCACAAATCTTCATATTCCATGAAATCCTTCAAGCCATAGATGTGCTTAATTAATCACTTTTAAGCCGGCAAGTGAATATATTTAAAACTACTGGAGAGTTTCATATTTTCCGGTAATTTGTTGTATAAGATCAGATCCATAACATACATTAGCAATCAAACACACTATCTAACCGCCAGGGCAGTGGTGCAATGTCTGTTCCTTTATTTGTATGTATTTATATGAGATACTTTACTTGTATTATAGATTATTAAGAAAGTAATATAGGTTGCTGATTTATTGATTGTACCAAATTATCAAATAAGTAATTAATATTATTTTAATCAGTTTCTAATGAATGAGTGAGACATGTAGCTATTTTTCTATAAATATGGTGCACATTTTAGATGAATTTTGACTTCAACACAAAGTATACTTACATCAATCATATATTAACTAATAATTAACATTACTGATTTCTTATATGGATGAAATTTACAGACAGGAATAGTAATATACTACACAGGTTCTAAAAGGAAAGAAGGAAGATCTATGGACGAACATGTTGAATTTAGAAACCTTCACAAAACTACTTACATCAGGATTTTAGCTCCTCTTATTTCTCCAATATGTACTATAGCTATGTACTCTAATAACATTACATGTTAGGTAGGTTTAGCGTATCAGCCTTTACAAAATTAACACTCCTATTTGAAGATCCGGCCATGTTTAGAAAGAGAAAATATTTAATACATTTTCATTAATAAAACAGTTCACTTTTTTGTCGGATGACTTTAGAAGATTTTTCTAAGGACAAAATTAATTGTAATGAATAATATTAGAGTTTAGAAATGCTGCATTAACCGCCGATCTAAAGCCTAAATACCCAATGTTGCCAGGTTGCTAATAGTGAAATTACTAAAATTTGTAATTCTTGTAGGTACACACGTGTGTGTAGGAAAGTAACTCTCAACATATTGACTTAAAAAAGACCTTATCGAACATCGCCATGATTTTTAAATTGAAAACTTCGGTAGATACTTCTAGGACGGGGAAAATGCACTGAATTCGCACGACCGTCACGCTCAGATACCAAGTTTTTATCTCTGAAGTGCAGTCCTAACGACTGATATTTTTTTTAAAGGTCTGACTAATAATACTCCCCCCCCCCCCCCCCTCTCAATTGAAACTGACAATACAACCTTTTTATTTTAACTGGATTGACAACATCATTGGATAATGAGACTATGTCTAGGTATCAGACATTAAAAATGATAACCCAAATGTGATACCAAATCAAAGTATTTTAGTGGTCGAATGAGCTTTATCTGTTGTAATCGCCGAAAGAATACTTTATTACAAATTAAGAAAAGTAATGACATCGCAATGGTGTCTAATAGGTAATTTATGCCTGATTATCAATTAATGGTATTCAGTCTAACTGTACATTATTCAGTTTAAGTTATATTATATTGATTTTTCACTAAAGGTCACTTTAAATAACTTAACGGTAACTTTAGAAAATAATAAATGTTGAACACCAAAATATATAAAATAAATCTACCGATAAAATTGCTAAGCTGGCCACACTAAAATGATCACGATGTGTCATAATGAATAATGACAGTAACATTTAAATAGTAGCACAGATTAATATGATTATTTTCTTTTTATAGGCAAAGGAATTAATGTAAAGTTGTCCCCAATGACGTCATCGGATATTTTTTTTAAATATCGAATTAAAAAAAAACTAACTCTTAAAACACAAAAATATTCAAATTAGTATCTTAAAATACCCTATTTTACATAATAAAAATATAAAATCATAGGGTAATTTTTTTTGAACAATCCCCATTGTTGTTTTTACTATATTCCAAGCATTTTTTTCATATTTACTCACCTTTTAAACCTTCCCTGGACTTCCACAAATAAAATAATTCAAAACCAAAATTTACCAAATCACTCCAGCCGTTCTCGAGTTTTAGCGAGACTAACGAACAGCAATTGATTTTTATATAATGATATAGATTTGCTACTGTAATATCTAACTTTAGACGTGAGTTAAGTTGTCAAGGCCCAGTTCCTAAATCCAAACGCTCATTTGCGTTACTATCAGTTAAAATTTGACATAAGTTCCACTACTTCTAATGTCAAAATTCAACCGATGCTTGTCAAGTGAATCATATTTGAACATTATTAAATAGTTTAATAAAAAAAGTCCTGTTTGTAATGTGTGACAATGATCTTCTAAGATAATCATAAGTATATAAAATATGTAGGTCAACAAACACGCGTGGTATAACAGTCTGATGAAAGTCAAACGCGTAGGTATTGTATGAAACGCAAATTGTTTACAACAACATTGGGTATATGCGTATATACGTAAATAACTTTATTCCGTTCAAAAGAATGTTATAAAAACATTGGATATACTTATTGTTTTGAATAGTTGAGAATCCTATCCAATAATATTAATCAGTTTAGTCCCAAGTCTCCCTTATCTAAAGGAACGTTTTCAATTCTTCAATTTGAATCAAGAGAAATTCCTCAGGTCATCAGTGAACATGACACTAGAAACTCCACTCAATACAACCAAGTTTTACATGGATCATTCAGTGTTCTAGCTGTTCAATTATGGAACGTGCTTCCACTAGAAGTGAGACAAGCCCCATCAGTGTCCACCTTCAATAGACTTGTCAAGAATTACTATCATAAAGTATAATGTATGTACATATTACTATGCTTTACGTATTTATGTGTGTATATAAATCTGTATGTATATTTATGTACGTATATAATATTAATAGTTATTTATAAATATTTTTTAGGATAGTGGGCAACAAAACCCTGCCCTAGCTTTTGTGCCATTTTCTCTCTCCAGGTTGCCTGGAAGAGATCGCTGCCAGCGATAAGGCCGCCATTTGTACTTAATTCTAAGCTGTTTTTGTGTATTGTTCCATAAATTTTATTGTGCAATAAAGTATATTCTATTCATTAAATATTATACAAGAGAAAGTTTGCGAGAATGGATGCACGTTTGTAGCTCTTTCACGCAAAAACTGCTGTACGGATTTTGATAAAACTTTACAGTAATATAACTTAAACATCTGAGTAGATATTGTTTAAATTGGCCAAAATAATGATAAATATAATCCTGCGCAACTAATCCGCAGTGACAGCTCACTTGTACAGTTTCAAAACTTAGCAAGTGCTTCCCAAGATATTTTCGATTACAGCACAGAAAAATGTCATGACCTTCAATAATATGCTATTTTAAAACTATTTATTAAGCTCACTGGGAGCAATGCCATATTTTGATAGTCTTTACATGTTTTGCAAAAACAATACATCAGTACAGCTTAACACAAATTATAGGCAGTTTTCTTTTGCGTAGATAACGCGGTTTCGAACATGTAAATCCCTATTAATATTATAAATGCGAAAGTAACTCTGTCTGTCTGTCTGTCTGTCTGTCTGTCTGTCTGTCTGTCTGTCTGTCTGTTCCGTTTTCACGTAAAAACTACTGGACCGATTTGGCTGAAACTCAGTATATATATATTTTCGATGCCGAGAATGAACATAGGATACTTTTTATCCCGGAAACTGGGATAGTTTCCGGGATAAAAATATATTTGTCTATTTGTTGATTATGCTTTTACGGAAAAACTAATGGGCCGATTTGGCTGAAATTCGGTACGTATGTGAATTACATACCGAGGGTGGACATGGGATACTTTTCATTATGGCCTTTTCGGTCATTTTGGCCATTTTATTTATTTTGGTTAATTTGGAAATTTTGGTCATTTGGGCCATTTTAGTCATTTTGGTCATTTTAGCCATTTCGGTTATTTTGGCCATTTTGGTCATTTTGGCCATTTCGGTCATTGGGCCTTTTTGGTTATTTCAGTCATTTTGGCATTTTTGTTCATTTTGGCCTTTTTGGTCATTTTGGTGATTTTGGTCATTTTAGCCATTTCGGTTATTTTGGCCATTTTGGTCATTTTTGCCATTTCGGTCATTTGGCCTTTTTGGTCATTTCAGTAATTTTGGCCTTTTTGGTGATTTTCGCCATGTTGGTCATTTTGGCCTTTTTGGTCATTTTGGTAATTTTAGTCATTTTGGCCATTTTGGTCATTTTGGCCATTTCGGTCAATTAGCCTTTTTGGTCATTTCAGTCATTTTGATCATGTCGGTCATTTTAGGCTTTTTGGTCATTTTAGCCATTTTAGCCATGTCGGTAATTTTGGCCTTTTTGGTCATTTTGCCCATTTTAGTAAATTTGGCCTTTTTGGCCATTTCGGTCATTTTGGCCGTTTTGGTCATTTTGGCCGTTTTGGTCATTTTGGCCTTTTTGGCCATTTCGGTCATTTTGGCCTTTTTGGTCATTTTAGCCATTTTGGCCATTTCGGTCATTTTGGCCTTTTTGGTCATTTTAGCCATTTTGGCCATGTCGGTAATTTTGGCCTTTTTGATCATTTTGGCCATGTCGGTCATTTTGGCCTTTTTGATCATTTTGGCCATGTCGGTCATTTTAGCCTTTTTGATCATTTTGGCCTTTTTGGTCATTTTGGCCATTTCAGTCAATTCGGTAATTTTGGGTCATTTAGGCCACTTTGCTCACTTTGGCCATACTTTTTATAGCAAAAATAAAACTAAAATGAAAGTGTTAGTGAGAAACTAATCATTTCTCAAGTTTATAGGTATAATAAAAATTACCCCTATCCCTATTAATATTTAATGTCCCTATTAATATTATAAATGCGAAAGTAACTCTGTCTGTCTGTCTGTTCCGTTTTCACGGAAAAACTACTGGACCGATTTGGCTAAAACTCAGTATATATATATTTTCGATTCCTAGAATGAACATAGGATATTTTTTATCCCGAAAAATGGGATAGTTTCCGGGATAAAAATATGTTTGTCTTTTTGTTTGCTGAAACTCGGTACATATATAATTTGAATACCGAGAGTGGCCAAGGGATACTTTTTATCCCGGATAATGGGATACATTTTGGGATAGATTTATGTAAAGTTCATCCCGGAAACTAGAACTGGTTTTGTGATTTTGTCCATTTCGTCCACTGGGTCTACTGGGTCCACTGGTCCACTGGGTCCACTTGGTCCACTCTTACTGGGTCCACTGGTTCCATTTGAAACACTTAGCCCACTGGGTCAACTGGGTCCACTGGGTCCACTTAGACTACTGGGTCCACTGGTCCCACTGGGTCTACTGGGTCCACTTGAAACACTGGGTCCACTGGACCCACTGGACTCACTGAGTCCACTTGGTCCACTAGGTCCGTTGGGTCCACTTTGTCTACAGGATCCACTGGGTCCAGTTGGTCCACTGGGTCCACTTGAACCACTGGGTCCACTGGGTCTACTTGGTCCACTGGACTCACTGGGTCCACTGGACCCATTGGGTCCACTTGGTCCACTAGGTCCATTGGGTTCACTTTGTCCACTGGATCCACTGGGTCCAGTTGGTCCACTTGGTCCATGTTATCTATTTTGTCATTTTTGACAAGTTTTGTCATTTATGTAGTTTACATATAGACGGGGGTGGTATAGTTTGCGATATAAAATAAAGTGAAGATTTCGGGGGCAAATAGATAAAAATTTAATACAATGTAACCTGTACTACTAAAAGATATTAATTGATTAGGGTCTGATTCTGATTCTCTTACTTAAGGGATGGCTAATCGTTTCTTAACAAGATTATTATAAGGCCGTTATAATTTAATTCTTACATACATACATACATAACCAGTTCCCTTGCGGGGTAGGCACGAACAACAGAGCGCCATTTAGGCCCATTCTTACACACCTCACTTGCTTCTTTGACATTCATAACTCTTGTCATGCACACTCGTCTGTTCTTAAGGCTCCTGACAATTTAATTCTTAATTTCCTAATAATAATTGTTTTCTTTGGATAGCGACTGGAACTGAAAATCAGCGCTGCGTCAGCCCTTGTCTCGCATCATAATATAACTGTTTTGCATTCCAACAAAACAGGTATTATGTGTTGACTGAGACACACAGTGTTGCTAGAAGAAAGCATAGTAAATATTTGCCTCTTTACACTATCTATGGTCTAAGACTTACCCATTTGTCCTTGGTTTTATACCTTTCTCTTTCACTCACCAGCATGACATCTCTTTCCTTGATATGATAGATGTCAGATATCTGTCAATTCATATAGTCTTCCACACACCAGCAAGAAACTTGCTGCAACACTGTGTGTCTCAGTCAACACATAATACCTGTTTTGTTGGAATGCAAAACAGTTATATTATGTGTCTCTGTCGACACACAGTGTTGCTAGAAGACCTGTTTGTTATCTGCTGGTGAAAACACAAGTAATACAATGCATATGATGATTAGAGATTTAAAATATTTCTCAAAGTATATCCGATTTACTTTAAGAATTTTAATTTGTCTGTGAAGAAAAATAAAAAAAAATTAATACTAATAACCTCACAATTTATCAATTTCCAACAATATTGATTTATATTATTATATGGATAATAGTCTCTCCCTGTCTCCCTAGGTTTGCTGGAAGAAAACTCTCTTTGGAGTTGTTAATCTTGTTTTGGTACATCACCACTCTCTGTAGTTTTATATGTAACTACTTTGTGTACAATAAAGAAAGAAAAAATAATAATCCTCCTATCTGAAATCAATTATTATTTTAAAGAAAATGTTGATTAGATGATAAGATCTCAAGGTTCCTTGGTAAAGAACTTATCTTATGAATCTTCCATTAAAAATGGAAAACCTAAAGGTAAACATAACTAAAGAGCCTTAATAATAACTAAAATTAGTTTATAGCTAATCTTGACTAGGTCTGATATCATTAATAGAAACATCTGTATGTTTCAATACTTATAAGATTCCTCTAATATCTCTTGGACTGGTCATTTTATAACTAACATCTTGTATCAACATCTAGCTAATAGATATATATGTAGAGTAGTATTAATCTCTCCCCCCCCCCTTTTTTTTTTATAGAGTACTATATTGTATATTTACAAAAAATATTATATACAATGTCTCTGAAAACAGTAATTATGGTTCTTTAAGCAATTTTTATCTTTCAAGATAATGATAGAAATGTATAAACTTGTACTCATTCTCTATCTAGGCTTTTTGACCTCTCAGATACTGTTATAAAATGTTTAATGTGTGTTACAGGACAAAACAATAATTTCGGTGTTTCCGTAACATCCAGCTAGACTGCTTATTATTTTATTTATAATCTTGTTATTACACAAAGTTGTGGCTACCAGCCGATTGTTTTGATTGTCTGGGGATGCCCTGGTGTCAACAGATAATAGATTCTACAGCCTGAGGCAAGTAATAGTAGTGACTATCCAGCTACTAATATGAAATTATATATACTTATATATATATAATTTTATTTATTTATTTTAATTTTGTCAAATAGAAATGCTAATATTCTAGACAAATAGCATTTTAAATTTCTGGTTTGACAAGTGAAATGGTCTTAAGTATTTGATGATCATCTTACATCTCTGATAATGTTATTATATGATAGATAGAAAACACTTTAATTTACACCATTTCAAAAAACTTAAGAACTAGTAATATATGATAGCCTTTTAAAATTTATTTTTGGCAATGTCTATTGTAGATATATAGTAATTGTAGTTGTAAGTATTATTAAGTAGGTGTCTGCCAACTACTTTGATAAGTCTTGCCATTTGTGATTCAGTAAGAGACTTGATCATTCAAACTCTAACTTTTTAAGCAAAAAGGGGCAATCTGCCTGTCTGTCCATCTACTGAGATCTTCCTCCTGTCTTAAATGAGAATTGTTAATAATCTTTGCTTTCAAGTTTGGCCTCCGAAAGCCCTTGGTCTATTCTGGTATTAATAAAAAAGAAAATTTCCTTTAACCTGGTTCAAGTAAGACAGTATTCTATTAGGCTGGGTGGGGAAAATTGCCAAGCCCAGCCGAAAGTCTCATTTCTACCGAATACATTGTAGAAAAATGAACACACCTGTCTGGGGCCATTCATCACATACTTTGATGAAAATAAGTTCATGCCTTGGACGCTCCAAATTTTGAACATAGCCTTCATGGCCTGGAGCAGAAGAAGCCACTTCAGAACTTTAGGACCATTTGGCATCTGACTTCTCGTTCAGTTTAGCTTCCCCGAGAGCTAAGTGGCAGAGAAAGAGAGTTATGCTCCATTGTTCTGTGAGATTCAACAATATGGTAAGCATCTTTATTTATTTACTTTTTTAGGTAAAGGGATTACGTCCTTTTCTCACCATGTATGTACAATATGCACCTCTTTGAGTCATACACTGACTATTTATTCTTACAAACATAGTATACATCTCGTTCCTCTTTGAACTCCAAGAAATTGGTTACAGGCCCACTTTCCAATCAGTGAGCAAATCCTGTTTAGCTGAGCACCTCAACCTGAATTTGAGGTCAAAAGACTGAATAATACAGCTATTTGAGTACTGGTTCTGAGCCCTGCTCTCCTTTGACCAACTTTATTTCAGGTCTTGCTAAACAGTAGGGTTAGATATTCCCTCTTGGCCTGCTCTGTTTGAATAATTTTAGGAACATTTGCATAGTGATTGTGAAGCCAATTCTTTAAAATTGCATAGTATGCAAAATCTCAATTTAGTCATAACCCCTTTAGGAGTAGTAATATATCTATTCCACATGTTTGAAATCAGAAATGTTATTTTTAGTTATGGTTTTTAGGACAATTTCACTCTGCCTCGCCTGGTGTCCCAGACAGTTATAACAATAGGAAAACAGACCTTAGACATTGGAGCAAATAATTTGATCACACCTGAGATTTAATGCTCACATGATGGCAATTGTAAGATATACTTTTTGATAACTTATATGCCATCCTCGTATCGAACATTCTCAGAGTTTCTGCAACTTGAGAATCAAGGACCTTCCGTCCTGACTGATTCTAGAGTAACTGGATATGGTGTCTATAGGATTTCTGCAATCCAATTTGCTATAATAGCAAATATTTTTGTGCCAAATGTTAAGCCACAAAGCAAGAGCAATAAAGAGGGGAGTTTCCAGTCTTTAAACATCAATTGAGATACTTCTTATCATCTTACAGAATGTCACAGTCTCATAGCATAGACACTTATGATATTATAAGTTTGTATAAATAAGGTTTAAAATTAGTATACAAATAGACCACTACTTTGCTGTCTTAAGATTAATCAAACTATCTCTTATGTTATTATAATAGTAAGATGATAAGCTGTTGTTTTAACCCCTGCTCTCTTATATGTAATTAATACAATTACTTATTGTAATGTGTAACTAAATGTTTGCTGAAAATCTTGCTATAAACCACTCGGAGGAATGTCCGGATGAGGTTTAGCTATTGGTAAGTGAAAATATGCCTGTTGAATGTTTGTTGTCACTAACCAATGTGTCTTAACTTTAATTAATCTCTTTATTTGTAATATAAAATGTTTTACAATATATTACATATGAATTAAGACCTCTGAAGTCCAAGAGGGCAGAAATCAACATCTGACTTCTTTATCAAAAACCATCTGAACTCTTTGGATGGAGTCTGTTATATTCACTACTTTTAATAGGTGAACTATCTCTTTTCTCATTATGTGTATTGTGTAGTCTAAACAATTTACACTAAGATTTATAGGCTTGGCTGTATAATTAGTAAGGCTTAGATCACTTATCATACAAGACATTAGATGTGTTACTTTTTAACTTAAAGTACGTACTTGTCTTTAAATTTTAATCACCCTTGTAAGCCACTCAATGATGCTTTAATAAGTTGTACAACATCAGGGCAAAAATATAGTCTTGACTACAAATAATTTGCAATGTAGTCTCTAATATTTAATTATGGGACATTGGTCCCACTGACTTTATTAATCCTGTCAATAAGTAATGTAAAAATTACTAGGCTTTGGTGAAAATCAGTTGTTGTGCCTCCTGCGAGGACTTAATTTACAAGCCTTCGTTTACAAGACCAATGTTCAGGTGGGATATAGTCACATGGCACATCTATGTACCATGAACAGATCCAAACTTTCTTTAATATAGGTTAGAAGGCTATAACCACCCAAAGTTATCTTTATATCTCAAATAATAAATAAATGGGCCGACTATCTATACACACCCCAGTGTTTTATCACTGAATTAAAGAAGCTGTTCAACTTCAGCCAGCAGCAGCTGGATGTTTATCCAGCTATAGCCTTTGTTCAGAAATTGTCATTGTTCTAGAATATTATAAAAAACAAATTTGTCCACAATGGTTCTGCACCGATAAGTGGTCTTCTTTTACAGTGAAATGACAAATGTTATGTCTTAGTACAACACTATTAGCAAGACAAGTTTGTGATAAATGTCCTTTCAATCATATTAATTAAAAATCAATTTAATTTTTGACACTAACTCTTGGTTAGCTTAAGTAAACAACCGGTTTACTAACCTCGGTGTTTTATTTCCCCTACTGAGATTTTCAGTTAGGTGCTAAAACAAGTTCAATCCTGTTTGAAAACTCGTAATTGTAATTACATCTCATGTTCAGTAGAATAAAGCAAAATACTTCCCCCTTCGTCCGAACTTGAGAAACGAAGATAATTTATCGTAATTGGTTTCACTCGATGTGCTCGTAATAACAGAAATCACCAAAGGCTTAAAGATTTCGAATGTTGCACATTCCACTTGGAACACTTACTTGTCGTATTTTGTACTTATTATAACACAATTAAAAGACGAATGGTAAGTGTTATAATGAAGTACTATATTATTTTCTTGGCACTGTGTTGTCAACACTTCAAACTTCTATTAATATTGAATAGTTTTAACACTTTGAAATAATTTACAAATTTTGCAATGTTTTACCGGCAAAATTTTACAATGCATATGACTTGACAGCTATCTGACATCTATCATATCAAGGAAAGAGATGTCATGCTGGTGAGTGAAAGAGAAAGGTATAAAACCAAGGACAAATGGGTAAGTCTTAGACCATAGATAGTGTAAAGAGGCAAATATTTACTATGCTTTCTTTTAGCAACACTGTGTGTCGACAGAGACACATAATGCTGAGTTCTAGCCTCATTGGCGTGAATGTTATGTACTTACTTTTTTTTGTGTGTGTGTTTTATTTACCTATAATTGTATATTCATGATTTACATGTACAACGTTTTATTACGCGTCTTTATTATTCTATGTGTACATACATTTGCGACAATAAATCTTTCTTTTTAATATTTTTTATTCTGTTGGTTTATCGTGACATTTAGTGTCCAAATCAAATGCAAATCGGGATGCGTATCCAGACCCCTGGAAATCGGGACGCCTGGCAACGCTATCTGACACGCAATTATCCAATTGTATTTTAATCAAACGAATGCATAT
This sequence comes from Dendrolimus kikuchii, assembly GCA_019925095.2. Taxonomy (NCBI): domain Eukaryota; kingdom Metazoa; phylum Arthropoda; class Insecta; order Lepidoptera; family Lasiocampidae; genus Dendrolimus; species Dendrolimus kikuchii. Next base: position 13,288,801 of record CM034409.1, on the reverse strand, counting down.
GCAAGCTTCTTTGAATTCAAAATCTGAGCGGGAATAGCTTTGTGTTGTTATAAGAAGTCGTATTAATTTCATTGAACTTACGTTAAGGAAAAACTTTTCTACAAAAACATCTTCTCAAAACCGTATCTTATTTAAAATAGGTTAACTAGTTCTTAACCTATAATTTGAATTGAAGATATACACCACTTAAATATCTAAACCTTAATTTAATTATTAAGACTAATTTTATAAACAAAAACGCGCTTAGAATTCTATAGTCATATTTTGCATAAAACGTAACTATTTTAATATAGATTTATTAATTTTATTATAATGCCGCGACTTCGTCCGCGTGGTGCGGATTTTTAACTATCCCACGGGAAGTCCTTAATTTTTCGGGATCAAAAGTATCCTATACGTTGACCAGGAATATAAGCTACCACCATAAAAATTTTCATTTAAATCGGTCCAGTTATTCGGAGATTAGCCGGTACAAACAGACAGACAAACAGAGAAACAAAAACATTGAATAAAATCTAAATTAGTTCTATTTCATTTCTTACACCCCCTGACTCGGTTTTTCGCATTTTTTTTTTCATTGTACAGATATTCGACCTCTACAGTTTTATTATATGTATAGATAGATGCTTAAATTACATATAATGAGGAGGGATGAAAGTCACGTGACAAAAAGAATGTTATACTACAAGATCGATGGGTACAAATTTAAAGGTAGACCAAAAAAAAGATGGATGGATTGTGTGAAGGATGACATGATGATATACGGTGTGGCAGAAGAGGTATGTCAGAATAGAAGAGTGTGGAAGGAAAAGACATATTGTGCCGACCCCAAGTAATTGGGATATGGTGAAAGAAAAGAGAGAGATAGATGCTTAAAATTGTGTTATCTTTTTGACGTTGTAGGACCATGCTGGAATCACTATCGTGTTCGTGAAGTATTTTGTTTGTAGATCCTTAGGAGTGGCTCGATCAGTGTGATGCCACGCGGACACAGACTGTCGGAGTGAAACGGTTATAGCCTTGAGTTAATTCATAATAACAGCCTATAAACATCCCATTGCTGACTCGGGCCTCCCACTATAGAGGAATGGACAGTATACCTACCACGCTTATCCAAGACGGCTTGGTAGGTTTGACACATTGGTTATCTCGATGTGCAGGTTTCATCGCGGTGTTTTTCTTCATCGTTGTTATCATACGGTGATTGTAATAATATGCACATAAGGTAAGAAAACTGCCTAAGTGGTACATGCGTTCCGGTTAGGATTCGATACCTTCGGCCTTTGAGTTCGAGATGCGTTAGCCACTACGCTACCATGACTACACACAGGCATACACACTCCATAGCTTTACCCAATCCCATTCCTACTAACTGATTCCCTCCTCTAAGTATCTCATTTTTCCTATCCCATCCCATTTATTAATCGCTTCTATCCCATTTTAACGGCTGGCAAGGTGTTGACTTCGCTTCTGGTGTTGCAGATGTCTATAAGCGACTGTAAACACTTTCCAAAACGGGCCGTCTGCCTGCTTGCCAGCTTTGCAATGACAAGAATAAAAAAAAAATTGTCTGTCTATCTTTGGCTTTGTAGGTAAACGTAGTATCGGACGCCCTCCAGCCCGATTGACCGGCCAGGTCGCCGGTAGGCGCTGGTTGAGGGAGTCGGAGGACAGATACGAGTGGCGCTGACTTGGGGAGGCCTACGTCCAGAAGTAAGGTAAATCTATAGCTTCTTTATACAGGAATTTTAAGTAGTGGGGTGGTGAAGTGGGGAGGGGGGGAGGCATACTTACCTTTACTACAACCCCTAAGGTCCGGAGATCTTGAAATTTTTTTTTTTTAATAAACATAACCTCACTTATTTTCACTGATTTTTTCGCTAATGTTGCACTTCTATTATAGGTCCGAAATTGAAAAATCCTTTCAAAGTTCAAAAAAAAGCCAGTAATCAACATAAAAAGAGCCAAAATAACCCAAAAACCAACTTAATTGGATAAAAATGAAGAAAAAACACAATAGAGCACATTTATATACACTACAAGAGTAACCATTCAAAATGGCGACCAATAAAGACGATATTTTTTTTTACGTAATCGCATTAATTTATATTTAACCAATATTTAAAAAAAATTCAACAGTGTATTTAATAATAAAATTGATATCATTAATATATTGATTCATTGTCATATTAAAAGCCAACTTGCTAGTCGTCCACTAAATTGATAAATAAAACAAATGTTTCATATGAGACTTTCAAGGCGTCCTAACTGTCTGTGTGTACAAAAAAAATAGTAAATGGTTACAGTCGGTTCTGGCACTCGCCGGCCGCTGCCGCGGCACGCTCGCTTCGCTCGCTCGGCTCGTGCGCTTTGGTCTGAATATCACCTAACATAACCGACTGTTTGTGTATAAAATAAATAGTAAATGGTTACCAGTCGGTTCTGGCACTCGCCGGCCGCTGCCGCGGCACGCTCGCTTCGCTCGCTCGGCTCGTGCGCTTTGGTCTGAATATCACCTAACATAACCGACAATTTGTGTATAAAATAAATAGTCTTATTATAACCTAACAGCACAAGTATAAAATAAATAGTAAATCGAAATTAACAGCACAAGTCGTCGTAAAATCAAAAATTAACAGAAGAAAGCACATTCACTCAACTACTAGAGAAAAGGAATAAAATGGCGGCAATAAAAGGGGCAATAAAGGCGGCAAACAAAAATATTTATAATTTTTTTTTTCATAGAAATATATCGATTTCCGAAAATTATATAAAACAATATATTAATTAATTCTAAATCTTGAGCTACAAGATTTCGAATTTCTTAATTACAAATCGATAAGTATTAATGACATATCGATTAATTTATTTTTATAATCACACCTTGTTAGCCAAGCCATTAAAAACAAAAGTGAAACTAAAAACTGTCACTTTTTAATCAATCGATTATATATGTCTAGCATGAATTTGTATTTATGCGTCAATTAAATTTGAAACTTTATTTCTACATTAAAAAACAGTTTTAGTGTTACAAAAAGTTCTAGTGGTTATATGTAATTCATGAGTACATTCATAAACAATTCGTGAGTACATTCATAAACTCAAATCACGGTTTGTTATTATCAAAAGTGGCACAATTTTACAACAAAAATAAGTGAGGTTATGTTTATAAACTAAAAAAAATTTAAAACCTCCGGACCTTAGGGGTTGTCGTAGGGGTAAGTATACCTCCCCCCTATTCACTACGCCCACCCACAACTTAACATTTGTGTATTAGATTCTTAAGTAGCAGCTTTAATAATTCATTTGTATATAAATATATATTTATCACTATTCTTTCCAGTTCCTTCTCTGAACCTCTCCTTTTCCAAATTGCTTTGTTTACGCGTTTTTTTTTGTATTTACATAAAAGTTTCCTCGTTTTAATTCTATATTAAAAGTAAAAACCCTTGTTTCCTGTATGGTGATACTGAATACGTTGAATTAGTTCAAGATGATCAAGACTTGTTGTTGGCTCAACGCTAACCGCGGAAGCCGTTAAAGAAGAAAAAAAAACTTTTCATCCTGCAGTAAACAGATTACCTATTAGATATTTATGATAATCAATATTTTACAGGAAAAGATTTTAAAATAATCTACACATCTAATTTATGATTTGCAAAACGTCTTTTACTTTCACAATGGCTTCCGTGGTTAACGTTGAATAAACGACAAACAAATCTATTCTTTATCAAATGGCTGGTAAAAAAAAAGTAAAGGAACTTTTTACACTGACCGATATGTTTAGATTGCTTATCTGACCAGTAAACTATTTCCATATTTGATTTTGTATTTCATTTGAACTAAATGTAAACAATCAGTATCAATAAGTATATTCTATGTTGTTGAATCGCGTTCCAAATTAAAGCATATTCAAACATAATAGCGAGTTCTCCATTTTAAAAAGTATAGTGAATTTTCTAGTAACTGTTGTACTCTAAAATACCTGAGTTACATTTAATTTCAAATCTTAGTATACAATTTTTCCAAGAGTAAAAAATGGGCATTGTATTTTTTCTGCCGAGAACTAGAAAACATAATTAAGTATTCGTTTCCACTGCAGCCGGTAACGTATTTCCTCCAACAAACAAAACCCAAGCGCAGGGAATTCCAACATACGTCTGCCGGACAAACCGTGCATGATAACCTTGATATGAACTTTGATTACCTGAATAACACCCCCTCCGGCACCTTTATTTCATACAGTAAAAGAAGAAGGGGAGATCAAGATACATTGGTTATTGTGACGAACACGTTGCGACCAGCCACCAGCTTCGCATTCATAAACTGACCTACACACACACGAATAAATTGTATCTCTACACTTATGTATATATACAACCACTTTGAATTTACATGCACACATACAAATTTACGAGCGGATTTTCGAGGAATCCACGTACACACAGACGGAGATCCGAATTCACACTAGCGTATTTTCCTGCGCTGCGTAACCAAATCTATAAAAAGGCAGTTCGCCGTCGTGCCCCCCACATTTTACGCTCAGCATCAAGGCAAATAGTACGCTAGTGATCGCTGCGATATTGTGAAATTATTGTGACATAATTTACGAGAGTTTTAAAAGTGTGAACTTGTGATTGCATATCCTGGAAGAACTTTCATTAAGAAGTTTTGTGTGAATAGTGACAATTCGTGTTAACGTGTCACGGAATACAATTATTTGTGATAATTCCCAGTTCAGGAGTATACGTCCAACCAAAATGTATAAGGATTCAGTTGTTCCAGTTAAAACTGAGACTTTCAGTGGAATGGCAGCTAAAAGGTAAATTTACCAAACTATTCATTATACTAATACTTTAAAATATCGAAATTATTTCAATTCAATATACTAACATTATGCAATATTTTCACTTAAGGAAAAACTTGTGAGGGAATAGCAAAATAAATACACAATTAAATTGAGTACATAGGTATTTAATACCTAAAGAAACATTTAAATTTGTAAAATGTTGTGAAATATTATGTCAATTCATTTCAAGTAAATAGTAACAAAAAACTGAATTATATTAACAAAAATTAACACACGAATTTAAAATCCAAGTATACTTCAACTTTCTATCTGGGTTAGTGTATAAAACTCTTAATAAAAAGTTTTACACTGTCAATGTCAATACAATAAAATATTACAAGGTTACACAAGTTCTATGACCTTTGCCTGTTGCAATTCTAGAAAGTCAATTGAAAACTATACTGGATAAAAAAAAACAATGACTAGCAAAGAATCTTCTTACCTGTTTTTAGTCAATCCTTTTAGTGAAAATTTCTATGAAACTTTTAGTAATATCGAAATTGAAAATAAATAATTTTTATTATATTATACCAGAAAGGCCAAAGTTTATTCGAAATTCTTAACAGTAAGAAATGTTTGCTTGTAATTAATTAATAGGGAGGAAGCTTGTATTTAAAATATTCGCATTTAATTTCATAAACAAGTGCCTAATGTTCGTCTCTATTGTTACAGTTCAACAAGCCAGTGTATAAAATCTGTGCTGTTAAGGGCTTGTGTGGAGAAAAGGCTGACTGTTGGCCTGCTCCCAGCCATCCAGTACCTGTCTAAAAACACCAGTGGAGCATTATTCTGCCTCACTGTCGAAGCACCGCCTGGTGACAGTGCAACACACATGCAAGAAGTGCTGTTACAAGCGTTTTGCGTTGAAAATGACATTTATGTCATTAAGGTAAATATTTTTACTAATTTTTTATACATAGTTCAACAAACTACTTTAGACAGCTTAAAATCAGTAAGAAAGATATTTATCAATTATATTTACAATGGCAGCTACTTTGTAAATTTGCAAAAGCTATTATTTTCTTTTATAAAATATATAATATATATAAGTTATAATACCGATAGGACCAATTTGTCAGTTTTTGTATACATTTGATAGTTTTTAAAGTCTTAAGGCCTAGCTGCTAAGTCATAAATTAAAAAAAAAACAAAGAAATCTCATTTTAAAAGTTCTTCTCTTTTGTAATAGTAGCAATATTAACCTATATATCTCTTTTGTCAACAGGTTGACTCGGAAGCGAAATTAAGAAAACTTCTTGGCGGTTGCAACTCATGCAAGGACTTCAGCTGTGTTTTAGTCCATTATCCATATACGGATCCCTTCAGCGACAGCCAAGAGTTTGATCTGTCAACACTTTCCGAAGCAGAAAGAGATTTGATTGAACATTGCGAGTTTAATTGGGGGTTTTCACAGACCCCAGTCATCAAGTTGCCTGAGAAGTGAATTTTTGAATGAAGAACACCTTGGAAAAAAAAATATATCCATTAGGATTGGAACTAATCACCAGCCAGTATTTTGCATACGGCTTCGGCGTACAACGCCATCTTTTGTTGAATAGCTGAACTATCCGCTTTGTGGATTTGTGTGGTGATTTCTTTGCCGCGTTCTGCTATAGTGTTACATAAAGGTTGTTTAAAATGTATAAACTTATCAATAATGTACAATGGGTATTTCAACCCTACAAAATATTATAATTCAACAAAAAAATATCAACATAGTTACCGCCATTTTGGCTAGTTGTAAAAAGAAGTGAGCATGGGAGTTACGATTTTTCTATTGTATAAAATTATATTTAAGGGACGTAAATTAAATTTACTTATTTTATTATCTCTGATTTTTTTATTTATAAACCCTAAACATCACATAATTATGTATTAGTATAAGTATTATTTGGGGAATAGTGTGAATAGTGTGTTAGGTAAACTTCTAGGCGTTAAGAACCTCAGCCAGAAGACCCAGCTTGCCATACACAACGCGATCCTGGTACCTACGCTCACGTATGGAAGCGAGAGTTGGGTATGGAAGAGAGAGCACGAAAGTAGAGTAAACGCGGTCGAGATGCGAGCACTGCGCACAATCTGCGGAGTGACGCTCGCGGACCGCGTTCGTAATACCGAAGTAAGAAAGAGAGTTGGTCTGAAAGAGTGTCGGTGTGAAGGTAAGGAAAGGAATGCTCCGGTGGTTCGGGCATGTGGAAAGAATGTATGATGAAAGAATGACTAAACAGATATAAAATGCAAAAGTGCATGGATGCAGAAGTCGTGGAAGGCCACGACACACCTTCCATCATCAAATCGATCGTGTACTAGCAGAAGGTGACCTCAGGAGCCTTAAGAACGGACGAGAGGGCATGACAAGAGCTACGAATGTCAAAGAAGCGAGTGAGGTGTGTAAGAATAAGCCCGAATGGCGGTCTGTCGTTCGTGCCTACCCCGCAAGGGAACTGGCGTGAAGCTATGTATGTATGTATTATTATGTACATATTATATATAATAGAAGAAATATTACATAGATAGTACTTACAATAAAAATATGGAACTGAATTCATCCATTGGTAACTTTAGATGGAAATATATACATATCAGCAAATCACTATCAAATTCAAATCCTGTCCTAAAGTTAGAGGGACAAATGGATTTTTCATAGATTCTCAAAGATTACGAACGTGCTTACAAACTATTCTTCCTAGCTTTTGTATGTTTCATTACCTAAAACATCTTTTAGTCTTAAAAAATATATTTAAATTGTTACTGATTTGATCTAAACAAATAAATAATAATAGAACGCAAAAACGAAAGTCTTGAGGCGCCATTATTATAATCATGTAGAATGTAGAAGCTTTGCATGGCAAAGCTATGATTTTTCTGGCCTAGTATCATACCTCATTTTTTGAAGATAAGGTCCCATGAGACGCTAAGCATTACTTTACTTATTTTATTTTAAAAATAGAAACAAAAAGTTTATTTCATTTCTTATCAAATATCATGTAACTGTTAATATTTTTTATCTTAAAACAATAATAAATGCTTTTTTTCTTTATCTGTTTACTAGTGCCACCTGCTATCGAATAGTTAATTTATCTTTTATACAACAAATAAATTTCTTTTGAAATATTGATGATTGATTTGGTCTGAATTAGTAATGTTTTTAAACAATAAAACTTCAAAGGCCGCGAGAAGGATGACTTGTGGCGTCATCTAGTCGTGTACGATTTAGAGGATATCTTGAATTATAATACTATTTCGATCAATTTTAACTTAGGATGGAATAAAAACAAGACACTGATGTGTTTGCTGTTTTAATTCAGATTTTACTTTTAAAAGCTATGCGGCGAATAGAACCTGCATCTTGCCCACTGGCTGGCAGGCTAGATTTTATGATGTATATTGTGATTGACAACTGTTATATACAGAGAGGAAGTCATGGTGTAAAATAGAAAATTTCAATCCGTATAAATATAATCATACATTAGATATAATTCCATTCGGATTTGTAAATATTGTATACAAAATTATATTTTATTAAATGAACGACCTTCCATGATCAAATTGATCGTGTACTAGCAGAAGGTGATGTCAGGAGCCTTAAGAACAGACAAGAGCAATGTCAATGTCAAAGAAGCAAGTAAGGTGTGTAAGAATAAGCGTAAATGGCGCTTTGTTGTTCGTGCCAACCCCGCAAGGGAACTGGCGTGAAGTTATGTATGTATGTAAATGAACGACCCATCAGCTGCATTGGATAGAACTAGTTCTACCTATTTATCCGCCGTTGTTTACATAACTAACAGTGACATCTAGTATACATGGTATAAACTACTTGAGCTATTATTGTTATCTAGGCACATAAAAAGTTATTGCTAATCACCACTAGATAGCATATCCTGTACGTATAAACTAGTTTAAATATTAGCGGAGCAACTAAAATAACTGACAGAGATTAATAATATAAGTATGTTAACCATATCCACTTTAAAATAAATTTACAACACTTTTACATGAATTTTTAGATTGAATTACTATTATCTCTGAACTTCTTTTCGTACAAGTATACAAATTAAGGTTCTATATTGACTTATAAATATATTTTACACATATAAATTATGTGTAAAAATTTGTTTATTGCATTCGATTTGTACAGAAAAATTAAAACTGAATTTATTAACCATAATAAAGGCTGAATCTTTTGCGGATTTCTATAATAAACTATGATATAGTTTTACGTATAACTTGTGTATATGTATCTATAAATTTATTCCATAATTTCAACCGATTGTGCAACTGTCAGGATGGCCGAGCGGTCTAAGGCGCCAGACTCAAGGTTTACCTTGCCCATTGAACGTGGGTATGAGTTGTTCTGGTCCTCTCTGAGGGCGTGGGTTCGAATCCCACTTCTGACAAATACTTTTTATATTTTCTCCATTATTATTTTTGACCAGGAAAAAAGAATACTTGGAGTTTAAATTGTTTTATTAGAGAAATAAAGTTTGATTATTATAAGTATGTAGCATTTGGTAAATAAATAATTATTGTTCCAATATGATTATGGTTTAATAGTTGTTCTCAATCATAATTCGTTTTAAGATTAAACTATGAATGGAGATGTAGAAACTTGTACATTGAGATAACCGATGGGTCAAACCCGCCAATCCCCATTGGACAAGCATGGCGAGTGCTGTCTGTTCTTCTATAAACGGGAGGCCCAAGTCAAGCAGTAGAACGGTTATGGGCTATACAATTTTTGGTACTTTTCCATAAGTATATATATATTTTTTATTGCAGGAGTTCAGCAGACAGGCAGATGGGCCACTTGATTAAAAGCGGTTAGCATCGCCCATGGACATTTGCAACACCAAAGGTGCTACAAATGCGCTACTGCTCTCTTAAGGGAGACTGGATCACTAATGCCGGAACACAATTCAAAGCTGTTTCAGCTGTTGGCATACTCTAGATCAGGGGTGGTAGCCATCCAGTCGGGCAAATACCCTACCACCTGGCTGTGGGTTCTTTTGTCACCTCTTACGACAGGCCGCCCGGCCGCAGGAAATTGTATTCTTTCTCCGTTCCTGCACGGTTAAACAGGATACCTGCTGTAATAGTTAAGTTTGCCTTTAGTTTTAGAACTACAACGACCACATTTATATACTAAAACAGCGTCAACTAATGTATAAATTTTAATTTTCATGTTATTAAAAATTCCAGTTCTAAAAATCTCCGTATTGTTAGATATATGTTGGTGGTATTTATGATAGTATAATCCATTTATATATTTAAAATATTCGATTAAAAAGTTTCCCGTACCGGGAATCGAACCCGAGCCTCCTGGGTGAAAGCCAGGTATCCTAGCCACTAGACCATACGGGAGATATGAGTGCTGTTGAAATTTTAGTATAATTAGAACTTTTAAGTCGGGTATTTAAAATATAAAATACAAAATACAGCATTTCAACTATATGTATTTAAAATACAAAATACAAATTACAAAATACAAAATACCGTCAGGTGTTAGGTTATGTAAATAAAATACTCACAAAAATCAAATAATAATCATTATTAGGTCCCTTGCCTATGAAATTGCCGTTTTTTCTGAAATAAGTTAACCTAATTTTATTATATTTTTTTATTCTAATCTCCACGGCCTTGAAGATAGGGATATTTCCATCTTGTAGGTACGCGTAGATTTTGGTGGTTCCACCCGAATCTATGCGTGCGTATATCGGTCCCATGGCAGGGAATGCACAAAGACTAAAACAGCTTGCTTTTTTGAACTCGTTCATGAGGTGATCGACAAAGTTTTTGGGCAGTATCCTTTAGCAGAGGTAGTCATAATCGAAATTTTAATGCTCATTACGTTGAGTGGTTGGGTTCCTCGAGAATTGATCTGTCAGGAACTACTGCCTACGATTTTGCTCTCGCCCATGGATTCACTCAGCTGTCCAAGGAAACTTTTGTCGGGCGTCTCTTCCACCTCTGCGCACAGTGGACGACCGTCTGGTACACGCCGCCAAAGATAAAGTCAATCTTCTGGGTGAAATCTTTGCGGCCAATTCAACTCTTGAGACATAGGAGAAACTCCACCTACAATCCCTGTGTGAGTCTAGAATGTTGGAGGTGCGCTTTACTCAAAAAGCAGTCCGATGTGCTCTCTTCTCCCTCGACGTCAAAAAGTCTTCTGGCCCTGATGGCATTTCTGCCATTGTGCTGCAGACGTGTTTAGCTGAGCTGTCCCCAGCCAGTCCTTGCCCGACGTTTCACTCTCTCTTACTACAAGGGTTGTGTCCTCGCTTCGTGGAAGATTGCCCACGTGCACCTTGTCCCCAAAAAAGGGTACGTAACAGACACGTCGAATAGGCCTATAGCAATAACCTTTTTACTCTCAATAGTGATGGAGCGCATTATCAACGCGCAGCTCCTGTGTTACGTCGAAGATTACCAGCTGCTAAACGATCGGCAATACGGCTTCCGCCACAGTCGCTCAGCTCAAGATCTCTTGGTTTACCTAACCCACCGTTGGGCTGAAGCCATTGAGAGCAAAGAGGAAGCACTGGCAGTTAGTCTAGAATTCTAGATATTGCTAAGGCCTTCGACCGGGTCTGGCACAGGGCTCTTCTATCGGAGCGGCCATCGTATGAAATACCCGAAGGGCCTTGCACCTGGCTATCCATCTCTTTTGATGAGCGCAGCATTCAAGTCGTTGTCGACGGTTGTTGCTCAAGTTTCAAGCCCATTAACGCTGGTGTGCCCCAGGGTTGTGTGCTATCGCCAACGTTGTTCATCTTACATATCATTGATATGTTGTCTATTCGCAACATTCATTCCAATGCGGATGCCAGCACAGGCGATGCGCAGTACTCTGGTCGTGCAAACGTCCCTCGATCATTTGTGGAGGAAAGTTGGGTTAGACTTGTATCTGAGTAGAGTATTCCTTAGAGAGAGTCTCTGAATGAGGGAGACAAAACCTTGTCCATTTCAACCCCAAGAAGACATAGGTCTGCGTATTATCTGCCAAAAAAACTCCATTCGAGCAATCGCTTCAGTTCCAAGGAACTCCCCTTACCACCTCCAAGAGTATTGGGATCCTCAGTGTTGACATCGCGAACGATGTTGAGGAGCCATCTTGAAGGCAAGGCAAAACTTGCCTCTAAGAAGCTGGGAATGTTAAACCGGTCCAAGCAGTACTTCACACCGCGGCAACGCTTTGTGCTTTGTAAAACCCAGGTGAGCCCGCATATGGAGTACTGCTCACACTTTTGGGCTGGAGCACCTGGCTACCAACTCGATCCCCTAGACAGTATTCAACGTCGAGCTGTTCACGTTGTTGATGATCCCATACTCACAGGTGGTCTAGATACGCTTGGCCTTATGAGAGACTTCGCTCTCTCTACGTATTCTACTGACTGTATAACGGAGTGTATTCGGAAGAACTGTATAGAATGGTGTATTCGTCCTCTTTCTACCACCGAACCGCTCACCATGTGTTGGGATTTCACCCCCACTTCCTTAAGCCGTTTCGCTCATGTACGCAACGGTTCTGTAGAACCTTTTTCCTGCATACCGTGGGGATTTGGAATGAGCTCCCAGCCGAGGTTTTTCCACAGCGCTACGATATGGAGTTCTTCAAAAAGGGTGTCATAAAATTTCTTCGAGGCTGGCAGCGGGTTGATGAAATCTCTGGTGTTGCAAATGTCCATAAGCGACAGTAACCGCTTTCCATCAGGTGGGCCGTCAGCCTGTCTGTTGTGCTCCAGCTATAAAGAAAGGTCGAAATTTCCAGAATGGAAGCGGGAAAACCAATAACAAGTGGTACGTTCATTGTAGTGTTCGCTCATAAAGGTTGTTGATGTTGCTTGTCGCTCTTGCCGCGTTGCTGCCACGACGGTACTCTTATTCCATAATTACTCGAATTTTTAACTATCCATGATGATGAAAAAGATTCAAATGCGAAGAAAACATAACACTTATCAATAAACAAATGACTAATTTTAAAAAAAGAATTTCATGTTTTCAAAGTAAAATTAATTTGAAATTATATATCTTAGCGAAACAAAAATATTTCTTTTAAATGGCCAGTACTGCAGAACTTACCTAATATTTAGCGGTCACCATTTTCTTATGAAACTTATGAAAGCTATCGAGCGCTATTTTCTGAAGAACACACCCATCAATAAGGTAGCTAAATGTATTTTGTGAAATGTATTTTGCAACCATAAGTATTTGAAATACTAATTACAAAATACCTCAGCGTCAGGTATTTGAAATACTAATTACAAATTACATTTTGAACAAGTAATTGAAATAACATACTTTAGACCAGGGGTGGTAGCCATCCAGTCGGGCAAATGCCCTACCACCTGGCTGTGGGTTGTTTTGTCGCCTCTTACGACAGGCCGCCCGGCCGCAGGAAATTGTATTCTTCCTCCGTTCCTGCACGGATAAGCCATTTGTGGAATTTGTTTACAAGCAGTTCCTCTAGATGGCGCTTTATTATATACGACAGTATCAACTGCATAATATTATAAACATAATTATGTTACGGGTTATGAAATGAATTTTAGAAATGTTACAGAATCTATATATAAATAAAAATGAATCGTAGAAATGTATGTACGCGCATAACTTGAGAACGACTTTACCGATTTTGATGAAATTTATTGAGCGTGATTGAGTGGGTCCCCGGATTGTTAGATTCACAATTGGAACTTGTAGGAAGCACTAGAATCGGGTCTTAGATTCTTATATCTGAAGTGAAACTTCTTTAGAATCGTTATGGTTTGGAAGTCGATGAATCGACACAAAAAAGAGATAAACACATAAAATTCAACCTTGTTAAGTTCAAAATAAAACACATTTTACTTTACCCGTTAGTATCTATTAATTATTTTAAATTTAAATAAAACTTAAAAGATTTCCAATGAATTTTAGCTCTATGTGTATATACAGATAGAACTTGTAGGCTAAAGGACTTCATCGCCATGTGTCTCGCTATGTGAAGACCAAATCAATGTTTTTTCTTTCTTTAAAAGCTGCCATAAATTTTAAACATTTATTTCGAGAGTATTTCGCTTATATACACAATACTAGCGGCCCGGCGCGGTTTCATCCGCGCTCTGTCCCGTTCCCGTGGTATATAGCGTCATGTTATATAGCCTATGACACTCCTTGTTAACGTAGCTTTCCAACAGTAAAAGAATTTTTAAAATCGGTTTAGTACATCCAGAGATTGCTCCCTACAACGTCACAAACTTTACCTCTTTATAATATTAGTATAGATTTACAAAGATAGAGTGGCTTGTCACGGGCAAACCATTGGAATTGGCAGAATACCGAATAACAATGATTCAAATGATAATATCCGGCGATTGTAATAGATTGGGCTCCAAAAGGCTGGTTACGTTAAAGAATATTTCCATAAATACCGTCTGTGTTGTGTTGTAATAAAAATTACATAATTTCAACCAGGCTCTCACTGCCTCCGTGGCGCAATCGGCTAGCGCGTTCGGCTGTTAACCGAAAGGTTGGTGGTTCGAGCCCACCCGGGGGCGTTACTTTTGCGGTCTTTTATAACTTTTATTTTATTTCTATTTTTCATATTGTGCGAACATAAATATTATCATCTGGATATAATAAAACAATTATTTTTATCAAAAGCATAAACGTAATCAATCGTGTGTGACCTTAAAACGACCTTTACAGCTGATGGTTTGTAAAAATGTATATGGCGTAGAGTACTGCGAAAATAGTATAAACTTACTTTTAAAATATTTGTTTATAATAGTATTTAATTTCTAAGTTTTATTGTCTTTATTAATATTATAAATGGTAAAGTAATTCTGTCTGTCTGTTCCGTTTTCACTGAAAAACTACTGCTGAAACTCAGTATATGTATATTTTCCATGCCGAGGATGAACATAGGATACTTTTTATCCCGAAAAATAGGATACTTTTCGGGATAAAAATATATTTGTCTTTTTGCTTTTTTTTTGCAGGCAAACACACACATTGTATATCCCCAAATTAAGCAAGTTACGCTTGTGTTATTGGTTACAACGGATCTTAGGGCCGATCCCAGAAACCCAGACCATAGTAAATAGCGGAGAAAATACGTTTCCGAAATTTAATATACCAGGAATCGAACCCGGAGCCTCTACGTTGCAGTGAGGTAGGCCGGCAAAGGCTTAGCCCGCTCAACCACAGAGGCCGTCAAGGCCGTTTGTTGTGCTTTTACGTAAAAACTACTGGACCGATTTGGCTGAAATTTGGTATATATGTAATTTTAATATCTAGGGTGGGTTGTATTAATTAAAAAATAAAGGTTTTCTGTATTATAGTGTATTATAGTGTATTATTATGAATGACTTTTCTCTAATATGACATGTTACTATATTTAAAATATTAAATTAAAACTAAAAGACAATAAAACCTTTTTTGTTGTAAACAGTCGGTGTGGTCAATGTGGTCGATTTGGTCATTTTGGTGTACATATGTAGTTTTAATACCGAAAATTGGCATAGGTACTTTTCATCCGGGAGATGGGATAATTTGCGATCTAAAGTGAATCTTTCGGGGCAAATAGTAGTAACATAAAAATTAAATACAATGGAAATTGTGATGTAACCTCTTTAAACAAGAAGCACGCACCGCGCAGCCGCGGGGTACACTCTAGTCTTCTATAAATCTGTACATAAACTACACATACAAATAAATAAAATTGAAGTGTCTGTTTGTAATATCAAATTAACAGCTTTTTATTTATTTATTTCTGAAGCACAGCAGTCTGGCTGACGGGCTAACTGTGATGGGAAGTGGTTACCGTCGCCTATGGACATTAGCAATACTAGAAGTGCTGTCAATATGCTGTCGGTCTTGAAGGAGAAATTGGATAGAACCTGACCACCGATGCCGGACCACAACTCAAAGTTGTTATGGCGGCATACTCTAGACCAGGGGTGGTAACTATCCAGTCGGGCAAGTGCCCTACCACCTGGCTGTGGGTTGTTTTGTCGCCTCTTAGTATTCTTTTTCCGTTCCTGCACGGAGCTTTTTACTAAATGAATATGAAAGTATATACAGTACTTACGTGAAAAATCAATAAAAAAAAATGTTTGTCTGTTTGTTCCGGCTAATCTCTGAAACGGATTTTGACGGAACTTTCACTGGCAGATAGATGATGTTATGAGTAACTTAGGCTACTTTTGTTTTAGAAAAAAAAATAAAGCCTACGCGCACGCCGCCGCCGTCGTCGCACAGGAAGGCAAATTAAATTCCACGCGCACGAAGACACGGGTAACAGGCTAGACTTTAATAACATTCTTCCTTCATGGCAGTTTCGAAATTTTTCTCTTCATATAAATTATTTTCGACATAGTTGCCAACGGGGATATAGCTCAGTGGTAGAGCATTCGACTGCAGATCGAGAGGTCCCCGGTTCAAACCCGGGTGTCCCCTGGTAAATCCCTTTTTTCTTTTTTTTTATCTAATGTTGATCTGATTTTTATTCAATAATACGTACTAATCAATATTTGGCTTATTTTATCTTTATTTGTTATCATATACACATTTTGTAATCAATAGTAAATTACTTCAAGGTATGAAAGCGATGAATAAAATTAAATCGAAATCAGTCTTTGTGAGCATATTTTTATTAATACGAGTTTTTGTCTGATCGGGATTAGTGATATAATAAAATGTGCGATATTTTTTTATCCCGGGAATCGCGCGGGAATGTTCCCGGGAGCGGTTTCTGATTCGGGTGCGTAAAACTTAGCTCATTCCGACACAGTTTTCACTCAAAGGATAGCTTACATTCTTTTTCAGATACTGTGGTATTTTGTGCTTCGGGAAACTCGCGGAAATTTCAATTCAAGCGTAGACTGCGTTTTTCTCACAGCGCTAACATATGGGGTTTTTTAAAAAGGGTGTCATTACATTTCTTCGAGGCCGGCAGCGCGTTGGTAACATCTTTGCTGTTGCCTGTTGCAAACGTCCATAGGCGACGGTAACCGCTTGCCATCAAGTGGTCCGTCAGGCTGTTTGCTGTACTCCAGCCATAAAAAAAAAGTCGCGGGGATATCCCACTATCCTACATTTTAAAAATATTTTTGACAATAAACATTATTTGAAATATACATATATTTCAGTTTGCAACACGGGTCATAAAACTGATCTGCCTTGCGAGGGCCAATATGTATACATTCATAAAATATCATTTTGATAAAACACACATTCGTATTTTGCAATCAATTACACCACCTACCTATATACATAAACATATTGTCCCGCCTGTTTCCCATTGGGGTATGTAGAACGCTTTTTTAAAAATAAAACTGCAATCTTCCCACTTAAAGTCAAGCGAGTATGTACAGTCACTGTATGAAATATAGAAACGTGAAAAAAGAAAGTTGGCTATGTTGACAATGACAGACACTGAAATTACCAATAAGAAATAAAGAGGATATTATAATCACTACGCTTATCATAAATATTAAAACCAATAAAATGGTTTTTATGCCTCTAAACAACATTCTTAGACAAGATAGAAAATCAAACAACTTTCATCTAAGTAATTTTAAAGTTTACTGTCAAATAGTTAAACATAATTTCCTGTGGAACAGTCTGTTCTATGACTTAGTTAGGAAAGGTAATATGTGCTCGCGGAACGTTAAATCAATCACTTTGAAAACTGGCCAACTTTTTCATACCACGACTGTACTATTTATGTCAGGTTCGTATATATTACTATTCATTCACTTGCCTTATCAGCGGCTGAATTTTGACATTACGTGTATGATGTTTATATTCAATTTTAACAGATGGTAAGGCAAATTAACGATCGATAAAATATAGAAACCGGCCGTCTTAGGAGACGTTCAGTGACAATCAAACGTGACTGTGACCATAAAAAAGGCATTTCCTCCGTACAAATGGATGTGATGTAAAGAATATTCTATCTTCACGTAGACTAATTAATAAAGAAATATAGACTTAGGTCAGAAGACAAGTAAACCCAAATAAGGAATGAATTTGTACCAAAATGGGGCACACAGACTTGAGAATTTATATTTTATCAATAACTAGCTGTCCCGGCAGACGTCGTGCTGCCCGGAAAAGCTTCAATCGATATGCCGACAGCAGCGCCACCTACCAGGTCCAATTGTGAACCACCTCAAAAACCTTCTTTGGCTCATGCATAACAACTTTGCTAAAGATCATCACATGATCAAATGTATAGTTAGGACATATAGACAAACATTTATTTTTATGCATCAAGAGTTCAAGTATGATGGTCACGGAAATATGCTGTTACTTTAGATACATAAATTCGCATTCTGAAGCCATAGCAGTCGTGGCCGAGTGGTTAAGGCGTCTGACTCGAAATCAGATTCCCTCTGGGAGCGTAGGTTCGAATCCTACCGGCTGCGAAGTTTTTTTATAAATTCTTTATTATCTATAAATAAATATTATTATCAAATTCTTTGCACTTTACATTTTTTATTTTATAAATTTTTAAAGATCTCTTTGAAATGAAGCCCTAAAACTTGTGGCTAGTAACAATATATATTTCTGAAAACTGCAAAATCCTACAGATGGCGGCACAGCTAATTTTGTCTAGTTTTTCGATTATTTGTTATTTGAAACAAAATTTTTAACCAAACCAGTTAAAATAACTTTATATTGCAGCGTATAAGGGCGAAAGGTACGTATGTACATCGAAGAATTGACACTAGTGACATCTAGTTAAAAAATATGTTGTAAATAATCCATTTAACTTAAATTCTTTCTACGCCTAGATGGAGTTAGTGGTCTTGCTCGCTCATTTCCACTTAATTTATCGAATGAATGAATGTAAAAGATATAGTTAACAGAAATAAGAAATTACGATACAGTAGGCGGTCTTATTTCTATTAGCGATTTAATCCAGACAACGTTTAGATAGACAATGTGCCTTGAACTTCGTTCGCGTAGAATTTTTTTCACGCAGCCCTTATAAGTAGGCTAAGTTACTCCTTATAACATCAGCTCTCTGCCAGTGAAACCCCCTTCAAAATCGGTCCAGCCGTTTCAGAGATTAGCCGGAACATCTAGACAGACAGACAAAAAATTTAAAAAGGGAAAGATTTTTTATATAAATGCCGTATATATTTTCATATGCATTTAGTAAAAAGCTTTCATTTTGGCATTACAAAATAACAGCGAAACGGCCAGTTTTTTTATATAAAAATGAATCGTAGAAATGTACGCACATAACTTGAGAACGACTTTACCGATTTTGATTAAACTTTTTGTGTGTGTTTGGGTGGGTCCCCGGATGGTTTAGATTTACAACTGGAACCGGTAGGTGGCGCTGGGATCGGGTTCTAGGATCCTCCTAATCTCCTGAGCCAATTTTGATGATTTTGTTTTTGTGTGTTTAAGTGGGTCCCCGGATGGTTTAGATTCACAATTGGAACCGGTAGGTGGCACTAGAATCGGGGCCTAGATCTTTATTTTTTCAGGGAAGGACAACGTCTGCCGGGACAGCTAGTATTCTATATTTTTTGAGATAAAATGTATCCAAGTGTTAACTTGGGTTATAAGTTAGCACTATGTCAAGTTACAATCATATACGTTCAGTAGTTTAAAAAAAAATTGCGACTGCAGCGCCATCTTTTTCACTACTTTCGTCTATCCCACGAAAACGACGTAATTATTTGCGATAAGAAGTATCTCAAGTTAAGCCCCGGGATGTAAGCTAGCTCTATGTCCAGTTTTATTTAAATCCGTTTAATAGTTTTCATGTGATGCTCTAACAGACAGACAGACAATAATTATAAAAATTACATTTTCGGATTCTCCTGGTCCGAAATATCCTCCGTGATTTTTTTCACATTTTTAAATGTACAAACCGAACCATTAACAGATTTATTATAGTATAGATTAGGCAGTTTCACAATACTCCAACCAAACTTCCATTTATTGTACTTTATTACTAAATCATTACAGTTTGTATAATTATAACATTGCTTTCTCTCCGTATAAAATAAAAGATTCAACATAGATAATCACTTCTTAGACCACAGATAACTTATACTAGAAATCCTAGACTCTAGTCATAGACAGATACAGATATGTTTTTAATTTAGAATTGATGTCGTAATACTAAATACATTATTCATCTACTAGCTGACCCGGCAAACTTCGTATAGCCTCAGAATCAATAAATAAAATTGCTTGAATGATTGCAGAATGTTTCAACTTTAGTAAAAATTGTGGTCAAAACCTAACCGGAACTAACATCAAACGTTTGACATTCAAAACCAAAAAAATGAAAAAAAAACTTCACTTTAATTTGATTTCTGAACGACTTTGAAATTTAATTGATTTCTAAACGACGGGACGAACATCAAATGTTTCACAGGTAGGAATAGTTTCTAAGGGAAAGCGAAATTATTGTTTTTACTATATTTCAAGCATTTTTTCATATTTATTCACCTTTTAGACTTTCCCTGTACTTCCATAAATAATTCAAAACTAAAATGAACCAAATCAGTCCAGCCGTTCTCGAGCTTTAGCGAGACTAACGAACAGCAATTTATTTTTATATATATAGATAATAGATTGCATAAAACGTGGCACTTAAAAATGATGGTAAGAACCATGGAAAAAGAATACTAATCTTCTTCCATAGTAAGAACTTTCAATAAGATCACATATTATTGTCTCCACGTCGTACAGTTTTCTTAATTGTATAGTTTGTAATATTTTATATATATATAATAGTTATGAATGTCAAAGAAGCAAGTGAGGTGTGTAAGAATAAGCCTGAATGGCGCTTTGTTGTTCATGCCTACCCCGTAAGGTAACTGGCGTGAAGTTATGTATGTATAATATTTTCTTAAGTTTTCGCGACTTGTATACATAATAAAACTACGTTTTAACGGTTTTAAGCGCGGTAATTTTATTTGATTTTGGTTTTTCCGACGTTTCGGCCACTTTTCAGTGGCCGTGATCACGGAAGACGAAGATGTCAAGTGTCAACGAGTATTGTTAAAGTTTTATTTAGCCTACCGCCAACTTATTAATTTTAATTATTTAATTTTAATTTTGTTTATGGTTATTATTTAATCTATGGGAGCCTAATCTAATTTACTACCGCTTCGCAACATGTTATGGCTTGAAGAGAAGAAGCGGCGCAAGAAACTCTTCAGCAAACATGCCTAGCTCTAATAATTTTATATAATATTAAAATGGGTGGAAGGAAAAATAAAAGTAATTATCAGTCAAGTTGGTTTGTGTTCCGTTGTACGCAGAAAGAGCTCACAGTGTCTTGAGGTCTGGCAGCTGGTTTTTGCTGGGTTTGGGTCTGGTGAAAAACAGGTGGTACTTGCCAACCATCTTCTCTATTGAAATTTGGGTGTTTTTTGATTTCAATAGCCTTACGCATCATTCTAGGTATGAAACGATTCTCTTTCGCGAGGATTTGTGGGTTATCGAATCTGCTGTAGTGGTTGGGTTTATCCAGCGTCTGTTCACTGATCGCAGACTTCGTAGACCTTGTGTGTTTCATGTCAGCAATGTGTTCTTTTACTCGTGTTTTTATGCTCCTCTTTGTTTGCCCAATGTATGACAATCCACACTCACAATCAAGCTTGTAAACCCCTGCATCCTGGAGTGGGATATTGCATTTCACAGGTCTCAGAAATTGGGTAATCTTTTTCTGCGGCTTGAAATATGTTTTGATTGAAGCTCGCCTGAGGATGTGACCAATTCTGTCTGTGACCCCCTTGATGTAGGGTAGGGTAGCAGGGCACCGCTCAACTGAAGGTGGTTTGGGGCCTTTGTGACGTTGGTGTGGAGTCTTCAGCTGATTGCGTTGTAGAACTCGCTTGACATGCTGAAGCTCTCCAGCTATGTGGTTCTCGTCACAAATTTTCCGTGCTCTCTGAAACAAAGATTTGCCCACGGTAGCTAACTGACTAGGATGGTGGTGAGACGAACCATTAAGGTATTTATCTGTATGATGCGTGAGGCTATTGAAATCAAAAAACAGCCAAATTTCAATAGAGAAGATGGTTGGCAAGTACCACCTGTTTGGGATCCAATTATCAAAACTATTAAGACCCAAACCCAACAAAAACCAGCTGCCAGACCTCAAGACACTGTGAGCTCTTTCTGCGTACAACGGAACACAAACCAACTTGACTGATAATTACTTTTATTTTTCCTTCCACCCATTTTAATATTATATAAAATTATTAGAGCTAGGCATGTTTGCTGAAGAGTTTCTTGCGCCGCTTCTTCTCTTCAAGCCATAACATGTTGCGAAGCGGTAGTAAATTAGATTAGGCTCCCATAGATTAAATAATAACCATAAACAAAATTAAAATTAAATAATTAAAATTAATAAGTTGGCGGTAGGCTAAATAAAACTTTAACAATACTCGTTGACACTTGACATCTTTGTCTTCCGTGATCACGGCCACTGAAAAGTGGCCGAAACGTCGGAAAAACCAAAATCAAATAAAATTACCGCGCTTAAAACCGTTAAAACGTAGTTTTATTATAAATCATTACAGTTTGTATAATGAGAACATTACTTTCTCTCCGTATAAAATAAAAGATTCAACATAGATAATCACTTCTTAGACCACAGATAACTTATACTAGAAATCCTAGACTCTAATCATAGACAGATACAGATATGTTTTTAATTTAGAATTGATGTCGTAACACTAAATACATTATTCATCTACTAGCTGACTCGGCAAACTTCGTATAGCCTCAGAATCAATAAATAAAATAGCTTGAATGATTGCAGAATGTTTCAACTTTAGTAAAAATTGTGGTCAAAACCTAACCGGAACTAACATCAAACGTTTGACATTCAAAACCAAAAAAATGAAAAAACTTCCCTTTAATTTGATTTCTGAACGACTTTGAAATTTAATTGATTTCTAAACGACGGGACGAACATCAAATGTTTGACAGGTAGGAATAGTTCCTAAGGAAAAGGGAAATTGTTGTTTTTACTATATTTCAAGCATTTTTTCATATTTACTCACCTTTTAAACCTTCCCTGCACTTCTGCAAATAATTCAAAACCAAAATGAGCCAAATCAGTCCAGCCGTTCTCGAGCTTTAGCGAGACTAACGAACAGCAATTTATTTTTATATATATATATATATATATATATATATATATATATATATATATATATATATATATATATATATATATATATATATATATATATATATATATATAGATTGCATAAAACGTGGCACTTAAAAATGATGGTAAGAACCATGGAAAAAGAATACTATTCTTCTTCCATGGTAAGAACATTCAATAACATCACATATTTTTGGCTCCACGTCGTACATACATACATACATACATACATAACTTCACGCCAGTTCCCTTGCGGGGTAGGCACGAACAACAGAGCGCCATTTAGGCCCATTCTTACACACCTCACTTGCTTTTTTGACATTCACAACTCTTGTCATGCACACTCGTCTGTTCTTAAGGCTCCTGACATCACCCTCCGCTAGTACACGATCAATTTGATCATGGAAGGTGTGTCGTGGCCTTCCACGACTTCTGCATCCATCCACTTTTGCATTGTATATCTATTTAGTCATTCTTTCATCATGCATTCTTTCCACATGCCCGAACCACCGGAGCATTCCTTTCCTTACCTTCACCCCGACACTCTCTTTTATATATATATATATATATATATATATATATATATATATATATATATATAATATTTGTGAATGTCAAAGACGCAAGTGAGGTGTGTAAGAATAAGCCTGAATGGCGCTCTGTTGTTCGTGCCTACCCCGCAAGGGAACTGGCGTGAAGTTATGTATGTATGTAATATTTTAATTGTTTGGATGTTTTTGTATATCTAAAATATCTAATACAATAAAAGAGAACTCAAGTTATTGGTATTGTATTCTACTCATAGTCCCTCAAGACTACAAGTAGAATACTGAGCCTAGATCACCGTCTTCTACGGATAAGGTGCCCAGGAGGCTGGCTACATTTCCTCGCTGGATCGCCATACCGATCTGTTGTCCGACTTTGTTGCCACTAAAACTAAATTTTCGTATAAACGTAATAACAAAAACAGCGTCAAAATCTTCTTGTCCTTGCCATGTCTGTAAAAACCTTGCCATCATCTTACTTTGAAAATTAATAAAATAACTTTAATTACTTTATGAATATAAATTACATGCTTGTTAAAATTGTTGAATCATAACTCGCTGCTACACTCGTACAAACAAGGATATTATGACTTTTGTAAGATAATAATCTGCCATGTGCAGTTGTTTATTGCACGAGCTCAGTAGACAGGCAGACGGCCCACCTGATGGAAAGCCGAGACGAGAGACGCACATAAGTTTCCATAGAGGCGTGGAAGAAGTATTATTTTCATATGGTTGAAGTGACAAACATCACACACAGTGTGTATGTATGTGTATGTGTGTGCAGTTTACACGCAGTAGAAGTGAAACTTCAGAGAATATACTCACAGATAATTCTTGTCAACTTTTATTAATATAAATGTAAGTCCTTTAGCCTATATCGTTCAACATATTATAATTCAAAAATGTCAATCTAAATTACACTTTAAATCACTGCCATAAAGTTCAAAAATCAATGCACTGTTACCAATTTCTTCTGATCTACGTATAAAAGAATATCTGCCTTAAATACATATAGATAGAGCTAAAATTCATTTGAAATCGTTTAAGTTTTATTTAAATTGAAAATTAATAGTAACGGATAAAGAAAAATGTGTTTTATTTCGAATTAAATAAGGTTGAATTTTATGTTTTTATCTTTATTTAGTGTCAGTTTTGGTTTCATCGATTTTCAAATTACAACAATTCTAAAGAAATTTCACTTCAATAATGAGCTTTTGGTCTGCTTTATTAGCCATCAAATATTTAATTTTCTTGTGGCATTATTTAAAGTTAATAAGCCATTATCAGACTATGAGTGCGGCGCTTTGCTAATATTCACACATTACTTGAAAAATGTAAAAATATGTAATAATTGTTATTCTAACATATTTCAAGGATAAAATTGAATCACACTGTGAAAAATAAAAGCAAATCTGTTTATTTGTTGAAACTAGCTATATTAGTATGGACCTGGCCAAATAATCTACTATTTTATATTTATAGTGCCAATCAAATTTAAATATTATTACAGGCGACTCTTTTAAGAGTACCAAATCATTGAAAAATGAAATATAATTAAGATTGTACAACGGGCGGCGTTATCTCTAAAGTGTAATCTCTTTTCCGGCAACAAAAGATTAGGGTCGTAAATTTTGATGATAATCCGAGGCTAGGTAAAGATTGATAAATATATTAGTAATACAAAATTGTAGTTACGTGTTTGTCCACGTACATTGAAGTGTTTCATAGAAGAGTGACGACTACTGTTTTTGTAGTAATTTAATAAAAACATATTGAAAAAGACAGGACGCGTTTTACTTTAAAAAAAAATCAATAAGTGTATTTTTAATCCTTCCATAATAATAGCTTTTTCAGAATGTTTACATCATTCGGCGTATAAACGTTGAACTATTTAGTAAACATGTGTGTGTATGTGTTCAAGAAATATTTCGTAATAAAATATTACTTTTTGATGTAGACATCAAGAAGGAGAATTCTATTTTCATGGTGTAGATTCAAAACATAGTTTGGAACATAACCTACAATATAATAATAAATATAAGCCTATTTCCATAGATGTCTCTGTACCATGTAGATGCCAATCTTCAAACTCTAATTTATTTGTATGTTCGATAGATGTCGCTGTACGTTTGGCTCAAAATTCTGCATCGTGTTGACGTGTTCTTACTATGGCAGACGACCTTTTCTGGGTTGTAATTTAAAAGCATACTTACCTGGCGTAGGGGACACCGTGATCAAGAAGGCGGTTCCCCCAGGGCGAGGCCCCTCCATTGCACTGCGGTGGGGTTGACCCCTGCGATTACCCCTAATGTGGGTAACTCGGACGCGTAATTTTTGGTAGTGGGGACTGCGTACGCGCTGTCCCCTCCCTAAACTCTTTAAAAACTTACAGCATTCTTGAGTGTATGCATGTTCCTAGAAGTTATTTATTATAATTTTCCACCACTAACAGTGTTTAACTTCTATACCTACAACAACCAGGGTATCGCCCACACCATCAGCGTAGAATATTGGCATTGAAATGTTTGTTATCTATTTACATTAGTACTAATATCTAAAATATATATAAAACATCTAAAAATATTTTATACAAATTTACAGATAAAATATTTACTCCACGTCGCTGTCGGTGGGGAGCGTTCTTAAAATGCTGGCCGCATTTCCACCCACTACGGCAATGAAAATGCGTTAATTTAAGTCTTATCCACATGTTGATACTACTTAAAAGTCCTTTACGTCAATGCAAGTTCAATGCATAAAGGTAAAAACTAACATGCATTTAAATGTGAATTTATAATACGTTAATATTGAAACAGATGTAGCAGTGAGTAATTTATTTCTTTGTCTTCTGTTAATCTTGTTATTATAAAAGTATATAAAATTAATAATTATAATTTAAACTGCTGACTTTCGTCTAAGATTTCATTTGCACAATTGTTTTATAACTTCGTTGTATAGGTATGTATTTTTGAATAATATTTAACGTGGGTATAAATTAAAAAGTTTATTTTCTTTTTCACGGCCTTGTTTATCGATATCGGTTCGCTTCTGGCTTCAATTTGAATGAATCAACCAAAGTGATCCGTATAAACTTAAGGCTTGTAGCAACGCCAATGTTCTTGAGGATTTTTCGCTACTAATCTTGCGAACGACAGCGGAGATTTCATCGCGGTCGTTTTTTAGATACTAGATTTTAGATTTTGAATAAAATAAAGTAAACTGTAATAAAAACTTAACTATTTATTTATCTTTTATAAATATGTAGATTTTTTTTCAACCTGTTTTGATATAAATTGAAGGAGTGGAATGATTTCACGTCAATAATTTGCAAGTTATTTTTTGTCTTAACTAAAAGTAACTATAGAAAAATCACGAAAAAATTACGTTACGCTCCAAATCGTGAAAATTTATGCTATTTTTTTTGGGTAAATTATAGATTAGTAATTACCAACGAGAAAAATTGTTTTGTTTGCACCCTATTTTCGACCTTTTGCGACAATAGGAGCCTTAAAATTGAATCATTTAATATCTTCGAATTATATCAGCTCCTTTCAGTTCTATAATTTTCAACCAAATTGATTTGATTAGATTGATCAGCATTATTATTCATTCATTTGCCTCACTGCTGTTTAAACTAATTACCTACAAGTGATGTCATTTTTCTACTAATAAGAAAAAACCAGAAACATAAATAGCTGACAGACAAACATACATTTTGTATATCTTTATGCTAAGCAAGTTACTTTTGTGCTATTGGTGAAATACTTCGGACCACTATGAGGCCAATCCGAGACACCCAGACTATAGTAAATAGCGGAAAGTTTGTTTACGAAATTCACCATGCTAGGAATTTAAGCCGGAGCCTCTGCGCCGCAGTGAGATTGGCTGGCAAAGGCTTAGTCCACTCAACCATAGAGGCTGTCAAATCATAGACAGAGAGATCTTGCGAGGTGGTAGAGCTTTTGTCCGTCTGGATGGCTACCATCCCTTGGTCTAGAATATGCCGCCATAATAATCTTGGGTTGTATTTCGGCATTAGTGGCCAGGTTCCAGTCTCCCTTTAAAGAGCAGCAGCGCGTTTGTAGCACCTTTGGTGTTGCGAATGTCCATAGGCGATGATAACCACTTTCCACCAGTGGATCATCGGCCTGTCTTCTGAACTTATGCAATAAAAAAAAGATAAGATAGCGGTACAGGTATTTGCTTTTTTGAAAAATAAAAAAAACAATTATTTAAAATTTAAGGATGCTACCTAATACTCGCTCATGCATTACCAAAATTTCGAATATACAAATTGACAGAATTTACTTACGACAAGTACACTGCACTGAACTCCTAAACTGCTGGACCGATTTTAATGATTTTTTAGCGTGTGTTTGACTGGGTCTGTGGATAGTTTAATTTCACAATTGGACCCAGTAGATGGCGCTGCAATCGGATTCTAGATTTTTAATTTTTCAGGGTAGGACAACGTCTGCCGAGCGCGCTAGTAATCCATACAGATAAATAAAATTGAAGTGTCTGTTTGTAATGTCAAAATAACAGCTCGTTACTAAATGCATATGAAAGTATATACGGAATTTATATCAAATAATCAATTTTTAAAATGTATGTCTGGATGTTCTGGCTAATCTCGGAAACGGCTGGATCGATTTTGATGAGACTTTTACTGGCAGATAGCTAATGTTGTAAGGAGTAACTTAGGCTACTTTTTTAGGGTTGTGCGAAAAAAAAATCACGCGGACGAAGTCGCGGGCACAGCTAGTTAGTATTATAATCATTGGGCCGATTTTAATCGAATTATATTGTAACATGACTAAATTCAAAAGTGAAGCAATTGAATTGTTTTATTCATGCAAATGTCGTTTTTAATTTTTCCAATTTGTATTTAATCTATAGTTAGATAGTTAGAATAGTACATTATGGTACTAGTGTGTAACATTGGTGATTACCGCCGAGGCGCCATTGAGACTCGAGCCGTAGGCGAGGGTCTTAAGAGAGCCGAGGACGGTAATCATCAATACACACGTGTATCATACGACGTTTTTCAACACACTTGTGAATAAAATAACAACAAAAACTCATTTTATTTAGTAGATAAAAAAAAGTTATATATGAGTGAAAGTTTTATTTATTAAACACGTACGAGTTAAAATTATCTATTTAAATAAAAAGTTGCATGAAATGAGCAAGCAATAGGAACATTAATTTATTTGTTCTATAGAACACGATCTTTTTTTTTTTGAATAAAAACTTTTTTAAAAACAAAGCAACTCAACCAATAAAATATAAAAAAAATCTATAACTCACTAGTGAGTTATAATGTTTTTTACTCACAGTTTGATAATGGGTGTCATTCTGTGCCTAATTGCGGTGACCATAGAGCCACTTTATGAGCAAGTGTGTTGAAAAATACTTTATTGTTCACCACATACACATAAAGCACATCATTTACAGTCATTTCGTGTCAAGGCAGGAACAAAGGGCGGCCTTATCGCTTTAGAGCGATCTCTTCCAGACAACCCGGGCTGTGGGTTGTGTGAAAGGAATCAAGAGTGTATGACGGTGGTGTGCAACAATACATATAATTAAGAAAAAGAAAAAGAAAATACACATATTGATATTATATACATACATACATACATAACTTCACGCCAGAACGAATGTAAGGATAATGGTAGATGATGTTATGCTGGAGCAAGTGAGTGAGTTTGTATATCTTGGATGTGCTTTTAGCAGGGATGGAAGGTACACCGCTGATATAGAAAGAAGAGTGAATTTGGGGAATAGTGTGAATGGAGCGTTAGGTAAACTTCTAGGCGCTAAGAACCTCAGCCAGAAGGCCCAGCTCGCCATACACAACGCGGTGCTGGTACCTACGCTCACGTATGGAAGCGAGAGTTGGGTGTGGAAGAGAGAGCATGAAAGTAGAGTAAACGCGGTCGAGATGCGAGCACTGCACAAAATCTGCGGAGTGACGCTCCCGGACCGCGTTCGTAATACCGAAGTAAGAAAGAAAGTTGGTCTGAAAGAGAGTGTCGGGGTGAAGGTAAGGAAAGGAATGCTCCGGTAGTTCGGGCATGTGGAAAGAATGCATGATGAAAGAATGACTAAACAGACATACAATGCAAAAGTGGATGGATGCAGAAGTCGTGGAAGGCCACGACACACCTTCCATGATCAAATTGATCGTGTACTAGTAGAAGGTGATGTCAGGAGCCTTAAGAACAGACGAGCTTGCATGACAAGAGTTATGAATGTCAAAGAAGCAAGTGAGGTGTGTAAGAATAAGCCTAAATGGCGCTCTATTGTCCGTGCCTACCCCGCAAGGAAACTGGCGTGAAGTTATGTAATATTATATATATCCTAATATATACATTAGTAATATGTGTATAGCAACAGACATTTATTCTTATTTTCTATATTGGAACGAAGTTCCTTATCGCGCGTTGTGAAAGGGGGCTAGACGGAAAAATTCTTACGAAAAGTTGTCACGACACTTTTTGCTATAGTAAGCTATTGTAAGCTGTGCGGCGTCGCATGTTTCTCTGTCTGTCTGTCTGTCTCTCTCTCTGTCTCTCTCTCTCTTATAGAGAGAGAGAGACAACTTAATTTGTTATATTTGTTAATAATAAGTTTATATAACATTATACATACATACATACATACATAACTTCACGCCAGTTCCCTTGCGGGGTAAGCACGAACAACAGAGCGCCATTTAGGCTTATTCTTACATACCTCACTTGCTTCTTTGACATTCATAACTCTTGTCATGCACGCTCGTCTGTTCTTAAGGCTCCTGACATATAACATTATATTTGTTAATAATAAAAAAAATATTATTATAACTTTAAAAAAAAAAAAAAAATTACAATTCCTTCACTAATTAATCGAAAGGAACTTCGTTCCATCCGGGTGTCCCTTGACACCTCTCAAGTTTTTTTTTTGGCATAGCAAAAGAATGAGTGCCTACCTGATTTTATAAATTGCGGCTTTCATTTACTGTTATTTTCTTATCAGTTTGTATTGTTTGAGTCGCAATTGGAAATTAATATTTTTTCTTTCTTTTATATGGTGATTGAAACATCGGCCCTTAATTGTATCTTCACTTTGAATAAGAACTAATTTAGAATTTTTAACCAAAATAAGTATAAAAAACCTGGAATGTCGGCGACACAACAGTTTGTGTCGTGTACTTTTTAGGTACACTCATGTGGCGTGCCCACTGTTGGGCAATGGTAAAATCCAGAATTTTGCCACTGGTTACGTTTCCTATGAAATGTAATGAAGAATTCAACATAAAGGATTTTTTCGTTTGATTTGAAAATCGATGAAACGAAAAAGTGACACTAAAAAGAGATACTTAAATACATAAAATTCAACCTTATTTAATTCGAAATAAAGCATATTTCTCTTTACCCGTTAGTACTAATTTTCAATTTAAATAAAACTTCAAAGATTTCAAATGAATTTCAGCTCTATATGTATGTATTTAAGGCAAATATTCTTTTATACCTAAGATCGAAGGAAATTGTGCGTAAGAGAGCATTGATTTTTGAACTTTATGCTAGTGATTTAAAGTGTTATTTAGATTGAGTTTTTTGAATTATAATGTATTGACTGATGTAGGCTAAAGGAATTATATTTACTAGTGGTTACCCGTGGTCGAAATTCGACCATAATAATTAATTTAAATTATAAGTTTAAACATTTTTAAGGTTCTGTTGTCAAAGACTTATACTTCTATAATCACAGATTTCGCCAAAGCTACACTGTTAATTTGACTTTAACAATAAACAAAAGAGTATATTTAGTAGTTATTATAAAATAACCATATGATGGAAGTAGTCAATAGCCGGATAGAGTATTCTTTCATGTAGTATTCGGAAGTTGTTTAACCGGATGTCAATGTAGAACCATTTATTATTAAGCTAACGGATGTCGGAAATGGAGTAACCGGATGTTGGAAGTTAATACGTATGGCGGAAGTTGGTTTTTATGAAGGAAGTGTTACTGAAGTGGCGCCATAGCATTACCGGATGGTGTCACTGCGGCGCGCTAGGAGGACCTGTTAAAACGCGATGTTCGGTCAGAGGAAGGGTAGTATTGAATGGAAAGTTTACGACCGACAGTCTACAATGGCAGTATTGAACGAGCAGTCTTCAATCGGCAGTCTACGACGGACAGTCTACAATGACAGTCTTGGACCAGGACCACATAATATATTGTGGTCGATAATTACTGCTTGATAATAGCGGTATTCTTGAAGGGCAAATTGCTGCTCGACACCTGACAAAGCGTGGATGCAACTCTTGGAGTTGTCCTAATATTTCTGTGTATTATTGTGCAATATTTAATATCGTAATTGTGATAATTCTAGTGTAATAAACTGTGATTATAATATTTCAGAGTATTATTTTGTTATTCTCGGAGAGTCATCCATTCGCTCCTTGTCGGCGCGAACCCGACATATATATATATATATATATATATATATATATATATATATATATATATATGCGTCTGTGTATTAAATAAATCTTAGTGTGTCTAATGATTTGTATTTTTTTCTATAATAAAAAAATATTAGCATTCTGCACTCCTTCTCAATATAAACTATAAGTGTGCGAATTTCATATTCCTCCGTCCCCGCAATTTTCGTAAAAAGGGGTACGAAGTTTTTGTTTCACGTATTAATAAAAGTTAAGAAGAATTATCTGTGAGTATTTTCCCTGAAGTTTCACTTCTACTGCGTGTGAACTGCACACACATACAATTTTTTTTTATATAAAAAGTAATGTTTATTGTTTATCTCATTTCACGTAGAAACGTCCAGCATTCCAGGAGGTGTGTTATAGAATTATTATTCTCCAGTGAAAATGGTTTGGGAGCCCATAAACCTCTACACGACATGTCCTGCCAACTCAACCCTGACGGCGTGTTCCCCCTTCGGCTATGCGTACTTGGATCTGCTAGTTCGTCTGTTCGGGAGGTCTAGCGACAGGTATCCACACAGGCCAGACCATGACGTGGAGGAGTACGACTTCATAGTGGTCGGTGCTGGATCAGCTGGTTGCATTGTGGCGAATAGGCTTAGCGCTAATCCTAATTGGAAGGTGTGCATTTTTTTCTTTTTAAAATAGAACCCGTATCATATTAAGTTGTTAAAGAACTGTGTTTTGATTTTTAATTACTTGGATTAAAATGACAGCTGCGTCCGCGATCGATCTTTTTTGAAGTTGCTAGCTTGGAGCCATAGTGTTGTAGTACGGCTCATTTATAAGTGAATCGTGACAGATATTGACTCAACTCACCACTGTGAGTTGAGTCAACATTTGAGTTTTGAGTTGTTATTTCAGAATTTAACGCCGACTACAATTCGATTTGTCGTCGTCGTAGCTATTCAAACACGGAAATGACGAGAGATGTACGGAGTTCCCCCACTTATCCGTGCAGGAACGGAGAAAGAATACTGTCGTAAGAGGCGACTTAACAACCCACAGCCAGGTGGTAGGGCATTTGCCCGACTGGATGGCTGGTCTAAAATATGTCGCCATAACAACCTTGAGTTGTGTTCCGGCATTAGTGATCAGGTTCCAGTTTCCCTTAAGAGAGCAGCAGCGCATTTATAGCAACTTCGGTGTTGCAAATGTCCATAGGCGATGGTAACTGCTTTCCCTCAAGTGGGCCGTCTGCCTCTCTGCTGATCTCGTGCAATAAAAAAAATAAAAAAATAGACGGAATTCCCCACCTTGACTATAGACATTTGCAACACTAAGGCCGAAGCCAACGTGTTACCAGTATTTAGGTTGAAATAGGGGGTTGACATAAACTGTGCTGTGGTTATAGCATGGTTAGTTCTGCCTAGAGGTGCTAGTGCCACCCCGACCTAGAGACTCCCCATACATCGGCCCGATTTTCCTCCTACGCGCGGCTGATGGCTCTCAATCGGGTTTCCCCTCGTTACAAAAAGGAGGATGAGATAGAGTAATCAGACAGGAGGAATGGGATAGGGAGAGAGTGAAGTGAGGCATCGGACATTTGACTTGTTAACTGACTCTGTACGCAATATGATTTCAACCATTTTTCAGGTATTACTCCTAGAAGCAGGCCCAGAAGAACCGGATATAACTAAACCACCATCCATGGAGTATGTTATCCTTGGGACCGATATCGACTGGCAGTATTTCACCCAGCCTGATGGGAGGACAGCCTTAGCGAGGACGGGGCAGCGATGCCAATGGCCAAAGTACGTTCAGGCAAGAAGAATCTAAGATTAAAAATCGCCAATTTAAAAAATTTACTAGAAAAACTATTTAATCCAGTTCTAGGAGTTTCACTTCACGGAGCCATGTCTTGATTAAAGCTCTTAGCTTTTACTTAGAGAATATCGCGTAAAACTATTAACTTTGATATAATCGTGTTTCGTGCGATGAGAGAGGATTCCAATGGCCCACTTCCTCCTTCCTATCCCATCCCGTCTGTCCCATTCCTTCTATCCAATTTCTCCTGTCTGATCGTTCCGTTTCATCCTATCCTATCCTCTCTATCCCGTCCTGGCAACGTGTTGGCTTAGCCTCTGATATTGGAAGTTTAAAGGCGACGGTAAGCACTTGGCATGAGCTCGACCGTCCGCCTAAATAGGCAGACAGGCCAGCTTCGCAATAAAAAAATTGAGATAATGTTTTTTGACCTAATGTGCATGTTGTTACAATAACACGTGCTGACGAAGGCAAACATTGTGATGAAACCGGCACATTGAAAAAAAATAATCTGTCAAATCGCCCAATCCGCCACCAACACCATGGAAAAAGAGATTCGTAACACATAACACCCGTGAAAAAGTAACTCGTAACACGCGCCTCAATCCCAGTAAGCGCCAGCAGTGCCTTCTTGTTTTTGTAGAAAAACTCAATTAAAACTTTTAACATCTTGTTCTTTTATTTAAATCACCCATAAATTCAAGGCCCTAATAAGCGACTTTTCTATTTTAATCACTTAACGAAATATAGAATTTAAATTATAAGTACCTTATACAATTTTAGAGGCAAAATCTTTGACGATAAATTGCTATTACTTTTCCAATAGGGGCAAAACAATGGGCGGCAGCTCTGCTGTAAATTCTTTGGCCTACGTGAGGGGAAATCGCTTGGACTTCGATAATTGGGCAAAGATGGGCAATTCTGGATGGAGTTACAAAGAGGTACGAATCAAATTTTAAATAAATTATTTATAAGGATGTAAAAGAAGTGTTTAATAATATAAAGTAATATATATCGTATTTATGTAATACAGAATGAAAAAAGAAGAGGTAATAGGGATTTTTTTGAGGGTAAGATACCATTAAAATGTAAGACAACGTTATTTAGAGAATTCCCTCTTCCTCTCCTCCTCCACTCCCTCATCCAGATAAAAAGTCCTACAATTACAACAATAGCCTTAAGAACAGACGAGCGTGCATGACAAGAGTGAGAGTATGAATATCAAAGAAGCAAGTGAGGTGTGTAAGAATAAGCCTAAATGGCGCTCTGTTGTTCGTGCCTACCCCGCAAGGGAACTGGCGTGAAGTTATGTATGTATGTAATTACAACAATAAATTTAAATAAA
Source organism: Dendrolimus kikuchii (assembly GCA_019925095.2). Taxonomy (NCBI): domain Eukaryota; kingdom Metazoa; phylum Arthropoda; class Insecta; order Lepidoptera; family Lasiocampidae; genus Dendrolimus; species Dendrolimus kikuchii. Next base: position 13,253,649 of record CM034409.1, on the reverse strand, counting down.
AATATTTACACGATGAATTGAGAAACTCCTTGCTTTTTTGACGTCTGATAGGAGGAAATAATGATAAAACATAATCCGTAACTACTAATTTAAATTGAATTTCTTAGGTTCTTCCTTACTTCAGAAAATCAGAACAAAATCTTAATATTGGATTATTAAGCCGCAAATATCATGGAATTGAAGGTGAACAACCAGTATCTTTCTTCCCTTACGTGGACAGCCCAACTAAGATGCTTATAAAAGGCATGAATGAACTGGGACTCCCTGTTCTTGATATTAATGGAGAATGTCAAGAAGGAGTATTTAATGCACAAGCTTTTAGTAAAAATGGTGAAAGGGTTTCATCTAACCACGCATTTATACGTCCTGTGATAAATAAAAGAAACAATCTGATAGTTAAAACTAACGCTGAAGCAACTAAAATTCTCATAAATGAGAATAAAGTAGCGTATGGTGTACAATATATCAGAAATGGCAAAGAATTTATAGCGAAAGCTTCAAAGGAAGTTACAGTATGTGGTGGGGTTATAAACTCTCCTAAATTACTGTTGCTATCTGGTATTGGACCTGCAGACGATCTAAAGGACGCTGGGATTAAAGTAATTCAAGATCTACCAGTGGGTAAAAATCTACAGGATCATGTTACGTTTTACAGTTTTTTGATAGCTGTTCCTAACAATAACACTTTAGTATGTAATTATGAAATTTTAAAGGATATAATTGACTATTCTAATGGTAATAGACAAAATCCTTTAGCCGGAGATGGGGTCGGAAAAGCAATGGGTTTTATAAAGACGGATAAAAATTTACCAGCTCCAGATATTCAATATCAATTCCAAAGTATTAGAATCGAAGAGTACAACAAAGACATAATACAATATAGCAGAATAAATACATTACCCGTAGGTTATTACAATGGTATTGGTGTAAGAGTAATGAATTTGACTCCAAAAAGTTATGGATACCTAAAATTAAACAAAACAAATATACACGGCAAGCCTATTATTGTTCCGAATTATTTAAAAAATCCCGTAGATTTTGTGCCTTTAGTGAAAGGTAGTCAATTTATATTTAATTTGGAACATACTGAAGCGTTTAAGAAGCTTGGTGCAAAGTTTTATAAGGAACCCTTGGAAGCTTGCAAAGAACATCAATGGGGTACCAAAGATTATACCATTTGCTTAATCCAAAAGTATACCGATACTACATACCATCAAGTAGGGACATGCAAAATGGGTCCTGATTCAGACAGAACAGCGGTAGTGGATCCAAAGTTGAGGGTCTATGGAGTGAAAAGTCTTAGAGTAATGGATTCTGCTGCGATACCAATTATTCCACGTGGTAATACAAATGCAGCGTCTATGTTAATGGGTGAAAGAGGTGTTGATTTTGTTATCGATCATTGGTCTAGACTCTAGAAGATTGTGATTGTGTTGAATTATGACTATAGCTTCTTTTCGATAAGCTTTTTTTTTGAGTTGTTTCCTTCCATATTATATTATTATTGTTATCTTGCTGCTAGGCTGCTATACTTCATTTGTTAAACCACAAATCCTAATGAAATTCTTTACGCTATCCATTCGTTTATTTTGAATTCCAAAATCCAAATGTAGAAAGGAATCGTTATGGTTTGATTCCGGTATTTGCCTCTTTTTCATAGTTGATTATCTTAGAAACTATTAAGACCAATTTGATATACATGTAGAAGTCTTGTAACTTCTACGGTTCTACAAAATAAAATAAATCTCTATTTATTTATATGGATTAATTGGATCAAGTGTTTCAACAATAAAATTGTTCTGTACAAATGTTTAAAGCAGCATAAAATAAACTTAGAGGCCTTCTAATCCAAAAAGCGTATTATTCAGTAGACGAATATATGCATGATAAATTGTAATTATTATGGGGCGGCCGCTAGTGTGGGATGCGACCTGTGTTGACACACTGGCCCCGTCACATCTTCCAATGACCGAGTCAGGGGCTGGCAACGCTGCCGCTTCAGCTGAGGACGTCAAACGGCGCAAATATGGAGCCTTAGGAAGGGGTTACATATTTGTGCCGTTTGGGGTTGAAACATTAGGCCCGTGGGGTCCGTCGGCAAAGAGTTTCTTTAAAGACATATGTAAGAAACTCTTTGACACTACCCGTGATCAGAAGGCTGGCTCATATTTTGCACAACAAATAAGTATTGCCATACAGCGTGGCAATGCAGCCAGCCTTCTGGGCACGCTCCCCGTTGGCAATGATCTGCTACATAATGTATTTTAGTTATAATGTCTTTGGTTTTTTATTTTTAATTATAATTATTATATATAAAAGCCATTAAAAATATATAAATAAATTATTATTATGGAAATAAAACTATTCTATCGGTAAAAATTAGTATTGTGTTGATTATATCATTTTAAATTGACTTGTATAATTTTGAAGTAGTTTTAAGTATGTATGTATCATTTGCATGCCTGACACGCAAAGACATGTGAGCCTTATAAGCAACATATCATCTCTGTATACACCATGTTTTCGAGCAAATAAATGATTGATTGATTGATAGGGTTACGCATTTTGTTAGAATTATTTAATGCTTCGAAAAACAATGTTGTCTGTTCAAATGCAATACAGTCAACCCCGTTATGAAAGAACATCGTAAGCGACAATTATCAAATTTACATTAGAGCTATTTTTTGAATTATTTCTTCATATATTACTCATGGACTTTTGTTTTTAATGTGTTTTGGCACCCCTTAGGTTTAACGTATAAATCGCATTATTAATTAAATTAATCCAAAAAGGTTAAATAATGAATACAATTGTCGCTTACGATAAAAAGATTTCTTAATGTATTTTGTTTTTTTCAAAAATTGTTACTCACGATATAATTTTTCCATATCATTAAATAAATTTTTGTTCCATTCAAATAATTGTATTATTAACTACAAGCTGTGCCCGCAACTTCGTCCGCGTGGTATTTTTTTCGCGGAGCCCTAATTTTAAAAGTAGTCTAAGTTAGTCCTCGTAACATCAGCTACGCCAGTGAGTCCCGTCAAAATCGGTCCAGTCGTGTCAGAGATTAACTGGAACAAATAGAGACAAACAGTACCGTATATAATTTCATATGCATTTAGTAAAAAGCTGTTATTTTGACATTACAAACAGACACTTCAATTTTATTTATCTGTATAGATTATAAAAATAATTATTCTTCATCACTTTCCTAAGAATAAGCCTAAATGGCACTCTGTTGTCCGTGCCTACCCCGCAAGGGAACTGGCGTGAAGTTATGTATGTATGTATGTATGTACTTTCCTCTAGCAGTTAGTCTTGAATTAGGAACTAGTATACTAATCTATACTAATATTATAAAGTTGAAGAGTTTGTTTGTTTGTTTAAACGCACTAATCTCAGGAACCGCTGGTCCTAGAACATAAGAGAATAATAAGTCCTAGTCTAGAAGAATAGTACATTTATCGAGAAAGGCTATAGGCTATATTATATTTTCAAAAAATTAGGGATCCTTACTAAAAGTCCAATAATGTGACCCAAGGTGTAAAAAAATGACCCGAAAAAATCCTTACACGGCGTGCGCTGCGAAAACTATTGATTATAGAACAAAACAATGTATTACCACTTTGCAGAACATATAATTGTCTACAAAAAATATTGCGTAACTATACGTCTAACTATTGTAGTTATCTCACAATAAGAGTGTTTTCTTTTATTTGTTAAATAATTAAAATGCCGTCGCTTCAAAAACTCTTTATTTTGTACCTTGGTATTAATCCTTATCAAAATAAATTACTCCATATTCAAGACGAATTCAATACCTTTCTAGAACTTTTTCAATTATTCAATTCGGATGTTTCATTCAAAAGATATCGCGATATTTAAAATGTAAGTATTAGTGTTGTAGCCAAAAATACTAATATTGTTTGATTGAACGCGCTAATCTCAGGAACTACTGGTCTGATTTGAAAAATACTTTCCATGTTGTATAAGCCCATTTATCGAGGAAGGCTATAGGCTATATATCATTACGCTAAGACCAATAGGAGCGGAGCACCAATGAAGAATGTTTCAAAATTGGAGGGTATTGAAAGTAAATTCCACGCAGACGACGTCGCGGGCACAGCTAGTAAGGTAATATAAATATTCCTGCGCATATTGTGCAGGAATTCTTATACCCTTGTCAGCTATTTTTTTAGTTTCACACCTTCGCTTTGCAATAGGTAGTTGTGCCAAGTTTTCTGTGTTGTATGCTTAAGGGATTGTGTCGAGGCCTTAAAGCTTACCTTCAGTTTGATTTTCAGCATCATCAACACTTTTTTGGATTGAGTCTTTGAAAGCAAACTGATTTTAGCTTAGCAACTGGAATTTTTGTAAAGTAAATTAAGATCTGAAAAACTTTTCCAGTCTAAGATGTATTGCATAAACCTGTTTAATGATATTTGATTCATTCAATTTCGCGCATGTAAACTCTGGATCAGTATTCCATGATAACTATCCTATTTTCCGAGATAAAAGTATCCTATAATTATTTTCTTTATATTTATTTATTACTAGCTGACCCGGCAAACTTCGTACCGCTTCAGTATCAATAAATAAAAAACGTTGATTTCTGAACGACGGGACGAACATAAAACGTTCGACATTCAAAAACCAAAAAATGAAAAAAAAAACTTAAGTTTTAAATTTAATTGATTTCTAAACGACGGGACGAACATCAAATGTTTGACAGGTAGAAATAGTTTCAAAGGAAAGCAAAATTGTTGTTTTTATTGTATTCCAAGCATGTTTTTCCGCGGTCTGCGGAGTGACGCTCGCGGACCGCGTTCGTAATACCGAAGTAAGAATGAGAGTTGATCTGAAAGAGAGTGTCGGGGTGAAGGTAAGGAAAGGAATGCTCCGGTGGTTCGGGCATGTGGAAAGAATGCATGATGAAAGAATGACTAAACAGATATACAATGCAAAAGTGGATGGATGCAGAAGTCGTGGAAGGCCACGACACAACTTCCATGATCAAATTGATCGTGTACTAGCAGAAGGTGATGTCAGGAGCCTTAAGAACAGACGAGCGTGCATGACATGAGTTATGAATGTCAAAGAAGCAAGTGAGGTGTGTAAGAATAAGCCTAAACGGCGCTCTGTTGTTCGTGCCTACCCCGCAAGGGAACTGGCGTGAAGTTATGTATGTATGTTTTTCATATTTACTCACCTTTTAAACCTTCCCTGGACTTCTAAAAATAATTCAAAACCAAAATTAGCCAAATCAGTCCAGCCGTTCTCGAGTTGTAGAGAGATTAACGAACAGCAATTGATTTTTATATATATATATATCGATTTTCAACAAATTTCATTGAAATAGTTTAATTCTAAAGACCAAACAAATGGTCATTTTCGCGTATAGTATATATTGCCATTCATCACTGTCAATGTATTTTCAACGAATAATAACGAAAGTTCTTGTACTGTATATTCTGTCAAAAGTTTACATACTGTGGCAAGGTAAAGCGCCGCTATGATTATTTTATACGATGCGATCTAAGAGAGAGGAGGGGCTGAGGCGCGGGGGAAAAATGATCTTTGTCAAACGGTATTTTGTCCCTTAATAGAGGAATGAGTCAAAGTCAACTAGTCAACGTATTTGACTCGAAAAAAATCTCATTGAAAGTAGGTATTTTTAATCTTTCCGTAATAAAATGAAATCCAGAGAGGAAGGTTCTCAGAAAAATCTTGGGACCAACAGGAATAATAGTTAAAAATACGCTTTTATAGAAAATCCACTTAAAAAATAGAAAATAAATTTGAATTAAAAATAGTGTAAGAAAAAATTATTTTATTGTAAAAAAAGCGTGGGGTGCATGGTATCAATAGTTATAAATATTTTATGAACAGATATGAGTAGAAGTGTTATTTTGATAATATCCTGAAAAGCACCCCACGCTTTTTTTTACAATAAAATAATTTTTTCTTACACTATTTATTTTTCATTTTTTAGTGATTTAATTCCCTTCTCCGTGGAAACTTTGAAAAAAGAATTAAATACAGAGTGTATGATAAAATGGAACGTTATGTAAAAATAAGCTTTTTTAAAAAGATTTTTAAATACAAGCTTTTGAGATCCTGCATATCATGTAGCAGCAGAGTGCTAGCCAAGACAAGTAAAACGAGCCCAAACATGACGGGTTTATCTTGTTTAGTACAGGAGTTCCTATGGCCACCTTCCGACTCCATCATCAGATCAGCTCCATGGTACCATATTATTACATTGTCACGCGATATACACATACGTGCAAAATTTCAGCTCAATCGGAAACCGGGAAGTCGATCAAATTTAACTTGAAAGATTCCGTTACTAACATACGTATTAAGCTATTAAAAGCGTATTAAAATGAGATGGTAGCTGGAGGATCTTAACCAATTCCGAAATAGAAGACCTCACGGCCAAGCCCAACGTAATTGGGGAGATAAAATCTCACCGTCTCCGCTGGCTCGGTCATGTAGAACAGATGGAGGAGGATCGGGGAGTGAAAAAGCATACTTGGGGCGATCAGTCGGTCGGCGTCCGGTTGGTCGTCCCAAGTATCGCTAGGACAGAGTGGAAGCTGACCTGCGCGCTCTACAAGCCCACAACTGGCAAGATACTGGACTGTTTCGGAGGCCAAGACTCATTTTGGGTCTCTGAGTCAGCGGAGTTAGCTTTTTTGGTTTTTATAATAAAAGATTTTTCAGAATGTTCTACTACATAATTCAACTATACCAGGGTATACAAACTCTTTGCGGGTTTTTATGGACTTTTGACTTTATACAGAAAAAACATTGTGAAATGGAATGTCAATTCGTGAAAATATATTAACCATCGTCCCAAGTCCACAGAGGGTGAATCAAAAAGTTCTTGGAATCAATATTAAAAAATGCAAAAATATAAACAAAAATATTTTATTTTTCTACATACCTTCCCTCCAATGCAATGCATTTAGAATAAAGCTTTTCTAACTTCCTTATTCCTTGCAAAAAAAAAAATGTTTTTCTTGAGTCTCGAAAGCTTCCCTACGGCACCCCAACCATAAGCGCGTCATTATCGTGAAATGTAGTTCCATTAATTTCCTCTTTTAATTTTGGGAATAAGTGAAAATCACTAGGAGGTAAGTCCGGAGAATATGGTGGCGTTGAGCGCAACTTCCGATCGATTAGCGGGAGCGTTATCGTAAAGAAACAATACGCCCAGCGACAGTTTTCCACGTTTTTCTTTAATCGTTTCACGCACGTTCAAAATTAAATTTGCATAATAGGGTCCAGTAATCGTCTAGCTTTTTGGTAAGTAATCAATAAAAAGGATTCTTTCACTATCCTAAGACACTGAGGCTATAACTTTGCCAGCGGTAGGGGCAAATAAAAAAATGTAACGGAGGTTGAAGGCCGCCCAGAACGCGGGTCATCTTTAGAGCTTGATCTACCTCTTTTAAATTTAGCCACCCAGTACGCAATCGTAGAATAGGCTACAGCATCATCCCCTAATGTCTGCTGAATGTTCGAAAAAATTTCTTTCGTAGACATTTTTTTCAACCTAAGATATTTTATCATAGCACTTAACTCATTTTTATCCATAATTTAGCGTTTTTAGCAATTCGTTGCACAAAACAATTTATTACGTGCGAACTGACAAAAACAAGTGAAAGTTGGCATAAATATTGTGCGATTTTCAGTCTTTAATATGAATATCGAACTTTTCCCAAAAAGGTTATATATGCACTTCTAAGAACTTTTTGATTCACCAAGGTAGGTACAAGTTTTATCTATGGTTCAATTGTGTATATCCACGGAATATTTCCTCATAAAATCTAAGTTCTTGGTGTAGATTTAAAACATAGTTTGGAATATAACCTACAATATAATAAGAGGTACAAGGCCTCTATTCCTATAGATGTCGCTGTACCATGTAGATGCCAATTTTCAAAATCTAAGTTAATTGTAGGTTCGATAGATGTCGTTGTACGTTTGGCTCAAAATGCTGCATCGTGCTGACGTGTTCTTATTGTGTCAGTCGATGTTTCCTGGGTTGTAAATTGAAAGCATACTTACCTGGCGTAGGGGAAACCGTGATCATGAAGGCGGTTCCCCCAGGGCGAGGCCTCTCCATTGCACTGCGGTGGGGTTGACCCCTGCGATTACCCCTAATGTGGGTAACTCGGACGCGTAATTTTTGGTAGTGGGGACTGCGTACGCGCTGTCCCCTCCTTAAACTGTATTATAAGAAACCATTCACATTTAGGTTCAATATTGCAAATTTCATATTCGCGTTAATCGAGTTGTATGTAGGTCTTACATTACAATTTTTAAGAATAATATAAAAAATAAAGAAAGTAGAGAAGGTAAAATAAACATGTTATAGAAAATTATTTTCTACAACATGTTTATTTTATTTCTATTAGAAATCAATGACTAGCCTCAATATACTATTAGCATAAAATTTATATTTGTGTCGTTTGCTTGAAAAACGTTCAACTATCAATGAACTGATTCTTGATTATACCTAGGGATGCAACATCGCTCATAAAAAACATCGATTTTAGGATATCGATGTTTTCAAAAGCGAAATATCGATGTTAAAAATATCGACGTTTATGAACGATATATCGATGTTTTTTTGTAACCATTTACATAAGGTTTTGACGCTTGTTCCTACGATGCAAATGAAACATCGTTTTTTTTAACATCGATGTATCGCCCAAACCACCTTAGTACACCTTTCTTAATTCTTGCTTTCACTAACATCATCCTTTTATGCCGCTGTTACTCTATCTTTGCAATCTTTGCATCTCCATGCTCTCATTCTACTAAATACTATGTTTATTCTATTTATGTCTTTTCCCTTACCCACATTCACTACCGTACTTACTATTCAACAGAGTGGGCACACACTATCACATCCCTATCGCCATTTAAAATAAATGTACATCTAAGAAAAATGGTATTTTTAATAGAAATAAAAGAAATAGATATAATAATCAGCTTTTATGTTATAAAATTATTACTGGCAATAAGAAAAAATATGAAAAATAGAGCACAAGATGGCGCGTAACGTCTATGTACGATAAAACATCGTTCATAAAACATCGTTCTTGAACAACGATTTATCGTCGATGTTTTGGTTTCAACATCGATGTTAAAACATCGATTTTTATGAACGATACATCGATGTTTGGAAACATCGATGTTTTGTTTGCAGCCCTAATTATACCATTTGCTTATGTATACAGTACACAGATACTATATACCATCCAGTAGGGACACGCAAAATGGGTCCGTTTTCAGACAAGACGGCGGTTATGGACTCAAAGCTGAGGGTCTATGGAGTAAAAAGTCTTATAGTCATGGCTTCTGCTTCAATACCAATTATTCCACGTGGGTAAACAAACGCAGCATCTTGATCATTGGTCTAGACTCTAGAAGAATTAAAAGAGTTAATGTTAGATTAGTTTATGTGTTGATTGAGTATTGAATAAATGAGTAGAAATGCATTGGTGTTTTTTTTTAAATATTGAAGTTTTTAATTATTTATCTATATAAATAAATAAAATTGAAGTGTCTGTTTGCAATGTCAAAATATTTTTTTAAAGTGAAACTTCTATATAAACGGGGGGTCTTAGGATTTTTCTGTCACGAAAAAGCGTTACGGCCGCGTAGAGGAGCGGCATAAATTTAGACTAGACGTGTTGAGAGCCGGCATAATTTTAGAGTAGACTATGGATGCGTTTTTTGGTTCCGGATCTAATTCAGTTTTTTTGTTTGATAAAATAAAACATGTTTAAATAAAAAATGCATTAATTAAAATGTACCTAACCTAACCAAATCATAATTTGCAGTAAACCTGCGAACGGGCAGGTTTTGAAATTGGACAGGTACTTTAACAATCTGCCGTAAAACTTCAAGTTAAAATTTTGGTTGCCATTCGTTTTTCTACTTGTCCGGTGAAGTTTCACTTCTACTATATATCCCAGCACACATTTCGATTTTTTTTTATTGCAGGAGTTCAGCAGACAGGCAGACGGCCCACTTGATTGAAAGCGGTTACTATCGCCTATGGACATTTACAACACCAAAAGTGCTAAAAAGGCGCTTCTGCTCTCTTAGGGAGACTGGAACCTGGTCACTAATGCCGGAACACAACTCAAGGTTATTATGGCGACATATTTTAGACCAGGGGTGGAAGCCATCCAGTCGGGCAAATGCCCTACCACCTGGCTGTGGGTTGTTTTGTCGCCTCTTACGACAGTCCGCCCGGCCGCAGGAAATTGTATTCTTTCTCCGTTCCTGCACGGATAACTGCTTTTTCCTAAATGCATGTGAAAGTACTACAATTCTCCCGCTACTTTGTCCACGTTGGACAGAATAAGACTAATTTATTCGTCTCCTAACAACTTTAAATCATTCCCAAGAAATATCCCGTGAGATTCCCGAGATATAACGTACCTCAGATTTTAAGTCCAGGAATTTGCTATCGATTAGCGTTAACCGCATTGAAACCGATCCAGTTTTTACGTGAATCCCGAACAAACGGACAAAAACAAGAAATCTAAAACCGTTACTTATATAAAAAAAGAGACAGATAGAAAGGCAAAAATTTTAAAAATATGTTAAAATTTTTGCCTTTCTATCTGTCTCGATGTTCCGGCTAATCTCTGAAACGGCTGGACCGATTTTGACAGGACTTTCACTGAAAGATAGCTGGTGTCATAAGGGGTAATTTAGGCTACTTTTAAAATTAGGGTTCCGCGAACAGGATTCTAAGCGAATGAAGTCGCAGGCCCAGCTAGTACCTTTATGTATACATAGATAATACACTATCTACTTTATCCGTGCAGGAACGGAGAAAGAATACAATTTCCCGTGGCTCGGCGGCCTGTCGTAAGAGGCGACAAAACAACCCACAGGCAGGTGGTAGGGCATTTGCCCGACTGGATGGCTACCACCCCTGGTCTAGAATATGTCGCCCTAACAACCTTGAGTCGTGTTCCGGCATTAATGACCAGGTTCCAGTCTCCCTTAAGAGAGCAGCAGCGCATTTGTAGCACCTTTGGTGTTACAAATTTGCATAGGCGATGGTAACCGCTTTCCATCAAGTGGGTCGTCTGCCTGTGCGCTGAACTCCTGAAATAATAAAATAAATAAAAACTACAATGGATAAGTGGAAAAACGAATCGCAACGGACAAGTGGAAAAACTTCAATTGACAATTGACAAAATGAATCGCTACAAAATTTTAACTTGAAGTTTTACGGGTAGGTTTTTAAATTGGACAAGTACATTAACAATCTGCTCGCAAAACTTCAAGTTAAAATTTCGTTGCTAGGTAACGAGGTGCGAGTTCAAAATGTAAATACAATTTTAACGGTATTTGCCTCCAAAAGTTTTACACAAGTGTTAGTAATTTATCTATTTTTCATGTGCAGTATTATTTACCTGGTATAATAATAAGTATCAATGTCACAATTCATTTCCTTTTATTTATTTTGTCGGAGTATTTCAAAAGTATATTTAATTAATGAAGAAACTTATCTATAAATTGCCAATTTGCAAATTAAAGCCACATTTTGAACGTACATTTCATATTGTACAGTTCGTTGGGTGTCCCGTTTGAGTGAGTATAGTATCTTATTGTCTGCCTGTTACGCTTTCACGGACAAAAAACTACTGGACCTGGTTGAAATTCAGTATATATACACACATACACACACACACACACACACACACACACACACACACACACACACACACACACACACACACACACACACACACACACACACACACACACACACACATACACACACACACACACACACACACACACACACACACACACGATTAAAATAAAATTCTAGAACCCGATCCCAGAGCCACCTACCGGTTCTAATTGCGAATCTAAACCATTCCGGTACCCACTCAAACACACAAAAACAAAATCACCAAAATCGCTCCAGGTGATTAGGAGGATTCCAGAACCCGATCTCACCTACTGGTTCTAATTGTGAATCTAAACCATCCGGAAACCCACTCATCCCTACTCCGTGATGTTTGCTGGATGAGAGGTGACAACGGTAGACATCTAGCGGGGATAACTGATCGATTGATAGTTAAAATAAAAAAAATCGCGATGGACAGAGTAGAGAGGTGAAAAATAAGGAGTAATATTTTTTTTATTCTAAGTCATGACATAATAAGATTAAAAATCTTGCCAACAAAATTAAAGTTTCTAATTAACAAATAAAAAATACGGGTTGATCGTAGAGGGGTGAAAATTTAGGGTTCTATGTATTTTTTAATGCTGTATCCTAAAGAAATAAAATTTATCTAAAAATTAAAAAAAAATTAGGGGTGGACTACCCTTAACATTTAGGGGGATGAAAAATAGATGTTGTCCGATTCTCAGACCTACCCAATATGCACAAAAAATTTCATGAGAATCGGTCAAGCCATTTCGGAGAAGTATGGGAACGAATATTGTGACATGAGAATTTTATATATAAGATATACATATTTTTTATTTTACAATTTTTGGATCACTATCAGCTATTCACATTGAAATAATAACACATTAGTTATAGTGAGCTATTAACAAGTCACCACAGATAGAAATAAATTAAGATATCTAATCAGAGATCAGAGAACTAAAAACAAAGAGAAAAAAATTGCAATTTAAACATGAAAAATAAAATGTCTAACGTCCTAAGAAAAACTGCTCATTACACACTAAAATTCAAAATATAGATCATTGAGTTTATTTCTAAAGCCAGACACTGAGGTACCCGTTATATCCAAATCATAGCTGCGAATTGATTTATTGTAGGTAGTACAGTATAGTAGTAGTTTTGCGAGGTGGTAGGGCATTTGCCCGACTGGATATCCACCACCCCTGGTCTAAAGTATGACGGAAAGAGTGTCGAGGTGTTCCGGCATATGACCATTTTGTTAAGTAATTCAGGACAATCGAATTTGTAGCAACTTTGGTGTTGCAAATGTTCATAGGCGATGGTAACCGCTTTCCATCAAGTGGGCTGTCTGCCTGAGTGCTGATCTCCTGCAATAAAAAAAAAAAAAAGTACACAGTCGATACAGAAAACTATTTCGGCGATAGTTCGTGTAAACCGATTTCAAAGCAAAATAGGGACTATGACGGAAAGAGTGTCGAGGAGTACATATATATTTTGTTAAGTAATTCAGGACAATCGAATTTCTGTGAGTTTACAATACGAGCTAGGAAAGTTAAATCAGCGATTTCCCGGCGCTGTGCGAGTTTCAGACAATGGTGATTCTTCCATGATATACTAATATCTTTTAATTTGGAGTTGGTCCTAAAAGTTGGATATTTAATAAATTTTACTTGTATTTGTTCAATGCGTTTAATATATACATCATACCTTGGATTCCAGACTTGAGAAGCATATTCTAAAAGAGATCGAACATATGTAGAATATGGAACTTTGAATGTTTTATCCTGAGTAAAATCTTTCGAGAAACGCATGAGGAACCCTAGTGCTCTAGAAGCTTTGTTAGTAATAGCAGTAACATGCCTATCAAATAATAGTTTCGAATTGTATATAGCACCGAGAAATATATATATATATATATATATATATATATATATATCTGAATATATATAAATTATGTGTCACGTTGTTTGTCCGCGATGGACTCCTAAACTACTTGACCGATTTTAATCAAATTTGCACACCGTGTGCAGTTTGATACGACTTAAAAGATAGGATAGCTTACATTTGGACCCGATTCCAGCGCCACCTACTGAGGTGGCGCTGGAATCGGGTTCTAAATTTTATTTCTTCGGGGCAGAACAACGTCTGCCGGGACAGCTAGCATATATATATATATATATATATGCTAGCTATATATATATATTACACATAGACATAGATACATTTGATCCCCGAAAAAGTTTAGTTTATTTTATATTTATGTAAAGGTTAGCCCACAAAGTAGGGATAGCTTTTGTTTTTTTGTGATATCATTTTGGTCGTTTTCGTTATTTTTGTAGTTTACAGATGATAGACAAGACACACACACACAGAGAGAGAGAGAGAGAGAGAGATACTTGACACAGGCTACTGCTTTTTATCGCAAAAATAAACTAGAACGAGTTGAAAGTAGGGGTTAAAAGTTTGTATGGGAGACCAATAATTTTTCAAGTTTATAGATATAAAAATGCGTCATCCATATCAAAATGCGATAGTAACTCGGTCTGTCTACCTGTTAAGCTTTCACGGAAAATCTAATATCGGCTTGGCTGTTATTCTGTACTTACACATAAGTAGTTTTAATACCGAAAATGGACATAGATACTTCTCATCCCGAGAGATGTCATAGTTTACGATATAAAATGAAGTGAATCTTCCGGGGGCAAATAGCACTAACATAAAAATTTCCATACAATGTTACGCCTGCTCTTTAAACAAGAGGCACGCACTAGTATATGATGATGGCTTGTCAATCGAAGTGTTTATGGATTTTTTTAAAGTCTTCAAAGCATGGCAATACTATTCCATAAACTCGCTTCACTTTACATCCATAGAATTTTTAGAGTCGCTTAGCCTTCGGAGAGACTTTGCCTCTGCGCATTCTACCGCCTGTACAAGGGAGAGTGTTGCGAGCAACTCTTTGATTTGGTCAACGCCTCATTTTTATAACCGCATCGCTCGCCAACAACGGGATGTTCACCCCCATTGCCTGGAGCTCCCACGCTCAACTACGCAACGGTTCTCCAGAAGATTTATTCCGCGTACAACAATGATCCGGAGGGAACTTCCCGCCGAGGATTTCCGTCTACGCTACGACATGGGGTCGTTTAAGAAGGGCGTTATAAAATTTCTTAGAGGCCGGCAACGCGTTGGCAAAGTCCATAGGCGACGGTAAGCACCTTCCATCAAGTGGACCCTCCGTCTGTTTGACTGCTTTAGGCAGTTGAAAGAAATAAAATAAGTGTTTGGAATGAGTGTAGGGATGAAGGTAAGGAAAGGAATGCTCCGGTGGTTGAAGAATGCATGATGAAAGAATGACTAAACCGATATACAATGCAAAAGTGGATGGATGCAGAAGTCGTGAAAGGCCACGACACACCTTCCATGATCAAATTGATCGTGTACTAGCAGAAGGTGATATCAGGAGCCTATAGAACAGATGAGCGTGCATGACAAGAGCTATGAATATCAAAGAAGCAAGTGAGGTGTCTAAGAATAAACTGGCGTGAAGTTATGTATGTATCTTTGAAATGACATATAGTTGTACTTAACTTAGGTAAAATAAATCTTAGGATACTGTTATCCCGTTAGATGATGACGTTAGCGAAAAAGATGCGTTCGAATTTCAGAAGTGAAACATCTATATAAACGGGGGGTCCTAGGATTTTGCTGTCACGAAAAAGCATTACGGCCGCGTGGAGGAGCGTCATAAATTTAGTTTAGACTTGGTGAGAGGCGGCATAATTTTAAAGTATACTATAGATGCGTTTTTTTGGTTCCGAATCGAATTCAGTTTTTTTGTTTGATGAAATAAAATTTAGAATCACTTTCACCCCTTGTCAGACTTTGTTTCACTTCTACTGCGTGTGAACTGCACACACACACACACACTTTAATAATACCATACTAAATTGCTCCACTACGTCGATAAAGAAGGTTGCACTTCGATTAATATTTTCCAGTGAAAATGCTTTGGCAGCCTTTGGACCTCAACACGACATGTCCTGCCAACACAACTTTGGCGGCATGCTCTCCCTTCGGCTTTGCGTACTTGGACCTGCTTGTCCGTCTGTTTGGGAGGTCTAGTGACAGGTATCCATGCAGGCCAGACCATGACGTGGAGGAGTACGATTTCATAGTGGTCGGCGCTGGAGCAGCTGGATGCATTGTAGCGAACAGGCTTAGTGCATTTCCTGATTGGAGGGTTTGTATATTTAATTTTCAAATAAAACCCCTATTACACTAAATTTTAACGGTTTTAAAAGCGGTATTTTATTTGATTTTATTTAGACGTTTCGGCCGCTTTTAGTATTCGCACTGAAAACCAGTGTGAATACTAACCTCATTTGTCGAATTGCGGTATACAACTCCAAAAAAAACATCATTTTTTTAAATATTTGGCAAATAAACTTTCTTTTTAACCGACTTCAAAAAGGTTTCTCCCTTCGACTGTATCTAGACATACGATAGCGTGTCAAGCCAAGTTCAAGGATGTACCGTGTGTAATATTACACGAACCATTTGGAGCCACTTTTGACCCCTTATAACTCAAAAATTATTTCACATAAACATGTCAAATTTGGCTTATATATTGAGACCTGCGATATACATACGTGCTCCAAATTTCATAAACATACCTCAAATGGTTATTTAGATATTAACGTCCAAAAATCGTCACTTTTATCACTGACCGACCTATAGATCAAAACTCTAACCCAGTTCCAGATGACCTAGAAAGTTCAAATTTGGCATCCAGATAGATAATTAGCTGAATAGATGACGCGGCAGTCGCGTTTTTCAATTCATTAATAAATACCTACGTTGTCATAAACAACATGTCATTTGTTTTATTACTCCAGATCAGGTTGGCTTCGACTCATCTTTATGCTTTGCTGGGCAATTGTCTAGACTATATGGACTTAGTTTCTTTGTTATTATATGTAAAAAGCCGAATTAAGTTTTTGTCTAAGTAAAATAAAGCCACGGGGCAAACTCTAGTCAGACAATAAAACAGGATACTCGTTTATAAACCGTATTTATTTCGAGCGTACTTATATAAGAATGCCGATCTAATAGTTAAGTATATTATTTAATTATATATTATGATTCTCGCACAATATTTAGTCACCCCAGGGTGGTACTACGACAGGTGCATCGGACCAAAGCCGAAGTGAGAATCTGCACCCGACTACAGTCGGGGTGAAAACCTGTATCCGACGAAAGTCGAAGTCAGACTGTCTTTCTTTTTCTGCAGGGTTCAACTGAATAGCCGCAGATGGCCGTTTCAGCGACACCAGATTTGGTGGACTTCCCGACTCCGTAGGAGTGGAGGTGTTCCACCCGGAAGCAGCGTGCTCGAGGAGGCACCTCCAAAAAAGTAGCCTAACTTACTTCTTATAACATTAGCTACCTATCAGTGAAAGTCCCGTCAAAATCGATCCAGCCGTTTCAGAGGAACATCGAGTCAACAGACAGACATTGCTATCAGACACTTCAATTTTATAGATAGTACAATGACATGTTTGTGGTGGTTTACACCACTCCGTCGTATATTATCGACAATTTTGTTGAAATTAGCCCTTCCTACTTTCAGGTGCTACTTCTAGAAGCAGGCCCGGAAGAGCCGGATGTAAGCAAGGCACCAGCATTTGAGTATGTTACTCTAGCGTCCAGTATTGACTGGCAGTATAACACGCAACCTGATGGAAGGAGCTGCTTAGCCAGGGTGGGGCAAAAATGCTCATGGCCTCGGTACGAATCTATCACAACTATACGAATCTCTCTACAAACGGTTTACATTTTATTATTTGGTTTCCTAATCCTAAAAAAAACTGAGTCAAAAATGCGACATATGTCAAAAAGTACTCAACGAATCTTGATGCATGAAGCCTATTCTTATTGTTAGTATTTTTAGCTCTACCATTTTAAAGTTATAAAAAAATCGAAATGTGCTGGGACGCATAAAAGAAGTGAAACTTCAACGGACAAGTGGAAAAACGAATCGAAACAAAGTTTTAACTTGAAGTTTTACGGGCAGGTTTTCAAATTGGACAAGTACATTAACAATCTGCCGTTTAAAAAAAATATAATTTCTCTCAGCCGGTTAAATAGCGCTAAACGTTGCGCGCCATCTATCTATATTACAAAATTCTAAATATGCCGTGTCTGTACATAGAGCTTTACAAAAAAACAACTGGAATAGACTATAAACGATGGAGAACACGATGCATTTTTTTTTTAGATTTCTTGTCTGTTTGTTCAGGATTCACGTAAAAACTAATGAGACGATTTCGATGCGGTTTTCGCTAATTGACAGCTAATTGTTAGACTTAGGCTAGTGTGTACCGACATTGTGGTTAACCCGTGTTTAAAATAAAATAATAATAATAATAAGTACTGTATGCATAAACAGTGATTATTTTAACTGTTGGTTAAATGTCGGTGCAAACAAACATTAAACTCTGCGCTACATTTTATCCTAAAAAGTATCACACATTCATTATATAAAATTTGCTATCGATCAACGGAAGTCGCATTGAAATCGGTCCAGTAATTTTTACGTGAATCCCGAACAAACAGACAAGAAAATCTATAAAAAATTGAATCGTGTACTCCACCGTTTATATGTTAGTGTATTCCAGTTGTTTTATTTTAAATTGCTTAAATGTATAGACATGGCATGTTTTAATTTTTATAATATTACTAGCTGACCCAGCAAACTTCGTACCGCCTCAGAATCAATAAATAAAAAACGTTGATTTCTGAACGACGGGACGAACATCAAACGTTTGACATTCAAAACCAAAAAATGAGAAAAAACCGTGACTTTTAAATTTAATTTGATTTCCGAACGACATTTAAATTTAATTGATTTCCAAACGACGGGACGAACATCAAATGTTTGGCAGGTATGAATAGTTTATAATGGAAAGCGAAATTGTTGTTTTTATTATATTCCCAAACCAAAATTAGCCAAATCAGTCCAGCCATTCTCGAGTTTTAGCGAGACTAACGAACAGCAATTGATTTTAATGTATATATATATATATATATATATATATATATATATATATATATATATATATATATATATATATAAATTAATATATATATATATATATATATATATATATATATATATATATATATATATATATATATAAATTATATTTTAAAACTTAAATCAGTATTAAACTGGAGTCCTAATTAGCAGAGTGTGGTATGAGTTACATTTTTTACTGGATGATTGCCATTCCTTAAAATTCTTCTATGGATAAATATATCTATTCGAGTAGCCACGAGAACTGTCTCGTTTGGTGTCAGTCAAATCTATAAATTGTCTTTGCCTGGGGCCATCTATCAATTGCGTCATACGTTAACGGGGGTGACAAGAGGTGACGAAGTGTGACAAGGGGTGGGAGGGTCCTAAATTTAGTGATGTCATATTTCAAAATCAAATATATATATATATATATATATAATGAAATCAAACTAATTAAGGTACTGCTGTTTTAATTTGATAATTTCTTGATGTAAAATTGCAAAATATGTGACGTCACCCTGGGGAGAGAGGAATGTCACGAATGTGACAAGTATGAGCGAGGGGTCAAAAAATGGTGAAATTTGTGTGACTTGAAATAATAGAAAGCTTGATTGGTAAACTTGTTTTAATGAATAAACCTACTGAACGAACCCCGAACGCGCGGCGCGCAGGCCGGCGCGTGAGTTCCTACATACATGCGTACGTCACAAGGTTGCAGGATTAACTGAGTAGCTTGGCCGGCGGGCGGGTCGGGCGACCCGAACGCCGCGAGGGTGGAGCGGGGGCCCGCATCGGGGATACGATGTTCCCAACACGTACACTTCCAGCGCTTTTACATACTTGCCGCGCTATAGTCTCCCCCTCCAAGTCCTCGGACACCCCGGGAGAGGACTTGGCTTTGGAAGGCCTACCCCTCCTCCTACTCTGAATTACGGCAGAAACTCCTTGATATAAAGTGAGAGCACTAGCGTGGTACTTAGTAGTGTTTCCATTATTATCTACTACTTTATAGGTGGTAGGACTAACTAACTCAGCTATTTTGAACGGTCCCAGTCGTCTGGGCGTAAACTTACTAGTAACCCCTTTGTCAACATTACTGGAAACGTTTGCCGAAACCAAAACTAAATCACCAATTTTGTAGCTTGGTGCGGGTTGACGCCCCCTGTCGGCGTAAATCTTCCTCCGACGCTGTTGATTAGTGATTCGCGTAGCATCGCCCGTATCTATACGATGCAGCGCAAAAGAAGTTGGCTCTCCCCCTGGAGTAAAAATGTCCTCTTGATCATTCAGGAGTTCCGAGAGCCGTTGACGTTGATCCGATCCAAAATGGGAACCTACCTCTGGTTCAAATCTCATCGTAAAATATCGCGGTATATGACTAAAAGTATAACGAGAATTTTTAAAGTCAAGTACCACACCTGCGTCTAATAAAAAATTCATACCTAACAAGGTATCAGTTGCACCAGGCAAAATGATAAAAAGAGTGGGAACAACAGGCCCCTGCGGCACCCTTACATCCACCTTAGCTACATTTACTACAAGATTTTTACATGAACCATCAGCTAACTTAACACTAGTACACGTTTTATCGAACTTATGACCGTGTTTCACTAAATGTGCACGTAAACTTTCACTAGCAACCGATTGCTTTGCACCAGTATCAAACAACGCACTTCCACGAGCACCATAAATCTCCAATTCCACTACGGGTCTCTGACGCGGGTCAATGACCTCGCTTCCAATAGCGGCAATTGACTGGAAAGCGGAAAAAGAAGCAGACGATCCCTGTTTATTCTTACAAGTAGAGCAATTAGCTCGTATAACACCAGGCGTGCCGCATCCAAAGCATGTTACTGAAGGTGTCAAACTGTCTTCTTCTTTCTTAACGTTACCAGGAAACGACTTCTTAGATAACAGCTTCGGGCACTCCTCTTTCAAATGGCCGAATTGCTTACAATAATAGCAACGAGCTCTACTTGCTTTACTGGACGAAGCTGGTGGTACTGCTGGATATGCTGTGTCTACAATCGGAGTCACTGATTCCTTATTCTTTCTAAGCTGTGACTGCTGAGAGCTACGGCCTTCATCTAAAATATCTTCAATAGAACGGGCCTGTTCCAATAGCTCAGAGAAAGACATAAAAGATTTACGACATATCTTCTCCCTTATTCTCTTATGCAGTAGCCCATACACCATGTCGAGCTGAGCTTCCTGAGAGATAGCAGTCGACGGCAACTGTGCTAAAAATGCTCTTATTTTGCAGACGAAAATATCGGTAGGCTCATCGCCTTGTTCCCGTTCAAATATTTTCCGGTAAACCCTGTGTGGCGGCAAACGAGGACCATAAGTTTGCTTTAATAATTCTATGGCATCAGGCCAACTATTAACAGATGCTTTCACACCTTGCCACCAGGTTGCTGCAAGACCAGACAAAAGCATTGGTAAGCCTCGCAAGGCTATGTGATCTTCTATACCGACGCATTCCTTATATATTTCTATAGCGTCGACAAAAGCTAAAACGTCGCTCCCTTTTGCACCGTCGAAGCGCGATGAGCAATTTGCAAAGTTACCAGACAAGGCACTCGTAACAGGCGCAGGCGGTGAAGCTGGAGCGCGTATCAAAGACAAAAGATACGCCAAGTGTTGATCCGTCATAACTATTGGAGTTCCCGGTTGAACAGACGGCGCCGGCGACTGCGCAAACGGCGCAGCAGAGGTGGAGGCCCCGCTAGGGCCCGCAGTAGGCGGTGGAGGCGCGCCCGGCGGCACATGAGCCACGCCGGACGCGGACAAGAGAGTCTCAGACTCTCCAGCGATACCCCTATCCACAGAGGGTATATGCTGATCCATCCCGTCACTGGTTGCACCAGACCGTGTAAGCACCATAATGCCTAATCGGAAAACTCTATGTTTCCACGGTGATAAATTGTCCGATCACCAAGACAAACGGAAAACACAATATAGTTCAACACAAAATAATTGTTCATCGTAGCCTAAATAAACAATAACTTCAACTATAAAAGATAACTTGAAAATAAAGTTCTAAGTTCAAAACAGTCTGACACTAAAAGTCTTAAATTGGAAAACAACACTGTCTGTACACAAAACACAATGTTCCAATTAACGAAAAAAAGTCTTTGTATAAAATTATTCTTCCAAAATTATTCCAACTAGTAGGTAAGTACAGTCCTGTATAAATAAGTCCAAAAGTACTTACGGAACCATCGTACGTATGTACTTACATATATGAAAATAAACACTAATTTCTAGTTCTTTATACTTATAGTCACTTTATAGAAAACAATAAATTAAATTTAAATTAAAATGTCACGTAAAACAAACACAAATAAACATTTGAACCGTTTTAGGGTACCTAGGTTTATTCAAAGTACTAACTTAAGTTATAAACAAGTATGCAAAAGTACGAACACGTTTGAATAAAAACGGATGAGTCCGAACAAGTTCAAACAAGTCCAAACACGTCGAGCACTCACACTCGTACGAACGTGTATTTCACTCACAAGTCCTATAGAAACCTATTCAGAACACGTTAGGTCATTAGGTACTAAATCACGAACCTACAGTTTAGTTCTAGACTTACGATAGCCACCTAAACGTCGCGTTGAGTACTAACTCAGAACAAACGCGGAACAAACGTATCGGCACACACAGGTATCGCAAAGTTTATAACTAGAACACACTAAAACTGCTTTAAAACACTATATTTCGTGCCCCACGTTGGGCGCCAATTATTATAGCGGGCACTTGAAATAATAAAGCTTGATTGGTAAACTTGTTTTAATGAATAAACCTACTGAACGAACCCCGAACGCGCGGCGCGCAGGCCGGCGCGTGAGTTCCTACATACATGCGTACGTCACAAGGTTGCAGAATTAACTGAGTAGCTTGGCCGGCGGGCGGTCGGGCGACCCGAACGCCGCGAGGGTGGAGCGGGGGCCCGCATCGGGGATACGATGTTCCCAACACGTACACTTCCAGCGCTTTTACATACTTGCCGCGCTATAGCCCTGAATACCACGGAACTGAAGGTGAACAACATGTATCTTTCCTCCCTTACGTGGACAACCCAACTAAGATGCTCATAAAAGGCATGAATGAATTAGGACTTCCTTTTATTGATATCAACGGAGAATGTCGAGGGTGGTTTCATCTAACCAGCGACCTATTATAAATGAAAGAAACAATCTGATAGTTAAAACTAACGCTGAAGCAACTAAAATCCTCATAAATGAAAATAAAGTAGCGTATGGTGTAAAGTATATCAGAAATGGCAAAGAATTTATAGCGAAAGCTACAAAGGAAGTTATACTATGTGCTGGGGTTATAAACTCTCCTAAATTACTGTTGTTATCTGGTATTGGACCTGCAGACGATCTGCAGGACGCTGAGATTGAAGTAATTCAAGATCTAGCCGTAGGTAAAAATTTGCAAGATCATGTTACCTTTAGTAGCTATAATCTATATGTTCCTATTAATAACACTTTAGTAAATAGTGATGAGATTTTAAAAGACATCATTGACTATTCTAATGGGAAAAGACAAAATCCTATAGCCGGGGATGGAGTTGGAAAAGCAACGGGTTTTATAAAGACAGACAAAGATTTATCAGCTCCAGATATTCAATATCAATTCCAAAGTATTAGAATTGAAGAGTATACCAAAGACATGGTACAATATAGCAGAATAAATATATTACCCGTAGGTTATTACAACGGTATTGGTGTAAGAGTAATGAATTTGACACCAAAAAGTCGTGGATATCTAAAATTAAATACAACAAATCCACACGACAAGCCCATTATTTTTGGGAACTATTTAAAAGATCCTGAAGATTTTGTGCCTTTAGTGAAAGGTAGTGAGTTTATATTTAATTTGGAACATACTGAAGCTTTTAAGAAGGCTGGGGCAAAGTTTTATAAGAAACCGTTGAAGGCTTGCAAAGAATATCGATGGGGTACCAAAGATTATACCATTTGCTTAGCTAAACATTACACCGACACTACATACCATCTAGTAGGGACATGCAAAATGGGTCCTGATTCAGACAAAACAGCGGTGGTGGATCCAAAGTTGAGAGTCTATGGAGTGAAAAGTCTTAGAGTAATGGATTCTGCTGCAATACCAATTATTCCACGTGGTAATACAAATGCAGCGTCTATGTTAATGGGTGAAAGAGGTGTTCATTTTGTTATCAATCATTGGTCTAGACTCTAGAAGATTGTGATTGTGTTGAACACATATATTTACATTACTTGCGACTATAGCTTCTTTTCGATAAGCTTTTTTTTAGTTGTTTCCTTCCATATTATATTATTCTTGTTATCTTGCTGCTAGGCTGCTATACTTCATTTGTTAAACCACAAATCCTAATGAAATTCTTTACGCTATCCATTCGTTTATTTTGAATTCCAAAAACCGAATGTAGAAAGGAATCGTTATTGTTTGATTCCGGTATTTGCCTCTTTTTCATAGTTGATTATCTTCGAAACTATTAAGATCAAAACTACGTTTTAACGGTTTTAAGCGCGGTAATTTTTTAATTAAAAAAAAAAAAAAAAAAAAAAAAAAAATTACCGCGCTTAAAACCGTTAAAACGTAGTTTTATTATGTATACAAGTCGCGAAAACTTAAGAAAATATTATATTAAGATCAATTTGATATACATGAAGAAGTCCTGTAACTTCTACGGTTCTACAAAATAAAATAAATATTTATTTTCAATTGTTCCACGTGGCAATATAAACGCAGCATCTATGCTAATGGTTGAAAGAGGTGTTGATTTTGTTATTGATTATTGCATTAAAGAATAACATTCATGTTGAACCCACTTACATTCTTTACAGTTTCTTTTTGTTTTTCTATCCATCCATCCATCCATTTATCCATTCCATTCTGCCATGTTTGTCTGTCACACCACAAATCCTTACTTTGAAGGCAAGTTAAAACTTGCCTCCAAGAAGCTGGGAGTGCTAAACCAGTCCAAGCAGTACTTCTTCCGCGGCAATACCTTGTGCTTTACAAGGCCCAGGTGAAGCCGCATATGGAGTACTGTTCACACTTGTGCGCCGGGGCACCCGCCTACCAGCTAAATCCCCTGGACAGTATTCAACGTCCAGCCGCTCGCATTGTCGGCGATCCCATACTCGCAGAAGGCTTAGATGCGCTTGGCCTTGGGAGACCGCGTCTCTCTGCGTTTTCTATCTACTGTACAATAGGGAATGTTCCGAGGAACTGTTCAAAATGGTGACTTCGTCTTCTTTTTACCACCGCACCGCACGCCATTGGCTGGGCGGTCATCCCCACTTACTCAAGTAGCTTCGTTCTTGTACGCGACGGTTCTCTAGTATGTTTCTCTTGCGCACCGTAGGGATTTGGAATGAGCTGCCAGCCGTGGTTTTCTCACAGCGTTACAATATGGGGTTTTTTAAACAGGGTGTGATAACATTTCTTCGAGGCCAGCAGCGCGGTGCTGATCTGTAATGTTGCAAACGTCCATAGGCGACCGTAACCGCTTTCCATCAGGTGAGCCATCCGCCTGTCTGCTGTACTCCAGCTATATAAAAAAAAACCTAATATCATCTTTCACACGATCCTTGCATTTATGCACTTAGATGTAGGGTTACCACAATGACTCAAAATCGATATATTTTTTTAATGGTCGTAGTAGCAAATACGTAACTAATGACGTCATCTTTTTCGATCACTTAGCAGCGCTCACAACGACCCACGTTAAGAGGTGGGTCGACGTGGGCGTTGACCTTAGAGCATTAATTCTCTCTCTCTTGACATTGAAAAAGGCGCGATTTCCAAATCAACTAATGACATTTGTGTATTTCGTCGTTTATGAATGATATCAACGCCCCATAATCCGTTCCACTAGAGTTTATGATTGTAACGTCCGCAAGCAAGTGGAACGGGAAAAATAACCGTCGTGAACGTGGTCGTCGTGAGTTCTGGAATGTAGCCTTAATATAATGTTAATTTTCATACTAAATCACATTGAGCTAATTAAATATTTACATATATTGTATAAAATGTTTTTTCATATGAAATATTTTATTTAAATACATTTCAAAAGTTTTTATTTACAAAAAGTTCCACAGGAGAATACTTTTTGAAGGTACATACATATATATAACTTAAAATTTAAATTGACGTCCTATTCTATGTACACCGCTTCGCAACGAGTTACTACTGTTACGGAGAAGAAGCGGGAAGAAATTCTCCAGCAATATGTCTAGCTAAAGATTGTTTTTCTTTATATTTCTTATTCTATTTATATCTGAAGCTCTTTTAAGTTTTATACAGAATCATATTACTGAATTACTTTTTAAAGAATGAATGTAGTTGTAGCAAACAGTGTATACTCAGTAAGACAAAGACAATAAAATGACAGAAGAATATTATTATCATTATAATAATGCAAAAGTGGATGGATGCAGAAGTCGTGGAAGGCCACGACACAGCTTCCATGATCAAATTGATCGTATACTAGCGGAGGGTGATGTCAGGAGCCTTAAGAACAGACGAGCGTGCATGACAAGAGTTATGAATGTCAAAGAAACAAGTGAGGTGTGTAAGAATGGGCCTAAATGGCGCTCTGTTGTTCGTGCCTACCCCGCAAGGGAACTGGCGTGAAGTTATGTATTTATGTATGTATGTATTATAATAATGACGAGACATACTAAAAGTTACACTGCAACATATCTCCCTAAAATCCTTATATATTTGGCAAGATATATAAAATAATGTTAAATATAATAAAAGTGTTTTCATCGTTTCATTTCGTCGTTTCGCCCTCCTCGGAACCAATAGACAGCCGACGCTGTCGTCGGCTATATATTATATAGGCTAAATATTATATTAGAGAAAAAACCTGTAAGATAATATTATAACGGGTTGGTATTCGTAGTGTCAATAAATAAAACTGAAAAGCAATCTACTCAAAATTCTTATTATTTCTTGCCTCCAAAATCTAATATATATATATATATATATATATATATATATATATATATATATAATACACTCTAATGTCAAAAACCACAAAATCAGCCTCCTGTCACCTCTCCTCTCCTCTCCTCGCCTCTCCTTATATCATAAACTTAACGGCTTGGCTTGCCTGTCTTTTACGATATAATATTAATATATAAATAGGACATAGGTCCTCATAGGACAAATATTAAATCCGTCACTTAGTGGCTTTGAGGTGCCATACTTGACTGAGGCCAGAAATGCTTGGTCCTTGGCTTGCCCAACGCAAAGTTTACCCGTGGAACCGAAGTCGCAGAAGCTATGGGACGGGCCGCTCAGCAAACTAATACATGAGGACCTTTTGTCTTCCTGTGTTGGCGAAACTGGCCGAGCCCGTCTTTTAGCTTCCTCTAAATGGGAGTCAGGTTTGTGGCTCTAAGCTCTGCCCTCGGCGAATCTAGGCACTCTCTTGGATGACAGCGCTGGCAGAATGTCACGGCATGCTACACTCAATGACATTATCCGTCGGTCTCTTGTTACCGCCGGGGCACCAGCTGTTCTTGAACCAAATGGGCTGTGCCGCGACGATGGTAAGAGACCAGACGGGATGTCGTTGGTGCCATGGAAGATGGGACGGCCCCTAGTATGGGACGCAACTTGTGTCGATACTTTGGCGGCGTCCCATCTTCCAGACACAGCCGTGACAGCCGGGGCTGCTGCTGCACACCAGGAGGCCCTGAAATGTCGCAAATATGTGTCCATTGGTAGTGGGTACGTATTTGTGGCTTTCGGGGTCGAGACCCTGGGGCCGTGGGGGCCTGGAGCTCATCACCTCTATCGAGACCTCTCAACGCGTCTAATTGAGGTCTCGCGTGACCAAAAGGCTGGCTTGCACCTAGGACAACGCATCAGCGTTGCCATCCAACGCGGAAATGCGGCCAGCATTTTGGGCACGCTCCCCGCCGACAGCGATTTGGAGTCAATTTTTTATTTATAGATTTATATTATTTTGTAGGTGTAGCTTTATTTATAGTATAGTTTAGTTTATATATTTTTATATTAACAAATTCATTATCACTGGATATGAACGTATAAAAATCTAAATTAAAATATATTTTCTATTAAGAAATATTTATTGGAATACTCAATAATATAATCCAAGTGTGAAAATTATCGGCAGAGAAACATAAACATTGTATGTATATCCCCAAATTAAGCAAGTTACGCCTGTGTTATGGGTAATATACAACGGACTACTCTGGGGCCGATCCCAAACACCCAGACCATAGTAAATAACGGAGAAAATACGTTTCCGAAATTTACTATACCAGGAATCGAACCCGGAGCCTCTGCGTTGCAGTGAGGTAGGCCGGCAAAGGCTTAGCCCGCTCAACCACAGAGGCTGTCAAATTTATTAAAGTTAAATGAAATTTAAGTTTGTTGTGACAATACATACATGCAATTGTAGTAAGCCATCAGTAGTTTTCATTTATAATTTACTAGAGGTTGGCCGACGCTGTCCTGCCCTGAAAATACAAAAATCTAGAACCCGATCCCAGCGCCACCTACCGGTTCCAATTGTAAATATAAATATAAAAAATTTCATAAAAATCGGTAGTCGTTCTCAAGTTATGCGCGTAAATACATTTCTATGATTCATTTTTATACCTTTTAAACCTTCCCTGGACTTCCACAAATAATCCAAAATTACGCAAATTGCTTCAGCCGTTCTCGAGTTTTTGTCAGACTAACGAACAGAAATAATTTTTTATATATAGACTAGTTAAAAAAATAAATGGATGCAGAAGTCGTGGAAGGCCACGACACACCTTCCATGATCAAATTGATCGTGTACTAGCAGAAGGTGAGGTCAGGAGCCTTAAGAACAGACGAGCGTGCATGACAAGAGTTATGAATGTCAAAGAAGCAGGTGAGGTGTGTAGGAATAAGCCTAAATGGCGCTCTGTTATACGTGCCTACCCCGCAAGGGAACTGGCGTGAAGTTATGTATGTATGTAAAAAAATAAAGGACAAACATGTTAAAAACATATCGAAGTTTCCTCAGAACCTTCTGCATGTTAAGATGGTAGATGGATGCAATAATCTTTCTGAATCTCATTAATGACCAGTTTCTATATCTCAACTCATAAATCTGCATTACTATCAGTTAAATTTTGAGCTCCATATGAGTAATGTCAAAATTCAACCGATGATAATGCAAGTGAATGCATAGTTAGGTATAGGAATCGGCCATGAATGTCCATTTTTACCTTATTACTGGTTCAAATTTGACACTAGCAAGTAATGTCATATTTCTATCGATGGTAAGGCGAGTGAATGAATAGTGAGGTATAGGAACCGGCCATGAATGTCCATTTTTGCCTTATTAGGTACTGGTTCAAATTTGACATAAGCAAGTAATGTCAAATTTCTATCGATGGTAAGGCGAGTGAATGAATAGTGAGGTATAGGAACCGGCCATGTACGGTTTGTCACATCTGAGGATATTAAATAATTAGATGAAATAACTTTAACTATGATTTATTGATATTAACTTAATACTAGATATGATATGATATGATGTATGAGGAACACGTACGCGAGTCGCGGTGCTTTTACGTGAACTGTCGATAATAACGCGTGCTCGCGTAAATGCTGATTGTGCGTTCTGTACGGTTACACCGTACAGGCCATGAATGACCATTTTTACCTTATTACTGGTTCAAATTTGACATTAGCAAGTAATCTCAAATTTCTACCGATGGTAAGGCGAGTGAATAAATTATAAGATACCGAGCCATTATGGGTATCTATCTACATGTATGTTATCTGACACAAAAAAAGTTGGTGCTAAAGTACCTCAACTATTTAAAAAAAATAATTACATATAACAATATTTTTATTGCCTATTTCAAGAATAATTTGTGGAATTTTACAATTATTTTAAAATTCAGTATTTGGCTTATCTATCCAAATATATAAAAATCAATTGCTATTCGTTAGTCTTGCTAGTGCGGGTTACTCGAGAACGGCTGGACTGGTTTGGCTAATTTTAATTTTGAATTATTTGTGAAAGTCTAAGAAAGGTTTAAATGGTGAGTAAATAAGAAAAAAATGCTTGGAATATAGTAAAAACAACAATTTCGCATTCCCTTAGAAACTATTCGTAACTGTCAAACATTTGATGTTCGTCCCGTCGTTCAGAAATCAAATTATATTTAAAATTGAAGTTTTTTTTTAATTTTTTGGGTTTGAATGTAAAACGTTTGATGTTCATTCCGGTTAAATTTTGACCATATTTTTTACTAAAGTTCAAACATACATTTTTTATTTATTGATTCTGAGGCGGTACTAAGTTTGCCGGGTCAGCTAGTACTTAATATTATAAAGAGGTAAAGATTGTGAGTTTGTGACGTTGTAGAGGGTAATCTTTGGATGTACTAAACCCATTTAAAAAAATCTTTTATTGTTTGAAAGATACGTTAACAGGGAGTGTCATCCCTATTAATATTATAAATGCGAAAGTACTCTGTCTGTCTGTTCCGTTTTCACGTAAAAACTAGTGGACCGATTTGGCTGAAACTCAGTACATATATATATTTTCGATGCCGAGAAAGAACATGGGGTACTTTTTATCCCGGAAAATGGGATAGTTTCCGGGATAAAAGTATATTTGTCTCTCTGTTTGTTATCCTTTTATGGAAAGACTATTGGACCGATTTGGCTGATACTCGGTACATATGTAATTTGAATACCGAGGGTGGCCAAGGGATACTTTTCATCCCGGATACCGGGATAGATTTTGGGATAGATTTATGTAAAGTTTATCCCGGAAACTAGGATAGATTTTTTATTTGTGGTTTGCCATTTTCGCCATTTTGTTTATTTTGGTCAATTTGGTCGTTTAGGTAGTTTTGGTAGTTGTGGTAGTTTTGGCTGGTAGTTTTGCTATTTTCGGTAGTTTTGGTAGTTTCGGTTATTTTGGTAGTTGTGGTAGTTTTGGTAGTTGTGGTAGTTTTGGTTTGTAGATTTAGTAGTTTCGGTAGTTGTGGTAGTTTGGTAGTAGTGGTAGTATTGGTAGTTGTGGTAGTTTTGGTTTGTAGATTTGGTAGTTATGGTAGTTTTGATTGGTAGTTTTGGTAGTTTTGGTAGCTGTAGTAGTTTTGGTAGTTTTGTTTTGTAGATTTGGTAGTTTCGGTACATTTGGTAGTTGTGGTAGTTTTGGTTTGTAGATTTGGTAGTTATGGTAGTTTTGGTTGGTAGATTTGGTAGATTCGGTTATTTTGGTAGTTGTGGTAGTTTTGGTAGTTTT
Source organism: Dendrolimus kikuchii (assembly GCA_019925095.2). Classification (NCBI taxonomy): domain Eukaryota; kingdom Metazoa; phylum Arthropoda; class Insecta; order Lepidoptera; family Lasiocampidae; genus Dendrolimus; species Dendrolimus kikuchii. The sequence goes on along the minus strand of CM034409.1, from coordinate 13,222,551 downwards.
GGTAGCTGTAGTAGTTTTGGTAGTTTTGTTTTGTATATTTGGTAGTTTCGGTACATTTGGTAGTTGTGGTAGTTTTGGTTTGTAGATTTGGTAGTTTCAGTAGTTGTGTTAGTTTTGGTAATAGTGGTAGTATTGGTAGTTGTGGTTTGTAGATTTGGTAGTTATGGTAGTTTTGGTTGGTAGATTTGGTTATTTTGGTAGTTGTGGTAGTTTTGATAGTTGTGGTAATTTTCGTTTGTAGATTTGGTAGTTTTGGTAGGTCGATTTGGTATATTCGGTGGTTTTGGTAGTTGCGGTAGTTTTGATAGTTGTGGTAGTTTTGGTAGTTGTGGTAGTTTTGGTAGTTGTGGTAGTTTTGGTAGTTGTGGTGGTTTTGGTAGTTGTGGTGGTTTTGGTAGTTGTGGTAGTTTTGATTGGTAGATTTGGTAATTGTGGTAGTTTAGGTAGTTGTGGTAGTTTTGGTTGGTGGGTTTGGTAGATTTGGTAGTTTCGGTAGTTTTAGTACGTTTGGTAGTTTTGGTCGTTTGTGTAGTTTACACAATATTTAGTTATATAAATAAAACTAGAACGGGTTGAAATAGGGTATTAATGTTTGTATGGGGGACCAATCATTTATCAAGTTTATAGATATAAAAATTCATAATCTTTAAAAATATGCGACTTTCATACGATCTGTCTGTCTGAATACCGAAAATGGACATAGATACTATTCAACCCGGTAGATGGGATAGTTTGCGATATAAAATGAAGTAAATCTTCCGAGGGCAAATAGCACCAACATAAAAATACAATACAATATATCCTGTATTAACAACGCCTGCTCTTAAAACAAGAGGTACGCACTGGAGTTTGACGAGCGGCGAAGCCGCGGGGTACACTCTAGTAGGCTATATAACATGACGCTATGTACCCGGGGGGGCGGGACAGAGCGCGGGTGAAACCGCGCCGAGGCGCTAGTAATTCATACAAATGAATAAAATTTAAGTGTCTGTAATGTCAAAATAACAGCTTTTTACCAAATGCATGTGAAAGTACTAGAATTCGCCCGAGACTTCGTCCACATTTAACAGAATAAGACTAATTTACTCGTCTCCTAACAACTTGAAATCATTCCCAAGAAAAATCCCGTGGGCTTCCCGAGATATAATGTACCTAAGATTTTAAGTCCAGGAAATTGCTATCGATCAACGAAAACCGTTTTTACGTGAATCCCGAACAAACGGACAAACATAAAAAATCTAAAAACCGTTACTTATATAAAAAATCTATTTAAAATTTTTTGCTTGTCTGTCTGTCTCGATGGTCCTCTGAAACGGCAGGGCCGATTTTGACGGGACTTTCACTGATAAATAGCGGATGTCATAAGGAGTAACTTATGTTAGTTTTAAAATTAGGGTTCCACGAAGAAGATCCCACGCGAATGACGTTGCGGGCCCAGCTAGTATACATAGACCTTTATGTATACATAGATAATACAGTTTTTTTATATTTATTGATGCACAAAACAAATTACAATCATTACAAAACCTTACGACTAAAATATAAACAAAAATCTGGGTTGCAATCCACAAATAAGTGCATATGTAGGAATCTTGTTTGTTATTAGAAAGTAACCATATGACGGAAGTAGTCAATAACCGGATAGAGTAGTCTTTCATGTAGTAATCGGAAGTCGTATAACCGGATGTCAACGTAGAAGCATTTATTATTAAGCAAGCGGTTATCGGAAATGGAGTAACCGGATATTGGAAGTTAATACGTATGGAGGAAATTGGTTTTATGAAGAACTTCAGTTAGAAGTGGCGCCACAGCATTACCGGATATTGTCTGTTCTTGTTTGTTATAAAACTGGGTGTTCGGGCAGAGGAAGGGCAGTCTTTAACCAAGAGTATTGAACCGGCGGTCTACACCGACAGTCTACATTGACAGTCTTGGGCGAGAAGCACATAATATATTGTGGTCGATAATTTCTGCTTGATAATCGCAGTATTCTTGAAGGGCAAATTGCTGCTCGACACCTGACAAGCGTGGATACAACTCTTGGAGTTGTCTTAATATTTCTATGTACTAATGTGCGGTATTTAATATCGTAATTGTAATAATTCTTAGTGTAATAAACTTTGATTATAATATTTCAGATTATTATTATGTGTTATTCTCGGAGCGTCATTCGTTCGCTCCCGGCGTGAACCCGACACATACATAAAAATAGTACAGACTGAAAATGACTTACTTATAAAAAAATTTATTGCAGGACTTCAGCAGACAGGCAGACGACCCACTTGATGGAAAGCGGTTACCATCGCCTATGGACATTTGCAACACCAAAGGTGCTACAAATGCGCTGCTGCTCCTTTAAGGGAGACTGGAAACTGGCCAATATAACTAAATGTTATGATTGTTTGTTGTCAAGTTTATATTTACATACATACATACATACATAACTTCACGCCAGTTCCCTTGCGGGGTAGGCACGAACAATAGAGCGCCATTTAGGCTTATTCTTACACACCTCACTTGCTTCTTTAACATTCATAACTCTTGTAATGCACACTCGTCTGTTCTTAAGGCTCCTGACATCACCTTCTACTAGTACACGATCAATTTGATCATGGAAGGTGTGTCGTGGCCTTCCACGACTTCTGCATCCATCCACTTTTTCATTGTATATCTGTTTAGTCATTCTTTCATCATGCATTCTTTCCACATGCCCGAACCACCGGAGCATTCCTTTCCTTACCTTCACCCCGACACTCTCTTTCAGACCAACTCTCTTTCTTACTTCGGTATTACGAACGCGGTCCGCGAGCGTCACTCCGCAGATTTTGCGCAGTGCTCGCATCTCGACCGCGTTTACTCTACTTTCATGCTCTCTCTTCCATACCCAACTCTCGCATCCATACGTGAGCGTAGGTACCAGCACCGCGTTGTGTACGGCGAGCTGGGCCTTCTGGCTGAGTTTCTTAGCGCCTAGAAGTTTACCTAACGCTCCATTCACACGTTTATATTTAAATGGATTTATTTATCTTTATTTGGAAATAGCTACTATTATCTATTTTATAAATGTAATAAGAATCGAGGATATTGTTTAAAATTTATAATTGACATTGAAATAATTTTTGGATACCACCAGGTAACGATGTGCAAGTTCAATATTTGCCACCATCAATTTTACACAAGTGTTGGTAATTTATCTGTTTTTCATGTGTAGTATTTACCAAGTAGTACTTTTAGTACTAATTTCACAATTCATTTCTTTTTATTTATTTTGTCGAAGTATTTCAAAAGTATATTTAATTAATGAGTAATTTTGCCTATAAGTTGCGAATTTGCCAATTAATCACACATTTTGAACGTGCTTTTCATATTGTACAGTTGGTTGAGTTTCCCGTTTGGGTGAGTATAGTACCTTATTCCTATTAATATTATTGCTACGAGCCGCGAGGCTCTAATTAAAATGCCGTTAGAATTACTATAAAGTCTATTAGAACTATACAAACACGCATAAAACGGGTACAAATATAACCACACACACCGGTCCAAACGTAATACAGAAGGTTAATTCAATAAAACGCGCAAACTCCGTCACTTATTAATTCCTCCCGCAATCGGGCCATTGCTTTATACTGCACAGATGCAATATGTCCGCCCGGCCACGTGGACTGAATTTCCTAGAATCAGCTTGTACTTTAAATCCGTAACACCTGGCTAATGATTACAATACAACAATGGGCCGTATGGCAATAAGTAAACAAACCATACAATAATTACTGGACCGATTTGACTGAAACTCAGTATATATGTATTTCGATGCCGAGGATGCACATAGGATACTTTTTAACGCGAAAATTGGGAGAGTTTCCGGTAAAAAATTTATTTGTCTATTTGTTTCTTATGTAAGTATACCGAAGTAAGAAAGAGAGTTGATCTGAAAGAAAGTGTCGGGGTGAAGGTAAGGAAAGGAATGCTCCGGTGGTTCGGGCATGTGGAAAGAATGCATGATGAAAGAATGACTAAACAGATATACAATGCAAAAGTGGATGGATGCAGAAGTCGTGGAAGGCCACGACACACCTTCCATGATCAAATTGATCGTGTACTAGCGGAGGGTGATGTCAGGAGCTTTAAGAACAAACGAGCGTGCATGACAAGAGTTATGAATGCCAAAGAAGCAAGTGAGGTGTGTAAGAATGGGCCTAAATGGCGCTCTGTTGTTCGTGCCTACCCCGCAAGGGAACTGGCGTGAAGTTATGTATGTATGTTTCTTATGCTTTTATGGAAAAACTGTTTCACCGATTTGACTGAAATTTGGTATATATGTAATTTTAGAAAGAAAGAAAGAAAAAATATTTATTTAGGACAAAATACAAAAAGTCTTATATGATAATATATGTAACAATTAATTGTGATGTCCCAAAAAGGCTCTTGCTCAGCATATTGCTAGTTTCGCAACCAGCGCTGATCGTCCGCAAGTACCTGTAAGTGATGCCACGGCTTAGCTCCACAAAGCAAATTAAAACAATAAACATTCGTTATAAAATTATGCAAAATAAATTACTAGTTTATATGAACATTGTTCTAATTACATACATACATACATACATAACTTCACGCCAGTTCCCTTGCGGGGTAGGCACGAACAACAGAGCGCCATTTAGGCCCATTCTTACACACCTCACTTGCTTCTTTGGCATTCATAACTCTTGTCATGCACGCTCGTTTGTTCTTAAAGCTCCTGACATCACCCTCCGCTAGTACACGATCAATTTGATCATGGAAGGTGTGTCGTGGCCTTCCACGACTTCTGCATCCATCCACTTTTGCATTGTATATCTGTTTAGTCATTCTTTCATCATGCATTCTTTCCACATGCCCGAACCACCGGAGCAATAATACAATAATTACAAATAAACGAAAACAAAAATTAATACCGAGGGTGGCCATGCGATACTTTTCATCCCTCATAATGGGATAGATTTATGTAAAGGTTACCAGAAAGTAGGATAGGTTCATCATTTTGATCATTTTGGCCAATTTGGTCATTTTGGTTATTTTGGTCATTTTCGTCATTTTAGCCATTTTGCTCATTTTCGTCATTTTAACTAATTTGGTCATTTTGGTCATTTTGGCCATTTTGGTCATTTACGTCATTTTGACTAATTTGGTCATTTTGGTCATCTTGGTCACTTTAGTTATTTTGGCCAATTAGGTAATTTAGATCAATTTGGTCAATATGATCACTTTGGTCCTTTTAACCAATTTGGTCATTTTGGTTATTTTGGTCAATTTTGGTTAATTTGGTTATTTTGGTTATTTTGGTCGTTTTAGTTATTTTGGTCATTTTGGTAATTTTGGTCAATTTGGTCATTTTTGTAGTTTACACATAGATAGACGGGGGGGATAGATAAATAAATAAAATTTGAACGGGTTGAAATAGAGGTTGAAAGTTTGTATGCTAGACCAATCATTTCTCAAGTTTATAGATATAAAAAATTATCATCTATAAAAAATGCGATAGTAACTCGACCTGTCTGATAATCCTTCACGGAAAAACTACTAGGAGTACTGGATTGGTTTTGCTGTAATTGTGTTTAAATCTTTTTTTTTTTTTAATCGGCAGACAAACACACACCTTGTATATCCCCAAATTAAGCAAGTTACGCTTGTGTTATGGGTAATATACAACGGACTACTCTGGGGCCGATCCCAGACACCCAGACAATAGTAAATAACGGAGAAAAGACGTTTTCCTAAATTTAATATACCAGGAATCAAACCCGGAGCCTCTGCGTTGCAGTGAGGTAGGCCGGCAAAGGCTTAGCCCGCTCAACCACAGACGCCGTCTATTTCCATTTTCTGTATTAAATCTAGTTTTAATACAGAAAATGGACATTAATATTTATCATCCTGGGAAATGGGATAGTTCACGATATAAAATGAAGTAAATCTTCCGGGGTTAAAAAGCACTAACATGAAAATTTAATACAATGTAACTCTTTTTTTTTTAAGGCGGGGGAAATGCTATTTACGCACAGTACTGGGTCTTTTGCAAGAGATTAGACCATAGTTGATCATGAGGGCTTTCCCCTTTGACAAGGGGCAATTCGAACAATAATCAAGCCAGCTTGTGTGGAGACCCAAAGAAGTTGCTCGGGCAACAACCACTACCCACCCTAAACCCTCCTGCCATGTGACCCGCGCTTTTTATGAAGGAAAGGCTGAGACTTAGAACGTAGTTACGCCCAGTCCGATCCAGCGCAAAAAGTGCCTGAATGTGCCCCGGGAAGAGCACATTCACTTCGTCAGCGAGGCTGATGAATCCTTTACTCCCTTGATAGCTAAAGGCCCCCCGAAGCGGTATTGTTCAGGGTGGGAAGTCATGCGCATACCTGCGTCTGCGGATGCCAGCCAACCGCCGGCGTCCGCGAGTCGCATTAGTACGCGCAGTAGTACTTCTCTCCCTGTCTCGTTCGGCGGCCTCTTTGAGAGACATTACCGTCTCGCAAAAAGTAACCGCCGCCCCCCAGGTATCGCTGCTATGCAGCATGGCTTTCACCAGACTGCAGAGCGAGTCGATCGCTCCTACTTGTGTCTCGAGTTCGAAACGCTGCGGCGTCCATGTCGCGCACTCGATTAGCCTGTGAAACGCCGTGTCGGGTGCGCCGCACTGGCGGCATTCCGGGGAAGGCAAGCAGCCCACAAAGCGACACAGATACTTATCGAAACACCAGTGTCCGGGAAGTATCTGTGTCGTCCTAATACAATGTAAACTGTATTAACGCTTGTTGTTTAGACAATAGGCACGCACTAGAGTTAGAACCGCGGCACAGCCGCGGGGTAAACTCCAGTTATCTATATATTAATACGTGAAGTAAAAACACAGTGTTGCGGACTGAGAACACCCCCCTGCTCCGCCCGCCGGAGCACACCTACTCTCCGCGCCCCGCAAACCGCCGACGCCCATAGCTCGCACAATTAGGGATGCAACATCGCTCATAAAAAACATCGATGTTAGGATATCGATGTTTTCAAAAGCGAAATATCGATGTTAAAAATATCGACGTTTATGAACGATATATCGATGTTTTTTTATCACCATTTACATAAGCTTTTGACGCTTGTTCCTGCGATGCAAATGAAACATCTTTTTTTTGTATTCTTGCTTTCACTAACATCATGCTTTTATGCCGCTGTTACTCCATCTTTGCAATCTTTGCATCTCAATGCTCTCATACTACTAAATACTATGTTTATTCTATTTATATGTCTTTTCCCTTACCCACATTCACTACCGTACTTACCGTACTATTCAACAGCGTGGGCATACAGTAATACATCCCTATCACCATTTAAAATAAATGTACAACTAAGAAAAATAGTTATTTTAATAGAAATGAAAGAAATAGATATAATAATCAACTTTTATATTATAAATTATTACTGGCAATAAGAAAAAATATGAAAAATAGAGCGCAAGATGGCGCGTTACGTCTATGTACGATAAAACATCATTCATAAAACATCGTTCTTGAACAACGATGTATGGTCGATGTTTTGGTTTCAACATCGATGTTAAAACATCGATTTTTATGAACGATACATCGATGTTTGGAAACATCGATGTTTTGTTTTCATCCCTACGCACAATTAGCAGTTAGGCGTCGGACGGAACGCGGAATATAGAAGCGACCTTGGAGGCCGGAAGGAACCACTCTCACTCGACTCTCTCGCGCACTTACTTGCTCATTAGTAATAGCACCAATACGTACTTTCTGTATTTATTTCTTCTATGTATAGTTTAATTGTAAATAGCGTTAATAATAATCATACAGTCCAGTCTATATCGAGTTTCATTATAAAAGAAGCAACTGCTACTGATACACAGCAAAAACTTTGTACCTCTTTTTACGAAAATTGACTAAAAAGGACTATGAAATTTCGCATACTTTCAGTTTATATAGAGAAGGAGTGAAGAATGCTAATGTTTTTTTAATTATGTATGAAATATACAATAAATCAATAAAATAAACATTACACATACTAAGTACCACGTATTTGACACACACGCATGTATACACTTTTTTTATTGTTAACGTCAAATCAACAGTTTAGCCTTGGCAAAATCTTTGATTATAGAAGTATAGCCTTTGACATTAATTATTATGGTTAATCTTCGACCACAGGCGACCTCTAGTGGCGACCTATTGTATGAATTAAAAGGTGATGTTAGAAATTTAGAATCGCTTCCACCGCTTGTCACAGTTTGTTTCGCTTCTACTGCGTGTGAACTGAACAGTGCATACACGCACGTTTTTAATACCATACTAAATTGCTCTACTACGGCGACAAAAAAGTTGCAGTTCGATTAATAATTTCCAGTGAAAATGCTTTGGGAGCCTTTGGATCTCAACACGACATGTCCTGCCAACACAACCTTGACGGCATGCTCCCCCTTCGGCTTTGCGTACTTAGATCTGCTGGTCCGTCTGTTCGGGAGGTCTAGCGACAGGTATCCATGCCGGCCAGACCATGACGTGGAGGAGTACGATTTCATAGTGGTCGGCGCTGGAGCAGCTGGATGCATTGTAGCGAACAGGCTTAGTGCATTTCCTGATTTGAGGGTTTGTATATTTAATTTTAAAATAAAACCCCTATTACACTAAGTTTTACGGTTTTACGAGTAAGCGCGTCATTTTATTTGATATTTATTTCGACGTTTCGGCCGCTTTTAAAATAATACATCTTATAGCGCGGCGAGAGCACTCGTGCGCAGGGCCTCACACTTTCTCGGTCCCTTCAGGCTGTGCGGAAATACAACACGTTACAGTATCCGTGTTACCACTGCGGCGCCCCTACACCCCCGGCGCTTGGCTCGCATATCGCGGTCTCCCGCCATTCTATGATTCTAATGGACTATGAAACCTCGTAATGAATGCTCATATATAGAGCACACGCGCTGGCCTGCGCGCCAGGCGGTAACATCGATATATTTGTTTTATTGCTAAGTGTAGAAGCGTATCTAAATAAATGTAGGTAATGTTACATTATCAATCATTAAATAATTTACTTCCAAACAAGTCTTTAATTATTATCAGTGCTCGCTATAGTGTACCTATATACTAAGAGATGGGCACTGAAACCCAGCGTTGAATGCCAACCTCATTTATCAAATTGCGGCATACAACTCCAAAAAAATGTTTTTTAAAATATTGTGCAGATAAACTTTTTTTTGAAACGACTTCAAAAAGGTTTCTCCCTTCGACTGTATCTAGACACATGGTAGTGTGTCAAGCCAAGTTCAAGCATGACGAACATTACCGTGTGTAATAAATATTACACGAACCACTTGGAGCCACTTTTGACCCCCTCATAACTCAAAAACTATTTCGGATAAACATGTCAAATTTTTACCTCATATCTCAATGACTTGCGAGATAGATATGTACTCCAAATTTCATATACACAGCTCAAATTGTTATTTAGATATTAACGTCCAAAAATCGTCATTTTTATCACTGACTGACCTATAGATCAAAACTCTAACCCAGTTCCAGATGAACTTGAAAGTTCGAATTTGGCATCCAGATAGGTAATTAGCTAAATAGATGACGCGGCAGTCGCGTTTTTCAATTAATTAATAAATACCTACGTTGTCATCAACAACATGTCATTCGTTTTATTACTTCAAATCAGGTTGGCTTCGACTCGTCTTTATGCTTTGCTGGGCAATTGTCTAGACTATATGGACTTAGTTTTTTTGTTAATGCATGTAAAAAGCCGAATTAAGTTTTTGTCTAAGTAAAATAAAGCCGCGGGGCAAACTCTAGTTAGACAATAAAACAGGATACTCGTTTATAAACCGTATTTATATCGAGCGTACTTATTTAAGAATGCCGATCTAATAATTAAGTATATTTAATCATAGATTATGATTCTCGCACAATATTTAGTCACCCCAGGGTGCTACTATGACAGGTACATCGGACCAAAGCGGAGGTGAGAATCTGCACCCGACGAAAGTCGAAGTCAGACTGTCTCTCTTTTTCTGCAGGATCCAGCTGAATAGCCGCAGATCCCGACTCCGTAGGAGTGGAGGTGTTCCACCCGAAAGCAGCGTGCTCGAGGAGGCACCTCTTGTGAGGTTCGAACTCGGCTCGACCGCTGCAGGGGGGAAATAACTCTATTGGACTAAGCACTGTCTCGTTGTTCCGTCCGCATGCTTTTATATTTGAGCGATGACGGAACTAGTCGAGTACTGGGATAATCGATACCAACTACCCTCTAGCATTATCTATTCAGTAACATAACATTAGCAACTAGCTGTGCCCGCGATTTCGTCCACGTGATTTTTTTTGCGAAATCCTAAAAAAAGTAGCCTAACTTTTATTATAATATTAGCTACCTGTCAGTGAAAGTCCCGTCAAAATCGATCCAGCCGTTTCAGAGGTTAATCGGAACATCCAGACAACAGACAGACATTGCAATCAGACACTTAAATTTTATGGATAGTACAATGACCTAACACATGTTTATGGTGGTTTACACCACTCCGTCTTATATTATCGGCAATTTTGTTGAAATTAGCCCTTCCTACTTTCAGGTGCTACTTCTAGAAGCTGGTCCGGAAGAGCCGGATGTAAGCAAGGCACCAGCATTTGAGTCTTCTATACCAGGGTCAAATGTTGACTGGCAGTATAACACGCAACCTGATGGAAGGAGCTGCTTAGCCAGGGTGGGACAAAAATGCTCATGGCCTCGGTACGAACCTATTACAACTATACGAATCTCCCTACAAACGGTTTAAAATTTTAATATTTGGTTTGGTTCATCACCCACCCAGTGAACTATGTAACTCGTCACGTAGCCATACTACGTGACCAATTTATTACTACCAAAGTTTTAACTTGAAGTTTTACGGGCAGGTTTTCAAATTGGATAAGTACATTAACAATCTGCCCGTAAAACTTCAAGTTAAAACTTTGTTGCGATTCGTTTATCCACTTGTCCGTTGAAGTTTCACTTCTACTGTGTCCCAGCACACATTTCGATTTTTCGCAGGTTTACTGCAAATTATGATTTGGTTAGGTTAGGTACATTTTAATTAATGCATTCGATAGGTTCATATTTTAGGCTTTATGTATAATCCAATTTTATCAGTAGTTTAGGTACACGGGATAGTTTAATGCAGGGACTTAAGAGCAACTAAACCACTTGAAAAAGGCTATTATAGAAATAAATATATTCATATCCAAAAGTTTTTATTCAAACAGTTCACTTTGATTATCTGAACTAAAAACATTAATATATTTAATTATTTCTTTATTAGGAATTAAAGATGCAGCTAACAGAATATAGACAAAATTAATATCTTAATTATGAGAATAAAGAGTTATCTATAATATTACTAGCGGCCCGGCGCGGATTCACCCGTGGTCTGTCCCGCTCCCGTGGTATAAAGCGTCGCCTATGACACTCCCAATCCAACAGTAAAATAATTTTTAAAATCGGTTTAGTAGATCCCGAGATTAGCCCCTACAACGTCACAAACTTACAAACTTTACCTCTCTCCGACCGAAGCATCTGCTTTAAACGATATTCAGTTTTTTTACATCCTCTTTAACGATATTTGCAGCACGCATTCTGTCAACTATGTCAAACGTCATAAGGTTACATTAAAAAGTTTATATTGTCCAAAGCGCTAAGGTTAAATTAGAAATAATTTTATATGATGGTTAAGTATTCTTAAATTTTCTAATTATCCTTCACACAACTTACATCTTATCGGTCACGATCATATATAATTATTTTAGGTACTTTATTTCAATACAATTGTGCCGTTGATAAGAAAATATAAAAAACATAGTGTAAAAATATCTCCGAAAATGATTCAAAATCCATCTCTTTGTCCAACAATATGCTACAATTGGATCCGTAGGAAGTCTAAAACGTAATATAAACTAGTTTAAGAAAACCGGACACACAAACATTACATGTCTGTTTTCTATAGATTTTTTCAATTATTCATATTTCATATATAAAAAAAATCGTAACAAAAGTCCCCAAATTTTGGAAAATAAGTCACACTTCTCACCTGACAACATCAATCAATTCGATAACCTTGAAAATGTCGAAATTAAATTTCACGTTTTTACAAAGAAATCACGAGCAAAGTGTTAAGTTTTCCGATTAAATGACATCTTATCCTTATCATTTCCCGTTTTAAAATAGTTCCGACACATTTGAATAGCGCAGGCCGGCATAACTACTTTTTTTGCGAGAGCTCTAACCAGTAAAGTAATCGAAACGACACTAACAGGCGTGGGAAGCCACTGAAGCCAGTGCACCAATTTTGGTGCACTGTTTTTGGGCCGTTTTTGTGCAATTGATGCGTGATCTAGACGTTTATATGATCTAAGGTCCCAGCACACATTTCGATTTTTCGCAGGTTTACTGCAAATTATGATTTGGTTAGGTTAGGTACATTTTAATTAATGCATTTTTTATTTAAACATTTTATTTTATCAAATAAAAAAACTGAATTCGATCCGGAACCAATAAAAACATGGATAGTCTACTCTAACATTGCCGCCTCTCACAACGTCTAGTCTCAATTTATGCCGCTCTTCCACGCGGCCGTAACGCTTTTTCGTGACATAAAAATCCTAAGGCCCCGTCTATATAGAAGTTTCACTTCAAAAAAATGTCACAAGGACGGTGGAGGGGTCAAAAAATTACGAAATTCGTGTGGCGTTATTTGTGGTGGGCCCGTAATGTAACATTATTCTGGTCTAGAAGGTGAATTAGTAATTATATGATCTTGGCAGCAAAATATATAAAACTAAATCGCTATCGCATTTCAATCAGGGGTAAAACAATGGGCGGCACTACTTCTGTGAATTCTTTGGCTTACGTGAGAGGAAACAGATTGGACTTCGATACTTGGGCAGAGATGGGTAACCATGGATGGAGTTACAAAGAGGTACAAATCAAAATTTTAAATCCATACTGAAACATAAATGCTTGTTTTTCGGCGTTTCCATTCCGTAAATGCTCAACAGCTCTTAATCTTAACCCGCAATTTTGGTCCACTGTTATTGTATATGAAAGTTATTTTAAAGTTTTATAGAAAGGAAATAAATAATTAAAATTAAACAGAAAAAATAACTGAAATTGTCATCCCTAGTATTCTTGTGGAGTTTTTATGGTTAATTATACAACTGGAGATAAGTATTTTGGAAGTCCTTAAGTATTTTGTAGATATTTCCAATAGCAAATACTGGGGCTAGGTATACATATTATATAAATACTAGTGATGTGCTGATTATGACTTTGGCCGACTAGCCGATTAGTCGATTGTAAAGAGGCCGACTAATCGGCTAAGCCGATCACGGTTTCGGGCATTTCCGTGACGCTACGTTTATAGCTGACTAGCTGTGCCCGCGACGTCGTCCACGTGGAGTTTGTTTTCAAAACCCCCCGATTTTAAAACATTCTTCATTCGTGCTCCGCACCTATTGGTCTTGGCGTGATGATATGTAGCCTTCCTCGATAAATGGGCTATCTAACACTGAAATAATTTTTCAAATCAGACCAGTAATTCCTGAGATTAGCGCGTTCAAACAAACAAATTCTTCAGCTTTATATATTAGTATAAGATTCGCGCGCATATCGCAACTTGTTTTGTTTACTTCGCATTGTTTTTTGATTTTTACTTTTGTACGGGTCAGGGCGGTGTTTTATGTAAAAATAAAAAAAATATTTTTGTTTAAAGATAATACTGTTATTGTTCATTAAAGTGAAATAGCTCAATTAAAATTTAATCATATCAAAAAGAAAGTATCATGTATGGATTACAATGTAATAGTAAAGTATGGATTGTTAACTACAAAGTAAGAAGCCGGATAGTCGGCAGTCTTTGCCGAATAGTCGCCGACTACGGCAGTGGCCGGATAGTCGGCTTTACGGACTAGTCGGCACATCTCTAATAAATACATATTACAGAAATATTTTAAAAGAATAGAAAAATAGTATAACACTTGTTAATCCTCAACTAATAATTTAAATTGAATTTTTTCAGATACTTCCATATTTTAAGAAATCAGAACAAAACCATAACATTGGATTATTAAGCCCTAAATTCCACGGAACTGAAGGTGAACAACATATATCTTTCCTCCCTTACGTGGACAGCCCAACTAAGATGCTCATAAAAGGCATACACGAACTGGGACTTCCTGTTATTGATATCAACGGAGAATATCAAGAAGGAGTAATGAATTTACAAGCGTTTAGTAAAAATGGCGAAAGGGTTTCATCTAACCACGCATTTATACGACCTATTATAAATGAAAGAAACAATCTGATAGTTAAAACTAACGCTGAAGCAACTAAAATTCTCATAAATGAGAATAAAGTAGCTTATGGTGTAAAATATATCAGAAATGGCAAAGAATTTATAGCGAAAGCTACAAAGGAAGTTATACTATGTGGTGGGGTTATAAACTCTCCTAAATTACTGTTGTTATCTGGTATTGGACCTGCAGACGATCTAAAGGACGCTGGGATTGACGAAATTCAAGATCTACCAGTGGGTAAAAATCTACAGGATCATCCTACGTTTTACGGTTTTTTGATAACTATTCCTAATAACAACACTTTAGTAAGTAACGATGAAATTTTAAAGGATATAAATGACTATTTTAATGGTAATAGACAAAATCCTATAGCCGGAGATGGGCTCGCAAAAGCAACGAGTTTTATAAAGACGGACAAAAATTTACCAGCTCCAAATGTTCAATATCATTTCCAAGATATTAGAATCGAAGAGTTTATCAAAGACATAAAACAATATATCAGAATAAACCCATTACCCGTATCTTATTACAACAGTATTGGTGTAAGAGTAATGAATTTGACACCAAAAAGTCGTGGATATCTAAAATTAAATACAACAAATCCACACGACAAGCCCATTATTTTTGGGAATTATTTAAAAGATCCTGAAGATTTTGTGGCTTTAGTGAAAGGTAGTGAGTTTATATTTAATTTGGAACATACTGAAGCTTTTAAGAAGGCTGGGGCAAAGTTTTATAAGGAACCGTTGGAAGCTTGCAAAGAATATCAATGGGGTTCCAAAGATTATACCATTTGTTTAGCTCGACAGTATACCGATACTTCACACCATCAAGTAGGAACATGCAAAATGGGTCCTGATTCAGACAAAACAGCGGTGGTGGATCCAAAGTTAAGAGTCTATGGAGTGAAAAGTCTTAGAGTAATGGATTCTGCTGCAATACCAATTGTTCCACGTGGCAATACAAATGCAGCATCT
Organism: Dendrolimus kikuchii; assembly: GCA_019925095.2. NCBI lineage: Eukaryota > Metazoa > Arthropoda > Insecta > Lepidoptera > Lasiocampidae > Dendrolimus > Dendrolimus kikuchii. The sequence goes on along the minus strand of CM034409.1, from coordinate 13,207,220 downwards.
ATGTTAATGGGTGAAAGAGGTGCTGAGTTTGTCATTAATGATTGGACTAAAGAAAAACATTAATGTTCAACCCACTTAAATTTTCAGCTTCTTTTGATTGGCTTTTCCTGAATAGGTCCAGTTTTTTTGCTTTTTGTTACCCATTCTATTCTGCCATATTTGTCTGTCACATCATAAATATTTACTTTAAAGTGAAAGCAGAACCTTCCTCCAAGAAGCTGGGAGTGCTAAACCGGTCCAAGCAGTACTTCATACCGCGGCAATACTTTGTGCTTTACAAAGCCCAAGTGAGGCCGCATATGGAGTACTGCTCACACTTGTGGGCCGGGGCACCCGCCTACCAGCTAAATGCCCTAGACAGTATTCAACGTCCAGCCGCTCACATTGTCGACAATCCCACGCTCATAGAAGGTTTAGATGCGCCTGGCCTTCGGAGAGACTGCGTCTCTCTGTATATTCTATCAACTGTACAATGGCGAATGTTCCGAGGAACATTTCAGAATGGTGCCTTCATCTTCTTTTTACCACCGCATCACACGCCATCGGCTGGGGCGTTCATCCCCACTTCCTTAAGCCGCTTCATTTTCGTACGCAATGGTTCTCTAGAATGTTTCTCTTGCGCACCGTAGGGATTTGGAATGAGCTCCCAGCCGTGGTTTTCCCACAGTGCTACAATATGGGGTTTTTAAAAGTGCGGTGCTGTTCTCTGGTGTTGCAAACGTCCATAGGCGACGCTAACTGCTTTTCACCAGGTGGGCCATCCGCCTGTCTGCTGTACTCCAGCTATGTAAAACACCTAATATAATCTTTGATACGATTCTTCAATTTATTTCTAGGGAGGTAAAAAGAACTCTTACGATCTCATTTCGATTTAGGGTTACCAGATCGATGAATTAATATTGGGATTTCGGGGTCAATTTCGGACTTTCTTCTAAAGGAGACAGGGACTTTTGGGAAAAGAATGTAAGCTATTGAGATATGGCTTAATAATATATAATAATAAATTTAAAAAATCATATAAAAAAAGGGTTCTACCACATGATTAATTTATTCAAAGTAACTAAATTTACTACAATTATGAAAAAAATATCAATAGAAAGATAAATATAAATAAAATAAAATAAAAAGAAATGTTAAAATTATTCTCATTTTTTTACAATCTGGGCCCAACAATGTATGAATGCGTATTCGTCTCCTTTACTATTAATATCGCTATGTTAGAAAACGAAAATAATTCCAGAATGTCCTAGTGCTCGGACACGCTACTACCTACGTGCGTGTTTTAATAAACGTAGAGGAACGAGGGACGTTTCTCTCTCCCCTCCGACTCGCTCACCATTACACCATTGTACATAATCATTAATTGATTTTTTATTTCTTTACCTAAATTATGGAAATCCCGGACAGCACGGAATTCCTCCCACATGCCCGATAAAGACCTATATTACCGGACATGTCCTAAAAATTCCGATTGTATGGCAACCCTACTCCAGTACCACACTAATGTTCTTTTCAATGTGTCAGTCCCTTTAATCTTCACTTCAATCTTTTAAAGATCTTCTATGTACTAATTTCTTCATACATTCCAATCACACCACACATCCATATTTTTACCTCATTTGACTATATCGCAAACTACAATTGGATACTAATTGATACAAATACCTAGAGAATATACCATATCAATAATATAGTATACAGATCTTGATATTTACAAGTGCATAGCAAAATGCTGTTGTGGTTATATCAAGAGGTGAAAAGCTATTAGTATCAATCCCATTTGGAAAATGTATTGGGAGATGTGTTTAAACTTTCAAATGATCTTACAAACGCATCGGTAATAAACTATGCACAATATTTGCAAAATATATACATATTTTACAAAATAAGTTCTTTACCTATATCTTCTTATGTTTAAGACAGAAGAATGAAAAAGTCCAAGCTGAGGCATGCTATTATTATTATGTGTCAACTGATACATTAATCTTATTGGATCACGGTATAAATCTACATAGTTTATTATACGGCATCGTAATGTAGTAGAATGTCTTTTAATTTGGACACATTTTATGATAACTTAAAAATGTTTTGATAGATAATGCATCCATTATACAACACCCATCATGTTAAGTCTGTCACGAAATGTCAATTAGCTTTTCACCTCTTAGGATCAGTGTTGCCGTTTTGTAAATGGAAAAAATGCTAGAATTTGGCGGTGATAATGCTAAAAATATGCTAGATCTAACTTTAATATGCTAATAAAAATGCCAAATCTTGTTTAAATGAATTAAAAACGAAAATAATTGCAATTAGGTAGTGTAATTAAAAACATAGTGCAATTTTTAAGTATATTTAATCATGAAGATAAATTAAATAATATTTGTAGATCATCAATATCATCATCGTCGTGAGCTTGTGCTTGTGATGTTGATGGGCCAACTTCAAAATCAATAGTTATTGGCATCACAATCGACTCTATACTTTGGCTATAATGTTGTACTTACAGTATTTGCAGTAAGCTTTGGTCGAATCTTCTTTAGTTCGTCTTAGCCAATGTTTAAACTCGCTCATCTTCTTTCACTCTTCTCGATAATGTTGTTCATATTTTAGAGCCATATTATCTTTCCAGAATCAATCGAAAACTTCTTTTCAAGCACACACACACACAGGACATAGGAACAAACGTTTATTTTAAATCTATCACAATACAAATGTCGGTACCAACGTGCACTTGAAAGTGTTGTAAGATCCGAATCCGAATGTAAACAAAATCTTTTACTATTGTGTATTCGGGAAAGTCCCTAATTCATAACAGAGTTACCATACCACTAAATATTTTAAAAATATTGTCTATGGGCTTATCAGTCTTTTGCACAAAGTAAATATCTTACAGGGGTGTGAACAATAAGTCAATCAAATAAAAAAAATGCTATCAATAGTACTTGAAATTCGAAAGATACAAAAATTTCAGAAAATGCTAAAATATGCAATATGCTAAAGCTCATTTTTTCATGCCAACAGGTTTAAAAATATTCCAAATTTAGCATTAAAAATGCCAAATCGGCAACACTGCTTAGGATGCGTTCCTCCAGTATCTCATAACGCCCAAAACACTCCGTCTGCCGTTCCACTAATGACATCATCTTTTTCGATCACTTAGCGCTCACAATAACCCACGTTAAGAGGTGGGTCGAAGTGGGCGTTGACCACAGAGCAGTAATTTTCTTTTTGTTGACATTGAAAAAGGCGCGATTTCCAAATCAACCAATGACATTTGTGTATTTCGTCGCTTATGACATCAACGCCCCATAATCCGTTCCGCTAGAGTTTATGATTGTAACGTTTGCAAGCAAGTGGAATGGGAAAAATCGCGGTTGTGAACGTAGTCGTTGTGAGTCCCTTCTGGAACGTAGCCTTAATATAATGTTAATTTTCATACTAAATTACACTATACTAATTAAATATTCACATACATTGTATAAATGTTTATTTATATGAAATATTTTATTTAAATACATTTCAAATTCAAATTGAAAAGTTTTTATTTACAATAAGTTCCATTGGAGAACACTTTTTGAAGGTACATACATATGTTAAAATGTAACTTTTCTTCCTATTCTATGTACACCGCTTCGCAACGTGTTATTGCTCTTAAGAAGCGTCAAGAAACTACCCAGCAACATGTCTAACTAAAAATTTGTTTCTCTGTATATTAGTTATTCTATTTATTATTATTATTTCACATATATTTATATCTCAAGCTCTTTTTTTACAAGTTTTATGGTGTATGGTTGCTGGTTTGTGTTATGAAACTATAACTATGTATTTTGTAGCACATTTCATATTTAAAAAAAGGTGTATAGCATAGAACACAAACACTGCGCGTAAAACTTCTCGGGCATTCATGATAACCGCGGCAAGACTTCACTCGCGCGGTGCCGAAGCAGACTCATCGACAGCGTTTAGCTGTCGGAGAAAGAGGGGCGCCGCAGGCGCGACGCGGGCGGCGAGTAACGTGAAGGCGGCTTACCACGATTACATATGTCGCTTAGGCATGCTGGCCGCTACAGTTTTATACAGGAGTATGTTACAGAATTACATTTTGAAGAATTAATGGAGTTGTAGCAAACAGTGCATACTCAGTAAGACAAAGACAATACAAAGAAGAATATTATTATCATTATAATAATGACGAGACCTACTAAAAGTTATACTGCATAAATTCCTTACATGTTTGGCAAGGTATATGAAATAATGTTAAATGTAAAAACAGTGTTCTCATGCTAAAACACAAACTAATGGAAATATACTGAGTATTTATTTGGATTCATTATCAGATTAATTTCATTAACTATGCACTAATTTAGTATTGGAAAATAATTTTATAATATTAGTTTTAAAACATTCTTTTTTAATATATAACAAATACATTGTAGTATATAACTGGAAATGAGTCTATTATTAAAATATGTTTTCTATTAAGAAGTAATTATTTGTATACTCAATATTTATTTAATTTAGTGTGAAAATTGATTAAAGTTGAATAAAATGTAAGTTTCTTGTGACAATAAATACATGCAATTGTAGTAAGTCATCAGTAGTTTTAATTTATAATTGACTAGAGGTCCTGGCAGATGTTGATCTGCCCTAAAAAAATAAAAATCTACAACCCGATGCCAACGCCACCTACCGGTTCCAATTTTGAATCTAAATAATTCCACGACCCAGTCAAACATGCAAAAAATTTCATCCAAATCAGTAGTCATTCTCCAGTTATGCACATACATGCATTTCTGTGATTCATTTTTATACCTTTTAAACCTTCCTTGGACTTCTACAAATATTTCAAAACCAAAATTAGGCAAATCGGTTCAGTCATTCTCGAGTTTTTGTGAGACTTAACAAATGTCAATTCATTTATAGTACATATATATAGACTATTAAAAAAAATAAAGGCCAAACATGTCAAAAACATATTGAAATTTCCTCAGAACCTTCTCCATGGTAAAGATGGTAGATGGACACAACATTTTTGAATACTATGCCATTGGTGGCGGGTTTCTAAACCTTATTGATGTCCGTGACGACGAGCGTGCATGACAAGAGTAATGAATGTCAAAGAAGCAAGTGAGGTGTGTAAGAATAAGCCTAAATGGCACTCTGTTGTTCGTGCCTACCCCGCAAGGGAACTGGCGTGAAGTTATGTATGTATGTATGTATTGATGTCCGATTTCTAAATTTTAGCTCATAAATTGCATTACTATTAGTTAAATTTTGACATAAGCTCCATATTGGTAATGTCCAAATTCATGCAAGGGAATGAATAGTAAGAATTAGTAATCGGCAAGGAATGTTAATTTTTTACTGGTTCAAATTTGACATAAACAAGTTATGTCAAATTTCTACTGATGGTAGTGAATTAATTGGCTAGTGAATTAATTGTAAGATATTGACCTGTCATGGGAATCTGTGTGTGTCATCTGACACAAAAAAAATGGTGCTAAAATACCTCAACTATTTTAAAGGAATGATAAAAATATTTTTAATAATTATTTCAACAATCATTTGAAGAATTTAACCATTAATTTCAAAAATTCAGTATTTGACTCATATACAATATTAAGACAATAATTTGCTGTTTGCTTACAAAATATAGGATGCTTCGGTGTTTTGCAATATTCTTGTGTAGTTCATAGATGTGATGATGTATTATTAGGAACTGGTTCATTATACTATTTATCCGTGCAGGAGAGAGAATACAATTTCCTGCGGCCGGGAGGCCTGTCATAAGAGGCGACTTAACAACCCACAGCCAGGTGGTAGGGCATTTGCCGGACTGGATGGCTACCACCCCTGGTCTACAGTATGTCGCCATAACAACCTTGAGTTGTGTTCCGGCATTAGTGACCAGGTTCCAGTTTCCCTTAAGAGAGCAGCAGCGCATTTGTAGCAACTTTGGTGTTGCAAAGGTTCATAGGCGATGGTAACCGCTTTCCATCAAGTGGGCCGTCTGCCTGTCTGCTGATCACCTGCAATAAAAAAAAACTGTACTAAAAGAAACATTTCATACTTTCAAACATTAATTGGTCTATTAGTTCACTTGGTCAAAACTCAGCAAGGCAGTCAGTCACCCAACAGCCTAGTATTGTTCCATGAATAATGAACTATTCAACAGGTATTATTATAACACAGAAAAATAAATAGTTTCCATGTTTGAATAGTACTAGAAAGAAGTGCTCACTTAGATGAATGAATAAGCATAAGAATTCTTTTGTATAGTGTAGTGTTCTAGATTAGAGATGAGTTATAACAGGTAAATTTAAATATCTGTTACTCCTGTTACTGTTATTCAAAAATAACAACATTGATTATCTGTTATTAAATAACATATTGTTATTTACTTGTTATTGGAACGAAGTTCTATTACGTGGCTTGCGGTGCGTACCTACTGTTGCTAACTTAGCACTTTCAGTGTTAGATTTTTTTCTTTATGTACACACAAAGTTATTTTTCAGTGCTGTTCTGTTGCCTTATAAATATTAGGTGTGTCTCATTCTAGCCCATATAAATCCTTGAAGTGTAAATGAGACACTGATATGCATAATAGGTGCATCTCTTTTTAGCTTATGATATGCTTAGAAAGAACGAGAGAAAAATAATAATTAACAGAATGGTTAGATAGCTAATGTTTATTTTTGATTTGTTATGTGCCTGTTATCAGGAGAACAGTATTATGTTCTAAAAATAACAAATGTTATCTGTTGTCTGTGAATATCTGTTATTAGTAACTGTTAGCATAAATATGCCTACGTCTATTCTAGATTAAAATCTTATTTTTTTGTATTGTAATAATATTGGCAACTTGTTTTGACTTTAAAATTGAAAAAAATTGAGTTGATTGTGAATCAAACATAAGAAAAAATTGTTACTTTACTTTATTTAGTCTTATTTAAATATAAATAATTTTGGCTCTTTCAGGTTGTTTTCTATGGAACCTCATCCCACAAACTGACAGTCATCGTCCTCAACAGAGCCTCCATTGAAAGCGTCATTTAATATCTCATTTTTGCTCTTCCTCAACTCATTGTTGATAAAATTCCTCCTTTCAGTTTTAGCTCGCTGTTGTGCTATTTTTTCTGGAGCGGATCTATTTACAATACCTTTCGTGAACGTGTAGAAGACTGTAGTGAAATCACCTTCGATGAACGCTAAATTTATTGTAGGTCCTGTCTCAACCGTGCATAAATTCTCTTGTAATTTGTTAATCATTTCAATGCTCACGTCCTTTTGGGCTGGTGTAGGCACGTAAATGTTAATTTTATCGTCTTTATTAGGTCTTGCTACGACGTAAACAGTATCAATGTCTTTGTTATAGCAGTATTCCGTGTCATACATTAGTTTTTCGTCTACCAAATGTATGTATAAGTGGTATGCCAATGCAATTTTCATGTCAGAACAGCAGCCGAGTTTCTTCATGTCTTCTTTTATTTTTGTTTCTATATCCATTCTCGTTTATTGAAGAATATTAAAGTCACAGACTACTATGGATACTACGTATATTAAAGTTGTAACTTGTAAACAATTTTCTAACCTTATTCCGAAAATAATGTAATTTTTTTATTGAATTTGCCGCATTGAGTATTGTGCCAGGCAAAGAAATCAAATCTATACAACTTAGTTTATAGTTGATGATGAGTATAAAAACAATTAGTTCAATCACCAACCAAACGATTATTGGCATAATTTAATATAATAAAAAATTCTTGGTAAATAATTTATAAACAATAACATTAAGTACCTATTTATCCGACTGCATTGCCATCTAGTGGCAAATAGCATAACTTAATAGATTAGGTATATACGTTTCCATAATCTACTACACATTAGGTGGTAGTATTGTCGATCGTTAGATATCTGTTCTCTTACCAAGATCTATTAGGTATAAAAGAAGAATATCTCCTATGTATATGTATCTGTGGTAGAATACTAGAAATGAGAGTAGCTTAGCAAAAATATCCTAAATTCATTATTAATTCCAAGACATTCAAATGCAATGCTGTCTTTCCATCTGTGAAGTAGACAGATGGAAAGAAATGAAAATTGAAAAAGTTCGTTTATCCAACGTCTAATCATATATTAATAACGTTATAAATATTCGATTTTCTGTCTGCAAATTTGTCTTGAACGAGCTTAAAAACGACTCAATGGATTAAAGTGAAAATGTTTGCGAATTGAAAAAAGAAGTTTATCTTAAATTGTTGTGTGCATTTGATTTCTATATGTTACAGAGTTCATAAGATGTTATGAATAATATATATATAATAATATCAGCCCATTAATGTCCCACTGCTGAGCTCGGGCCTCCCATTATAGGGGGAACAGACAGTATACCCGCCACGCTTATCCAAGGCGGTTTGGCAGGTTTGACACATCGGTTATCTCGATGTGCAGGTTGCATCACGATGTTTTCCTTCACCGTTGTTAGCACATGGTAATTGTAACAATATGCACATTAGATCAGAAAACTGACTAAGAGGTGCATGCGTTCCGGCCAGGATCGAACCCGCGCCCTCTGAGTCTGGGACGCGTGCGCTAGCCATTACGCTACCACGACATTATGAATAATGATAGTATAATAATAATTGGGAGACAAGCACATACATTTTATATTCCCAAGCTTAGCAAGTTACGCTTGTTTTACAACGGACTACTTTGGGGCCCGACACCAGTCCCTCAGACACATAGTAAATAACTGAAAGTTCCTTTTACGAATTTTGCTGTGCCTGGATCGAACCCGGAGCCTTTGAGTTTCATTGTGTTAGACCGGCAAATGCTTAGTTGAATCATGGCCGGTTCCTACAAATTACTATTAATTTGCATTACATTGGTTGAATTTTGACATTACTTGTACGGAGCTTATGTAAAATTTTAACGACAGTAAGGCAAATGATAGTTGGTAAGATATAGGAACCGGCCATCAATCACAGAGGCCGTCAGAATATAAAGTTTAAGTGTCCGGCACAACTACGTATACCTATAGAAATAAAGTGACTAATTCATATTTAAGAAAATTTTAATTTTAATATCATCACAATTAAACAATATTTGAATACTTTTTATTATGTAATAAATGTATGTGTCCTTATAATTTGCAAACAAAGTTATTGACATGTGTAGAAAATTAAGCGCCTATTCTAAAATCACAGTGTCTATGTTTTGTAAAGTAGGCTTAAGGAATCTTCCTCCACCAATAATCCATGACAAAATCAACACCTTTCTCACCCATCAGCATGGCTGGTGCGTTCGTATTACCTCGTGGAACAATTGGAATTGCAGCTGAATCCATTACTCTTAGTCTTTTCACTCCATAAACCCTCAGCTTTGGGTCCACTACCGCAGTTTTATCTGAAGCAGGACCCATTTTGCACGAACCTACTGGATGATATGGACTAGCTGTATAATGCCTACTTAAGCATATGGTATAATCTTTTGAACTCCATTCGTAACCTTTACAAGGTTTCAAAGTTTCTTTATAAAATTTTGCACCAGCCTTTTTAAAGGTTTCGGTATGTTCCAATGCACGTATAAATTCAGTGCCTCTTACTAAAAGTTCAAGATCATCTGAGTTTTCTAGATAGTTTGCAACAATTATTGGCTTATCATGTGGATGTGTTTCATTTAATTTGAGATACCCACGACTTTTGGTTATTAAATTCGTCACTCGTATTACTATTCCCGTAGCATTGTAACACGATGCTGGAAACATGTTAATTCTGTTATAATCTACTATATTTTTAATAAATTCTTCCAGACGAATACATTGAAATTGGTATTGAATATCTGGAGCCGATAGATTTTTATCAGTTTTTATGAAACCCATTGCTTTTCCGACTCCATCAGCAGCTATCGGATTTTTTCTACTTCCATTAGCATATTCCATAATATGATTTAACATTTCATCGTTACTTACTGCATCGTATTCAGGTATAGATATCAATAAACCTTCATACGTCACATGATCGTGCAGATTTTTACCTACGTCTAGATCTTGAATTACTTCAATACCAGCGCTCTTCAGATCGTCTGCTGGCCCAATACCAGATAACAATAGTAATTTAGGTGAGCCTATAACTCCAGCTGTTATTATTACTTCCTTGTTAGCTTTCGCCATCAATTCTTTCCCGTTTCTGATATACTTAACACCGTATGCTTGTTTGCGACGATTTATAAGAATTTTAGTTACTTCAGCGTTAGTTTTAACTACTAAATTCTTTCTCTTCTTTACAATAGGTTTGATGAATGCATGATTATTGGACACCCTTTCACCATTTTCGGTGAATGATTGTGAATTATATGTCCCTGTTTGATGTTCTCCATTGAAATCTCTTTCAGGGAGACCTAATTCTTTCATGCCATTTATAAGCATAACAGTTGGTTTGTCAATATAGGGTAAAGAAGATACAGGTTGCTCGCCTTTCGTGCCATGATATTCGCGGCTCAATGATTTAATGTTTAAGTTCCGTTCTGACTTTTTGAAATATGGAAGCACCTGAAAATTTAAACGTATACATTGTTATAACTCTATATTAGTTATATTGCAAAACTCACATGTCTCACAAACGTTTTCTAATCCTAAGGTTGTCTGGAAGAAATTGCTTTTAATGATAGGTCGCCTATTGTTTTCTTTACCTATGTCTCTTGAACTGTATCTTAATGTCTTGGAATAAAGTACATTCTATTCTGTTCTGTTCTATTTTTTTACATTACATTACAAACAGGATTTCTGCAATAAATTACATTGTTCAGTGATGTTGAAATGTCTTCTGAAGCTACATCTAAAGTTAGATATTACAGTAGAAAATGTTTTATATTAATCATCTAAACATAGATAACACTTTATTGCTCAGCAAAATGAACAAATACAAAAACATAACGCATGATTACAATACTTGTTGGCAAAACAACAGGCGGCCTTATCGCTAAAAGCGATCTCTTCCAGGCGACCTAGCTTTAAAGAAATTCTCAACTAATCTGGCGATGTAGGTGATGCAGAAAAAAGATAGGACTGTACAATTTAAATATACATACTTATACTAATTTTTAAATTTAATACATACATAAATCTAGACACATTTTGACCAGCATTTTATATTAACATATATTAGAATAGATAAATAAATAAATTTATATATATAAAAGAAAGTCGTGTTAGTTACACTATTTATAACTCAAGAACGGCTGTACCGATTTGGCTGAAAATTGGTGGGGAGGTAGCTTAGAACTAGGACATGGACATAGGATACTTTTTATCCCGTTGGAACTGGTAGGTGGCGCTGAGATCGGGTTCTAGAATCCTCCTAATCACCTGGAGCGATTTTGGTGATTTTGTTTTTGTGTGTTTGAATGGGTTCCCGGATGGTTTAGATTCGCAATTAGAACCGGTAGGTGGCGCTGGGATCGGGTCCTAGATTTTGATTTTTTCAGAGCAGGACAACGTCTGCCAGGGCCGCTAGTGTTAAATATATTAGACATATTTATTTAAAGACAGATAGTTCAAAAAAATTTTATATAAAGATACAATTTAATTAAAATATTATCCAAAAACTTATCTTTTAAGGATAAACTAAGTATAGGCATATGAATCTCGTTATATATTTATTAATAGGTATAATAAATCGTTCGGTGTAACGAGTTTGTACGATGAAAATAAAATTACAAAAAATTAAACCGACTTCAAAAGTAACTAAAACCGCGGGGTAAAGTCTGGTATATAATAATAATTTATAAATATAAATAACTAGCTGTTATCCGCGACTTAGTACGCGTGGACTTTAATTTAATTAGCTTTCCGTTGCGGTAATGGAGGCAGCGTGCGCGTGGGGCTTTCAAATTCTTTTTTCTAAAATAAAAGTAGCCTATGTTACTCCTTGTAACATTAGCTATCTGCCAGAGAAAGTCACGTCAAAATCGGTTTAGCCGTTTCTGAGATTAGCCGAAACAAACAGATAGACAAAATTTTTAAAAATAGATTTTTTGATATAAGTACTGTAAATACTTTCATACGCATTTAGTAAAAAGCTGTTATTTTGACATTACAAACAGACACTTCAATTTTATTTATTTGTATAGATGTATAGATAAAGCACTGGCTTTCTCCGAGTTTGAAGTCAGTAGTAACCGTATTATTGTAAATTCGCTTATACACTAGGTACCTCTTTGAAACTCCATCCATAGTTACCCAACCGTGCCCAAGTATCATAGTCCAAGCGGTTTCCCCTCACGTAAGACAATGAGTTTACAGATGACGAACCGCCCATCGTTTTGCCTCTGAAACGTAATAAGGCTGGTGTACAGTAGTGGTATGAAAAAGTTCACCAGTTTTAAAATTGACGTTCCACGAGCACATGTTATTTTATCAAACTAAGTCACAAGATCAGACTGTTCTACAGAAAATTATGTTTATACTTAGATCAAATTTGTTTGATTTTCTATCTTGTCTAAGAAGCTTGTTTAGACATGTAAAACCTTTTCATTGGTTTTAATATTTATGATAAGCGTAGTGATTATATCCTTTTTGTTTCTTATTGTTTATCTCAGCGTCTGTTGTTGTCTGTCATTGTCAACATTGTAATTTTCTTTTTTCCCGTTTCTCTTTAATTTTATTGCGGGAGTTCAGCAGATAGGCAGACGACCCACTTGATGGAAAGAGGTTAGTATCTCCTATGGACATTTGCAATACCAAAAGTGCTACAAATGCGCGGCTGCTCTCTTAAGGGAGACTGTAACCTGGTCACTAGTGCCGGAACACAACTCAAGGTAGTTATGACGGCGTACTAGGGGTGGTAGCCATCCAGTCGGGCAAATACCCTACGTAAAAAATGAAATACAAATAAGTTGTATTCTTTCCCCGTTCTTGCACGTACTACATAGGTACATACGTACTATATTTTATAAACGTAAAATTGATTAAAATGTTGGCAGTATTGTTTCTTGTACTTGTGCAAAACTCGACTTTAAGGTGAGGAATATTTTCATTCCGTGTCTGTACATAGACATTTGACCGACGCAACGGGTATAGAAAATAAACACTGTTTAGCCATATAATTTCAGCGATTATTTTATTTTAACCGTCGCTTAAACGTTTATGACACACCACGCCTAGAAACACACGAAAAACATGCAATGATTGTTAAACTGAAGCTAAAAATTAGAAAATAATTTTTGACGTGGTAGAGCCATGCTGTAATCGTTATCTTAATTTCAGTTCTTAGGGCCGGCTTGATCGGTGTTATACCACGCTCTTACAGAATCTCGGCGTAAAACTCTTCGTTTTGAGCTAATCGTGTTTTGTGCGAAGAGTTCAGATGGCCCACTTACCCCTTCCCCTATTTCTGAAGTGAAACTTCTTTAGAATCGTTGTGATTTCAAAATCGTTGAAACGAAAAAGTGACCCTAAAAAGAGATAAACATAAAATTCAACCTTATTTAATTCGAAATAAAACATATTTTTCTTTATCCGTTACTTTTAATTTTCAATTTAAATAAAACTTAAAAGATTTCAAATTAATTTTAACTCTATCTGTACATAATTAAGGCAGATATTCTTTTATATGTATATCAGAGGAAATTGTGCGTAGCAGTGTATTGAATTTTGAACTTTATGGCAGTGATTTAAAGTGTAATTTAGATTGAAATTTTTGAATTATAATATGTTGACGGATGCAGGCTAAAGGAATTATAATTATGTTAATAAAAGTTAGAGAAGAATTATCTGGGAGTATATTCTCTGAAGTTTCACTTCTACTTCTACTGCGTGTTAACTGCACACACGCACAATATATTTTTTTAACGTGTTTTAACCTTTAACTATTGAATCTGGGATTGGTCAACTTGGCTGGACAAAGCCGAAGATCAAACCTAAATTGCATCTAGAATAAGTTTTTTATTTTCTTACCGGGGCCATGGGCATCGTTTCCCCACTCTGGACAAGCAGCTTCGTCCATCAGGTTGCGTGCTATACTGCCAGTCGACTTTGGACCCTAAACAAGCGTACTCTAGGGCTGGTGGCTTAGTTACATCTGGTTCTTCTGGACCTGCTTCTAGAAGTAACACCTAAAAAAGTGAAACTTTTTGTGGGCTGTAACTTACTACACGAGTAGTATGCTAGTTTTAATCAGGCATCTGAAAAGCATGCCGTCCACAAGAGTCCACGTTGTTAACCAGTGTTATGGTTTCATTGCACATTCTTAGAAGCCATTAAACTTCCAAGTTCAGTGATTCCAAGAAATGGACGGCATGTTGCTGGGGAGCCATGTCTAATCTGTCGGGATTGAGTCAGTTGAGGTTCAACTGCGATCGAGGCGTTGCCTGGTGTACTTTGGGAGCGAGTATCTTATAACGAAGGGCTTTACGCAATTTATGTTTTTACGATTCTCTGCTTTACTCTGCTTTTGTTTGTAAGAACTATGAATTACATTAATTTACTTCTAATAAGCTTTGTGATAATTCCAAAGGCATTTTGAATCCACACCCCACAAATTCGTAACAATATTACACACTAACGGCCCGTCCAGGGTTCGCACGGGTGGTTTATGGCTATTTTTTTACAACTTGGGTTACATATTAAAGTTTTAGTAGGGATTCCGAATTTTTTATAATAATTTACTCAAGGATAATGTAGCATTCTAATGGTGAAAGAATTTTTGAAATCGATTAAGTAGTTTTTGAGTTTATTCGTTACAAACATACAAAAATAAAAATCTTTACCTTGTAATCCCATATGGCACTAAGCCTGTTTGCGACAATACAACCAGCCGAACCAGCTCCAACGACTATAAAGTCATACACCTCCCATTCACGGTCTTCTCTGCAAGGATACCTGTCACTAGAATTTGAATACAGACGGACAAGCAGTTCCAAGTACGCATAGCCGAAGGGTGAACACGCAGTCAGGTTTGTATTGGCTGGACATACCTTGGTGAGGTTCACGGGCTCCCAAAGCATTTTGCCTAGAAATTAAATTTATTTAGCTCATGGATGCAGAATATTAAAACAATTGTCCAGTATACTTTTGACGTGGTAGAGCTATACAATGCTCATTATTTCAATTAGCTACAGTCCTACGAGCCGTAACTAAAACGCTTTCCGTCGTTCGTTTTCATCTGATGAAACCGAAAGACTTGATGAAATTTAAGATAGAAGAAAGAAAGAACAAACATCTCAACTGAGCAACATCAAAACCTAGCAAGTGTTTCCTAAACAATTTTACATCACAGCATATATCAATGTTACGAGCTTCGACTATATGCAACTTCAAAACTATTAACTCTATTGGGACTGATATCATATCTTGATACAGTTTTACATGTTTTAGCAAACGCAATAATACACTGTGTGCAATGACTTGCACACGTACAGAGGAATTATTATACATATATAAAAACTAGCAGGCCCGGCAGACGTCCTGTCCGGAAAACCTCCGATTGCAGCGCCACCTTTTGGTTCAAACTGTGAATCTAAACCATTCAGGGACCCACTCAAATACCTTAAAAATTGTTCTCAAAATCCTGGATCCTAATTCCAGTGCCTAAATGATCCAGGAATCCGCTCAACAATGCTGTAAATAGCCTTTTATGCGCCCTATGCGAGCTTCTATAACTGCGCCCTTGTTTTTTTAGATATCATAGGTACCCTAGCTAGAGCAATGCTATGTATAGGCCTACTTTATTTCATTCAGGGTGATAAAATAACGCACAAGGACCTTGGTGTTGGTGGTCCAATTATCTAATATTTTTTATCCGTGCAGGAACGGAGTAACAATACAATTTCCTGCGGCCGGGCGGCCTGTCGTAAGAGGCGACAAAACAACCCACTGCCAGGTAATAGGGCATTTGCTCGACTGGATGGCGACCACCCCTGGTCTAGAGTATGTTGCCATAACAATCTTGTGTTGTGTTCCTGCATTAGTGACCAGGTTCCAGTTTCCCCTAAGAGAGCAGCAGCGCGTTTGTAGCACCTTTGGTGTTGCAAATGTCCATAGGCGATGGTAACCGCTTCCCATCAAGTGGGCTGTCTGCCTGTCTGCTGAACTGCTGCAATAAAAAAAAAGAAAAATCTATTTCTTTAAGAATTAGAACAAAAAAAATGAGCACGATGTTTTGTCTAATTTAACAGACGTTTTTGATGATACTGGCATGTAGGTACGTATGTATTGGAATCGAGCACTAGGGGCGCAGCGGGAACTTATCAGGAGCAAACCGTAAAAATAATAGTCCTGCCTGGTCTGGCCATTCTTGCGCCCCCCAGAGTCTACGCCCTGTGCCTAGGCACCGATGGCACCGCCTTATTTACGGCATTGCCGCTCAAACAAATATCACAAATGTCATCAAAATCGGTCCATTGGTTCAGAAGGAATTCAATGACTTATACACGCACAGAAGAATTATATATATAAAGATAAATACCTACCAAAGCTAGGGAGCTCAAAAATGAACAACTATCCAAGATGAAATGGCGGTTCGAAGTGTGTCTTATTTTTATAACGCACTCCTTATACATACATACTCCTTAATCAAAAATATTTTTAAAATTCTTTGAATAAATAATTAAAATGAAGTGTAAGTGATAGCTAAGGGCCTTTCCACATCACCACGATGCGATTCGAGGCGGTCGTGCCTGAGAAGCGGTGCTGCACCGCGCAATAACATTGTTATATATTACCGCGTTATTCTATAATTTATGTTTTGTATAATTAATTTTCAATCAAATAAATTCTATCTTCTAATTGTTGTAACGGGTAGCACGCACTACGAACTTTTTGGTTCGATATTTCTCTGGCTAAAGTCACAAATATGGAATTATATGGAAACGCGCGCCCCACGAAACTATCATGCATGTTGGTCAACTGTGGTGTTGGTAAACTCTAGTAGTCCCTACGACACAAAAATAAATGAAACATAGGTATAATGGAAAAAAGCACTTAAGTATATAAAAAAATGTATGTGTGTGCAGTTCACACGCAGTAGAAGTGAAACAAAGTGTGACAAGGGGTGAGAGGGATTCTAATTTCGTGACGTCACATTCCATATATTATATCATTATAATATATTTAAGCTTTAAAACACGAAATTTGAAGTATTAACGAAAAACTTCAAAACATTTCCAACTCTATCTGTATGAGCATAGTGTTCAAATTATTAAAGATAATGTACTCTATCTTTTTCTCTCGCAGGCTTAGTCCTATAGATTTATATGTTTATCTCTCTTTACTGTAGTGGAATACTTACAAGGCAATAGATGGCGCTGTGCAATAATTGATGTCACAAAAGTTTCCCGAAACATGCAAAGAATATATACAAATTTTCAACTATAACAGATAGTCTAGGCCTGCGACACTAGCCTCGCTGGAAGATCTTTCTTTGAGATGGAGGAGTATTCCATCTCGCCCCTCCACACTATACTCCACACCCGCCTTCATTAGTGTTGCTTTTTCGTTTCATCGAGTTTCAAATCACAACGATTCAAAAGAAATTTCACTTCAAAAAACATGCAAAAAACATCTAAAACGAACATAAACGACGAAAGACGTTTGAGAGTAAGCTCTCTGGCACCGCGTCGTTGTGGTGTGGCCAGGCCTTAGAGTATTATATCTATTAAAGATAAGATGCTATTGTAATTAATGCATTTCATTATGGTCGTCTCTATGTATGTCATAGTCGTTTATCCGCATACTGTTTACACTATACCGCTAATATTAACATATATATGTATTTCAATGCCTTGGCGTTGCCAAGATATTCAAATTACGATACCATTGCGATAGTGACAAAAATTTATATTCTACTTTTTTTTTTTTTTAATTGCAGGAGTTCAGCAGACAGGCAGACGGCCCACTTGATGGAAAGCGGTTACCATCGCCTATGGACATATGCAACACCAAAGGTGCTACAAATGCGCTGCTGCTCTCTTAAGGGACACTGGAACCTGGTCACTAATGCCGGAACACAACTCAACTCAAGGTTGTTATGACGACATACTTTAGACCAGGGGTGGTAGCCGTCCAGTCGGGCAAATGCCCTACCACCTGGCAATCTACTAAATCTACAATATCTTATTGATATCATCGGGGCGGAATACATACATACATACATACACAACTTCACGCCAGTTCCCTTGCGGGGTAGGCACGAACAACAGAGCGCCATTCTGGCTTATTCTTATACACCTCACTTGTTTCGGGGCGGAATAGTAGTAGACAAAATTAGTATTATTTATTATTGCAGAAATGGTATTAGTCGGAATAATTATTGAAAAACTACCAACATTTTAAGAATATTTTCCGGTAGTTTTCGCTAATAAATATTTATAAAGATATAGTGGCTTGCCACGGACACGCAATTGGAATTAACAGAATACCGAAATCAAGCAAACCTATGATTGAGATGATAGTGTTCGGCGATATTGATGAAACTGTAAAAGCAGAATTAGGCACCTGGGTATGTGTACACGTCCACTGAAGGTTCTATTACGGCAATGAAAATTTACGTCGTGGAAGGCCACGACACACCTTCCATGATCAAATTGATCGTGTACTAGCAGAAGGTGATGTCAGGAGCCTTAAGAACAGACGAGCTTGCATGACAAGAGTTATGAATGTCAAAGAGGCAAGTGAGGTGTGTAAGAATAAGCCTAAATGGCACTCTGTTGTTCGTGCCTACCCCGCAAGGGAACTGGCGTGAAGTTATGTATGTATGTATGTAAAATTTACTATTTTTATATAGGTAATGTTTTTTTAAAAAAGTTTTTAAATACAAGCTTTTTAGATCCTGGATATCATGTAGAAGCAGAGTGCTAGCCAAGACAAGTAAAACGAGCCCAAACACGATGGGTCTATCTTGTTTAGTACAGGAGTTCCTATAGCCACCTTCCGACTCCATCTACAGATCAACTCCATGGTATCATATTATTGCATTTTCACGCGATATACATACGTGTGCAAAATTTCAGCTCAATCGGAAACCGGGAAGTTAGTCAAATTTAACTTGCAAGATTTCACCCGAACTTACATACATACATAGGTACATCCATTGCAAGTTAAATAAAAGATTGTAAAAATAATTAATTTTATAAAAATAGTAAAACCTAAAAAAAGATTCCTTTGAAAATCTATAATATTATAAAATTCTAAACATGTCGTGTCTGTACATTGTAGCTATTTAACAAAAATAACCAACTGGAATAAACTATATAAACGGTGGAGAACGAAACTCAACCAGTTGGACCAGAACCTTTCCTGCCTTTGTCACACAGTTGGCTTAGAAACTACATAAATCAAAGGACAAGGGCACTACATCAACAACTTTGGGACAACCTAGAGGATTGCAGGCAAGCCAAGCTGGCAATGCCTCGAGTAAACCTGCGTTTCTCCAGGAATATCTTAAAGCTCAGTAGGTCCCGGCTGAGACTAGTTATTAGTGCAGCCACTAGACATGGCAATTTTAACAGACATCTTTTCAATATAGCTCTCACTGACAGCCCCCTGTGCAGAGCAAGCTTGGAGGAAGAAGAAACAGCCGCTCATGTGCTGCTTGAATGCGGAGAGGTGGCCCAATACAGGGCGAAGTATCTGTACGCCCCAGGTAGCCTCCGAGAAGTTTTCAGCAACGTCAAGAAGCTGGTGGACTTCCTGGAGGAGCTGGGCTGGATGGAGTAAACCCTCATCCACCTTCGCACGCAAAATAGGCGCTTTGTCGTCCAGTTGCGGAAACCGCCCGCTCGCAGAAGAAGAACAACAAGAAACGGTGGAGAACACTATGCACTTTTTTTAGATTTCTTGTCTGTTTGTCGGTTTATATGTTTGTTCGGGATTCACGTCAAAACTACTGCATCGACTTCGATGCGGGTTTCGCCGATCAACAGCAAATTCTTAGACTTAAACTCTGCGCTACTTTTTATCCCGGGAATCCCGCGGGAATATTTCTGGGAATTATTTATTATTCCGACAGAGTTTTCACTAAAATGATGTCTTACATTCCCTTTTAAATCCTATTTGTGGATCGAGAGGATAACTTTGAATAATAAATTATGGCGATTATTTATTTTATGCGACATAACAATATATAATTTTACACACGGCACGGTCATAGGCAGAAGAGAGAAGAGAAGAAGGGGTCGTAAAACGTCATTAGGCGCTGTCGTCGTATGACACCTGACAGTGACATTTCACTGAACGGCAAAAGGGCGCTGAAGCCAAGGCTACTCCAATAGACGATTTCAGTTTTACTAGATTTTCTACCTCTATAAAGAATAATGACAAGTCTGATAGCCGTTCCTTTTAGCGTAGCAGTTTTTCTCAAAACTGTTATTAGTCTATAAAAGATTGTTGATAACATTTTAGTAATTTTTGCCTACAGACTTTCGGGGCCCCGTATCACTGATACGGCGGTAGCTACGCCTCTGGTCTTAACGCGATAAACGCATTAACTCTTGACAAAAATAACTGTAACACAGAAAGACAGACCGACGGAAATAACGAAAACGTTAGGGCTAATTAATAAAGTTCTCGATCTCATTTTGTTCAAAACAAAATTTACATTAGCATATCGTAATTATTGTGCCAGTTTAACTTACTTTACTTCGTTAAACCAGTTTAGTGTCTCGATACGTGTTATGTTTAAAATAATTGACTAATAGTTCATTGCACTTATGCTAATTGAATGTAATATAATCATCAGTTTAAAAGTAATTAGTCATTAACTAATTAATCTCTTTAGCAAGCCTCATCAACGTGATCGCTTCGAAATTCCTGAAAATAATGACAACGTGACTCTATTGATTCCTTAGGGAACGTTTTGAATTCCTTCGCCTCTTCACTTCTCACAATTTGCGCTTACATACATATCGTAGTCTTCTGACACCTGCACACACTTCATCCTTTTATGATAACTCTTTCACAGTGCAGGCTGTCAAACTCTGGAATGCGTTGCCTCTTACTGTCAGAGAGGCCAAAACACTATCTACATTTCAGAACTCAATTAGAAAGTACTATCTGTCTCTAAATAAATATCTCTAATATATTAAACATTTACTTATTTATCTATTGTAATATATAAAATGCTTGTCACATATAATGTTAACAAAGAATTAATTAATTATTTAAAAATAGTTAATGTTAATATTTAGACTATTTTGTATATACTTATATATATTACTATTATATTTATGTATGTAATAAATTTATTAATTAGTGTAAGTATGTATATTTATATTGTACAGTCCTCTTTTTTCTGCTCCACCTACATCGCCAGTTTAGTTAAGAATTTCTTTTAAGCTAGGTTGCCTGGAAGAGATCGCTTTTAGCGATAAGGCCGCCTGTTGTTTTGCTAAGAAGTATTGTAAATACGCATTTTGTTTTTGTATTTGTTTATTTTGGTGAGCAATAAAGTCATAGATTAGACCCTACTGAATCAAACCTTGATTCAAAGCATCTTAAAACAAAATAATAGTTTAAAATATCTTTTGCAACAAAAAATGTAGGTACCTACTTATGACCAAATGTCGCTTACGATAAAATGTAGGTATGTTTAACCAAACAAGTTTAAAAAATATCTTTTAAATAATAAGGATGTTGATTGAAAGTTTTAACCTACATTTTCTATAAAAACAACAACGCGCCATCTATGATTGAGTAGTATGTAATACAAGTCACTTGTTTTTACTTCTTCTATACTACTGCTACTAGTATACCAGCCACGCGTTCTTGTTGTAAATAAAATATCAAATTAAATTTTATGTTATTTATTTCACGTATATATAGCATTCATAAAAATTTTACAAAAATATTTAACACACAATTAAAATACACTTTTGGGGTGGGGAGAATAGATGATCATTAATTGTATGCCATACATACATGTCTTAGAAAATGCCCATCACTAGTAAAGAGAGGGATCGAAATTTCATACAAAAATAAATACAATTTATTTGAGTAGAAAATTAAACTAAACAGTATAATCATTATTCAGTCTAGTTATTTACAATTAACATAATATAACATCATAATTAAGATTAATTACTAAATTATATAATACATTTATTTATTTTATAGTTCAAAGGATAGTGGCCACTATCCTTAACTCTTTACAACTTATTCATTACATAATACATATTTTATATCCTATTAATTATAATAAAGGGTGGAATCAAGTAAAGAGGCTATATATTCACTATTTACAAGATTTCACCATGTCCTGTCCATGGAAGATTTTTGGGGTATTTCTTCTATGACATGACCTAATAAAAAATAAATAAATACGAGTTAAAAATCATTTGCCAATAGACTTTTTAATATTAAATGTGGTAATTAAGTTGAATAAATCTCAATAGAATTGACAAAGACAAAATACAATGATTTTCCGATTATTCTTTCAGAATTAATACAATTATTATTTTATCGGCAATTTAAAAAAAATAATGTCATCTAGTGGCAAGTAGCATAACATATGCGAAAGCGACTATTCTTAATTTCGATACTATTCGCTAGATGGCGATACTATCCACTAATCAATGTTTAAAAACAGTTCATTCTCCTTAGCACCATTAGATCACTAGTTTAAAAAAATCTATAAAACAGACTTATTAGTTTTGATGCATTTTCCTCTAAAACAAATTTCGGTTTCGTGAGAAACCTGCGTTGATACTGAAGTACTCAGAATATTGACTGGATCCATAAAAGAAGACACTGATGATGTTTCTACTTTAATTTCTTTAGGTTCTGAATTTGTGGGGGCTTTTAAACTTTCTATCCTTTTGATGTCGTCTATTGCAGCAATTTCTGTGTTGATTTCACTGGCTTCTGCAATTTCATCTGGTATATATGAGTTATCTGTAGTAGCTATTTTTGTTTTTGGTTGTTCTGTTGGTATAGTTATGTCTCCTAAGTTGGTAGTGTCATTTCTTTTATCTACTTCATGAATCTCATCAGACGTTCCGAAAAGATAGTCCATAAAGTTAAACCCGTCAGACCGGTCCTTGATTGTTGTGGCTGCAGTAGTATAGTAGAAGTCATCATAATGTGGGTCTGGAGTACCCGTGCCAAGGTCCAAATCACCCGGATTCGTAAATTTGGGATAATAATTATCTGTGGTTACCTTATTTTCTTCAGTTTTATTTGGTTCGCCTTTTTTAATTTTTGAAATATCCATAGTAGGTAATATATCATCTAAGGGAATATTTTCATCATCACTGAATAAATCTTTAATGAACTGGAAGCTAGGTTTATAGGTTGTTACTTTGAGCTTATTTTTGTCAGCTTTAGAAACTTTTACGTGCGAGACTTTGTCGTTCTTAATAGGTTGTCCAAGATGATTAACAGTATTTTGGTAATATTGTGATTCTGCAAATTCTATTGACTCAGTTGCTGGACGGACTTTGACTTTCTTCCAGAAACCGCGACGGCGGCTAGCACGATTGTAGTCTTCCTGCAAGTGGAAAGCATAACCATATCATCGTTGTATTGCATGATCGAGAAAATGGATATTACTCATATTATATCGTTGCAAATGATCAAAACCGTTATTCAAAAATCATATATTGGCTCAATTGATAGAGGCAACTTTGTTGTCATATCATTCGATCTTATAAATTTAATTCCTGGATTTCTTGAAGTAAAAGTGTTTATGTCTAATACTTTTTAGTCTAAGAAATCCAGATATAAAAATTATTATACAAGATTTTTTCACATCCAAGGCCGTGAGGAAGTAATAAAAAAATCTCACTCTAATTTTATTTCTATAGACGCTTTTTTGTTCCTTCTTCACGGAAATGAATAAACAGTCATGTAGCTTTTTATATATGTAAATAATTTTGATAACAAATGAACATAGCTTAATTTTCATCCTAGAAAATTCGATAATTTACATATTATACGCTTTTGAAGATTTCACGAGCGAAGTCGTTTAGAAGAAGAAGAGATAATTAAACGTGTTTAAATAAAACTCAAATATTTAGGTTCACAATTCAATACTTACTTCTTCAGAAATCGCAGTGTTATCACCCGTTGGTCCAGAAGTCGTTGTTTCTGTTTGCTCTAGTGTTGTTTTCGCATAATTATCTCCTGAAGTTATTACTCTTTCTGGTGGTATCTCACCAATTTCTCCTCCTTTGTGCTTCTTAACGTTCCTTGTATATTCATCTTGATCTTGTTCCTCGAGACTCTTCATTACTTCTTCCAACATACTTTCAAAGGTTGACATTGAATCTGTCGAGTCTGATTTAGTTACTTTACTTTGCTCCACAAGAGCTTCAAGTGTTGGTGGTATTTCTGCCAGTTTCTTATTAATCCTGTTTGAAGCTGGAGTAACAGATATTAGAATATCATCATATTCATTCTTTGCTGTTATTATATCTAAATCATCTTTATCATTTCTGTCCATTATTGTTGTTTTCTTTTCTTCAATAATATCATTAGGATTAAAGGGCTTAAATGAATCACTGGGAACTTTAGATGACCACTGTTCATCTGGTTGTACATATTTAGGTCTGTTAAAAGAAAAGTTTGATTCTTGGTCTTCTGTTTCTTCCACCAGTTCAGTTTCAGCTTGTTCTGGTTCTGGCTTTTTATTGTATCTTTCTGATAAACGAGGCCTCTGATTATATCTGTTATATAAATGAGTTCTTGCAGTTGTTGTTGGTGTATTAGTTTCAACTTCAGGTTTTTCTGTTGGCTTCTCGGTTGGTCGTCTTCCTCTGAACCTGTTCTTGGCTTCATAAGAACGTCTAGTAATGGCGGTACTTTCGGTAGTAGTAGTGGTATATGAATAATTAGGTCTTCGCCTGCGTAAACCGCGTCTTGTTGTAGATTCCTGACTAGTAGTTACTGGGCTTTCCGTTGTTGGCTCTGGCTTGTAAACAGGATGTTTGTAGTCTTGTACTTCAGGCCTTGAATGCACTTGTTTAGTTTTTAAGTCAGCTTCGATTTCTTCAATTCTCATAGTTGTTCGTCGCCTATCAAACGCAGGCCTATATGTTACGGCTTGAACGGGTCTCCTTCTTCTACTAGATTCTGTAGTAGCTTGGTGGTATTGTCTGACAACGCCTGGTCTCACGCGAACTCTATTATATGACGGTGTTGTTTGAACAACATTCTCTTCCTCCTCATTTTCAGTATCAAGACCTTGTTGGTTATTGGTTTTTATTTCTATATCCAAAGATTCTGTGGTATCTTCCTTACGTGTTATATAATCGTCACCTGCTGCATAATTTGATAATTCTGCTTCAGTAATTGGAATAGTAGATTCTGTAACATACGAATTTATGTCTGATTCTGTTTTAGCTAAAGGTGTAGTTTCTCTAGTCTCTTCCTTCTCAGTTATTGGTTCTTGGTAAGAAGCAATAGTTTGTACAGGTGCTAAGCTGCTCCTAGATTGATAATAATACTCTTCTCCACGAGTGCTTTGTCTTGCAATGTACGGTGCTTCTGTCGATGCAGGTCGTGTAAATACAGGTATATCATCTTTTTCATCATCATTGTTGTGTTGACTTATGGCTAATCTTTCATTGGTGTATGCGTTTTCAGTGTCATAACTATCTGTTACAGTTTCTAAAACTTTAGTTGATGAAATTTTCGGTATTGCTTCGGTTATAGCATCGATATCAGCAGTACTACCTCGTTCCATTAATGTTACTGGATAATTTTGATGTAAAACATCTCTTTGATATGCTAAGTCTTCATCTTTTTTATTATATCTATTTTTCTTCTCATAGTAGTCTTCATTTTTAGGTTTGTAATGTACGCGTCCCCGTGTTCTAGTTCTTGTGTAGTATTGAGTTGTCGTTTCAGCTGATTCTACAGGCTTTATAGTTGATTCTGTAGTTGGCTTTTCCGTAGTTATTTTATTAGCCTCATATATAGGTCTGTTTGGCAATGGCCGTCTTTCTCTTAAAGGTCTTCTAGTTGATGTTGCACGAGTTTGTTGTTCATTCGATTCGTACCTTGCAGTTGTATACCTAGGACGTCCACGTGATCTCACTGGGGTCCTTCTAGTTGTAGATGTAGTTGTTGTGGTTGTTGTAGTAATAGGACTAATGTCTTCATTATTATAGCTAGTTTCGTATTGAGTATATTCATAAGTTGGTGGTGGCACAATGTCGGGAGATGAAGGGAATTGATTATTGTTATCTGTAAGATTTTCTTGAGATATCGGAGATTGTGTTTCAGTATTTTCAACATATTCTGTTTGTCTCAAATTTTTGCTTGGTTCTACAGTATCTGTTCTCACAGGTTCATTTATTAATGTTGTTGTTTCAGATTTCGAACTGTATTTCACATTGTTGTAAGTGGGGTATCTGGAGTTTTGGTCTTCGGATTCATAATGAATTTCCGGAGAATAATTTTGTAGATAATTTGGAGTTGATTTTTGACGATGTCTCTTCTCTGTTACTTCTTCTACCCTAGGAGTAGGAGTAGTTGTTGTTGTTGTCAATGATGAATTGATTTCTACGGATTCAGGCGCAACAGGAGGTTCTTTGTACTCATCAAAGTAATTATGATAGTCTAGTGGTGTACTGAAGTGAAAGGCTTGGTTGATGGAATAAGGGTTATGAGTATCAAGTAAAGGACTTGGGAAAGTTGAAGGCTTAGTTGACGTTGTAGTAGGTCTTTGAGTCGTTGTTGTCGTTTTCCTTGTCGTGTAAGTGGGTTCTGGTTTCAAGTTACTTTGAAAGTTAACATATTGGGTAGGATTATACTGTGAACCAACATTTGTAAGGAAGTAAGATCCTGTTCTTGGTGTAGTTACTCTTTCAGGTTCATTAGGTCTAATAGATGATACCGATTGTGGCTCGACAGAATAGTACTTCGAGTGATAATTCGGCTGACTGGAAGGTTTTGGAGCCGCGGTACTGTAGTAACTAAAAGTTGGTCGCTGTGTCGCCGGTTTCTCTTCTTGTTTGTGAGGTTTTTGCCTATAAGTATTTTCCCCAACATTTTTTCTCACGTTGTACGCTGTATTTTGCACTATATTTGGTACAACACTGGGACCAACATTTGGGATAATATCTGCAGTATTCGAAGCTGTCTGAGGCTCTTTAATTTGCGAATTTATAACCACCGATCCAACATGAGGCGACGGAAAAGGTATTTTAGCGAATCCTTGAGGAGTATTGTAACTTAGTGGAGCTACAAAAAACGGTAATTGCCGTAATTTTTTATCGCTGTTTTCAATATTTGACAGGTAAGGAAGTTCAAACTTAACGTAATTATCTGGAGGTGTTAAGGTTGATGGTCCAATAAAAACTTTAGGAGCAGACGCTGGATTGACAGAATCTAACACAGCAATGCTGTTAGCACTTTTTAATGAGGAGAGAACGTCTCCTACTTTTAAGCGGTTGTTTCTTTCTTCCTTTGTCATAAATATTGCTAGAGGTGGTTGATGAGGTTTCAACTTCTTAGGTTTTTGTGTTACCGGAGCAATTTGATACGTCGGAAAGGGAGGAGCTATGGTTGAGTACTTCGGGATCTGATCTATTTCTTTAACTTGTTTATTATAGTTTTCTTTAAATTGACTATTAAATCCTGTGAAATAATCTTGTTCAGCAAATGTATCTGCGACTGGCTTAGCTACTGGTCGTTGAAATTCTGTTGGCTGCTTAGTTGGTCGTGGTAAGCCTTGCGTATAAATGTCAGTGTTTACAAGCTGCGACGTTGTTAGTGGACTTCTGAAGTTGAATTGACCCCGATTCAGTGACTCCAACGGGACATAGAGTAACTGTACTTCTTCGCGTTCGACTTTCGGTAAACCTTGCGTCGTTTCAAGTTTAGGCGCTTTTTCAAAGGAATCGTATTTGATCTTTTGCAGTGACTGTGGCTTTTTATTTACCGAATACGAGAATTCGTTAGATGTATTCTCAGCTCTGTAGCCATCTACGAATTTTGGAGTTTCCTTCTTCGGCGGAGGGTTTAAGAACGTGTTTTGTGGCCCAGGTCCTGGCTTAGCAAAATTTTCATATTTCACTGGAGTGGTGGGTATTGCTTGTGGTCTCGGCTGTATTTGAGGAACTTGTGGAACAGATTCAAACCCAAATTGTGGAGCAACGAAGCCTTGAGATAGAGGGAAATTTGGCTGAGCTAATCCAAATCTAATACTTTGTCCAAAACCCTGTTCTGTCAGGAAGTTTTGCGGCGCTGATGGCACTGAAGGTACAGACTGTAAGTACAATTGTCTATTTGCTGGTGAATTGTAGAACGTTCTAGAAGGGAATGGTTCATTGCCGAAACCTGTAGGTCTGGCTATACTAGTCAATGGTTCTGATAGAATTCTGGGTTCAGCAGCGGCGTCTTTCTTAGATTCAGGTTGTCTTTCGATAGGTCCCGGGAGCGGAACCCAGTCGCTGATATCTGCTGTGTAGGTGCTGATCTGTCGAGACCATCTGGACTGGTCTTTGGCTGATGCTGTGAGGACGAGGAGCGCGATGCAGGTAATGCGATGCGCTGTATGCGCCATCTGGAATGAAAAGAAAGCTAAATTTAGTTTCAAATAAATGGATCTGTACTGTTCGGCATACAGAATATTAATCAAATTTAAAGGTACGCCGGCATACTCGCTGCTCACGCGACTCGTATGATATACTTGTACATATTTTTATCGCGTCGAAATGACGGTATGACACGGAACTTCGCTGAATGCACACAGATTGTTGCTCTCGCGGGATTAAAATTAATATTTAAGATTTATCAAGGAAATTGACTGTCTAATATAGTGTTATAGTGAGTGGAACATTGTAATAGTGTAGACCACAAGTGGTTGTATTTAATACAAAAACGAGGTGCGGGTTTATCCGATCGGACTGTTTTCACCTCCATAGTGTTTGCAGTAGATAATAAAGTAGAATATTTTATATATTTCCTTTCAAGGAATGATAATATTATTGACGAAATGAGTGTTCCCCTTGTACCTTTTCCCACCATCGGCTGGAGTACCTAAGTATCAAAAGTTACTTGTGATAAATACATAAGTTAATTGATAATAATTATTATGTGATTTTTACAAATAGTGTAAGTAATTTAATTAATCTTTACTATTATAATAAATCTGTAAATGGCTCAAGTTTGTACAATGTGTTTAAAGACGGCAAAAATAACCGGGGGGCTAATTCGGACTAGCAGATTCCGAAAATACAATTATTATAATTTTTGTCTGTCTGTCTGTTAAAACTATTGAACGGATTTAAATGAAATTCGAAACGGAGCTGGCTTACATCCCCGGTTGTATCTTAGGATAATTTTTATCCCAATAAACGACATCGTTTCCGAGGGATAGACGAAAATAGCGAAAAAGATGGCGCTGCGATCGCTTCTTTTTTGGAAACTACTGAACTGTATATGAATGAACTCGACCTAGTGCTGGCTTATAACCCGAATTAACACTTAGAATACATTCTATCCCGATAAATGACATTATTTCCTTAAAATAGACGGATTAGCAAAATCGCCTATTTTAATTCGCTAACAAATACCTACGTGCTTATAAACTCTCAGCGCGTTCCATTATTAGCTCACAACGCTCAAAATGCTCCGTTAGCCGTTCCACAAGGCGACCGCGGTGGTTCTGGTCGTGGCAAAAACGTCTCTAATGTCGTCATCATTTTCAATCACACAACGGTCACAACAATGAGTTCGAGTAAGTCCGTTCCACTTGGGGCCGGCAAGCAAGTGTAACAGGAAAAATGGCGGTCGTGAACGTGGTCGTCTGTGAGACTACGCCTGCAGGCTTCTTTAAGAATCTTAAAAAAGCCTACAAACTTATTCTAACTGAATATGAATAATACCGTATCTGTGTGCAACTTTTCCTTAATAAGCCGTTTCAAGTAAAGCTCACTTTGGATTTCTTGCGTTTAACCGCATTAACCGCAAGACAAATAGAAAATGAGCGTTGATAATGGCTTGGTTATTGTCACTATATTGATTTATCCGGCTAGTGAAAGCTGGGTTTCACTGTTAAGATTACAGATGATGATGTGGTGACACTGGTCGTTCTGTCAGCAGTTTTGCGCTCGGGCAACTACGGCGCGCGTTCGACTGTCTTAAGTGCCCCGGAGACAGGCATTCGCGATTGTCAATTTTTACGTCATTGAAGTACCAAGGCTACGTTCCATTAGGGACTCACAAGGACCACGTTCACGACCGCGAGTTTTCCCGTTCCACTTGCTTCTTGGCGTAACAATCGTAAACCCAAGTGGAACGGCTATTCGACCCACCTATTGACATGGGTGGTCGTGAGCGTTGTGTGATGGAAAATGATGACGTCATTAGTGACGTTTTCGCCACGACAACAACGATCGCGGTCGCCTTGTGGTACGGCTAACTGAGCATTTTGGGCGTTGGGAACTACTAATGGAACGCCCTGCAAATGATTATAATTTAAAAAAAAATAAAAAAATATTAGAGCTAGGCATGTTTGCTGAAGAGTTTCTTGCGCCGCTTCTTCTCTTCAAGCCATAACATGTTGCGAAGCGGTAGTAAATTAGATTAAGCTCCCATAGATTAAATAATAACCATAAACAAAATTAAAAATTAAATAATTAAAATTAATAAGTTGGCGGTAGGCTAAATAAAACTTTAACAATACTCGTTGACACTTGACATCTTTGTCTTCCGTGATCACGGCCACTGAAAAGTGGCCGAAACGTCGGAAAAACCAAAATCAAATAAAATTACCGCGCTTAAAACCGTTAAAACGTAGTTTTATTATGTATACAAGTCGCGAAAACTTAAGAAAATATTACTTTTTGCTATAGTAGTAAGCCGTGCGGCGTGCGCGTGTTTCTCTGTCTGTCTCTCTCTCTCTCATAGAAAGCAAGCCAGTTATTTTCGTTTCGTCCTTCTATTTCGCATTGAACAGTGTGGTGTCGCGACGATTATTTTTGTTGAGTGTATACAGGTTTTTTGTACATAATAAATAATAAAAAATAGAATCCCAAACATAGGTTTCCTACTTCAGTTACCACAAGCCAATTATTACTAAAATTGAGCCTACTGATTAAGTTTATATTACATTATATTTGTTAATAATAAAAAATATATTATTATAACTTAAAAAAAAAATTACAATTCCTTCACTAATTAATCGAAAGGAACTTCGTTCTATCCGGGTGTCCCTTGACACCTCTCAAGTTTTTTTGATAATTTTTTTAAATTTACTTATTGAAAAAAAAGCGCATATTACAATAATACAAACAATCAATGTTGTTTTTGTTACAAAAAGTACTTAAAATGTAGGGCTAATAGGTAATAATAGGTTTTTCTATAAAGTTTTAAATTGCGAACAAACGAGCGAACTAAATTTGTGTAAAAATGCAGTAAATATATACATAAAGTAATTAAGTGAAATAATACTTACACACATACATACATAATAATAGATAAATGTACGTACAGAGATATCTAAATAAAATACATTGATGGATACATATAAAAATATACATAACTAGGGGCCCGGCGCGGTTTCACCCGCGCTCTGTCCCGCTCCCGTGGTATATAGCGTCATATTATATAACCTATGACACTCCCTGTTAACGGAGCTTTCTAACAGTAAAAGAATTTTTGAAATCGCTTTAGTAGATCCAGAGATTACCCCTTACAACGTCACAAACTTTACTTTTTTTTAAATATTAGTATAGATATAGATATACAAGAACATTTAAATATATATTAATAATAATTAAACAATTTTTAGTTTATTTATGTATGATCAACTAAATACAATTACCAACGTTGTAAAAAAGCTAAACTAACTTAAAAATAAGATTAAATACAAAAATAAACTAAGTAATAAATAGTAAGACAATCCTATAAATAAACCTAGCGTAAAAAAAGACCACTGTCGCTGAGGATTGAACATATTACTTACATATATTCTTATTTTTATTATAAAATAGATAAATAGGTTCGCGTTTGACCACGATGACGCCTAATGTCGGACGATGATGCGGTCGAAGATGGAGCACGCTTACCTAGATAGTACCAAATCATACGAGAGTTGAACATACCCGGATTGTACTTTTCGGGAAACACGGACTCTGGCAGTGCATTCTGCAACTCAGCCGTACGTAGAAGGAACGTGGAGGCGAAATGGTTTCGTTCGCACTGGTGGCGTTCCACTGTGAACCATGGCATAGACCAAAGCGCCAGAGTTCACGCCAAACACCCGCGCATGACACTCACGTCTTTGAACCTAATAAACAATCAGTTTTCCCCCACAGGATAGACTAGGCGTGTTGCTGGGAAGTTTCTTTCCCCGTTTCTTCTCTCCCAGCCATAACACGTTGCGAAACGGCAGTAAGATAGCGTAGGCCGCCGCGAACCACCGATCCCGGCCCGCCGGGATCCTTCCCCTCGGGCTTTATATTACCCGTCGCCCGTTCTGAATTAGTGCTTTGTGTTGCCCTATGGTGGGCATCATTAAATTCATCCCCCTCTCATGGCAACAGTCCAGCCGAGGTAAAACTCCTTAAGGAGCTTCCTCGTGCAAGTTGCCCTCCCGAGCGCGAGCGTCTTCGCTTCGCGAAGGATCTCGCCCCAAAAACCCCGGTAAAGTTGTAAGGTCTTCGGACCAACAACATAAAGTCAAGTCCAATAAAAAAAAAACAATCAGTTTAACCCTTTCGTTTTATTTTATTTGATGTTAAGGATTTACCTCACAACTGGTTTATTGAAAAGACAGGTTTATAAATCTACCTATCATTAGACCTATTCTTTTTAACCGACTTCAAAAAAAGGAGGAGGTTCTCAATTCGTCGGGATAATTATTTTTTTTTGCTTTATTTTATGTATGTTCACGGATTACTCCGAGATTTATGATCCGATTCTTTTTTTGTTCGATGCGGAATAGCTTCCATTTGGTCCCCTAAAAATTTGACATAGTTTGGCCCAGTAGTTTTCATCTTAAGAACATTTTTCCATTCCGTTCCATATGTACACCGATTACGCTGAGATTTGTGATCCGATTTACGTGATTCTTTTTTTTTTCGACGCGGAATAGCTTCCATTTAGTCCCCTAAAAAATTGACATAGTTTGGCCCATTAGTTTTCATTTTACGAACATTTTTTTGTTCCCGTTTCTTAGGACCTATATTTTTTAGGAAGCGCGGCACCTTTCGTAGGTCTACCCATACATAGCTAGACACTAAAAAAGTAACAAATAAAATAAAAAAAACCGTCATTTAAAAAAACCGACTTCAAAAACTAAAAAGTATAAAGTAACTTATTTCTAAAGTTATTATTATTAATATATATTATCTAAAACATCTTGAAGTCGGTGTAAAGTAAAACATAAAAATTACTATATTTTTTTTTGAAAATTACTTAAGCACCGACTTTAAGATGTTTTAGATAATATATATTAATAATAATAGCATTAGAAATAAGTTATTTTATACTTTTTAGTTTTTGAAGTCGGTTTTTTTAAACGAAGTTTTTTTATTTTATATAGCAGTGAAGCGTGGCCTGTACTCGAGCGACATAAGTAAAATCTGCGTGTCACGGAGATGAATATGTAGCGATGGATATGTGGAGTCACGCGGAAAGACCGCGTCAGGATCGTCATATCCGTGACATACCAGACAAACTGCAAGAGAGTCGCTTACGTTACGTTACGTTAGTACGGCCACGTTTTATAAAGCGGCTATTTCTATAGGGAATAAATGGCTAGCCATGCCGCCTCCACCAGGTCCTGGTCGAAAGGGAAGGCCCAAGAAATGCTGGCTTTAAGCTGTGAAAGATGACATGCTTCTATCTCTATCTATCTATGATCTCAAAACGGGGGATGCTGAAAATTGCGCAAAGTGGTGAAAAAAAGGAGGAAAGCGGACCCCGGGCGTGCGTCCGAGCGAACGCTCCGAACGCAACCGGGATTTAATGCTCGGATGATGATGAGGCGGGTCAGAAGTTACGCTAGAAACAATGCAATAAATAAAATGTGCATGGTGCAAAAATTCCTTGTTCAAAATG
The DNA here is from genome assembly GCA_019925095.2 of Dendrolimus kikuchii. Lineage (NCBI taxonomy): Eukaryota > Metazoa > Arthropoda > Insecta > Lepidoptera > Lasiocampidae > Dendrolimus > Dendrolimus kikuchii. The sequence continues at coordinate 13,173,217 of CM034409.1, read as the reverse complement.
AGTTCAAAAATTGCTGGCCAGTATTTGAAATTTAATTAAATAAGGATATAATAGAATTTATGAGCCGGCTAGGTAGATATTACCTAGCACATAATTACGTAAATGCGTGCATGTTGGCAACCCTATGTGGGCCGGCACAGCGCGTTCCGTTCCACGCAGGTGAATAACAATGGCCGATATGTGCGCCGGCGCATATACTTGTACTGTCTTCTAGAACTGTGCGTTGTTTATTTATGAACCATTAAGTTCAATCAACAAGACAGTCTTTTTATATTTGTCTGTAGGCATACGTTCCGTCTCCTGGTGACGGTGTATGTATTAATTAATTACCACTCCTGTTAAGAAATGCGCTTGTTAATCCCTTTCGTAATAATAAGTTTTATTATTAACTAGGATATACCCGCGACTTCGTCCACGCTTGACTTAAAATTCTCGCGGGATTCCCGGAGCACAAAGTACAGCAGCATTTAAAAAACAATTTAAGCTTAAGTTTTAGTGAAAATTGCTCAACTACAAACCGCTCCCGGGAAATTTCCCGCGGGTTTTCCGAAATAAAAATATCACACATTTTATTAAATAAAATTTGCTTTCGGTCAATAAAAAATTCACATTGGATTTTGATTTTATTTAATCTGGCCATTTTTACATAATTTTTCTGGAAATAATTTACATTTCCAGAAAAATTCCTGGGGTTTTCCCAGGATAAAATGTAGCGCAGACTATAAGTCTGACTTTGCTGTTGATCAGTAAAAACCGCATCGAAATCGACTCTGTAGTTTTTAAGTGAAACCCGAACAAACAGACACGAAATTTAAAAAAAATTGCATGGTGTTCTCCATCGTATATAGTCTATTCCAATTGTTTTTTTTTTAATAGCTTCAATGTATAGGACACGGAATGTTTAGAATTTTATAATGTTATAGTTACCAACGACAAAAATACAACTGCCAAACACATTATAATACAAACATAGAGGTTTCACACTAAAACAACTCCATTTCAGTCTTATGAAATTTACAAAATTGAAAATATCTAATTACTAAGGACTTTTAGTTTATGATTAGCTAGTCGTTGCCCGCGGCTTCGCTCGCATAGATTAAAAGCCATCATAGTTTGAGTAGTCAAGAAAAGTTTAAAAGTAGCCCCTAGGTAGGAATTTTCTGCTATATCTTCGGAACCCAAAGTTAAATAGCAACAAAATTTATGCGTGACCATCTTGAAGCTTTGCAGAAACCAACGCGAAAAGAATAGTTAGTTAGTTCAGAAACAAAAAAATCTGTGGCTGTGCAGTTGACACGTAGTAGAGGTGGAACTTCAGAGAATATACTAATTATTATCACTTTTATTTCGGTCCAAATTGGACTTATGTTTAATCATCGGTCTTATTGACTCTCTGATCTGTGCTGCACAATGTATGCACAGTGTCGCGGTTTCTTTTCATCGAGTTTCAAATCACAACGATTCTAAAGAAGTTCCGGTTGAGCATACCTAAATTTGTCAAATGATGTGAAGCATTTCTTAAAAAGTCGTGTGTGTGTATATACTTATGTGATATACACGTGGCTTGCGTCTGTGTGTAACGTATCCATTGGAAACCATTCCACCTTTATCTGTACTAATTCGATTTAATACTGAGGTCTCGTAACGCGCTGTGGCGGAATCGTCGCCTTTTTTTTTTTATTAGCCAAGGGTGGTACTCCCCGGTTAGGGATACCTTCTAAAGTCCCTGGGTGTTCCGTCCTTCGCCTTATGCCAGGGCTACGGGTATATGACCTAGCCTGTCCGCAGCCCTGGCAGGCGTAGGCCTCGCGAGGCCTCTCTCTAGGCGTCGGGCGGTCTGTAACTCGCCCCACGGGAGGAGAGGTGAGCGCGCGCGGAACACTCGCGCCCCCATCTCGACGGGGAATCGGCACCCTATTCTAAGGTCGGCTCCACTTTGAGAACCCGAGACTCCGTCTTTCTGTTAATAGTCTAAGCTTGTATATAAAATAAAGATAGATAAGTCTAAGTATTCATTGTGTCTACTCTCATAAAACAAACTACAACTTTCACTACTAACATTAGCAGAACAAAATGTTTGTTTGTCTGTCAATGGCCCTATTGTGTGCACACAGAACAGAACTTATTATGTAATATTAAATAAGTTTATGTAAAAGATTATATAACTTTACTCATAATTTTTATTTTTATTTTAAGCCATTATGGAATCATGGTCTTCATTAGAGCTCTTGTACCCGGCTTAATCGGTGACACCACGCTTTTACAGATTATCGGCGTGAAATGGTTGAGCTAATCGTGTTTCGTGCGACGAGAGAGTTACGATTGCCCACTGCCGCCTCACTGTATCCCCTCTTCCTTATCCCAGTTTTCACACACTTGAAATGCAGGGAGCTAAGTAAATCAGATTGCGTCATTACTGTCCGCCAAGTGTGCCTCTACACTTTCAGGATCTATGGCCGACGTACCCGATTGTGTCTACTACTCGTGCACAGGTTTGCCGATAGCCTCATGACGTCACGCGTCGATGGTCGGTAGGGTTGACAAAAAAATGTTACATAAATAGTTGTTATACTAAATTTATTATTGTATATACCTTACATAAGTAAATACAATAATAGTAAGTATTTAATCCGTGCAGGAACGGAGAAAGAATACAATTTCCTGCGGCCCGGCGGCCTGTCGTAAGAGGCGACTAAACAACCCACAGCCAGGTGGTAGGGCATTTGCCCGACTGGATGGCTACCATCCCTGGTCTAAAGTATGTCGCCATAACAACTTTGTGTTGTGTTCCGGCATTAGTGACCAGGTTCCAGTCTCCTTTAAGAGAGCAGCAGCGCATTTGTAGCACCTTTGGTGTTGCAAATGTTCATAGGCGATGGTAACCGCTTTCCATCAAGTGGGCCGTCTGCCTGTCTGCTGAAATCCTGCAATTAAAAAAAAAAAGGTAGACATCGGCAAACCTGCAAGCTGCTTATCTATACTAATATTATAAAGAGGTAAAGTTTGTGAATTTGTGACGTTATAGAGGGTAATCTCTGGATCTACTAAACCGATTTTAAAAATTCTTTTACCGTTCGAAAGCTATGTTAACAGGGAGTGTCATAGGCTATATAAATTGACGCTATATACCACGGGAGTGGGACAGAGCGCGGGTGAAACCGCGCCGGGCCGCTAGTACATACATATAGTTACAGCAAATACACACACAGGTAAAAGTGCTGAAGTTACTTACCTACTATTTACAAATTGACATAAATACATTCCACTTTCATTTAATGTAACCTTGATAATAACTTTACTCAATTAAATAATCTTTCTACATGCATAATAAAATTAAAACAACTGTTGTAACTGACACTAACCCAAATTAAACGTAATTACGACACTTAATAATAATTAAATAAATAAATAATGTATTACAACAAATTAATTCTGTTGAGTAAATAAATACTAACACTATGTGCACAGTGTATTAATTACTACAGTATGCCATTTGGCTTTCATGAAAAATATGAGTGTTAAGTTAGGGGCCATCTAGGAAGCGGAGGAGTCATCCCTGTTGACGAAGTGAGTCTGATGTGATCGCTAGGATCAGCGTGGGCGTAACTACGTTCTAAGTCTCACGCTCTTCCTGCCATAAGCGCGGGGCACATGGGAGGAGGGTGGTTTTAGTGGAGTATTGCCTATGGGTTACCTCTCCACATAGAAGTGTAACCTTGTCGAGTCTCCACACATACTGGTGATTAACTCTGGTGGCTGCGCTATCTTCAGTGGCTTCACCTTTCATTGCTTTGGCCTAATCCCTAGCAAGAGACCCGGTAGTGTGCGAAATGCATTTCCGCCGTCTCAAAAAAAGGGGCCATCTACAAATTACGTCACACGAATTTCGTGATTTTTTTGGCTCCTTCCCTGTCTTTGTCACATCTGGGCACATTCGTGAGATTCCTCCCTCCGCTCGATTTGAGTGGAAATATGGTCTAAGATCGAGCATGCTTACCTAGAAGGTACCTTCACACGAGACTTGAAGACACCCAGGTTGTAGGTTTCGGGAAAAACAGGCTCCGGCAGTGAGTTCCACTCTTGAAACTCGCTCTTCGCACGGTGACTTGACTACTCGTTGTAAGGTTGTTCTCTCTGGCCAGCTCACCGTTTTTCGCATAAATTCGCACAAAATTCGCAGTAATACAGTCCATTTAGCCGCAATCCCGATATTGGGGCTTGTACTATCCGTTTGCCCTATAATGGTGGCCCGAGCCCAACAGTGGGACATTTATGGGCTGATATTAATATTATATTTATTAATAGATTTTTATAAAATACTAGCGGCCCCGGCAGACGTTGCCGTGCTTTGAAAAAATAAAAATATATGACCCGATCCCAGCGCCACCTACCGGTTCCAATTGTAGATCTAAACCATTCGGGGACCCACTCACAATACACAAAAACAAAATCACCAAAATCGCTCCAGGTGATTAGGAGGATTCTAGAACCCGATCTCTGCGCCACCTATCGGTTCCAGCTGGATAAAAAGTATCCTATGTCCGCTTCCTGGTTCTAAGCTACCTCCCCACCAATTTTCAGCCAAATCGGTACAGCCGTCCTTAAATTAAATAGTGTAACTAACACGACTTTCTTTTATATATAGATTTGTCATATCAAGAAGTTCATGAACAAACTGGTACAGAAATATATACTGTTGTATTACTATGTTCATGTATGTGGTCACCGAGCTCGCGAATGCATGTAATGTTTTACCTCGATGAGCAAAAATGCGGTCGCTAAATGCTCATCGCTTCGGTTATATACTTAAAATGTATAATGTATTATGTATGTACATCAATTAAGTATTTTTTTCACGCAAGTAAATTTCAAGGATAATATAACAATTGTTTGTTTTGTGTGTAAATTGTTGTATCTCCATGAAATTGTGTTATTGACTACCGTGTCAATTGAGGGACTTTTTTTAAGTTATATAAATATCAAATTCAATAAAAACCCTTTTAATTACCTTAAAGCATTTTACTTTGCATCAAGTTCAAGATGTTATAGAAAAAAAATTGCTCTTAAGTGACTTATGAAGTAGGTTTTTTTTCCTACTTTTTAACCGACTTCAAAAAAAGGAGGAGGTTCTCAATTCGTCGGAATCTTTTTTTTTTTTTTTTTTTATGTATGTTCACCGATTACTCCGAGATTTATGATCTGATTTACGTGATTCTTTTTTTGTTCGACGCGGAATAGCTGCTATTTGGTGCCCTAAAAATTTGACATAGCTTGGCCCAGTAGTTTTCATTTTATGAACATTTTTTATGAAAAAAATTTCCATTCTTAGTTACGCAAATACTTGAGAAGCTTCAGAAAACAGAAATATAAAACACGTTTCACATGTCTATAATATTTGTTGCTCTCGATTTCCCTGAGATTCACTCTTCAGATCCTGACTTGGTGACAACGGGAACACCTTAGAAGATCTCCTCTTTCGAACAAAAAAAAGAAATTTGAAAATCGGTCAACAATTAACGGAGAAATCGAGTAACAAACCCAAACAACATACAGTCGAAATGAGAATTTTTTTTGAAGTCGTTTAAAAATAAGAAGTATGATAACCAGGTATCATATCCTATTAAAAGTAAATTAAAGTGAATGCAACGTCATTATATTTCAATTGCAAAGAAATTTTGACGAGTCTTTCTCCCAATTATTTAATAATTAATCAGATATCTTAAATCAAACCTTATCCTCCATAAAATAAAGTCTAAATTATGATATATTTTAACAATAGCTCAGTATAAAGTACTATGATTTGGGGCAAGTAGAGCGTTGTATGATGAATATGAAAAATACAGTACATCACTTCTATCATTAGACCTGTCCTTTTGTATGGCTGTGAAACCGCGGCCTATACTTGAGCTACATAAGAGCGTGTCACGGAGATAAATACGCTGCATGCGACATGTGGATTTACGCGGAAAGACCGCATCAGGAAATCCAGCATCCACGTCAATGTTCATATCTCTGACATACCAGACAAATTGCAAGAGAGTTGTGTAGGGAACATAATGTTCAGCCATGACATCTCCGCCAGGGCTCGACTAGAAGAGTAGGCCGAAGAAATGCTGGCTGGGTAAAGGGTGATATGCGTATAGATGGTATCAAAACAAGAGATGCCGAAAATCGCGAAGTAGAGAAGAAAAAGTAAGAAAAGTAGACCCCGGACTCTGAAGCGGGCTTTGTAAAAATCGTGTACAAATTTTGTGAAGCAGCATATATAGCTGGAGACCCTAAATCTGCCGAAATTGATCCAAATGGAAATACTTATTCCAAAATGGAATGTTACATATTACTTTTTTTTTATTATTATTAATATCTCTACGGACTCGAGTTCCGTACCCTTTTTTACTACTTAATTTCTATGAAAAATTTGTTATTTTTGTTAGTGTATGTGACATTATATGTAGTAATTTTTCTGTTTTGGTGTACCTTAAGAATAACTTATTATATTAATTTATTCTAATTTTAATACTAAACTTATACTAATGTAGAGTGTATCTGTTACATGCTGGTGTTGTGAGGAAGTGCATGTGCAGTGTTGGCCTTATATTATATATAGTCCTATCTACGTACGTCGTATCTACATATTACTTATTGAAAGTCTTGAGTCCATCACCGTTTCCAAAGGAGAAAAAGAGACGGAACAACTTTGATGCGTCCCCGTGAACACATATTTATTTTATATATAGTTACATTCGTAGTCTTTTTGGAATGTATTTAAACGGACTAATGGCCGCCCAGTGGTCGAAATCCGACCATAATTAATTAAAATTATAAGTTTGTACATTATTAAGGTTCTGTTGTCAAAGACCTATAACTTCTATAATCACAGATTTCGCCAGGGCTACACTGTTAATTTGACTTTAACAATAAACAAAAGAGTATATATGCGTGTGTGTCAAATACATCGTAGTGTGTGTAATGTTTTTTTTATCGATTTAATGTATTTTTTATGCATAATTTTTTAAAATTATTAGAATTCTGCACTCCTTCTATAAACCATAAGTGTGCGAAATTTGATACTCCTCCGTTCGCGCAATTTTCGTAAAAAGGGGTACAAAGTTTTTGCTTCACGTATTAATATTAATACATTAAGCATGTTTAACAGAGTAATTTGTATGAATATTTACTGAAAGAGCTTGGTAGCGTTCGCATTACTCCCAAATAGATGTGATCATCCTTGTGAAGAAGTCATAACTGCCGAAAACAGACGAACTGATATGACCATTTTACAAGGGCTCTTTTTTCCATACATTACAAATATTGTTAAAACTCTACTCCTACGCACCACTATAATGTGTCATGCGGATACAAAACTATTTACAGAAAGTGAAACTTATTACAACACACCCAACTTCGGAAAGATTGAGAAAACAGTTTTTTTCTATTTCTGGCTTTTAATTTACATAACCAGGTCAAGTCAATGACATCGAACTATTTGCAAATGATATTAGTATCTTTCTACATACATATTATCACGCTCTATTCCCATAGGGGTAGGCAGAGACGATGGACTTCTACTTGAACGATCTTGACATACATCATTTCCTTCATTTACATTCATTAATCTTTTCATAGATACATGTTCATTATAGGTGCTTTTTACCTGTCAATTCTTTAAGACATCTGCGATTTGATCGTGGTAAGTACGTCGCGTACTACCAGCACCAACTCTACCATATGTTGCCATACACTTGTTTTGTCAGTCTCTTTTCATCTATTCTCTTTAAATGTTCAAACCACCTTAACGTTCCTTTCTCGACTCTTGTGATTATCTCTTCTTTCAATCCACAATGTGTTCTTATCACACTGTTTATTATTTTAAAATTCACTCGAATATTTGGGGACGGCATAATATGTCTTTTCCTTCCATATCCCTCTATTCTCAGATACGTCCTCTGTCAGACCACAAATCATCATATATTTGTTCACACAATCCATCCATCTCTTTTTTGGTTTACCTTTACATCTGTACCCATCAATCTTGAAGTTTAACATTATTTTATCACGTGATCACCTCTCCTCATTACATGCCCGTGAGCTTGCTATGGAAAGGACTTCTTGGCGATCCATAATCTTTAAAAAAGTCAAGGCATTCGAAGAGAAGCGCTTAGAAGATCTGGACGTCAAACTCGCAAAGAGCGACCCAAGCCCTCCTATAGCTACACGTACAACGCCGCTGGCCAACTATATTGTGCGATATGTGGCCGAGAATTTAAAAATATATTCGGTCTGTCCAGCCATATTAGGGTCCACAGGCGGCAAAATAATAACATTTGAGGGGTTACCGTTACCAAAATCGGTAAGGAGGACTATATATACTATACATACCTGTACACACACAACGCGGTGCTGGTACCTACGCTCACGTATGGAAGAGAGAGCATGAAAGTAGAGTAAACGCGGTCGAGATGCGAGCACTGCGCAAAATCTGCGGAGTGACGCTCGCGGACCGCGTTCGTAATACCGAAGTAGGAAAGAGAGTTGGTCTGAAAGAGAGTGTCGGGGTGAAGGTAAGGAAAGGAATGCTCCGGTGGTTCGGGCATGTGGAAAGAATGACTAAACAGATATACAATGCAAAAGTGGATGAATGCAGAAGTCGTGGAAGGCCACGACACACCTTCCATGATCAAATTGATCGTGTACTAGCAGAAGGTGATGTCAGGAGCCTCAAGAACAGACGAGCGTGCATGACAAGAGTTATGAATGTCAAAGAAGCAAGTGAGGTGTGTAAGAATAAGCCTAAATGGCGCTCCGTTGTTGGTGCCTACCCCGCAAGGGAACTAGCGTGAAGTTATGTATGTATGTATGTACTTAAGCCAGGAATATAAATGTTAATTGCCTAATATAAAAAATCTATACACATAAATAAAATTGAAGTGTCTGTTTGTACTGTCAAAATAACATCTTTTAACTAAGTGCGTTACACTACGTAATGGCTAGTGCACGCGTACCAAACTCAAAGGGCGCGGGTTCGACCCTGGCCGGAACGCATGCACCACTTAGACAGTTTTCTGATCTAATGTGCATATTCTTACAATTACCATGTGCTAATAACGGTGAAGGAAAACATCGTGATGCAACCTGCACATCGAGATAACCGATGTGTCAAACCTGCCAAGCCGCCTTGGACAAGCGTGGCGGGTATACGTCCGTTCCCCCTATATTGGGAGGCCCGAGCCCAGCAGTGGGACATTTATCGGCTGATATTATTATATATTATTTAACACAGGATGTGTGGCTGCCACCTTGTAGCTGAAGATCCGCTAAGCCACACGCATTAATTGATATAATTTGTATTAGCTTTGCAATGTGATATGTTTATTTAAATATATGCAAAAAATATAAAGATTAACAACGCAAGTGATTGTTATCTTATCGAGCATAGACACCGACAACATCGGTGACTAGGAACGAAATTGTATTTTTGGCACATAGGACATAAATAGATATGAAACAAAATGTAACTAAGATAAATAAATAAAAAAAGTAGCATAAGAAAGAAAATGTAATAGAATAATAAATAAATAAAAACAGAACCAAACTTCCAAACTTTTTTTTTTTTTGTTTTGAGGCGAGGGAAAATGCTTAACCGATTTACGCACAAACTGGGTCGTTGCTAGGGGAACGACACGCGTCGGTCGGGGGCGATAACACTGCAGCAATAGTATGCTCTTGGCAGTGCTCCGTCCGCGATCGACGTCACAGAATAGTGTGGAAGACTCCGAGCGTTGCTGCACGGGCGAGCAACCCCAATACCCACTAAAAACCCCCTCCTCCCTGACGACCCTGCGCTTTGAATGTGTTGGAAAGGCTGAGATTTAGAACATAGTTACGCCCAGCCGATCCAGTGCAATAAAGTGCCTGGAGTGTGCCCTGGGAGAACACACCCCACTTCCTTGTGCGGGGGTAGAAGGTCCTTTGCTCTTCCTAGCAAGCTAAAGGCCCCCCGCGGTAAACGGAACCTAACTCAGGGAGGGAAGTAATGCGCGTACCTGCCTCTCCGGGTGCCAGCTGAAGGCCGGCGACCTCGAGAAGACACATTGGCACGCGCTGCAGGAGTTCTCTCCCTGTCTCGTTCTGCGGCCTCCTTGAGTGACATTACTGTCTTGCAAAAAGTAACCGCAGCCCCCCAATTGTCGCTGCTCTGCAGCATGGCCTTGACCAAGTCGCAGAGCGAGTCGACTGGACCTACGTGCGTCTCAAGTTCGAAACGCTGCGGCGCCCATGCGGCGCACTCGACAAGCGTGTGTAACGACGTGTCGGGCGCGCCGCACTGGCGGCAGTCCGGGGAAGGCAAGCAGCCCACAATGCGACACAGATACTTATCGAAACATCCGTGTCCGGTAAGTATCTGTGTCGTCCTGAAGGTCAGGATGCCGCTGGTGCGGTTGACCCATTCCGTCAGCTGTGGCCTGATTGCATCCACCGTGTAGCCGCCATAGGCCGCAGGGTTGTCGAGCTCTTGAGACCAGACGGCGATTATGGAGGCGGTTTCCCGCTTCCTGATTGCCTCGATTTCGACTTGACAGAAGGTCAGGCCTCTAGCTAGGGCATCCTGCCGGGTCGTCATCGGTTGCGAGTTCATCCCCACTCCTTTGAGCCGCTTCGCTCATGTACGTAACGGTTCTGTAGAACGTTTTGGGATTTGGAATGAGCTTCCAGCCAAGTTTTTCAAAAAGGGTATCATAAAATTTCTTCGAGGCCGGCAGCGCGTTGGTAACATCTCTGGTGTTGCAAACGTCCATAGGCGACAGTTACCGCTTTCCATCAGGAGGGGCGTCAGCCTGTCTGTTGTGCTCCAGCTATAAAAAAAATCTAATGGAAAGTAGTTACCATACCACCATGGACATATGCAACACTAAGGTAGCCGATGCATTGCCAATTAGTTGGTACTTCAAGAATCTGCTTTTGACCTTTTTATAGTGCGCCATACAGCGTTCTGGGATCTCTCGGGAATTTAAATTATAAACGCACAAAACATTTAACTAATCGCTTCCCAGGACCGAGTAACTGCATTGAACCGGATCGAAACCGGTTTGAACCGACCGTGTCCAGTCAAACGTGACAGACCACTCTTCCTGTCATTTCTCTCGAGTTTTTTGTGAAACTAACAACTTTGTTTGTGTGCTATGTGTACATCGCTGCGTTGACATTAATATCATCTTTATTTGCCTGAAAATAGAGTCGGTTTTTGGTTGTACTGATATCTTTACCAATTTCTAAAACTTGAAAGAAAGAAAGAAAAAATACATGTGAAGAAATAGCGACGTATTTACATTGCTAACATGTATCTTAAAAATAAAAAACATATTTTGAGAATTTGTACGCCGCATTTTCAGCAAATAAAGTTGGCACTCGGCTTATTGTTGTACCGACCTAATTAATATTCTTATTATTCCAAGCATTCCTTTTGGCGTAATACTAAAACGACCGAATATTTTAATGTGTTTAATTTTAATAGTTTTGTTTAAAAACTATTATATTACGCATAATTTAGTATGTATGCATTTCATTTAAAAATATCTTGCCTTGAATTTAAATTTATTAACACTTAGTTTTGTATTATAGTATTTAAATCCATAAACATGCCGTTCAGTTTCATCCTGAGTGTCTAGGCTATGATTTACAAAGTTACTTTCATTTAGAAAACTGTTTTACCTACATACGTGTTTTAGAATGTATCCTGTGTAAGTGGCTCTGTAATGATAATAATAAGTTTTAGTGTGTGTACCCGCAGGGGGGCTTTGTGGTGAAGCCTTAGGTGAGTAGCGACACCTCGTACCTGACTCCGGGGGCCAAGGCAAGGCTGAGTGGAGATCGCTAGAGCTAAGACTCAAGCTCCAGGGGTGGAAGTGATAAATGGCATCACGTCAGAAGTAGCTTCGGTCAACCTGCAGTCACCTCTCCGACACTACTTAGCCACTCACACCCATGTTGCCCCCTGTCTTCTATGGCATTTTTTGGGGCCCATGCAGGGAGTGGCAAGTCACCGTCTGCCCATTTTTCCATGTTCCTTGAACATTGCGACGGGCAGACGCCCTTGTCCACATATTCCCAGACCGCTAGTACCACTAGCAGTTCACCCCAATAGCCCGGTACTTTTTGTCCTCATTTCCTATAATAGTCCTACACTGGCCGGGGCTTGTCCTTGCGTTCATTGTTATATGGTGTAGACAGGGATAATCGCCGGTCAGTGTCACGCCACATTTACATTAAATTTGTCAAGGGGCCTCTACGTGTTGGCCTTCCCATGGCCCCACGCAAGCTCTCCAAATGTCCGGGCCATTTTTATGGCCCCTGGTCTTAAAAGACATACACTAAAGTTTTAGTGTAAGGTTGAGTACACACTAGATGTGAGACACTTGCTTCTCGAACATTCAGCACAATTTGCAATATATTATTAAAAGTTTACTTTATAAACAACTAGGACATGCTCGGCACTTCGTCCATGCTTGACTTGAAACTCCCGCGGGATTTCCGGGACACAAAGTACCGTAGCATTTAAAAAAAGTAAGATATGGTTTTTTACGTACCCGAACAACTACTAACCCGCTCCCGGGAAAATGATACCCCGCCATAACAACCCTGAGTAGTGTTCCGGCATTAGTGACCAAGTTCCTGCTTTCCTTAAGATAGCAGCAGCGCATTTGTAGTATCTTTGGTGTTTCAAATGTCCATAGGCGATGGTAACCGCTTTCCATCACGTGGGCCATCTGCCTGTCTGCTGAACTCATGCAATAAAAAAATTATTGAAATTTAATATTAATATTGTTACGAGTCGCGAGACTCGAATTAAAATGCCGTTAGAATTACTATGGAGTTTATTAGAACTATACAAACACGTATAACACAGGTACAAATATAACCGAACACAACAAGTCCAAACGCACAATGTCGTAATTCAATAAAAGGCGCTAAGTCCGTCACTTATTAGATTCCCGATTGTAGTACACACGTCTCGCTTCGCTCGTGGTTATTGCTCGACTGTCTTCTCTGTCCATCGGGCCTTGGTTTTATACCTCACAAATACAAATATGCCCGCCCGGCAACCGTCGACATAATTACCTAGAATCAGCTTGTACTCATAATCCGGAACACCTGGCTAATGACAATAGGCTGTGCTCCACAATAAGTAAACAAAAGAAGACGATTATAAAAGGGATTACATTAGTTATTAGTTCAAATGCCGACGGATAATAAATGTGCTTCTACAAATCTGTACGTGGAATTTGTCCTTGTCGCCGCTTAGGTTGTAACAATATATTAATATTTTGTAACTTTGAAGACTTCTTACTTTCCTTTTTTATCTCTATTTTGTTGGTAATTATTGTGGTGTCATTTTTTTTTCAATATTGACCTTATTCAAATAGACATTTTGTGTAATTTTCGTATAATTGCATTTTTTTTGTAATTAATTGTTTTCAGCCAGTTTTATTTTTACATACATACATACATAAGTTCACGCCAGTTCCCTTGCGGGGTAGGCACGAACAACAGAGCGCCATTTAGGCTTATTCTTACACACCTCACTTGCTTCTTTGACATTCATAACTCTTGACATGCACGCTCGTCTGTTCTTAAGGCTCCTAACATAACCTTCTGCTAGTACACGATCAATTTGATCATGGAAAGTGTGTCGTGGCCTTCCACGACCTCTGCATCCATCCACTTTTGCATTGTATATCTGTTTATTCATTCTTTCATCATGCATTCTTTCCACATGCCCGAACCACCGGAGCATTCCTTTCCTTACCTTCACCCCGACACTCTCTTTCAGACTAACTCTCTTTCTTACCTCGGTATTACGAACGCGGTCCGCGAGCGTCACTCCGCAGATTTTGCGCAGTGCTCGCATCTCGACCGCGTTTACTCTACTTTCATGCTCTTTCTTCCATACCGTCATACCATCTTCAGTTTTATTTTTATTATATAAAATATTTTTAAGTGGAAACTTGATCGATATATTTTGTGTTTTATATTTAAGAATATTAATTATGGTATGTTCCTCCAACCAATTGAATAAATAAATTCTTTAAGAAGCATAAAGAAGCTTTCAAACTTAAACTCCCCGTCTTGCTACTTGCACGAGTTGGAGTGTCCCGCAATTTGGGCAAATTGCTACAAATTGGCAATATCTTTGGCTAGTAAACGATGTCGTAAGTGTCTTCCCGATTTGTTTCGGTTAAGCAGGTCGTTCTAACACAATATTTAACTTTCTAGGAAACTAATACTATAATGGCATATGGAAATGCACTTGCACACGATTATTGGCGTGTAACAGACTGGCATAATGTTGGGTACATTTCCTGTTCGCGTAATACTAAATGCTAAACACCGCACTCAGGGTTAGATAATGGGTCTTTAATTTATCTATAATATTATAAAATTGTCAAAGAAGCAAGTGAGGTGTGTAAGAATAAGCCTGAATGGCGCTCTGTTGATCGTGCCTACCCCGCAAGGGAACTGGCGTGAAGTTATGTATGTATGTATTATAAAATTCTATAATTACCGTGTCTGTACATTGAAGCTATTTAAAAAAACAACTGAAATACGCTATATAAACGATAGAGAACACGATGCATTTTTTTTACATTTCTTATGTTTAATAAAACTACGTTTTAACGGTTTTAAGCGCGGTAATTTTATTTGATTTTGTTTTTTCCGACGTTTCGGCCACTTTTCAGTGGCCGTGATCACGGAAGACAAAGATATCAAGTGTCAACGAGTATTGTTAAAGTTTTATTTAGCCTACCGCCAACTTATTAATTTTAATTATTTAATTTTAATTTTGTTTATGGTTATTATTTAATCTATGGGAGCCTAATCTAATTTACTACCGCTTCGCAACATGTTATGGCTTGATCACGGCCACTGAAAAGTGGCCGAAACGTCGGAAAAACCAAAATCAAATAAAATTACCGCGCTTAAAACCGTTAAAACGTAGTTTTATTATGTAAACAAGTCGCGAAAACTTAAGAAAATATTATTTCTTATGTTTGTTCGAGATTTAAGTAAAAATTACTTCGCCGATTTCGATGCGGTTTTCATTGATTGACATAGCAAATTCTTACACTTAAAATCTGTGCTACTTATTATCTTGGGAATGCCGCGGAAGTTTTTCGGGGAATGATTTAAATGGCCAAATCAAAATTCAAATTCGAATTCCAACGTGATTTTTTCACTGATCGACAGGCGGCTGGCAGTTTTCGGCCTCAACGTCTTTAAAGTCAAAACTTATACTAAAAAAAGTACATCGTTACTTATTTTCTGTTTAAGTAGTACCATATTTTAAGAACCTTGTTAATCAGAGAAAAATAATATCAAATATTTACAGAATCGATACTCGCTTACCAAATAATTAAATTCAAAAGCATTGTTGTCTTATTCTTTAAGCCATTATATTAATAAAAATCTAGATATATTACGAGTCAAAATATCCATAGACTTGCGTAATATTCTGTTGCTTAACACTTTTTTATTCAATTAGTTAGTTAATCGATTATTTAACTATTTGTTATCGATATCTGTTAATTTAATCCTTTTTAAATGGCATTATAAAACATCTAAGCGTCTATTATGTCACTGTCAAATGTCATACGTCAGACAAAGCTGTATAGATTCAGTTCCTTTGCCTGACATTGTGACGAATAAAACACACATCCATAAGTTATTCGTTAAAAAATAAATAGCGTACAACTACCGTTCACATTGTTCACTTATAGGTAAAATTTTAGATTTTTTGAAAATTAAATTGCGCAGTAAAACATTAAATTTCAAGTTCCGCTAAAACTATAGTAATATCATAATGGAGGTGACATAACCTGCATTATGATATGTCAAATATTTTTAGCTAAATTCTATTTTCGACCATGTTCTTGTCGAAAATGACAATCATATGTGGGCTTGTATTGAAATAAGCTACCTAAACACATTGTAGTTATGCGTGTAGGTGACCATGCCGGTGGCGCCTAAGAAACCTGCCAGTATCCTTTTATGTAATAAAATGTGTGGTATTTTTAATCCCGGGAATCTTGCGGAAAATTTCCAGGGAGCGATTTGTCAACTACAAACTTCGGATGCAAGTTTTGACTAAAACGATAGCTTAAACTCTGCGGTTCCCGCGGGAATTTTAAGTTAAGTTAAATAATGTCGTAAGGTAGTCTTTCTTTGTACGTGTGTACAAAATTAGAAGCACATTTTTTTTAATGAAACTATGCAGCTAAAGTTGAGCCGAGTTGAGCTGAATCAGCCAAGCCTACAGATACTCTACAAAAGGCAATTAAAAAAAATGTGTGTGCGTATGTGCAGTTCACACGCAATAGAAGTAAAACTTCAGAGAATATATTTACAGACAATTCTTCTCTAACTTTTATTAATATAAATATAATTCCTTTAGCCTACATCCGTTAACATATTATAATTCAAAATAAACTTTTTAAGTATCACTTTCAATTTTTCACTGTTTAAGTCTAAAAAATATTATTATCAGTTTTATTTCGGTCCAAAATGGACCTATGTTTAATCATCAGTATCATTGACTCTCTGATCTGTGCTGCACAATGTAAAACTCGTATCTCGTTCTCTCCCAGGCTTAGATCTATAGATTTATGTGTTTATCTCTTTTAATGTCGCTTATTCGTTTCATCGAGTTTCAAATCACAACGATTCTCAAGGAGGTTCACTTCAAAAAGAAGTCAATTTGAAAATGTCAATGACCTCTGAGGCCGCTCAAAGGTTATGTCTGTGATGCATACAGTATAACCTTGTAACGGCGGTGTTACATAACAGCGCATTAAACTTGAATTACGATCTATCTTATCGTTGAGACGCTTTTACAATGTTATTAGTAATTTATAAGACGACTCATAAAAGCGAATTGAAAGCTTGTGTAAAGAACGCTTTTTACATCCTGGCCACGACTTTGTTGCTGTGAATGACGGCTAAGCGCGACGCGACAGGCGACAAAAGTAGATGTATTAGTTAGTAATACATAGTGATAATTATAGACTTGTTAAAATAAGTATTGAGAGTTTTATGTACCTTTTTGTATTTAGACACAAAATATTTTTGTTAAAGTTATTTATAAATAAATGAATAAAAATATAAATATTTCCTAAGAAGTTCATTATGATATAATATGTACAAGATTTTTGCAATTAATTATACTATTTAATAATGTTTGTACGTCTAATGGTTGGTTCCTATATTTTACTATTCATTCACTTACTTTACCGTCGGTTGACTATTCACAATACTGGTATGAAGCTTATTTCAAAATTTACCAGATAGTAAGGCAAATGACTGTTTGTAAGATGTAGAAATCGGCCATATGTCAACTTGGATAATTTAAACTTAGATACTAAAGCAGAAAATGTTTTAAATTAACCTTCTAAGCATACAGTTGAACTAAGATTTTATTTAACAAATAGGATATGCCCGCGAGTTCGTCCACCTTTAACTTGAAATACCCGTGGGATTCCCGGGAAACAAAGTTTATGCAGCCAAACAATTACAAATTACTCCCGGGAAAATTCCCGCGGGTTTCCTGGGATAAAAAGTAGCGCAGAGTTTAAGTCTAAGAATTTGCTGTCGATCAGCTTATACCGGATCGAAGTCGGCCCAGTAGTTTTTACATGAATCCCGAACAAACAGACAAACCGAGCAATAGACAGACCGACAAACAGACAAGAAATCTAAAAAAATATAAATTGTGTTCTCCATCGTTTATATAGTCTACTCCAATTGTTTTTTTTTTTAAATAGCTTTAATGTACAGATACAGTATGTTTAGAATTTTATAATATTATAGATTTATCTCATAATAAAAAATAAGGTATATGGTATTTCATATATCTTGTTCTTTTTTTGAGTCGTAGCACTCGGAATTAACTGCCGTCATATCGCTCATCGCTTCGCCGGTCACTAAGCTCAGGGTCGTGACCGGACCTAATCATTTTGGCAAAAGGTAAGTGCTGGTGATATTTAAACGTCCTTCATTGCCATCTGCTCTTATGCAAGATAAGCAATTTTTTTATATAATTAGCAAGCATAAATTGTATATCCCCAAGCAACTGTGTCATTTTTGAAGTGATAACTTCTTATGGGAGGGTAAATCGATTCGTTACGTAACGCGTTACGGCGCCAGTCTGTCTGGCTTCCCTTTCTCTCATGCAAGTTATCACTTCTGTCGGGCGTCCCGAGAAGCACACGAGTATTTTTTTTTATTGCATGAGTTCATCAGACAGGCAGATGGCCCACTTGATGGAAAGCGGTTACCATCGCCTCTGGACATTTGCATCACCAAAGGTGCTAGAAATGCGCTGCTGCTCTTTTAAGAGAGACTGGAACCTGGTCACTAATGCCGGAACACAACTCAAGGTTGTTATGGCGACATATTTTAGACCAGGGGTGGTAGCCATCCAGTCGGGCAAATGCCCTACCACCTGGCTGTGGGTTGTTTTGTCGCCTCTTACGACAGGCCGCCCGGCCACAGGAAATTGTATTCTTTCTCCGTTCATGCACAGATGAAATGTTATGAATAATCATTTCCCGACCGATCTCAGACACCCAGACCATAGTAAATAACGGAAAGTTCCGTTAAGAATCGAAAATCTCGGAGCCTCTGTGCTGCAATGAAAAGTAGATTTAGTCTGGAGTTTTTGGCGGGAACTGAAAGGAGATGTTGTGCTGTGCAGTTTTATTTTCCAAAAATGTGTAAAATTACTCTAAAATGAACAATAGTTGTAGGATATTTATAGTTTTTGAGTAGTAATTATGTGTTTTGTCAGAAATGTGAACTGTATAGTCAAATGTGGCCTTTAGAGTTGTGACAAGAACTCCGTTGAATCCGTTACCTACAGTTCAGCTGTACTACACATAGGCTTAAGAAAATGAAGAAACTGTATGGTAAAGTAAGATCTGGCCTAAAGGCCTAGCTGCCAAGCCATAAACTTAAATAAAATAAAAATAGATTTAGTCTATTCAACCAGAGAGACTGAGTAGTGCAAAAATACTATGTTCACAGGAAACACTTCAAACGGATTTCAATTTCTCGTACCTACCATGTAAGTTCATGCATAATTCAAGTTGTAATAAAATCTCAAGAACTGGTTTCAATGAAAGAGAAATTGACCGTGGCCTTCGACAAAAGTGAATTTTATATTGTGGTCATCGCTAGAAAACTGATTAACGCCGGGTATAAGTTCGGAGAGCTTGCGTGGGGCCATGGGAAGGCCAACACGTAGAGGCCCCTTAGCAAATTTAATGTAAATGTGGCGTGACACTGACCGGCGATTATCCCTGTCTACACCATATAATAATGCATCCAAGGACAAGCCTCTGCCGGTGTAGGACTATTGTGGGAAATGACAAACAAAACTACCGGGCTATGGGGGTGAAAAATGGGTAGACGGTGACTCGCCACTCCCTGCGTGGGTCTCAAAAAATGCCATAGAAGACAGGGGCAACATGGGTGTAGAGCGGTAAGCTGCTGGTTCACCGAAGCTACTTCCGACGTTAGGCCATTTATCACTTCAACCCCTGGAGCTTGAGTTTTAGCTCTAGCGATCTCCACTCCGTGCCGGCTGGCTAAGGTAAGCACGAAGGCGGGGGCCTTGCCTTGGCCCTCGGAATCAGACCCGAGGCGTCGCTACTCACCTAAGGCATAAAACCCCCCCTGCGGGTGAATATTAATGTTCTTTATATTATTATTATCTTTATATATTATTCCAGCGGAGCTGACAGACCTTGTGCTGCCTTGAACATTGTAATAGAATATTGCTAAAGACAAGCCAAATCCTTACCGTGCTTCAAAAATCAGTCAGAAGCATTACTTTTCTATTATGTATAATAATTCCTAATGCTATTTATATAAGTGTATGTATATTTGTATTGTCATATGTATATATACGTGTGTGTATATGTATGTGTATATACATCTTAATATATATAAATTACGTGTCACGTTGTTTGTCCGCGATGGACTCGTAAACTACTTGACCGATTTTAATCAAATTTGCACACCGTGTGCAGTTTGATCCGACATGAAAGATAGGAAAGCTTACATTTGGACCCGGTAGGTGGCGCTGAAATCGAGTTCTAAATTTTATTTCTTCAGGGCAGAGCAACGTCTGCCGGGACAGCTAGTATGTATATATATTTTATTTATTTTGTTTTTGTATTTATACCATCTTTTGTCTTTTTCTACTTCTGTTTGTTTATGATTTGGTATACAATAAAGAATTATCTATCTATAGAAAATTTTCTTCAAAACCAACCTTTTCCCTTGGTTGGCCATTTGACATTCTACACTATGATTCGGTATAATAGAGGTGTGTTTATTTGTTCAAAATCAGCAGATTTAATTCCTGATAAGGGAATTGATTTTACAAAAATTAAATCATACAACTTTCTTTAGTTTTCGTCAAAATCCTCCTTTCAGTGTTTTTCGCTATTTAGCATAGTTTAGGATTTGGCCCTGACGGCCTATTTTAAAAATTTATATATCTTTACATCGTGTATATGATATACTAGCAGCCCGGCGGTGTTGCACCCGCGCTCTGTCCCGCTCTCGTGGTATTTACCATCATGTTATAGCCTATGACGCTCCCTGTTAACGTAGCTTTCTAACAGTAAAAGAATTTTTAAAATCTGTTTAGTAGATCCAGAGATTACCCCCTACAACGTCACAAACTCACAAACTTTACTTCATTATAATATTTGTATAGATGGATCCTAATTTTTAATTGAAATCTATACATGTTTTCCATTTTCAAAATAGTAAAAAAGTTTAATAATGATGCCCCTTTAGAGTCATTACAAACTTTCAACTTTTCTCCCGACGCATTTCCAAAATGTCGCTTACGATAAATAATCTTTCACCGCTCGATAGAAACCAGCCTACAGTTCTTATAATTCCTTCCCTCGGCAACACAGCTATTCCTATTCCATACATTTGTATCGAGTGATCAACCTTGATTGACTTGTTATTTCGAAAGGAACTAGTGGAACTAGGCTATTACGCCCTTTACTTCGCACTATTCATATCATAAGCTCCGCTGTCTTATTGAAGTTTAAATATAACTGTTGAAAGAAAGAAAGAAAGAAAATCATTTTATTCAGGAAAAAATTACATTGGTGTAGTGTAGGTATAATTGTTAACAAATTTAAAACTAACAACATAATCTTGTCCTGAAAGGGGCATCAGACTCAGCATAATGCTGGTCTTTTAAAACCAGCGCTGATCTTCCGCTGAGCCCTTAAGGCACTGTCACGGCAGACGTTACATCATTGCAAAGCATGAAGGGAATCCTAAATAATATATATATATATATATATATATATATATATATATATATATATAATATGTGTATATATATTATTGTCGAAGAAGCAAGTAAGGTGTGTAAGAATGGGCCTAAATGGCGCTCTGTTGTTCGTGCCACCCCGCAAGGGAACTAGCGTGAAGTCATGTATGTATATATATATATATATATATATATATATATATATATATATATATATACATATACACACATACATACACACACATACGTAGTATATACAAGAAATAGGGAAAATAATAATAATGAATAAATATATTAGTGTTTTATAACTTATTGCAAAAATAAATTAAAAGAATCGAATTAACAATTAAATTAAATACCACTTGTTGCGGAGATAACCCGTGAAATGATAGGTTTTTGTGGCTAATAAATGTATTTAATGGTAATACATGCAATGTTTAGCTTTGTGACAGATAGAGAATATAATATTAATGTGACAAGCAAACTTCAAATCATTAAAAAATACTAGTGGTCGCCCAGTGGTCGAAATTCGACCATAATTAATTTAAATTATAAGTTTGAACATTATTAAGGTTCTCTTGTCAAAGAATATACTTCCATAATCACAGATTTCACCAAGGCTACACTGTTAATTTCACTTTAAAAATAAACAAAAGAGTATATATGCGTGTGTGTGTCAAATACATGGTAGTGTGTATAGTGTTTTTTTTTATTGATTAAGTATTTTTTATGCATACTTTTAATAAAATATTAGCATTCTGCACTCCTCTATATAAACTACTAGCGGCCCCGGCAGACGTTTTCGTGCCCTGAAAAAATAAAAATCTAGGACCCGATCCCAGCGCCACCTACCGGTTCCAATTGTAGATTTAAACCATCCGGGAACCCACTCAAACAAACAAAACAAAATCACCAAAATCGCTCCGGGTGATTAGGAGGATTTTAGAACCCGATCTCAGCGCCACCTACCGGTTCTTTTTGCGAATCTAAACCATCATCCGGGAACCCACTCAAACACACAAAAACAAAATCACCAAAATCGCTCCAAGTGATAAGGAGAATTGTAGAACCCGATCTCAGCGCCACTTACCGGTTCCAATTGTGGATCTAAACCATCCCGGGACCCACTCAAACACACACATAAAATTTCATCAAAATCGGTAAAGTCGTTCTCAAGTTATAAAATTACAACGAAAAGTGGCATTGCTTTTTATATATATAACTATAAGTGTGCGAAATTTCATACTCCTCCGCCCGCGCAATTTTCGTAAAAAGGGCTACAAAGTCTTTGCTTCACGTATTAATATATAGATAGATATATAGACTATAATTAATCTGTAGTCTGTACAATGAATTTAAAAATGAGTTAAAAATCAGGAGGTCTACTTCGTACCAGCAGATTTCCAAAACAGAATTTTGTATATCGAGCCTTAACCGTCATTTTGTCGTAAGCGACATTTCGATCTAAGTATATTTTTTGTTGCAAAAGGTATTTAAAACTATTATTTTATTTTAAGATCCTCAGTTTTTAATTCAGTGGGGTCTAATCTAATTATAACTACTTACAATCTATCTATCTATAGTGTTATAAAAATTTAAACATGCCTGTCTGTACATTGAAGCTATTTAAAAAAACCCAACTGGAATAGACTACATAAACGCTGGAAAACACGATGCAATTCTTTTTAGACTTCTTGTCTGTTTGTTTAGATTCATGTAAACACTACTGGGTTGATTTCGATGGGGTTTTCGCTGGTCGACAGGAAATTATTAGACTTAAACTTTGCTACTTTTGGAACGAAGTTCCTTATCGCGCGTTGTGAAAGGGGGCTAGACGGAAAAAATTCTTACGAAAAGTTGTCACGACACTTTTTGCTATAGTAAGCTATTATACAATTTCAACTTTAATGCAATGAAATAAAATCTAAAATACAATTAGTGTAATAATATACGCTGTTTTTGATACTATTTGTTTGTTTATGTATTTCTTTCTATACATAGGTTTTTGATAAAATTTCGATGGTTTTCGATGCTTATCGACACACTTTTTGAGACGTTTTCAGAATTTTTAAGATATTTTAGGAGAACTTCGTTCCAAACATGTGTCCCAAAGACACCTCTCTAGTTTTTATCCTGGGAATTCCACGGGATTTTTTCTGGGAATGATTTAAAATAACACAATAAAAAAAAACCAATTTATTGTTCGGGTGCATAGAAATTAGCTTATTCCGACTCGTTTTTCATTAAAACGAGAGCTTACATTCTTTTTCAAATGCTGCGTTATTTTTTGTCCCGGGAATGCCGTGGAAATTTCAAGTCAAGCGTAGACGAAGTCACGGGCATATACTAGTCTTATAACTTATACTAATATATAAATCTGAAGAGTTTCTTTGTTTGAACGCGCTAATCTGAGGAACTGCTGGTCTGATTTGAAAAAATCTTTCAGTGTTCGATAGCCCATTTATCGAGGAAGGCTATAGGCTATATATCATCACGCTAAGACTAATAGGAGCGGAGTACCGATGAAGAACGTTTCAAAATCGGGGGGTTTTGAAAACAAATTCCACGCGGACCACGTCGCGGGCACAGCTAGTATTTAATAAAAAGACGGTCTCTGTGGTTGAGCGGGCTAAGCCTTTGCCGGCTTACCTCACTGCAACGCAGAGTCTGCGAGTTCGATTCCTGGTATGGTAAATTTTGGAAACGAATTTTCTCCGTTGTTTACTATGGGTATCTGGGATTGGCCCAAGATTAGTTCATTGTATATTACCCATAACACAAGCGTAACTTGCTTAATTTGGGGATATAGATCTGCCGATTCTTTTTTTATTTTAAAATAAAAATATTAGCCTTAAAATCAGTAAGCACGAATCGATACGGCTCGAAGGACCAAAAAACTGTAGTGTGTGTCCTTAATTAGTTTTAGTTTAGGAGGGAAGGGTAAAATTTAGAAAATACTAAACCCAACGAGGGCTGTAATGAAACTGATTTTATTTCTGAACATATACGAATATAAATAATTGTAATAAAACTACGTTTTAACGGTTTTAAGCGCGGTAATTTTATTTGATTTTGGTTTTTCCGACGTTTCACGGAAGACAAAATATATATATATATATATATATATATATATATATATATATATATATATATATGTATATATATATATATATTATAAATAATTGTGTTGCTAAGCATTAGGCCGCAGTTGTTTACTTGTAAAATCCTGATTATCTATATATATAAAAGAAAGTCGTGTTAGTTACACTATTTATAACTCAAGAAGGGCTGTACCGATTTGGCTGACAATTGGTGGGGAGGTAGCTTAGAACCAGGAGACGGACATAGGATACTTTTTGTCCCGTTAGAACGGATAGGTGGCGCTGAGATCGGGTTCTAGAATCCTCCTAATCACCTAAAGCGATTTTGTTTTTGTGTGTTTGAGTGGGTTCCCGGATGGTTTAGATTCGCAATTAGAACCGGTAGGTGGCGCTGAGATCGGGGTCTAGATTTTTATTTTTTCAGAGCAGGACAACGTCTGTCGGGGTCGCTAGTTGTACATACTTTGTACAATGACGATATTGTAGCACTTGGCCTTTTGGAAAAATAGCATCTTAGGAATGCACAACGTGTGTGTTCGTCTATTAAATAGAAAAATAATAATAGTTTTCTCAACAAATTACCATAAAAAACAGTGAAAGTTGACCATTGGCCTTGACTAAATGTCCGTGGCATC
Source organism: Dendrolimus kikuchii (assembly GCA_019925095.2). Taxonomy (NCBI): domain Eukaryota; kingdom Metazoa; phylum Arthropoda; class Insecta; order Lepidoptera; family Lasiocampidae; genus Dendrolimus; species Dendrolimus kikuchii. Next base: position 13,148,126 of record CM034409.1, on the reverse strand, counting down.
CGTCCAAATTAATTTTATTGGAAAATTATATTAAATCTCTTCTCGACTAATTGTGTAATAAATGGCGACAGAGGCATAAACGAAATTACATTTAAAAGGTTATCAAGTGCGATTTTTATTTAAAATATTTTATTGTATAATCTGACGTTTCGGATGCGTTTCGACGATAACTGTGACTATGGTAGGTATATACAAATTCACATTTAAAAGTTTTTATGCAAACTTAGCTCCGCTGAAGAACATTTTTTGAATTCCTTTTGTTTCCTGTTATATATTGAGTCTGTATTATTCTATCTATATAATTTCCATAATTACCTATGTAATATAAATATATTTAATTACCTATATAATAATTACAAACGTGCATGTATGAAGAGGTTAATGAAAGTAGATGAAGCGAGAGTTGTTTGTCAGGATCGTCGCAAGTGGAGATCTATAGTCTCTGCCTACCCCCATGGGAAACAGGCGTGATAATATGTATGAATAATACTTACATATCTTATATATATGTATATATATATATATATATATATATATATATATAACAATTGCTGTTCGTTTGTCTCACTAAAACTCGAGAACGGCTGGACTGATTTGGCAAATTTTGGTTTTGAATTATTTGTGGAAGTCCAAGGAAGGTTTAAAAGGTGTGTAAATATGAAAAAAATGCTTGAAATATAGTAAAAACAACAATTTCGCTTTCCCTTAGAAACTATTACTAGCTGTCAAACATTTGATGTTCGTCCCGTCGTTTAGAAATTAATTCAATTTAAGTCGTTCAGAAATCAAATTAATTTAAAAGTGAAGATTTATTTCATTTTTTTTGTTTTGAATGTCAAACGTTGGATGTTCGTTCCTGTTAAGTTTTGATCACATTTTTGACTAAATTTGAAACATTCTGCAATTATCATTCAGCTTTTTTATTTATTGCCTCTGAGGCGATACGAAGTTTGCCGGGTCAGATAGTTTTATATAAATAAGGCGATGGTAACCGCTTTCCATCCAGTGGGCCGTCTGCCTGTCTGCTGAACTCCTGCAATAAAAAATGTATATATATTTCTTGTTACATTCAATATAAACATTTCTATATACAATATATTCTTATAAGACTCTAGATTTATTTAACATTGTTTATTATATTAGTAGAATGGAAGACAATATTTCTTGGCAAACTCATTTTTGTTATACATGTAAGATAGATAATGTATGTATGTAGATAATGAGAAGTATTTAAAACTGTTTTAAAATTACCTACATGAAGGTAAATAGTAGGTTGTTTGGGTTGATTCTGGTTCCACCCCCCCTGCTGTACGAAGTGGGTCACTCTGCTCCCCGGGGTGACCCAGTTACAGGGTGTAGGGGCGTCATGGTGCAGTTACTCTGTACAAGATCCCATGACGCCCCGTAAAAGCGCTATAAAGGGGGCGCAGGTTGGGTTGATTCTGGTTGGATAGAGGCTGGAACTGAAAATCAGTGTTGTGTTAGCTCCTGACACAGCATAATATTGAGTTTCCAGCCTCATTGTCGTGAATTGTACGTACATTTCTTAAACTGTATCTATTTATTAGTAAAAATCCTTGTATTTTATGTGTGTGCATTTATTTGCGATAAGAAATATTTTTCTTTCTCTCTTTTGGCTCCTTAAGAAAGTGTAGAGCGATCTCATTTTGGCTTGCAAAAGTCCTTTTACAAGTCGTGCTCAATTCACATTCAAACTGTGCAGTCAATTACATAACAGTTCCGTTTTGTGTCACACGAGGACAGTGTTACGTGGACGTGTGTCATGAATTTCAATTCGTATTATGTCCGAAGCTATATTATCCTGCTCACATACGTGTTTGTTAGATACCGTAGCCAATTTGGCAAATGTGATGTGCAGTTCATACGCACTAGGAGTGAAACTTCAGTGAATATATAGGCGAACATTATATCTGCAATGCTTAGTAGACAAGTGCGAACTGCACTCACATATTTTCGCACTTCTATTCTATTATAGGTGTCTTTATTCTTAGGTATTAAGACGTTTATTCATAATACTTCAATCTAAATTACACTTTAAATCACTATCTTAAAGTTCAAAATTCAATGCACTATTCCGCATAATTTCCTTCGATCTACGTATAAAAGAATATCTACCTTAATTACATACAGATAGAGCTATAATTAATTTGGAATCTTTTAAGTTTTATTTAAAGTGAAAATTAATACTAATCGGTAGAGAGAAATGTGTTTTATTTCTAATTCAATAAGGTTGAATTTTATGTGTTTATCACTTTTTAGTGTCGCTTTTTTTCGATTCATCGAGCTTCAAATCACAACGATTCTAAAGAAGTTTCACTTCGAAATACGAAATAACAACTAGCAGAATATCACCGTGAACTCGGGAGTACCTAAGTTTGCGTTGCAACCTAACGTTGCGTACTTAAGAGAATCGGTGATTTATTATAATTTCCTGTAATCTGAGTAAGCAACGTTGACTTGCGCCCCTTTTACGGGCGGCCTCTTTGGTTGAGCGGGCTAAGCCTTTGGTGGCTTACCTTGCTGTAACGCAGAGGCTGCGGGTTCGACCCTTGGTATAGTAAATTTCGGAAACAAGCGTAACTTGCTTAATTTGGGTACATACAATAATGTGTGAATGTTAGAAATAGTCGATCGATTTTGCAAAATGCCATGTCGTTCTACACCAAGACTACTAACTCAGGACTGTACCTTAATAAGGCTGTGTACTAACTTCTAATACTTCGAAGAAAAAGCAAAGTTTAAATATTGGCCTATAGTTCGCGATATTAGATTTTAAGGATTTCTCCTTCTATCAGGGATCGCCTAAAGAGGATGAAAATCGGGACAAGATTCTGAGCATATTTTCCAAAGAAGTTCATAATGCCATACGGTCGGGGATACGCACTAAAACCCCTAGATGTAAGGAACACCTTCGCCTTACGTCAGGACTCAGATATGAGCGTGCGCTCCTCTCGACGACATTATTGGCGGTTGGGATTCCTTTCCCAGAATTCCCTCCTCCGCCCGCTTATGGACGCTGGCGAGTCCTCCTTTGGCAGGAGCGGAGGAAGTTGGTACGCTCACGCTCCCGCTCCGCCTCCTCCCTGACAAGCATTATGCGCTTGCAAAAGGAGGAGACAGAGTCCCATCCAGGTTTTACACGTGTTACCTTCTTTTTAAAGAGGGGAATCCGATTGAGAACTATAGGCCGCGCAAGGGGGAACAGTAGCGGTCCTTGTGTGGGTTTCACCAGGTCAGGGAAGCACTAACATCTGTCAGGAATACCCATTAAAATCTCTCGGTGTTCCATCCTTCGCTTTATGCCAAGGCTACGGATATATGGGCTAGCCTCTCCGCTAGCCCTGACAGGCGGTGTCCCATCGGCCTCATTAATTGTCAGGAGACTTCTTTTAATCGACGGCATAATGGCGAGTGAGAACACTTAACACGAGTTACCTACCACAAGTATAGCCCGCACGCCTTCGTGAATTGCAAGAACTATAATGACTCAGCTTAAAGACTGCATCTGTTATGAAAATTTTAAAATTCATTCATTGTTTGTTGCCGTGGGAGATGTTTGCTTTATGATAAATGTCAAGGCTACTTTTACTATTAGCTTAAATGTCGTGACAACCTGACAACCCACTATTGAAACAGTTGTGTAATGGCTATTAAAGAAATTCGTTGTATTGACTCATCGAGAATTTAAAACACAAATAGATAGTCTTTTATTACATACATACATACATACATAACTTCACACCAGTTCCCTTGCGGGGTAGGCACGAACAACAGAGTCCCATTTAGGCTTATTCTTACACACCTCACTTGCCTCTTTGACATTCATAACTCTTGTCATGCAAGCTCGTCTGTTCTTAAGGCTCCTGACATCACCCTCCGCTAGTACACGATCAATTTGATCATGGAAGGTGTGTCGTGGCCTTCCACGACTTCTGCATCCATCCACTTTTGCATTGTATATCTGTTTAGTCATTCTTTCATCATGCATTCTTTCCACATGCCCGAACCACCGGAGCATTCCTTTCCTTACCTTCACCCCGACACTCTCTTTCAGACCAACTCTCTTTCTTACTTCGGTATTACGAACGCAGTCCGCGAGCGTCACTCCGCAGATTTTGCGCAGTGCTCGCATCTCGACCGCGTTTACTCTACTTTCATGCTCTCTCTTCCATAGCTACCTACGTTAGCGTAGGTACCAGCATCGCGTTGTGTATGGCGAGCTGGGCCTTCTGGCTGAGGTTCTTAGCGACTAGAAGTTTACCTAACGCTCCATTCACACTATTCCCCAAATTCACTATTTATTACACTATAGGTTTTATAGAAACAGTGAAACACGTAATTCTACCACGCGCTCCGATCGCTGTAAGCCTACAGTACCATCGTGTTTTTATAGAAAATCGCAATTAAAATGTTCATTCAGCATTTGTTTAGCAAATCTGCGACTAATAACGCCAATACATTCTACGCAATTTTATCAGAAATCTTTTTGACTGTGCAGGCTGTAAGGTTTTGAAATGCTTTAGCAACGAGCATCAGAAGTGCAAAGTCACTTACATCTATACTAATATATAAAACTGAAGAGTTTGTTTGTTTGCTTGCTTGAACGCGCTAATCTCAGGAACTACTTTGATTCGAAAAATTATTTCAGTGTTAGATAGCCCACTTATCGAGGAAGGCTATAGGCTATATATCATCACGCTAAGACCAATAGGAGCGGATCACCAATGAAGAATGTTTCAAAATCGGGGGGTTTTGAAAACAAATTCCACGCGGACGTAACCAATACAAGTTCTATATACTTTATAAGACTTTGTGAAAGCTGGTCTTTTATATTTTAAAGTAGTTAAAAGGTATTCGAAATAACCTTCGAATCGTGTGAAAATTTCTTAAAGTAAACAATATCTTATTTACACTGTATGTATAAATATATGAGTCCGTTAAAACCATTAGCTTTCACCATTATACAAATAATTAAACAATATAAGTACCTATTAGCAACTTTGGGCAACATTACGTAATACTATAAAGGAGTGGGTTTGTTGAATATTTGTATACTGTCATGGAAGAAGTATATATTACGAACGACAGCTATGTTAAGATTTTTTTATTTGACGAAGGAAATGAACGTAGGTACCTAAATCTTTTATGGCAGTTTTTTTTTATTGCAGGAGATCATCAGACAGGCAGACGGCCCACTTGATGGAAAGCGGTTACCGTCGCCTATGGACACTTGCAACACCAAAGGTGCTACAAATGCGCTGCTGCTCTCTTAGAGGAGACTGGAACCTGGTCACTAATGCCGGAACACAACTCAAGGTTGTTATGGCGACATACTTTAGACCAGGGGTGGTAGCCATCCAGTTGGGCAAATGCCCTACCACCTGGCTGTGGGTTGTTTTGTCGCCTCTTACGGCGGGCCACCCGGTCGCAGGAAATTGTATTCTTTCTCCGTTCCTGCACGGATAGAAAGTCGTACGACTTATGGCTGATTTTGTCAAATCAAATAATATATGTGCCCAAAAACATGGTTGATAAAAAAATTAGATCACATTATTATTTGACGTTTAAACATGTCTTCATCCGTCAGTGTCTGCCTATCTGTGTAGGAACGGAGAAAGAATATAATTTCCTGCGACTGGGCAGCCTATGGTAAGAGGCTACAAAACAACGCACAGCCAGGTCTAGACCGCTAACACCCCTGATGTAGTGTAATGAATAACCTCCTTATAATATACTAAAAATATAATTTTTCGGATTCAACTCGACGAACGCCTCCCAAAACAATAGAATAAATTATGATATCGGTCCGCGAGCAGAACACATATCAAGCAAAAGTGTCTCGATAGAGAATATGAAGTGATATCCTAAACCAATCTCTCATTTAAAGAATAGATCCCGAACAACTCTGAAACCGCTGGCCGTTACAATAGAGTATGCTACAATAACAACCTTGACTTGTGTTCTGGCATTAGTGGCTAGGTTCACGTCTCCCTATAGAGAGCAGCACCACATTGGTAGCATCTTTAGTGTTAAAAATGTCCATAGGCGATGGTAATTTATTTCAATCAAGTAGACCGCCCGCCTAAATGCTGAACTCATGTAATAAAAAATATATCTCATTTCTAGAAAGCGGGTTACATGGATAAAATCAGAAATGAGGATATTCGTAAGCATAAGAACACAACCAACAGGTATATTAAACTATTATATACTTATATTATTAAACTAAAGTGGCAGTGGGCTTATCTCATCCGTGACTGTATCAATAGCCGACAAATCACCCGAGCCTTGGAGTGGAGACCGCGTCTCCAAAAGCACAGTGTACATAATTACAGATAAGTTAAATTCATTAAAATCTATATATATAAAAATCAATTGCTGTTCGTTAGTCTCGCTAAAACTCGAGAACGACTGGACTGATTTGGCTAATTTTGGTTTTGTATTATTTGTGGAAATCCAGGGAAGGTTTAAAAGGTGAGTAAATATGAAAAAAATGCTTGGAATATAGTCAAAACAACAATTTCACTTTCCCTTAGAAACTATTCCTACCTGTCAAACATTTGATGTTCGTCCCATCGTTCAGAAATCAACGTTTTTTATTTATTGATTCTAAGACGGTACGAAGCTTGCCGGATTAATTAGTTTATTTATAAATGAAATCGATTTTTTATAAAATATCGAGTCAGTAACGCATTAGGACATTACTAATTGATCCGTCATCGAGCTGTCAAAAGTAAAATAAACGCTTGGAAAGAGTATATGTCATTTGTTTCATGTGGCCTTAACTGTCAAGAATTATGAAACGATAGATTTTTAGTTTTTCTTTCACCATATCCCAATTAATTGGGGTCGGCATACTATGTCTTTTCCTTCCACACTCCTCTGTTCTGACATACATATTCTGTCACACCACAAATCATCATATCATATTTCACACAATCTGTCCATCTTTCTTTTGGTCTACCTTTACTTTTGTACCCATCCATCTTATAGTTTAACATTCTTTTTGTCACGTGACTTTCATCCCTCCTCATTATATGCCCATACCACCTTAATCTTCTTCCTCTCAATTTTTGAGTCACGGATGCAACACGAGTCAAAAATGGAAAAAGTATACAAATTATAAAAGTATACAATATATAATAAATTAACTATACTTAGTCACGCTTGGCTGTAGCTGTCTGATAGCATATTTTATGCTTTACTTGATAAGGGTAAGATGTAATATGCACTCATCATCATCATCGTACATACATACATACATACATAACTTCACGCCAGTTCCCTCGCGGGGTAGGCACGAACAACATCATCATCGTCATCCGAGTGTTATACCCTTAAGCCTGTTGGACCAAAAAATTGCTTAAAGTCGCCGGCGGGGACTGATCAGATATGTAGCATAAACTTTGGAAGTTCTGTATTCAGCATTGGCCAGCAATAAACTGTTGATAAGCTATGGTGCTGATCTCAGACACCCAGACCAGAGTACATAACGTAAAGGTTTTTATCGCCTGCTGGGACCTCTATGTGTTTTTATTGCAAAGCTGGTAAACAGGCATACGGCCTAGGTCATAGAAAGTGCTTACCGTCCCCTACAGGTGTTAGCAACACCAATAGAGAAGCCAACGCGTTGCGACGGGATGAGATAGAAGGTAAAATGTGCCAACGCTTCACACGCAGAAGTTTGTTGAGTCTTAGAAAGAAGATATCTCCCTTTTAGGCAACAGGTTGCTCTCGGGTTGACTCGTGACCGGTCAAACAGTGAAAGTATTGACCGACAAATTCATGCTTTAACGTTTATTTAGATGAAAGTGAAAGTCAATGCTTGATTTTTATCATAACGAAATATTTGTAAGGTATTTTATAAAATGACTAGCTGTGCCCGCGACGTCGTCCGCGTGGAATTTGCTTTCAAAACCCTCCGATTTTGAAACATTCTTTATTGGTGCTCCGCTCCTATTCACCAAACACGTCTAGATCAGCCGGTTCGGCGGCGGAAACAGCTGAATCACTCAAGCGGCGCAAATGTGCTACTCTCAGTGAGAGTTATATGTTTGTGCCGTTTGCTGTGGGGTCCTAAGGCCATGAGCCTCTCCCAAAATTTATTAAAACGACTCATTGACTCTTTAGGTGATCAGAAGGCTGGTGCTTACATAGGGCAACGTATCATTATGACGATCCAGTGAGGAAACGTAGCCAGCCTTCTGGGCACCTTACCCATAGAAGACGGTGATCTAGGCTCAGTATTCTACTTTTAGTCTCGAGGGACTTTGAGTAGAATACAATACAAATAAGTTCAGTTTTCTTTTATTGCATTACATTATTTATAAATTTCTTCAATATACTATCATCTATCTAGAAATCAAGGGATTAAAATCAGTATTATTTTAATTCGTAATATCTCTCTTTTTCCTTCTTAGATTTCTAATCCTTTTTTATGATTTTCTTATTGGAAATAAGGAAATATTTTTTATCGCTTTTTTTCCCATTTTCCAAAATTCTATTTCTTTAGTACTTTTTCTATATTTTTGTTTACGTCTAAATAATAAATAAATATATTTCTTAGTTTTAATGCGATTATGTGTTCATTAATATTTAAGTTATAGATTTCAGTACATTATAGACATTATAATGTACTATACTTTCATCGACCATCCCGCAATGCCTGAAGACGAAAGTCTTCGAACAGTGCGTCCTTCCCGTCGTAGGACTGGTCTACAAATTGCAAGTCGCTCAACGGGCTATGGAGCTAGCTATGTTGGGTGTTTCTCTTATGGATCGAGTTAGAAATGAGGATATCCGTAAAGAACAAAGGTAACCGACATAGCTTACAAAATTAGCAAAATTGAAGGCAGTGGGCCGGTCACATTTGTTGCAGGACCGATGGCCGTTGAATCAGACGAGTCCTGGAGTGGAGACCGCGTCTCGGTAAACGTAGTGTCGCATGCCCTTCAGCCCGATAAACTGATGACTTGCGCAAGGTCGCCGGTAGGCGCTGGATGAGGAAGGCAGAGGACCGTGACGAGTGCCGCCGATTTAGGGAGGCCTACGTCCAGCAGTGGACGGTGATTGGCTGACGACACTGATAGAGATAGATATTATACGCTATTAATGCCACTAATATCATCATTAAATCTTAACACAGTGATGCGATTTTCCACAATTAGAAATCTAGGATAAGAGGCTTTTCACCGCGCGTACGGTCTACACTATTACTCAGCTTGAATATGCATAATTAGCTTGTCTAACTGTTTTACGAGCTTTAAATTATTGCTTCGTTCTTTTCGATGAATTAATTCCATTCATCTATCCGTGCAGGAACGGAGAAAGAATACAGAGACGATAAAACAACCCACAGCCAAGTGTTAGGGCATTTGTCCGTTTGGATGGCTAGCAACCATGGCCTAGAGCGTGTTGCCATAACAAACTTGAGGTGTGTTCCGGCATTAGTGGCCAGGTTCCAGTTTCCCTTTAGAGAGCTGCAGCGCATGGTGGTACATATATTCCAGAATCCAGGAACGCCAGTACTGGATTAAGAAGGTTTAAAAATTTCAATCCTCCCTTCATTGCTTTACTAGATTTATAAGTTTTGAAAAAAATTGTAAGTCTCAATAATTTCTTCAATAAGAAACTTATTGCAGCAAGTTCTAAGCTTGTCAAGTTGGTTATGTTGTATCTATGTTATACAGTGGGCCGGTTCACCTTGTACCCACGCTTAGATTTAACTTAGCGATAACTTAAGTATTACGTCCTGTTAAACTAAATTGTTTACTATTTATACTTAGAACGCTTTTAATAATCCTCTTATGAGCATATTAAAATGCTATCGAAACTTCGTTCGCGTTGACATGGAATGACGTATTTGTTAGTGAATTCCAACGGCGGCACTAACAAAACTAGACGGTAGCGTCACCATTTTGGTCATATATAGATAACCAAAAAGGTGACGCTATTAATACGTGAAGCAAAAACTTTTTACCCCTTTTTACCAAAATTGCGTGGGCGGAAGAGTATGAAATTTCGCACAGTTATAGTTTATATAGAGAAGAAGCGACAAAGGGTAATATGTTTTAAAATTATGCATAAAAATACATTAAATCATCAATGATGTTAGGAGCCTTAAGAACAGACGAGCGTGCATGACAAGAGTTATGAATGTCAAAGAAGCAAGTGAGGTGTGTAAGAATAAGCCTAAATGGCGCTCTGTTCGTGCCTACCCCGCAAGGGAGCTGGCGTGAAGTTATGTATGTATGTAAATCATTAATAAAAACATTACAGACACTACCATGTATTTGACACACACACGCATATATACTCTTTTGTTTATTGTAGCCTTGGCGAAATCTGTGATTATAAAAGTATATATAGTCTTTGACAACAAATTCTTATTATCGAATTTCGATCATGAGCGACCGCTAGTATGTATAATTCGTCTATCCCACGGGAACGATGCCATTTATCGGGATAAAAGTTTCCTCAGTGTTGACCCGGAATATGAACTAGCTTTTGAGGGTCAAGTTTCATTAAAATCGGTTCAGTTTGCTCATGATACTCTGACAGACAGGCAGATATCAATTCCAATAAATTGTATTTTCGGAATCTGCTTATCCGAATTACGCCCGCTTGTTATTACATTTCTCTTGCTGAAATTGGTTGTGAAAACTCGACCTTCTACAGATTGGCCTGAAACGTCGATGGCATGATGGGCGGGCACTAATTTTTTTTGGATTTATAAAAAAAAATATTAGAAATATTCTTCGGATGAGGGTCCGAAAAAATGGCGATATCGAAGAACTGGTGGATGAGCCCAATATAATAGGCGAGAGCAAGTCACATCGCATGCGCTGGCTTGGTCACTTACATAGAATGATCAGAAAGAGTGGAGTAGTCTCATTTCGGAGGCCAGGATTAATTTCGGGTCGTTGAGCCCCAGCAGTTAGTTAGTTAGAAATATTCTTCATTATATTTCACGTGAAATATAACCGATGGCAAAATTCGGAAACACAAACATTATTTAGCGGATTAAGCATCAACATCATAACTGTCAAAACATCAACATTCCAAAAGATATCAATTCTATATATATGTATAAAAGAAAGTCGTGTTAGATACACTATTTATAACTCAAGAACGGCTGTAGCGATTTGGCTGAAAATTGGTGGGGTGGTAGGTTAGAACCAGGAGACGGATATAGGATACTCTTTACCCCGTTGGAACCGGTAGGTGGCGCTGAGATCGGGTTCTACAATCCTCCTAATCACCTGGAGCGATTTTGGTGATTTTCTTTTTGTGTATTTGAGTGGGTTCCCGGATGGTTTAGATTTTCAATTAGAGCCGGTAGGTGGCGCTGAGATCGGGTTCTAGAATCCTCCTAATCACCTGAAGCGATTTTGGTGATTTTGTTTTTGTGTATTTGAGTGGGTTCCCGGATGGTTTAGATTCTCAATTAGAACCGGTAGGTGGCGCTGAGATCGGGTTCTAGAATCCTCCTAATCACTTGGACCGATTTTGGTGATTTTGTTTTTGTGTGTTTGAGTGGGTCCCCGGATGGTTTAGATCCACAATTGGAACCGGTAGGTGGCGCTGGGATCGGGTCCTAGATTTTCATTTTTTCAGAACAGGACAACGTCTGCTGGGGCCGCTAGTTACTTATAGATAAAAGATATTTTCTACACTCGCGTTAATGTTATCCCATGGGAACCGTAGATTTCATTGGGATTAAAAGTAGCCTGTATGCTATTCTAGACTAGAAGCTATCTCTGTGCCAAATTTCATCCAGATCTGTTGAGCCATTTTGGCGTGACTGAGCAACAAACATCCATCCAAACTTTTGCATTTATGATATTATAATACTAACTGTGCCCGCAACCTCATCCGGGTAAAATATTTTTTCGTGGACCCTTAAAAAAGTAGTCTGAATTACTCCTTATATTATCAGCTATCTGCCAGTGAAAGTCCCGTCAAAATCGGTCCAGCCGTTTCAGAGATTAACCGGAACATCCAGACAGATAAAAATATTAAAAAATGATTTTTTAATGTAAGTACCGTATATACTTCCATATGCATTCATGTAAAAAGCTGTTATTTTGACATTACAGACAGATATTTCAATTTTAATTATCTTTATAGATTACAATGGTAGAGAGATTGATACGATTTTGCGAATAATCTTGGTTTACTGTATCTTATTAACTCTAGATTACTTAATTAATATCTTAAACTTATTAAATATTTATATAAACACAACGGAAATAATATAACGCATTAAGCAACACATGTTATACATATTCTTTGTTGTAATCATTATGAACTAGTACATGCTGAAAATTGTGTAACGTTTTCATAAATTGTTTTATTCTAAATGCGCAAGCGCAACCTTCGGCGGAATGTACACCCTAATTTTTTTGAGTAATCCTGAGACGCAAAAATTTGAGCCAAGTATTAAATATATAAAATAAATAATGACAAATGATAAGTATACACTTATATTATATGGCGATGGCAAGAAACCCGATGGTATCATTGGTGCCCTAGAAGATGGGTCACCCCTTAGGATGGGACGCGTCTTGCGTTGATACTTTGGCAACGCCCATTTTCCAGCCACTAGCATATCTGCCGGTACAGCTACTGCACAACAGAAGGCCCTAAAACGCCGCAAATACTCAGCCATCGGAAATGGCTATGTATTTGCGGCTTTTGGGGTCGAGATCCTGGGACCATGGGGGCCTGAGGTGTACAATAAAGTGTTGTCTATCTATCTAATAAATACGTCTGGATGTTACGTTAGTTTTGCAATTCTTAAAAACTCGGCTGTTAAAGAAGCAATATCAGCTACTTGTCTTATATGTATATATGTAGAAGAGCTAGGGTCGAGCTTTCTAGCATCGTGGTTATACGGATAGTTTGTCACATCAGCAAAGTTGCATGTATGCGGACGTGTGGCTGCGCCCGCAAGCCCACTTGCCATTTCAGTTGCGAATAAATCCCATTACATACAGTCTTGTGCGTTGTTAACTTTGTCTCACCATTCGATACCATTCGTAAGCCACTTGTCTTCACAGCATTAAAACTGCCAAGTAGTCATTGGTACGAATGGTTTCGTAGACAGAAGACAGTGGCATCCTAGGGTTATGATGCCGCTGTCTACTGTGGATCACCATTCCGGTCTCTGAAGCGTAAATTTCACTAACTTGTCACTAGCAATGCCGCATGCCGTAAGGTGACGCTTTCGAAGGCACAAGAATGACTTGCGTTTTTTCATCACTTCTGACATAATAATAAATGTTTCATAACTGCGTTAGGTTCCGATTTATAGGGGAATGGACAGTATACCCATCAAGCTTGACCAAGGCGTATCGGTGAGTATAGTATCATATGGAAAAACAGAAGACAAAAATGGTATTACCATTAGCAGAAATGGCGGTAGTTGAAATGAATATTGATAAGCTACCAAAATTTTAAGCATTTATTTCGCGAGTTTTCGCTTACAAATATATATAAAGATGTTACTGGCTTGCCACGAGCACGCCATTGGAATTAACAGAATACTGAAATCAGGCAAACCTACGATTGAGACGATAGAGTTCGGCGATTCTGACGAGATAGTGGTAGTAAAATTGGGCCCTAGTTTTATAACCTATAGTTTGTTACTATTACGCGAGGAAAGCATCGTGATGAAACCTGCATCATACGAGGTAACCAATGTATCAGACAGGCCAATCTGTCATAATAAATCCATCAAATCAGGGTTTTCAATAGTCAATCTAGAGACCTTGCAACGGGAGCCTAAAATAATAGGCGGGCAAAGTAGTTCAGCCTATTGTCCGGTTGGTGAAGGGGCGATATGTTGGAACGATCGCGATCAAATGTTTTGAAATTGTATTCAAATTAGTGGAAGAACAATAGACGACCTTGGTGCTTGCCTTCTTGTATTGAAAGTTGCTTTTTCATAGCGAAAGGTATTGGGTATAAAGAAGTACAGGGTACCTCAGACGAGGCCGTAATCTTTGAATGCTGTTGAGTTTTTGGTGTTTGGTGACTTAGAATAGTCGCAGCATCGAGTCTGACAACCCAAATGTTTATAAGACATGGAGGGTTCTCCCAAAAATTGCATCGCTTCAAGTTGGAGAAGGACCCTTCGTGTGCTTGTGAACCAGGACAGCTAGATACCCCCTTAAATGTAATCTTCGAGTGTCCTCTCTTTTCGAGAGATAGATACAAAATCGAGTGTGTCCTAAGGACTGAAGTAAACGGGACAATATACATGACTTGTTAAATACGAAGCTTAAGGAGGGCTTCGTTGATTTCGCAATCAAAATTATTCAAAAAGAGGAACAACAAGGTCAGTAAATAAGCCTGTAGACATGTATATATATGAGAATCTAGCGTCAGGTAGTTAGAAGCGTAAACAACGTAGTTTAAGTTTATCTGTTAAAAAGATCTCTATATACCGGTGTTAAATTATAGGAACACGGTCAAAGCAGCTTATATCAAATATTAATCGCTAGTATAAGGATTATAAGGCAAATGAACGGATGAAGATATAGGAACCGGCCAACTGTGCATGTAAAATTTTTGTTATTCCTTATTTTTATATTCATATAAGTCAGGAATGAATAAGAAAAGACGTTGTTATAGCTCCCAAGATTTTTCTGAAGAACTCTGCATGTACTTAGTATAAATCGTGAATCCTGTTTTAATGTCGTAGTAGAATTGTAAGCGCTGATTTCCTTGAAGCCAAGTTTAATACTCATATTAGATGAATCAACGAAGTTGAATCTATTTGCTTGAAAGGCACGAAACGAAATATGGAACATTTGAGTTGATTCATGCAAATTGAAAGATATAAAAGAATTGTCTAATATCGGCTTAACGATCTCTTCAAGTTAATGAAAATTCGACATTTTTGTAAGAAATAAGAAACGGCTGTCAGAGAGCGGGTAGTTATTAGTAGAGGTATAATTTTCAATAATCATATTTGATTTATAGCAACCTTGAAAAAAATCAGACCAATTTTGGTTTCGTTCAATTAGTATTGTATCCGCTAGTTAAAAGCGTTTCAAGGACCCTTACTGGTTTAACAACAAAAACTGTTTTTAGCCGTTTCCTAAACGGAGCAATGTGTCAATAATGCGTCGGTAGTAATTGACATAAATCCATAATTGATTTCCTAGATTGTGGACCTATGATTGATTATTTGTTTACGTTACTACCGGCATGGGAAAAATAACTAATGCCGAAAATAGATGCCACAATTCAGCTTTCATAAAAATGATTCATTATATTAGATAATCATGAGAAAAAAACAATTAATTGTCAAAAAAGGTTTTTTATTTATTGGAACGTTGGAACGAAGTTCCTTATCGCGCGTTGCGAAAGGGGGCTAGACGGAAAAAATTAAGACCAAAAGTTGTAACGACACTTTTTGCTGTAGTTGTAAGCCGCGCGGCGTGCGCGTGTTTCTCTGTCTGTCTCTCTCTCTCTCATAGAAAGCAAGCCAGTTATTTTCGTTTCGTCTTTCTATTTCGCATTGAACAGTGTGGTGTCGCGACGATTATTTTTGTTGAGAGTATTACAGGTTTTTTGTACATAAAAATAAAATTTTATCACAATTCCTTCACTAATTAATCGAAAGGAACTTCGTTCCATCCGGGTGTCCCTTGACACCTCTCAAGTTTTTTTATTATTGCGAGAGTTCAGTAGACAGGCAGACGGCCCACTCGATGGAAAGCGATTAACATCGCCTATGGACATTTGCAACACCAAAGGTGCTACAAATGCGCTGCTGCTCTCATAAGGGAGACTGGAACCTGGTCATGATCATGGTCAAGGTTTCGTTACAATAAAATGTGATTTTTAATTGTTTTTTTAACAGCTCATAAACGTCCTGCTTGTGGGCTCGGTCCTCCCACTATAGGAGGAACGGACAGTACACCCACCACGCTTGTCCAAGACGACTTGGCGGGCTTGACACATCGGTTACCTTAATGAGCAGGTTTCATTACGATGTTTTCCTTCACCGTTGTTAGCAACTGCTTATTTGTTACTAGCGCCCCGGCGCGGTTTCACCCGCGCCCTGCCCCGCTCCTATGGTATATAGCGTCATGTTATATTACCTATGACACTCCCTGTTAACGTAGCTTTTTAACAGTAAAAGAATTTTTAAAATCGGTTTAGTAGATCTAGAGATTACCCCCTACAACGTCACAAACTTTACCTCTTTATAATATTATAAGTATAGATTTATTAGTGTTTTTTAGATTATGAAAGATTTTCAAGGACAAATTTGTTTTTAATGTATAAAATATTTTTGTGTATAAAAATAAATACTAGAAATATAAGTAAGAAAATTTGGAATTTTTACAATAAAATAAAAAAAAAACAAAACGAAAAGGAAAAAGCAATTGAAAAGTCACTTGCAATACTTTTTTTTTAATTATTAAGATCGGTATATTTATAAAATATAGGTATATATGTTTAATTTTTATACAAATTGATAGATAGACATGAACCGGTCTAATTTCGATTTAAAGGATGATATTATGCAATTACATTTGGTGCCATCAATCTGTATTTGTACATACATACATACATAACTTCACGCCAGTTCCCTTGCGGGGTAGGCACGAACAACAGAGTGCCATTTAGGCTTATTCTTACACACCTCACTTGCCTCTTTGACATTCATAACTCTTGTCATGCAAGCTCGTCTGTTTTTAAGGCTCCTGACATCACCTGTATTTGTACTCATAGAAAATTAGCGATCTTTTTATCCGTGCAGGAACGGAGAAAGAATACAACTTCCTGCGGCCGGGTGGCCTGTCGTAAGAGGCGACAAAACAACCCACAGCCAGGTGGTAGGGCATTTGCCCGACTGGATGGCTACCACCCCTGGTCTAAAGTATGTCGCCATAACAACCTTGAGTTGTGTTCCGGCATTAGTGACCAGGTTCCAGTCTCCCTTAAGAGCGCATTTGTAGCAACTTTGGTGTTGCAAATGTCCATAGGCGATGGTCACCGCTTTCCATCAAGTGGGCCGTCTGCCTGTCTGCTGAACTCCTGCAATAAAAAAAAGATCTCGGTTGACGTTGTCCTGACATGAAAGAATAAAAATCTAGAACCCGATTCTAGCGCCAAGTGTATTATTTTAAGGCCCGTTTAAGGCAACCTATGCCACTGAACTTCTTACATCTATCCTCCATAGATACCAATTAAAATTTGTCACAAACTCCATTTGAGTAATGTTAATGTTTTACTGACTATAAAGTAAAAGATCTGGTAGGCGTGTAGCAACCTGGCATGTATTTGAATATTAACTAGAAACAAAGACCACTTAAGGTTAAATTACAGCACAAGAATGAGAAGCTATAAAAAATGATACAGCATTGTTTCGAAACGGGCTATGTTCGGTATAATGCCATCCTTACGAGTTGCGTAAATGGAAGTAGATCGAATTCCAAGCGGGCACCGGCGCTGCTATCCGCCGGCAACAGTTGCCGGTATCCTAGGGCTGGCACGTCTTAAATCTAATTACAATATGAGCGATATTTCAGCTACGCAATGTCAAAACCTAGCAAGTGCTTGACGTGATAATGTAGCACCATCTATACATACATACATAACTTCACGCCAGTTCCCTTCCGCTTCAGGCTTATTCTTACACACCTCACTTGCTTCTTTGGCATTCATAACTCTTGTCATGCACGCTCGTCTGTTCTTAAGGCTCCTGACATCACCTTCTGCTAGTACACGATCAATTTGAGAATGGAAGGTGTGTCGTGGCCTTCCACGACTTCTGCATCCATCCACTTTTGCATTGTATATCTGTTTAGTCATTCTTTCATCGTGCATTCTTTCCACATGCCCGAAACACCGGAGCATTCCTTTCCTTACTTTCACCCCGACAGTCTCTTTCAGACCAACTCTCTTTCTTACTTCGGTATTACGACACCATCTATACATATATATAATAAAACTGTAGAGGTCCAATATCTGTACAATGAAAATGCTAAAAACCGAGTCAGGGGGATGTAAGAAGTGAATAGAACTAATTTAGAATTTTTTTTCAAATTTTTTGTTTATCTGTCTGTTTGTACCGGCTAATCTCCGAAACGACTGAACCGAGTTAAATGAAATTTTGTATACTGGTAAATTATATCCCTGGTTAACACATAGGATACTTTTGATCCCGAAAAATTAAAGAGTTCCCGTGGGATAGTTAAAATACCGCACCACGCGGACGAAGTCGCAGGCATCAGCTAGTATATTAATAAACATTCAATATTAAAGATGACGCATCTTATCTCGTTTTTGGAGTAATCAAGCACAGATTGCCTTCGTAGCTGTACGACAAATTAACTTGATGTCAAGTCGCAGGTCGTATTTTCGGCCTCTTTCAAAGGTAGCTTTAAATATGCTGCTTCAAAATGTTGGAACAACATTCCCCCTTCAATAAGGAACCTGCAGTCAGTTCAAGGGTTTAGAGTCAAACTCAAGGAGTTTCTGGGTGATCACCAAAAATCACAGGCAGGCCAAAGACACAACACCAGCATAATATAAATTATGGTATTGTTTTCAGGCTGCTTTTTTTATTTATTTACTTTATTTATCAAATAATCTGTTTTGTATATATCGTTAAATTCATTATACTTGGCTTAATATTGGTTGTATATGAATATCATGTAATAAATATTTGTAAATTTATTTATCACACAATGCAAAAGTGGATGAATGCAGAAGTCGTGGAAGGCCACGACACACCTTCCATGATCAAATTGATCGTGTACTAGCGGAGGGTGATGTCAGGAGCCTTAAGAACAGACGAGTGTGCATGACAAGAGTTATGAATGTCAAAGAAGCAAGTGAGGTGTGTAAGAATGGGCCTAAATGGCGCTCTGTTGTTCGTGCCTACCCCGCAAGGGAACTGTCGTGAAGTTATGTATGTATGTATGTAAATTTATTTAACTATTTGTCACTATGGTAATAGTATAATTATTTATTAATAATATAATGTATAGTTTACTGTGACATCGCTCTAGGTTCAATAACAGATTTCTGTTAAGCTTGATACAATTTATAATATTTTCTCTTTTTTATTGTGCTTTATTTATTACTTTAAATGTGTTTATTTCAGTTGTACATGTACGTCCTAAAAATAAACCTGTTTTTTTCTTTCTTTCTGATAGAGCCATGCTGAAATCATTGCATTTATTATAGCATTTAGGCCCCGCTAGATCGGTGGAATATCACGCTTACAGAATATCGCTGTAAAACAGTTAGCCCTGAGATAACTGTGTTTCATACTATGAGTGAGAATTCCGATGGCCTACTTCACCCTTCCCCTATTCAATTTCTCAATCCCCACTATCGCACATCTGTTCTCTGATCCTTCTATTCCATCCCTTCATTCCAATATTAAAGGTGGCAACGCGTTGGCTTCGTCCCTGGTGTCGCAAAAGTTTATAGGCGCTAAATCGTTTATTTCTTAAAAAGTAATATGGTTCACTTAAAGAGAAGATACATTATTATAAGTCTAGTCAAATATTTTTGGAATAAAGTTGCTTATCGCGCGTTGCGAAAGGGGGCTAGACGGAAAAAAATTAAGACCAAAAGTTGTAACGACACTTTTTGCTATAGTTGTAAGCCGTGCGGCGTGCGCGTGTTTCTCTGTCTGTCTCTCTCTCTCATAGAAAGCAAGCCAGTTATTTTCGTTTCGTCCTTCTATTTCGCATTGAACAGTGTGGTGTCGCGACGATTATTTTTGTTGAGTGTATACAGGTTTTTTGTACATAATAAATAATAAAAAATAGAATCCCAAACATATGTTTTCTACTTCAGTTACCAGAAGCCAATTATTACTAAAATTTAGTCTACTGATTAAGTTTATATTACAATATATTTGTTAATAATAAAAAAATATATTATTAACTTAAAAAAAATTAAAGTTTATTACAATTCCTTCACTAATTAATCGAAAGGAACTTTGTTCCATCCGGGTGTCCCTTGACACCTCTCAAGTTTTTTTTCTTGAGTTCGGCAGTCGGGAAGACGGCACACCTGATGGAAAACGGTTACCATCGTTTAAGAACATTTATAACACCAAAAGTGCTTACAGTGTGCTGGTCACTAATGCCGGATCACAACTTAAAATTATTATGGCGGCATACTTCAGACCAGGGGTGATAGCCATCCAGACGGGACAATACCCTACCACCTGGCTGTGGGTTGTTTTATTGCCTCTTACGACAGGCCGCCCGGATGCAGGAAATAGTATCGCTTCTCCGTTCCTGCACGGATACATCGAGTATATTACATATAAGCCTACTTAATTAACAACGATGTATTATACTACATAATAATCATAATACAATATTACACTCAATATTTGTCTGTCTGTCAGATCTTATGTATTTAAATAAGGTTTCCTACATATTTTTTAAGTTTTTATGACAATATTTATTGATGTAGATACTCTTATGTCTAAAAGTAAATCATTATTAACATGTTTTACTTCTTGTGCCGTATTTGGTTCTTGATGGTGGTAAAATCAGCTTTTGTTTACTTTTAATCCGCGTGCTATCTTTTTAAAAAGAAAATCCTTACAATGACGGGTGTGTCAGCCCTAACGTATTGCATTAGCGGGAAGAACTATGTAGAGCGAGCGGACAATTTCACTGGATATCAGCATTATTTGAGCCACTCGTGCAGAGACACAGTTCCGCGACAATGAGAAAGTTCTATCCCCGTCTTATAATATTGTTCGTATAGGACTCATTCACTCAGTGTTGAAAATGTCCATAAGCGATGGTAACCACTTTCCATCAGGAAGGCAGTCTGTCTGTCCGCTGAATTCAAGCAATAAAAAAAATGTGTGTGCAATTCACATGAAGTAGAAGTGAAACTTCAGAAAATGTACTCACAGATAATTCTTCTCTAACTTTTATTAATATAAATATAATTCCTTTAGCCTACATCCATCAACATATATTCAAAATTAACTTCTTAGGTATCAGTTTCAATTTTTCACTGTTTTAGTCTAAAAAATATTATTATCAGTTTTATTTCGGTCCAAATTGGACCTATGCTTAATCATCGGTCTTATTGAGTCTCTAATCTGTGCTGCACAATGTAAAGCTCATATCTCATTCTCTCGCAGGCTTAGTCCTATAGATTTACGTGTTTATCTCTTTTTAGTGTCACTATTTCGTTTCATTGAGTTTCAAATTACGATTTTAGAAAAGATTCACTTCATATTTTGCATATATTCAGTACAAAAGCAGGCGAAGTTACGGGCGACTACTAGTTATTAATATTTATTTATTAATTAGTTTTATTCAGGTTAAGTTTTCTAGACTGTATTAGTTTGTTATGTATATTACCGTAATTTAATTTTGTAAATATTATGTTTTCCGTTTTACGTAATGAGCTAATTAGTGTGACTTGGCAAAACAAAGGAGCGATTCAAGTGCGTCCGGTGCCAGATGAAAGTTCCCACAACCGGTTGTCCGGCGAAAGTTACAATGGTACTTAATAAGTGAAAAACAACAAGAAAAATTCAATGAATTCCGGAACAGTGGTAACGCTGAATGAGGTTTGACGTAACAGTGCGAAACATCGTTATGCTTTATGGCGAGAACTAGACGAGTTAACTGCGTATTTTTTATTATTAGTTATATTGTAATTAATCTATCTATATAAATAAATGTTTGTATGTTTGTCCTCTATGCGTTCCTAAACCATTGATCATATTGTGGTGATACATTGGTAGGGTTCTGAGAAAACAGAATGTATAACCAAATCCTTTAATTACTTTACGTGGCATGTGTTGCACACAGCCAGTATTAGATAATGATTATAATTATTATTAGTTATATTTCAGTTAATATAAGATATATTGTAAATAATATTAGATATATTGTAATTAATATTAGTTCTATTGTATTTAATATTAGTTAATGTGGAATTTAATTTTATTTACATTGTTGAAGTTTATAAAATTAAAAGTAAAATATTCTATAAATAAACCTAACTTAAAAATATATACACAATAGTAAAAATTAAAATAAAAATAAAAACCTATATTAAAGGTTTTATTATTATTTTAGTTTTTAATTTATAAAGTTGAATAATGTAAATAAAATAAAAACCCACATTTACAATAATAAATATAAATTATATATATTAGTTATATTGTATTTAATATTAGTTATATTGTAATGAATATTAGATATATTGTAATTAATATTAGATATACTTTGTTATACACATAATCCATTGAGACTGTAAATAGAATACGGAGTCAAGATCAACATCTTCTATGGGTAATGTGCTTCTTTGGGCAACTCACCCATAGAAGACAGTTGAAAAGAAGGCTGGCTACGTTACCTGTCTGAATCGCCATTCTGATTCGTTTTTCCGAGGTAAAGAAATGTATTTAGGCGTAGGTAAAAATTTCATTGAAAATAAATGTCATCAAAAATTCAATACTTTATAGAAGGATCATGAAAGAATAGGGCTGGGCTATATACGAAAATGACAGCGTAAATAAAGCACGTAATTTTGAAAAGAATTAAAATTCTACAAGACTAGATAGTGCCATAACTTGGTTTATGGTGTTTATATTTAAGCAATTTTATGTTAAGCAAGTATTTGCCCGCGAGTTCGTCCGCGTTGAAAGGGTAACAAAGATTTTGCTAAATATAAAATCAAATGTTATTTTCAGCAGGGTAATGGATTTTTTGTTATGAAAATACATTGATCCCAGAAATTCCCGTAAAAGCTCGGGATAAGCAATGCTAATAAGGGCATACACAATTACAATTGTTTTGCTATAGATTTTATGGATCAGTGAAAATTTCGCATCAGAATAATATTTTTTCGATCTGGCCACTTTTTACACCTCTCTTAAAAAAATCCTGTAGGATTCTCGAAATATAAAGTACCGCAGATTTTAACTTCAGGAATTTACTATCAATCAGCGGAAACCTCATTAAAATCGGCCCAGTAGTTTTTACATGAATCCCGAACAAGCAGATAAACACAAAAAATGTAAGAAACAAAAGACTTCACTTTTATAATTTTATAATAATATAGATATTTAATTTGATGGATAAGGTGAGAAATGAGTACATAAGGGGATCTTTGAAAGTTGCATCCGTGACTGAAAAATTGAGAGGAAGAAGACTAAGTTGGTATGGGCATATAATGAGGAGGGATGAAAATCACGTGACAAAAAGAATGTTAAACTACAAGATAGATGGGTACAGATGTAAAGGTAGACCAAAAAAAAATGGATGGATTGTGTGAAGGATGATATGATGATTTGTGGTGTGACAGAAGATGTATGTCAGAATAGAGGAATGTGGAAGGAAAAGACATATTGTGCCGACCCCAATTAATTGGGACATGTTGAAAAAAAGAGAGAGAGATATTTAATTGGAATAGCTATTTTCATCACTAAAATTCTCATTTAAATCTGTACAGCCATTTCGGAGTTTATTCGAGACAAAGTTTCAGACTGACAGACAACAAATTTAAAGCCATTTAAAGGCATTTCTTTTAAAAATAGTTACAGATAAGGCGACTTTATTTACTGGTGTAGATTAGTGTTGACGGCTGCCTGATTAAACCACACCAACTTCAATACGTCAATTAAAAACACTTTCACAAAATCAATTCAAATGTGCAGTGAAAATCGAGGTCTGCTAAATTCCGTTATTAGACGAGAAACCAGTATCACACCTGCAGTGTAGTGTGCGAAAACGATCCGTCCCAGTGGTCTACATGCGCGATCAAAGCTGCACGCAATGCTATCAAGACCATGCACCTTGAGTGACTCTTTGTTTTGAAATAGATCTTCTATAATTTGTTGTTTGATAGAGTAGGTATGCCAGAACAGAGGAGTGTGAAAGTATTATCCTCTCAAGACCTATATTTGAGACTTTAGACCCACTAAGAGGACTTGAGAGGACAATAATATCAAGACCTCTATCTGAGACTTTTTGACCTACTATTTTTTTACTAATGCGGAGAACATGACAATTCTATCAATTAAATACATCTTTATCGTACAGCAATACAAAAATGAACTTACAGACTTAAGACTGCGTCTAATTATGCACAAAGGTCTTATCGCTAAAGAGCGATCTCTTCTAGACAACCCCAGGAATTAATTGAGATTATAATGGCGATGGTGGTATACATAATATGATTACTTACATTTTAATAATAAATATATTAATGCAATATGTATACATGTCTCATATATTATAACATAACACACAAATACATGTCTGCAAAGTTATATGAATGTTTGTAGATAATATATATGTACATACATTTAAATATCATCATATTCCAACGACAGGTAATATTTTCTGTTCAATTCTACATTAATTCTATAGGTTAAACCAACAGAACTATGGTTTTGTTTGCCTATATGTATACTTGTAACAAAAATAAATGCTATTTTCATGGCTACTGTAAAAGTTTAGTAAATTAAGTGAAAAATGACAAAAATTATGGGGAGAAGGCAGAAGAAAAGAGAAATACAGTCTGTTACTGGTGTAAAACCTTATTTATATAATACTGATATTGATATGGCAACTTATTACTGTCACTCTAAAATTAGATTTCATTTGATTTCCAGGGGTCCGTTCCTGCATTTCTAATTTATCTTCTCTACTTTCCAGGCGTCCAATAACTCATATTGTGAGAGCCTTGACATGCAATTAACGTTCATGACTCTAAGTTAGCATTTCAAAATCTATTAGAAACAACGTTTGTTTCTCACATGATTTACCGTTTTCTGTAGGATCTGGCCGTATCAAGTTGCAATAGAGTATTTTCACGTTGCGGCCTTGAGTGTGAGTAAGGTACACAATAATCATAGGATATTAATTCGTCTCCCTTACATTTATTTTCTGCTTGTATGACTCAAGTGGCAGCTCGAAGGGCCAAATGAAAGCGTTAACGAGTGTATTTGATATCAGACTTTTTAATTTGGTTTCAACTGCCATTTTTAGTGCATTTATACGTCAACTATAATAAGGACATATGATTCGTATTTCGAATGTATTAAACACTATGCTTAATTACAAAATTAATGTCAGCAGTAGAGTAGTGAAAATCCATTAATGTTGCCAAAC
This sequence comes from Dendrolimus kikuchii, assembly GCA_019925095.2. Taxonomy (NCBI): domain Eukaryota; kingdom Metazoa; phylum Arthropoda; class Insecta; order Lepidoptera; family Lasiocampidae; genus Dendrolimus; species Dendrolimus kikuchii. The sequence goes on along the minus strand of CM034409.1, from coordinate 13,122,960 downwards.
GAAAACATCCAGTTGCTAATAACCGCTTTATAACTAGAAACATCAGACGAAAATTAACTATTTTTTCAAATTAGATATCTGCTTCGTTTTTCTTGATAAGCAATTGAATCTCTTTGTATATTTTTTATAGTATAACGGTTAGCCATTTCTATTTTTTTAAAACATAAAACTTATCAGAGATTAGGAACATAACTTTGTCTTATCTTGATAGCTTAAGGTATCAAGCAATTACTGTACCTTTAGTAAGGGATATAAAGTTAGTAATAAAATAATTCTATTCATTGTTCTCACTAATTTTATGTGTCTAAAAAAATAAAAAATCTTAAAGAAAGAAAGAAATTATTTATTTCCAAATGCGACACACACAATACAAACAGATTAGAAAATACTTATATACAAGAAATCAATGCCGCAATTTTGTTGCCACTCAGTATGTTGCTGTGCTGAAATATAGTTCGACAGCACTGGTTTTCAGTGCCCACCTCCAAAATCACATATGTCATGAGACCCTATGTAAGAACAAGTAGGTATTATAACCTTAAACTATAACGTAGAATAAATATAATATAGATACTATATAAGAATTAAAGAATATACAAGAATTAAAGAATACTATTGATACCCTAACATAACAATGATATAATAAGTAAAAAATATCTACCCTAAAAAGCACACTATTAAATTACAGTATATAAAGAACAGAAAAACTTTTCTAAGCTTAATTATGCAGATTAGAAAATAGTGGGGGCATCAGACAACATCGGACGTTGTTGTCCAATAGTTGATAAATGTTATTTCTGGTAATTAATTAGCTAAAATGCTATTAATCCATTCGATAATGACATGTAACTCGGTTAGTATTGTATTTCATATATTGACATAGATACAGGTCTTGTGAAAAGAAAAGTGAAATATAAGATCATTGACCGAATGTTGTAACGAAACTTGTCATGAGCCAGCTAAAGAATATTCGTTGAGTAATTTATAGTTTGTAATTAAAAGAGAACATTAAAATCATAACACAAACAGACACATTATTATGTAAAATCAATGCAATATTTTTGTATATATTTATTAGTCAAATTAAAATATTATGGATTTAAGCAAAGCTTTCGATAACGTTACTCATTTCACAACAGACGCGTGGCATACTAAATCAGCGCTCTACATAATATGCATTTCTGTTACGTAGGTATTGTACAATTACGAAAAAAGCCAATTCGGGTTAACTTTATAGTGTTTTGTGCGCGCGCTAAATAATTAATGAGGGGTTACCACAAGGAAGTGTTTTAGGGCCAGTGTTTTGTGTAATTAAGTTGTAATATGCACATAGTAATACTTGGATTTCATAGCTGGCGTAAAGCAGACAGGCTGACGCGGCCTGCTTGATGGAAAGTGCCATGCATTTGGAATACCACAATTTCAACAAAATGCTGCCAGCGTCGGCAAATAGTATAAGTTAATTATATGAATCATAAGTTTTAAATTTAAATATTGGCCAGAGTCGTAGTGCCCGCAAGACCACGGGAAATAAAAAGGCGAAGCACCGGAGTGTTTTATTATTGGGTATACCAAGTTAGCCAGTTATCAACTCACTGCCGTTCTCGAACAGGGAGGCGTGTATAAAGTATTTAAAACTGGAAAGGAAAACGAAGAGCTAGAATAAACACTTTAATTTTAATAATATTTGACAATTTTGTTTGTACTAGATTTTACAAGAAATACTAAGTTAGTATTGCAAAAAGTAGCCCAAACATTAGACTAAAGTTATAAATAAGATTACGTTCAAAAACCATTAAAACTTAATTTGAATTTTGAAAATTTGAAATTATGTGGAAAGGTCGCGCTATCATATTATGTAGATAATGATACCAAATTAACATATTAGGATTAGATTTTGATTTGATTAATTAATTACTTCTTTTTTAATTTATGTCGGTTAAGGTAACTAAAAAGCCTGTTGAATGATTCATGTATTCTTTAATTAAGAATCTGTCCGTGGGCGAAAGATTGAAATATGTTCCCACACAGATCTTGTATAGAGTATTGTAATTCATTCATTAGATTCAAGGTTACGTGTACTATGAATCTGTTGTTTTAGACTAAACGTATTACATTCGCAAGTAGTTTCTTCTTATAGTATTTCACAGTAGAAAATGTATGCAAGTTTGCCTTTTAATAAATGATTCTTTGACACAATATATTGTGACCGCCATTTCGTTACATATTATTTACATACAACATATATTCAACCCAAATTAATTTGAGAGATAAAAATATTTTCAAATAAATACTTGTAATTAGGTTGAAGTCATATGACAAAAATATTTTTTTTTTAATTTTTTTTATTGCAGTAGTTCAGTAGACAGGCAGACGGCCCACTTGATGGAAAGCGGTCACCATCGCCTATGGACATTTGCAACACCAAAGGTGCTACAAATGCGCTGCTGCTCTCTTAAGGGAGACTGGAACCTGGTCACTAATGCAGGAACACAACTCAAGGTTGCTATGGCAACATACTTTAGATGTTGGGGTGGTAGCCATCCAGTCGGGCAAATGCCCTATCACCTGGCAGATGAATGAAAAAAAGAATGATTACCTTTATGAAATCCTTGATTGTATTTATTAGTTTAAAATGATGCAATGTTCAAAATCTTAATATATATAAATTACGTGTCACGTTGTTTGTCCGCGATGAACTCCTAAATTACTTGACCCATTTTAATTTCAAATTTGCACACCGTGTGCAGTCTGATCTAACTTGAAAGATAGGATAGCTTACATTTGGACCCGGTAGGTGGCGCCGGAATCGGGTTCTAAATTTTATTTCTTCAGGGCAGAACAACGTCTGCCGGGACAGCTAGTAAAGGTAACATTGCATTTTCTGATCAGTATTGGACGAGACTTTCATACAGGCATTTTGTAAGCTGATAAAATCTTAGTAGACACAATCACATGTAATTCAATTTACACAAGACGAAAAATTTCACCATGCTAACAAATTACGAAACCCATTTCTTTAGTTGCGCGAATGTGTGTTAACTTTTAGCACATATGACGTTATCACCGACATAAATCACCGGCTGTTTTGCCGAGATTTTGCCGCCATAACAACCACTTTCCCCAATGAAAGTTGTCACCGGACCACGCCCCTTAAGCCCAATGATTAGAGATGCTAAATATGCTAAAGGAGAAATCGCGGAACTGAAACGCGGTGATATATTTTTTCTTAAAATTTGACGTTTCGTGACAGATGATGTTATAGCGATTGGGTTAATTGATGAGCTTGTTAATTCAAAATTGGTTAACGAATTATATTTATCAAATGATTTGAATATAAATTGATTGTTAGTTTGATTTAGTACTTAACTAGCGGCCCCGGCAGATGTTGTCCTGCTCTGAAAAAATAAAAATCTAGGCCTCGATCCCAGCGCCATCTACCGGTTCCAATTCTGGATTTAAACCATCCGGGAACCCACTCAAACACACAAAAACAAAATCACCAAAATCGCTCCAGGTGATTAGGAGGATTCTAGCACCCGATCTCAGCGCCACCTACCGGTTCTAACGGGATGAAAAGTGTCCTATGTCCGTCTCCTGGATCTAGCTACCTCTCCACCAATTTTCAACCAAATCGGTACAGCCGTTCTTGACTTATGTAACTAACACGACTTTCTTATATATATATATATATATATATATATATATATATATATATATATATATATATATGTGGATTTTAATATTTTCTTAAGTTTTCGTGACTTGTATACATAATAAAACTACGTTTTAACGGTTTTAAGCGCGGTAATTTTATTTGATTTCGCGTTCGGAAAAACCAAAATCAAATAAAATTACCGCGCTTAAAACCGTTAAAAAGTTTTATTATATGTGGATTTTGTTTATTAGCAATGAAAGTATGAACTTGTGGGCAATTTAAGGGAACACTACCCATCGACAGCGAGTTGGAGTCAAATTTTTACTTATAGATTTTTATTATTTTGTATGTATGCTTTTATCTATGGTATATTTTAATTTATACTTATAGATCATTTTTTTAATTTTTAGGTTTTTCTTCTAAATGCAATTATAATGCATTCTCTGTGTTAAATTTTATATTAATTCTTTAAGTTTTTATACCTTAATCGAATCGGTTATCTTTAGAAAAAAAAAAAACCAAGTACTCCTGACCTGAAGTTGTAGAAGGGTAAGTATTTCACTACATCCACTACTTAAAATTCATGCACCGGATTTCTATAGATTTACCTGTGGCGCCATCTAGTTTTGTAGTATCTAGGAGTTGTTCCGGTTTAAAGCTAAAGCTTTTCACTGAGTGGTTATCATTCCTAGTAATTCAATTTATATACTTATATTAGTATATTATAAAATACCCATGAATGTTACGAAATTATTTTGGAAAGATAATAATCACAGCCATAAACAATCATCATCTCTCTTAATAGATACAAAAATCTCTCATCATAGCAATAAAAATCATAAAGTTATTAAAAAGAAAGCAACTATATAGACATTTTTACATAAATATGTATTTATACATATTTTTATAGCGTATATATTATATACGGACGCATGTTTGTTTGTCTGGTAAAGTTTTAAACGTGATTTTGTACAGGCTGTATTATGTATATCTATTAACTACCAACAATTTTTACATTTATCTGTTATACTTGCTCATATAATGTAATAATTGTGATTCATGTTTTACACAAATAAATCTGTGTTGTACACAAAATGAATAGTAATTAGTGCTGATATTAAAGATTATTACAAATTAACCAAATTGAGTGTATCATTGTCTGCAACCATTTTTTTTGTAACACTTTCATAGTGACACTGATTTATATGCCCTGCGGAACGGGGCGTTTTGGACCTTGTACTAAAACTGTCATTGTGGCGGCACGAGGCCTATTGAACCCCGTAGCGTTTTAAAAACTAAGATCCTGTTTTAACTTGTCTACACAAATAGATATAAAGTAGTTTATAGATTTTTGTTTTGTGTTGTGTGATACTATGTGAAGGTAAACTCGTATTAAGACATGCCACGGAACTATGGTTTAATCACACATCTTAGATATATATTTTCTACACTTTACTAAATTGAAATTACACCCTCGGCACCACAGAGACATCTATGTTTTTTTTAGCTATACCGCAAGTAAGACACGTTCGGGGCGACTTAGACCCCGTTTTGCAGTGAAGGAGTTAAAATCATATCAGACCATTCATTTTGGGCTACAAAATTACTGATTTATGCTAATTATAGTTATAACAATCTACTTAAATTGAAGACATTAAGAAGATACAGGATGTTTAAAAAATTGTGGCCGTGGACAACGATGCACCCCGAAGATTCACCCTCGAATCACTTTGTTAACCGACTTCAAAAAGGAGGAGGTTTTCAATTCGTCTGTGTTTTTTTTTGTATGTTCGTTACTCGATTTCTTCGTCAATTGTGAACCGATTTTCAAAATTTTTCTTTTCATCGCAAGGTTATACTCCCGAATTGGTCCCATTGTCACCATGTCAGGATCTAATGATTGCATTCTAAGGGATTGGAGAAACTTAAGAAGATTGTTTACCAACTTCTTCGAAACACGATATCTCCGTCAATTGTAAACCGATTTTTAAATCGTTTTCTTTACTCGCAAGTGTATAGTCCCGAGGTAGTCTTATGGCCACCAAGTCAGTATCTGATTTTTGGATCGAAAGTAACCCTTGTCGAAGAGCATATACAACAATTGTACAATTTCTACAGGTACTGTAGTTTAGTTTTAGTATTTAATTGTATTTTTTTATTGAATAATTCTGTAGTATTATAAAAATATTTCCCTATCACCCATCCATATAACTTTCTTTATTGCTTTAAGCTCTCTGATGGATACAGTTACTTAATATATTATTCATATTGTAAAACTATTGAAGTATTTGCGCACGTAAAAATTAAAAATATATTTATTTTTAACAAAAACAAAACCGACTTCACACTAGAAACTAAAAAATAAATAATTAACCGACTTCTTTATAAAAATTACTATATTTTGTAAAGTTGTTGTTCTTTTATGTTTAGCTTTGCTAGTGTGAAGTCGGTTTTGTTTTTGTTAAGAAGAAAATATTTTGCAACTGAAAAAACACGGCAGTATTCAATGCCGTTGAATGATTCAAGATTATGTCTGTAGGGATTAGTTTGATTGACTCATTCTGACTACTATTTTTAGTAAAGTGAAAGGAAATAAATGGCTATACGACTAATAGTAAAACATTGTCTTTAAAATCATAGTTCTTGTTTTTCTATCGGGGAACTAGGAATAAATTCCGGCAAGTCGCTAGCGAGCCGGTTTGGCCAGTTCTTACCTCTTACTGACCGTTGATTTCCTTTACTATCTGTTAAAATTTGACATAAGCTCCATACAAGTAATGTCAAAATTCAACCGATAGTAAGGCAAGTGAATCAATAGTAAGATAAGTACGGGCATCAATTGCATAATGTGTCACGTGCGATATTCTCTTCATGATACTGCTTCATCTGGGATAATGTTATAAATATTGACCGTTTCACACATATGTAGCTATGGGTTTAATACGTTATTTCTGATGTGATATTGTTATAAGTTTTTGAAGTCAAACTTCTATATAGACGGGTCTTAGGATTTTCTGTCACGAAAAAGCGTTACGGCCACGTGGAGGAGCGGCATAAATTTAGACTAGACGTGGTGAGAGGCTGCTTAATTTTAGGGTAGACTATGAATGCGTTTTTTGGTTCCGGATCGAATTCAGATTTTTTGTTTGATAAAATAAAATATTTTAAATTAAAAAATGCATTCATTGAAATGTACCTAACCTAATCAAATCATAATTTGCAGTAAACCTGCGAAAAATCGAAATGTGTGCTGGGACACATAGTAGAAGTGAAACTTCAACGGACAAGTGGAAAAAGGAATCATAACCAAAAGTTTAACTTGAAGTTTTACGGGCAGGTTTTCAAATTGGACAAGTACGTTAACAATCTGCCCGTAAAACTTCAAGTTAAAATTTTGTTACGATTCGTTTTGCCATTTATTCGTTGCAATTCGTTTTTCCACTTGTCCATTGAAGTTTCACTTCTACTATGTGTTTTTTATTGCTGACGCACAGCAGACAGACTGACGTCCCAACAGTGATGGAAAGTGGTTACCGTCGCCTATGGACTTTAGCAACAGCAGAGGTGCTGCCAATGTGCTGCCGGTATTGAAGGAGAAACTGGCCACTGATGCCGGAACACAACTCAAAGTATTTATGACGGCATACTCTAGACCATATGGTAGCCATCCAGTCGGTCAAATACCCTATCACCTGGCTGTGGGTTGTTTGTTAATGACGTTCAATACTGACAGATAACGTTACTATATATAAGTATGTTATAGTCAAACATCGAAGTTCTGGCGCTCCTAGGTTTGACTAGTCAAACCTCAGGTCTGATATAAAGTCTTAGTCAAAGTTCAAATAAATGACGTTTTTCTGCCTTTGACTAACGAATTTTTGTCTAATCTAGGAGAGGACTAATTTATACAATCATTAAAGATGTAACAAGTGCAGTACGAAATGAAGTTGACTGAGTCTGCCTTAATCGCTTCTAGGATCGACTAGGCAAAGCCCGAAACCGATTATTTTATGATCGACGTTTGACTAAAAATACTTTATTAGTCAAAGGCCGAAATTGAAATTTATTTCGGGTTTTTTCGAAAGGCTTTGGTCAAACTTAGGATAAACCAGTCATTCCGGGAAGGTAATACATATCGACCTTCGACTATAACATATAGACTAATGTAGCTATCTTAATATATATAAATTACGTGTCACGTTGTTTGTCCGCGATGGACTCCTAAACTACTTGACCGATTTTAATCAAACTTGCACACCGTGTGCAGTTTGATCCGACTTGAAAGATAGGATAGCTTACATTTGGACCCGGTAGGTGGCGCTGAAATCGGATTCTAAATTTTATTTTTTCAGGGCAGAACAACGTCTGCCGGGACAGCTAGGTTATTATAAATAAAGCGCATTTGGGCACAGTCATAACATTATAATCCAATGAACATTGTCGCAGGTGAAGCCCAAGCATAAGTGTGGTCAAAGCTTTAAGGTATATATATAATTTTATACCGATTTTATTTATTTCCAATATCTACCTGTATGTAAATAAAAATGAATAGTAGAAATGTATGTACGCGCATAACTTGAGAATGACTTCACCGATTTTGATAAAAAAAAATTGTGTTTTAGATTAACAATTGGAACCGGTAGGTGGCGCTGGGATCGGGGTCTAGGATCCTCTTAGTCTCCTGGACCTATTTTGATGCTTTTTTTGTGTTGGTATGGGTCCGAACCGGTAGGAGGCACTAGAATCGGGTCCTAGATTTTTATTTTTCAATAAAGCAAGAATAATATGAACAAAAATTTCAGGCAAACTTTATATTTTTATATACATAACATGTTTGTTCAGCAAACTAAAAACAACGAATACCCAAACACATTAAAATAATATAATATAATATAATATAATTATATATTAGATAATTGCGGAAGGCCGGATGGATAGAAAAAAGAAATGCTATTTTCCCAGTAATTTGGAGTGAGTACAATATTGTACAACATACAGAGCGTGAAGAGTAGGCCAGTGAACCGATCTTCATACTTGCTGTATTTCTAATGCACGATATACATGTGGATATGAAATTAGTACTGTTTCACTTTCCAACAAATCTTTAATCTTCATTTAGTTTAACATCTTAAAAGCATCCTCAATTATCACATCTTACCATTTATATAATAGTCTCGTCCTTCGTTCAGCACCAGTTCTCAACCCACGCGATCCATTACCATTCGATCGTCTCTTGTCTTTTTCTCATCACCATCTGTTGTTTATCTTATCAAATCTTTTCTTTCATTCATCATCGATCTTTCTCGCTCACACGTCGTACACATCGTCCGGAAACACTCTCAACTATTCTATGCAAAGCCACTAATACGTTCAGAAATATTTACAATCCCAAATACTTATACATTTGCATTAGTTCAGTTCTTAGTTAACTTGCGAAAGGGGTGAGTTAAGTGCAGAACCGAAATTTAGTAGTTTAGTTGTGGCTTACTAGGTACTAATACGAACTGTTCAACTTATACTAACTAATATTATATTAACGAATGGGAGCATGTTTATATAATACTAGCTGTCCCGGAAAAGCTTCAATCGATATGCCGACAGCAGTGCCACCTACCGGGTCCAATTGTGAATCAATTCAGAAACCTTCTTTGGCTCATGCACAACAACTTTGCTAAAGATCATCACGTGATCAAATGAATAGTTTACAATTCTATAAAGGACATACAGACAAACATTCATTTTTATATATCAAGAAGATAATAATATCAGCCCATAAATGTCCCACTGCTGGGCTCGGGCCTCCTACTATAGAGGAACAGACAGTACACCCGCCACGCTTGTCCAAGGCGGCTTCGCAGGTTTGACACAGCGGTTATCTCGATGTGCAGGTTGCATCACGATGTTTTACTTCACCGTTATTAGCACGTGGTAATTGTAACAATACGCACATTAGGTCAGAAAACTGCATAAATGGTGCATGCGTTTCAGCCAGGATCGAACCCGCGCCCTTTGAGTTTGGGATGCGTGCGCTAGCCATTACGCTACCACGACTTGTTGATACGTTGATAACAATAATGAGTGCTAATCAATTAATTTAAGTTAGAAGGAAAGATTTAAATAATAAAATAATGCCATCTCTTTATGTTGTAAATGTTAAAGCATTCCTCCTTAAACAAGCATTATTACTCAGTTGACGATTATTTTTGTGCTTAAATAATAACATGATTATATAAAAACGCCTTCCTATCGACATATTTGTAAAATTAATAATGTTTATTGTAAATTACACTTTTTTATATAATTGTAATTATGACTACGTATTTCAGACACAAATGTTTTTTGTTAATTAATTAATATAAATAAATAGTTAGTTTAAAAAAAAGCTGGTTGCGACTAATGATGCGCGTTAGACAATAGACCTCAGCCAGAAGGCCCCCCAGCTCGCCATACACAACGCGGTGCTGGTACCTACGCTCACGTATGGAAGCGACAGTTGGGTATGGAAGAGAGAGCATGAAAGTAGAGTAAACGCGGTCGAGATGCGAGCACTGCGCAAAATATGCGGAGTGACGCTCGCGGACCGCGTTCGTAATACCGAAGTAAGAAAGAGAGTTGGTCTGAAAGAGAGTGTCGGGGTGAAGGTAAGGAAAGGAATGCTCCGGTGGTTCGGGCATGTGGAAAGAATGCATGATGAAAGAATGACTAAACAAATATACAATGCAAAACTGGATGGATGCAGAAGTCGTGGAAGGCCACGACACACCTTCCATGATCAAATTGATCGTGTACTAGCGGAGGGTGATGTCAGGAGCCTTAAGAACAGACGAGTGTGCATGACAAGAGTTATGAATGTCAAAGAAGCAAGTGAGGTGTGTAAGAATGGGCCTAAATGGCGCTCTGTTGTTCGTGCCTACCCCGCAAGGGAACTGGCGTGAAGTTATGTATGTATGTATGTTAGACAATCGACCATCAACGAGGAGTCTTTAAAGGCATTTTAAACCCTTATAGATCAATCAATACAGCATTCGCAAAAACGTGCTAAACACGTGCTTAAATTCTAAACCAGTGTTAAAAACTTTAGAAATTACCTCTAAAGAAATTTATTAAATTTTTTATACTATACCATAAATTTCTTGATAATAGCACATATATAAGATTTATGGCAATCGTAAAACACAAATAGCTTATGAAAGCTAATTAAATGAGTGTAAGTGTACTTTCACATTAGAAACGGGGTAGGCAGAGATGTGTATTTTAACAATAGACGTACGGTGATCGTTTTTGTAATGCTCATATTAGTCAGATTTAGTTTTGACTAGGGGAATCCGTTCGAGAACTAAGCAGCGACAGGCACAGCCTGGGGGGATAAATTCGCGACACGTGTCTGGGATTCGCCAAATCGGGGGTGGCACTAGCGCCCCAGTCAGAACTGGTGCCACTCTATTGCCACTCTCCAGTTAGGGGGGTTGTAAAGTAGTCCCCTGGCAGTGGAAGAGGCCTCGCGATGCCCACGCCTGCCAGGGCTGCGGGTTTAGTGGGTATCCCTAACCGGGGAGTGGCAATAGCATGGCACCAGTTCTGACTGGGCATGCTAGGGCCACCCCCGATCTGGCAAATCCCACATTATTAGGTCACGAATTATCCCACCAAGGTTCTGCCCTTGTCGCGGATTAGTCCTCAAACGGATTTCCCCTGGCTAATAAAAAAAGGGCAGGAGTGGGCCTCGCACACAGGCCTCTTCCTTGCTGGGGGACAACAGAAGTGCCCCGGCAAGGAACAGGCCATATTAGTCAGATCGACCAATTTGATTCAATCTGGTTGAAAGGCATAGAAATAAAAGGATTCAATGACACAAAATTATTCAAGTTTATGCTTTAGCTATATTAGTCAGTTTGGTTGATTAATTCAATTTGAAAGTTGGAAATGTCTAAATCGTAAAACTAAAACGTAAAAATCGTAAAACATCGGCTTTACGTGCTCTCAAGCACGATTTGTTTTATATATGCTTCTGATCTATATCTACTAATATTATAAAGAGGAAATATTTGTATTTTTGTATGTTTGTAACGAATAAACTCAAAAACTACTGAAACGATTTTCAAAATTCTTTCACCATTAGAATGATCAATTATCCCCGAGTAACATAGATTATACTTGTTATTGGAGAAAATTAGGGATCCCTATTAAAACTTCAATAATGTAACCGAAGGTGTAAAAAAAAAACAGCCATAAACCACCCTTGCGAAGTCGGGCAGGCCGCTAGTTAGAAATAAATGCAGGTACACATGTATCGGCGTTTTTAGAAATTCAATGCTTAAGGAGGGTAAAAAGTTGTAGAAAGCTTTTATTAATCTATGCGAGCGAAGCTGCGAACTACAGCTAGTACATTACCAAATTTCACGTGTATAACTTGAAGAATTCTTGTTATTCATACACATGTTTCCTCTAAATTCATCCCCTTTCAAATTATATTTTAAGGCAAAAAGAAGTCTATGTCGTTCTCCAGGATTTAATCTACCTCCTTTGAAAATTTCATCAAAATCCGTGCAGCCGATCGGTCGTGAAATTGTAACAAACAAAGTTAATTTAAAAGTTTTAATATTGACATAGAACGGCTATGAATTTTTATTCTTGATGCAAGTTTTATATTTTAATTAATATGACTTAGGAACGTGGCTATCCGGCTATTTTGGGGTCAATCACTTGTACTGCTTTACCCATGTTGACTTCTAGATGTCCGCACCAAGCCACCAATATAGATCTCTTTGAGAAATTCGAGGGAAGCAGGTTTACCCAGATAAAGGGGGACTGGACCTTGGTGAAACAAAGGAATCAAACTAGCTACTAGGAATAAGACGTGCTATCTACCTGACCATAACATTCAGACGCATTATCTAAATTTAAGCTAAGTGCAAACCACCTTGCTGGCTGAAAATGCGGCGCACAAATTTATAAAACACTAGCTGTGCCCGCGACGTCGTCCGCTTGGAATTTGTTTTAAAACCCCCCGATTTTGAAACATTCTTCATTGGTGCTCCGCTCTTATTAGTTTTAGCGTGATGATATATAGCCTATAGCCTTCCTCGATAAATGGGCTATCTAACACTGAAAGAATTTTTCAAATCAGACCAGCAGTTCCTCAGATTAGCGCGTTCAAACAAACAAACTCTTCAGCTTTATATATTAGTATAAGATGTTTTTTTTTAACTACAGGTAAGAAATGTAAGTACGTCGCTATTTCTTAAAATAAACATTTTTTTCTTTCTTTGTATTCGTTAGATCTGTAAAGTCGCGATAAGTTCCTTATGTTTACAAAACTTGTCATTTCGATTGGTTTATTATCTCAAGGAAGCCCGTTTCATAGTACAAGTGCAAGTTATACAATTCAAGTATCTTAAGTTGCAAATAAGTATATTTTTCTATTATAAATTTTGGTAAATGAAATTGACATACCTTAAAAAATCGATGGCCGAAAATTCCAAAAAAAATATCTCGAAAAACTTCTCAATCAACAGTTCATTCACTAAAAAATCCCATAAGTTTAGCAAAAAAGTACAAAATATTCGTTGATTGAATCACATTTTATTTTTAAAATGGTTCATCTCACAGCTTTATTGTGGCTTATTACTTAAGTTGCAGTTAAGTGAGTTTTAAGTCACGTGTTACTACAATGGTGATCGCGCGTACACTGGCTAAGCTGTTTGGAAGAGGGACGGAAATCAACTATCACTTGAGCCACAGGGCCGGAGTTAGTAACTTAAGTGTTGCTCAAGTTAATATTTTATGTTATTACTTCATTTTTTATGAGCAACATTGATGTTCTGAAATTGTTTTAATTGGCCAAATGATTGTTGCTAGTGTGATATTGATAATATAAATTGATATATGAAAAGCTGTTTTTTTCCTGGATAGATTAACGAAGCACGGTCGTAAAATTCCTTCGAAGATGGCAGTACCGTTCACCATTGACTGCAGTTCATAGCCTCTTCCTTGATCCGCTACGCTTGTACGTAAAGTTTCTTAAGAACGTTTCTCTTGCATACCTAAGAAATAAGCAGATAGTCTGTCTACTCAACCCTAGCGATAGAAAAACCTTTTTAGAGTATTGAATAAATACATGCCTATATGCGAGGATGAGTTTATTTGGTGCCTTGAATATGAATCGATTTTGGTGAAATATATCTTATATTACTTTGTACATTAATGGTCTGAAATCGGCTCTAACAATGTCGCGGTCAGCGAAATATATACAAAGTTATACATATAACACATGACGGGTCGTTGCAATAATAAACTACCCGTTCATTTTCAAAGTATGTAATTTTGTATATGATATTTACATAGCCGAACGTATCAATATAAAATATGTATTCGGATTTAAAGAGATTAAATTCTGTACATTTTCGTGACTAATTTTCCTTGTGTCTAATGTGACATCATAGTTGTCAATTATAAAACATTTAATCTTGCCTGCCAGGCAGTAGGCGAACAGGTTTGTTTCGCCACACACATATATGTATAACTAGTTCAAGTATTTAAATATTAAAAGTTATATTTTAGAATTCATAATAACGTACAATTAAAAAAGGAAAAAAAAATATCTCGGAATTGTTTACTAGGAAATGTATAATTATGACCAGATATAAATCAGTAACTTATAATAATATATTTTAAAATAAATACATAGTTATTGAAAAGGTAAACTGTTTGCTGTTAGTGTTTGCCGCACAAACTCTGGTCTGTAATTTCTTGTCAACCGTATGGTTGACACACATAATAAACTATTTAAAAGAAAGAAAGAAAATATTTATTTCTAAAATTTGCGCACATAGACAGACATATTTGCCAACTACTCTTCAAAATTCTGCTTCACAATAGCCTTGCTAACCTCTTAGAATCCTAATTCTAATCTTTAATTTCTTCCTCTGTTTCCTTTTCCTTTTAACGTTGTTTATTACTATTTCTTTTTATAATAATATATAAAACTAGCATTTGCCCGTGACTTTGTTAACAAAAAGATGACAGTTATTATGCTAAATATAAAATCAAAGGCTATTTTCAACAGGGTAATGGATTTTTTAGGATGAAAATATACGAATCTAGAAAATTCCAGTAAAAACTCGGGATAAGTAATATTACTAAAGGCATACATTATGAATACATACCAAAGACTTTATAGATCTAACTACTATTTCACGATTTGACGCATTTATACGTTTAACTAGTGGACAAAGCTGTGCTCGTTCCCATAAATACTCAGTCTAGAGGAAATATTTGAAATATCATGACATCTCTAATAAAAATATATTTTGTAGGGTACAAGAAGATTAACCGCTTAATTTTTGGTAAAAATACTTAATTCAAAGGTACTCTGAAACTAACTTTCTTTCCCAAATACATCCCTGCGATGCAGTTATGCACCTCGCAGGCTTATTTCAGCTATCCAATGCCCAATGAATGCGTTTTTATGTTTCCCGTAGGAAAGGTTTATTCGAAATAACTAATTTAAGCACATTGGCCATTAATAAAAAGGTAGCTTTTGAATTTTTTTACTGGATTTTTTGGGTTATCTAGCCGTTTAGATATATACGGAATCTTTATGAATTCATGTCCGTCCGTTAATATATTCTATTCTTGTATGTTAAAGTTATTTTATTTAGAAACACTTAAATTTTATTTCTCTGTCCCTAATATACACCCAATAGTCTATACAGATAAAGTACTTTGTATTATAATAAAACTACGTTTTAACGGTTTTAAGCGCGGTAATTTTATTTGATTTTGGTTTTTCCGACGTTTCGGCCACTTTTCAGTGGCCGTGATCACGGAAGACAAAGATGTCAAGTGTCAACGAGTATTGTTAAAGTTTTATTTAGCCTACCGCCAACTTATTAATTTTAATTATTTAATTTTTAATTTTGTTTATGGTTATTATTTAATCTATGGGAGCCTAATCTAATTTACTACCGCTTCGCAACATGTTATGGCTTGAAGAGAAGAAGCGGCGCAAGAAACTCTTCAGCAAACATGCCTAGCTCTAATAATTTTATATAATATTAAAATGGGTGGAAGGAAAAATAAAAGTAATTATCAGTCAAGTTGGTTTGTGTTCCGTTGTACGCAGAAAGAGCTCACAGTGTCTTGAGGTCTGGCAGCTGGTTTTTGCTGGGTTTGGGTCTTAATAGTTTTGATAATTGGATCCCAAACAGGTGGTACTTGCCAACCATCTTCTCTATTGAAATTTGGGTGTTTTTTGATTTCAATAGCCTCACGCATCATTCTAGGTATGAAACGATTCTCTTTCGCGAGGATTTGTGGGTTATCGAATCTGATGTAGTGGTTGGGTTTATCCAGCGTGTGTTCACTGATCGCAGACTTCGTAGACCTTGTGTGTTTCATGTCAGCAATGTGTTCTTTTACTCGTGTTTCTATGCTCCTCTTTGTTTGCCCAAAGAACACATTGTTGACATGAAACACACAAGGTCTACGAAGTCTGCGATCAGTGAACACACGCTGGATAAACCCAACCACTACATCAGATTCGATAACCCACAAATCCTCGCGAAAGAGAATCGTTTCCTACCTAGAATGATGCGTGAGGCTATTGAAATCAAAAAACACCCAAATTTCAATAGAGAAGATGGTTGGCAAGTACCACCTGTTTGGGATCCAATTATCAAAACTATTAAGACCCAAACCCAGCAAAAACCAGCTGCCAGACCTCAAGACACTGTGAGCTCTTTCTGCGTACAACGGAACACAAACCAACTTGACTGATAATTACTTTTATTTTTCCTTCCACCCATTTTAATATTATATAAAATTATTAGAGCTAGGCATGTTTGCTGAAGAGTTTCTTGCGCCGCTTCTTCTCTTCAAGCCATAACATGTTGCGAAGCGGTAGTAAATTAGATTAGGCTCCCATAGATTAAATAATAACCATAAACAAAATTAAAAATTAAATAATTAAAATTAATAAGTTGGCGGTAGGCTAAATAAAACTTTAACAATACTCGTTGACACTTGACATCTTTGTCTTCCGTGATCACGGCCACTGAAAAGTGGCCGAAACGTCGGAAAAACCAAAATCAAATAAAATTACCGCGCTTAAAACCGTTAAAACGTAGTTTTATTATGTATACAAGTCGCGAAAACTTAAGAAAATATTACTTTGTATTAGACGTAAGGACTAATGTAAATTTGTAATGTAAATTTTGCCAGGTGGTAGGGCATTTGCCCGACTGGATGGCTACCACCCCTGGTCTACAGTATGTCGCCATAACAACCTTGAGTTGTGTTCCGGCATTAGTGACCAGGTTCCAGTCTCCCTTAGAGAGCAGCAGCGCATTTGTAGCAACTTCGGTGTTGCAAATGTCCATAGGCGATGGTAACCGCTTTCCATCGAGTGGGCCGTCTGCCAGTCTGCTGATCTCCTGCAATAAAAAAAAATAAATAAAAAAAAATTTCAATAAAGGAAAGAAACAAAAAATATATAAAAAAGAAAGATAAAAGTAGAAAAATAATAATAATATAAAATAAATAATATAAGGGAGTGGCGAGTGACCATCTGCCCATTTTTCCATGTTCCCTGTACAACATTGCGACGGGCAGACGCCATAGTCCCCATATTCCCAGACCCCTAGTACCACTGGCAGTTCACACCAATATCCCGGTACTTTTTGTCCTCGTTTTCCACAATAGTCCTGCACTGGCCGGGGCTTGTTCTTGCGTGCTACTATATGGTGTAGACATGGATAATCGCCGGTCAGTGTCACGCCACATTTACATTAAATTTGTCAAGGGGCCTCTACGTGTTGGCCTTCCCATGGCCCCACGCAAGCCCGCCAAAATCCCGAGCCATTTTTATGGCCCGTGGTCTTGAAAGACATACAAATATAATATAAAAAATATACATAGAAAATAAAAGAAATAAGTTAACAGCCCGGACAATCATGTTCGTCCAAGAGAGAGGAGATTTAAAAAAATACAAAAAACACAGATAAAGTACTTATTGTATACATATATACTTTCAGCGTCAACTACTAGTGAAGATATAAAATTAAAACTGTCTAACATATATAAAGTAAAATTTGTGGTTACATGAACTAAGATAGTATAAGACTACTACTTATACATAATACATACATACATAACTTCACGCCAGTACCCTTGCGGGGTAGGCACGAACAACAGAGCGCCATTATACATAATAAGCAAAGATATATACAATATGAACAGAGCGTAACAAGTTCTTCAAAGTTGTATTAGTCAAATATGTAATAGTGTATCGATATATATTTGTATATCTTGGATGTGCTTTTAGCAGGGATGGAAGGTACACCGCTGATATAGAAAGAAGAGTGAATTTGGGGAATAGTTTGAATGGAGCGTTAGATAAACTTCTAGGCGCTAAGAAACTCAGCTAGAAGGCCCAACTCGTCGTACACAACGCGGTGCTGGTACCTACGCTTACGTATGGAAGCGAGAGTTAGGTATAGAAGAGAGAGAGCATGAAAGTAGAGTAAACGCGGTCGAGATGCGAGCACTGCGCAAAATCCGCGGAGTGACGCTCGCGGACCGCGTTCGTAATACCGAAGTAAGAAAGAGAGTTGGTCTAAAAGAGAGTGTCGGGGTGAAGGTAAGGAAAGGAATGCTGCGGTGGTACGGGCATGTGGAAAGAATGCATGATGAAAGAATGACTAAACAGATATACAATGCAAAAGTGGATGGATGCAGAAGTCGTGGAAGGCCACGACACACCTTCCATGATCAAATTGATCGTGTACTAGTAGAAGGTGATGTCAGGAGCCTTAAGAACAGACGTGCGTGCATGACAAGAGTTGTGAATGTCAAAGAAGCAAGTGAGGTGTGTAAGAATAAGCCTAAATGGCGCTCTGTTGTTCGTGCCTACCCCGCAAGGGAGCTGGCGTATAGTTAAGTATGTATGTATGTATATATATATATATATATATATATATATATATATATATATATATGCATGTGCGTGTGTGTTATGTGTCTTATATACATATGTATGTAACTTTTTGTATACAATAAAGAATACAAAAACTTGCAAAAATCTTGATATCCAAACGTTATATTTTGTTTATTATAATAATGAATGTCAAAGAATATACTTCTATAATCACAGATTTCAACATGGCCACACTGTTAATTTCACTTGAACAATAAACAAAAGAGTATATATGCGTGTGTGTGTCAAATAAATGGTAGTGTGTGTAATGTTTTTTTTATTGATTTAATGTATTTTTTATGCATATTTAAAAAAAATATTAGCATTCTGCACTCTTTCTCTATATAAACTATAAGTGTGCCAAATTTCATATTTCTCCGTCCGCGCAATTTTCGTAAAAAGGAGTTCAAAGTTTTTACTGTGTTTTTATTCACGTATTAATATAGATACTATATATTCTAAATCTTTAGTGAGGTTTTTAATATGTTTATATTTACAATACATAGTTAAATCATAAATATATTTACATCACCACTACTTTACAGTTTAATGTAACTTTTTGTGTGCAATGAGGAATAAAAAAATAAAATGAAAAACCTGCAACAATGTTAATATCCAAATGTTAAATTATACTTTAATATCTATAAATCATCGTAGAAACATGATAGATTGCACAACGCGTTTCCAGGCCGGCCATGTTACATTTATTACGTAAGCGCACACGATGTTAACGCAAGTTCGCCGGACCCGAAGAAAGTGTTCGGACCGACTAAAAAACTTGTTCTGCGTTTGTATGTTTATTTTTTAAATGGACAAACAAACCGCTGGGGCCAAAATTCTGTTAGAGAGAGAGAAAGAGAGAGAGAGAACACTTTATTGCACACTAAAATATACAATTGCAAAAACATATTATTAACCATATTTACAATATTTTCTATGCAATACAATAGGCGGCCTTATTGCTGAAAGCGATCTCTTCCAGACAACCTCAATGAAAGAAATTTGAATCAGGCGATATAGGTAGTGCAGGAAAAAGGCAATAGATACATAAATACTCAAACTAATTTAGGAAATAAATATGTATATATATATACATAGATGTACATATAGTCAAAAATTTGAGGTGCATTGAAAAGTTTACTAAGTTCAAGTGCATGTTGGCACAAGTAACACGTGACAACGGTGAAGAAAAACATCGGGATAATAGGTATGTGAAACCCGCCAATCCGCCTTGAAAAAGCGTGGCGGATATGCTTTCTGTTCCCATATGAATGGGACGCCCGAGTCCATCATTGGGACATTTATGAGCTATTATTATTAGCCCAACAGGACACTTATTAGACAGACTGACGGACAAACTAATTTCAATACCCTACACATTTTTGTTATATTTATTATTATTATTTTTTTTTTATTGCATGAGTTCAGCAGACAGGCAGACGGCCCACTTGATGGAAAGCGGTTACCATCGCCTATGGACATATGCAACACCAAAAGTGCTACAATTGCGTTGCTGCTCTCTTAAGGAAGAGTGGAACCTGGTCACTAATGTCGGAACACAAATCAAGGTTGTTATGGCGGCATACCCTAGACCAGGGGTGGTAGCCATCCAGTCGGGCAAATACCCTACCACCTGGCTGTGGGTTGTTTTGTCGCCTCTTACGACAGGCCGCCCGGCCGCAGGAAATTGTATTCTTTCTCCGTTCCTGCACGGATAAAGTGTTATTAGAGTATTATGTTATTAGAGTCTAAGTAAATAACAGCGAAGAAATGATACTGCAAGTTGTGTTCACCTATAATTAGTTTTTACATCGCATTGTAAACCTTAGTCATAAGTCTAGTAACTGATTAAATGTACAAAACTATTGGTAATCCTTATTAAAAAATAAAATTAAACATAAAAGTTTAACGCGAGTAATGTTGTTAGATGTTGTCTTCAAATATGGTGTAACAAGGCTAAATTGTATTGTGTAATGTTTCTAAAATGCCCCCATAATCCCACGGTATGTTGAGAAATGTTGTGGACATGGTGTATGACATATAGGAAATTAAACGTCTTTTGCTACTATGTTAGGAATTGAGTGTCGTCATATTAATTACTGGCAGTTTCCGCAAATTTCTTCGACGTGGGATATGAACTTTATTCTGAACCTTGCATGATATCTTTTTTTGAAGTGATCCTTCTTTTGAATCATTGTGATTTGAAACTCGATGAAACGAAAATGCGACGCTAAAAATAAATAAACACATAAAATTCAAGCTTATTTAATTCGAAACACATTTCTCTTTTTTTTTACGGTCTGCAAAACTGAGCACATTCAGGAACATGTTTAATACATTAGTAATATAATATTTTGTATTCTTTAGAATGTGATCTTTTATATGAAGACACAGCTTGCTTTAATATGCTATAGAAAAAAAACTAATACTAATCCAAGTAAGCCGGTGCGGACGCTTAGATGCATGTGCCTACGCCTGCAGTCGGCAAAAAAAAAATATTATTGTAATTATAAAAAAAAAATATGATGATTAACAAAGAATTTTTTTTTTTTAATATTATTGAGCGGTTAAACAATTTTGTTGAAAAATAATCTTACATTATATTTATTCTTTATCTTCTCATATCCATCACCTTATCACCATCATCTTTATCTTTATTAGTATCAATTTTCAATTTAAATAAAACTTAAATGATTTCAAATGAATTTTAGCTCTATCTATATATATTTAAGGTAGATATTCTTTTATATGTAGATCAAAGTAAATTGTGCGTAACAGTGCATTTAATTTTGAACTTTATACTAGTAAGTTAAATTGTAATTTGGATTGAATTTTTTAAATTATAGTATTATCCGTGCAGGAATGACCAGGCGGCCTGCTGTAAGAGGCGACAAAACAACCCACAGCCAGGTGGTAGGGCATTCGCCCGACTGGATGGTTACCACCCCTGGTGTAAAGCATGTCGCCATAACAACATTGAGTTGTGTTCCGGCATTAGTGACCAGGTTCCAGTCTCCCTTAAGAGAGCAGCAGCGCATTTGTAGCACCTTTGGTGTTACAAATCTGCATAGGCGATGGTAACTGCTTTCCATCAAGTGGGCCGTCTGCCTGTCTGCTGAACTCATGCTATAAAATAAAGAAAAAATAAGAAAACACTTTATTAAACGCCAAAATAAACAATTACAAAATGAATAACAACAATAATGTTACGGCAAAACAAAAGGTGGCCTTATAGCTTAAAGCGATCTCTTCGAGACAACCCGACTTCAACTATATGTAGGTATAACTAAATTAAAGTGAAGTAGTCCCAGCTCGCCATGCAAAACGCGGTGCTGGTACCTACGCTCACGTATGGAAGCGAGAGTTGGGTATGGAAGAGAGAGAATGAAAGTAGAATAAACGCGGTCGAGATGCGAGCACTGCGCACAATTTGCGGAGTGACGCTCGCGGACCGCGTTCGTAATACCGAAGTCAGAAAGAGAGTTGGTCTGAAAGAGAGTGTCGGGGTGAAGGTAAGGAAAGGAATGCTCCGGTGGTTCGGGCATGTGGAAAGAATGCATGATGAAAGAATGACTAAACAGATATACAATGCAAAAGTGGATGGATGCAGAAGTCGTGGAAGGCCACGACACACCTTCCATGATCAAATTGATCGTGTATTAGCAGAAGGTGATATCAGGAGCTTTAAGAACAGACGAGCGTGCATAACAAGAGCTATGAATGTCAAAGAATCAAGTGAGGTGTGTAAGAATAAGCCTGAATAGCGCTCTGTTGTTTGTGCCTACCCAGCATGAGAACTGGCGTGAAGTTATGTATGTATGTAAAATGAAGTAAATTAGAAAAAGGAAGAACAGTTCAACGTAGACGGTAAGTAAACACCAAATTTAAGACGATTAGAAATATATATATTTTATTATCAACTAAAGTAATGGTTTTTGACAGATTTATAAATATAGCAAGTGGTTCTGATATCTACGGGTAAAGAGTTCCAAAGTCAAATAGCCTGCACAGCGAAGGATTTGGAGTAGAATGGTTAAGAACATTATTCGTGTGCTTCGAATACAAAATGTCTATCGAAAGATACGCTACTTTACATGGTACTCATATAAAACAAAGTCGCTTTTCGCGTCTTTATGTTTGCTAACTCCTACTAAACTACGCAAAGGAGTTTTAGATAGTTTTACGAGTGCGGGACTCGAATTGAAATGCGGTTGGAATTACTACACAATTTATTAGAACTATACAAACACGTATAACACAGGTACAAATATAACTAGACGTAACCAGTACAAACGTGATGCACGATTTAATAACACGCACAAAGTCCGTCACGATATAGCTCACCGAATGTACACACGTCTTGCTCGTATGGTAATTGTCGCTTGACTGCGTCACCCCTCCGTTCGGGCATTGTTTTATACGAAACTATACAAATACAATATGTCTACCTGCCAAGCGTCGACACAATTTCCCAGAAAACGTAATCCGCACACCTGCTTAATTATTCCTGCGAACGGCCATAAACGAGTACAATACACAGTAGGCTGTTTTTCTAAATAAACAAAAGAAGTCCAAATGCGGGAAGGTAATAAACTGTGCTTTATGGCAGGCAGGTGTGCATTTACTTTTGTCGGCATGTAACAATAGATATTTCTTTACTGTACACCAAAATATAAACAAACAGAAATAGAAAGAAATATAAGACAGTACAACGGGCGGCCTTATCGCTAAGAAGTGATCTCTTCCAGGTAAACTCTAGCCATTATATAAAATCAAAAACGTATACGTTGTCAGTCATTCGTAGTCCACTGCTGGACGTAGGCCTCCCCAAGATGGCGCCACTCATCCCTGTCCTCTGATTTCCTCATCCAGCGCCTACCGGCGACCTTGCACAGGTCGTCGGTCCATCGGGCTGAAGGGCGTCTGACACTACGTTTACCGAGACGCGGCCTCCACTCCAGGTGGACCGATGGCCGATGGAGCAGATGAGTGTCTGCTCCATCGGCCATCGGTCCTGCGGGAGACTTGACGTCTAATAAAAATTAATAAAATGACCACAACACAGTATTCATACTTCTCTCATACTACGAGTTATTAATTTATAATTATTTTTGAAGTTTCAGATTTATTATCAACTTACCCCGCACAGAGGCGTCTTAAGCAAGTTCTACTTATTATAAACGCAAATAAATAAAAAAATCCTCGCAGAAAAATTGGTCACAAACAACTTAAACAAAAAACCTCGTCGCCTCCATACTTGGGACTATAGAATTTTACTTTCATCGGCCTGAGGGCATGAAAGTCGCTGCACAGGTGTTTACACATCAACGGCTGCGTATAACATGATGTAATAATTCTTACGATGATTTACAACGGGTAAGTATAATATTATTATTATTTAGAACCGGATGGAGCTTCGATTATATGTTCTTAAAGTTACGCGACTTTTAATTATTAGCCCCTAGCGGCAGCTTGTGATTTTGTATGCGTTTGGTTTGAAAATTCGCGATACGCACGCCTTCGGGATGAGCATCTACGATGACGCATGTTATTCGCTTAGCCCCGCACTACGCCCGCATTGTTCGTTGTCGGTCACTCAAACACGACTCAGGTCAGGTACCTATATCTTAATTATCGTTTCTTAACTTTACAAACTAAAACTAGTATATATACACTTTATGTAAAACGTAAATAAAGAAATAAATAAAGAAAGCATCCCTACCCCTCCTACCCAACTTCCAATCCAAAACCAGCACAAACCATACACCAACCAAACTCCCAACCGCAACCAACCTTAACCAACAAATCCCAACTTGTAAAAAATTATTTGGCCAAAAATAAGTAGTTAGAAAATTAAGTAAAATACATGTAATAAAGAAAAGTAATAAAAATAAAGAAATGCAATGTCTCTGTCATGCCCTAAGACGGAGAGAACCGGATCTACAAAAAAAGACTGTAAAAACTGTCACAATTTCACATAAGCTCAATATAACTACATACATACATAACTTCACGCCAGTTCCCTTGCGGGATAGGCACGAACAACAACGAGAGTATGGAATATAAGTATTGTCAAAATTCTACCAACGGTACGATAATAGAATGATTAGTAAGATGTAGGAACCGGACATCAAAACGGCGTTTTATAAGACACTTCTCGTTTACAAACTTTTGCCCACGGCTTTGTTCTTGTTAGAAAAGAATATATATATCATGAAGCATGAAGCGGGCATGTTATAATTCTTAGAAATGTTGAACTTGATTTTTAATTTAAAAGACCTATTGATTATACCCGTAACGCCATCTAGCGAAGGTGAAATTGATCATGAGAGCAACACATTAAAATTCCTTTGTCATTGTCGTTGCCATGACGATTTACTTTTTAAGTGAATAGTGAATAAGTATTTATCCGTGCAGGAACGGAGAACATACAACAGGCGGCCTTATCGATTAAAGCGATGTTTTCCAGGCAACCTAAATGAAAGAAATTTGAATCAGGCGATGTAGGTGGTTCAGGAAAGAAATGTAATAGATATATAAATACTCAAATTAATCTAAGAAATAAATATACAAATACATACATATATACATAGTCATATATATACAATAATACATTTCAAAATACATACGTTTTTATAATAATCATAATAAAATATTGTTACATGCCGACAGAAGTGAATGCACACCTGCCTGCCATAAAGCACAGTTGATTACCTTCCCGCATTTGGACTTCTTTTGTTTACTTAGAAAAACAGCCTACTGTGTATTGTACTCGTCTATGGCCGTTCGCAGGAATAATTAAGCGGTTACGGTGCGGTTTACGTTTTCTGGGAAATTGCGTCGACGCTTGGCAGGTAGACATATTGTATTTGTATAGTTTAGTATAAAACAATGCCCGAACGGAGGGGTGAGGCAGTCAAGCGACGATTGCGATACGAGCAAGACGTGTGTACATTCGATGAGCTATATAGTGACGGACTTTGCGCGTGTTATCAAATCGTGCATCACGTTTGTACTGGTTGCGTCCAGTTATATTTGTACCTGTGTTATACATGTTTGTATAGTTCTAATAAATTCTATAGTAATTCTAACAGTATTTTAATTCGAGTCCCGCACTCGTAACAATATCAATAATAAAATTAGAAGATGTGAGAGTGCCTGAGTATCAGATACTGGTTCCTGGCTCATATAAGCTATCGAAAGACATTGCAAATTGTGCAAGATGCGTATCTTTTTATCTCACAGTAACAACCATCCATCCATCAATACAAACTTTCCACTTTATTCAATTAATAGAAATAGGATATATTCAAATTTAAATTCAATTTTTTTTATTCAAAATAAGTTCCATTGGAGAAGACTTATTGAAAGTCATACATATAAGTTAAAATTTAATTTTACTTCCTATTCTATGTACACCGCTTCGCAACGAGAAGAAGCGGCAAGAAACTCCCCAGCAACACGTCTAGCTAAATATTGTTTTTCTTTATATTTCTTATTCTATTTATATCTCAAGTTCTCTTTTTTTTGTATACTAAAATGTTTATATGTTTATTTATGATATACCAGTTTTGAAATAAAATAAAATTATAAACTAAACTATCTTAAAAATACTATTATATAGAAATCTAATTATAAATAATAAATAAATTAAACTATACAATAAATTAAACTAAAAATAAACTATATATACAAACTAAAATTAAAGTTTAAAATCTAGTTCTAGACCGCTGTCAGTCGGAAACGTGCCCAAAAGACTGGCCACATTGCCTCTCTGAATGGCAATGCTGATGCGTTGTCCGAGTCTTTTGGTCACGTGAGATATTCGCCAGACGTTTGACTATGTCTCGATAAAGCTTGTGCGTCTCAGGCCCCCATGGTCCCAGGGTCTCGACCCCAAAGCCGCAAATATGTAGCCATTAATTTAAATAAGTTTTATACAGAAGTATGTAATAGAATTACTTTTTGAAGAATGAATGGAGTCGTAGCAAACAGTGCATACTCAATAAGACCAAGACACAATAAAAGGAAAGAAAAATATTATTATAGTTATAATAATGACATGACGTACTAAAATGTTATGCTGCAATATATCTTCATAAATTCCTTAAAAGCTTGGCAAGATAAAAAGTTATACAAAATATAGTGTAAGAGGTTGGAGCGAGCTGCTATGTAAATGAATTTTTTTCATTTAAGTATTCTTCAATAGTGTAGTATCCCTTTTTTTTTTATTAGCATAGGCGTGTTGCTGGAGAGTTTCTTCCGCCGCTTCTTCTCCTCCAGCTATAACACGTTGCGAAGCGGTAGTAATGATAGACTAGGATCGGCTCTGCCGGCGGAGTCGATAATTGGTACCCAAATAATCACTTCAGCCTGTTGGCTTAGCTCTTTCAGCCTTTAACGGCTAATTCTCAATATAGAGTCAATCCCCCGCAGCGGTCGAGCCGAGGTCGAACCTCACAGGAGGTGCCTCTTCGAGCGTGCTGCTTCCGGGCTGAACGCCTCCGCTCCCACGGAGCCGGGAAGCCCCCAAAGTCCGGTATCGCTGAAACAGCCATCTGCGGCTATTCAGCTGGGTCCAGCTCCAAAAAAAAAAGTATCCCTTTTTTAACAAGATACTTATATTATAGATGCATACATACATACATAACTTCACTCCAGTTCCCTTGCGGGGTAGGTACGAACAACAGAGCGCCATTCAGGCTTATTCTTACACACCTCACTTGCTTCACCTACTATATTATATATAGATAGATACTTATATAATAGAACAGGATCTTTTAGTCTACTTTTCCTAATGGCCACGGAACTCACAAAAACAAAAATTGATTAGAAATTTCGCAAAAACGTCCATAAGAAATGACCGTGTTTCGTTTCAAAATTCACATAATTTTTATTTAATACGAAAAAATTAACCTGAATAAGTATTTCGTTGTTAATGTCTAGTTTTGTGTGTTAATTCGTCCGTGCTTTGAAATTTTAAAGAAGTCACGAGCCGACCGGGCGTGAACTTCACGTAATACAGCATTTAGTTTTATTGCCAGGATTGAGTAATTTTGTATGATGGAATTTATGCCGGTATGGCCAATTAAGTGCGTATTTTGTAAACAGTAGAATACAAGAGAAACGATGATACAAAACCAACACATAGCCAAATAGGGTGTTTGCCTGCCTGGATGGTTACCTACCATTCCTGTTCAAGAGTCATCATCATCATTCGAGCGTTAGATCCCGATTGCGTTCGGAGCGTTCACTCCGACTCCGCCCAGGGTCCGCTTTCCTACTTTTTCTACTCCACTTCGTGCGGTCTTCAGCATCCCCCGTTTTGAGACCATTGGTACACATGTTATCCTTCACAACGTCAAGCGAACATTTCTTGGGCCTTCCCCTCCAACCGGGACTTGGCGGAGGCGGCATGGCTAGATATTTGTTCCCCACATAATTAGCCGGTCTCCGCAAAACTTGGCCGTAACAGCGTAAGCGATCCTCTTGCAGTTTGTATGTTATGTCACGGACAAGAAGACTGCTGCGGACGAGGGAGTTCCTGACACGGTCTTTCCGCGTCATTTCATACATCCATCGCAGCATATTCATCTCCGTGACACGCAGTTCTTGCTTGTGTCGCTCAAGTACAGGCCACGCTTCACTGCTTTACAAAAGGACGGGTCTAATGATGGATTTATAGACTTGTCCTTTTAGTTTAGCCGGCATTTTGGGGTCATAAATGACACCTGTCACCTACCGCCTGCTGTGATATGGGCCTTGATGTCGTGGCCAATATCCCCGGTCAAGAATATGCTGCCATAGCAACTTTAAGTTGCGTTCTGGCATTAGTGACAGATTCCAGTCTCCCTTTAGAGAATTACAGCACATTATTAGCACCTTTGGTGTTACAAATGCTCAATAGACGATGGTAAGCGCTTTCCATCAGGGCAATCTGTTTGCTTGCTGAACTGATGCAATAAAAAAAACTTTCGTTTAAAAAAACCAACTTCAAAAACTAAAAACTATAAAATAGCTTTTTAATTTTTTTTATTGCAGGAGTTCAGCAGGAAGGCAGACGGCCCACTGGATGGAAAGCGGTTAGCATCGCCTATGGACATTTGCAACACCAAAGGTGCTACAAATGCACTGCTGATCTCTTAAGTGAGTCTGGAACCTGGTCACTAATGCCGGAACACAACTCAAAGTTGTTATGGCGGCATGCTCTAGACCAGGGGTGGTAGCCATCCAGTCGGGCAAATGCCCTACCACCTGGCAAAACTTAATAAAGATTTTTGAATAAGAATTTATTTAGTTTATTAAGAGACAAAATAATAACATTTTCTATATCTTGAAGTCGGTGCCAAATAAACCATAAAAATTACAATATTCTGCAACATTTTGTTGTTATAACAGTGTATATGGTTTTTTTAAACGAAGTTTTTTTTTATTTGTTACTTTTTAGTGTCTAGCTATGGGATAGACCTACGAAAGGTGTCACACGCCTTCAAAACTATAGGTCCCAAGAAACGGGAACAGAAAGTTTTCATAAAAAAATGTTCATAAAATGAAAACTACTGGGCCAAACTATGCTGAATTTTTAGGGGACCAAATGGCAACTATTCCGCATCAAACTAAAGAAAAATCACGTAAATCGGATCATAAATTTCAGCGTAATCGGTGTACATACGGAACGGAATGGAAAATTTTTCATAAAAAATGTTCATAATATGAAAACTACTGGGCCAAACTATGTTAAATTTTTAAGGACCAAATGGCGCCTATTCCGCATCAAACGAACAAAGAATCACGTAAATCGGATCATAAATCTCAGAGTAATCGTTGTACATACATAAAAAAAAATACCAATCAAGTTGAGAACTCCTCCTTTTGGAAGTCGGTTAAAAGCTCATAGTTTGAACAAAGATTTTAATTTTTTAGGAGATAATTTAGGTTATACTCTTTCATTGCTACCGGATATAGATTATCTTTATATAACGATGTAACATGGCAATATTTCGACAACACCGTTTTTATCCGTGCAGGAACGGAGAAAGAATACAATTTCCTGCGGCCTGGCGGCCTGTCGTAAGAGGCGACTAAACAACCCGCAGCCAGGTGGTAGAGTATTTGCTCGACTGGATGGCGGCCACCCCTGGTCTAGAGTATGCCGCCATAACAATCTTGTGTTGTGTTCCGGCATTAGTGGTCAGGTTCAAGGCTCCTTTAAGAGAGCAGCAGCGCATTTGTAGCACCTTTGGTGTTGCAAATGTCCATAGGCGATGGTAACCGCTTTCTATCAAGTGGGCCGTCTGCCTGTCTGATGAAGTCCTGCAATAAAAAAATAAATAAAAAAACACATCAGCGTGTGCAGGAATCGCTTGCCTCGCAACATGCACACCAGAACCGTTACACTCTCCAGACTGCTTTAGTACGTCCGAACACTCAAGGAAGTGGCGTAGCTTGCCTTAGTTGGGTCCTGTATCAAAATGTGTTGGGGGGGCCCAAAGGAAAAATAAAGTTTTTTATAAAAGAAATCAAAAATGCTCGAATTATTATAAATTACTAGCGGCCCCGGCAGACGTTGTCCTGCTCTGAAAAAATAAAAATCTAAGACTCGATCCCAGCGCCACCTACCGGTTCCAATTGTTGATTTAAACCATCCGGGGACCCACTCAAACACACAAAAATAAAATCATCAAAATCGCTCCAGGTGATTGATTACGAGGATTCTAGAACCCGATCTCAGCGCCACCTACCGGTTTCAATGGAATAAAAAGTATCCTATGTCCGTCTCCTGGTTCTAAGCTACCTCCCCACCAATTTTCAACCAAATCGGTGCAGTCGTTCTAGAGTTATAAATAGTGTAACTAACACGCCTTTCTTTTATATAATTATATAGATTACTTATAATACTTATTGCTCCTAGGAAGGAGCAATAAGTATTAGTCGGAGCCGGAATCGTGGAAGGCCACGACACACCTTCCATGATCAAATTGATCGTGTACTAGCGGAGGGCGATGTCAGGAGCCTTAAGAACAGACGAGTGTGCATGACAAGAGTTATGAATGTCAAAGAAGCAAGTGAGGTGTGTAAGAATGGGCCTAAATGGCGCTCTGTTGTTCGTGCCTACCCCGCAAGGGAACTGGCGTGAAGTTATGTATGTATGTATGTATGCTCCTAGGAGCTAAGTTAGATAAACATTTTAATTCAAAGATACACTTTTCTCGCCTTTTTTCTCCAAGCTTATTTATGAAATATGAAATATGAATTTATGAAATAGCTGAAGAAGATTTCAGGTTTTCTAGATTTTCTGCCTCTATCGACAATAATGACAAGTCTGGTTCTCAAAAATGTTATTAATCTATAAAAGATTGTGGCCCTTGTAGTCTTGGGGCCCCGTATCATTGATACGGCTGATACGGCTGTAGCTACGCCCCTGGCTCACGGTCACGTCCGCCACCTACCATTTATAATGTGCACACTTCAAAGGACTTTCCTTATCCAGATATATTGTAAGCTACGTCCCTCAGCCGCGTCTGTCAGTCGCGACTTATAATATGTACATACTTTAGCAGTTTAAATGTTGTTGTTACAGCTTGCGTCGGTTTGTATTACGATTGTAAAATTGTTATAATCATCAATAACCATTCATATTCCGTAAGCGTTATGTGGAATATTGCATGTTGAAATTATTCATATCTAAAACTCAGTCATAATCGCTTTGAACAAGAAACAAATAATAGTAAAATTTTTTCAGTGACATCTTTCGTACGTTTTTGGTGTATCTTCATTTACAGTACCATCTGTTGTTGAATAGATCCGTTAAGATCTTTAGTTCCTACGTGTACTGCCATCTAGTGACTAATAGCGATATTTTTTTGTACATCAAATTACATTGACAGAAATGATTGCGATCAAAGTCCAATCGAGGGCACTGACGTCGAATTAGTTATGAAAAATATAACAACGCTAAGCGAATAACTTGAAAATTTTAGAAGATAATGTCTTTGTTTATATTTGTTATATAGGCAAAATGGCTGTGGTTTTTATTCTAGAACTACGAGGGTGAAAATTATATTCTTTGTTTACATTATAAATGAAAAAGAAAAAGAGGTAACAAAATAGGTAATACATATGGGAGAAGAATTATAAGAACGATTAGCTCATGTTACTTTAATAGACAGTTGTAAAAGTTGTATTCTTGGAATTTGCTGATAAAATTAGCTCACTTGAGATTTTTCTTATTTTGAATACATTTTATAAACTCAACTGCTATACAGTCTTAGATCATATAAACATTTATATCTCAATGTCTAGAGCCTACTGATTTATTATATTATATAATAGATACAATATGTATATATATATATATATATATATATATATACATATATATATACATATATATACATATATATATACATATATATACATATATATACATATATATATATATTTTTTTTTTGTTGCAGGAGTTCAGCAGACAGGAAGACGGCCCACTTGATGCAAAGCGGTTACCATCGCCTATAGACATTTGCAACACCAAAGGTGCTACAAAAGCGCTGCTGTTCTCTTAATGGAGACTGGAACCTGGTTACTAATGCCGGAACACAACTCAAGGTTGTTATAGCGACATACTTTAGACCAGGGGTGGAAGCCATCCAGTCGGGCAATGCCCTACCGCCTGGCGAAGGCAATAGAAGGATATTCACAATTTCAAGCCCAGACTATAATGGACTCTTGACATATTTTAGATTGCAAAGAGTATTGTCCTCATTCTTGGGGGTTGGTATACGCTTCTTTAATAAAATTCCGAATGAACTGTTAGATCTGCCTTTTACTAAATTTATCACCAAATTAAAAAGTATCTTGCTAAAAAAGGGATACTACACTATTGAAGAATACTTAAATGCCAGAACTTATCCGTGCAGGAACGGAGAAAGAATACAATTTCCTGCGGCTGGGCGGCCCGTCGTAAGAGGCGACAAAACAACCCACAGCCAGGTGGTAGGGCATTTGCCCGACTGGATGGCTACCACCCCTGCTCTAAAGTATGTCGCCATAACAACCTTGAGTTGTGTTCCGGCATTAGTGACGAGGTTCCAGTCTCCCTTAAGAGAGCAGCAGCGCATTTGTAGCAACTTTGGTATTGCAAATGTCCATAGGCGATGGTAACCGCTTTCCATCAAGTGGGCCGTCTGCCTGTCTGCTGATCTCCTGCAATAAAAAAAACAAAAAAAAACTTAACTTACATAGCAGCTCGCTCCAACCTCTTATACTTTGTATACTTATTACGATACAAAGTAATAAGTACTTATATTTTGTATAATATTTTTATCGTGCCAAGCATGTAACGAATGTATGGAGATGTGTTGCAGTATAATATTTTCTTTAGTACGTCATGTCATTATTACAACTATAATAATATTTTTCTTTCCTTTTATTGCGTCTGTCTTACTAAGTATGCACTGTTTGCTACATCTCCATTCGTTCATGTATAAAATTTATTAAAAAACAAAAGATAAGTTTGAGTTAATCAATTTTTAGCTAGAGACTAGGAAGTAAAATTAAATTTTAACTCATATGTATTGACCTTCCAAAAGTGTTCTCTAGTGGAACTTATTTTGAATAAAAACTTTTGAATTTCGAATCATATAGGTTACTACGTAGTCTGTTAGGTCCTTTCCACCCCTGTATTTCCTTATCCCACTGACAACAATCTAACATCAGATGTAAATGGCGTTAATGAAATTTCCGTGTATGCACCGAGATGCATCACAGAGAAATGAAATGTAACCAACGTACTCAAGGGAGTACATTACTCTGTGTTATACTTACTCTAGGGCTGGCATGAAACATATTTTAATCTTAATATAATTGAAGACACGAGTGAATGAAAGGGATATGTTACAATAGGTAAATATTGATAAATTGGCCTACAAAGCTCTTTTACTATCACTTTGCTACACATATAACTCCTTCATTGCTTACTATTTTCAAAATCAAATTCAAAAAGCGTTGTTTTAAGTTTTAATATGGTTTCCTTGCCTGTTTACATTACATATTACATTTTCCTTTAACGTATTTTTTTTAATGTCACAAAACTCCTTCATCTACTCTGTCTTCAATTATCATTAATGTAAAATCTTTGACTATTGTTATATATATAACTAACTATTGGGCCGGGCAGACGTTATCTTGCACTTAATAAATAAAATTTAGAACCCGATTACAGCGCCACCTACCGGGTCCAATTGTAAATTTAAACCATCTCAGGGCCCACTTGAACACACACAAAAAAATCATCGAAATCGGTCCAGCAGTTTACAATGCTTTTCAATTCGTTCATAGACATACAAATGCACTCGTAGGTAAAGAAGAATTGTATATCTTCATATACAAAATTCTAATGTTAGTCTTTATGTCACTCAACTAACTCCTCCTAAACGATTAAATCGATTTTAAAGAAATTTTGTGTGTATTCAAGTAGGCCCTGGGATGGTTTAGAACTCCAGTCCAGCGTGAGCGTATGTCCTTGTTGCGCTCCTGCCAAAGGAGGACGCGCCGGTGCTGGAGAGCTGGAGACTCACGACCTTTGGCCGCTATGAGGAGTGGTGCTCGTGGGCGGGCCCCCGGAGAATGGTTTCCCATCCGCCTGTAATGCCGTCAAGAGGAGGACACGTCATGTTTCACGCGCGCTCATCTCTCCTGCCGAGGGGCGAATCTCAAATCACCCTACGCCAGAATTAGAGCAGGATGTGGCTATTAGACCTTCGTCTGCCAGGGCACGCGGCGTTGGTAGATCCCTGCTTTCCCCGTAGCTCAGGCATAAGTCGCAGGAAGGAACATCGAGGAGTTTTAGTGGGTATCCCTCTCCGTGGTGTGGCAGTAGCACTTCTTGCTTGCAGCGCTAGTGCCAACCGACCTGTTGAATCTCACACACCGGCTGCAACTCCCCACGCGGCTGATGGTCGTTAATCTGATTTTCCTTCGTAAAAAAAGGTAGGTGGCGCTTGAATAGGGTTCTAAATTTATATTTTTTGAGAGCGGGACAACATTTGCCGGGACCGCTTCCTAGCGGCAAGTGTCCACCTGTATAAGTAAGTATACTACCTATACAGGGTGGAAACTTGCAGTCGGACACTAAGGGTAAGTACCTTAACCGTAACAGATACACGAAATTGGTCTTAGGAGACTATCCATAATTTTCGTGAAATTTTGATGCCCATTCACAGATTTTCAAAAAAATGTACAGCTGGCAAGAAAATGGTCATTTTACACAAAACTTTTTTTTATACCAATTGATTCAGTTTTCTCATCGCTCGATCAAAAACTTCTATGAGACTAACCCAAGTTGGAGTATAAAAAAAAAACAGAAATTGCAAAAAAAATACTGTAGATTATGTATGAATTATTATTTTTATGTCATTTGATCCTGTTTCTAATACTGATCAAAAACTTCCATCAGACCAACCGTCGCTGGAGTGCTAATAGAGTCAGAAATCGCAAAAATAATTTCCCATACATCTTTTCAGAATTCCAACTTACTTTTTTATTTATCAAATCTCTTTGATAACTGAATAAAAAGGTAAGATTGAAAAAAAAAACAAATTTTGAACTCGTTATTGTTTTGCACCCAAACAACCAATCTTGATCATTTGTTGCCTTAGAAGCGTTTCCATCCGTGCAGGAACGGAGAAAGAATACAATTTACTACGGCCGGGCGGCCTGTCGTAAGAGGCGACAAAACAACCCACAGCCAGGTGGTATGGCATTTGCCCGACTGGATGGCTACCACACCTGGTCTAAAGTATGTCGCCATAACAACCTTGAGTTGTGTTCCGGCATTAGTGACCAGGTTCCAGTCTCCCTTAAGAGAGCAGCAGCGCCTTTATACCTTTGGTATTGCAAATGTCCAGAGGCGATGGTAACTTCTTTCCATCAAGTGGGCCGTTTGCCTGTCTGCTGAACTCCTGCAATAAGAAAAGAAAAAAAAAGAAAAACTGTGTGAATTTTTAGAAATTTTATACAAAATAAAGATAATGCATTCTTGTAACAGGTGTCCGCACCCCTATACCACAGTGATGGCAACCCTGCGCTACATTCGCTACTGCGCGGCGCTCCTTCGGGATTTGCTGGACATGACTCCGCCATTATGACGTCACCCGGATAAGGTACTATCAAACCATTAACAATATAAGAATGCAGCGGTACACCTTCTATTAGTTTTCACTAGTACCTCTGCTGCACCTAATAAAGACGTAATGTAGAATTTAATGCGTTATTTTAGACGAGACATTGTTAATGACGTTAAGTATTAACCGATAACTTATATATAATTAGAGTGTACTAAAAAACGTCAATTTTTTAAGCTCCCACCCCAAAATATCTCAAGAAATGCCAAAACAAAGCTTCTGCTGAAAGTGGAGCTCAAAATTCCAAGTTTAAGAGGTTCTCCATGAAACTCTAAGTTTTTCCGTCTAAATAACATGGAAAACAGGGTTTTTTTACATTATTGGTCCTGCAAGCTGTGAAAAAAATAATTT
The DNA here is from genome assembly GCA_019925095.2 of Dendrolimus kikuchii. NCBI lineage: Eukaryota > Metazoa > Arthropoda > Insecta > Lepidoptera > Lasiocampidae > Dendrolimus > Dendrolimus kikuchii. The sequence continues at coordinate 13,086,797 of CM034409.1, read as the reverse complement.
TCAAAAAAATGAATGAATAGATCTTTGTTAGTATTAAATTTAGTACAAAACATTTCCTTCAGTTAAATTTCCATCTTTAATATTTAATTTTTCTACAGACCTTTGGAGCTCAAATTTTCGGTTTTCATCAGAGTTAAGGCAAAAAGTTAAATGGCAAATTTGTAGTACGTTTGACATCCTGCTATTGATAAGTGAACATTGGAATTCGAGTTTTTCAATCAATCAGCCATCTTTCTCATCACGGGTGGCATCGAAGAGTTTCTTGCAAATTTCTTTGAAGAAACTCTTTGCCAATGGACCCCACGGACCTAGTGTTTCAACTCCAACCGGTATAAATATGTAACCTCTTCCTAAGGTTTTGTAGCAGCATTGCCAGCCTCTAACTCAGTCATTGGAAGATGTGAGGCGCCAATGTCGACACATCTTATCTTATCTTATCCGTGCAGGAACGGAGAAAGAATACAATTTCCTGCGGCCGGGCGGCCTGTCGTAAGAGGCGACTTAACAACCCACAGCCAGGTGGTAGGGCATTTGCCCGACTGGATGGCTACCACCCCTGGTCTAAAGTATGTCGCCATAACAACCTTGAGTTGTGTTCCGGCATTAGTGACCAGGTTCCAGTTTCCCTTAAGAGAGCAGCAGCGCATTTGTAGCAACTTTGCTGTTGCAAATCTCCGTAGGCGATGGTAACCGCTTTCCATCAAGTGAGCTGTCTGCTTGTATGCTGATCTCCTGCAATAAAATAAAAACATGTCGCGTCTCAAACAAGCGGTTGTCTCATCTCCCAAGGAAAAAGTGATATATCACTTGGCCTCTTACCATCATCGCGTACCGAGCCATTCGTTTATAATAGTTTCATAGTTATAGTTCTATTTCATTTTTTTTGTACGTAACGTACCTATTATTATTTTTCAAAATTATTATTTTCACATTTCAATAATCATTTCGTAACATATTATGTACTTATATTAAATTGTTCGAAATATGTATCTTTTGTCTATTCTTAGTTTGATTTTGTTCAAATGTTGTTTATTCTTTTAGCTGATATTACAATGAAAGAAAATAAAACTAAATACTTAAAAATAAATATGTATGTATATGTTCAAAATAATAATCTATGTATTAATACTTGAAGCAAAAACTTTGTAGCCCCTTTGACGAAAATTGCGCGGACGGAGACAAATGAAATTTCGCACCCTTATTAGTTTATATAGAGAAGAAGCGCAGAATGCTAATATTTTTTTTAAATTATGCATAAAAAATACATTCAATCAATAAAAAAAACCATTAAACACACTATAGATAGAGATCCCAGTCACCCCAGACTTACGTGATTTTAGGAAAGGTGTAATTTTTAGGATCGGTAGTTTAATATAAACTTAGAAAGGAATGGATACTCGCTAAGCTGAACGCGGGGCCGTTTTTCAGGTAGCAGCTATCAAGAGTGGAAAATAACCATGGGAAGATATTTGGCCCGTCAGATTTGTCTGGCTCATTGGAAAATATTTTAAAATATTATACTTGATAATATATATAAAATTCAGCTTTCCTAAAATGACGTAAGTTCCCATTTTTTTTAAAGGGTCTGTCAAAAGTTAAGGCTCACAGGAAGTGTCTGGCAACTGTATATCTTCGTTTATAACAATATCATATAGAATGGTGTATTCATCATCTTTCTACCACCGAACCGCTCGCCATGTGTTGGGATTTCACCCCCGCTTCCTTAAGCCGCTTCGCTCATGTACGCAACGGTTCTGTAGAACCTTTTTCTTGCATGCCATGGGGATTTGGAATGAGCTCCCAGCCGAGATTTTCCCACAGCGCTACAACATGGGGTTTTTTAAAAAGGGTGTCATCAAATTTCTTCGACGCCGGCAGCGAGTTAGTGACACCTCTGGTGTTGCGAACGTCCTTAGGCGACGGTAACCGCTTTCCATCAGGTGGGCCGGTTGCCTGTCTTCTATACTCCAGCGGTAAAAAAATATGTAAACATGAATTTTCACATTTTTACAATTTCAATTTGCCTGTTACTGGATTATTCGCGGGGACCGTAGATATGATATTTTTACCTAAAGTTTCTCCAACATTTTCTCATAGAAAACAATTAAATTGTATTTGTGTTTGAAATACCAAGAAATTGTTGTAATAGGTGTCGTAGCCTAAAAGAGGGGCAATTATCGTCCAGTGACTTGTTTTAACGTCTATACGATATATTTGTTTTGTTTTTAAATGATAAGCAAATATGACTACGTTTTTGTTAAGTCGGTTCACATATGCCTTTTATACAATGAAAGGACAGTTTTTGGTGAGTAGGTATGTGTAATACGAATCGTTTACTTGTGAGAACAAATTGAGTACAATTTGTTCCATATATGTTTCTTCTACAGTAATGGAAGAATATAAAGGAATGACAGTCCAGTTAATAACATAACTCGTATACTCTGTAATCACATTTGATGCAACCAGTCCTTTCTTGTTTTATATATAAACAAAATTATAGCAAAAATTAAATTGAATTGAATTCGAACGAAGAACTATTAACAAATCGTGGCGACAAAAATTTTAAAAATCTTAGTTGGAATAAAAACTTTTGAATTCGAACCAAGAACTCTCAATTAATCGTGGCGACAAAATTTAAAAAATCTTAGTTGGAACGAAAACTTTTGAATTCGAACAAAGAATTCTCAACCTATCGTGGCGACAAATTTCAAAAATCTTAGTTGGAACGAAAACTTTTGAATTCGAACAAAGAATTCTCAACCTATCGTGGCGACAAATTTCAAAAATCTTAGTTGGAACGAAAACTTTTGAATTCGAACGAAGAACTCTCAACCAATTGTGGAGGTAAAATGTTTAAAAATCTTAGTTGGAGCGAAAACTTTTGAATTCGAACAAAGAATTCTCAACCTATCGTGGCGACAAATTTCAAAAATCTTAGTTGGAACGAAAACTTTTGAATTCGAACAAAGAATTCTCAACCAATCGTGGCGACAAATTTCAAAAATCTTAGTTGGAACAAAAACTTTTGAATTCGAACGAAGAACTCTCAACCAATCGTGGCGACAAAGCCAGTCACGTTCCGTCATTAGTCCTAACCTATCACCTGTCCGTTATTTATTTAAAATATTGTTATCAATACTTAAAATTCGGCTTTTAGCGGTCGAGTAGCGCTCGCCGACAAGCGCGCTAAACACTTCGGTCAATAAAAAGCTATTTGCTATTAGAATGGGAGCAGACGTTGCTGGGTAGGTAGGTACGCCGAGGTGAAAGGTGATTTGTATGGGGGTCACGCTTACCTGGGATAGTTCTATGTTTGAAAATATTAAGGAGGCACTTAAATGGAGTTCGCTTACTCGCTTGCGTATTGCCACATTTTTAAAGATATCTATTATATTATAAAATTTGTGTATTCTTTTGTTTCTTAATTTTTTTCTGTTTGTTTGTTCGGGATTCCCGTAAAAACTACTGGGCCGATTTCGATGCGATTTCCGCTGATCGATAGTAAGTTCCCGGACTTAAAATCTGCGGTACTTTATATCCCGATAATCCTATGGGAATACTTGGGAGGGGCTCAAAGTGGACAGGTTGAAAAAAAAATATTCCGATGCGAAAACTGATTGGTAAAAGTTTATTAAAACAATTGTAGTTATGTATGCCTTTAGTAATATTACTTATCTCGAGGTTTTACGGAAACTCCTGGGATTCATGTATTTTCATACTAAAAAATCTATTAGCCAGCTGAACTGTAATCTTTGTTACCTTTCCAACGTGGACAAAGTCGCGGGCAAACTCTAGTAGCATAATAATAACAACCCATAAATTGTACCACTGCTGGGCTTGGGCCTCCCGCTGTAAGCGAACGGACAGTATACTCACCACGCTTGTCCAAGGCAGCTTGGCAGGTTTGAAACATCGGTTATCTCGATGTGCAGGTTTCATCACGATGTTTTCCTTCACCGTTGTTAGCACGTGGTAATTGTAACAATATGCACATTAGGTCAGAAAACTGCCTAAGTGGTACACGCGTTTCGGTCAGGATTCGAATCCGCACATGAAACTTTTATGCTATTACTAGCGGCCCCGGCAGACGTTGTCCTGCTCTGAAAAAATAAAAATCTAGGACCCGATCCCAGCGCCACCTACCGGTTCTAATTGCGAATCTAAACCATCCGGGAACCCACTCAAAAACAAAATCACCATAATCGGTCCAGGTGATTAAGAGGATTCTAGAACCCGATCTCAGCGCCACCTACCGATTCTAATTGCGAATCTAAACCATCCGGGAACCCACTCCAACACACAAAAACAAAATCACCAAAATCGCTCCAGGTTATAAGGAGAATTTTAGAACCCGATCTCAGCGCCACCTACCGGTTCCAATTGTGGATCTAAACCATCCCAGAACCCACTCAAACACACACACAAAATTTAATCAAAGTCGTTCTCAAGTTATAAAATAACAACGAAAAGTGGCATTGATTTTTGTATATATAGATTAATATTTTTTATTTTAGATGTTTCTTATAAAGGAATAATAATATATATACACTATAAGTAAGTATATATATACAATATAAGTATTTAATTGCAGTCTTTTAAAAAAATGTGTATGTCTGCAGTTCACACGCAGTAAAAGGAAACTTCATAGAGTATACTCACAGATAATCCTTCTCTAACTTTTATTAATATAAATATAATTCCTTTATCCTACATCCGTCAATATTATAATTCAATATGAACTTCTTAAGTATTAGTATTATCAATTTTACAGTTCAAAACTCAATGCACTGTTACGCGCAATTTCTTTTGATCTACGTATAAAAGTATAACTGCCTTAAGTATATACAGAGAGAGCTAAAATTAATTTGAAATCTTTAAGTGTTATTTAAATTGAAAATTAATACTAACGGGTAGAGAAATGTGTTTTATTTCGAATGAAATAAGGTTGAATTTTATGTGTTTATCCTTTTTCGTTTCATCGAGTTTTAAATCACAACGATTCTAAAGAAGTTTCACTTAAAACCCGTTAAATTTATATAAAAACATGAATAAATCCCGAATGTTTCACAGAAATTCAATTTAAAATTCCAATTAAATTTCATGTAATTAAAAATTGTTTCATAATTATGTGCAATAAATGATAAATATTAAAAAACATCTGATCGATACAACAGGAGACCGGAAGGCTGGAGCTTTCCTCGCTCAAAGGATTAATTAGCCTCTGTATCCAGAGAAGTAATGCTGCCAGTCTTCTAGGTACAATGCCTAGAGACAGTGGTCTGGTTTTTTTTTACTATTGTATATATATTTTTAAGTTAGTCTTATTTATAAAATAGTTTATTTTTAGTTTATTATAATAATTTGTATTTGTTTTTAAATATGGAATATTTAATTTATTTTTTCGAACTGATTTATTTATTCTAACAAATTATAAGTATATGACATCCCCGTATGTGTGAATATCGAGTAGTGAACACTTTCTAAATCTACACTGACCTATTTCAAAGTCGGTTAAAAAGAAATCTGGAAAACAGTATGTATATTAAATCCCCCGCCGTGTGGGATAGATGCAATTCACCGCTGGATTGCCGGCGACGGCTTATTAGCAATAAACAAAAACTGTGGGGTCGGAACCTAGGTGAGTGTGGAACAAGTCACAGGCGTATAGCGTGTTTTTGTTTTAATAGAAGACGAGTATAGACGCATAGCCACAAAATAGGGACACATTTTAGAGTAGAATATGGCAAATGAGCGTAGAAAATAATACGGGCGCCACTTCCTCAAATTTGTCTAACCTCTAGCAACTTCAATTTTTATGGTGGGGGCCAGGCCTGCGATAATGTCAAAGATATTGATTGTGGCTCAATTAGATCACAAATAACGCATTACACCCATCTCCACATCTGCGTGAAACGTGAACGGGTAATGGGAAACCGGACACAAAACGTTGTTTTCGAACCCCCGTCTAATTAAATAGACGACAGTCGAAAACTACTATCAGATATCTCTTTTTCCAACCCTTTTATCCTAGATCTCTTATTCCATCCTAAAGGCTGGCCACGCATTGACATTGCCACTTTCCATCAGATGGGTCATCTGCCTGTTTGTCAACTTCGCTATAATAAAAAAATATTAATACGTAAAGGGAATGAAAAGAAAAAATTACATACAAGGAGGATGTTTATTTTCAAACATAAAGATCATTTTGATTCAGACAAGATTTCTTTCATACATAAAGATTCTATTTCAATTTTTTATGAAGCATACGTTATTTTGTTGTTAAGATTTGTCTTAATTAAATTCTGTCAATTTATTCCTTCAAATATGTGGCAGTGCGCAAGCGAGATAGATAATAAAAGATCTAAAATAATATCAATTAGTGTAATATACGCTATTTAAAGACAAAATTAAATGAACCGTCTAATTTTGGCTTATGCTCTGTTTTTACGAAGTGTAAAATACCTAATTTACTACATAAATAATTTTGGAGTCTTTATTGTAATTTCCATTCTGAATCACTGCAAAAACAATGTGGTCGTTCTTAGTTATATGTAGGTATTTGTCGGACAAAGCTTTATTGATTGGTCAAACATTGTAAATGCATTACAGTAGTATTATTCTTAATATAACCTTCATCATGGAAGTAATATAATATTAACATGAAGAAAAACTACATTTTAACGGTTTTAAGCGCTGTATTTTATGTGGTTTTTATTATTCCGACGTTTCGGCCACTTTTCAGCAGCCGTGATGACGGAAGAATTCCGGTCAGGCATAGAATTCTGGTAAGGCTCGCCATTGTTGTTCTGTGTGGGATGACCTACTGGGTAAGAAGATGTTGGAAGAATAGACGACGAGCAGTAGCACCAGAACCGTTTTTGGTGGTGTTTCAAGTAGCCCAGAAGGTGGCAGAAGTGGAACAACTGCACCAGCGGACGACATCGGACAACGCCAAAACAATCACACTGGACATCCCCTCTGCCAAGAGTCATGTGACAGTGAAAAACCATGAAGAATAAGAAAAATAGACTTTATTTACATACATACATAACTTCACGCCAGTTCCCTTGCGGGGTAGGCACGAAAAACAAAGCGCCATTTCGGCTTGTTCTTACACACCTCACCTGCTTCTTTGACATTCACAACTCTTCTCATGCATGCTCGTCTGTTCTTAAGGCTACTTTATTTACAAACATTTTATATCCTTTTACATTTAGTTTACGTTATTTTATTTACATTAATTTACAATTATTGATTATTTATTTTAATTCTACATTTATTAATTACTTTGCTACATTTATAACTTATATATTTTGTATTTTTTCTCTCTTGAGGCGCAGTACAAAGTATATACAATAGTCAGCATTTTTTTTTACAAATAAACAAGTAAAACGCTTCGCTTATAATTTGCGTCATGCCAAATAAATCACTAAGGTTAAAACATCATTAATATTAAATCACGGCTGCGCTGATTTATATAATAGGGGAGAGGGAGCGCCCGGGCTCCGGACTCCAGGGCCCAGTGTCTTCTCTTACCCGTCACCGGTATTAAGCTGCAAGATGCAATGATCTGTTATAATTGAACTGGTTGCTATGTCGTATACGTATATGACGTATGCTTTTTTAGGTTCTTGCAGCAATTTTGACGTCAACGGAACGCTTGTAACATCGTTATGTCATCCTTTGTCTATACTAATATTATAAAGAGGAAAGATTTGTATGTTTGTAACGAATAAACTCAAAAACTACTAAACCCAGCTTAATATAGGCTATATTTATTACTAGTAAATAATTAGGGATCCCTACTAAAACTTCAAAAATGTAATTCAAGGTGTAAAAAAGTGTTTAAGTGGGCCCAAGGATGGCTTAGATTTACAATTAGTTCCGATAGGTGGCGCTGGAATCGGGTTCTAGATTTTTATTTTTTGAAAGCAAGGCAACGTCTGACGGAATCGCTAGTAATAAATATAATTAGCAGTAAGAAAACATAAGAAAGAGAGAAAAAATGTATTTTGAAGAATAGTGAAGTACTTACATTGCTTACATATATCTTAAAAAATCCCTATTAATATTATAAATGCGAAAGTAACTCTGTCCGTCTGTTCCGGTTTCACCGAAAAACTACGGGACCGATTTGGCTTATTATATAATCGACAATATTCGATATCGAGAAGATATTGTGAATTTAGTAGAATACGAATTTTCAACACTATCGCAAAACCGTACTTTGGGTATCTTCACAACGCCGAGATATTGCAATAGCAGAATTAGGCCCCTGATCATTAAGAAATTATGCTAGATGATGTCAGGGTATAGAAAACGAATTATGCCCGGTTCTTTTGACTTTTGATGCAAATAAGAAGACAGAAATTAACTTTCTAGTTTCAGCTTTATATTTAAAACGTTAAGAAGTAATCAGACGGTCAATTTGTGTCTTTAATTTTTGATAAGTATGAGGAAAAATAAAAGAAAATCGTGTGTGTGTGTGCAGTTCACACGCAGTAGAAGTGAAACTTCAAAGTATACACTCATAAATAATTCTTCTCTAACTTTTATTAATATAAATATAATCCATTAAGCCTACATCCGTCAATATTTATAATTCAAAATAAACTTATTAGTGCCACTTTCAATTTTTCACTGTTTTAGTCTAAAAAATATTATCAGTTTTATTTCGGTCCAAATTGGACCTATGCTTAATCATCGGTCTTATTGAGTCTCTAATCTGTGCTGCACAATGTAAAACTCGTAGAGAGATTTCTCATTCACTCGCAGGCTTAGTCCTATAGATTTATGTGTTTACCTCTTTTTGGTGTCGCTTTTTCGTTTCATCGTGTTTCAAATCACAAGGAATTCCTTCAAAATGGTACCTATTCCTATCATTTGCTCCATCTTTCGTATCTTCGTCGGAAAATACCACGTGACGCGATCGGCGAGGGACGTGTGAAACAAACGGCGTGCGCGACTCATTTACACATATACAGGGCGCTGTCTGTTATCCAGCGGGATATAAATACAAATTTATTTATTTGCAGGAAACATTCATTTATTTGCAGATACAAGATGTCAAAAATTAGATACTTGTATATGGTATATTATGATATATCCAATCGTATTGTTAGTTTTTCTAATGTTGGATTTTTTATCTATCTATCTATTCATAGATACGTTAAAATTTGACAAAAACTCCATACAAGTAATGCCAATTTTCTACCAATGACAACGTTTTTTGCCAAATTACAGGCCTACGGCCCAACTGTGATGGGAAGTGGTTACCTTCGCCTATGGACATTAGCAATACCAGAGGTGCTGCCAATGTGCTGCCGCTCTTGAAGCAGAAACTGGAAGCTGGCCACTGATGCCGGAACACAACTCAAGGTTGTTATGGCGGCATAACCTAACAGAGTGGTGGTGGCCATCCAGTAGGGCAAATGCGTTACCACCTGGCTCTGGATTGTATTGCAACCTTTATGGCAAGCCACCAATTCGTAGGAATTTATATTCTCTCTCCGTTGCTGCACTGATAAAATAATGGATAGTCAAATATAGAAACGTGACATAAATTGAATTGGATTGCTGTAGCAAACACGACTTTACAACCTCAAAAACGTGACATGACATTACTGAATCGTCAAGATTACTTTTGACTTATGGACTTTACACTTTTTCAACGATTGTCCAAGAAATCTATGACACGACTGCTTATGTAATGTCCTTGCTCTATCTGGGATAATGTCAGTGTTAAGTGCGTCTTGTTTATAGCGTTAAAAATAACACTGTCAAGATTAGTTACATTAACGAATATACGTACTTTATTATCTGTCAATTTTTAACGGCGTTAATTAATTAATAACAATGTCGCATCATAAATAATGCATTAAACCCTAAGCTACATCTGTGTGACACAGTCACTAACACTAACATTATCACATTAGAGAAATATTTTTGAAACTTACATCACTCATAAATTGAAAGTCATATTCAGCTCGTTTTTAAATTCGTAAATGTCATAAAATTTCAATTACCTAATATTTAAATTTTAGTTTTAGAAATATGACGTAAGTTTTTAATGACATCAACCTGTATAACCATTCAAAGGTAAGTTCACATAGAATTTTGACATTTGCCCGCTAATTGAGGTATCAGCCTGTTGCTACCGTGCGCTGGAGCAGCTTCCGGTAGCCGCCGACCAATCACAAGCGAGTATAACAGAACCCATTAAAATTTCAAATTTTAAACATCGAACATTCTTTCGTGGGAGGTCGGTTTTTGAAAATCGAAAAATATGATTTTATGGCCTCGAAAATGTTATCCTTTGGGATTTTGAATTCTGTTTGTTTATTAGATGTTCGGATCGAATATTCCTTTTACTGTTCTCACGGATATATTAAGTTCCATTGAAGGTAGTTCATACCTTTGACTACCTTTTTTTTGCATGCAGTATAACATTTTCTTCTTTCTAACTAAATAAGTTTTTCTAGCTAGTGTTAAATATCCATTAATATTCGAGTCTCGGTCGAAATGTATTTCATACATTCCACTTGCCAGTTAAGTTTTCTTAACAATCAATTATTGTACACTTTTAAGCAATATTAATATACTTCAAAATGAATGGCTAAATACCTTCAATTTGGCGTCAAATACTTTTATTTTTAATATTTCTGATTATAATTTAAGCTTACGAAACTAATTTATCGGTTATAACAAATAATAACAGCCCATAAACGTCCCACTACTGGTATGGGGTAGTATACCCACCACGCTTATCCAAGGCGGATTGGTGCTTTTGACAAATCGGTCATCTCGATGAGTAACTTTCATCACGATATTTTCCTTCACCACGTGGGAATCTTAGCAATATGCAGCTTAGATTAGAAAGGATTGACGATTGACTCTGGCAGCTGCGCTATCTTCAGTGGTTTTAGAACTTCATTTGCTTGTTTTCTTTATATTTAAATGCATTTTCCATTATTGTTCTGAGTGCGGGACTCGAATTAAAATGCCGTTGGAATTACTATAGAATTTATTAGAACTATACAAACACGTATAACAGAGGTACAAATATAACTGGACACAACCAGTACAAACTGCACGATTCAATAACACGCGCAAAGTCCGTCACTATATACACGTCTTGCTTGTATCGTAATCGTCGCTTGACTGCGGTTCTCGCTAGACAGCCTCCCTTCTCCATCCTGCCGTCGTTTTATACTTCACAAATATAAGTGTGCCCGCCCGTATCGTCAACTTAATTGCCTAGAAATACGTAATACGCACACCTGCTTAATTATTCCTGCGAACGGCCATAAACTAGTACAATACACAATAGACTGTTTTTCTAAGTAAACAAAAAAAGTCCAAATGCGGGAAGGTAATAAACTGTGCTTTATGGCAGGCAGGTGCGCATTCAATTTTGTCGGCATGTATTAGTATGTTCTATCTATTATTGTAGTTTTAAAGAAATCTCTGTTCTTTCTTTCCTCTGCCTAAAATTTCATTAATGCTTTCAGGCTGGTCGGATCGAAACGAACGACAAAAAATGTTTTAGAATAAGGCCTCTGGTTCTATTTTCAAAATAAGAATATTGATCATTACGTTCGGAGTCGAAAATGTTAGCCAGTATATACGTATACATAGCATAACGTACGCATATGTTGGTTCATCACGATTCATTAACATCAATCAGCGTCTGGTACTGCCCTCTATTTGCTTTACAGCTATCTAGATCTTTAGGTATGTGTAAGGATTGAAAACGCAGTTTGGTTTGTGGTGTTGTTTGTTTGTCAGTCATGTCTTGCTGGCAAACAGGTATATTGCCCAGCTCATGGACAGTGGTTACAGTAATTTATGTAAATTGTGGGTAGTTTTTCATTTTACAAAGAGGTCGAATACAAAGACTTGTTACCGATGCCGGATTGTTTCATTATAGTCATTCCAGTATTATTATTCTATTAACTAATCTATGTATTAATACGTGACGCAAAAACTCTGTACCCCTTTTTACGAAAATTGCGCAGACGGAGGAGTATGAAATTTCGCATACTTATAGTTTATATAGAGAAGGAGTGCAGAATGCTAATATTTTTTTTAAAATTATGCATAAAAAATACGTTAAATCAATAAAAAAACATTACACACACTACCGTGTATTTGACACACACACACACACGCATATATATACTTTTTTATTGTTAGTCAAATTAACAGCGTAGCCTTGGCGAAATCTGTGATTATAGAAGTATAGTCTTTGACAACAGAACCTTAATAATGTTCAAACTTATAATTTAAACTAATTATGGTCGAATTTCGACCACTGGGCGACCACTAGTACTATTAAATCCTTTGCGCGACCGTAGTATCTAAGGGACCTTGTTTCGTGAGTCAGAGTTTAGATGGAATTAGTCAGAGAGAGGAAGGACTTAATGTTGTAGAATGGTCCCCAAAATATTTTGTCTCGTAGACCCCTTACCAATTATACTGCATTAAGTGGACTACTATATTTTTAATTCTTCTTTGTAAAATACAAAACTACCCACAATTTACATACATTACAGTTACCATCACCTAAAGACTACGTTCCATTACAGACTCATAACGACCACGTTCACGACCGGAATTTTACCCGTTCCACTTGCTTCGTAAACCCAAGTGGAACCGTTATTCGACCCACCTCTTGACATGGGTCTTTGTGAGCGTTGTGTGATCGAAAATTATGACGTCATTAGTGATGTTTTCGCCACGACCACAACGACTGCGGTCGCCTTGTGGAACGGCTAACGGAGCATTTTGGGCGTTTGAGCTACTAATAGAACGCGCTGATAAGGGTCAGACACAAACGGAACATAAAATGTTCAAGTTACATAAATCCCATATGTACATTATTTATTTCTTTATTATATAATATTATATTGTGGTTATGTCAGATTTGACAGTCTTTTGTATTTTAAGAAATAAATGATTTTTTTTGCACTCGTTTAAACCAAAATGTCTCCTACTGTAGATTGTTCGGATACTGAATACCTCAGTTTGGCAGACGTTGTGTATTCGAGATAGTGATTCCAGTATGGATCTACCACGTAAGGATTTATTTTTTCATTTTAATTTTATACTAATATTTTAATTATAATTATAACAGTCTTACATGATTAGAAGTTTAATTATACAATTAAAATAAACATTAAACAAACTTTGAAACATTAGGCCCGTGTGGCATATATAAGAAACACTTTGACACTATACCCGTGATCAGAAAGGCTGGCCTCATATTTTGCAGCCAGCCTTCTGAGCACGCTCCCCGTTTCAATGTCTTTGTTTTTTTTGACGATTAAACTGAATAAAACTATATACTTATAGAAATTAAAATTAAACTATAAAATCTAGAGCTAGCTAGACTGCTGTCAGTTGGAAACGTGCCCAAAAGACTGGGCACATTAGCTTGCTGAATGGCAGTGCTAACGCGTTGTCCGAGGTATAGACTAGTCTTTTGGTCACGTGAGACGTCTACCAGGCGTTAATAATATTATAAAAAAGTAAAGTTTGTGAGTTTGTTTGTAGGAAGTAATCTCTTGAACAACTGAACCGATTTTGAAAATTCTTTCACCAATGAAAAGCTACATTAATCCTGAGTGACATAGGCTATATTTGACGGATCAGCTAGTGTCGTCGTAAATTGAAAATTCTGATTAGCGCCTGTTCAGTTTCATGAAATTCGTGAAATTCACAAAATCATTCACGTGGGACCTAAATCCTATGACTTTGCAAAATATATTATTTTAACGCAGTACAAACAGTTAGGGCGCGTCCACATGCGCGTGGGGCGTACCCCGCTGCGCTAACGACCTTGCAAACAACATGAAATAAATAGATATTAGACGATTAACGCTGTGTGTGGCACGTGCCTATTATTTGCCATGACAGCACTAATAGGCTGTAAATGGTGGGCAAGTGTGGGCGGATAAGGCATACTCTGGATAAGTTAAGTAAAATGTTACGCATTTTGGCTGTACGCTTTATTACATGGCGATAGATAACATATATATTTATATCAGACATGATAATAATCTGCCGTCTCTCTATCTATTTATATTGTTTAATTATTTTGGGAATAATACAATAATTAATATGCTTAAATATAAAATACAAAACTAATATTTATTAATCAAGTTTCCCTTAAAAATAATTTATATAATAAACAATTTGGCTTGCATAGTCACAAGTTAATCAATTGTACAATATTACAAGAAAATTACATAAAATTTCTATTTAAATGATTTCAATATTTAAAAAAAACAGTCATGTTGTATGTCAAAATATAAAAAATAATGTATAAAATAACTATTTTCCAGAAAAAGTTAGGTCTGCGTGGACAAAATTTAACAAAAAGATTATAGAGCCTCGTCTATATCTACTAAGAAATAAAATTAAACTCTCTGTCTGCGATTACCAAATAATGGGCATTATTTAAGCGAAAGCTGTTGTTTATAGAATGCCTAAAATTTTAAATGTCAAATATTAGGGGTTAAAATTAAAATTTTATTTTAAAACTAGCTTCTGCCCGCGACTTCGTGCACGTGGAATAGATAAAAAAAGTAAGTTAAAAAAACCCTCCCTTTTTTAAAACATTATTCATTGGTGCTCCGCTCTTATTAGTCTTAGCCTGATGATATATAGCCTAATTGTTTTTCAATGTATAAATTGTTTTATTGTTTGATAATGATACCGGCAATATTAATACTTAATTAGGTGCATAAGTTGTATAATAAGCTGTTTAAGTAATTACAGTTTTTTTAACTATCCCAAGAGAACTCTTTAATTGTTCGGGATCAAAAGTATCCTATATGTTGACCAGGGATATAAGCTACCACCATACAAAATTCCATTTAAATCGGTCTAGTCGTTTTGTAGATTAGCCCGTACAAACAGAGAAACAAAAAATTAAAAAAAAATCTAAATTAGTTCTATTTCACTTCTTACATCCCCCTGACTCGGTTTTTAGCATTTTTTTTCATTGTACAGACATTCGACCTCTACAGTTTTATTATATGTATAGATGTGTATGTCGCATTTCAATATATTGTAAATTGCAGAAGACGTAAATATTTGTTATTACTGTCCATCTACAAAATGGAAAAAATCTGCACTAAAGACAAGAAATCTTAAAAACAAGTCACAAACAAAATCATTTATCAATTATCATAATCGATTTATGTGAATGAATTTATACGATTAAAAATATAGTAACACATACACCACACGGTTAATTCATTCAATGTAACTAAACCCATTACAATTATAAAAAATACCAACATATGCGAGCACTGCGCAAAATCTGCGGAGTAACGCTCGCGGACCGCGTTCGTAATATCGAAGTAAGAAAGAGAGTTGGTCTGAAAGAGAGTGTCGGGGTGAAGGTAAGGAAAGGAATGCTCCGGTGGTTCGGGCATGTGGAAAGAATGACTAAACAGATATACAATGCAAAAGTGGATGGATGCAGAAATCGTGGAAGGCCACGACACATCTTCCATGATCAAATTGATCGTGTACTAGCAGAAGGTGATGTCAGGAGCCTTAAGAACAGACGAGCGTGCATGACAAGAGTTATGAATGTGAAAGAAGCAAGTGAGGTGTGTAAGAAATGGCCTAAATGGCGCTCTGCTGTCCGTGCCTACCCCGCAAGGGAACTGGCATGAAGTTATGTATGTACCAACATATTAAAAAATAATTCTGAAAATCACTCTCACTCTCATCTTTTGACAATTTGGGCCCAATAATGTATGAAAGCGTATTCGTTTCCTTTCATCAGGTTTGGCACAGTGGTTTAATCACGAAAACGTAACGGATACAATATAATTAATTTAAAATTATTTTCACATTTATGACTTTGGAATGCGCTGCCTCTTACTGTCGGAATCACATATATACATATATATGATATATCTTATAAATATGTTTGTATGTATTTAATTTACAAAATATGTAGTTTAAGTATGTTTGTTTATGATATACTTAACACACTGCACCACCTACATCGCCAGATTAGGTTAAATTATTCTTTAAATTAGGTTGCCTGGAAGAGATTGCTTTAAGCGATAAAAGGCCGCCTACTGTTTCTACCATGACAATATTATAATTGTGCATTTTTATAATTGTATATATGGTGAGCAATAAAGTGCTATCTAGATATTTATTGATTCATATGTATACATTAAAAATAGAATAGAATATACTTTATTATAGAAAAATGGTACGTAAAATCAAAAACATTAATATAGAATCGGCGGTCTTATCGCCCATGCTGGTGATTTCTTCCCGACAACCTTTTGATGGAATATGAGAAGGACAACAAAAGTCGGTAGTTGCATAACCAAAACTAAGAATTAATAAACAGTAATATATAAGATAATTTCATAAATATAAACAATAATACGTAATTATGTACCTACTATAATACACATTGTATATAAATATATATATATATTAAATTAATAAATACACATTATATTATATACATACAAAAGTAAACAATAAAACTATAGCTTAAGATAATATTCTTTAACTAATCTGTTAAAAGAAGGTAATGGTCGTATCTGCTTGATGTTTAGTGGTAGTGCATTCCAGAGTTGAATGGCCTGGACGATAAAAGACTTGTTGTAACAACTTGTTCTGTTGACAGGTGTTTTCAGTTTCAAATTCGCTGACAGTCTAAAGAATCTTGAATGACTGTAATTAAGAAACTGAAAGCGTTCCTTGAAATAGCCAAATTAAAACCTTAATTAACCGCATTCCGGTGAAGACGAATGGGTAGCCACTTGAGTTTAATGCGAAATTCAGATATACGATAATATTTGCGTAGCTCAAATATGAAACGAATGCAAAAGTTTTGAAGTCGCTCAATATAGACTAAAATATAGCCTTATGGGAGCTGCATATGTCTTGTCATCGCAGCGGACAATTCAGTACTGGATAGCGCAACGCGGAAGCGCACATATTAATAGTTGCTCTATCTCGCTCGCACATCATCCGTCCCGCTCACACACTATACTATATATTTCCAAAATAAATCAGTTCACTTCAGTTCACATTAGCACTCGACAGTGAATACTACGCTTTGCCATCTGAAGTATCATTTAACGTCTACCATCCGCTGCTACAGACTCTATAATATTTACTATAGATTGAATGATTTAGATCAGCATTCTGCTACCGATTAGGTCTTTTGTAAAGCTTACTCATAATTTTGATGCTCAACTCCTCTTATCCCTTCAAAGCTCGTCATTCCATTTATACAGGCCGAGTATAACACCACCAATATTAATACCAATGTCAAATAAACGTCAAATGTACATCAAACAAAATTAAAATCGTCTATCTATTTTTAATTACAAATCAAATTCTCACGAGAATAATTCACCCACTGACTTTCGAACTACACCTTTCTGTTACGCAAACTTAATTTACAGATGAAATCAATACATCTATTCAAGAATCAACCTTAATGTATTTACTATAAGGTACGCTGAAATATTAATAGATATAATAAAAAAATGCAAAATTATATTTGCAGTTAAATATGTACAATGTAAATTAAATATCGACCTTGTAATAATGTAAATAAAGGTTATAGTGTTAAGCATAATAGCAAAAATATATAACTATGTATAGATCGAATTGTAGTAACCCCTGTTGTAATAAATATCAATCAAGTTAAACGCACCTTTGCTTTACAATATTTTGTTATGTTCCACTTAGGTGTCAGTTTTGTATTTGTATTATTTTTTAAATTGTAAGTGTGGACAAGTCCTTAATATTTACATAAGTGTCTACTCTGAAAGCGACCGCACCACTAAATATAATCAAATATAGTTTATTTTAAATATGGTAGATGGCAGTCAAATCACTTTCTGAAATGAAATTAATATTTATGATCTGTAGGGTAGTCTGGAGGCGATCGCCTGTGGTGATAAGACCGTCCATTGTACTTTTGTGTATATATGCAATAAAGTTATTCATTCATTTATTCAATTGAAATACTTCTTATTATATTGTACAACTTCGCAGCGTTATAGTTAGAATGTCAAATTGTGCAAGTAAACGCCGAAAAGGTTTGTAAGAAAAAAAATGGGTGTGTATGTGTCTGTGCAGTTCACATGCAGTAGAAGTGAAACTTCAGAGAATGTACTCACAGATAGTTCTTCTCTAACTTTTATTTATATAAACATAATTCCTTTATCCTACATCCGTCAACATATTATAATTCAAAACAATCAATCTAAATTACACTTTAAATCACTAGCATACATTTCAAAATTCAATGCACTGTTAGGCATAATAATTTCCTTTGATCTACCAGTAAAAGAATATCTGCCTTAAGTATATATAGATAGAGCTAAAATTCATTTGAAATCTTTTAAGTTTTA
Organism: Dendrolimus kikuchii; assembly: GCA_019925095.2. Classification (NCBI taxonomy): domain Eukaryota; kingdom Metazoa; phylum Arthropoda; class Insecta; order Lepidoptera; family Lasiocampidae; genus Dendrolimus; species Dendrolimus kikuchii. The sequence continues at coordinate 13,068,381 of CM034409.1, read as the reverse complement.
AGTAGATTAAAAATTAATACTAACGGGTAAAGAGAAATGTTTTATTTCGAAGTAAATAAAGTTGAATTTTATGTGCTATATTTTTTTAGTGACACTTTTTCGATTCATCGATTTTCAAATTTCAACGATTTTAAAGAAGTTTTGCTTCAAAAATTGTATTAAAGCAGTTATAAATCGTCTCATTGCTTAGTTTGAAGATCTACAATTCTAAATTATAAAATTCTGTAGTAATTTTGGTACAATCTTATATTAATACTAGCTAATACCTGCGACTTCGCCCGCGTGGTGCGGTTTTTATAACTATCCCTCGGGAACTCTTTAATTTTTCGGAATCAAAAGTATCCTATATGTTGACCAGGGATATAAGCTACCACCATACAAAATTTCATTTAAATCGGTCCAGTCGTTTCGGAGATTAGCTGGTACAAACTGACAGACAAACAGAGAAACAAAAAAATTTAAAAAAATTAAATTAGTGCTATTTCACTTTTTAGCATTTTTTTTTCATTGTACAGAAATTCGACCTCTACAGTTTTATTATATGTAAAGTTGTATATTTTAATGTATTATGTATGTGATATAAAGCTGAAGAGTTTGTTTCCTTGAACGCGCTAATCTCAGGAACTACTGGTCTGATTTGAAAAAAATTTCAGTGTTAGATAGCCTATTTATCGAGAAAGGCTATAGGCTATATATCATCACGCTAAGACCAAACTTTTTTTTAACTATTCCACGCGGATGAAGTCGCGGGCAGAAGCTAGTTAGTTAATAAATTGGGAAGACACTAGTTTCCAAGATCATAAAAGATGTCTATCCTCTTTTGAATTATGAAGTACAAAATTGGCCATGTAATAATATATCTGGTACTAAGCGGATGAAACCTTTTTTCCATATATGATAGACGCGTGCGCCACCTGCCGGCCACGTGGCGAAACAATATAGACAACGGAGCATCACTAAATTACACTAACTCATAGTGACGTATAGTTTTTGGCGAGAATTTGAGGCGTGATATTTTTCTGTGCAGTTTTATTTTTAAAAACCTTATTTATATTCGCATTGGTTAAGTAGTTAGTATTACAATTTTACATCAAAATGTAAATAAATTATAAACTATTATTACCCGTGCGCAGATTTGCCGATAGCCTCATGATGTCTCGCGTCGATGGTCAGTAGAGTTGACAAAAAAGGTTACATAAATAATTGTCGCAATAAATTTATTATCGTATATACTTTACATAAGTATATACAATAATAGTAAGTAGTCATCGGCAAACCTTTTGCGCGCAACTTATCTATACTAATATTATAAATAGATAAAGTTTGTAAATTTGTGACGTTGTAGAGAGTAATCTCTGGATCTACTAAACTGATTTAAAAAATTCTTTTACTGTTAGAAAGCTACGTTAACAGGGAGTGTCATAGGCTATATAACATGACGCTATATACCAGGGAAGCGGGACAGAGCGCGGGTGAAACCGCGCCGGGTAGCTAGTAATAAATACAATAAAAATAATTTAATTACCGTAGTAGAGTCACGTTGGAATCATTATCTTGATTACGATTGTTAGGGCCGGTAAGATTTTTTCTATTTTTTGTTGTATGTGTTCAACAGACAGGTAGACGTCCCACCTGATACCATCGCCTATAGACCTTTATGACGCCAAAGATGCTACCAATGTGCTGCGGCTATATCAACGGAGACTGGAACTTGGCCACTAATGCCGGAAGACAACTCAAGGTTGGTATGGCGGCATACCCTAGATCAGGGGTGGTAGCCATCAAGACGAGTAAATACCCTATTACCGGGCTGTGGAATGTTTTGTCGCCTCTTACGACAGGCCACCCGGTCGTAGGAAATTGTATTCTTTCTCCGTTCCCGCACGGATAAAATGTGATCATTATTAAAATGTCAACACTTAGGGCCGCTTGCACAACGTTACTTAAATTTATTTAAGAAACACAAAACGCGTTTAAAACCCTTAAACACAATTAGCGTCTTGCACAATGCAAAATTTGCCGCTAAATATGTTTAAAGAACTGTCAATACGTTCTGTGTAAAACGTATTTAGGCAGTTTAATATGATTAACTAATTTTATTTATAGGCGATCGTTATGCAAGCGGCCCTTATTTGGATACCTATATATAGAAATTGTGCGTAACAGTGCATTGAATTTTGAACCTTATGCTAGTGATGTAAGGTGTAATTTAGATTGAATTTTTTGAATTATAATATGTTGAGGAGTGTAGGCTAAAGGAATTATATTTATATTAATAAAAGTTAGAGAAGAATTATCTGGGAGTATATTCTCAGAGGTTTCAATTCTACCGCGCGTGAACCGCACACACAGACACTCACACACAATTTTGTATTTAGAATACGGAACCCTAAAAGTTGTTTAAAAATATTTTATATTTTAAGAACTTAAGGTGAAATTACTATATTGATTTTATCCGTGCAGGAACGGAGAAAGAATACAATTTCCTGCGGCCGGGCGGCCTGTCGTAAGAGGCGACTTAACAACCCACAGCCAGGTGGTAGTGCAACTGCCCGACTGGATGGCTACCACCCCTGGTCTAAAGTATGTCGCCATAACAACCTTGAGTTGTGTTCCGGCATTAGTGACCAGGTTCCAATCTCCCTTAAGAGAGCAGCAACGCATTTGTAGCACCTTTGGTTTTGCAAATGTCCATAGGCGATGGTAACCGCTTTTCATCAAGTGGGCCGTCTGCCTGTCGGCTGATCTCCTGCAATAAAAAAAAAATGAAATTTTCTTATTATATGTAAAACAACCTACAATATAACATAGCAAAAATTTCCATCGAAATATTTTCCTTGTGTAAATTAAAAATATTTGTAGGCAAAATGAAGGTAGGCGAGAAATATTTAATACTGAAAATGAATACTTCTTCCGGCTGCCGTCTAATTCGTTGGCCCGCGTAAACTTCAGCTATAAGTGATGGGGCAAATGAAACGTTCAGTTTTAAATGTCGATATTTTCAATAAGATGTGTCTTGCGTAGTTACTAAAAACTAGTGGTCGCCCGTGCTCGAAAATCGACCATAATAATTAATTTAAATTATAAGTTTGAACATTATTAAGGTTCTGTTGTCAAACACATGCCAATTGCGTAATAAATCTTTCCAGGGAAAGTCTACATAAGTATACATAACTTATATAAGTCGTGGTAGCATACTGGCTAGCGCCCGCGTCCCATACTCAAAGGGCGCGGGTCAGTCCTGGCCGGAACGCATGCACCACTTAGTCAGTTTTCTGATCTAATGTGCATATAGTTACAATTACCATGTTCTAATAACGATGAAGGAAAACATCATGATGCAACCTGCACGTCGAGATAACCGATGTCTCAAACCTGCCATGCCGCCGTGGACAAGCGTGGCGGTTATACAAAAAATAACATTTATATTTTGCTTCTTACTGACATTTAAAGCCGGTTTTGGTTGTTTGTTATTGAAATGATTTTTTTTTAGAATTGTAATTTGAAACTCGATGAAACAAAAAAGTCAAATTGAAAAGCGACATTAAATACCTAAGTACTTTTTGTGATTTGCTACTTTCGTCATTTTGGTAGTTTTGGTCATTTATGTAATTTACAGATAAATAGCCTCCTGGCTCTTGTCTACTCAGTATTTTAGATATACTTATATTCCTCTCTATATTCTCTGAAGTTTCACTTCTACTGCATGTGAACTGCACACACAATTATTATCTTTTTATATTTCGTCTATCGACATCATTCCCATCCCTAACCAAACCCGGTATAAGAGCTGAGCCCTGTTCTCTCTCCCGGGGGAACTAATATATTGTTATTTGTTTCTGAAATACCTTTCTCCACCAAACACCCCCCTACACGGACACTGCATAGATTTGTGTACTAATAGTATACTTAGTTTAGTTATAGTTAAAGTATGAATTTAGGAGTATTGCAGTTACATATATACATACATACATAACTTCACGCCAGTTCCCTTGCGGGGTAGGCACGAACAACAGAGTGCCATTTAGGCTTATTCTTACACACCTCACTTGCCTCTTTGACATTCATAACTCTTGTCATGCAAGCTCGTCTGTTCTTAAGGCTCCTGACATCACCATCAGTATTGCAGTTGCTTGTTAGAAAGGCATATTGGACACATATATAAGTTCAAGTGGATTCGAGGATGGTTTAGATTCACAATTGGACCCGGTAGGTGGCGCTGCAATCGGGTTTTAAATTTTATTTCTTCAGGGCAGAACAACGTCTGCCGGGACAGCTAGTATATGTATAAATGAATTGCTGTTCGTTAGTTTCGCTAAATAAAACTCGAGAACGGCTGGACTGATTTGGCTAATTTTGATTTTGAATTATTTGTGGAAGTCCAGGGAAGGTTTAAAAGGTGAGTAAATATGAAAAAAATGCTAGGAATATAGTAAAAAAACAACAATCTCGCTTTACCTTAGAAACTATTCCTACCTGTCAAACATTTGATGTTCGTCCCGTCGTTCAGAAATCAACGTTTTTTATTTATTGATTCTGAGGCGATACGAAGTTTGCCGATCAGCTAGTTTTAGATAATTCACACTATATCTTTATAAATTATAGCCTGTGTGTTATTTTGATGTGTAAGCTATATTATTGTAAAGTTTTTGCCTGAAAGAGTAACAAACATACATCCATACATACATTCTTACAAACTTTCGCGTTTGTAATATTTATAGGACATAAAGCATAAATTTTTCAAGTGGGCCTTAAGAGCTAAATCCTATAAAGAGCTATAAACAATCAAAGGAGTCTCGAGGTAAATTTTGACGAAAATTAAAATTGGTATCATTTGGTTTTTAACCTACTTCAAAAAAATCTTTTTTTTTTGTTTTGGTTTTTTTTTTATGTATGTTCACCGATTACTCTGAGAGTTATGATCCGATTTACGTGATTCTTTTTTTGTTCGACGCGGAATAGCTGCCATTTGGTCCCCTAAAAATTTGACATAGTTTGGCCTAGTAGTTTTCATTTTACGAACATTTTTTTGTTCCCGTTTCTTGGAACCTATATTTTTTAAGGAGCGCGGCACCTTTCGTAGGTCTACCCATACATAGCTAGACACTAAAAAGTAACAAATAAAATAAAAAAAACTTCGTTTAAAAAAACCGACTTCAAAAACTTAAAAGTATAAAATAACTTATTTCTAAAGCTATTATTATTAATATATATTATCTAAAACATCTTGAAGTCGGTACAAAGTAAAACATAAATATTACTATATTTTTTTGAAAATTACTAAGCACCGACTTTAAGATGGTTTAGATAATATATATTAATAATAATGCATGATGAAAGAATGACTAAACAGATATACAATGCAAAAGTGGATGGATGCAGAAGTCGTGGAAGGCCACGACACACCTTCCATGATCAAATTGATCGTGTACTAGCGGAGGGTGATGTCAGGAGCCTTAAGAACAGACGAGTGTGCATGACAAGAGTTATGAATGTCAAAGAAGCAAGTGAGGTGTGTAAGAATGGGCCTAAATGGCGCTCTGTTGTTCGTGCCTACCCCGCAAGCGAACTGGCGTGAAGTTATGTATGTATGTAATAATAATAGCTTTAGAAATAAGTTATTTTATACTTTTTGGTTTTTTAGTTTTGAAGTCGGTTTTTTTTTGTATTCCCTTGTTACTTTTGTTGTTTTTGTTAAGATTCTCCTTGGGTTATGTTTATAAGCTCGCTAGAGCCGTATAAGTTTAGAAAGGCTTTATTCAACATGGCATGATGTACTCTGTATGTTGGGTACATTTATGACTTTAACATCTTTTGTGATCTTTATCAAGATAATGTTTCTGTTGCTTAAATAACAATCGTCTCTCTTGATATTAACACTGATTACGTTATAATTATGTTTAAGAATACAATTTCCTGCGGCCGGGTGGCCTGTCGTAAGAGGCGACAAAACAACCCAGATGGTAGGGCATTTGCCCGACTGGATGGCTACCACCCCTGGTCTAAAGTATGTCGCCATAACAACCTTGAGTTGTGTTCCGGCATTAGTGACTAGGTTCCACTATTCCTTAAGAGAGCTGCAGCGCATTTGTAGCACCTTTGGTGTTGCAAATGTCCATAGACGATGGTAACCGCTTTCCATCAAGTGGGCCGTCTGCCTGTCTGCTGAATTCCTGCAATAAAAAAAAATATATATCCTAATTCACTTTGATTAAGGCAATGAATCGCGGTTCGTCGAATACTTGGTGCACTGGCGACCATTCTCTAGAAGAGGTTATATCTCTTACGGCCACCTCGCTTCCTTAGCCACGACGCTCCGCGAGAGTGACATTGACAACATATCATTCTTGACAGTGTGACAGTGACGTTTCAGTGAACCTTCTACATGATTTTATTTATTTGTTTATTGTCTTCCATTTGTTATATGACAAATAAATGAAAAATTAGTAGGCACCTTACATTTAAATAAAATAAAGCATGAGAAACACTGTTTTCTTTGTTTACATTTTGTCTCGTGCTGAGATGAATATCCTATAAGTAAATGTTTATTATATTAGATATATTTATTTAGGGATAAATAGTAATAATAATAATAATTGTGCTATAATTGTAGATGTCGCGATTCCCCATGATGGTAACCTCGTGAATGCCGAGAAAGATAAACAAATAAAGTATATTGATCTTGCTCACGAGGTTACCGCTATGTGGAACCTGGACTCTACAATCATAGTACCGATAGTGGTGTCAGTGAATGGACTAATAGCGAAGAGCCTTGATCGCCACCTTGAAAGGCTCTCGCTTGGTATCTGGTTGAAGGGTCGGATGCAGAAGGCAGCTCTGTTGGACACGGCCCGTATTGTGAGGAGATTCCTGTGTCTGGAGCCTTAACCACCGGTAGCCTGGACCCTAGGCCCCACTGCCGGCGAAGATCAGCTTTTTATATTTTTTTTATAAATAAATTTGTATTTTTTATAAGAAAAATGTAAAAAAGTTTGGAAATAAAATATATATGTAAATAATAATAAGTATAAGATAAAAAAAAAATATTTTTTTTATAAATAAATATATAATTTTTTTTAAGAAAAATGTAAAAAATATGGAAATGAAATATATATGTGAATAATAATAATCGGCAGACAAACACACATATTGTATATCCCCAAATTAAGCAAGTTACGCTTGTGTTAGGGGAAATATACAACGGACTACTCTGGGGCCGATCCCAGACTCCCAAACCATAGTAAATAACGGAGAAAATACAGTTCCGAAATTTACTATAACCGGGAATCGAACCCGGAGCCTCTGCGTTGCAGTGAGCTAGGCCGGCAAAGGCTTAGCCCGCTCAACCACATAGGCATTATTAAATTACATAGTAATTTCTAAGTCTGTTCAAAAGTCGTGGTAGCTAGCGCACATGTCTCAGAGTCAAAGGGCGTGGGTTCGATCTTGGCCGGAACGTATGCACCACTTAGGCAGTTCTCTGACCTAATGTGCATATTGTTACAATTATCACGTGCTAACAACGGTGAAGGAAAACATCGTGCAACCTGCACATCGAGATAATCGATCTGTCAAACCTGCCCAAGCCGTCTTGGGCAAGCGTGGTGGATATACTGTCCGTTCTCTTATAACGGAAGGCCCGAGACCAGCAGTGGGATATTTACGGGCTGTTATTAGATTTAACTGAGTTCCAGAGCATAACAGATAACTGAAAGTCAACGCAGTGTCGTATAATACCATTGTCCGTCTGTTATTAGCCTAGTTTAAAATTATTCAAAACAGTTCTAAGTTTCTTACACTTATATGCTGCAAGTACAAGACTATAGCCACTTACCAACAGGGATCATCGTTCTATATAAACAAACCATTTATTAACAACATCACATAATCTGAAGCAGTATTTAGGGCGTAAAAAAGAACATAAATCTGTTGTGAATTTTTCCGCGGGATTTCGGCGGTCCCTCGCTAATAGTGTTACCAGGTGATGTGCAAAATATTTAGAGTTTTTTACAATTTAGAAAAAAGTTTTAACTACATTATCACAATTGAAATATGTATACAAACTATAAATTAATACTCTACGAAAAAGAATCCGTCTATCAGTTTGCTTTTTTATGTCACAATTTTTTTTTTTTTTGGAAGAATTGGGTTTATATTGATAACATTTTAGGAAGGTGTGTGTGTGTGTGTGCAGTTCACGCGCAATGAAAGTAGAAGTGAAACTTCAGAGAATATACTCACAGATAAATTGTTCTCTAACATTTATTAATATAAATATAATTCCTTTAGCCTACATCCGCAAATATATTATAATTCAAAAAATTCAATCTAAATTACACTTTAAATCACTAACTTAAAGTTCAAAATTCAATGCACTGTTACGCACAATTTCCTTTGGTCTACGTATAAAAGAATATCTGCCTTAAGTATATACAGATACAGCTAAAATTGATTTGAAATGTTTTAAGCTTTATTTAAATTGAAAATGAATACGAATGGGTAAAGAGAAATGTGTTTAATTTCCAATTATAAAAGATTGAATTTTATGTGTTTATCTCTTTTGGGTGACACTTTTTCGTTTCATCGATTTTCAAATCACAACGATTCTAAAGATGTTTCACTTTAAAAACTAAACTAAAAATTTGGGATGTTAACTATATTTTTAACGAAAACATAACCGGACTATTAATTAAGAATAGTCGTTTTTTTATTTCAATCAATATGGGTTTTATTTGTTTTCGAAGTCCTAAAAGTAGTATCGCTCTCTAACGAAACAGTTATAAGTAACTATTTACAAAATAAGAAACAGACTTTCAAAAAAAAAGTTCTAACTACTATTTTCAAAAATTATAACCTCAACTGTTTAGTCTACATTCTGTTAAGTCAACTTTGAAAAGTGGCTTTTGAGATAAGAGTTATTTTGATTTTATAGTTTTATGGTTCCGTAGCCAAATAATGAACACAATGGATGCATCACGTATTAGAAATCTTTTATAGTTCGTGGAATGTCACGCACAAAAAATAGTTTTCGTTTTACAAAAAAAAAAAACACATAAAAGGCTTCTGCATGTTTTAAATTTCTCATCTCTAGTTAGTATTCGTAACATAATTAGACATTGGACTGAGACCATCAGGTTTCCCATTTATCATCATAAGAAGAAAGAAAGAAAAACTTGAGAGGTGTCAAGGGACACCCGGATGGAACGCAGTTCCTTTCGATTAATTAGTGAAGGAATTGTAATAAAATTTTATTTTTTTTAAGTTATAATAATATTTTTTTTATTATTAACAAATATAATGTTATATAAACTTATTATTAACAAATATAACAAATTAAGTTGTCTCTCTCTCTCTCTATAAGAGAGAGAGAGACAGACAGACAGACAGAGAAACATGCGACGCCGCACAGCTTACAATAGCTTACTATAGCAAAAAGTGTCGTGACAACTTTTCGTAAGATTTTTTTCTGTCTAGCCCCCTTTCACAACGCGCGATAAGGAACTTCGTTCCAAAAAGACTATTTGAAGAAATATCGACGTAATTAAGTTACTTATATATTATGATTTAAAAATATATCATACTTTGAAAATTTGTATGTCACATTTTCAGCAAACAACCTTCTTTTGGTGTGGTACCAATATGATCCAATTATTTGTTTAACTAATTTCACTACAAAAGCACTTTTTGTTCATGCCTTCGTTGTAATACAGTTTGAGAAAGTTATGAACATGGCAACACTACGGTAGAGCCGGGCTTTACGGCGCCGTTTTATAAATCAGCGGTTAATACTTGTTGAAATATGTCCGCTGCGAGCTAGTTATGGGCAGTTTGTATTCGATACTGTTTACCGCAGCGTTGTGCGGGATTTTCTGGGGAAAATTGTTGAGTCTATCCTTATACTGTAGGTATTGTGAAATAAGAGATCTATATATACCGGACCCCGAGTTTCTAACTCAAAATGGCAATCAAATCGAATTGTAATCGTCGGTTTTAGGCAGTTGTAAGCTGTAAACTATCTCGACTCAATATTGAATAGTAGTGAATTTTAGAGACTACAGAAGATATTTCGCCATCAGTCGAATCAATCTTAATTCGAACTGGCATGTTTTTTTTAAGTTACAGACTCACGGTCCTGTTTAGATTTTAAGTAGAACTGTGTGGTTTTATTGCAGATTCTGAAAATGCAATTTTTAGAATTTTTGTCTGTCTGTCTGTCTGGATGTGCTGGCTAATCTCCGAAACGGCTGGACCGATTTTGACGGGACTTTCACTCGCAGACAGCTGATGTTATAAGGAATAACATAGGCTACTTTTAAAATTATAATCCTCGCATACGTGGTCGCGGGCAGAGCTAGTCTTTTTTTAAATTTTTATTGCAGGAGTTCAGCAGACAGGCAGACGGCCCACTTGATGGAAAGCAGTAACCATTGCCTATGGACATTTGCAACACTAAAGGTGGTACAAATGCGCTGCTGCTCTCTTAAGGGAGACTGGAACCTGGTCACTAATGCCGGAACACAACTCAAGGTTGTTATGGCGACATACTTTAGACCAGGGGTGGTAGCCATCCAGTCGGGCAAATGCCCTACCACCTGGCTGTGGGTTGTATAGTCGCCTCTTCCGACAGGCCGCCCGGCCGCAGGAAATTGTATTCTTCCTTCGTTCCTGCACGGATAGTCTACATATATTTTTCTCGATTTCTCTACAGTATTGCACAGAAGCATATAGATTTTAAAATTTCCACAAAAATATCTATAGAAGAAGTACTTTCTGAGTTGCGAACTTTCAGGTACTAATAATTAGTGGTAGCATTTCTAATATGTTTTTTGTTTTTTTTTTTATTGCATGAGTTCAGCAGACAGGCAGACGGCCCACCTGATTAAAAGCGGTTACCATCGTCTACGGACATTTGTAACACTAAAGATGCTACCAATGTGTTGCCGCTCGCTAAAAATAGACTAACATCTGGCGAATAATGATAGGCCAGCTAGGTCCACACTCAACTTAAGTTTGTTTGGCGGCATACACTAGACCAGGGCTGGTAGCTATCCAGACGAGCAAATACCCTATGGTAAGAAACTAAGAACAATATATTTGTGGTTATAGTTTATCTAAAAGATTCAAAAGTCTTTAAAAATGAATGCATCCATGAATAAAATTAAAATGGCTGTAGGTGTATTTGAATAAACATTATCATCTAGTCGTGTGTGTATACGTTTTTATGGTTCGTGTGTGTGCGTGTGGGGTGCGGGAAACCAAAGTTAAAAAGCGTGTAAGTTTATTACAATGTCGAGCCCAAAAAAGAGGGTACGTATTGTACAATATTGGCCATGGAAATTGATGCTCAAAAATAATGTTTTTGAATTGAAAGTTCTTGAGAATCATTGTGATTTGAAACTCGATGAAACGAAAAAGCGACAATAACCATTAGCTAATCGTTGTGGTAATTTTGTATTACTGTATTGTTTGTGTCACCTCCAGCAAATAAAATAAGGAGAATATTTTAAATCGAAACGAAACGGCACGCGGATGAACGTAGGCAACAGAAACACATATAACGCGGCGCGACGCGGATCGAAGACTATTTTGGGATGCGCGGGCGACAATCGACGCCAGTTCACCCCGCATCCCACTCACGTTGCCTTACGCGCGCCATCTGCCGCTCGTTTTTGCCATTTATTTTAAAATATAAATAAAACATTAAATAAATAATATATTGCGTCGCTAACAGTTTGTATTAAGTAATCTTAACTTAGGTCACTTAGGTTAATTTTGATCATTTTTGTTACTTATTATCTGCAAGAGTTAACTTGAGCCCTGAGCGGAATGCGCGCTCCCCTCCCGACCCCCGCCTTTTTACCGCTCTCGCCATCGACGCGTCACGATCGTCGCCTACGTCATCCGAGCGAAGCCTCAAGTTAACTCTTGCGGGTTGTAGATAATTTTGATAGTTTTGGTAGATATCTACAACGTTTAGAACTACCAAGACTATCAAAATTACCTAAGCAACAAAAATGACCATAAGTAAAACTTCACTTTCACTTTTACCTGCGTGTGAAATACACACCCACACCCAAATACACCCACACACACCCACACACACACACCCACACACACACACACACACACACACACACACACACACACACACACACACACACCCACACACACACACACACACCCACACACGCACGCACGCACGCACGCACGCACGCACGCACGCACGCACGCACGCACGCACGCACGCACGCACGCACGTACGAACGCACGCACGCGCACACGCACACACGCACACACACACACACACACACACACACACACACACACACTTGTTTTCGTATAGGTTCGAGTTTGACTATTGTCTCAGTTGATATTGAGTAACGATGCAGACTAGAATGGACTGTGCTTACCTAGAAGATATCTTGAAGTAATTACTCATGATTTGAAAGGTCCCAGGTTTTGTTTATTTCATTGGTTATTTATTAACCATTAAATATAATATAATCAAATAAACAATTTATGTTTAACCATTTTTTTTGACTGGGGCAATAACAAGCTCCATTATTAGAGTTTTGCATAATTTTTTTAAAGAAGTTGGAGTTTGAATGTCTGTGATCGGTAGGTATACCTAATAATATTTGATTATCTAAATCTATTTTGTGATCAATAAGATTCTTATTTATTCAATTAGAGCATATTGAGTTAGCATCTGCAATGCAAAGCCGCGAATAGATGTCGCTTGTAGTCTTAGTGTCTAATCCGAGACGCAAAGCAGTCGAGTATTCGATCTTATTGTTCAGAGACAGTAGCGGATGAAAAGAACACACGTACGCTTGAAGTATAGAGTGTTGAAACCTATTAAATCTACAACAATAAATTTTTTTATTACTGTGCGGTCATTATTTTGTCCTAAATTGTAGGATGAGCTATCCGCGGCGCTAAGTCTGCGTATTAACTTATAATAAACTGCCCGCGCTTTTGTTGCTGCCATGTGGTTTCGTGATTATTAGCATTATCATAACTACCCTATCGTTCCAAACGAATTTGTTCTCTGAGTATATACACATAGTATATATTTTTCTACTTCAACATTTTTATTAGATATAAAACGTGTTGCAGGATTTTTTGTATTTGAAATTAAGCTTTAATAGATATGAGCTATGGTCGAAAATGGTTGTAGTTTTGCAGTCGTTTGAAACGTTTTGCTTTTTTAAGATTTCATACCCTTAGAGGGTTAGAATATTAAGGCTGGGGTGTATATTTTATTAAAAATCATCGCTTAACGCCTCAGTAACGTATTAATGGGTTTTTTCTTGTTTGTTTATTATTTGTTTGCAAAGGTTAGTCGGTTTAAAGTTTTAATACAGTTTTGTGGGTTATAAGTTTTGTCAAATTACTTATAGAACAAACCGTTTCTTGCTAAAATTGTCTTGTTTTCATTTAACTGGAATAGATTGCTGTGAGTAATAAAGTCTAGAATTGTTTTTCTTTATTGACAGACAAACACAGAATTGGATATGTAAACAAATAATGCGTGTGTTGAGGGTACTATACAAGGGACCATTTTGGGGCCGATCGCAGAGACCTAGTCCATTGTAAATAACGGAAAAGTCATTTAAAAAATTTACCATGCTAGGAATCGAATCCGGAGCGTCTGCACTTGAATGAACTAGGCCGGCAAAGGCTAAGTTAAGTGTGCTACACTCAACCACAGTGGTCGTCGTATTATTTGATTATTATGAAATCTATTTCTTATATATAAAAATGAGTCGCAAAATGTGTTGGTAAGCGCATAACTTGAAAATGACTTTACCGATTTTGACGAAATTTTGTGTGTGTGTTTGAGTGGGTCCCGGGATGGTTTAGATCCACAATTGGAACCGGTAGGTGGTGCTGAGATCGGGTTCTAGAATCCTCCTAATTACCGGGAGCGATTTTGGTGATTTTGTTTTTGTGTATTTGAGTGGGTTCCCGGATGGTTTAGATTCGCAATTGGAACCGGTAGGTGGCGCTGAGATCGGGTTCTAGAATCCTCCTAATCACCGGGAGCGATTTTGGTGATTTTGTTTTTGTGTATTTGAGTGGGTTCCCGGATGGTTTAGATTCGCAATTAGAACCGGTAGGTGGCGCTGAGATCGGGTTCTAGAATCCTCCTAATCACCTGAACCGATTATGGTGATTTTGTTTTTGTGTCATGAAACAAAGTCTTTTAGGAATTCAGAAAATATGGCGGTACGAAGTTCGTCGGGTCAGCTAGTTACTTATAAGAAGACGCCAACCATAGACAATATATAATGTATACACACACATAGGTTTTAAAAAAATTATAATTTTCATGTTTATCTTTGGCAAATTTTAAGTGCAGGCTATTATTTATTACTTAGTCATAACAAATAGCTATCTATGTCTCATTAACACAATATAATCATGCTAATACATTTATTATAGTAACTTATGTATTTTGAAATATATTATCGTATATATATGACTATGCATATATGTATGTATTTGTATATTTAATTTTTAAATTAGTTTAAGTATTTATGTATCTATTGCTTTTTTCCTGTACCAGCTAGATCGTCCGATTCAAATTTCCTTCATTCAGGTTGCTTGGAAGAGATCGCTTTGAGCGATAAGCCTATTATATTACATACATACATACATAACTTCACGCCAGTTCCACACCTCACTTGCTTCTTTGACATTCATAACTCTTGTCATGCAAGCTCGTCTGTTCTTAAGGCTCCTGACATTATTTTCTGCTAGTAGACGATCAATTTGATCATGGAATGTGTGTTGTGGCCTTCCACGACTTCTGCATCCATCCACTTTTGCATTGTATATCTGTTTAGTCATTCTTTCATCATGCATTCTTTCATTCCTTTCCTTCCTTCCTATTTATTATATTGCTTAGAATATATTGTAACTATGGTCTGTTTTTGTAATTGTATATTTTGGTGTGCAATAAAATGTTATCTCTCTCTAAATAGCTGCTTTTATAAAATTTTCTCTCTTTCGAATAAGCTCCGAAACGCCTAAACGGATTTTGATGTAATATTTGATATTAAACCAGGATTTTTCTGTTAAACTTTCATTTAGATATCTTGCACGATTCAAAAGAATTTAAAGTCCACGTCTCAAGCGAACAATGTTGTGGACACAGTTTACATACATACATATATACATAACTTCACGCCAGTTCCCTTGCGGGGTAGGCACGAACAACAGGCGCCATTTAGGCCCATTCTTACACACCTCACATGCTTCTTTGACATTCATAACTCTTGTCATGCACACTCGTCTGTTCTTAAGGCTCCTGACATCACCCTCCGCTAGTACACGATCAATTTGATCATGGAAGGTGTGGACACAGTTTAGTTTTACAAAACAATGAATGTTTGCATAAATAGAACTTCCGGAAGCGAGTAATAAGATTTTAATAAATAAACTCTCGTGATAGGCCCTGGATTCACTTACAACCGAGTCCCGTAGGGCTGGCACATTACTATTATTCTTTTATTTTTTATTGCAAGAGTTCAGCAGACAGGCAGACGGCCCACTTAATGGAAAGCGGTTACCATCGCCTATGGACATTTGCAACACCAAAGGTGCTACAATTGCGCTGCGGCTCTCTTAAGGGAGAATGGAACCTGGTCACTAATGCCAGAACACAACACAAGGTTGTTATGGCGGCGTACTCTAGACCAGAGGTGGTCGCCATCCAGTCGAGCAAATACTCTACCACCTGGGAAAGGAATAAACGTCTTAAGGAATAAACTTATTTTTAGCGGAGATATGGTCTAAGATCGAGCACGCTTACCTAGACCTTCACCCGAGACTTGAAGACACCCAGGTTGTAGGTTTCGGGAACAACAGACTCCGGTAAAGAGTTCCACTCCTTTGCGGTGCGCATAATGAAGGTAGACTCAAATCACTTTTTTCGTATAGGTGGTATGTCCACTATATAGCAGTGCCGCATGCCAGTGCGTCTGGATGTCCGATGATGGAAGGGAGACGGCGGGATAACATTGAAAAGCTCCAATGCACACTTTCCAAAATGTATCCGATAGAAAACCGACAAGCTGGCAACCCTGCTTCGATGTTCGAGACTTTGTAATTTGTCATTAAATAGCTGGTCGTTGCCTATCAACTTACTGGCTCTCCACTCAATCGATTCTAGTGCTCCAAAAATGTTTTAATAGTAAAACACCAAAGAACGATTGCTGAGTAATTGGTGGCGCCATCTTGTCATGAAGGACTTTGAAGCTTTTTAGGTTTTTATAACAGTCAATAATGGCCACTCCTAGTATTCTTTTTACGTGATACATATAATATTTTGTATGTTTTAATACAAAAGCTTGCCAACCCTATAAGTTTTAAGTTCTTAGATTAACGGTAATGCGTCTTTACTCACTCACTAATGCAATTAACGTTAGAACGAGACGCGTATATATACCAGAAAGAGATAGAAGACTCTCTTATTAGTGAGCAACACCACAAAGATTCGATTGTTTTATGTGAAAGTTAAATTCCATGAGTTTTGTTTGAAGTGTTGATGGTGACGTGGCTCATTCATAAAAGCATTCACCTTTGATTTGAATGATGTAGGTTCTCCTATCTTTGTATAATATAATACTACTGTCTCAGCCGAATACGGTTATAGCGGCTGGTATGTATTGTGAACATAGATAGATAACACTTTATTGTACATTATTACAGAAAACTTACGAACTAGTATTATACTAATTGGATACAAAGGACGGTCTTATCGCTAAAAAGCGATCTCTTCCAGACAACCCGTGGCAAGAATATTGCTGATTAGGAGTGGCGATGGTGGTATACATATAATTATTGTACGATTAATTACATTTTAATAATAAATATATAACTATACTATATATACAAATATACACATAAGTTATACACACATTATAATACGTGAAGACAAAAGGCTTATTCTTACACACCTCACTTGCTTCTTCTGCATATATATACTTTTGTTTATTGCTAAAGTCAAATTAATAGTGTAGCTTTGGCGAAATCTGTGATTATAGAAGTATAGTCTTTGACGACAGAACCTTAATGATGTTCAAACTTGTAATTTAAATTAATTATGGTCCAATTTCGACCAATGGGCGACCACTAGTAGGATTTAAAATATGTACTTTTATGACGACATATCACTCTCTCATCTATGCGGGCAGTTGTTAATTAACATCTATAAAATCTGGCCTGCCGACCAGTAGCCCGGAGTTAGGTGTAGTTGAGAACGCTCTATTTGTCACAAATATATTTTTTTAAATTTAAGGCCTAACAAAAAATAACAATAAATCTAATCCAAAACTGGAGACTTATAATCTAGAAAAAGGAACAGACACTACACTAAAATTAATTATTCGATATATATTTTTTTTTATTGTAGGAGCTCAGCAGACAGGCAGACGGCCCACTTGATGGAAAGCGGTTACCATCGCCTATGGACATTTGCAACACCAAAAGTGCTACAAATGCTCTACTGCTCTCTTAAAGGAGAGTGGAACCTGGTCACTAGTGCCGGAACACAACACAAGGTTGTTATGGCGGCACACCCTAGACCAGGGGTGGTCGGTATCCAGTCGAGCTAATACCCTACCACCTGGCTGTGGGTTGTTTAGTCGCCTCTTACGACAGCCCGCCAGGCCGCAGGAAATTGTATTCTTTCTACGTTCCTACACGGATAAAAATATATCTAATACTGTGAAATTTCTGACGGGAAAACTAAACATAACTAAATGATTGAGTCTAAATACAAACATATTTGACTATCAACTACCTTTGTGTCTGCTTAGTCACTTTATACCTGATCCTGACCTGAGCGGGAATAAAAGAGAATGAAAGGACTTACAGGATAGGTCGCCGCTCCAGGCACGCTAGGAACGATGCAGGTTTCGCAGCGGCAGGCACTTCTTCCTCATGATCCTTTCTTCACATTTTTTTTATTGTAGGAGCTCAGCAGACAGGCAGACGGCCCACTTGATATTAAGCGGTTACCATCGCCTATAGACATTTGCAACACCAAAGGTGCTACAAATGCGCTGCTGCTCTCTTAAGGGAGACTGGAACCTGATCACTAATGATATTTGCGGTTCCTTTGACGGGTGGACCAGCTGTGTACGGCACAGCGGGTTTAACCATTTCTCACTCGATTTGAGCGGAGATATGGTCTAAGATCGAGCAAGTGACCTAGAAGATACCTATTCACAATTGAAGACACCGAGGTTGTAGGTTTCGGGAAAAACAGACTCGACATAGTGACAGATGCGGCGAAAGAAAAATAAAAAAACTTCGTTTAAAAAAACCGACTTCAAAAACTAAAAAGTATAAAATAACTTATTTCTAAAGCTATTATTATTAATATATATTATCTAAAACACCTTAAAGTCGGTGCTTAGTAATTTTCAAAATATAGTCATTTTTATGTTTTACTTTGCACCGACTTCAAGATGTTTTAGGTAATATATATTAATGATAATAGCTTTAGGAATAAGTTATTTTATACTTTTTAGTTTTTGAAGTCGGTTTTTTTAAATGACGGTTTTTTATTTTATTTGTTACTTTTTTAGTGTCTAGCTATGTATGGGTAGACCTACGAAAGGTGCCGCGCTCCTTAAAAAATATAGATCCCAAGAAACGGGAACAAAAAAATGTTCATACAATGAAAACTACTGAGCCAAACTATGTTAAATTTTTAGGGGACCAAATGGCAACTATTCCGCATCAAACTAAACAAGAATCACGTTAATCGGATCACAAATCTCAGCGTAATCGGTGTACATATGGAACGGATTGGAAAAAAAATCATAAAAAATGTTTATAAAATGAAAACTACTGGGCCAAACTATGTCAAATTTTTAGGAGACTAAATGGCAGCTATTCCACGTCGAACAAAAAAAGAATCACGTAAATCGGATCATAAATCTCGGAGTAATCGGTGAACATACATAAAAAAAGAAAAACAGAGATCCCGACGAATTGAGAACCTCCTCCTTTTTTTGAAGTCGGTTAAAAAAAGGAAACCTTCGTTTCCTTTTTTCTTTCGCCGCACTATTTGGTCCCCGCCTCTTTAAGCGGGGACCAAATAGTTCGGCGTTAACAATATCTTTGCACAGTGATCAATTTTACAAGCGTATTGCCCAGTCCCTTTTTCCCGTACACACCGGCCCCTTTCCAATAACAAACAGCTTAAAGCAATATTTGACAATAAAGATAGAACTGTCAGTACGAATTAGATAATAATATAGAATCTGACTCGGCTGTTTGATGCAAATTGATGGCACGTGCCGTGTATACGCGTTGCATTTGACGGCACGACAAGGCGTAATTGCAATATTGCTATGTCAAAGGTACAAATTTAATACAATCCCCCTGTTATACCTGCGAGAAGTCAGTGTTAGCGATCGTGAACTGTGAAGAATATATGACATATAACTGCATTCACACAACAGCTCGCTCCAGCCTTTTATACTATCTTCTGTATATCGTTTTGTTTTGTACAAGCTTGTAAGGAATTTATGGTGGTACTACAGTACCACAGTAGTGAGAGAGAGAGATAAAGTCTTATATCTCTCTGTCTCTCTTTTGTACCCGAACAACTTCAAACCGCTAATGGGAAAATTCTCGCGGGACTCCCAGAATAAAAAGTAGCGCAGGTCAGTGAAAACCGCACAAAAATCGGCCGAGTAGTTTTTACGTGAATCCCGAACAAACAAGCAAACCAACAGACAAGAAATCTAAAAAAATTATATCGTGTGTCTGTCATTTATATAGTTTACTAGCTATGCCCGCGACGCCGTCCACGTGGAATTTTATTTTCAAAGCCCCCCGATTTAGAAATATTTTTCATTGCTGCTCCGCTCCTATTGGTCTTAGCATAATGATATATAGCCTATAGCCTTCCTCGATAAATGGGCTATCCAACACTGAAAGAATTTTTCAAATCAGACCAGTACTTCCTGAGATTAGCGCGTTTAAACAAACAAACCGTTCAGCTTTATATATTAGTATAAGATTCCAGTTGTTTTTTTTTAAATAGCTTCAATGTACAGACACGGCATGCTTAGAATGTTATAGATATTGCAGTATGAATTTTTAGTATATCTTGTCATGGTTATGACCGGAACACTGGCACTACTTAGGCAGTTTTCTGACCTAATGTGCATATTGTTACAATTACCACGTGCTAACAATGGTGAAGGAAAACATCGAGATGAAACATGCTTGACGGGTATACTGTTCGTTTTCCTATAGTGGGATGCCCGAGCCCAGCAGTGGGACGGTTTATGGGCTGTTATTATTATAATATTACTAGCGGCCCCGACAGACGTTGTCCTGCCTTTAATAAATAAAATTCTAGAACCCGATCCCAGAGCCACCTACCGGTTCTAATTGCGAATCTAAACCATTCGGGTACCCACTCAAACACACAAAAACAAAATCACCAAAATCGCCCCAGGTGATTAGGAGGATTCCAGAACCCGATCTCAGCGCCACCTACCGGTTCTAATTGTGAATCGAAACCATCCGGGAACCCACTCATCCCTACTCCGTGATGTTTGCTGGATGAGAGGTGACAACGGTAGACATCTAGCGGGGATAACTGATCGATTGATAGTTATAAAAAATCGCGATGGAAAAATAGGGGTAGATAGTAGAGAGGTGGAAAATTAAGAGTAATATATTTTTTTTATTCTAAGTCATGACAAAATAAGATTAAAAATCTTGCCAAAAAAATTAAAGTTTATAATTAACAAATAAAAAACAGGGGTTGATCGTAGAGGAGTGAAAATTTAGGGTTGTATGTATTTTTTAATGCTGTATCCTAAAAAAAAAAAAAATCTAAAAATTAAAAAAAATATTTAGGGATGGACTACCCTTAACATTTAGGGGGATGAAAAATAGATGTTGTCCGATTCTCAGACCTACGCAACATGCACACAAAATTTCATGAGAATCGGTCAAGCCGTTTCGGAGGAGTATGGTAACTAACACTGTGACACGAGAATTTTATATATTAGAGATTATACGATCATACACTTATGGGCTGGAGCACCCGCTTACCAGACTGACCTTCTTGACTCCATCCAGCGTCCCGCCGTTCGTATAGTCGACGATCCTATACTAACAGGCGGTTCAGAATCGCTTAGCCTTCGCAGAGACTTTGCGGTCCTCTGCGTATTCTACCGCCTCTACAACGA
The DNA here is from genome assembly GCA_019925095.2 of Dendrolimus kikuchii. Taxonomy (NCBI): domain Eukaryota; kingdom Metazoa; phylum Arthropoda; class Insecta; order Lepidoptera; family Lasiocampidae; genus Dendrolimus; species Dendrolimus kikuchii. The sequence goes on along the minus strand of CM034409.1, from coordinate 13,047,148 downwards.
AGAGTGCTCCGAGGAACTGGTGCCAACGCCTCATTTCTACAACCGCACCGCTCGCCTTCGACGGGATGTTCACCCCCATTTCCTGGAGCTCCCATGCTCAACTACGCAACGGTTCTATAGAACGTTTATTCCGCGTACAACAAATATCTGGAGGAAAGTTCCCGCCGAGGTTTTCGCTCTGCGCTATGACATGGGGTCGTTTAAGAAGAGCGTTATATAATGTCTTAGAGGCTGGCAACGCCCCTGGTGTTGCAAACGTCCATAGGAGACGGTAACCACCTTCCATCAAGTGGGCCGTCCGCCTGTTTGCTGCTTCAGGCAATAAAAAAATACGATCTTGACTTACGCCTTTTACTTCATCTGCTTTCATTTATCTCTTCATACTTACGTAAGTACATACGTACGTAACTAAGAACCTGATACTAGAAATTGAGTCAAGTGGTCTGATGTCAAGATGAAGAGTTTATTTGTTTGTTTGTTTAAACGCGCTAATCTCAGGAACTGCTGGTCCGATTTGAACATTTTTTTCAGTGTTGAATAGTACATTTATCGAGGAAGGCTATATTATATTTAAAAAAAAAATAGGGATCCTTATTAAAAGTCCAATAATGTAACCCAAAGTGTAAAAAAATGACCCGAAAAAATCCTTACACTGCCTGCGCTGCGAAAACTATTGTATATAAAACAAAACAATGTAGTACCAATTTGCAGAACATATAATTGTCTCCAAAAAATATCCATAACCATATGTGTAACTATTGTAGTTATCTCACAATAAGTGTTTTCTTTTATTTTTTTAAATAATTAAAATGCCGTCGCTTCAAAAGCTCTTTATTTTGTACCTTGGTATTAATCCTTATCAAAATAAATTACTCCATATTCAAGACGAATTCAATACCTTTTTATAACTTTTTGAATTATTCAATTCGGACGTTTCATTCCAAAGAAATTGCGATATTTAAAATGTAAGTATTAGTGTTGTAGCCAAATATACTAATATTGTTTGATTGAACGCGCTAATCTCAGGAACTACTGGTCTGATTTGAAAAATTCTTTCAGTGTTGGATAGCCCATTTATCGAGGAAGGCTATAGGCTATATATCATCACGCTAAGACTAATAGGAGCGGAGCACCAATGAAGAATGTTTCAAAATCGGAGGGTTTTGAAAGCAAATTCCACGCGGACGACGTCGCGGGCACAGTTAGTTTTAAATAACTGTGTATGTTAACTTAAACTAACTTAACGAAATCTTAATAAATTTCGTTTGTCTTATGTAGGACATCTTAACTCAAAAAAGAATTTCGAAGTTGTAAAACAGAGGATGAAAACTTGTATAGAAACCACTCTTATTCCTCAGTTATGAAGATAAAATCATCCCTGAAGGGTGTAAAATAATGTATTAAAATTATGAGGTATTCCTTAGATGTAAAATTTAAAAAATAAACAGAGACAAAGTCATACGTAAGAGCTTGTGCTATTAATATATTAATGTAATATGTCGTAGCATGAACCGTGTATATAATTCGTAGCCGCGTAGCCGCTACAATCTACGCTGTAGCACCGCATACCACTGTCGGTTACCCTCTTGCTCTCTACTATACCTATGTCATGTAATTATGCTTTGTGACTAACTGCGGTATGTATGGAATTTAATACCGCTCAATTATGATACGCTAGTACTTTTCTCGTGGTTTCTCGTGAGTAAATTTTGAATCATAACGCCCATTTTTTCTTTATAATCGTCTATCAAACGGAAACGCCAGCAGTTGTTGGAATACAAAGTATCCTAAGTATTGACTTCATTTAGATCAGGTCACTAGTTTTCATGTGATGATGTTCTCGCAGACACAAAATTTCTAACAATTGCAATTTTGGAATCTCGTGGTCCAAATTAGTCTTCTGCTTTTTTTTCACATTTTAGATACATTTCACAAACTCCAACTATTTTAATATTTATTATATTATAGATGGATATATGTATTAGTGGTTGCGACAGATATTGTCCTGCTCTAAAAAATAAAATCTAGGTCTCGATTGTGGCGCCATCTACTCAGTCTAATTGTGGATTTAAACCACCGAGGAAACCACTCACGTAAACACAAAAAAATCGCCAAAAATCTTGAGCCCGATTCTAGCACCATCTAGCAAGTCCAATTGTGAATTTAAACCAATCTCGAATCCACTTGAACACACACAAACATTTTATCAAAATCGGTCTAACCTCTTAACAGAAGTTGAGTTACTTACACGCGAACAGAAGAATTTTATATACAACTAGCTGACCTATGCCCACTTCGCTGGGCGTTATTAAAAAATACATATGCACCCACGCACACACGCACACATGCATATCAAAGTTTAATCTAACTTTGTAACTTTAATTAATTCATGAACGCAGAAAGCACTCGCAGTGCCTCGTACGAAGATGTGCGCAATTATTGCGGGGAACCTTATTGCTGTAACATATTTAACAGGCGTTCCCATGCCCACTTCACTGGGTGTCTTTAAACATATACATGCACCCACGCCACGCACACATGCACGCACGCATATCAAAGTTTATTTAAAAGTTTGTAACCTTTAATTAATTCATAAACACAGAAAGGACTCGCAGTGCCTCGTACGAAGATGTGTGAAATTATTGCTGTAACATATTTAATAATAAAATATATCCTATGTCACTCGGGAATAATGTAGCTTTCTATTGGTGAAAGAATTTTTAAATTTCAGTAGTACTGGAGATTAAATCCAACATTCAAACTCACAAACTTTACCTCTTTATAATATTAGTATAGAAGACTAGCAGGCTCAGCAGACGTTGTCCTGTCCTAAAACAAATTAGAACCCGATTGCAGCGCCACCTATCGGGTCCAATTGTGATTCTAAACCACCTCGGGACCCATTTGAACACACAAAAAAATTCATCAATATCGCTCTAGGGGTTTAGGAGTTCACTTACATATACACTTACTTAGATTTTCATATATGTTGAATTTTTATGTTTAACAGCATGCTTCATTAATTGAAGACTTCATAACACTGTTTGAGAGTTTTATTTATTACTAATCACATATTAATACAATTGTACACACCCATTAGTAATTACACATATCAACGACAAGACGGAGCGACAGTGCAGCCCTCCATGCATAGACTCATTGGACTGATATTCTAATATGACAAAGTAGTTTTCACATCTCGCATGACACATCGGACCGATATTCTAACAATATTGTTACGTTCGAGCGGGGGTAAGCACTTAGGATTGGAAGAAAACACCAGTTTTTAACTAAACCCTTTTATTGACTTACACTGCCGTAAGTGATTCCTATCCGCAGGGTTGCCCCTATACGCACAACTAACGACGCACTGTCTCGGCGATAAGTTGTCTCACTCACAATACCGTCACCGATATTGCGTAGACCACCTCCTGCTACCGCAGTGCTCATCTCCAAATTATCGCATGTAGCTCGCTTCTGGATCTTCTCTCAAACTACGCTACACTCCTCCTTCACTCAACTGTCCACTAAACTTTTCACTAAATTCACCACTAAACTCGTCACTGTCTTTTGTTGAACTTCTCTTTCAACTCTTCCGTATCGCACTTGTCGCTTCACTGTCTTGAACTGAACTCAACCCTAAACTGCCCGGTAGGCGCGCGAAAGAATTTCCTGGAACCTATAATTTCGATCTTCTTTTCATTATTCTTTTATTTACTATCTGTCCCTTTCTAAACATCTATCTATCTCTGTCTTTTCCTTCCCGAACTTTCTATTCTAGAACGTTCATTCATCGTCTATCCCTTTCTAAAATATATCCGTCCTTCTCTTTTCCTTCCAGAGTTTTCTATATTTTTCTAAAAGAAGGTCTTAATGGCATCATTGTAAACACCAACATTCAAATTCACAAGTTTTTAATCAAAATAATTCAATTTGAGAACAGTTTTTGAAGGTCATATATATTAGCACGTCATGTCATTATTATAACTACAATATTATTTTTCTTTCCTTTTATTGTCTTGGTCTTATTGAGTATGCACTGTTTGCTACAACTCCATTAATTCTTCAAAAAGTGATTCTCTAACATACTTCTGTACAAAACTTATTAAAAAAAACAATTTGAGATATATATAGAATATGAAATATAAAGAAATTTAGCTAGACGTGTTGCTGGGGAGTTTCTTGCCGCTTCTTCTCCTTTACAGCATCAACACGCTGCGAAGCGGTGTACATAGAATAGGAAGTAAAATTTAAATTTTATCTTACATGTATGACCTTCAAAAAGTGTTCTCCAGTGGAACTTATTTTGAATAAAAACTTTTGAATTTGAATAAGTTAAAATTTAATTTTAATTCCTAATAATCTATGTACACGGCTTCGCAGCGTGTTATTGCTGTTAAGGAGAAGAAGCAAATAACTCCCCAGCAACATGTCTAGCTAAAAATTGTTTTTCTCTATATACACACATAAAAGTAAAACAACGTGTGTGCGTTTGTATGTTACATATTTTACTGAAACCTTTCTGGAGGCTATCGTTTAAGCGAAAAATATTTTCTAAGTGCACAACATTTTATGGTTTTAATGAAATTCCTAGGACGCATGGCAGAGACGAGGGAGGGGAGGGCTTGTAATAGTACCGGGACCTGTCACAGGGAGCTTCAAGTGCTTTGTAATTATTTCATACAGGTTGATTCTTCTTCGATTTCATTGAAAATTGTAATTTTATACAAGAGTTTGTTTGTAATTTTTTTATTGTATGAGTTCGGTAGACAAGCAGATGGCTCACCTGATGGAAACCGGTTACGGTCCTCTGTGGACATTTGTAATATGAAAAGTGTAACTAATGTACTGCTCTTAAGGGAGACGGGAACCTGGACGCTAATACTGGAACACAACTCAAAGTTGCTATGACGGCATATCTTAGACCACGGGTGGCAGCCATAACCTGGCTGTGGGTTGTTTTGTAGCCTCTTACGACAAGCCGCCTGGCCGCAGGAAATTGTATTCTTTCTCCATTCGTGGCCGGATAGAAATTTATAAACCTTATTTACTAAGTATGTTCTGTGTGTCTGAGTTCAGCCTCAGAGTAGTCCGTTGTATATTACGCTTAACTTGCTTAATTTGGATATATACAATGTCTGTATTTGTTTGCCGATTATCTTTTGTTCGACTGAAGTAAGCAAACAAACTCATAGCCCACCGGAGTTCCGAGTCTGTAATTCAAATTAGCAAACGAATTGAATTAGAATAACCTTTGACGATTTTGGTAGTCGGCTAAACATCTTGGCTCAATATAAAATCAATCTTGATTTGATCGAGACTGAAGCCTCACTCTCAAACGCTTTTCGTTGTTCGATTACGTCCGATCAGCGCAAACCAGTCAAAGAAAGTACAAAGATTTCTTTAAAACTGCAATAATATAGTCCATTTAAGTAGAAAATAAATGGAACATGCAATGAAAAATGTACTCAAATATAAAAAAACAAGCTAAAATGTTCTAAAATGAGAAACGAACGACATAAGAGAGTTGAATTTTAGAGACTAAAAAACAAAGGATTATTTATTAATTTATTTATGTGAAACATACATAAAATTGACAGAAATTTAATGATTCTACATACATACATACATAACTTCACGCCAGTTTCCTTGCGGGGTAGGCACGAACAACAGAGCGCCATTCAGGCTTATTCTTACACACCTCACTTGCTTCTTTGACATTCATAGCTCTTGTCATGCACGCTCGTCTGTTCTTAAGGCTCTTGACATAATGATTCTACTATCTCCTAAACTAGTTTGCACTGTATTTAGGGGCTAGTGTCCTCTGTCTTGACATAAAAACAATGTTAGGGGTCGCGAGACTCGAATTAAAATGCCGTTGGAATTATTATAGAGTTTATTAGAACTATACAAACTCGTATAACACAGGTACAAATATAACCGACCACAACAAATCCAAATGTAATGCAGAAGGTCGTAATTCAATAAAACGCGCAAACACCGTCACTAATAGATTACCGAATATACACACGTCTCGCTTTGATCGTGGTTCTCGCTCGACTGCCTCTCAATCCATCAGGCCATCGTTTTATACTGTACAAATGCAATATGGCCGTATCTTAATCCGCCACACCTGGCTAATGACTCGGCCGCAAACGGCCATAAAATAGTACAATAAAACAATGGGCTGTTTTCTAGAAACGTATGCCAATCAATAAGTAAACAAAAGAAGACGATCATAAAAGAATTACAATTAGTTTAAATTGCCGATAGGTAATAAAACGTGTTTTGTTTCAAATATGCAGGTGGATTTTGTTTTTGTCGGGACCTGAGTTGTAACAACAATAACATTCAATACATTTAACATTCAACAGTAAAGTATAATATCGTGGTTTTCCAAAAAATTCCATTTTTTGTTGTTTACTAAAAACTATAAAATATAATATCAGCCCATAAATGTCCCATTGCTGGGCTCGGGCCTCCCACTATAAAGGAACGGACGTATACCCGCCACGCTTGTCCAAGGCGGCTTGGCAGGTTTGACACATCGGTTATCTCGATGTGCAGGTTGCATCACGATGTTTTCCTTCACCGTTATTAGCACGTGGTAAATGTAACAATATGCACATTAGATCAGAAAACTGACTAAGTGGTGCCATGCGTTCCGGCCAGGATCGAACTCGCGTCCTTTGAGTCTGGGACGCGTGCACTAGCCATTACGCTACCACGACTTACGAACTAAAAACTATGCATCTTACAATTTGGAAAGTCTTACCAGTATGCAAGAGTACCTAAAAAGAAGAGTATTCCAAATTTCAGCCTTATACAATCAACTAGTTTTGTTTTATTCACAATTTTGTCGCTTGTGTAAAACTGCACTTTTGTCTGTAAGCCTATTTCTAAGCCCTCGATATATAAATAAACATGTAACATATAATACATATATCGAATATAGGCTCTAAAAATGTCGTAAGGTAAAAATCATATATATAATAGCAGCCCATAAATGTCCCACCGCTGGGCTCGGGCCTCCCACTATAGAGGAACAGACAGTATACCCGCCACGCTTGTCGAAGGCGGCTTGACAGGTTTGACACATCGGTTATCTCGATGTGCAGGTTGCATCACGATGTTTTCCTTCACCGTTATTAGCACGTGGTAATTGTAACAATATGCACATTAGGTCGGAAAACTGCCTAAGCGGTGCATGCGTTCCGGCCAGGATCGAACCCGCACCCTTTGGTTCTGGGACGCGTGCGCTAGCCATTACGCTACCACGACTTATATAAAATAAAAATCACATATATATATTAGTAAAATAAACGTAAAATTATCATTGTATTTCATTCGGCAGAATAATACGGCACTTATAAAGTAGAACATTTTGAAGTGAAACTTCTTTAGAATCTATTTGAAACTCGATGAAACGAAAAAGCCACACTAAAAAGAGATAAACACATAAATCTATAGGACAAAGCCTGCGAGAAAATGAGATAGAATTATATTTAATAATTTAAGCACTATAATCATACAGATAGAGTTGGAAATGTTTAATTTTTTTTAATTAATACTTTATATGTCGTGTTTTAAAGCTTAAATATATTATAACGATATAATATATGAAATGTGACGTCACGAAATTTAGAAACCCTCCCACCCCTTGTCATACTTTGTTTCACTTTTACTACATGTGAACTGCACACATACACAATTTTTATTTTATTTTCAAATCGATGACTTTCGATTTATTTACGTATAGTGTCGATGGTTTAATAGTCTGTACGTTACATCACTATTACGTCACCCAGAACAATAAAGTACGACAATTATTTAATTTGTTTCACATGACCTTTACTGTCAAGAAACTTTGTAACTTAATAGTGGTGCAAACGTCAAAAGTATAATAAACGCTTGGGAACAGTATCAACTTATTTGCTATTTTACTTGCCTTCTTTGCAAATAATATTTTTAGGGATACGTAGTCATTTTTGTAACAACGGAACCCCTTTTAAAATCGTCATGTTCACTAGAACAAACATTACAAAAATGCACAACAAGACAATAGTTACTTGGTAAAACAAAAGGCGGCCTTATCGCTAAAAGCTATCTCTTCCAGGCAACTGTCTCGAAAGGAAATTCTTAAATTATCTGTAATTATTATGCAACAAAGAAAAAGGAAAACCAAAAAATAAAAAAACCGACTTCAAAAACTAAAAAGTATAAAATAACTTATTTCTAAAGCTATTATTATTAATATATATTACCTAAAACATCTTAAAGTCGGTGCTTAGTAATTTTCAAAATATAGTCATTTTTATGTTTTACTTTGCACCGACTTCAAGACGTTTTAGATAACATATATTAATAATAATAGCTTTAGAAATAAGTTATTTTATGCTTTTTAGTTTTTGAAGTCGGTTTTTTTAAACGAAGTTTTTTTATTTTATTTGTTACTTTTTTGTGTCTAGCTTTGTATGGGTAGACCTGCGAAAGGTGCCGCGCTCCTTAAAAATATAGGTCCCAAGAAACGGGAACAAAAAAAGTGTTCGTAAAATGAAAACAACTGGGCCAAACTATGTTAAATTTTTAGGGAACCAAATGGCAACTATTCCGCATCAAACTAAATAAGAATCACGTAAATCGGATCATAAATCTCAGCGTAATCGGTGTACATATGGAACGGAATGCAAATATTTTCATAAAAAATGTTCATAAAATAAAAACTACTGGGCCAAACTATGTCAAATTTTTAGGGGACCAAATGGAAGGTATACCGCGTCAAAAAAAAAAAGAATCACGTAAATCGAATCATAAATCTCGGAGTAATCGGTGAACATACATAAAAAAAAGATCCCGACGAATTGAGAACCTCCTCCTTTTTTTGAAGTCGGTTAAAAATGACATACATGGGGAGCAGATTACAGTCTAAAGTATTGTAAAGTAGCACATACATTATTGCGTTAGACTAACATAATGATTTCTGAGTGAATTTTTAAATATGGTAAAAGATTTAGCTCTTTGGACGTCAGTGGGCAAAGAGATTCAAAGTAAGACAGCCTGCATGGCGAAGAAGTTGGAATAAAATGTCGAAGAGTGTGCAGGTGCCATTAACAGGAGATTATTAGTGTAGCACAAATTGAGGGTATGTGACGTATAAAGGAAGTTGAAACATTCCTTAAGATAGAAAGGGTATATAAGATAAGCTATGTAAGTCATAGCCATTTTTCTTAGAAATTCCGGGATTTATATTAACAGAAAGATGTTTGTGACAAAAGCTATCAATGTCAAAGAAGCAAGTGAGGTGTGTAAGAATTAGCCTGAATGGCGCACTGTTATTCGTGCCTACCTCGCAAGGGAACTGGCGTGAAGTTATGTATATATATGTATGTAGAAAGATGTTTTATAGGTAGAATGTTACACATTGCTGTGATGTATCGCTTTCAAATCTCAAAATCACGTATCAAAAGAGACGTGGGTTCTGTCATACGGGGTCTTTAAAACACCTTTTTTTAAAAAGATTTTTATTTACACACGAAGAAAATCCAAAAATGAAATTAAATACAACTTAGAAAATAAGAAATAGCGATCCGGCAATTATGCGCGGCGGAGAAATGGAGACACGAGACTGACTGACTGGATGAAGGAACGGGAGGTGTATTAATAGACTATTGGATGCTGATACAGCAGAGGGGAAGGCAAATGTAAGCAGGTCTGGAGGAAAGGGGCCTAGGTATAACAGTTCGAAGCCTGACCGGAAAACATACCGCTACTTATGCTGTTTTCCGATTGTGCATATTACATTACCAGGTGCAGCTGACGGAGAAGATCATGATGAAACCAGCATGCACCATGCTCCGTGCAGGAACGGAAGAGTATACTAGTTCCTGCGGCCTGTCGTAAGAGGCGACAAAACAACCCACAGCCAGGTGGTAGGGCATTTGCCCGACTGGCAATGACCCCTGCTCTAGAGTATGCCCCCATAACAACTTTGAGTTGTGTTTCTGCATTAGTAGCCAGGTTCTAGTTTCTCCTTCAAGGCCCGCAGCAAATTAGCAGGACCTCTGGTATTGCTAATGTCCATAGGCGACAGTAACCACTTTCCACCACAGTTGTGCTGTGCTTTGGCATTAAAAAAAATGCCCATCGACAGATAAATAAATAAATAAATAATCGGCAGACAAACACACCTATTGTATATCCCCAAATTAAGCAAGTTACGCTTGTGTTATGGATAATATACAACGGACTACTCTGGGGCCGAACCCAGACACCCAGACCATAGTAAATAACGGAGAAAACACGTTTCCGAAATTTATTATACCAGGAATCAAACCCAGAACCTCTGGGTTGCAGTGAGCTACGCCGGCAAAGGCTTAGCCCGCTCAACCACAGAGGCCGTCAAACCGATGTGTAAAACTCGCTAATTCGCCTCGGACAAGCGTGGTGGATAAACTGCCTATTCCCCTATAAACGGGAGGCTCGAGCTCGGAATTAGGATGTTTATGGGCTGTTATTATTATGCTACAGACATCATCCTGTAGACAAAAGGTGTGTTCAAAACAGATACACTTTTGATGTTCTGCGGGAGGGTAAGTAGAAAGGGGACCGGAAGCCGTTCTCTCTTTATTGCATTTTATTTAATACTTACTATTTCTTTATTGTTTGGAATTTTGAATATTACAGGAAAATTATCGAACATTTTAGTATATCGTGTTAGCTTAAGAAGAAAGAAGAAAGAAAGAAAAATATTTATTGCCACAAATAAATGCCTAACCTACTGTTTACCTTCATGTAGGTAATTTTACAACAGTGCAATAATAACTTACATGTATTACAAAAATGAGCCAAAAAACAACAAATATGATAAAAAATGCTAAATAAATGAAATGTTTTATAGAATATATGGTATGTAGAAATGTTTATATTATATACAATACATAAGAAATAAATTTATATGAAAATGTGTAATAATTATAAAGGTAATTATATATATTCATATTGTATAGGTACATGTGGGAATTATATAGATATAATAATACAGACAGAATATATACCAGTCGATATGTACATAAATAAATATGTATATTTTTGCATTTATAAAAAGAAATAATTTATAATTGTAATATGCACTTTAGAAATGTATGCACGCATGTATATATATATATATATATATATATATATATATATATATATATATATATATATATAATGAAAAATGTTAAGTAAGGTATTTATGCAACTGAAAATCCGTGAACGAACGGAGAAATAATGCAACTTCCTGCGGACGAGCGGTCTGGTTAAGAGTCGACAGAACGACTCACTGCCAGGTGGTTGGGTATTTGCCCGTCTGGATGGCTATCACTCCTGGTCTAGAGTATACCGCCATAACAACCATGAATTGTATTCCGGCATTAGAGGCGAAGTTCCAATCTCAATTTAGAGAGCGGCAGCACATTTGTAGCTGCTTTGGTACTACAAATGTTCATAAGCGATGGAAGCCGCTTTGCATAAGGTGGGCCATCTGCCTGTCTGCCAGGGACGTAGCTACCGCCGTATTCGCCGTATCAATGATACTACGGATATGGCGTATGTAAGTTCGTGTGGAATCTTGCTAGTTAAATTTGACCAACTTCCCGGTTTCCGATTGAGCTGAAATTTTGCACGCATATGTATATCGCGTGACAATGCAATAATATGGTACCATGAAGCTGATCTGATGATGGAGTCGGAAGGTGGCTATAAGAACTCCTGTACTAAACAAGATAGACCCGTCGTGTTTGGGCTCGTTTTACTTGTCTTGGCTAGCACTCTGCTGCTACATGACATCCAGGATCTCGAAAGCCAGGTAGTAGGGCATTTGCCCGACTGGATGGCTACCACCCCTGGTCTAAAGTATGTCGCCATAAAAACCTTGAGTTGTGTTCCGGCATTAGTGACCAGGTTCCAGTCTCCCTTAAGAGAGCAGCAGCGCATTTGTAGCACCTTTAGTGTTGCAAATGTCCATAGGCGATGGTAACCGCTTTCCATCAAGTGGGCCGTCTGCCTGTCTGCTGAACTCCTGCAATAAAAAAAAAGCTTGTGTTTAAAAACCTTTTTAAAAAAACTTATTTGAGAATAACTGCTGCGCCAACAGGAACGGCTATGAGACTTGTCATTATTGTCTATAGAGGCAGAAAATCTAGAAAAACTGAAATCGTCTTCAGCTAGGGAAGATTCAATAAATAAGTTTGCCGAAAAATAGAGCGAGAAAGGTGTATCTTTGTTTTTCTAACTTAGCTTCGAGGAGCATTCAGTATAAAGAATGACTTATAATCAATATTGATGCAACATATCCACCACAGTAGACATGAGACCATAGAGTACATTAATATCGCATAGATAATTTTTTTACTCGATTTATTAGATAACTCGATTTATAATAAGTGTTTATCGGTACCATAGATAATATATTTTAGTCGATTTATCAGATGTTTCGATTTATAATTGAATTACCATTTTTTACCAGATAGTTAATTTTATAAGCCCACTAAATTATCGTCTAGATAATTTAGTGCATCAGTAAATATTATTATAATGATTAAATATGACGGCCTCTGTGGTTGAGCGGGCTAAGCCTTTGCCGGCCTACCTCACTGCAACGCAGAGGCTCCGGGTTCGATTCCTGGTATAGTAAATTTCGGAAACGTATTTTCTCTGTTATTTACTATGGTCTGTGTGTCTGGGATCGGCCCCAGAGTAGTCCGTTATATAATACCCATAACACAAGCGTAACTCGCTTAATTTGGGGATATACTATATGTGTGTTTTTCTGCCGATTATTATCATTATTCTTATTAATTATTTTTGTGATCCTGGCAACACTATGATGTAATTGCTATTTTTAGCAATGATGCAATGTTATGGTTTTGTAATTGGTAGCATTTTCGTATAAAAAGGCTTAGTAGCGTGTAGACAGTGTTCATTGCTTACTGTGCAGTGTGAATCACATTAAAGGCTGAACAATAGAGGGGAAACCATGCCCAAATAGTTAATATTTGGTACTTTCTTACCCAAATCTCTCCTTGCTGTTACAATATATAATTATTTTAATTAAATTAGAGCATTTCTTGATATTATTTATAAAATACTTTATACCCCTCCTTTGGGCCCGTCTAAGGCAAGTTACGCCACTACTGTTTGCTGAGCTCATGCAATAAAAAATGCAACTTTTAGGCTTGTCTGTCTGTCTGTTTAAACTTCACGTGAAGACTACTGAACGGAATATTATCGCCAGATTAGTTAAGAATTTCTCTTAAGCTAGTTTGCCTGGAAGAGATCGCTTTTAGCGACAAAGAAGCCCGTTGTTTAGTCAAGAAGTATTGTAATTATGCATTTTGTTTTTGTACTTGTTTATTTTGTTGAGCAATAAAGTGTTATCTATCTGTGAGTATATTCTGGTACCTACGCTCACGTATGGATGCGAGAGTTGGGTATGGAAGAGAGAGCATGAAAGTAGAGTAAACGCGGTCGAGATGCGAGCACTGCGCAAAATCTGCGGAGTGACGCTCGCGGACCGCGTTCGTAATACCGAAGTAAGAAAGAGAGTTGGTCTGAAAGAGAGTGTCGGGGTGAAGGTAAGGAAAGGAATGCTCCGGTGGTTCGGGCATGTGGAAAGAATGCATGATGAAAGAATGACTAAACAGATATACAATGCAAAAGTGGATGGATGCAGAAGTCGTGGAAGGCCACGACACACCTTCCATGATCAAATTGATCGTGTACTAGCAGGTGATGTCAGGAGCCTTAAGAACAGACGAGCTTGCATGACAAGAGTTATGAATGTCAAAGAGGCAAGTGAGGTGTGTAAGAATAAGCCTAAATGGCACTCTGTTGTTCGTACCTACCCCACAAGGGAACTGGCGTGAAGTTATGTATGTATGTATGTATGTATGAGTATATTCTCTGAAGTTTCACTTCTACTGCACACATACACAATTTTTTTAATAGCATTTTCCTATGCTGTTTGTCTAGAATCTAGACAGACAGAACAGCGAACATAACAGCTTAATAGGATTGCTGTTCATGTGAAAATGCCTACGGGCCCCTAAAAAGCAGTATTTAATGTACTTTTTTCACATAAAATGTAACTTCCCATTCCGCCGTCCAATAGTGGACGTCCGCCTGCATTCCTTATTCAGCTATGTCCGAAATTAAAGGTGCTCTACAAGGAAACGCACTCAGGAATATCCGCCGGAGAGCGGGCGGATATTTCCATTCGAGCACTCTTATTTATAGGTACCTAGTGCAGGGTTGACGCTCGCCCTCGGCTTTTTCTACAAAGTACCTAATACATATTGCTTGCGAGTTTGTTGAGCCACTTCTGTTTCAACGTTTAATTATGAATTAGGTCACACTTTGAGAGGTGGGTCTGTCTGACGAAGTGTGACATTGTGTGACATTGCGTGACAAGGAGGGAGGAGTTCTAAATTTCGTGACGCAACATTTCAAAATCGAATATATTTATTTTAACTCTATCTGTATGAGTAGTGTTTAAATTATTAAAAAATAATTTAGATGAAATTAAAACTAATTACGGAACTGCTGTTTTAATTTAACAATTTCCCGAAGGGAGAGGAGTCCCACGAATGTGACCAACTGTGACAAGGTATTATCCGTGCAGGAACGATGAATGAATACAATTTCCTGCGGCCGGGCGGCTTGTTCTAAAAGGCGATAAAATAACCCACAGCCAAGTGGTAGGGTATTTGTTTGACTGGATGGCGACCACCCCTGGTCTAGAGTATGCCGCCATAACAATCTTGTGTTGTGTTCCGGCATTAGTGACCAGTTTTCAGTCTCCTTTAAGAGAGCAGAAGCGCATTTGCAGCACCTTTGGTGTTGCAAATGTCCATAGGCGGTGGTAATCGCTTTCTATCAATTGGGCCGTCTGCCTGTTTGCTGAACTCATGCGATAAAAAATAATAAAAAAGGACGGGGAAGGGTCTAAAATTGTCTTATTAAGTAGTTTAAGTGTGTGTATTTAAGTTATATCCTATCTAATAGTCTGCACCACCTATACCGCCAGATTAGTTTAAATTTTTCTTTAAGTTGGATACCTGGAAAGTTTGCTGTAAGCGACAAGGCCGCCTATTGTTTTTACCAAAACAATATTGTAGTTGTGTATTTTTATAATAGCTGATTTGGTGAGCAATAAATAGTCATCGAGAGGCCATTCATAAATAACGTCACACGTTAGGGGGGAGGAAGGGCGTTGACCAAATGTGACATTGTGTGACAAAGGGTGAGAGGGGACTTAAATTTCGTCAAGTCACATTTCAAAATCTAATACATTTACGGAACTGTTGTTTTAATTGAATAATTTCTTGATGTAAAATTGCAGAATATGTGATGACACGCTAGTAGTGACAAAGACGGCAGAGCTCAAAAAAATCATGTAATTCATGTGACGTAATTTGTGGATGTCCCCCTTCTCGTCAGACAATAACCAAGACGGCGCCACTTATCACGGTCCTCTGCCTTCCCCATCCAGCGCCTACCGGCGACCTTACACAGGTCGTCGGTCCATCGGGCTGGAGGGCATCCGACACTACGTTTACTGAGATGCGGTCTTCGCTCCAGGACTCCTCTGCTCCATTGGCCATAGGTCCTGCAACAGACGCAACCAGCCCACTGCCACTATAACTTGCTTAATTTTGTGACCTATGTCGGTTACCTTGGTTCTCTTACGGATATCCTCATTTCTAACTCTATCCATAAGAGGAACACCCAACATAGCTCGCTCCATAGCCCGTTGAGCGACTTGAAATTTGTGGACCAGTCCTACCGTCAGTGTCCACATCTTGGTCCCATAGGTCATGGATAGTCCGGAGGATGCCCCCCTATATATGTAAAATTTGTTATGAAAGTGGTGGTATAGATGAGTCTTTAGTGCACCTGCTATCTGCAGCTGAGATAATGTTACCTAGTGTTAATGACCACGTGACGCAGCTGTACCTATAACAAAGGGTTTAATGAGTTATTTGAGATGAGTCATCGTTAATTACGTTTAATTAACAAAAAGAAAATCGACTTCAAGAGTAGATACTAACTGAAAAGCTAAAATTTAATATTTTCTACAATATATTGAAATCGGTGCGAAGAGAAACATAGTAGACTAGTCGAGATAAGCCAGCTTACAATTGCCTAAGGAATAAACATTCTTTCCCCTGCTCAACTGCCCACTTCGCCAGGCACTACTCGAGATAAGCCAGCATATAATTGCCCATGGGAAAAACATTTCTTCTCAAGTCAATGCCCACCACAGATAATGTTTGATCATGGGGCTTATTTATTGTTTAGTTAGCGCACGCCGATAAATCAACGCATTAGCCCTTGTTTCTCGGAATTTATATTTCACATTATAAAAGAAAAAATATTATTAATATCAATCAAATATAGCCTATGTCACTCAGGAGTAATGTAGCTTGCTACTAGAGAAAGAATTTTCAAAATCGTTTCAGTAGTTCAAGAGATTACTTCCAACAAACAAACTCAAAAACTTTACCTCTTTGTAACATCAATAAGTGCGGTTAATATTTATGTTTTAGGTACTTCGTAGTGACTTCAAGATTTATTTCTTTTCTATGTTGTAGAAAATATTTATTTTAAAATGTAGGTATTTTGAACTAGGTAATATAAGTTTTAACAAAGTAATTTGTATTAATTACACACTATCCGTGCAGGAACGGAGAAAGAATACAATTTCCTGCGGCCAGGCGGCCTGTCGTAAGAGGCGACAAAACAACCCACAGCCAGGTGGTAGGGCATTTGCCGGACTGGATGGCTACCACCCCTGGTCTTAAATATGTCGCCATAACAACCTTGAGTTGTGTTCCGGTATTAGTGACCAGGTTCCAGTCTCCTTTAAGAGAGCAGCAGCGCATTTGTAGCGCCTTTGGTGTGGCAAATGTCCATAGGCGATGGTAACCGCTTTTCATCAAGTGGGCCGTCTGCCTGTCTGCTGAACTCCTGCAATAAAAAAAAAAAAAAAAACTGGCCCCGTCACATCTTCCAATGACCGAGTCAGGGGCTGGCAACGCTGCCGCTTCAGCTGAGGACGTCAAACGGCGCAAATATGGAGCCTTAGGAAGGGGTTACATACTTGTGCCGTTTGGGGTTGAAACATTAGGCCCGTGGGGTCTGTCGGCAAAGAGTTTCTTTAAAGACATATGGAAGAAACTCTTTGACACTACCCGTGATCAGAAGGCTGGCTTATATTTTGCACAACAAATAAGTATTGCCGTACAGCGTGGCAATGCAGCCAGCCTTCTGGGCACGCTCCCCGTTGGCAGTGATCTTCTACATAATGTATTTTAGTTTCAATGTCTTTGTTTTTTTTTTACTTATTTTATCAGATTATTCGTTATTTTATCCGTGCAGGAACGGAGAAGAATACAATTTCCTGCGTTGGGGCGGCCTGTCGTAAGAGGCGACAAAACAACCCACAGCCAGGTGGTAGGGCATTTGCCCGACTGGATGGCTACCACCCCTGGTCTAAAGTATGTCGCCATAACAATCTTGAGTTGTGTTCCGGCATTAGTCGCTAGGTTCCAGTCTCTCTTAAGAGAGCAGCAGCGCATTTGTAGCACATTTGTTATTGCAAATTTCCATAGGCGATGGTAACCGCTTTCCATCAAGTGGGCCGTCTGCCTGTCTGCGGAACTCATTACATAAAAATAAATAAAACGATTGTATTCGAGTAGGTATTCCCATTCGGCGTGGTCGTCTTGAAAATCTGTCAAGATTTCTGGCACAAACCTTTAGCATCAGTTCAACATCATCCACATCATAGTCAAACGCAAACCTATATGTAGGTACTAAGTATACATTTCTATACATTTAAATATAAGAAGATATAGAAACCGGCTGTAGGTAGGTAGGTGTATCATACGTAAACTGAAAGTTTGGTAGTCACCACAAATTTATAATTAGGTATAATTGGTATTTTGGTTTTAAATTCTCTTTGTATTCTTTATGAGTGTTTTTAGTTATAGTATATTATATAGTATATAGTTATTAGTTTACGTATTAATTAAGATTTGTAATTTGTAAGTAAGATTTCGCAGATTGATAATAGGTATAGGCGTTCTCTAAGCAAAAATTGTAACTTTCTTAGCACGTTCAAAACACAGACACGACTCTTACGATTTTGTTATTACGTACAACGTATAGATACAGCTATATCTATATGTTCAAGTATTTGTTTTTTCCATTACAAAAGCGAGGACCGCCCTGTCGCAACACATAGCAATAATATTTCAATATCTCAGTGGGTGCTTGTCTCGGAACGGTTCAAAGTGAATTCTCTAAACTCTCATTGGTCCGTTCGAATCGCGTTCGATTGCCGACCGTTATCCCAGACAGAGATAGACACATACATGTCCTATTGTAATTGTATAAGTCGGAAAGAGAAAGGTACATGTGAATCAGTCCGTTAATATTGCATGAGGGCGAAAGATCCGTATCAATAATATGTGAACGAATGAAATAATAGATTATTCGTTTGTTCGAATCGAACGTAAACAAAATGTAAGCATCCATTACTGATGCACCCAGTGAGAGTGGGATAAGTGATTTGGTGTGTTGCTTAGGTGTGAAAGAGACGGTTATATTTTTATGCGTTCACCCAATACCCGACGGACGGCAACAATATGAGTTCTATGTGTTTTTGTAGCAGTCGTCCGCCGGTTTCCACATTAAACGATCATTTTAAGGGCGAACCAATCACACTGCAAATTTATACAAATTGATACTAAACGGGTTATATTAATTTTATAACAAAAATTAAGTGTGCAAATAAGTTGAACGGAGTTATAATTAAAACTAATTGGGTTTAATATGGCTCTAATTATTTTGTATTAACGCGGCATTTTAACACAAATATTCGTCCTTTTTGATTTTACTGTGATTTTTTTAAGTTCTGGACTTTTTGGTCCTTCGAGACGGATGGATTTGTTCGAGATTGAATCGGGATTCGCTGTTTATGTGTTGTGCTCGGTATTACTGATGAAGTGTTGATGGTTTTGTGTGGTGGTGATAGAAGATGGCGGAATAGGGGGCGGCCAGGGTTGGCCTTTCGAGGCCATGCTGAATAACCTCACGGCCACAGCTTTAGGAGGTAAGGTTATTGATCTTTGAAACTAAACTAGAATCCGCGCCACGATACAAGTCCCACAGACGCGGCGCTACAATCACTGTATTTAATCCTGTCAGAGTAAATATTTGCTAATCCGTAAATCGATGAATAATAAATAGAAAATATTCCATAATTAAAGCTATAAATTTATTTCCTGGCACAAAATTTAATCAAATAGTGGAGTTGCCATTTTTAATTCCTTTATTTTCCGTGGGACTTCTTTTGCGACGCGGCCTTTTTTTTAATATTATGGCTTGGTTTCTAAACTTTTCGATCGACTTCAAAAAAGGAAGCGTTTCCCAATTCGTCTTGTATTTTTTTTATTCTATGTTTGTTCAGCAATACCTTTGTTGTTTCTGAACTGGTTTTGATGATTCTTTTGCATTGGACTCAGAAAAGCTTCGAAATAGTCCCATGTAAATTTTATTGTTATCTGATTTAGGGTTCTGAAGATATAACTGAATAATCTTTGAAATCAGACAGAAATGTGTTTTTTCGGTTTTACAACCATAATTAGCGTTTTGTTTCTGAACCGATTTTGGTTATTCTTTTTGCGTTCTATTTTCAACTATAGCTTTAAAATAGTTTCATATAAATACCTATCATGTGTATTGAACTTTAAGTTTCGAAGATATAGTTGAAATTCCTTATAATCAAGTAGAAAACCTTGTAGTGACTGACGTCTGTAACAACTTTTTCTTAAAAAAATTGTGTGTGCAGTTCACATGCAGTAGAAGTGAAACCTCAGAGAATAAAATCAGTGCAGGAACGGAGAAAGAATACAATTTCCTGCGGGCGAGCAGCCTGTCGTAAGAGGCGACTTAACAACCCACAGCCAGCTGGTAGGGCATTTGCCCGACTGGATGGCTACCACCCCTGGTCTAAATTATGTCGCCATAACAACCTTGAGTTGTGTTCCGGCATTAGTGACCAGGTTCCAGTCTCTATTAAGAGAGCAGCAGCGCATTTATAGCAACTTTGGTGGTGGTCCATAGGCGATGGTAACCGCTTTCCATCAAGTGGGCCATCTGCCTGTCTGCTGATCTCCAGCAATATAAAAAAATACTCACAGATAATTCTTCTCCAACTTTTATTAATATAAATATAATTCCTTTAGCCTACTATTAGTACTTATAATTCAAAATAAATTTCTTAAACATCACTTTCAATTTTTACTATTTTAGTCTAAAAAAATATTATTATCAGTTTTATTTCAGCCCAAATTAGACCTATGCTTAATCATCGGTCTTATTGACTCTCTAATCTGTGTTGCACAATGTAAAACTCGTATCTCATTCTCTCGCACGCTTAGCCCTGTATGTATAACTTGAAATTTTACGGGCAGGTTTTCAAATTGGACAAGACATTAACAATCTGTCCGTAAAACTTCAAGTTAAATCTTTGTGGCGATTCGTTTTTCCACTTATCCGTTAAAGTTTCACGTCTACTATGATTCCCAGCACACATTTCGATTTTTCGCCGGTTTCCTGCCAATTATGATTTGGTTAGCTTAGGTACATTTTAATGAATGCATTATTTAAATATATTTTACTTCATCAAACAAAATTATTTAAACATATTTTATTTTATCAAACCAAAAAAACTGAATTCGATCCGGAACCAAAAAACGCTTCCATAGTCTACTCTAAAATTATGCCGTCTCTCACCACGTCTAGTCTAAGTTTATGCTGTTCCTCTAAAAAATTCTAAGACCCCGTCTATATAGAAGTTTCACTTCAAAAATAAAAAAGGTAATACAAAGAAAGAGAAAACAAGAAATGAACCTTCTAATACCTATACGCTTAATGAGTCACTTTTAATCTCGCCCACTTTGATCGAGTAGGTACCTAGCAAGATATCTAGTAATAGATTAGTGACAAAAGTGTCCGAATGGGCCCAATACCGAATATGAGTGGCATCTCTAGATAATTCGCCTAACGAGCGATAAAAATTTGGCATTAGCTCCATACAAGTAATGTCAAATTTATGTCTTTATGATAGAACGAGAGAATGGATCTGTAGTGGAACATTTACAAGCCAATAGATGGCGCTGTGCAATGATTGAGGTCGCAAACGATTCCCGACACGTACAAAGAATATATACGAATTTCTAACAGTTTCCTGCGAGGAACAACAATGGCCTCTCAGGAAGATCTTTGAGACGGAGGGTCATTCCATCTCGCTCCTCTCACCATTAGGGTCATCCCTAAAGATCTTTATTTGTAGAGATACAGGTAACAACATGGTTGTATTAGCTGGTATACAATTATACATAAAGAAATTGTTCATTTCTCATATTCTGGAAGTACGCTTGGAGTTGCCTGATCATAGGGGATGAAAACAATACTTTCGTCCCTGGAAAACGATTGTCCCTGCTGTCAAAAATTTTATAAACTATGTGAACCATAGATAATACAAGCGACTCATGTCCCAACTCGTTTTCTATAACCACTGTTAAATCGCGGCCTAAACTGTTAAAAAACTGGTAAAAAATTTCAACAATGTTGTAACATCATTTTATACTTATAAATTACTTTTCACTAAATTATTATTTAATTTACATAAATTTGAGCTAAATATTTACTATCATCAAAGACAAAAAAATACTGGCTGGTAGAATGCCACAGGAAAAGAAATTTACTTGACATTTCATATGTGACGTATTAAGGGAGTTTTTGGCGGGAACTGAAAGGAGACTTTGTGCTGTGCAGTTTTATTTTCTAAAAATGTGTAAAATTACTCTAAAATGAACAATAGTTTTGTAGGATATTGATAGTTTTTGAGTAGTAATTATGTGTTTTGTGAGAAATGTGAACTGTATAGTCAAGAACTCCGTTGAATGGCGTCGGTTGTAGCCTACAATACAACTGCGCTACTATACGAAGTCTTATACATCAGAATTGGCTGTATGGACTAAGATTCCTTTGTCTGCCTTTGTGGCGAATTCTATTACTACTACTACTACTGACGTATTAAATGAGTTAATCAGATTGAGATATGGATTTAACGCCTGGTTTCATTAGAGAAGTAATTGTTGGTTTAACTAATCACTATTTACTTTCCTCATATTCGAAATGAAAAATAGAGTATTAACCTCGGGTGAAATGCCTATTTAGGCATTCGAAATAGTAACCATCTCGTCCCTAAATAGGTCACTTTCACTTCTCATTTAACAATCTGCTATAGTTAAGGTGGTGAAGTCCGTCAATGGGGTAAGTTCACACACCGCTCGTTTTTAACTTTTTTTACAAGCTTTTATTTAACTTGCAATGGATATACCTATGTATGTATGTATGTAAGTTCGGGTGGAATCTTGCAAGTTAAATTTGACCAACTTCCCGGTTTCCGATTGAGCTGAAACTTTGCACGAATATGTATATCGCGTGACAATGCAATAATATGGTACCATGGAGCTGATCTGATGATGGAGTCGGAAGGTGGCCATGAGAACTCCTGTACTAAACAAGATAGACCCGTCGTGTTTGGGCTCGTTTTACTTGTCTTAGCTAGCACTCTGCGGCCAAATGATATCCAGGATCTCAAAAGCTTCTATTTAAAAACCTTTTTAAAAAGGCTTTTAAACGGATTTCAACGCCAACTACAATCTGAATACACAATTCAATGGCGTCTTAGCTTCACTGACTGATTTGTTGTCGTTGTAACTATTTAAACACGGAAATAACGAGAGATGTATGGAGTTCCCCCACTGACGGAATTCGCCATCTTGACTATATATACTTTATACTCATTATTTCTAAAATTATCCTTTAGTAGTTTAAATATTTAGTAAGGCAAACGAAGATGGTCGGTAGGATATAGAAACCCGCCGTTAAATAAGTTCAGTAGTTTTCACAATTGTCATGATGCTTGAATTTTCGCTGGCACATGCCAGTAAGTAACTAATAACAACGCATATAACTAATAATAAAACTACGTTTTAACGGTTTTAAGCGCGGTAATTTATTTGGTTTTTATTATTCCGACGTTTCGGCCACTTTTCAGTGGCCGCGATCACGGAAGACCAAGATGTCAAGTGTCAATGAGTATTGAGATCCGATCATCAAAACTATGAAGACCCAAACTCAGCAGAAACCAACTGCCAGACCTTAAGACACTGTGAGCTCTTTCTGCGTGCAAACGGAACACAAATCAACTTGACTGATAATTTCTTTTTTTTTCCTTCCACCCACTTTAACATTATATAAAATTACTAGCTGTCGCGGAGACGTTGTTCTGCCCTGAAAAAATAAAATTTAGAACCCGATTGCAGCGCCACCTACCGGGTCCAAATGTAAGCTATCCTATCTTTCAAGTCGGATCAAACTGCACACGGTGTGCAAATTTGATTAAAATCGGTCAAGTAGTTTAAGAACAGACGAGCTTGCATGACAAGAGTTATGAATGTCAAAGAGGCAAGTGAGGAGTGTAAGAATAAGCCTAAATGGCACTCTGTTGTTCGTGCCTACCCCGCAAGGGAACTGGCGTGAAGTTATGTATGTATGTATATAAGTAGTTTAGGAGTCCATCGCGGACAAACAACGTGACACGTAATTTATATATATTAAGATTATAGCTAGGCATGTTTGCTGGAAAGTTTCTCGCGCCGCTTTTTCTCTTCAAACCACAACATGTTGCGAAGCGGTGGTAAATTAGATTAGGCTCCCATAGAGTAAATAATAACCATAAACAAAATTAAAAGTAAATAATTAAAATGAACAAGTTGGCGGTAGGCTAAATAAAACTTTAACAATACTCATTGACAATTGACAACTTTGGCTTCCGCGATCACGGCCACTAAAAAGTGGCCGATACGTCGAAATAATAAAAATCAAATAACTTAACGCCCTTAAAACCGTTAAAACGTAGTTTTATTATGTATTCAAGTCGCGAAAACTTAAGAAAATATAACGCATATAACCTTAGAAAAATATCTTCAAAATACTACTATGGGCTGTAGATCCACCCCTTAACGGTTACGTATGACTTTGGCGTTTTGTTTTACGGTATTCAATTCCGCTAAAGCCAGTTTATGTCCCCCGTAATCCGGTAAGATCCGACGGGGTGCGAAATTGCTCACATTTCCGCCGCATTGCCTTTAATACTGTGGAGGTACAAATTGCAGCATAAAGCGAAAATATCATCGGTGTAACTTCAAAATTAACTGTGTGACATTTTAGTCAAAAATAAGTTGAAGATGTTTGAAAAGCGCAATTGAATATACATGTAAACTAGTTGACTAACTTAATACAGCTAAATAGATATCTACTAAAATAAATAAAAGTTACATAGATACATAACTTCACGCCAGTTCCCTTGCGGGGTAGGCACGAGCTCCTGACATCACCTTCTGCTAGTACACGATCAATTTGATCATGGAAGGTGTGTCGTGGCCTTCCACGACTTCTGCATCCATCCACTTTTGCATTGTATATCTGTTTAGTCATTTTTTCATCATGCATTCTTTCCACATGCCCGAACGACCGGAGCATTCCTTTTCTTACCTTCACCCCGACACTCTCTTTCAGACCAACTCTCTTTCTTACTTCGGTATTACGAACGCGGTCCGCGAGCATCACTCCGCAGATTTTGCGCAGTGCTCGCATCTCGACCGCGTTTACTCTACTTAAATAAAAGTTAATATTTAAATACTACTTAAAAATAAAGTAAGTTATCTATACCTACATCGTCAGACATTCGCCATCCACTGCTGGACGTAAGCCTCCCCAAGGCGGCGCCACTCATCCCTGTCCTCCTATTTCCTCATCCAGCGCCTATCGGGGACCTTGCACAGGTCGTTGGTCCATCGGGCTGGAGGGCGGCCGACACTACATTTAGCGAGACGCGGCCTCCACTCCAGGACTCGTCTGCTCCATCGGCCATCGGTCCTGCGACAGACGTGACCGGCCCACTGCCACTTCAACTTGCTAATTTTGCGAGCTATATCAGTTATCTTGGTTCTCTTAAGGATATCCTCATTTCTTATTTTATCCATAAGAGAAACACCCAACATAGCTCGCTCTATAGCCCGTTGAGCGACTTGGAACTTGTGGACCAATCCTGCCGTCAGTGTCCATGTTTCGGCCCCGTAAGTCAGGACGGGTCTATACCTACAGATAAATAAAATTGAAATGTCTGTTTAATATACGGTAATTACATAAAAAGATCAACTTTCAAAGTTTTTGTCTGTCTGTCTGCATGTTCCAGCTATTCTCTGAAACGGCTATACCGATTTTGACGGGACTTTCACTGGCAGATAGCTGATGTTATAAGGAGTAATTTAGGCTATTTCTTTTATCTTTTTAACAGTTCCGTGAAAAAAAATCACGCGGGTGAAATCGCGGGCACAGCGGTTATAAATAAATTGAAAGAAAGAAAGAAACAATCTAACGAAAGATCTAATGATTAATTGTGGTGTCCTAAAAAGGCTTTTGCTCAGCATATTGCTGGTTTCACAACCAGCGCTGATCTACCGCAAGTACCTCTAAGTGATGCCACGGCCTTTTTTGCAACAATATAAATTTCAACAATAATCTAAAATATTATAAGCTAACACAGTAAAACAAAACTTATCTTAGTTAAGTTGCATTCCATCTATAATCCCTCAAGGCTTTAAATAGAATACTGCGCCTAGCTCCCCGTCTTCTATGGGTAAGGTGCTCAGAAGGCTGGCTACATTTCCTCGCTGAATCGTCATACTGATCTGTTATCCGAGGTAGATAGGTATTAGCCCTTTGGTCACCTGACGAATTGATGAGTCGTTTTGGTAGCTCTTTATAGCGGCTTATAGCCTCAGGACACCATAATCCCAAACGTAAATAAATAACTCACTGAGGGTTATATATATTTTTTTTTTATTGCATGAGTTCAACAGACTGGGGCAGTGATAGTGGGCCGTCTCCCACTTGATGAAAAGCGGTTACCATCGCCTATGGACATTTTCAACATCAAAGGTGCTACAAATTATGTGCTGCTGCACTCTTAAGAGAGACTGGAACCTGGCCACTAATGCCACACACACCTCAAGGTGTTCATGGTGGTATACTGTAGACTACGGGTGGTAGCCATCCAGGCGGGCAAATACCTACCACCTGGCTGTGCGTTGTTTGGTCGCCTCTTACGACAGGCCGTTTGGTCGCAGGAATTTGTATTCTTTCTCCGTTCCTGCACAAAGTATTATTAAAAATTAATATACATAAGCTAAATAACAAATCGCTGCCAGAGGGAAGTCTGCCCAGAAGAATCTTTGTATTGTTGCTGATAGCAAATCCGGATTCGTTGCGCGAAATACGAGCCCGTCTTCTACAAATTTGTTAATGCATGGCCCCACGGACCTAATGTTTCAACTTCAAACGGACAAACATATAAAACCCTTTACTAAGGGTTAGGTAGTTCCTCCATATTTGCGCCGTTTGAGAACTTGAGGTGTTGAAGCACCGTAAACAATAAATAAAGAAATTAAAGAAATGACTTTTCATTAACTTCCTACGCATTGATAGAACAGTACCTAAAGTACCTGCAGGATGCAGGATGCCAACTATCAGCAGAGCAGTAAGGGGCAGTACCTTAACCGTTGCAGCTATACGAAAAGGATCATAGGAGACTATCCATGATTGACATTTTAAGGCCTATTCACAGATTTTCAAAAAATGTACAGTTAGCAAGAAAATGGTCGTTTCAGATAAAAAATATCCCAATCGATCCTATTTTTGATACTGATCAAAAATGTCCATGGGACCAACCCAGGTTGGAGTACTAAAAACTCAGAAATTGCAAAACATTTCCCGTACATTTTGTTTGAACATTTTACGCAAATAAAAATACACAAATCGATCCTATTTCTAATACTGATCAAAAACTTCTATGGGACCAACTGTCGTTGGAGTACTAAAAGTGTCAGAAATCACAAAACAAAAATCCCACACATCTTTAAAGAAATCCAAGTTACGTCTTTTATTTAACAAATCTTTTTATTGACTAAATAAAAACATAACTTTGAAAAAAAATCACACAGAGCTTTTTTGACACAAAAAACTATCAAAATTGGATTTTGTTTGGAAATAAAATAATAACGAGTTTCAAATTTGATTTTTTTTAAATGTTATATTTTTAGTCAATCAAAAAAAAAATGATAAATAAAAAAGGTAGGTTGAACTGCTTAAAAGACGTTGAACGGGAAAAGATTTGTACGATTTCTGACACTTTTAGTACTCCGACGACGGTTGGTCCAATAGAAGTTTTTAATCAGTATTAAAAACAGGTTCGATTGACACCAAAACAATTTTTGTGCAAAATGGCCATTTTCTTACTAACTGTACTTTTTTTTGAAAATCTGTGAATGGGGATTAAAATTTTACGAAAAATTATGGATAGTCTCTAAGAAAATTTTCTTGTAACTGCAACGGTTAAGGAAGGTACTTTCCCTTACTGTACCGCTGAATGCTTCCAACCTGTATAAGTCTGTAATAAAAAAACTTTACTTTTTTGTGTTGTATGTCTGCTTGTAGGCAAACTAGCAAATGGTCCCCTTAGTAGCTGGTTACCGTCGCCCATGGACATGGATATCTGCAACACTATGGGAGTCGACGCATTGCTTATCTCCTTGAGACTTTACTTTTACTCTGGGCAACCACGGGAAGAAGGTCATTTCAGAGCTTGCACATGTATAGCATTAAGGAGCGTGCACCAGTGAAGTGGATGACTGTCAAGTATATAGGAAGTGTAGATCAACTCCTAATCACCGGCGAGTGGTGCGATGATTAAATGGCGACGTAGGCCACCAAATCACCAAAAAAGAGATGGATCGATTGTATGAAGGATGACATGTTGATCTGTGGTGTGACAGACGTATGCCAGAATAGAGTAGTTATGGAAGAGTATGAAAGACATATTGTGCCGACCACCAATAATTGTGATAAGGTGAAAGAAAAGACAGATAGAAGTTTAAAATAATGTGCTTATGACCAGTGATGCGCTAGGAAGATTCACTCAAAGTTTGTTCAGTACATTTCCTGGCTTAAATCGGTAACTTCTTGCAAGTATCAATTTGAGATCAGAATAGAAAATCAAGAACTGTCGTTAAGATCGTAAAAGTCTAGTTACCGAAACACCTTTTGAGCAAACTTTGACTATTTCAGATCCTGAAGATTTTCGTTTGAGAATGTTTCGTTTCTTTCAATTATAGGGCTGAAATTCTGATCTTATGATGTCTTTTATTTGAGTTCTTACATGTACAGGCTAAGTGCGTGAAAGACCGTGCGTAAGGAAGGATTCCGTAGAGGTGATAAATGTTGACCGTTTTCGTTATTTGGCTACGGAACCAAAATAGGCATTTAACTGAAAATATTCCATATTTCAAAAATAAGTAGGTAGTTATTGTACAAAATATTTTTTGTTAAAAAAAATTTTTAAGCTCAACTACTTACCACCTTCTTGTTAAATTTTAGACAAATAGGTTCCATGAAAAACAACTGACATAAAGAGACAGACGGACAGTCGAACATGGCGATTATATATTATAAGGATTCAATTCTTACCAAAACGGCTGGAGTACCCAAAAAAGTCACAAAGAAACATCATTGAATGAACGAATAAAATCACTTTATTGTTCACCAGAAATTAAAACTAGGTACTATAAAAGTTGAACTAAGGGCGGCCTTATCGCTTAAAGCGTTTTCTTCCAGGCAACCCTTTTTTTTCTTTGTTGACGCAGGGCTGTTGTCTTTTCTTGCGACACACCAAGAGTTTACACCGAGTGATGTGTGGGACTCTTGAACGGCCGTATGGCCAACGCGACCTCCGAGTGGAGGCCAACTGGGACATTGGCCGTCAAACTACCCACTAAACCTAAACCTACGCCTCTAGCTTACACGCTTTTACGGGACGCCACAGGAACTAGACCAATAGGTACTGCAACACTTGTCGACGAACTCAGAGTGTCCTGCGGGGGAGGACACCTTATTCAACAATAAGGAGGGAAGTCAGCGAGATCCTCCAGTTCCGCGTGGCCCCATTTGTTTCAGGCAACACCTAGACTAAGTAAAATATTAATACATGACAATAACAGTGTAGACAGTGAATAATATGAAATATTCGAAATATAAATAAGTATGACTTTATACTCTCTTTAATCTCCTTATTTAATTCCAATAATCCACGTAATCTCATCCCTTCAATCCTATCGCGCCTATCGCATCCTAAAGTTTGACAACATGTTGACTTTACGTCTGGCGATGTAAATGTCTATAGACAATGGTACCTAACAAGTTTCCATTAGGTGGGCTGTCAACCTGCTTGCCAGCTTTGTAATAAGAAAAGTAAGAAAAAGATGTTTCATCAGTTTCTGTGTTGCTTTGACCCTTAGCAGTATCGTAATATGATTCTGCAAAAGCAGTCACTGTAACATTGCTGTTTTTTTGTTTGCAGGTCATAAAGATTCGTGCTCAGAGGAGAGCAAACCGCACGACATCAAGCCAAGCCTCGAGCGGCCGCACCATGCCCTCGGCGCGAGGCTCCACATCGCGCACAACATTAGGGCTGAACATTTGCAAGGTATTGTTGTATTATTATTAACAATAATAACGACTAAGCCAGGAGCTAAGACTCAAGCTCCAAGGGTGGAAGTAATAAATTGCCTAATGTTGGAAGTAGTTTCAGAGTACTTGCAACCCACCTCTCCACACCCTTTAGCTGATTTTGTACGGTATTTTTTGGGTCCATGTAAGGAGTGGCGAGTCATCGTTACCTCATTTTATCGATATTCCCTGAAAATTGCGACGGGAAAACGCCACAGTTCCAGATCCCTAGTATCATCAACAGTTCATTTCAATAACCTTCTTTTCTCATTTCCTACAATAGTCCTACACTGATCGGGGCTTGTTCTTGGGTACATTCTTATGCTTCTACATGTTGGCCTTCCCATGGCCAGACGCAAGCTTTACAAAAGTCCGGGCTATTCTTATGGCCCGTGGCCTTCCTGGACATACATATATGTTAATAATTCGCATTGGAGGTACTTTATTACCAATACAAGCCCAAAACAGATGACAATATCTGCTTTACTGTTACCAATGAGTTTATCCCAGACAGGATTATTTTCACCAATAAGCCTGATATTATGATAGTTGTTCGGTCTGCGAGGCGTGCTATAATTGTAGATGTCGTGATTCCCCATGATGGTAACCTCGTGAATGCCGAGAAAAATAAATCAAATAAAATATATTGATTATGCTCACGTCACGAGGTTACCGTCATGTACAACTTGAACTCTACAATCATAGTACTGATAGTGGTGTTTGTGAATGGAGTAATAGCGAAGAGCCTCGACCGTTATCTAGAAAGGCTATAAGGCTGAGAATATAAATGT
The DNA here is from genome assembly GCA_019925095.2 of Dendrolimus kikuchii. Classification (NCBI taxonomy): domain Eukaryota; kingdom Metazoa; phylum Arthropoda; class Insecta; order Lepidoptera; family Lasiocampidae; genus Dendrolimus; species Dendrolimus kikuchii. The sequence continues at coordinate 13,016,612 of CM034409.1, read as the reverse complement.
AGATGGATGGATTGTGTAAAGGATGACATGATGATTTATCGTATTCCAGAATAGAGGAGTATAGATGGACAAGACAATTATGTATATTGTCCCGATCCCATGAGATCTGAGAGAGGGAAATGATGAAAGAAAAGAGAGAGAAAAACTCTCTTACGAAAAATGTAATATTGTTGTTACTTAGACAATGGATGGATTAACCAAATTGAATCAATTTAATCGAAATGCACAGGATTGAAAAGACACGATGGTATTTGATGATATTGAATGATTGAAATTTGTGTTTCTATTCTATTTTTAGTCATTTGGCTTCAACGCTACTGGCGCTGATTCGGCCAATATCACAGTAACAGAGAGTTTTTGGTGTTATATTGGGATCGCTTCGATTGATTCATCCAAATAGAAAGATAATAAATAACCCGTATATTATGGGCTTAATGAAAGTTCAATCTCTATTAGAACGAAGTTCCTTATCGCACGTTACTCGGCGGAGGGTGGTTAAACACAAAAAAAGTGTAACAGAAACGGCAAATGCTGACCAATGTTTATACAATTTCGAACTTCAATGTAATGAAATAAGATCTATAATAATGTCCTTTAGTGTAATAATATAGGCTATTTAAAGACATAATTAAATGAACTGTTTAATTTCGGCTTATGCTCTGTTTCTACGAAGTGTAAAATATCTCATTTACTACATACGTAACTTTGGAATCTTTAATTTCCATTCTGAATCACTGCACAAACAATGTGGTCATTCTTAGTTATATGTAGGTATTTGTCGGACAAAGCTTTATTGATTGATCAAACATTGTGAATGCGTTACAGTAGTATTGTTCTCAATGTTACCTTCATCATGGAAGTAATATAATATTAACATCAAGAAAAAACTACGTTTTAACGGTTTTTAGCGCGATATTTGATTTGATTTTTATTCCGACGTTTCGGCCACTTTTCAGTAGCCGCGATAACGGAAGACAAATATGTCAATCTCTTTCCATTATTATGAGTACTAGCCGTGAAAACTTAAGAAAATACTATGAAAGAAGAATTCTAAAGAATGTCAATTACCCAATACAAAACGTACCTCGTAACATCATAGTAGACTTTACCAATCCATTCTAGTGCTTATAGAAAATTCAAATTAAAACTATCAGTCAAAGTTTTGTTACTTACAACAAATCAAAAGCAACTTAATACTAGATTTTTTGGGTCGTGGCCTAGCAGAGTAAAACAAGTTTTATTATGCACAGTGGATATTTCCGATGAGGCAAGTGAATTATAATTAAGACATTTGTGAATTGCAAGAACTAGAAGGAAATAAAATTTTGTTTTTTTTTGTTTTTATTATACGCCTCTCCTCCATCATGTGGTAAGATGGAGGGTTTTCTTTTCTTTTCAATCTTTTATTAGCCTTTAATAATTTTTATTTATTTATATCCATTTTATTTCGTACCCATGTACGAGCCTCGTACATATATAATATGCTGATGTTTAGGTGCTACGTTATTTAACACAATTTACGAGGTCCTACGAGGTCCGTAGGTAGCTACTATGTGAACCGGTGTTGACAGGGAGCCGGTCAAATTCCTTGCCATCAGATATGTTGAAGCCTAAAATATTTGATTGGCGATAATACTCTTTTTGATGCTCGGCTTCAAAGTCTTGAGCAACGCCGCAAGGTTGCTGGTCTGTCTGTTTTCTATCAGATAAACTTGAGAGAGTTTGCTTTGGAACTTCACGACTTGCTTCCCCAATCTCCTTTCTATCATCGGCCAACTACAACTAAACGTTTTGCCTCCATCTTAGTTTTGCGCACCGCTGTCGATTTGTTTTTTTATTGCTGGAATACAGCAGACAGGCTGACGGCCCAATTGTGATGAAAAGTGGTTACCGTCGCCTATGGACATTTGCAACACTAAAGGTGATACCAATGTGCTGCCGGTCTCGTAGATGGGGCTGGAACCTGGCCACTAATGCCGGAACATAACTCAAGGTTTTATGGCGGCATACTTTAGATCAGGGTTGATAGCCATCCAGTCGGGCAAACGCCCTACCACTGGCAAATGAGTGGAACCATTTGTCGGAGTCTGTGCTCCCCGATTCGTATAAATTAGATGTCTTCAGTCACGAGTGAATTTACTAGGTAAGCGTGCTCCATCCTGGATCGAATTTTCACTTAACATCCTGGATCGAATTTTCACTTAACATCAGACTGATGACATAGATGTCAAACGCGAACCTATACCAAGATAATCTATATATAATACTAGCTATCCCGGCAGACGTTGTTCTGCCCTGAAGAAATAAAATTTAGAACCCAATTCCAGCGCCACCTACCGGATCCAAATGAAAGCTATCCTATCTTTCAAGTCGGATCAAACTGCACACGGTGTGAAAATTTGATTAAAATCGGTCAAGTAGTTAAGAGTAATTTATATATATATTATATATAAAAATTCCCTGTTACAGTGTTTGACCGTGATGAACTCTGAAATTACTCAACCGATTTTGATGTTTTTTTTTCAATTTTGCTGGATGTTCCAACTTAGGACATAGGATAGGTTTCATTTTTATTTATAATATTTCTATTTAAACCGAGAGGTCGGTAAGTATGAATTCAGCTGTCAACTAAGTCAAATAAGCATCAAATCGATGGCGGCATACTATAAGTCTCATCCTTTCTAGGATCCCACCATTTATTTCATGTTACACGTCTTTTTGCAATTTAATAACTGCTTTTTTATATATATAATTCTTCTATATATTCTCCTAATCAATTGGGCCGATTTTGATGAAATTTCTTGCGTGTATTCAATTGGATTCGAGAATATTTTAAATCTACAGTTGGACTCAGTAGGTGGTGCTGGAATCAGGACCTAGATTTTTATTTTTCAGAGCAGGACAACGTCTGACGGGGCCGATAGTAAAATATGTTTCAAATAAACGCTTCCTTATGGTTTCGTTGCCAAATAACAAAAACTGTCGACCTTTGTCTCTCTGATTCTCAAGAGCGTGCAGGTACTTAGTCACTTACCAATTTATTTTGATAGCGTAACCAGTTACCAAAAACGTTGAAATTTGTTTACTTGTGATACCTAAATTAACAAACTGAGACCTTAAAGCGGTCGCATTTGCAGAATCGTTTCGAAATTGACACGTGTCTAGATATACTGGTACTTGTAAGACATAACATAAACTCCCACTTTATAAATATCTTAAAGATTAGCTGACTATGGTGAAATAAAGTGATTAAACACACTGAAAACCAGTGATGTCAAAAACAAATTAATAGTAATTCCAAAATTGTCAATATAGTATATAGCCTAATAACTTAAGTGTTTTCTTAACTATAATAATCATTTACAAAGTAAACTTCTTCTGTAACCAATAATGTAGTCGAAACATAAGTAGATTTAAATTAGCTATCTTAATGTCAATAGGTAAGCTATTGAATACTATAACACCTTTATAATTAAAGTTCTTTTGTAATGATAGATTGCATGATGGGTAGAGAAATCTTTTCTTAACGGAGTTACTGGGTAATGTTTGACTACACAGTGACCGTTGGTTCCAAGACCTGTTGTGTGCGTGGATCCGAAGTTAAAGAAAAACCCCCGGATATTCCGTACACACGTAACCGCTGACGCTAATAATATAATTTTGTTGCCTTCAATTGTTGTGTAAATGTTTGTTAGATAACAATAATAAATAGTATAGACTCATCCAAAACTCATGTCCAAGCACAAGGTCGGCCTTTGGCTGCGCAAGTATATAAATTCAGTCATTCTTAGGGTGACCGATATTTTAATATAAGTTCACCAACTCATTGCACTTGCCAAAAATCCATTATTTTTACGTCTGTTTATTTAACACCGCAAACGAAATCCGACGAAACAATGGCGGCATCTTCGTGAAGTAAATCATAATTGGGGAGAACAGAGATAGATATACATACATACCAGTATACTAAAGAAGGAAATATGCATGCACCAAGAATATGTACTGAAAAATGATCAAGAGATAAGGTTACCATGGCTCAAAACCATTGTTCAGCATTAAATAAAAAACACCTGTTACTGTTGTGGAACCACTTATTGTGCGTGCGCTTGCCTGTTTCCTTTCATCTGTCTGGTATATTTTAGTAACTTAGTTCTCTTTACAGGTGGTATCCACCAGCAGCACAGTGGAGGTCACATGGCGACAGTGCCGGTCAGCATGTCGTCCTCAGCCTCCGACAGCGACAAGCCAGCTAAACAGAAGAGGCATCGGACGAGGTGATATATTACATCTTCTATTTAGTTTTCTTAATTGCCTAAAGTGGGCAAATAGAGAGAGGGCCCTCATGATGCAAAGGAGTTATGGTCACCTATGGATGTTTGCAGAGGGAATAAAACACGAGGGCTGAATACAATTGTAAAGTTCTTGTTCTTCACATAGGTTTTACTGGTGGTTGAATGTGTAATCGTGTATATGCATATTACGATAGTGTACACGTCTGATGGAATGATCAGTTGTAAGCGTGTCGTTCAATCATACCCGCTATTGGTCTCACGCATATTTTGACACGTAATTACCACAAGTAAAGCCTCGTGAATTTCAAGAACTATAGCAAGAAGAAGCAGTTGGTTGAGCGGGGTAAGTGTTAGTCGGCCGAAATCGTTGGAACGCAGAGGTTCCGGGTTCAATTTCTAGCATGGTAAATTTTGGAAACGAACTTTCTGTTATTTACTCTGGTCTGGGATCGGCCCCAGAATGGGCCGTTGTATATCACCCATAACACAAGCGAACTTGCTTTGCTTGAGGATATACAATGTGTGGGCTTGTCCGCCGCTTATTAAATATTATTATTAATTTCGAAAATAATATTAATATGTAACTTGGTTTCTCTTGATTGAATGCAGGTTTACGCCAGCCCAATTGAACGAGCTAGAGAGGTGTTTCTCCAAAACCCATTATCCAGATATCTTCATGCGTGAAGAGATCGCCATGAGGATCGGACTTACGGAGAGCAGAGTGCAGGTCAGTTGTAGCTTTTAGCGTTGTAGTGTTGGTAGTCTCTTAAAATATGTCGTACCTTTAAAATTTTGTGAATGAATAATGAATACCGGGTTTCGATAGTATACATTCTTTTACCTTAGTTACCATTGGTATAAAATTGTTATTACTTATTTATGTCAGATTTGAATCAGTAGTAAGGCGACAGTAAGATTTGTATATTTTACTAACCGTTTATTTGTGATACTATAGGCATGCTAATGATTAAAATTTGACATCAACTTCATACAAGTACTGTTAAATTTCTACCGATGGTAAGATAAATGAATGAATAGTAAGATAGGAACCGACCATAAATGAATGACTGAATATTTGAATGTTATTTCATTTTATTCATGCAGATTTTTGTGATAGAATCAGTGAATAGGTCTTCATTTGCAGAGATACAGAAAACAACAATATTGCATTAGATGGTAGGTATATAAAGTAATTTATATTTATTACCATAGACCTGCCCTCTAGTTTTTTAAATATTTAGGTTATACATATATCATGCGTTTAATTCGCAACCCGTGCCCGTCCAATCAATAGATATAAATAAACAATTCCGTAACAAAAATCCTTAAGCGTAATATCTCAGTGGTATTCCGTCTGCTTTCCAGGTTTTTCTCCTCAACTTCTCATGGTATTCGGCATTTCTTGTTGTAATATCATTGGCACACATATCAGTCCCCACAGCGATAGTATAACATTCCGTAGGTCTATTTATTCTAGATAAGACGTACATGGGCATTCATTTCTTGCTTAGTTTGCTCATTTCTATAGAATGTGGCCGTCAATTTTTTTGCACGTTAGCTGCAGCATCTATCCAAGCTAAATATCTTACCTATTTTACAAATTCAAGATGTTAAACAAACAAAACCAACGTTATAAAACCGTTATTTTGCATCCGGTACAATATTTAAATTGTAAAAAATATTTTAATAAAAGAACAGGTCCGAAACCTTCACCTTGCGGTATACTCTTCGCGTATAAGGGCCAAAAGTTGCACTCTTTTGATACATTTCACGATATTTTATGGGTATAAGCGATTGTTTGTCGGCTGTTGACTGATAACCCATATGTACGTAAGAGATGAATGAAGTTTTACTAATTCAATTGAGAAAAAAGTATAATTATATAGTTTGTCGAAAGCATGACCGTGGCACTCGTTGAGTTACTAAAATTTTTTACTAAAATAATCCAAATATTGACTTCTAAATTGAAGATCTAGCTTAAGATTCACTATCATCATCAGAACATTAAATCTTGGTTGTGTTCCAAGCATTTGCTTCGACACCCCGGGATTTGTGTTTCTACTTTTTCTCCTCCACTTCGTGCGGTCTTCGGAATTCTTTGGTTTGAGACCGATTAATACAATTACGTTGTATGTACGTACGTCAGCTCAGCATTTCTTGGGCCTTCTTCTTTTACCGGGACCAGACGTAGGCGGCGTGGCTAGACATAAGTTCCATAGGTACATAATTCGTCGCTTTTCGTAAATCGAGGCCACGCCAGCGTAAGAGAAATTCTTGTCCTAAGGTTATATGAAAGAAATCGTATTTTTGCAAAAATATCTACATAAAAATCAGTAAGACCATCATTCCATGCATGCCACTTGTATGCAATTATATAACGCTATAGCGAAATAGTGAGAATATGATATATCTATTAGGATTGACCGCCATACGTGTGTATGAGCTTCGAAAACCTTTTATCAGGGTGAAACATAGTTACTTCGGGTACAATAAAAAAAATACCAAAGTTTTTTTCCATATGGTAACCTATAATTTTTTCCCAAACATTACCCACTTTAATAGCACTTTAAAAGACGTAAATATAGAAATAACTTTTCTGAGCATAAAAATCTCTTAACATCCATAACATTTTTCTTATGAATGGGTGGTCGATAAAGCTATTGCTGGTTTTATGATAGCAGTTTGCGTTTTATTGGGGTCTTAGCTACCGAATCGGTGTTAAGATGATGTCACTATTGTTGTGTTTATGTACGAGACTTGAATAGCTTTATTAAATAATTCGACACGTTTTACCTTTTATAACTAACCAGCGATCTCCGGAGACGTTATCCTGCTCTGAATAAAATCCTAGAACCCGATTCCAACGCCACCTTCCCGGTGAAAGAGTTTTTGAAATCGGTCCCGTAGTTTTTGAGTTTATTCGTTACAAACATACAAAAATACAAATCTTTTCTCTTTATAATATTAGTATAGATATTGAAAATGCCAAAATGTTGGTTACTTTTTTGTAACGAATTGGCTACAAAAGACATGTTCTTTCTGCTTTGTTCATATAATTTTTTATTGCTGGAAGTCAGCAGATAGGATAATGGCCCCCCTGATGAGAAGTATTTACCATATGGATATTTGCAATACTAGAGGCTTTATCAACGTTCTCTCCACACACGGGATTGGATCGAGGCTGGTCCATTGTACTCGTATATTACTAACCAGCGTAACTTGCTTAGTTTCGTGATATAAAATGTGTGTATTTGTCTGCCGATAATTTATTTCATAAGTGATCTGCAATTTCTTTAATATTTCTATCTCACCTTTTAGTCATTCTTCCTTGTCTTTTTTGCTATCTCCTGATATTCAATCTATTACCATCTTTTTTTTTTATGTGTTCGGCTTACTTTCATTTGTTTTGTTATTCTTAGTGCATTCTATCAAACAATACTGTGCCTAGTTTACCGTCTTCTATTAGTAAGGTGTCCAGAAAACTGGCGACGTTACCTCTTTGGATCTCTACACTACTGCATTGACCGAGATAGGCACCAGATCTCTGATCACCTGATGAGTCGATTAGGCGTTTTGAGAGGTTCATAGCAGGATCCAAGGGTCCAAGCATCTCCACAACAAACAGCACAAGCAACAACTTTCAATGAGAGTTGTATATTTAATGGTTTTCGTTTTGAATTCAACATTTCATAGTATTTGGCACCGTTTATCATCATTATTGATAGTGTATATTTCTTGACATTGATCTTATAATTTGTTCCCAATTTACACTTAAACACACGGGTGAATAGTTCAACCAACTTCACGATCATCAGCGTGTAGTCCCTTGTCACTTTGTAGAAGCACTTAGTTAAGTTTAACTGCCTTTACATTAGACATTAGGCTTAATTTGTGTCGTGCGCTTACTAATATTTGTATTTCGTTAACACCCGTGACATATGGATGGAAAGGATGACGAATCATTTGTTTGTTATCGATATTATTAATGACAGCCAGGTAAATTGGAACTATTCTAGATTTAGATGTTTAGTTTTGTTTAGATAAATAAATCTGTTTAAATCCTTTAAGTACATCAATCATATTAGTAATTACGATCGCATGAAGTATCAATAAACGTTACCATTTTAATTGGATGAGTAAATAATAGTTCGCTGTTATGTTTGGGAGTTGATAATTATGTGTCTGGTTCAACAAATAAATTAAAATAATGTACTTGAAGAAATAGCGACATAATTACATTGCTTACATAATTATTATGATTTAAACAATATAAAATGGCAAAGTTTGAAAATTAATGCGTCGCATTTTCATCAAACAAGGTTTGCACTCATCTTATTGCTGTAAGAAGTAAAAACTAAGGACTACTTTTAAAACTATAATTTTCCCTTACACATTCTTTTTATTATGACAATAATTAATTAACATTACATAACTCTAAAATAAAGAAACTGTTTATGTTGGAAATGCTCGCCGCACTTCTTCAAAGCCTATTCATCAAACGTTCGAACTGTGTGTCATTACTCATCAGTGAATATTGACGGCTTATCGACTACATGAATATTATAGTGTTAACACAAGTTATTTGTGATTATCAGCTTCTGTTTGGAACATTGGTAGTTCGCACTATCGTTTTTAAATTTCTGCTCTTTCATTCTATGATCATTATGACAAACAGTGTTGAAAAGTGAATGTTGCTAAGATGTAACCATCAATTCTGTTTTGTCTTACATTTGTAATTTACATTCTCTGGGATGAGAACAACGGCAAAAAACGGAACCACCATGTTTTCGTCATATCCGTTAATCCGTGTATCGATCTGTCTTTACATATAACTGAGTCTTGTGTCTTTATGGTTTTGTTCTACCTTTAACCTCAACTAAACAGTTTTTAGCACCAAAAGTTCACTAATTCTGGCGAAATATACCAGTTAATGGAGATTTAAATGACAATATTTTAAATCTTTAAGAATAAGCATTGGATGGTTAAGGCGTATTAGTTCCCAAGTTAAAACATTTTTACGAAAATAAAACCAACCACGCATTCAACAATCACAATTTTTAACTACAATCTACCAGGCTACCAAAAGAAATCAGTAGTCAGCATGTTTAATCTAAGGGCGAGCTGTGTGACCACAATTAATACGTAGAATCACAAATTTTCAATGGAATGTAGGCACCCAAGTTATCAAAAGAAACCAGTTAGTCATGCGTATTTATTTCAAACGGGTTGTTTTTTTTTGTTTATTGCTGAAGCACTGCAGACAGGTTGACGGTCCAGCTTTGATGGAAATTGGTTACCCTCGCCTATGGACATTAGTAATACCAGAGGTGTTGCCAACGTGCTGCCGGTCTTGAAGGAGGAACTGAAAAAGTTGTTATGGTGGCATACTTTAGACCAGAGGTGATAGCCACCCAGACGGACAAATATCCTACCTGACTCTTTCCGTTCCTGCACAGAAGGCGTATGTGGATCACAATTTATTAACCTAAATTCACGGTATCTACCAGGTTAGTACAAGAAAGCAAGTAGTCTCCGTGTTTTATTAATTCAGGCTTGTGGACCAGTTTACCTAAATTTTCAATTTTTGAAATAGGATGTATGTACCAGGCTATCAAAAGGAACCAGTAGTCACCGTGTTTTATTAATTAGGGTTTGTGGACCATAGTTTACCTAAATTTTCATTTTTTTGAAGTAGGATGTATGTACTAGGCTATCAAAAGAAACCAGTAGTCACCGTGTTTATTCCAAAGGTGAGCTGTGACCACACAGCGTACTCCGCGGCCGGGCTCGACCACTTCGCGCCACACTGCGAGATTCAACATGCCGCTTTTATTATTTGAATATTTATTGAACCCGACTCTTTTTCTGTATATACGCTACTTTTAACCGCTGAGGTGTAAAGGTTAGCCATGTTTGTTTTTGTGCACCTTATGTGGGTTTTTAGTTTTGTTAACAAAAAATAAATTGTGCCTTTATTTATATTGACGGTTGGCGTAAAATTAATTTTTAGTTGTTTTACTAGACGGTGACCTCAATAGATTTACCTATATTCTGTGACTGTGTCAAGAGTTACCAGCGTGAGATGTAAATCTTTATTTTGATATTTCACGGTTTTTATCATTCCGTTTTAGAGGCGTAGCGAGTTCTAACTGGGTCCTGAGTCATACTTAATTATTTATATTAAGTAAAATCTATCTGTAATCTGTAGGTATATGTGTATATGCTGTATCTGTTTATGTATATATATATATATACGTACATACTTAAGAGTTTATTTGTACTAATTGTTTTCTAAGCAATTGTTTAAGATTTAAGAGGCATTTTAAAATAAGACCTATGGAGATAATAGTGACGTGGTAGAACCATGTTGGAATCATGACCTTGATTACAGTTCTTAGAGCCGGCTTGATCGGTGTGATACCACACTCTCACAAGCTATCGTCGTGAAACGGTTCGCCTTGAGGTAAACGTTTTTCAATCAATCAATAACTCTTTATTGTACACCAATATAAAAAAATAACTAACAGACTAAACCTATGTCTCATTATGCACAAAGGGCGGTCTTATCGCTAAAAAGCGATCTCTTCCAGACAACCCCTGTAATGAATTATGATTATAATGACGATGGTGGTTATACATAGTACAATTTCTTACATTCTAGTAATGAATATATAAATGCAGTATACACAGATGTTTTATACATAAAATAGATACTAGTGGTCGCCCGTGGTCGATATTTGACCATAATAATCAATTTAAATGATAAGTTTGAATATTATTAAGATTCTGTTGTTAAAGACTATATTTCTATAATCAGAGACTTCGCCAAGCCTACACTGTTAATTGGACTTTAACAATAAACAAAAGAGTATATGTGCGTGTGTGTGTCAAATACATGCTAGTGTGTGTAATGTTTTTTCTATCGATTTAATGTTTTTTTTTGCATAATTAAAAAAATCCATTCTTCACTCCTTCTCTACGTAAACTATAAGTGTGCGAAATTTCATACTCCTCCGTATGAAATTAATTTTCGTAAAAAAGGATATATAGTTTATGCTGTGTTTTTGCTCCACGTTTTAATATATAGATAATGATGATAATGAATTTCAAGTCAAACGTGGACGGAGTCGTGAGCATATCCTAGTAAATATATATATATATATATATATATATATATATATATATATATATATATATATATATATATATATATCATATAGCTTCACGCCAGTTCCCTTGCGGGGTAGGCACGAACAACAGAGCGCCATTTAGGCTTATTCTTACACACCTCACTTGCTTCTTTCACATTCATAACTCTTGTCATGCACGCTCGTCTGTTATTAAGGCTCCTGACATCACCTTCTGCTAGTACACGATCAATTTGATCATGGAAGGTGTGTCGTGGCCTTCCACGACTTCTGCATCCATCCACTTTTGCATTGTATATCTGTTTAGTCATTCTTTCATCATGCATTCTTTCCACATGCCCGAACCACCGGCGCATTCCTTTCCTTACCTTCACCCCGACACTCTCTTTCAGACCAACTCTCTTTCTTACTTCGGTATTAGGAACGCGGTCCGCGAGCGTCACTCCCCAGATTTTGCGCAGTGCTCGCATCTCGACCGCGTTTACTCTACTTTCATGCTCTCTCTTCCATACCCAACTCTCGCTTCCTAGTAAATAAATATAAATATTTTTTTTATTTCAACTACAATTATATAATTTCAAATAATCAAATGAATCATTATTTTTAGTCGCGAAAAAGTCATTAAACTTTCAAAATGCACACAACCCCGCAGAATGTGCAAATAATAATAAATAACTAATAGATGTCGTTTTCCATCCCCTGTTTTCATCCCCTTTCCGCCCCCGTTGCGCCGTGATTCGGCATTTGTTTACTAAATCCTTTCATTATTAAAAAGATATATACGTATAACTAGGGCTGGGAAGTACAGTAAGATTATATCGATGTTAATGATTCTACTTATAATTGTGAAATAGAGAAGGATGTATGGAGAAGAATAACTCACTCATTCTCACTTCTGCACAATAGCCTTTTCAATCCCTGAACTCCCTCCCCCATATTTAAAGGAAATTTTAGTTTCCTCTAGCAATCTCATTCTTTGCGCTCAAATGAAAATCTTCTGCTAACGATACCTAGACAGTGCCGTAAATAGGGCGGTGCCACCGGTGCCCAAGCACAGGGCGTAGACTCTGGGGGGCGCAAGAATGGCTAGACCAGGCAGGACTAATATTTTTCGACTTGCTCCTGATAACTTCCCGCTGCGCCCCTAGTGCTCGATTCCAACACATACGTCCTACATGTCAGTACCTACTATCAAAAACGTCTATTAAATTAGACAACATTGCGCTTTTTTTGTTTTAGATCTTTAAAAAAATAGATTTTTCTTCCAAAATATTAGATAATTGGTCCACCATCAACAAGGTCCTTGTGCGTTATTTTATCACCATGAATGAAATAAAGTAGGCCTATACATAGCATTGCTCTAGCTAGGGTACCTATAATATCTAAAAATAAAAAATAATAGTTTAAAAAATAATTAAATACACTCTTATGATAAAATGGAACGTTATGTAAAAATAAGCTTTTTTAAAAAGGTTTTTAAATACAAATTTTTGAGATCCTGCATATCATGTAGCAGCAGTCTGCTAGCCAAGACGAGTGAAACGAGCCCAAACACGACGGCTCTATCTTGTTTAGTACAGGAGTTCCTATGGCCACCTTCCGACTCCATCACCAGATCAGCTCCATGGTACCATATTATTGCATTGTCACGCGATATACACATACGTGCAAAATTTCAGCTCAATCGGAAACTGGGAAGTCGATCAAATTTAACTTGAAAGATTCCGTTACATACTAACATACGTATGAAGCTAATAAAAAGCGTATAAACAAGGACGCAGTTACAGAAGCTCGCATAGGGCGCATAAAAAGCTATTTACAGCGCGGTACCTAAACACACCTTCCTTCGTAGGAAATTCTTTTACCGTACAGGCTGTTCGCCTGTGGAACTCCTTCCCCTTGAAAATCAGGAAAGATACATCCATTTCTACATTCAAACACTTGATCACTGACCATTATTTGTCCATTAATTAAAATTTGTTGCAATCAATAGAATTATATTATTGTTCGCATGTAGGTATATATCATTTATTATATTTAATTACGATTAAATTATTTTTAATTTAGTTAAACCAACAAATATTATTTAAATTTTCTTGTAATGTCTCTTTGGACACTGGGTTGGCTGGAAGAGATCGCTATAAGCTATAAGGCCGCCCATTGTTCTAATAGAAATGTATACATATTAAATTGTCTAGATTTAAGTTATGGTGAACAATAAAGAGTTTTCATTCATTCAATAAATGTAGCTTGGCTAAAGTGGACTTAAGGTTTTTTTTTAATTTTTATCCAATATGCTTACATTCGTATATATCAGAAAACACATTTGAACTGTGGCACAGAAACCTCATTGATTTATGTGTGCCGCAGGGAGTCGTGTACACAATATTGTTATATCAAAAAATAGGAGCAGAGGCGAGTAATTGTTATCATTATTCTAGTGTTTAGTTCTGAAATGATAATAATAGCGGGCTATCATCATTCTAGTATATGGTTCTCATTTTAGTCCCAGGTGTGCACATGTGAGCATGATGGTCCGCTTTGGGAATCAATGTAGAATCTTTCTAGATTATACTTGATTGATTTGTGGTTATTTTTGTACTTGGATTGCAGGTCCTCTGGGAGATCATTTATAATAATTGATACCATATATTCCTCGCGCCTTCTCCCATGCACATTATTATATTTAGGCATAATATATTTACATAAAGAATGACTAAACAGATATACAATGCAAAAGTGGATGGATGCAGAAGTCGTGGAAGGCCACGACACACCTTCCATGATCAAATTGATCGTGTACTAGCAGAAGGTGATGTCAGGAGCCTTAAGAACAGACGAGCGTGCATGACAAGAGTTATGAATGTCAAAGAAGCAAGTGAGGTGTGTAAGAATAAGCCTAAATGGCGCTCTGTTGTTCGTGCCTACCCCGCAAGGGAACTGGCGTGAAGTTATGTATGTATGTATGTATATTTACATGATTCAGATCTCGGTCGCATGTAGTTAGGTCTAGTACTAATGTATGAAATGGCTAATGCTTAAATACCTGTCAAAATTAAATGTCGTCGACCCGCAATTCAAGCAATAGTTAAGAAGCAAGATGGCGATTTTTGTTTGAACAAGCTGACTGTGATTGCATTATTTTGCAGCAATAAATATTTTTCTTTCTTTATTTCTTTCTTGTTCCGTTTGCCCTGTGCGCGTTGCATTTAGAAATCAATTTTCTTTCTGTCTCTTGAATGTTGGAATCTCTAAAATGTCTATCTTTTCGGACACAACTAATCGACATTTGAATATTACAAAGCACGTTTCCCATGGTACAATTGCATTAAAAATACAGTATTTCCAGGCGGGTGTTGATTACCCGTTAATGGTAGACGCAACACGGAAATTCTTTTTCTGCCATCAATTATTCCTGAGGTGATATTTTTCCCGTAGTTTCCACGTTTCCGTTGCCGGTTAATTGTTTAATGGACATATGCGACGGGTTTTCAATTATTTAGAACTAGCCTAAACTCGGCCGCACTTAGCTTCTGTCAGTCTATGATATTAACAAATTAGGTATCGAATGAAAGTATTACAAGCTCACGTACATAGATATGTCGTGAAAACTTATTAAAAAGAATTTGATATTTTATCGGAGGTACTAAATTATTGTTGATCACATACACCACAACTGCATAATCATTATATTAATACGTGAAACAAAAACTTTGTACCCCTTTTGTACGAAAATTGCGCGGACGGAAGAGTATGAAATTTCGCACAATTATAGTTTATATAGAGAAGGAGTGCAGAATGCTAATATTTTTTAAAAATTATGCATATAAAATACATTAAATCAATAAAAAAAAAACATTACACACACTACCATGTATTTGACACACACACGCATATATATTATTTTGTTTATTGTTGCCTTGGCGAAATCTGTGATTATAGAAGTATATATAGTCTTTGACAACAGAACCTCAATAATGCTCAAAATTATAATTTAAATTAATAATGGTCAAATTTTGACCGCCGGACGACCACTAGTAGGTATAGTGTAATCTTTGAAATATAAATTATACTAGCTTATCCATTCCAACTTCACTAGGCGTCTTAAAAAATTAAAATCTATTATTTATTATATTTATTATAGTAAATTACAAATAAATGTAGTAAGACTCTTTCATAGAAAAAAATAGTATTATTAATCACAATCAAATATAGACTATGTCACTAGTAGTAGAAGTAATGTAGCTTTGTACTAGTGAAAGAATATTCAAAATCAGTTCAAGAGATTACGTCTTACAAACAAACTCACAATCTGACTTCTTTATAACATTAGCATAGAATATACTTTATTGCATAACATTAAGATACAATTAGAGAAGTTTACGTATAGAAGACAATGGGCGGTCTTATCACTAAAAGCAATTTCTTCCAGAAAACCTTAGGATGGATTGGAAAAAAAATTGTAACATGTGGGTTTTGCAATATAAGTAGAAAAAATTATATGTATAATTTTGAAATGGCAAGTAAATTAATTAATTTTCTTTCTATTATAGATATAGAAATAAGACAAAAATATACATATTGTTACGAGCTACAGGACTCGCATTAAAATGCCGTTGGAATTACTATAGAATTTATTTGAACTATACAAACATGTATAACACAGATAAAAATATAACTGGTCACAACCAGTACAAACTGCACGATCCAATAACACGCGCAAAGTCCGTCACTATATCGCTTATCGAACGTCTACACACGTCTTGCTCGTATCGTAATAGTCGCTTGACTGCCTCCCCCCCTCCCCCCCTCTCGTTCGCGCATCGTTTTATACTAAACTGTACAATACAACAATCGACCGCGTGGACTGAAGTTTTCGAGAAACCATAATCTGCACACCTGCGGCCATAAACAAGTTCAATAACAATAGTTTTTTTTCTAATTACGAATTTTAAACACAAAGTAAACAAGAGGAGTTCAATTGCAAGAAATGTAATAAACCAGGTGTGCATTTACTTTGTCGACGTGTAAAAATATATATTCATATATATAAATAATAATAATTCGCCAGGTGGTAAGGCATTTGCCCGACTGGATGGCTACCACCCCTGGTCTAAAGTATGTCGCCATAACAACCTAGAGTTGTGTTCCGGCATTAGTGACCAGGTTCCAGCCTCCCTTAAGAGAGCAGCAGCGCATTTGTAGCAACTTTGGTGTTGCCAATGTCCATAGGCGATGGTAACCGCTTTCCATCAAGTAGGCCGTCTGCCTATCTGCTGATCTCCTGCAATAAAAATAATAATAATAATCATAGTAATATTGTATAGAATTACGTAAATATGGGAGAGATAAAGATGTTATTGACTTTAGAGCCCTAGGTTATAATCCTTCACGAGTCCGTTGTCCGTATTAGTATGGATAGGTACATATTTCGAAAGTTGCAAAAAGTATATGTAAGGTAATAAATAAAGCTATGTAATGTAAGTGAAATGATAAGAAACAGCGTGATAAAGGAACGTTGTGGCTTGAAGGAGGATGAAGTAACACGAGTTGAAAACGGCTGGGCGTAACTATGTTCTAAATCTCAGCCTTTCCAACACAAACAAAAGCGCAGGGTCGACAGGGAGGAGGGGGTTTTTAGTGGGTATTGGGGTTTCTCGCTCGTGCAGCAACGCTCGTAGTCTTCCACACTATTCTGTGACGTCGATCGCGGACGGAGCACTGCCAAGAGCATACTATTGCTGCAGTGTTATCGCCCCCGACCGACGCGTGTCGTTCCCCTAGCAACGGCCCAGTTTGTGCGTAAATCGGTTAAGCATTTTCCCTCGCCTCAAAAAAAAAAACACGAGTTGAAAAAGGAATGTTAAGGTAGTTTGGGCATGTAGAGAATAGATTAAAGCAGTATTACAAAACAAGATATGATAGCAATGTCACTGGTAGAGTCCGTGCTAGTAGACCGCGAATACACTCACCATGTACTCACTATGATCAAATTGAAGATATTTTGAAAGAAGGTCAGATAAAAAGCACCCTAAATAACTGTGTTTGTATAAGACTTGAAGTAGATGGTGCGAATAGGTTTGTTAGTATCGTAGTAGGAGATTTATCGTCTCAGCCTACCCTAAATGGGAAACAAGTGTGACAATATTTTGAGATTACTTTCTTTGTTAAGCTTTAAGGCTTGTGCTAATGCCAACGTCCGCCAGGATTTTTTGGTACTGATTTTTCGGGTGTGCAATGTAAATGCAATTTTGTCATTTAAGTATTCTTCAATAGTGTAGTATCCTTTTTCAGGATAATGATTCCAGCTTGGCTTTACCAAATATAAAAATACCTACTTATTCACTGTTAAAAACCTAGGGCTTAGTGTTAGGTAGGCTTAGTTCGGCTAAATACGCTCGCAGTGTTAAGAAACCTATGATACTCTCTCTCTTTTCTTTCACCACATCCCAATTAATTGAGGTCGGCGTAATATGTCTTTTCCTTCCACACTCCTCTATTTTGACATACATCTTCTGTCACATCACAAATTATCATATCATTCTTCACATAATGCCTTCATCTTCTTTTTGGTCTACCTTTACATTTGTACCCATCCATATTGCAGTTTAACATTCTTTTTGTCACGTGACTTTCATCCCTCCTCATTACATGCCCAAGCCCATACCAACTTAATCTTCTTCATCTCCATTTAGTAAGTAACCTATGATATATCAGCAAAAATTACACCGCGTTCGGATTAACGCCGATTTTTTATTCGCCGAATTTTCAGCGCTTTAGGTTCCGCAGGTGTGTTGTGAGGCTTAGACACCGCTTGGCTCCTGACATACTAATTGTACACAGTATTCTTTCTCTGTGCACGAATAAAAAGTTGAAGTCAAGAGAAACGGCTACTATGTGAATGAAACAACACACAACCCGCCCCCGTCGACATTACAACATTAGCGGCATTAACATGCCCAGTGCGGGGCGCAGTATTAAGATTTATTAGCCTCCAAAGCTTGGATGGAGCAAGTAGTACAGGGGACTAATTATGCTATTGTAGTATCTTGGTGTTGCGAATATTTTTTTTTTTTTTTTATTGCAGAAGTTCAACAGACAGGCAGACGGCCCACTTGATGGAAAGCGGTTACCATCGCCTATGGACATTAGCAACACCAAAGGTGCTACAAATGCGCTGCTGCTCTTTTAAAGGAGACTGGAACCTGGTCACTAATGCCGGAACACAACACAAGGTTGTTATGGCAGCATACTCTAGACCAGGGGTGGTCGCCATCCAGTCGAGAAAATACCCTACCACCTGGCTATGGGTTGTTTAGTCGCCTCTTACGACAGGCCACCAGGCCGCAGGAAATTGTATTCTTTCTCCGTTCCTGCACGGATAAAATAGAATAAGAAATATAAAGAAAAACAATTTTTAGCTAGACGTGTTGCTGGGGAGTTTCTTGCCGCTTCTTCTCTTTAACAGCAATAACACGTTGCGAAGCGGTTTACATAGTATAGGAAGTTACAATTAAAATTTAAATTATATTATATATGTATGACCTTCAAAAAGTGGAATTTATTTTGAATAAAAACTTTTGAATGTGAATTTGTAAAATCGAAACACAGTAGGCAGCCGTACACAGTTGGTCTATTTTTTGATGTTTTAATGAAGATAGACACCAAAAATCTAAATTGGGTATTTAGATTTCGGACATTTAGTCTGGTTCTAAAATATATCATCATTTTAATCGGTTTATTTACAACCATGCCTTTCGAATATAAAATTAGTAAATCAAACTCCCCACGTGATTAAACTTTCATCATGTGCGTTTAACACCTGGCCAACACACCCATGTATTGATTGACAGGTGGCGGATTATCGATATGTCGATAATAAGCACAAATTGTATAAGCTAATCACTACTTTTCAAATTATCTTACAATTTTAGCTTTTGGTATATACAAAAGTTCTTTACTTATTTATTACGCTTAAAACAATATGTATTACTTAGTTTTAACGGTTTTAAGCGCGGAATTTCATTTGATTTTTATTTTGATTTTTCGGCAACTTTTCACAGCTACTGAAAAAAGTATTTAATAACAAACAAAAGTGACTAAAAAGCAAAAAATACATATTTTCTAAACCACTTTGAATTTGGTGTCAAGTAAAATATAAAATAAGAACAACTTTAAAATGTTTAGTTTTTGCTTTTTAGTTACTTTTGAAGTCGGTTCTGTTTTGAAGTGAAACTTCTATATAGACGGGGTCTTAGGATTTTTTTTGTCACGAAAACGCGTTACGGCGGCGTGGAAGTGCGGCATAAATTTACACTAGACGTGGTGAGAGGCGGCATAATTTTAGAATAGACTATTGATGTTTTTAATGGTTCCGGATCGAATTCAGTGTCTTTGTTTGATAAAATAAAATATGTTTAAATAAAAAAGGCATTCATTCAAATGTACCTAACCTAACCAACTCATAATTTGCAGTAAACCTGTAAAAAATCGAAATGTGTGCTGGGATACATAGTAGAAGTGAAACTTCAACGGACAAGTACAACAACGAATGGCAACCAAATTTTAACTTGAAGTTTTACGGGCAGATTGTTAATGTACTTGTCCAATTTGAAAAGCTGCCCGTAAAACTTTGAGTTAAAATTTTGTTGCCATTCGTTGTTCCACTTGTCCGTTGGGGTTTCACTTCTACTATGTGTCCCAGCACACATTTCGATTTTTTTTGTTATTTTTTTTAACATGTGTATACTAGTTGCAAAAATTAAAAAATAAGTAACAATATAATTATATGGTAATTGTCTGCTCCACCCAAGGGCGGCTCTAACGGCTCTAAATTTTCAGCAAACAAGTTTTGCACTCGGCATATTACTGTGCCGGAATTATATGCGACACAACGCCGATTTTCAGTGTAACTGTCATTCAGATGTTGCCAAATTATTTGAGACATTTGCTTAGACATGTTGAGACATGTGTTTTATTAGAAATTGTTAATGACGTTAAACATAGACAGCTTAGTTATCTAACCATAACCATATATGCTTGAAGTCGTAGTAGCGTAATGGCCAGCGCACGCGCCCCAATCTCAAAGGGCGCGGGTTCGATCCTGACCGGAACGCATGCACCACTTGGGATGTTTTCTGACCTAATGTGCATATTGTTACAATTACCACCTGCTAACAACGGTGAAGGAAAACACCGTGATGCAACCTGCACATCGAGATAACTGTTGTTTCAAACCTGCCAAGCCGCCTTGGACAAGCGTAGCGGGTATACTGTCCGTTTCCCTATAGTGGAAGGCCGGAGCCCAGCAGTGGGACGTTCATGGGCTGTTATTATTATTATATGCTTATTTTCCCAAAAGAGAAAAATAAGAACTTTATAATGAAAAAGAGCTCTGCACCGTCCAGAGGCAGGGGACGGCGAATTTAAATAAAAAAAACGATGTTGGTATCACTGTAAAAATATACCTATCTATAGAAACCTATAAACACTTTTCTCAATAAAATGTAATGGCCATATAAAAAAGTGCATTCGCAGAATTGGCCTGAGATTTAGGGCGCTCACATACGAAAGATTTTATCGGAAACTGACTTTTCGGACTATGTTACTGTATTGTTATGTGACGGTATATGTTAATTTTACATTTAATTCTGGCAACACTAAAAATAATTCTTCATATGTGACAACATTGTTAACAAAATTCTCTTCAACTCAAAATGGGTTACTTATTGAACGTCCCCCATAATTCTTCACTTTGTTAAATTATCTAACATGTTAGCTATATAGAAGTCGGTGTATCGATTAGTTTTACTTTTTTAGTCATATGTACGTACTAAAACATTCGCTGTTCTCTAAAAATTCTAACATACCTTGTTTGAACTAGGGTTAAATTCTAATTAGTAATTTTAATTTTGCATGCAAAAAATTTAGCAATGTAAAAAGTAATTTGCTAGTTATAATATATATTTGTCAAATCGTGTTTTTTTAGTCAAAATACCCACACAGAAAAAACTTACCTAAATACAAAGTTTGATCCAAATCGTTAGAGCCATTTTTGAGATACACAAAATAAAGTTTAACTATTAATTAACTACTAACTATAAGTTAACTACTAACTACTATAGTTATAACTAGTGCTCGAAATTCGACCATAATTATTAATGTTAAAGACTATACTTCTATAATCACAGATTTCGCCAAGGCTACACTGTTGATTTGACTTGAACAATAAACAAAATAGTGTATATGCGTGTGCGTCTCAAATACATGGTAGTGTGTGTAATGTTCTTTTTGTTGATTTAATGTATTTTTTATGCATAACTTGTAAAAAATATAAGCATTCGTCGCTTCTTCTCTATATAAACTATAAGTGTGCGAAATTTCATACTCCTCCGTCCGCGCAATTTTCGTAAAAAGAGGTACAAAGTTTTTGCTTCACGTATCAATATATAGATTATACATACAAAAAATTCTGGATTCAAGTTTTAAAAGTGTATTAAAATGCTCGCTATTTTCCTAAAATAAAGTCGATCTAGAATTAGGTCCTAATTAGGTCAAATCCAGTTGACATTTGACATGTCCAATTATTGAATGTCCAAATGTTCGTCGCATGCGACAGCTCTTAGGAATCTTTGCTGTATAACGTGTCAATGAAACCTTAGGGTTCCGTAATCCCTTACGCGGGGGCTAAAAGCGAGGGTCAGCGCCAGAATCCCAGGTGGTTTAATATCATAGGGTGTTTAATAAGAAAGTATGCGGTATCATTTGTTAAGATAATGGTCAGCTGTTTATTTCTTACATCTGTCCGTCATACTAGCCTATACAATGGAAGAAAAATACTAAGGAAAGAAAAAAGGAAGAAAGAAAGAGAATTCTATGAACTGTCTATGAACTGTCACGCAGTTGCTAACATCGTTCGCGTTGCCTTGACAACGTATTTTTTATTGAACTTAAACAACAAAAACCATGGCATGGCAATGGTTTTTGGCAACACCATCTTTTTGGCTATATTCATCTTTCTCTCGGAAATGACTTCATTGGTCGGGACAAAACAGTCTTCTTAATGTCCACGCTCTGTTTCGAGTTTCATTTAAATCTGTTCAGTAGTTTTTACGTGATGCTCTAACTGTCAGTCAGAAAAAAAAATTAAAAGTTACATTTTCGAAATCTGCTGGTCCAAATTAGGCCCCCTGATTTTTTATCTATTTTAAATATATTGTACAAACTCGATTCGTTTACAGATTTTCTATATTATAGATACAGACACAGATTTGCTATACATATATTATAGACTCAGACACAGATATGCTATACAAATATTATAGACTTAGACACAGATGTTCTACACAAATATTATAGACTCAGACACAGATGTTCTACACAAATATTATAGACTCAGACACAGATGTTCTACACAAATATTATAGACTCAGACACAGATTTGATATACATATGTTATAAACTCAGACATATATGTGTCATATATATATATATATATATATATATATATATATATATATATATATATATATATATATATATATATATATATATATATATGTGTATAATATATACAGACCCCAGACACAGATGTGCTATACATATATCATAGACTCAGACAATTGTCAAGTCATGACATTGAAGGCATTACAAAATCATATAGTAACCACCTCCCTCTGTTAGTGATGTAATGGTTCATTTCTCGGCTAATTAAGCGCCCCCTGCAATTGGGCTAAGCCGATTTATATTGACTTTTAAAGAAGGGCAGATGGGTTTTGTTAACACGGACTTTTGTTTGTAATGATATTATGATTCACAACCAAGTTATTGTACATTTCGCTTATCTATCTATCTACATATATCTATGCTATATCTATCTTTATATATAAAATTCTTCTGTGCGTGTGTACGTGACTGAACTACTAAACGGCTAGACCGATTTCGATGAAATTTTTTGTGTGTTCAGGTGGATTCAATTATGGTTTAGAGTCACAATTGGGCCCGGTAGGTGGCGCTGCAATCTGGTTCTAAATTTTATTTCTTCAAGGCAAGACAACGTCTGCTTGGACAGCTAGTAATATTGTAAAATTATAAAAATGCCGTGTCTGTCCATTGAAGCTATTTAAAAAAAACAACAGGAATACACTATATAAACCATGGAAAACACGGTGCATTTTTTTTAGAATTTTGTTTGTTTGTAGGTTTGTCTGTTTGTTCGGGATTCACGTAAAAACTGTTGGACCGGTTTCGATGCGATTTTTACTGATCGACAGCAAATTGTTAGACTTAAAATCTGCGCCACTTTTTTGCTGGGATTTTTTCTGGGAATGATTTATTATGACCAGATTGAATAAAAAATTGGAATATCAATGCGATTTCTTCATCGATCGATAGTAAATTTTATGTAATAAAATGTGTAATATTTTCTATCCCGGGGAAATTTTCCCGGGAGCGATCTGAAGTTGTTCGGATGCATAAAAATTGGCTTTTTCTGATACAGTTTTCACTAAAACGATAGATTACATTCTTTTCAACACACTTGCTCATAAAGTGGCTCTATGGTCACCGCAATTAGGCACAGAATGACACCAATTATCAAACTGTGAGTAAAAAACATTATAACTCACTAGTGAGTTATAGATTTTTTTTTTAATTTTATTGGTTGAGTTGCTTTGTTCTTAAAAAAGTTTTTATTAAAAAAAAAAAAGATCGTGTTCTATAGAACAAATAAATTAATGTTCCTATTGCTTGCTCATTTCATGCAACTTTTTATTTAAATAGATAATTTTAACTTGTACGTGTTTAATAAATAAAACTTTCACTCATATATAACTTTTTTTTATCTACTAAATAAAATGAGTTTTTGTTGTTATTTTATTCACAAGTGTGTTGAAAAACCTCGTATGATACACGTGTGTATTGATGATTGCCGTCCTCGGCTCTCTTAAGACCCTCGCCTACGGCTCGAGTCTCAATGGCGCCTCGGCGGTAATCACCAATGTTACACACTAGTACCATAATGTACTATTTTTAAATGCTGTGTTACTTTGTGTCCCGGGAATCCCACGGGAATTTCAAGTCAAGCGAGGACGAAGTCGCGGGCGTAACTTATACTTATTATATACTTAAGACGTTAAGGCGTGGAAGCGTAATAAACAAACTCCCATTCGTATTTATAATATTAGTTAGTTTTGAAATTGTAAGATTATTATTATTACTGCCATCCTTGCCTGTTTCACCAGTAGAGAAACTACGGATCCCCGAAAATAGTGCATCATACCAAATTGAAAGTACTAGGCAACCAAAACACGTTGACAAGTTGGCGTTCGAAATCCCAGGAGGTATTTAATTCTCAAATCATGTAGCTGCCCGTTAGGGAAGCTGGGGTACTGGTGCCAAACAGAAAGCAGTGTCAGTGTTAATGGATAGACATTCTGGGGTTGTTTTCTCCTATTATATTAATTTACTCTGTGGGTTGTTTTTAGAAGCATAAGATATAAACTATGAATGTAAGCGGTTAGGGTTTTTGGAAGAAAATTGTTGGGTGAGTTTTTAAAAGATTTCAAAACATTAGACCCTAAACTCCGAAGATATAGCAGGAAATTCCTCAAAAGCAAATTCAAAATAAGTTTCATTGTTAAAATTGAAATTTACTTTCTATTCTATGTATACCGCTTCGTAACGTATTATCGCTATTTAAGGATAATAAACGGCAAGAAACTTTCCAGTAACACTTTTAGCTAAAAATCCTTTTTCTTCTTTCTAAGGAAAGAAAAAAAAAAGTACATGAATTGCTTACATGTATTTTAAAAAATAAAAGCACATTTTGAGAATTTATACGTGGCATTTTCAGCATACGAGGTTTGTACTCAGCTTTTTGCTGTGCCGGTATAATATCCAACACAGCGTTGATTTTCAGTACAAACTTAATTATCACTTTAAATTTTTCACTGTTTTAGTCTAAAAAATATTATTATCAGTTTAATTTCGGTGCAAATTGGACCTATGTTTAATCATCGGTCTTATTGACTCTCTAATATGTGCTGCACAATATAAAACTCGTGTCTCATTCTCTCACAGGCATAGTCATATAGATTTATATGTTTATCTCTCTTTAGTGTCGCTTTTTCGTTTCATCGAGTTTCAAATCACAAAGATTCTAAAGAAGTTTCACTTCAAAAATAAATATTTTCTATAACATTTCGAAGTCGGTGTCAAATAGAACAATTATTATATAATGTATGTCTTGGAAGACCACGGGCCATAAAAATGGCCCGGACTTTTGGGGGGCTTGCGTGGGGCCATGGGAAGGCCAACACGTAGAGGCCCCTTGACAAATTTAATGTAAATGTGGCGTGACACTGACCGGCGATTATCCCTGTCCACACCATATAGTAATGCACCCAAGGACAAGCCCCGGCTAGTGTAGGACTATTGTGGGAAATGAGGACAAAAAGTACCGGGCTATTGTGGTGAACTGCTAATGGTACTAGGGGTCTGGGAATATGGGGACTATGGCGTCTGCCCATCGCAATGTTCAGGGAACATGGAAAAATGGGCAGACGGTGACTCGCCACTCCCTGCATGGGCCCCAAAAAATGCCATAAAGACAGGGGCAACATGGGTGTGAGTGGCTAAGGGCTGTAGACAGGTGGGCTGGAGGTTCACCGTAGCTACTTCTGACGTGATGCCATTTATCACTTCCACCCCTGGAGCTTGATTCTTAGCTCTAGCGATCTCCACTCTATGCCGGCCAGCTAAGGCAAGCACGGAGGCGGGAGCCTTGCCTTGGCCCCCGGAGTCAGGTACGAGGTGTCGCTACTCATCTAAGGCTTCGCCATAAAGCCCCCTGCGGGTTTAGATCGATTATTATTATTAAAATTGTTATTTTAAATTCCTATAGCTTTTTAAGAATCTTTCCGTTTCAAGTGCTTTGTTGATAACAATAATAAGCGCTAATCAGTAAATTGCAGTCAAATATGAATGATCTAGCGCTAATTTAAAAAAAATCTGGTTGCGACCAATGACGCGAGTCGGAGAATCACCCGCAAACTAGAAGAATTGCCTCTATACTAGGGGCGTAGCTACCGCCGTATCCGCCGTATCAATACGCGGCCTCAGGCTACAGGGGCCCCGTAAGCGTGCAAACAAAAGATCTTAAAATGTGATCCACAATCTTTTATCGATTAATAACATTTTTGAGAATAACTGCTGGGCCAACAGAAACGGCTTTCAGACTTGTCATTATTGTCTATAGAGACAGAAAATCTAGAATAACTGAGATTGTCTTTAGCTATGGATGATTTGATAAATAAGTTTGCCGAGAAAAGGCGAGAAAAGTGTATCTTTGATTTGAATTGTTTGTCTAACATAGCTTCTAGTAGCATGAAGGGCCGCTTGCATAACGATCGCCTTGAATAAAATTAGTTAATCATATTAAACAGCCTGAATACGTTTTACACAAAACGTATTGACAATTCTTTAAACATATTTAGCGGCAAATTTTGCGTTGTGCAAGACGCTAATTGTACTTAAGGGTTTTAAATACGTTTTGTGTTTCTTAAATAAATTTAAGCAACCTTATGCAAGCGGCCCTAAGTATAAGTAATAACTTACAATTATTTTAATTCAATTCGAGATATTTTCTTTTTTTTTATAAAAAAATTACCCTTCTTTTACTGCCCCTAACACATTTTGATACAAGGCCTGTCTAAGGTAAGCTATGCCACTGCTAGTGCAGGTATCGCTATAAAAACAAAAATGTAGTAATTTCGATGTTTTGAACCCTCAAAAGAAGTTATATCCAAAATGTAAATTTTATCCCTTTAAGCTTATCTTGAAACTTCATTGTTATACAAAACACAAATAATTTCCTCTGTAAATGACACAGTCCTGAATTAATGAGACGCCTTAATTAATAAAGTGCCAACTGTGATTACGGAGTCGCAGACTTGCCTTAAGCCGAGCCGCCAATTGAATGGAAGCTCGTGTCGTGTCACCAAGTTATTCTGTTTGTTTTGTTGGTTACGGAGAAAGGCTTTTCGGAGTAATCAGTTTTTAAAAGTCTCGTAAGCGTTTTGGCAAAAATGGAGGCCTTACTTGCAAACGATTTCGTCGAGAGGCGTACGTTTTCGTCCGATCAGCTCGGAAGATTCAATGATATTTTAGATAGAATAAAGAAGGATCAAAGATTTCTATAAAACTGCAATAATATAGTCTACATAACATATCGCACTGTGTCAACATTTACCAGTCTACAGTCTTTTTTATCCGTGCAGGAACGGAGAATGAATACAATTTCCTGCGGCCGGGCGGCCTGTCGTAAGAGGCGACTTAACAACCCACAGCCAGGTGGTAGGGCATTTGCCCCACTGGATGGCTACCACCCCTGTTCTAAAGTATGTCGCCATAACAACCTTGAGTTATGTTCCGGCATTAGTGACCAGGTTCCAGACTCCCTTAAGAGAGCAGCAGCGCACTTGTAGCACCTTTGGTGTTGCAAATGTCCATAGGCGATGGTAACCGCTTTTCATCAAGTAGACCGTCTGCCTGTCTGCTGATCTCATGCAATAAAAAATAAAAAAAGTCTTTGTACTGCCTACAATAATATTTGCTATAAGCTCGATTTTCTCAATGCATCGGTTAAGCAAGCACATTAAGCAGTTTCACTATCTTTGAAAATTATTTATTGTAACTTCAGTAGAATACATATATTGTATTCTATTATCTATATACCTATATATATATATATATATATATATATATATATATATATATTATTAGTTAGTCCGTTAGTCCCACTAAGACTCGAGAACGGCTCGACTGATTTGTCAAATTTTAGTTTTGAATTATTTGTGGAAGTCCAGGGAAGGTTTAAAAGGTGAGTAAATATGAAAAAAATGCTTGGAATATAGTAAAAACAACAATTTCGCTTGAGTTTAGAAACTATTCCTACATGTCAAACATTTCACATTCGTCCCGTCGATTAAAAATTAATTAAAAAGTCGTTCAGAAATCAAATTAAATTTAAAAGTAAAGTTTTTTTTTCATTTTTTGGTTTTGAATGTCAAACGTTTGATGTCGTCCCGTCATTCAGAAATCAACGTTTTATTGATTCTGAGGCGGTACGAAGTTTGCCGGGTCAACTAGTATATATATTATATATATATACATATATTCTACATTCGATATAATTTATTTATAAATAAGTTTTCTTTTATTGTATTAGCTGTAAATTGTCATGTTAACCTAGGTAAAATGTAAAATATAGGTCCCTTCAGATCCCAGTTATACAGGTTTCCCTCTATTAGTATATTTTTAACTAAAAGCTTTATATTTAGTGTGTGTTAAAAAGACTTTCCCTTCTGGATATATTACACAGACCGACAGAGTTTAGGTATATTAAATTCCTTTGTTAGGGTGGCCATATAAAAAACACACGGAAACGGAAGTTGTAGGCGGGCGGGGCCGATCCATTAGGGATGCTAAATGCATGCGATTTATTTTAGATATCGATTATTACAGTATATTTTTATTATTAGGATTTTTGGTACTGTTTTTTTTATTGCGACGCCGGTAAATACGCAGACAGCTCATCTCATGGAAAGTGGTTACCGTTACCTATAGGTGTTTGCAACGCCAATGGCGAAGGCAATGCGTTGCATTACCTTCCTTTAGAGGGGGATAAAGAGGATGGATGGATTGTGCGAAGGATGATATGATGATTTGTGGTGTGACAGAGGACGTATGTAAGAATAGAGGAGTGTGAAAGGAAAAGACATATTGCGCCGACCCCAAATAATTGAAGTGAAAGAAAAGAGAGAAAGATATAGGGGGATGAGATAAAGCGACCACACAAGAAGAAAAGGATAGATATGAAGGGATACAGGATTGGACTAAGAAGCTGGGATAGGAGGAGGGAAAGTGATTAGCTCAAGACTAACCGTTTTACGCTGATGTTCTATGAAAGCGTGGTATCACATCGATCGAGCCGACCCTAGGAGCTGTAGTCAAGATAGTGATTTCAGCATAGTTCTACCACGTCGAAGCTAGATATAGTTAAAACACCATTTAAACAAAGGACATTGCTCAGTTTGTTAGGAGAGTTGGGCTTCATATAAATTGCACGAGCCTTTATGATCTTTTCACTATTTTGTAGAAAATTTAAATAATTATCATATACATTAAACATATTTACATACTTGGATTAGGTTTAACAGAAATCTTAATTTTTCCAGAGCATTTCTTAGACAAACATTTATTTTATTTATTTATTTAATTTGTTTGTACACACAAAAGTTTCCACCAAAAAATAATGTATATAATAAAAATAAAAATTGGCTCAAACAATTAATTACAAAAAAAAAACAATTATACGAAAATTACATAAAATTTATATTTAAATAAGGTTAATATTGAAATAAAAATGTCACCACAATAATTACTAACTAAATAAAGAGAAAAAAGGAAAGTATAAAAAAATTATAAGAATATAGTAAAGAATAATGCAATGAATTATTCTAAAAAGTGTAAGTCATTGGATTATTCTCAATTACAACATTTTTTAAATCGAGTTTTAAATTGATATAAATTACCTATGAAAGGATCTACATTAGTAAATAGTGCATTGTATTGCTGACTAGTGCGGTATAAAAACAAAGATACAACAACATTCATTACTATGTATATGTCGCTATACTTTACTTACACACACTATGGTTTACTGGTACCCTCACCCCCTGCCGCTTCCATAGATTAAAACTATTTTATTTTTTAAAGTTTTGTGGCCACGGTGGCGGCATTATTTATTTATTTAATTTAATTTGGGAAACATACAATAATTATAATTCTTACAATATAAAACACATAACTTAATACACATATCAACTAAGTTTCCGTTAAATAAAGAAAAAAGTTATAAGTGCCAAAGGCTTAATAGTTTTGTAGTAGTTTAGTGTGGACCAAAATGGGCTTTGTCCTTTAGAGCTCTTATAACGCCTAATTGAGTCTTCAGTATGGCAATCCAGCGAGATAACGTAGCCAGCCTTCTAGGAACCTTACTCATTGACTTCGATGACCTAGGCTTAGTAATTTTCAAAAAAATATAGTAATTTTTATGTTTTACTTTGCATCGACTTCAAGACGTTTTAGATAATATATATTAATAATAATAGCTTTAGAAATAAGTTATTTTATACTTTTTAGTTTTTGAAGTCGGTTTTTTTAAAAGAAGGTTTTTTATTTTATTTGTTACTTTTTAGTGTCTATGTATGGGTAGACAGACCTACGAAAGCTGCCGCGCTCCTTAAAAAATATAGGTCCCAAGAAACGGGAACAAAAAAAATTATCGCAAAATGAAAACTAGTGGGCCAAACTATGTTAAATTTTTAGGGGACTAAATGGCAGCTATTCTGCGTCGAACAAAAAAAGAATCACGTAAATCGGATCATAAATCTCGGAGTAATCGGTGAACATACATAAAAAAAAAACAAAAAAAAGATCCCGACGAATTGAGAACCTCCTCCTTTTTTTGAAGTCGGTTAAAACAATTACATCACACGATTAATTCATTCTAAATAACTAAAACCAGGAATTATAAAAATATCAAAATAAAATAAAAAATGTGTGTGAGTGCGCGTGCAGTTCACACGCAGTAGAAGTGTGACAAGGGGTGGGAGGGATTCTAAATTTCGTGACGTCACATTTTTTTTTTGTATTATATCGTTATAAATATTTCCAACTCTATTTGTATGATAATAGTGTTTATATTATTAAATATAATGTATTCTATCTCATTCTCTCGCAGGCTGTCCTATAGATTTATGCGTTTATCTCTTTTAAGTGTCGCTTTTTCGTTTCATCGAGTTTTAAATTACAACGATTCTAAAGAAGTTACACTTCAAAAGAAATATTAAAATCACTGTCATCTTTTTACAATCTGGGCCCAAGAATATATGCAGTAACATTCCATTCCATTTTTTATCGATAACAAATTGTAAAACACAATGTGCATCACTATTCGTATGCCGGTCGTTTTACGCAAGCGCGAGTGTATATCGAGCGAGGCAATAGACTGTATATATTGTTCTTATATCAAATAAATACATAACCAAGCATCTAACCCTAATGTATAAAATCAAATATATACAAACAAAGGTTTTCTCGTGACTTCACTTGCAATTTTTTTTCAAATCAAAATCAAATCATATAAACTGTTGCAATTCGTCATGGAAAGGAAATATTAGGAATAGCAATAAAATACGTAATACTAATATATAAAGCTGAAGAGTTTGTTTGTTTGAACGCGCGAATCTCAAGAACTACTAGTTTGATTTGAAAAATTGTTTCAGTGTTAGATAGCCCATTTATCGAGGAAGGTTATAAGCTATATATAATCACACTAAGACTAGTAGGAGCGGAGCACCAATACAGAATGTTTCAAAATCGGGTTTTTTTTAAACTATTCTACGCGAACGAAGTCGCGGGCAGAAGCTAGTACTTGATATACGTTAAATTATTAACAACACATTGATAAAACCACATATAGAATATGTAATACAGGTTTGTGGAAATATCTCTCCAACGAATATAAAAGCCCTCCAAATTATCCAAAATAACTTGATTAAAGTTCTTTTTAAATATCCACGATTTAAACACACAAAGGAAATATACAAATCTATATATATATATATAAAAGAAAGTCGTGTTAGTTACACTATTTATAACGCAAGAACGGCTGTACCGATTTGGCGGAAAGTTGGTGGACCGGGAGACGGACATAGGATACTTTTTATCCCGTTGGAACCGGTAGGTGGCGCTGAGATCGGGTTCTAGAATCTAGGAGGATTCACCTGCTGCGATTTTGGTGATTATGTTTTTGTGTGTTTGAGCGGGTCCCCGGATGGTTTAAATCCACAATTGGAACGGGGAGGTAGCGGTGGGATCGGGTCCTAGATTTTTATTTTATCAGAGCAGGACAACGTCTGCCGGGGCCGCTAGTTTATAATATAAAGCAATTATTTATATATCACACGTCCCTTTCTAAATGATAAAATTTTGTGTAATACTACACATTCCCAAATAGGTGTTACCTAACAACACTTAACATAAAACACCCAAATATAGCACCCGGACTAAAAACAAACAATAGCTAATTTTACCAGCATCAAGCAAATACGGTACATACATACATACATACATAACTTCACGCCAGTTCCCTTGCGGGGTAGGCACGAACAACAGAGAGCGCCATTTAGGCTTATTTTTACACACCTCACTTGCTTCTTTGACATTCATAACTCTTGTCATGCACGCTCGTCTGTTCTTAAGGCCCTAATACGGTACAAGAAGTATATATAACATTTCAAGGTTAAGCAATATAATGATTTACCTTTAGACATAAGCATTACTCGCCTTTGCTCCTATTTTTAACCGACTTCAAAAAAAGGAGGAGGTTCTCAATTCGTTGGGATCTTTTTTTTATGTATGTTCACCTAGTACTCCGAGATTTATGATCCGATTTACGTGATTCTTTTTTGTTCGACGCGGAATAGCTGCCATTTGGTCCCCTAAAAATTTAACATAATTTGGCCCAGTAGTTTTCATTTTACGAATTTGTTTTTGTTCCCGTTTCTTGGGACCTATATTTTTTAAGGAGCGCGGCACCTTTCGTAGGTCTACCCATACATAGCTAGACACTAAAAAGTAACAAAAAATAAAAAAAACTTCGTTTAAAAAAACCGACTTCAAATACTAAAAAGTATAAATAAAATAACTTATTTCTAAAGCTATTATTATTAATATATATTATCTAAAACATCTTGAAGTCGGTGGTTAGTAATTTAAAAAAAATATACGTACTTTGCACCGACTTCAAGATGTTTTAGATAATACATATTAATAATAATAGCTTTAGAAACAAGTTATTTTATACTTTTTAGTTTTTTTGATATAACAATATTGTGTACACGACTCCTTGCGGCACGAATAAACCTATGAGTGAGGTTTCTGTGCCACAGTTCAAATGCTTCTAAAGTATATGAATGTAAGCATATTGGATAATAAATTAAAAAGAAAAAAAAAACATTAGAATATCTTCATCAATAAATATTTTCAAAACAAGACTTAAAACGTATTTAAGACACCTTATTTAAAGACACAAATATTAATTTTAATTTTTTTTAAATTTCTCCTGACGGACACGATATGTCAGGGTGTTATTTTCTTATTGCGTTTGTCTTTTTCTTCTTGTAACTTATATCTATTACAAAGTATTTATCTATTATTTTAAAATGTTTATTTATTTTATCTTATATACTATATATTTCTTTTTACATTTTTGTTGTCTTAAATCCTAATTTCTTTCCATCTTATAATTTATAGATTTCGCCAAGGCTACACTGTTAATTTGACTTTAACAATAAACAAAAGAGTATATATGAGTGTGTGTGTCAAATAGATAGTAGTATGTGTAATGTTTTTTTTATTGATTTAATGTATTTTTTAATGATAATTTTAGAAAAATATTAGCATTCTCCACTCCTTCTCTATATAAACTATAATATAAGTGTGCGAAATTTCACACTCCTCTGTCCGCGCAATTTTCGTAAACAGGGGTACAAAGTTTTTGCTTCACATATTAATAAACTGTGTTAGACTAAGTTTGAATGAAGTATAACGTATTTAAGAACTTAAAGAAGCCTTGAAGCTTACTCAATATGAACAAGATCGACAGACACCAAATAATTCATTGATACTAAAAAAGTAAAAAACAATAGTAAGATAAAATAGATAACCTATAGAGCCCTGTCACATGGCCGAGTAGAAACAAAATTTTTAAAACCTGATATTTAAGAATGTGCGTAACAGGTTCTTGCCTTAACCACTCTTATAAAACCATATATCCACTATAAAATATAAATAAAAATCATAACCCGATTATCCGGTTATTCGTGTACCAGTTGATAATAAATGCAAAAATAAACCAAACCATACAAATTCTGGGCGCGTGTGAGCAGTAAATAACAATTTTCCAACGGAGGGCAATCGTTGGGGGTAGGGAAGGGCGATCGAACTAAACGACTGCATTATGACCCTGATGCGGGGAAAAACGGTTTATAAGTAATACATATATAACCGGGTTTTATATTTGGACCGGTTCTTGCCCTCTTCTATGGTTTCGTAGACATTTCGACAAAAATGGAAGCCTTATTTAAACACCATCTTCAGTCTCTCTGTCTTTACAGCAAGATTAATAAAACTACGTTTTAACGGTTTTAAAGGTTTTATTTTATTTGATTTTTATTCAGACGTTTCGACCATTTTTCACTTTCACATGATGATGTCTTCGATGATCACGGCTACCGAGAAGTGGCCGAAACGTCGGAATAAAAATACTGCGGTTAAAACCGTCAGAAAGTAGTTTTATTATGTGTACTAGTCGCGAATACTTAACAAAATACTTTATAGTAAGTTTTTTAATTATTGAGTCCATATGTTTGAAATACTGTTGGAAAATATAATATACATGCTTCTACAAAGTATTGTAGAAAAATTGCGAAAAAAATAAAGTTTGGTGGTTACCATACATATATCTGAGGGTTGAATTTTTAATGCGAAACTTCTTTAGAATCGTGATTTGAAACTCGATGAAACGAAAAAGCAACACTAAAAAGAGATAACCACATAAATGTATAGGAACTGAGCCTACGAGAGAATGAGATAGGAGTTTTACATTGTGCTGCACTGATTAGAGAGTCAATAAGACCGATGATTAAACATAGGTCCAATTTAGACCGAAATAAAACTGATAATAGTATCTATATTATCTGTGAATACATTTTCACTTTTACTGCGTGTGAACTGCGCACGCACACAATTTATTTTTTCAATATAAGTAGTCGTTTGGGGTATAAATTAATAAGAATTTGTCAAAACTATGTCTTCCTTCTTTAGTGACTTCATAAGCTATTAGGTCGCGAGATATTTGCTTCTAAAGACGTGAAAAATTTATACCCCCAATTCTGACTTTTGAACGATGATGTAGAATTTTAAGAAATTACCCAAATTAAAAATTAGTTTCAACAAAAAACTAATTAGAACAAGATGTGATGAGTACTTTTTGAGATATAGAATACTTCAACCCGTGCAGGAACGGAGAAAAAATACAATTTCCTGCGGCCTGTTGTAAAAGGCGACAAAACAACCCACAGCCAGGTGATAGGGCATTTGCTCGACTGGCTGGCAACCAGCCCTGGTCTAGAGTATGTCGCCATAACAACCTTGGGGTTTGTTCCAGCATTAGTGGCCAGGTTCCAGTCACCTTTAGAGAGAGGCAGCACATTGGCAACATCTTCAGTGATTTTTTTTATTTTTATTATTATTAACATATCTACGGACTCGACTTTTCTTACTACTTAATTTCTATGAAAAAGTTTAGAGTCCATACACGCTTATTGTTTATTTTTGTTACCGTGTGACAATAATTTAGTGATTTATATGTTATGGTGTACCTTAAGATTAACTTATTATATTAATTTATCCTATTTTTAATACTAAACTTATACTAATGTAGAGTGTATCTGTTACATGCTGGTGTTGTGAGGAGGTGCATGTGCAGTGTTGGCCTTATATCTATACTTATATATAGTCCTATCTAGTGCCATGTGTGTTGGTTTTTTCTTTTCTGTGTCTGGGTTATTAATTTTTAGGCTCTTTGTGTGTCTTGGTTTGTTTGTGAAGTGCGCGTGTAATGCAATGCGATGGTAGTGCGCGTTGGTTTGAGTATGTGTATGCACCTTTAGTGTTACAAATGTCCATAGGCGATGATAACCGCTTCCCATCAGGTGGACCCTGCCTGTCTGCTGACCTCTTGCAATAAAAAAAAGCACTATTGATGGGCGGTTCCTACTCACCACCCGTTCATTTGCCTTGCTGTCAGTTAAATTTTGACATAAACTCCATATACGTAATGTTAAATTTCAACCGATGGTAAGTCAAGTAATAGTGGTAGTAGTAAGATATATACATTTTAGTCAACGATTATCTAAACTTGACAATAAATTTAAAGATATTTAAATTAACCACCAACCATATGATTTAACTAAAATTGTATTCAACAATTTATCTCTTAAGAAAAAACAGCGTGCAGTGGTTATAATATTCCGCTTCTACCTTAGATCAGCGCAATACCGTTTTCCCCAAAGATCCGTCTAGTTCTCTCAAGGCTGCTATCATGTAGTCGGCTTAGAATGAGTTATGAACAGATTTGTAGGACCTTGGTATTGCAAATGTCCATAGGTGATGGTAACCGCTTCCCATCAGCTGGACCGTCTGCCTGTTTGCTGAAGTCAAGCTGTAAAAAAAAATACTTTTTCAATTATATTTTTTTTTCTTTTTCATCGCTAGATGACGTCTCGGTTCATCCTCTTTATGTTGGTGTTCCAACACGCACTTAGCTGATATTTCTCCTTGAATTGTTATAACTTTATGCTCTCTGCCTAACCCATTTCGTGGGCATGCATCAGTGCGAAGTGGCAACGGTTGCTACCGTGAAGCTTCTGTTTGAACAAAACTTTAACATAGACTACGGGTGTATGGTACAAGTAAAAAGCGTAATTTCAAGAATTGGTAGGTGGCTAGGTGGTACGGTATTTGCCCGACCGGATGGCTACCACCCCTGATCTAAAGTATGCCATAACAACCTTGAGTTGTGTTCCGGCATTAGTGACTAGGTTCCAGTCTCCCTTAAGAGAGCAACAGCGCATTTGTAGCTCCTTTGGTGTTGCTAATGTCCATAGGCGATGGTAACCGCTTTGCATCAAGTGGGCCGTCTGCCTGCTGAACTTCTCCAATAAAAAAATGTATCCTAACTAATATTAAAGGTGCAAATGTGAATTTGATTGTTTGTTTGTAATATTTCCACGCTTTAGCTGCACAACAGATCGATATGAAAATTTGCATACGCCTTGTCACGGATATAGAAAGGGACATACGGTACCTTTCATCTCGAAACAAAGTACTGTTTCCGAATGGCCCAACGAATATAGCAATTTACTAACAAATCTTCATCGCAACGACAATGACAAAGCAATTTTAATGTGTTGCTCGCATGGTTAGTTCCACTTTCGCAAGATGGGGTTACGGGTATTTTGAGTCAAAAATTAAGTTTCACATTTCTAGTTTCACTGGACGGCCTGTAAAACTTATAATGGCTGGTCCTCCATTTTATCCACAAAGTTCACATTAACACTAGCGAAGCACCAGGAAAAAGCTAGTAGAATATACTTCTATACATAAAAATATAAGTGAACATAACATACATGCACTGTTTTTGCTTTGTGGCTATAAAACCCAAAAATCACCTATTTAATCGATAATACAATAGCATCTCAGAAAGTTATGAAAAAAAGGGTTGTGATATACTAAGTGTTTGGGATCGGCTTCAGAGTTATCTATTGTATATTTACATAGTATAAAACAAAGTCGCTTTTTGCGTCAGTTTGTTTATATATTCTATTTCCTCTTAAAACACGCTACTGATTTTAAGCGGTTTTCACCAACATTTTGGTGATTTTTCACTGAAGGTTTATTAAGTTTTTTTATAATTAAAATAGAGCTACTTCCTAGGGCTTGACTCGCGACATAGCTGTGAGGAAAACTCTAATATTAAAATACAAACGTAATACAAGTACTTAGATTAGGAGTATAATATATTTGTATTTGTGTACCGATGTATAAACAGACAGACGGGCGAACGAAGATGTTCATTTTATAAGAGTTCTATTTGTACTAAAATAGAATTTTGGAACAGTTAAATCGCTATCAGTCCTCACTTGTGCCGCAATTAAAACGCCTCGCTACCGCCTATGATACGGCCAAGCCTTCGGACAGTTGCACGCCTTGCGCCCGCTAGTTGTTCACGAAGAACAAACAACATTCCCGCCGCTAACATTTGAGTCACGACCTACCATCACGCTTGTGAAACTCAACACGTTCCTAATAGGGTTTTTCATAAACATACATATTTTAAAATCAATCGAGATATAAATTTTGGTAAATGATTGCGGATTTTATCGACAGAAGGATTTTAACTTCTTTTGTTACGTTAAGGTGTTCAAAGTTCTTTGAGCACTTTATATTGTGGGTATAGAATGAGACTGAGCCGTCACGCTCGGCTATATAACTCTCGTTCGGGTAAAGTCGGCTCGAATCGACTAAGAGAGCGAGATAGATGTAATCAACGCGTCGCTGCTGTACTCGCTCGGCTAGCGGTACTCGTCTCATACAGTTTTCACTTCTGTCATTACTGTCGCCTACGGACGTCTGCAACACCGGCATTAGAATAGAATAGAATATTCTTTATTGCACACAAGAATATAATACACATGAGTTAATAATAATTTAACTAGTGAAATCGGCGGTCTTATCACTAAGAGCTATTTTTTTCCAAACAACCTTCTGGAGATAAATTCACATTTCTAATAGTCACATACATATTTATGTACATAGAGTTACATACACATACATCAATTACTGTTTACAAATTTAGATAGTGATCTTTGAGGAGTTTATTAAAAGATGTAAGTGACTGCACTTCTGATTCTCATTGGTATTTTATTGGGATTATCGTCGTCTAAAAAATTGTACGACTCCCTTCTTAAGCAATCCCTTATCGGAGCGCAGAGGGAATAACCCTTAAAATCATTGTCGTACGCGCAACAAACCTTCCAGAGCAACGTCGCGTAGTTGACCGTAGGAGCTCAAGGAAATATGGGTGAACATCCTGTCATTGGCGGGCGGTGCGGTTTTAAAAACGAGATGTTGGTACCAAATCAAACAATTCCTCGGAACACTCCCCGTTGTATAGACGGCAGAATACGCAGAGAGACGCAATTCTCATTTCTATGTTGATTTGATTTCGAACTTAATGCTAGGCATTTAAAATTCGAAATCATCTAATTTCAAAGTGTGTGAAACCCCTGAAACAAATGCACGAAATTCTTCAGGTGCTATTGGAAATATTCGCGATGTTTATTGGCGATGTCTCATATCGTTGATTAGCACCATTTACGTCAGATTGCGAGTGAAGCGGTATCATGCCCAAACAAAGACTTCTCGTTACTAATATTTGTAGTTTTTATAGAACAACTAGCAGGCCCGGCAGACGTTATACTGCCCTGAAAAAATTTAAAACCTGATTGCAGTGCCACTTAATAGGTCCAAGAAAGTTATCAAAATCGGTCCAGTGGTTTGGAGGGAGTTCAGTGACATACACTTTAACATTAGAATAGTATAAGTAAACTTGGTTTGTATTACTGGTACGATGAAGTGAATGTTAAGGAGCCCATTCACTTTCCTGGATGGCAGTCCGCCTAGTCGTGAAAGTTGTTGCAGCCTGCATTTCATCTGGCAGCACCAAGCAGGATGCCTTTTAAATACTGCACGAGGCATGTAAGTTCCTTCCACTGCCAGATTGCCTTGCAGGGTAGTGAATGGGCCTCTTTAGTGAACTACAACGGCGGCAGCAAAATAACGCAACCCGTTAATTCGTCTGTACCTCGGAAACACCGCATTTATCGCTATAAAAAGAATCCTAAGTGTTGCCCCGAGACTGCAACTTGTGGTATACCCACCACCTCTGTGTCGTGTTTCATTTAAATTCATTTAGTAGATTGCACGTGATGGTCTAATAGACAAAGAAAAATTTAAAAAGTTACATTTTTGAAATCTGCTGGGCCAAATAGCCCCCCTGATTTTTTTAATATATACATTCAATTAACAAAACTCAAACCCTATATAGATTTATTATATTGTTATAGACTAGCTGTTGCCAGCAGCTTCACTGGCTTAGATTAAAAATATTCATAGTTTAAGTAGTAAAAAAAGTCAAAAGGTGGCCCTGGATTGAATTTTCAAAAACGCCGTTCCACGTGTACCTGTATTTGTAACCAAAAGCAGGTATAAAAAATGTCGTATTTCTTACTTTAAAAATTACGGATTTTCATAGAACCTTGCATCCCCCTTTTCACTCTCTTATAAATTGAATTTTCAACAATCTTCTCTTAGTACGTATCTACAGTATACTGTAGAAGCTAGAAGCAAGACCTGGAAGCTGCAACAAAAATTGGGTTGACAAAGTGAGCATTATGCAAAATGTTGGCCGGTAGAGAGTCTACGTCTTGGCTGGAAGCTTTTTGTATTAGGGTGGTGGAGGACGCCGTGAGTTTGAATGTTTTTTTTTTCATTTTTGTTGCAGGAGATCAGCAGACAGGCAGACGGCCCACTTGTTGGAAAGCAGTTACCATCGCCTATGGACATTTGCAACAGCAAAATTGCTACAAATGCGCTGCTGCTCTCTTAAGGGAAACTGGAACCTGGTCACTAATGCCGGAACACAACTCAAGGTTGTTATGGCGACATACTTTAGACCAGGGATGGTAGCCATCCAGTCGGGCAAATGCCCTACCACCTGGCTGTGGGTTGTTAAGTCGCCTCTTACGACAGGCCGCCCGGCCGCAGGAAATTGTATTCTTTCTCCGTTCCTGCACGGTTTTATCTCTCAGTCACCATGTTGCGTCATCAAGTACGAGATAAATGTGTCGAATACGGACTCCTAGTCGTGGTGATATATTTATTTATATAAGTATATGCATATCATAGAGGTTACATTTATTTATTTTATATACAACTTTTACAATTTTAATTTCAACTAAACTCTATCTGGCCTGTATTTTGGGCAACGCATAAGCGTTGCCATACAACGTGGTAATGCGGCAGCATTTTGGGAACGTTCCCAACTCACGGTGATTTGGGACCTATTTACTGTTTGTAGTTTTTATCTTTTATAAATTAAGTTGTATATATATATATATATATATATATTATTAGAATAGCACTGGCTAAGTGATTGTAAAAATTATTTCTAAGGCTTCAAAAGATAATATATATATATATCGCGATATTTAAAAAAAAAAACTCTAAGTAGTTT
The DNA here is from genome assembly GCA_019925095.2 of Dendrolimus kikuchii. Taxonomy (NCBI): domain Eukaryota; kingdom Metazoa; phylum Arthropoda; class Insecta; order Lepidoptera; family Lasiocampidae; genus Dendrolimus; species Dendrolimus kikuchii. The sequence goes on along the minus strand of CM034409.1, from coordinate 12,975,186 downwards.
TAAGTAGTATAAGATGATCCTGATTTATATATATGTATTTCAGATGCCCGAACAGTATTGGGGGTGAACATGGGATTAATTATAAAAAAAAGTATATAGTAGAAGGAACCTGCATGCTAATTTTCACGATCTGTTTGCGCTGTGTTGAGATGTCAGTCAGTCAGTGAGGACAATCAATTATCTAATATATAAAATTCTCGTGTCACCGTGTTAGTTACCATACTCCTCCGAAACGGCTTGACCGATTATTATGAAATTTTATATACATATTTAGTAGGTCTGAGAATCGGCTACTATCTATTTTTCATACCCCTAAGTGATAAGGGGTGTCCACCCCAAAATTTTACTTTTTAATTTATGGATAATTTTTTATATTTTTATATTTTCAGGATACAGCATTTAAAAATACATACAACCCTAAATTTTCACCCCTTTACAATCAACCCCTATTTTTTATTTGTTAATTAAACTTTAATTTTTTGGCAAGATTTTTAATCCTATTTTGTCATGACTTAGAATAAAATAAAATATATTACTCTTTTAGGTTCACAATTAGAAGGGTAGGTGGCGCTGAGATCGGGTTCTGGAATGCTCCTAATCACCTGGAGCGATTTTGGTGATTTTGTTTTTATGTGTTTGAGTGGGTACCGGGATGGTTTAGATTCGCAATTAGAACCGGTAGGTGGCTCTGGGATCGGGTTCTATAATTTTATTTTTTAAAGGCAGGACAACGTCTGCCGGGGCCGCTAGTATATATATATACATATGGATAGATTTATCTTGTAAGAAAACAGGTTATACAGTTTCTGCCTACAACATCCCAAGAATTACGCCTGTAAAGTTTACACGGCAATCTTCCCACACTTTCCACAAACGGATATTAGAAAGAGAGAGGTATATTCATTTGGCAACTGTCACGGCCAGTAGTCCGCTTTATTTATTGTCAGCGGGTAGAATGCGGTGTAGTTTTGTACACGCTTTTGTTTAGAACGTTTGTTTAAATTTTCCTTCATTTGTGTTGCTTATTTAAAGGTGTTAACAATTCAGCAATGTCTGAAAAGCTCTGGATATTCCTATAGCAATGTGACTGGGGGTAGCTTCCATACATCCATGGTAGAGTAAATGCGAAGGAATCACAATTGCCTAGAAAGAAACTCAGCTCATAACACAGTCTGCAATTACAGTTTAAAATATGATTATAGCAATCATTTTAATTTGGTACTTTTCAAACAATAATAGAAAGAAAGACTCTATTTGAATAGCGACGTAATTACATTCCTTATACATTGATATACACAGAGGATATTTTGAGAATTTGTGCGCCACAGTATCAGCAAACAAGGTTTGCACTGCAATGCTGATTTTCAGTGCAAACCTTTCTTTTGGCGTAAGACCAAAACGACCCAATTTTGTTAAATAAAAATAAAACTAATTCTACTTGTGTAATATTTAATTAGTATATCAAATAAATAAATTTATATAAAAACAACAATAAAATACTTTGTCACTTTAAAATTTATATATTAATACGTGAAGCAAAAACTTTGTACCCCTTTTTACGAAAATTGCGCGGACGGAGGAGTATGATATTTCGCACACTTATAGTTTATATTTTTTATTAAATCAATAAAAAAATCATTACACACACTATCATGTATTTGACACACACACGTATATATACTCTTTTGTTTATTGTTCAAGTCAAATTAACAGTGTAACCTTGGCAAATGGTATTTTTTTTTTTTTTTGAGGCGAGGGAAAATGCTTAACCGATTTACGCACAAACTGGGTCGTTGCTAGGGGAACGACACGCGTCGGTCGGGGGCGATAACACTGCAGCAATAGTATGCTCTTGGCAGCGCTCCGTCCGCGATCGACGTCACAGAATAGTGTGGAAGACTCCGAGCGTTGCTGCACGGGCGAGCAACCCCAATACCCACTAAAAACCCCCTCCTCCCTGACGACCCTGCGCTTTGAATGTGTTGGAAAGGCTGAGATTTAGAACATAGTTACGCCCAGCCGATCCAGCGCAATAAAGTGCCTGGAGTGTGCCCTGGGAGAACACACCCCACTTCGTTGTGCGGGGGTAGAAGGTCCTTTGCTCTCCTAGCAAGCTAAAGGCCCCCCGCGGTAAACGGAACCTAACTCAGGGAGGGAAGTAATGCGCGTACCTGCCTCTCCGGGTGCCAGCTGAAGGCCGGCGACCTCGAGAAGACGCATTGGCACGCGCTGCAGGACTTCTCTCCCTGTCTCGTTCTGCGGCCTCCTTGAGTGACATTACTGTCTCGCAAAAAGGGAATGGTGTACGAATGGTGTACATTAACGTGTTATCTATCTATATTTGTGGTAGGTATATTATTTGAGACTATGAGTTGATAATTTGCTCCCAAACTAGTTGATTTGACTGCTCCTTATTTCGTAAATTTCATGAGATTGAAACGAAGCCTACATTGATAAACGTATTCAATAGAATTTCAATATTCGCACCTTAACTCTGCACCCTGGCTATCGTATTTCGGTTTTACCCCATTAATCACTACCTCGGGATATCTGCGGGATTACGGGAATCGCACTTCATTTGTCAAACACCCCCGACCGACATTGACTAACGTATACTAGGATAAACCAACGAATATTGATCATATGCTTTATATAGTACACTCATAAATATTAAAGGATTTTTTTTTCAATCTAAATTTTTGGTCTATTTCAGCAGGCCGTAAATCAAAAGAAAATGGCTGTACACCAAAAAGAAACAAAGCTTATTGTAGTTTTAGGTGTCTAGTTTTCGAATGCGACTATTAAAAAAATATAAGATAAATGGTTCCAGAGTAATCCTTAGAAAACCATCAGAAAATCAATTACATTTTTTCTCGTCTTAAAGACGGTACACGGACTCGGCTTTTTTTTAATTTTAAAGTTGGCAATGCCTTATTTTTTCTCAAAATTGGAAGACAGAAATAAGCCAATATCGTTATTAGATGTGAAGTGTACATCTATAATAGTATCATCAAATTATAAAAGTGTAGTCTATTGTTTTTTAGATTTTTTGTGTTTGTCTCTTTGTTCGGGATACACGTAAAAACTACTAGGCCGATTTCGATGCGGTTTTCACTGATCGATAGCTAATTCTCTGTCATAAAATCTGTACTACTTTATATCCCGGGAATCTACGGATTTCTTCCCGGGAGCGGTGTCAAGTTTTTTTGACGCATAAAAGTTAGCTTAAGTCGCGGGTGAATCCTAGTACATTAATATAATAGGAGAATTAGATGTTTAAAGATTTAGCAAACGTTCTTCCCAATCCAATACGCTACATGATGTCTTTTCTGCCCACAGGTGTGGTTTCAGAACCGACGTGCGAAATGGAAAAAGCGCAAGAAGAGCACCAACGTCTTCAGGTCACCTGGTGCGCTGTTGCCTTCGCATGGACTGCCGCCATTTGGAGCCGGGGACGTGTGTTCACCGGGAGTATTTGCTGATAGACCATGGTCAATGCCTGCCGGTAATTATCCGTACAAATGTACAATCTCCTTATTTTCGGGGTTTTTTCTTTAGGGCATGTACATAAGTAACTCAAGTGGCTGCTGATCTCACTTCGCCGGAATGCTCATCTTCTACATTTATTATATCGTACACTATTTATAGCCTACACTCCTCCTTACCTTAAGGAATGTTTCAACTTCCTTCATACATCACACACCTTCGATTTGCGCTCCTCTGATAACCTCCTGTTAAAGGCACCTGCGCATTCTTCAACATTTTACTCCAAATCCTTCGCTGCGCAGGCTGTCTGCCTTTGGAACTCATTATCCGTAGATGTCAGAAAAGCTAAATCACTTGCCATATTTAAAAAAAATCTGTCAAAAACCATTACCTTAGTTTATAAAAAAAAATATTTTTTTTATTTTTTTTTATAATCGGCAAATAAACACACACATTGTATATCCCCAAATTAAGCAAGTTACGCTTGTGTTATGGATAATATACAACGGACTACTCTGGGGCCGATCCCAGACACCCAGACCATAGTAAATAAGGGAGAAAATACGTTTCCGAAATTTACTATACCAGCAATCGAACCCGGAACCTCTGCGTTGCAGTGAGGTACGCCGGCAAAGGCTTAGCCCGCTCAACCACAAAGGCCGTCTATTCTTGCTTAACCTAGCTGTTTACTGTCCACATTGTACTGTTCTTCCTTTTTATACGCTTTTTATTAGCTTCATACGTATGTTAGTATGTATGTATGTTAGTATGTAACGGAATCTTTCAAGTTAAATTTGATCGACTTCCCGGTTTCCGATTGTGCTGAAATTTTGCACGTATGTGTATATCGCGTGGCAATGCAATAATATGGCACCATGGAGCTGTCTGATGATGGAGTCGGAAGGTGGCCATAAGAACTCCTGTACTAAACAAGATAGACCCGTCGTGTTTGGGCTCGCTTTACTTGTGTTGGCTACATGATATGCAGGATCTTACAAGCTTGTATTTAAAAACCTTTTTAAAAAAGCTTATTTTTATATAACGTTTCATTTTATCATAAGAGTGTATTTAATTATTTTTTCAAAGTTTCCACGGAGAAGGGAATTAAATCACTAAATAATCACTAAAACATAAAAAATAAATAATAGTTAAAAAAAACTAAAAAAATACGCTTTATAGAAAATCCAAATAAAAAATAGAAAATAAATTTTAATAAATTTGAATTAAAAATAGTGTAAGAAAAAATTATTTTATTGTAAAAAAAGCGTGGGGTGCATGGTATCAATAGTTTGAAAAGCACCCCACGCTTTTTTTTACAATAAAATCATTTTTTCTTACACTATTTTTAATTCAAATTTATTAAAATTTATTTTCTATTTTTTAGTTGGATTTTCTAAAAAGCGTATTTTTTAGTTTTTTTAAAACTAATATTTCGCTTATTGACGCTGACTCTCAAATAGCACAAATTTGTGCTAAATGGTTAGTTGCCAAATCGAGAGTGACGCTGACTCTCAAATAGCAAAAATTTGTGCTAAATGGGTAGTTGCCAAATCAAGAGCGACGCCGACTCACAAATTTGTGCTAAATGGGTAGTTGCCAAATCGAGAGCGACGCTGACTCTCAAATAGCAAAAATTTGTGCTAAATGGGTAGTTGCCAAATCAAGAGCGACGCTGACTCTCAAATGTCACACATTTGTGCTAAATGGGTAGTTGCCAAATCGAGAGTGCCGCTGACTCTCAAATAGCATAAATTTGTGCTGAAGAAAAGGCGTAAGGTCATTATTTGAAAATGCTTTTATCTGCCTTCCAGGACTGGGTCAATTATCCCAAGGTGGGGTGTCGATGGGTGGATTTGGTGCGGGGTCTTTACCGCAGCTGGCTGCTGACCTCAATCCCGCGTTGCCCATCAGCTCGGTGGCATCCGGCCAGCCTTACCAGGGCCACTATCCCCTCAACTCGCTGGGTAAGTCAGGGCTTTATCATAGTAGATGGTTTAAAGGAAATTTCATACGAATTACAAATTGTATATGAAAGTTTAAAAAACCTAACAGTAATTTTACTTTTATAAAAAAAAACATGTCTCTACCTAGAAATAATATTTGAAAAATCTAAATTTTACATACTAAAGAAATACAAAAATTTTTTAAAGTAAGAAATGAATGCTTTCTGCAATAACAATTTAATATTTTTTGTTGTTCCATCTAATGTAATAAAAGGCAAATTAACTTAGTTATATTGTATTCTACTCATAGTCCCTCAAGACTATAAGTAGATTACTGAGCCTAGATCACCGTTTTCTACGGGTAAGGTGTCCAGAAGGCTGGCTACGTTTCCTCGCTAGATAGCTATACTGTTCCGTTGTCCGAGGACCAGACCTCTGATCCCTTGAAGAGTCAATGAGTCGTTTTGTTATTTTTTTTGTACAGGCTCATGGCCTCAGGACCCCATCTTCTCTTCTATATATATAAAAATCAATGCCACTTTTCGTTGTAATTTTATAACTTGAGAAAGACTTTACTGATTTTGATGAAATTTTGTGTGTGTGCTTGAGTGGGTCCCGGGATGGTTTAGATCCACAATTGGAACCGGTAGGTGGCGCTGAGATCGGGTTCTAGAATCCTCCTAATCACCGGGAGCGATCTTGGTGATTTTGTTTTTGTGTGTTTGAGTGGGTTCCCGGATGATTTAGATTCGCAATTAGAACCGGTAAGTGGCGCTGGGATCGGGTGCCGGGGCCGCTAGATTTTTAATTTGTCTGTTTGGGATCCAATTATCAAAACTATTAAGACCCAAACCCAACAAAAACCAGCTGCCAGACCTCAAGACACTGTGAGCTCTTTCTGCGTACAACGGAACACAAACCAACTTGACTGATTTATTTTTCCTTCCACCCATTTTAATATTATATAAAATTATTAGAGCTAGGCATGTTTGCTGAAGAGTTTCTTGTGCCGCTTCTTCTCTTCAAGCCATAACATGTTGCGAAGCGGTAGTAAATTAGATTACGCTCCCATAGATTAAATAATAACCATAAACAAAATTAAAATTAATAAGTTGGCGGTAGGCTAAATAAAACTTTAACAATACTCGTTGACACTTGACATCTTTGTCTTCCGTGATCACGGCCACTGAAAAGTGGCCGAAACGTCGGAAAAACCAAAATCAAATAAAATTACCGCGCTTAAAACCGTTAAAACGTAGTTTTATTAATTATGAAATTATTATTTATCAACTCATTTTAATATAGGTGAATGCTTTATATCAACGAGTTGACCAGGCAGTGTCAACTCGTTATTATAGTAGCGAGGTATATAATTATTTTATGTTTCGGCAAACAAATACACATTCTGCCAACTTAGTTGGAAATGTCAAAGAAATTGTTTTTTTGGGCAATGTACAAGTTTTTGCAATGTTCATTTCGATGGCCAATAAAGTTTTTATCTATCAAATGCTTCAGGTGATACAATGATGTCGTACTGCAACAACATCAGCGGAGGGCAGCAGCCTGGGGGGCCCCTGGAGGGATCTCCCACTCCACCGCACATGGGTCATTGCGCTAACAATAACGCGTCACCCACTGCTTCGGGTAAATACAATTCAACTTATTTATTCTATTCTTAAGTCCCTAGCATATGGAGTTTACGTTCTGTAGACAATTAAAGTTATATGAATGTTTAACAAGTCGCTTCACAGACAATTTTGGAACTACCTCCAAATTTTTGTTATAATTTTTATTTGTGTTGTTGAACATTTAATTTGTTACATAAATTTAGTGATTAAGTCACTGGAAGCAACTAACACCTAAGGATACAGGCTTGGCCTTTTTTTTTATACAGGGGAAATCCGTTTGAGGACCGTGAGCCGCGTGAGGGGGAAAGGTCGCGGCCCGTGTGTGGGATTCCCCAGGTCGGGGTGGCACTAGCACCCCACGTGTGACGTGTCAGATGCTATTGCCACGCCGCGGTTAGGGATACCCACTAAAATCCTTGTCCGATCCCGAGCGTCCTATGTCCGGGCAGTGCGCATTGACCATCAGCCCGGACGGACGACGGCCGGCCCCTTTGCGGGCTGGCCTCACCATTTTAGCCGGAGATCTGGGTCTCTTCGGCTCCTCAAACTCGCCGCGTGGTGAGAGGGGGCGCGCGGATCGGGGCGCGTCGCTCCTCTCCGGCCTTTATGTGCGTGCGGGCGGGTCCGGTTTCCCCGCCGGTCGCCCGTACGGCCGTAGGCTAAGGCGGCTGGAGGTCGTCATGGAGGAACCTCCGTCGCCGCCACCGGTTCCTTCGCGGATATGACGGTCTCGCAAAAGGAGGCGGCTGCGTCCCATGCGTCGACGCTCCCGACCATGGCCTTCACAACGACCGGGAGGGACAAATCCGCCCCGATGGCCGCGACGAGATCGCCGTGCTGCTCGTCCCAGGCTGGACACACCTGGAGGGTGTGCAGCGCCGTGTCTTCGTCGCCGCCGACGCAGTGGTGGCACCCTGACGTCTGTTCACGCCTTATTTGACACAAGTACCTCCCGAAGCATCCGTGTCCCGAGAGGACCTGCGTCAGGCGGAACGTCAGGGTGCCGTGACGCCTCTGCAGCCATTCTGGCATAATCGGCCTCACCGCTTGAATAACGGCGAGGCCGGCGCTGGGGTTAAGTAGGCGGTCCGCCCACTCTGTTACCTGGACCTGGCGTAACTCGTCTTTGCGCCCCTCGATCTCACGGGGCGCAGGTCGGCCATCACTGGCCTCCTTCTCCTTACGCCACGCGTACAAGGAGGCCAGTGTTCTGGCCTCCAAGTCCCACGACAGAGCGCCGGCTATTAGGTAGGCCGCTTCGAAGGATATCGTGCGATACCCTCGGACGGTCCTGACGGCCAGCATAAGCTGTGTCTGTCGCAGTGTTGCGACGTTGCGAGCCGCCAGGGCATCCGCCCACACCGGGGCCTCGTAAAGGACCGTAGATCGCACGACTCCCTCGAAAAGCTTTCGGCACGTCAAATTTGGCCCCGCGACGTTGGGCAGCAAGCGCGATAGTGCGCCCGCCGCCCTCTTGAGTCTGGGGGCCATCTTCTGGAAGTGTGCCGAAAAGTCCCATCGGCTATCCAAAACCAAGCCCAGATATTTCATGGTCGGTTGGACGCCTATGCGGATGCCTCCCGCAGGTGGCTTCCTCCGAGGCCCGTGAAAGACCACGGCCTCGGATTTGTGCAAGGCCACCTCGAGACCCAGCCGCCGGATTCGGTGGACCATCTGTGCAACCCCAGCTGTTGCCAGAATGGCATACGTCCTATACAGGCTTGGCCTAGTCTCGGTGTTAGTATCCAGTGTTAACTTTAACGCGAAATTTGTTATATTTTTGGTGACAATAAAATTATTTTTATTTATTATTTATGAAATATTTAGTAGTAGTCTAAGATCTTACTCCTGCCAAAATTTTTCCAAAGACTCACCAAAATCCTTTTATACGTGGTAGAGCTATGCTGGAACCATTGCTTGATTACATCTCTTAGAGTCAGCTCTTCGGTGAGGTACCACGCTCCTGAGAGTCGGTTCCACATTTTTTCTGTAATTATGCTAGCTCTCTCTCTCTATAACTTACTATGAATTCTTCTACCATTCGTAGAAAATTGGCAATATTTGTATGAAATTTGATTGACATTGTAAGCGGTATATCTTCTTATATCTTACTAATCATTTATTTGCCTTAATGTCGGTTAAGATTTAACATAATCCAAGCGCGTATCTACCGTTGTGGGCACGATGGACATGCTCCTATAAACTTGTGACTTCACACTTTCACGGCCGATAGGCTGATGATAAATAAAAACTAACATTTTACAGGTTTATTAATTTACCAGTGTGCGCCTCACGGCTTTGCATCTTGGTCAGGGCGTCATATATTTTGTAAACATCTCCTTTGTAGGAATGCATATCGATCATGAGCGAGTTCATGCTCCGACTCGCACTTGGCCCAGTTTCGGGTGGCTGTGACCACAACCTTTTTTGAGGGCTGGATCCGCGCCTTGCATACACTCCATACAAGTAATGTAATTTTTTTACTGATGGGAAGATGCAAATGAATGAATAGTAGGACACAAACACTGTTCATTAATAAAAAATCGTGTTCTTATTCATTTTATTCAAATTCGAACAAAGTTCCACTGGAGAGCATTTTTTGAAGGTTATACACATAAGTTAATACTTAAGTCTACTTCTTATTCTATGTATACCACAATGTGTCAATGCTGTTTAAGAAAAACGAGTGTCATAAAACTCTTTAGCAAAAAAGCTAAAATTCTTTTACTTCATATTTATCTCAGTATCATACTATTCCTTCATCCAATGGCCCCTTTCATTCACTCACTTGTTCACGTGCCGTCAGATGCTAATACTTCTTCACGTTTGTAGGCAACGGCGGCGATCAGGTAGAAGACGAAGTATGGCGAGGCCACAGCATCGCGGCGTTAAGACGCCGGGCCTCTGAACTGTCGGCAGCCATCCCTCCATACTTGCAACTGAACTACGACGCCCACAGCCCCGTCTACTGACCGAATCGACGCCAGTCTTACTACCACTCCAATAAGGATTTTGGTTGGCATGAACAAACTTATGACTCTTAGCAGTGGTATATTTGTTTCGTCTTCAGTCAGACTGGATACATTTCAACTTCTGTCGAATCAAAGCAAGCTTCTGCAGAATCGAAGTAAACTTTTGCGTTATCGGATACACTTTCTCCCGTATCAAATAAAACTTCCATCTGCATAAATATTAGGGATGACCGAATTTCGGCATATTGAGCCGAACTTCGGCATTCGGTCAAAATTTGGTTTAAATGACGAACATTCGGTACAAGGAAAGAGTAAAATACCTACTTGCACTATTTTCACTGAAGTTAATAGAAATCATAGCTATCATAACCGTAATGTAAAAATTGGCATCTATATACTCACGGTCATTTATTTTAGTTAGGAACATGTAAATCTTAACGTGCAATGTGACAAAAAATAAATAAAATTAGTTCTTGATTGAGTGTTTGCCTAATTAAATAGACATTAAATTAAAACGAAAATAAAATAATCTTATTATTCCTCTAAGAAACATCAGTGAGTAGTGCAATTGCTTAATTATAATGCGTAACTTGAATTTTTTTTTAAAACACGTCTAAGGGACATCAGCAGTTATATCTATAATTTTGATTGAAATCACTTTTTACGAATTAAATATTATGAATTTAGAATTATGAAATGGTGATTTTTTTTTCAATCAAAGATCTAAAAATCTATTCTTTTATTCACCTAGGTACTCCTACTTAAAATTTACTAGAGACGGGTTATGGTGTAAAAAAGCCAAAAATTTGGTGTTATCAAGTTGACGTTGTCAACAGGTCATTGTGTTGCTCTTGAGAAAGCGTGGCGAAATCAAACCGAATGTTCGGCCGAAGTTCGTATTCGGTTTAAACCGTATTCGGCCCATCCCTAAAAAATATTCTTTTACGGGTTCAAATAAAACTACTGCCAAATCTAGTTGGATAAACTAAAGCACAGACGATACTAACTCTCAGTGACAAATAAAAACTCATTAGTTCTACCAGTGGTAGATTTATTTAATCTTCAGTCAAACTGGATACGCTTCAACTTCTGACGAATCGAATAACAGTTCTACCGGACCGATTAAAATTTCTGTAGGACAAAATTACTGCAGGATCGACTTTTGCGATATCAATGATACCTTCCCTCGTATAAAATTTTTAGCTGAGCGGATAATACGTTTATCAGTTCAAATAAAACATCTGCCGAATACTCGATATCTAGTTGAATAAACTAAGCTAGAGACACGACACCAAGCCCTGTTTTGTCTAATACGAGTGTGCACAGAAGTAGATTTATTTAATCAGCAGCAAGATTTATGTAATCAAATAAAACTTTTAATGAATGGAATAAATATTCTCCCATAACGATTAAAATATCCAGCTGGGCGAATAATGTTTTTACTAGTACACAAAACTACTACCAAATCGCAGATGTCTGATTGGATAAACTAAGCTTTTACCAGACACGACACCAATTCTATCAGATAAAACAAACTTATGACTCTAGCAGTGGTAGACTTGTTTAAACTTAAGTCAGATTGGATACAGTAAAACTTCTGTCAAATCGAATAAGATATCTGCAGAATTGAAAATGAGTTGTGCAGTATTAACTTTTAAGCAAGATGAAGTATGATTTTACTGGTTCAAATAAAACTTCAGTCAAACAAAAAAATTCTCTTATTGCTTCGGCTAGAAAGGACATCTGATGTGTTGAACTGTAGAGGGAATATTATAGAGAATGTATAGATAAGAAAAAACTGCGAAAACAGGATGGAATTATGGGCGTTGTCATTAGTTTCAAAGAGGCCCAGAGACTTTGTGTCTTTCTCTGCTTATGGGATTTTGGTTGTGGGATATTTTGTAAAGCTGGCAAGTTTTCTTCACTGAGTTTAAATAGACGTTATTGAAGTAAATTTAAACATCGTCATCTGTAATATTCGACGTGTTTATTATACGCGAACGGCTTCTCTATAATATGCTCTTTCTACGAATTAAACAGAACTTTTTTCATAGAGAAGACACTTTTACTAAAAATGCAGACAGAATAAACTTGTACGATAAAAATAAAATATTTTAAAGCAGCGTTATGTTCATTCGTAATAACATCTGGAAGTACAATAAATAAATTAAACACGACTAAAGTCCCGTCAATGTCTGTATAATATTATCTAACATTGCAAAAAACATTAAAAGGATTGTCCAATTATTTTTACGATCATAGTCACCTTAGATAAATCAAAGCACTTATCTTTCTTATTGGTGCGCTTCTTTTGAAGTTCAAAGAAATAGGGCGACCATCACAAAATGTGATTTTCCAAGGATTTTAATGTAAAATTTAATTAATAAATGAGAGCTGTATTCAAGAATAATACATGTATACGCATTCGTACAATAAATAAATTAAATAGTTTTTAAATATTATATCATAAGCTATTTATTTAAGTAATGATTATGAAGTATTATAGTTTTTACGAGATTGTAACGACGTAGATTCGTTTTTCACATTGAAATATTATATTTAGAAGCTAATTTAATACACAACAAATTTAATTCATTACGTTCCTCTTTCTTCGTTTATGTCCAATATTAAAGAATTTTGACTATAGCTACGATTTGCCTTCTTTTTTAATACCTATTTATCTCTGAATCGTAGCTATGTTTTATTTTTAAATGTTATTTATTTACAAAGTATTTAGAAATAGATTTTCTGAGTTGAAGGTCTTCTTACATCAACAAACACGATGTTATTTATGATAAGCATTATTGGCACTCTGTCAATTTATCTATATTAATAAATCTCATTTTTTTGTAGTTTGACAATAATAATAATGTTACTGCTTACTATTTTATTCTATTATATATATTATTATACTATAATTATGCATTGGTCTATAATCTCAGAGTCTGTAACATAATTTCAATATGAAAAGCGAATTAATATGTCGATCTGTGTAATAAAAGTATTGTGGTTATCGAGCTAATATTATAGATGTATAACATTCCACAAAAAAATAATCTCTTTGTATGATTTTTAGTTTGACACTGGGCCGTTTGTACAGATTAATATTGTTTATCCATATTAAAAAATTGTGTGTGTGCAGTTCGCACGCATTAGAAGTGAGACTTCAGAGAATATACTCAGAGATAATTCTTCTCTAACTTTTATTATTGATATAAATATATTTTTTTTAACCTATATCCGTCAACATATTATTATTAAAAATTCAATCTAAATTACACTTTAAATCACTGGCATAAAGTTCAAAATTCATTGCACTGTTACTCACAATTTCCTTTGATCCACGTATAAAAGAATATCTACTTTAAGTATAAACAATTAGAGCTACAATTAATTCTAATACTTTTAAATTTTAAATTAATACTAATGTGTAAAGAGGAATGTGTTTTATTTCGAATTAAATAAGGTTGAATTTTATGTGTGTATATCTTTTTAGTGTCAATTTTTCGTTTCATCACAACGATTCTAAAGAAGTTTCACTTCAGAAATCGACAGTCGTAGCTGAATAAATGTCAATAGCGCCTCTTTGCTTCAATAATGTGTTATCTTGAAAATTGAAATTTTAGAATACAGTTTTTAACCTTCAAAAAATAATTTTATCGAAACGAATTACTTTTTTCTCTGACAATCTACAATGTACTTTAACAGATAGCACGTTATTCGTTTCAATACAAATTCTTTTGAAGGTTGAATAAAGTCTCTAATTAAATTTCATGTTTCAAGATAACAATAACATTATTGAAGCAAAGAGGCGATATATATTTGGTCCAAATTGGACCTATGTTTAATCATCGGTATTGTTGACTCTAATCTGTGCTGCACAATGTAAAACATATGACACCATCGAATTCTACACATTATCATAAAAAAAGAGTGTGTGTATACTTCTTCCATGGTGTTTAAATTGTTTAATTAAAATAAACACATAATTTATAAAATCTTCAGTCAGAATCATATACATTCGATGGTGCATTTTGAGGCATAAACATTTTTATGGACTTTTCTAATATTTTGAGTGTTTTAAATTTTAAATAGTATGTTTATTTATTGTAATCAGCTTAATAATTTCCCAGTGTTAAAGAAAGCCAAAACAATGTACATTTTAGACGAGAGTGAATGTGATAGAATATTGCAATCGTCAGTTTTACGAGTGGCTCTTTCCTTGGTTATTTAGTGTATTGTTACAACTTAGTAAAATCCTTGTAAACGGTATTAAACCTTGCAGTATATCGAAATTCAGCACAATTGTCATATAAATCCTTATAGTCTAGTTAACAAGTTCAAAAACGTGAAAAATAAAGATAAAGATCTTAAAAATATGAACGATAGCTCATTAGCTTCAGAATCACCTCTAGAAAAAGGTTTTTGAATGCTTTTGGTGCAGGTAAAAAATTGCAATTGCTATTAACAAAATATGATGAAAAAAATGATATTTAGTTTTTCGTTAATAACTCGGAAAATATTGATATATAATCAATTGTGAAAAACACATGTTAAAGAGCAGGATATTTCCAATAAAAAAGTCCCAACTTCCGGAACTCTATCTCTATTATTTATAATTTTAATTTGACGTTGAAAATAGGGCCCCGCGCGGCTGTTACGGGCATGCGCGCGCTACCGCTAAAGAGAGTTCATCAGATAAAATATTTTTTTTATAACATAAAATTTCATTTTTTTAAATTTGAAAAAATTCTACTATCTTCTTAACACTTGAAAAAATCAAGCCCTGTTGGAAATAAAAGTTTTATCACCATTTTTTTTAAAGTTATTTAATTGTTAACCAACATTTTTTTTCCTAATCTCCGTTGGCATAAACAATGGGATAAAATGTATGAATAATTGGCCTATAAATTTAAAACTTCGTGGAAGCCTTTTGATATATATCCTTCATAAGATCCTGCGATAAATGTTCATAAAAGTTTATTAATTTGTCAAATTAAAATTATAAATAATGGACATAGAGTTCCGGGAGTTGGAAATTTTTTATCGGAAATTTCCTCCTCTTAACAGGCTTTTTCAAAATTGATTAAATATTAATATTTTTCGATTTATTAACGAAAAACTAAATACCATTTTTTTTTCATCTTATTTTGTTAATAACAATTGCAATATTTACCTGCACCAAAATCCTTAAAAATATTTTTCTACAGGTGATTCCGAATCCAATGAGCTATCGCTCATATTTTTGGGACCTTTATCTCTATTATTCACGGTTTGGAACTTGTTGATTAGACTATTAGAGCTGTTTCTGAGTTTATTCAAGACAAAACTTTCAAACAAACAGATGACAGTTCTAGAACTAGTAATTTATGCTTAGATATCGTATAAATTGGAGGTTTATTTAAACTTTGATATATATTTTAAAACCACTGACAGATATTTCAATTTTAGTTATCGGTATAGATTAACCCTCTTTTCCATAAGAGTTATACGAAGTTTATAGGCTGGTTAAAATGAATGTTATTCATAATCACATTTAGAATGCGATTATGAACACCACTTTTTTTATCTCTCTTTAACGAATCCACGAACCTCGTATAATTATTATGAATAAGTTTTAATATTTCTATTTTTTGAAAAGGCCACTCATAAATAAAGAAAGACGTGATTGGTATACGGTACGCTACAACCCAAAGCAAGTTGTGTGCGTGTTGCTATAGAAGAAAATTTTAATACTGGGAATAACAATTCCAATACTTTAAAGTATTGATATGATGCTAGATGATCACCCTGTTCGCTAGATGGCGGTAATATCCATTCGTTCTAATTTACGTACGTTACATCGATGGAATTTTATTTTTTTAAATCTAATAGTGACTAACGGTCTTATTCATATTGAGTTAGAGTAAATTTTTGGGCCCTGTTAAAAACCGTTAAGAAGCCTATAAACTTACCCTAAATTAATATGAATAAAACCGTTAATGTTTACACAACTGCTTTTGTAGTTTATTGGTTCAAGTCTTAGCCCGACTTATTTAATGGATATCGAGATCCTGGGTTCGATTATCGAGTTCAATCAAGCATGACAAATTTTGTAAACAAATTTTCCATTATTTTCTATATTAAAACAAAAAAAGAACGACTTTAGTGCCCTCTATAAATGTAGAATTTTGAAGATCTTCAGTTATATTGGTATTGGGTGATTGCTATTGCCAGTATTTTACATCTATGGTGTAATGTAGATAATTATAATAATTAAAAAATATTTTTAATATAGTAATAATCTATACTTCGGAAACTTGCGGCCACTATCTCCATTGTTCTTTTATTTGTTCACATGTGGTTTTATAGTTCCTATTTAATTTTTGGTTCCGAATTTTGACCTTTTTTTATGATTCTGATATATATAGGTAAAAAATAACACTCTGGTGTTCGTATGTCACAGCTGATTATGTCAGGATTTATATATATTCTCTTTGGTATAGATATATAATTATACTTAAGTGTAATCAGAAATACTATTGACCTTTTTTAAATATTTTTTGGTTTTTAAAGTACAGGACCCAAAAGAGAAAGTTGAAATTCAAATGTTGTCAATATCTTCAATTAAACGGGTTCTATTAGCATATTTCATCTTAAATATATGTATGACTTTTATTTTTTACTATTAACAAAACATAAACGTAGCAACCGATCAGAAATCATTTCCGTATTGTGGTTTATGTTGGCACCTTCCATTTTTGAGTTATTGAAAATATTTAGTTACAAAACAATTAAAAATATTTGTTAGTGGATTTTTATAGTATTGATTTTCCGTCCATTATTTTAAAATTTTATGCTATTTATTTTTCATATTTCTGAGCCTATAGGTATTATAAAAATAATGTGTTTTACTATTGTTATGGTAATAGAAAACTACTGCTACTATGAAAATCTCCTAAATCTCACATGACTACATACCGCTCCGTGATTTTGATCGCTTTTTTAGCTTTGTACTTATAACTTTATTTTGTATTTTGCACAATGTCGTATACGTAAAGAACGCATTTTTGCTTATACTATAAAAAAATATTACGTGACAAGTCAAAAAACGACAGCAAAATCACACGTGGCGCCATCTAGTTATATAAGATTTAAGTATTTTCCAATAAATGCGTTTTACTGCGTGGTTGTATTTCTTGTATTGTATAAAATTAATTTACGAAAAAACAATAACGGTATTTTGGTTTAATCATCATGAATAAAATTTATTAAAAGAAATTTTTGTAATTTTTCAAAATTTACTATACAAATTTAACTTTGCCGGTGATTGTGGCGCTAATGTCTATGTCAAACCTAAGCTTTGCATGTGTGAATTATTATAAAGAAAAATAGTCCCAAAAAGGACCGCGGGTAAATTTAAAGTTGTTTTAAAACATTCTAGATGGGCAGTGACAAAATTTAGTTCCAAGTTTAAAATCAAATTTCTTATAAGTAAATGACTGAGCGAATAAAACTAATATATAATTACTAATATATATTTCAAACGACCCTTTTAAACGGAGGATTCCAATTTTGAATTGTTGCTTTGAAAATGTAAATTAAAACTAATACACTACTTCAGTATAAAACAAAGTAACGTATGCTGATAAAAATGGCGCTAGCGTCTATGTTAAATGTCAACATTCATTGAATAATTCTAACTAAAATGTAATTCTAAAATTATCCGTCTGCATAAATAAGTTTATCGAGTGTAGGCTTACAATAGAAATTGGAATCCTATAATAGAATACGCCTCATTGGCTCGGCCGGTGTACGTATAGAAATAGTTTTAGCAATTTACGTTAGCTTAAGTATTATATTATTATATAAACATACGAATAAATAGACAATGTTCAATGGTGCGTTTATTTGAGTTCATTATTAATCCTTTCCATCGACGTATAAAACAACTATCTCCAGTAATATAAACTTATTTTCATAGGTTTTAAGAAAGTAGAAGAAATATAGTAGAATCCGTTTACAATGACATAGAAGAGAAGTGACAAACACGTCATACTAAGCGGACGTCATGCTGAGCACAAAGTATACACATACTTAGAAAAGTATTTATATATTATTTAATCCTGAACAATGGTTTTGTGTCATGGTAACCTTATCTCTTGTTCATGCTTCAATACATATTCTTGATGCATGCATATTCCCTTCTCTTTTGTATACTGGTATGTATGTATATCTATCTCTGTCTCCCCAACTATGCCTTACTTCACGAAGATACCGCCATTGTGTCGTCGGATATCGTTTGCGGTGTTAAATAAACAGACATGTAATACATAATGGATTTTTGGTAAATGCAGTGAGTTGGTGAACTTATTTTTAAATGACTGCCGCCCTACAAATTACTGAATTTGGTAAAACTGATTGATTGAGCTGGTATCAAAATATGTGTAAAATATATACTTCAGAAGCAAATGGAGGACATAATGTTTAGGCATGAGTTTTGGGTGAGTCTATCTAATTTCTCTACTTATATATCATTATTCTACAAACATTTACACAACAACTGAAGGCAACAATATTATATTGTTACGAATTGCGGGACTCGAATTAAAATACCGTTGGAACTATTATAGAGTTTATTAGAACTATACAAACACGTATAACACAGGTACGAACACAACAAGTCCAAACGCACAAGGTCATAATTCAATAAAACGCACAAAGTCCGTCACTTATTAGATTCCCGATTGTAGTACACACGTCTCGCTTCGCTCGTGGTTCTCGACTGCCTCCTCTCTCTATCGGGCCCTGGTTTTATACATCATAAATACAAATATGCCCGCCCGGCAAGTGTTGACATAATTTCCTAGAATCAGCTTGTACTCATAATCCGTAACACCTGGTTAATGACAATAGGCTGTGTTCCACAATAAGTAAACAATAGAAGACGATCATAAAAGGTAATAAATGTTCTTCCGCCTAGGTTGTAACAATATTATTAGTGTCCGGGGTGAATATCCGGAGTTTTTTTAAACTTTGGATCCGCGTGTTTATTATATAATTGATACATTTTGTTCTAGGCCTCATTAACCATAATGAATACACTGTTATATTTGTAGAAGAGTTGTTTTGATTAGAATCAAGGAAATAGATTGTTATAAGCACAACATTCTTTTTAATATTGCTATCATTGTCACTATAACCGGACATAATTTATAAGCGATATTTTACTATAAGCGAGGTTAACATGTCACGATATCAGACTTCGTTATAAAGATTTTTTTAATTGCTGAAGCACAGCAGACAGGCTCATAGCCCAACTGTGATAGAAAGTGATTACCGTCGCCTATGGACATTAGCAATACCAGAGGTGCTACCAATGTGCTGCCGGCCTTGAGGC
The DNA here is from genome assembly GCA_019925095.2 of Dendrolimus kikuchii. Taxonomy (NCBI): domain Eukaryota; kingdom Metazoa; phylum Arthropoda; class Insecta; order Lepidoptera; family Lasiocampidae; genus Dendrolimus; species Dendrolimus kikuchii. The sequence goes on along the minus strand of CM034409.1, from coordinate 12,955,778 downwards.
AGAAACTGAAACCTGGCCATTGATGACGGAAAACAACTCAAAGTTGTTATGGCGGCATTCTTATCCGTGTAGCTACGGGGAAAGTATATAATTTCCTGCTGCCCGGCGGCCTGACGTAAGAGGCGACAAAACAACCCACAGCCAGGTGGTAGGGTATTTGCCCGACTGGATGGCTACCACCCTTGGTCTAAAGTATGTCACCATAATAACCTTAAGTTGTGTTCCAGCATTAGTGCCCAGGTTCTAGTCTCCCTTAAGAGAGCAGCAGCGCATTTGTAGCACCTTTGGCGTTGCAAATGTCCATAGGCGGTGGTAACCGCTTTCCACCAAGCGGGCCGTCTGCCTGTCTGCTGTACTGTCATTCTTCGCTTATTTTTTGATTTTTTTTTAAGGATTAGTCAATAACTAAAAAGCACGATTAATTTATTTTCAATTTTATATTTAAATCACACATCAGAATTAAATAAGTTAACACGAATGTTACGTACATAGATAAATAAGAAGAATCGATATTAGCGACATCTAGAATATAATAGAATATATTTATTGCATAATGCATGTAAAGAGATGTTGGGGTTTTTATAGTTTTATTGTATTCTGTGCATAATTGGGCATGCAAAATGATTATTACAATATCGACTTATAAACAAAAATTTCATATAATCAATCAATACAATCAAACATACAAATTATATTATTTAATCATTAAAAAAAATCTATAACCCGCAGGGGGGCTATGTGGCGAAGCCTTTAGATGAGTACCGACACTTTGGACCTGACTCCCGCCTTCGTGCTTGCCTTAGCCAGCCGGCACGGAGTGGAGAACGCTAGAGCCAAGACTCAAGTTCCAGGGGTGGTAGTGATAAATGGCATCACGTCAGAAGTAGCTTCGGTGAACCTGCAGCCCACCTCTCTACACCCCTTAGCCACTCACACCCATGTTGCCCCTGTCTTCTCTAATCATCAAAGTAAGAGTTTAATAAAGTACTCGTATTGTCCGTTCCCAGTATTCTTTTTCTATGATGAAAATACAGAAAATAACAAAGCACAATTAGTCAACTTTAATAGTTAAATGTTCAAAATTGCCAATTTAGTAATTTATTGGTGTAAGTTGTTTGAATCAAATTTCTTGTAGGTGTTAGTTTTAAACAAAATCACAGTGTCATCTACTGATTTGTCTCAAAACTTTTTATTTACAATTGTAGTTTTGCTATTGCCCCATAGATGTCCCTTTTCATATTCCAAACTTCCAGACTAGCTTCAAAAAATTGTAAAAACACCTAATTTTATATATAAAAAAGCACTTATTGCACATGCCATTTTTTAAAACAACCATAGTAAAAAGACACTGCAAACAAGAATCTTCCATTAAAAATATAACTATATTAAGCTCCTGCCCTTATATCACTAGATGGTGTTACAAGTTCTTTTACTTTTTAATCTTTTATTGTTTAAAATAAGTTTTAGACCAATTTTAAGGGTGATTTAAATAAATTTTATTTAAATTATTAATAATAACATATAATAAACTTAAAGGGCTACTTAAATAAAGTTCGCTATCTCACTTACGCATTACCATATTATTGAACATATAAGTTGAATAAATTTACTTACAATAAAAATGTATTCTACGAATCTTAACAATAATATTACGAATATCTCTTATTTTGATTTAAAAATTTTTTCTATAAATTTCGTGACGTTATATTTGATATATTATATCTGCTACGTTACATTAGAGACTCACAGCGACCACATTCACGACCGCGATTTTTCCCGTTTCACTTGCTTGCCGGCGTCACAATCGTCAGTCAACCCAAGTGGAACGGTTATTCGACCCACCATTTGACATGGGTCATTGTGAGCGCTGTTGATCGAAAATGATGACATCGTTACTGACATTTTCGCCAGGACCACAACGACCGTGGTCGCTTTCTGGGACGGCAAACGGAGCATTTTGGGCGTCTTGAGATACAAATAGAACACGCACTGATCGTTGTAATATATTTAAGCTTTAAAACACGAAATTTAAAGTATTAACGAAAAACTACAAAACATTTCATTTGACGGCCTCTGTGGTTGAGCGGGCTAAGCCTTTGCCGGCGTACCTCACTGCAACGCAGAGGTTCCAGGTTCGATTCCTGGTATAGTAAAGTTCGGAAACGTATTTTCTCCGTTATTTACTATGGTCTGGGTGTCTGGGATCGGCCCCAGAGTAGTCCGTTGTATATTACCCATAACATGAGCGTAACTTGCTTAATTTGGGGATATACAATATGTGTGTTTGTCTGCTGATTATTATTATTATTATTATTTCCAACTTTATCTGTATGAGCAGTGTTTTAATTAATAAATATAATGTATTCCATCTCATTCTCTTGCAGACTTGGTCCTATAGATTTATGTGTTTATCTCTTTCTAGTGTCGCTTTTTCGTTTCATCAAGTTTCCAATCACAAAGATTCTAAAGAAGTTTCACTTCAGAAATCGTTTACTATACTATGATGAAACCTTGTCTGTTGTGAATCAATTTATTTTTTCTTAAACATTTGTAATAATTAATATTGTTGAGATTTGTGAAATACGGATTTGTCGTAAGTAAATTATGTCAATACACATCTTATATTTCCTTAAAAAAATAATACCTAAATGAGTTTCGTTTCGACGTCAGAAAGAAAGGCAAGACTGGTAGCGCCATCTAGTAGGGAGTAGGAGATTTCAGAATTAGTTTTATTGGCGAATTTAATTTATATTATTCTTCTACACCTATAAAATAGTTACAATTAACTGTTAATTATGTAAAATATAAACTATTCGAAATCACTATTTAACTCTCAGTGGCGACCCGTTGCGGCTGTTTCTCGTTTATTCGTTGTTCGTCCCTAATAATGTCCGATAGATGGAGTATCGCCGTCTTCATGTCTTCATACTTGATCTTGCTGAAGGTCAGCCTCAAGTATGGACAAGGAGCGGTCGAATCGTAGACGAAAGCCTGCCCTGGGATCAACATTAGGCCACGTTTGAAGGCTGTATGAAACACCTGGAGGTTGGAAAAGGATTTTTGGTATTAAATTAGAATGAATACAATAATATCGGGACAAAACCACCCACAACCAGGTGGTACGGTATTTGCGCGTCTGGATGGCTACCATCCCTGAGCTAGGGTATGCCGCTATAACAACCTTGACTTGTGTCTTGGAATTAGCTGCCAGGTTACAAATGTCCATAGGCGACGGTAACCACTTCCAATCAAGTGGTCTGCATGTCTGCTGAACTCATGAAATAAAAAATTCTTAAACTCTAGACAATGTTGTAGGGGGATACGCGGATTGTATCAATATACACTGAAAATGTGGCTGTCGGGCGTCGGAGTGCGTACACGTGAAGCCAATACCTGTGTATGAGAGATAGAGAGGCGAATAAACAAAAAAAGTTAGTTACTAGCATGGAAGAAGAGGTTAAAGAAGATTAGATATAGGTTCTGTAACCATTTTGATAAAAATGAAACCCTCATGCAGTCTAAGGGGTCTCACAAATAACAATCGCCCAGTTAAAAACATACACTCCAATCATAGTTTTTGTTTGGTCTTGTTTTTATAGTAATTATTCTTCTCCCTCCTTTCTTCTTTTAATTCTCATTTAAAACTTTCAAACGGAGTCTTATTATTTTATAGGAGCTGCATACGTCTAGTCATCGCAGCGGAAAACGAACAACTGACTAACACAGCGCGGGAGCGCACATAGTAATAGTATGTGTAGCCCTATCTCGCCCGCACAATATCACCCGTCTCGCTCACACACTGTGCTATACATTGTACTGGCAGTACGACTTGTTAATATTTGTACTTAAGGTAATCGTTTCCAAATAAATTAGTTCATATCAGCACTCGACAGTAAATACTTACTCTCTGTCATCTGAAGCATTATTGAATCTCTACCTCTCATTGCTATAATTTAAAATATATTTTTAAACAACTTTCTTTTCAATTCAAAAATAGCGTTAAATAAAACAAACACTTAATTGTTATTTTACAATGTAGTTTTAAACTTTGTCGAAGAGTATTAACTCACCATATTATAAACGTCCTCAACGCCGTTGACCTTAACCCAGAAGAAGAGCCCAGCGCTGGGTAAGGGACAGTGGACTAAGTCGGTCAATATTTGCATCTCGTGGTACAACGCGTCGCGTCTCAAACGATAAAACTCCGATGTCGATTTTAAGTGATTCGCCAAACGATCGCGATCCGAAAGCAGTTGTAAGAGTATCGCCTGAAATAATAGAACCATAAGAAGTTGAACAATCAAACAACAACAAAAACAAGATGAGAATAATATTTTTTCAAGTTTTCGCTATATATATATGTCGGACTCGTATGTGTTATTATAAAATAACCATATGACGGAAGTAGTCAATAACCGGATAGAGTATTCTTTCATGTAGTAATTGGAAGTTGTTTAACCGGATGTCAATGTAGAAGCATTTATTATTAAGCTAACGGATATCGGAAATAGAGTAACCGGATGTTGAAAGTTTATACGTATGGCGGAAGTTGATTTTATGAAGGAAGTGTAACTGAAGTGGCGCCACAGCATTACCGGATGGTGTCACTGCGGCGCGCTACGAGGACCTGTTAAATACGCGGTGTTCGGGCAGAGGAGGGGCAGTTTTAACCCGACATATACATAATAAAACTACGTTTTAACAGTTTTAAGCGTGGTAATTTATTTGGTTTTTGTTATTCCGACATTTCGGCCACTTTTCAGTGGCCGTGATCACGGAAGACAAAGATGTCAAGCGTCAACGAGTATTGTTAAAGTTTTATTTAGCCTACCGCCAACTTGTTCATTTTAATTAGTTTTAATTTTGTTTATGGTTATTATTTACTTTATGGGAGCCTAATCTAATTTATCACCGCTTCGCAACATGTTATGGTTTGAAAAGAAGAAGCGGCGCGGCGCAAGAAACTCTTCAAAAAACATGCCTAGCTCTAAAATTTTATATAATACTAGCTGTCCCGGCAGACGTCGTCGTGCCCGGAAAAGCTTCAATCGATATTCCGACAGCAGCGCCACCTACCGGGACCAATTGTGAACCAACTCAGAGACCTTCTTTGGCTCATGCACAACAACTTTGCTAAAGATCATCACATGATCAAATGTATAGTTTACGATTCTATAAAGGACATACAGACAAACATTATTTTTTATATATCAAGAACATTAAAATGAGAAAAGATAAGAATGTTGAAATGGATGTGTGTTGTTACGAGAATGGATAAGGTGAGAAATTAGTACATAAGACGTCACGAAATCTAGAATCCCTCCCAACCCTTGTTACACTATGCTTCATTTCCACTGCGTGTGAACTCCACACACACACACACACACATTTTTTTCTGAGAACCGATCACACAGCTAAAATTAGCATGAGAATCGGCCGTGTCATGATTTTAGGAATTGCTTGATGTTACAGTTTCTATATTTATTACACACCTTTAGCAGAGAAATTGTAATTGAGTATAACTTTACTAATGCTACTAATCTCGGTCTTTTTTTTGACTCATGTCTTTTCATACTAAAAAAATAAGAAAAATAAGAATCGACTTCAAAAGTAATTAAAAAGTATTTTATTTTTTAATCGGTCCACAACTGAAACATAGCATACAGTCGAATTGAACACCTTCCTCCCCATTTTGGAAGTCTGTTAAAAATACATTGTCCTATTGGAAATAACTTTTGATTTTTAATATTGGCAACATAATTTAAATCCATTCCTTTAACAGACTTGCGAAGGAGCACTATTTAACTGTATAACGTGTTTATTGTTTGTTTTGTATGTCTATGTACGGATATATTTTGATAACTATAATATATGTATTATAATTATTTTATTATTATCTATTTCAACTGCACGCCAACGCTATCTATGTAATTAGTTCTTGTCCATCTAAAGGTTGCCTGGAAGAGATTGCTTTTAGTAATAAGGCCGCCCATTGTACTACCTTTTAGTAAGTAAGTTTTTTGTGTATTTTTTCTACGTAATGTTGGTGTACAACAAAGAGTATTGTATTGTATTGTGTATTATATAATTGTAATCTTTGTTACCTTTCCAACGTGGAAGAAGTCGCGGGCAAATTCTTAGTAATCTATAAAATTGAACTCAATAATTCATTATATAGCTATGTATGTATGTAGATAGATAGATAACACTCTATTATACACCAATACAAGAATGAACTTAAAGACTAATGTTGTATCTAGTTATGTACAAAGGGCGGTCTTATCGCTAAAAAGCGATCTCTTCCAGACAACCCCAGAAATAAATTGAGATGATAATGGCGATGGTGGTACGTAGTTACATACGTAACATATAGTACGAACTACTTACTTTTGAATAATAAATACATATATGATATATAATTATATACAGAAATTGTATATATTAAATAGATATGTACTTAATATACATATATTCAAAATATATAAATGTTTATACATGAATTTAAATATCATATTCCAACGTCAGGTATTTTTTTTATATATGTCGTTAAGTATTATTAAAGCATGTTATTATTTAAATTAGATATCCACGATGGGTCAGATATTAATCAACGAGGCAAAGTTGGCACTGAAAATCAGCGTTGTGCTGGAGGAAATTCCAGCACAGCTTTATGGTGAGTTGCTGACTTCATTTGTTGCAATGCGACGTTCAGCATATTAAATGTAACTATAGAAATGTATGAATTACTTTTATGTACTTGTATTGTCGCTTTACTTGCAAATAAATTCTAATTCTTTCTTTCGGTAGCTGTGATCGATGGAGAAGTAATACTTCTGCTATTAATAACAACTAGTGGTCGCCCGTGCTCTAAATTCGACCATAATAATTAATGTCAAAGGCTATACTTCTATAGTCACGGATTTCGCCAAGACTTCACTGTTAATTTGACTTAAACAATAAACAAAAGAGTATATATGCGTGTGTGTGTCAAATACATGACATTGTGTGTAATGTTTTTTTATGCATAATTTAAAAAAAATAGCATTCGTCGCTACTTCTCTATATAAACTATAAGTGTGCGAAATTTCATACTCCTCCGTCCGCGCAATTTTCGTAAAAAGGGGTACAAAGTTTTTGCTTCACGTATTAATACTTATACTAATATAGATATCTATTCAACATTATTATCGTAGAACCAGTGCAAAATTGTTCAACTCTGACCTGTGACAACGTGCAGCTGTGCAGCAGTTCAGCCTGCATATGCAGCTCCAGGCGATGCAGCAACGTCGTTGGCGCAGTCAACCACGCGGCGCGGAGACCAGAGCTCACCACCTTCGAGAGGGAATCCAGGCGGATCACCCGCCCGCAGGTGTCCATCGAGAGGAACGATGGGGGATTGCGCTGGGGAGAAATTAATTAATAATTAATAGGCACACACAAATCGTATATCCCTAAGTTAAGCAAGTTACGTTTGTGTTATGGGTGATATACAACGGACCACTCTCGGGCTGATTTCAGACTATAGTAAATAGCGGAAAATTCACTTGAAAATTTTACCATGCCAGGCACCGAACCCGGAGGTTCTTCGTTGTTGTGAGGTTGGCCGGCAAAGGCTTAGTCCGCTCAAGCACAGAAGCAATGAAGAAATGGAACTCAATGAAGTATAATTTATATTCGAGAAGTTATACAATGCAAAAGTGGATGGATGCACAAGTCGTGGAAGGCCACGACACACCTTCCATGATCAAATTGGTCGTGTACTAGCAGAAGGTGATGTCAGGAGCCTTAATAACAGACGAGCGTGCATGACAAGAGCTATGAATGTCAAAGAAGCACGTGAGGTGTGTAAGAATAAGCCTAAATGGCGCTCTGTTGTTCGTGCCTACCCCGCAAACGAACTGGCGTGAAGTTATGTATGTATGAGAAGTTTTTGCGTTTGTGGTAAGTAGTATTTTTATATTTACAGGAATTCCTAACTTGAAACATAAAATTTCTTGTACAATCAGCAAAAATGTAGGTTCGATACATTTTGAAAAAGAAAATGTATTTATAATCAATGGTAAAAGTCAAATAAATAATAATTATTTACATTGCTGTGAGGTCTGACTATTTGGTTATCGCTAAAAAGCGATCTCTTCCAGATAATCCCAGAAATGGATTGAGATGATAATGGCGATGGTGGTATACGTAACATATAGTACGACTACTTTCATTTTAGTGTCAAATTTTTTTTATTGCACGAATTCAGCAGACAGGCAGACGGCCCACTTGATGGAAAGCGGTTACCATCGCCTATGGACATTAGCAACACCAAAGGTGCTACAAATGCGCTGCTGCTCTCTTAAAGGAGACTGGAACCTGGTCTCTAATGCCGGAACACAACACAAGGTTGTTATGGCGGCATACTCTAGACCAGGGGTGGTCGCCATCCAGTCGAGCAAATGCCCTACCTGGCAAAATACACAAAAGAGAACAAAATAAACATTACATCGGAAAACTGCTTAAGCGAGGCATGCTTTTCCATTCTGGATTCGAATCTACGTCGTTTAAAACACCAGTTCATTACGACTTGGTTACCACCGTATATTTAAAATATTATAAAATAGTAAAAGTGTAGCTTTTGTTTTTTATATTTTTTTGTGTTTGTCTGTTTGTTCGGGATTGACGCAAAAACTATAGGGCCGATTTCGATGCGGTTCCCCTTGACCGATAGCAAATGCTCAGACATAAAATCTGTAGTACTTTTGAACCCGGGAGTCCTGCAAGAATTTTCTTGGGAGCGGTTTAAAACACCCACCGTATTAGGATTTTTTCTGTCACGAAAAAGCGTTACGGCCGCGTGGAAGGACGATATAAATTTAGACTAGACGTGGTGAGAGCGACATAATTTTATAGTAGACTATGGATGCGGTTTTTGGTTCCGGATCGAATTCAGTCTTTTTGTTTGAAAATAAAATATGTTTAAATAAAAAATGCATTCATTAAAATGTACCTAACATAACCAAATCATAATTTGCAGTAAACCTACGAAAAATCGAAATGTGTCCTGGGACACATAGTAGAAGTGAAACTTCAACGGACAAGTGGAAAAACGAATTTCAGCAAAAATTTTATTTGAAGTTTTACGGGCAGGTTTTCAAATTGGACAAGTACATTAAAAATCTGCCCGTAAAACTTCAAGTTAAAATTTTGTTGCGATTCGTTTTGCCACTTGTCCCTTGCCATTTGTTTTTTTTTACTTCGGATGCAATATATTACCCGCCCAACGTGGACGATGTCGCGGGCGACCCCTAGTTTAACATAATATACTTACCCCGACATAATTCAGAAACATGTATGGTTCATCTTCTACAATAAGAAAATCATATCTGCAAGCGAGCTCATAGATCTTCCGCCTTCTTTCCTCAGGAATAACGGTCCCAGTGGGATTACTACCAGTCGGGGTAACGTACATCATCTTCGGCATCTTCATCCCGCGGGATAACCTGTCCGCTAAGACCGCGTCTAAAGTTTCCGGGATAAGACCGTCATCATCCTCCGGTATACCTAGGATCTCAGGTTTGTAAGGTTTCAGCTGTAAAAAGACACATTTTATGATCAACTAAAGTTTTCCTACGACTTAGAATGCGCTTTGAAGTTCTATGACGATTTCCACTTTGTTTGTGAAGCTGGCAGACAGATAGATGGCTCACCTAATGGACAGTGGCTATCAACCAAATGGTTTCCAATGCATTGCCAGCCATTAGGAGGGGATGGGGGACATGGTATATGAAGTATGGAGTTAGGGGATGGGATAGAGGGATCAGAGAGGAGGAATGGTTTAGAGAGTATGGGATAGAGGAAAGGGAGTTGGCTAAGGGAAGGGATAGAGGGATCACACAAGAATAGCGGGAAGGGACAGGGATAGTGGGATCCGACAGGAATAGAGGGGATGGGATAGATAGTTTGGCTGGGATAACGGAAAGGATAGAGGAATCAGACAGGAATAGATGGGATGGGATAGAAAGAAGGGACTGGGATAGGGGATGGGATAGAGGGGTTAGATAGGGAAAATGAGATGACAACCGTATTCACTTGCCATTAGATAAGCCGTCTGCCTAAAGAATAGTGGTTAATTACTGTGCTGTGAATCCCGGTATAGGCGTATTCATTGGTGATAACTGGGTCCCCCGGCTCTACAAGAAGCTCCACGCATTGGTATATGCCATGCTGACCTCCGTTGATTACCAGGATATCCCGGGGGAGTGGAGGAGGCCTGTGGAGGTCTTCTTGGAAACGGCGCAATTCACTCAGAAGCGCTGGAAGGCTATAAAATAATGTTTTGTATTAACATATTAAAAAATAATATTAAACCAACAAATACTTGTATAATATTTATCGCATGAGTGCAGAAGGTAGGCAAAGTTTCTACTTGATGGCAAGGAGTTACCGTCACTTATGGATGTGTGGTAGAAAGGTGTTACTAATAGGTTTAAAGAGTGGGTGGAACCTAATCACTAATAATGATTTCTAAGCATAACTTATGGTTGTTATGATGGCATAATCTATACCAGAGATGATAGACATTCAGCCGGTCAAATGCTCTACCTAGCTGCGGGTTATTTTGTCACCTCGTACGATAGGCCACTAAAGCCGCAGTTATTAGTATTCTTATCTTTCTCTGTCCCTGCACGAATAATAGTAGATTGTTACACGAGAAGTTAAAGTATAGTATATAGGTCATAGGTCATATAGGCACGAGATGGTTTGGCGCATGAGTGTAGCGAAAGCGCTAATAATTCCAGTACCTAAATAGGCCATTCACCCGAGGTTAACACTGCTTTTTATTTCGAATATGAGGAACGTAAATAAAAACTGATTTGTTAAACAAACAACTGCTTCTCTAACCAAATCAGGCGTTATATTCATATCAAAATCTGAGTGTCAGGAGGCTAGTTGGCAACGACCAGCTTTTAGATGACAAAACTCAAAGTTTTAAACTTTGACGCAGGGTTGCCAGCTTACCGGTTCTACTGATTACACTTTGGAGAGTGTGCAGCTGAGCTTTTCGATCTAATCCCGCCGTTTCCGTTTCATCATCGGACCACCAGACGCACGCATGCGGCACCGATATATGATGGATATTTCACCTATACGAACGAAGCGCTTTGAGTCCTCCTTCATCATACGCACCGCAAGAGTGGAATTCATTGCCATAGCCTGTGTCCAAAGGTATCAAAGCCAGGGTTTGCAAATAAAACACCCGAAAGATCGTAAACAATTTATTAAATTAACATTACAAGTATGGTCATGCAAGAAATGCAAACCATACTGCGATACAATTCGACGATGGCGACATCTAGTCTTGTGAAGACAAAACTGGCACTAAATAAATGTATTTAGAAACTGAACAGCCTGTCTTTCCCGATACTTACAAGCGGGATATTTTCAAGTCCCGTTTGAATAGGTACCTTCTAGGTAGGTAAGTGTGCTCCGTTTTATGTAGGGCGAGATCATGATCAAATGCGAACCTAGACTATTATAAAAAAAGTTTTATAGAGAATAAGAAGAATGGACGCTTACCCCTGAGACGGCACATACTGCAAAGCAGCAGCTAACTCCTTTCCTTCAAAGACCATTCCTGCGCCCTCTTTCATCTCAAGTGCTATCCGTTTGAAGGGGAATACATCTTCATTAGGCATTCCCTCCGCAAGAGAAATCATTCGTTTCCCTACTTTGTATGATAGTGATGCTGAAACAAAATCAGATTTTACATACCTACATACATAACTTCACGCCAGTTCCCTTGCGGGTTAGGCACGAACAACAGAGCGCCATTTAGGCTTATTCTTACACACCTCACTTGCTTCTTTGACATTCATAACTCTTGTCTTGCACCAAAATCAGATTTTGGTATATTAAAACTACGTTTTAAAGGTTTTAAGCGCGGTATTTTTTATGTTTATTATTTCGAAGTTTCGTCTACTTTTCAGTAGCCGTGATCACGGAAGACAAAAATGTCAAGTGTCAGTGAGTACCTATTAATAAAGTTTTATATAGCCTACCGCCAACTTGTTCATTTTATTAATTTCGTTTTAATTTTTGTTAACCGACTCTAAAAGAAGGAGGTTTTCAAATGGCCTGTTTGTTTATTTTGTATGTATGTTACTCGACAACTCCGTCAATTGTGGACCGATTAAAAAAAAAACAAAAGTTATACTCCCGAATCGGTGTCCTTGTCACCATGTCAAGATGTAATGAATGGATTCCAAGGAATTAGATAAACTCACGAAAATTGTTAACTAACTTTTCGTAACACGATATCTCCGTCAGTTACAAACCGATTTTCATTTTTTTTTCTTTGCTTGTGTATACTTCAGAGGTAGTCGCATGCTCACCAAGTCAGGATCTGATGAGTGGAACCGTGGGAAATCGAGAATAACCTGTGCCAATTTTTTTTTGGAAAATAGGTTGTATACGCGTGTAAGCATTACATTTTCTACAGGCGCTTAATTATTTTGTAGTTATGTTACGCGATTTGTCCGTCACTTGTGGATCAATTTTGTTTTTTTTTCTTTGTTCGTAAATATATATTCCTGAGATGGTCTCATAGTCACCAAGTCAGGATCTGATCAGTGGTTCACAAGGAAATCGTGAGCAACCTTTATGAACATATACACCAAAGGGTCAGAAGAGTCTTATCCGTGCAGGAACGGAGAAAGAATACTTATTTCTGCGGCCGGGTGGCTTGTCGTAAGAGGCAACAAAACAACCCCCAGCCGGGCATTTGTCCGACTGGATGGCTACTACCCCTGGTCTAAAGTCGAAGTCGAAGTATGGAAGTCCAGCCATAAATAATTCAAAACCAAAATTAGCCAAATCAGTCCAGCCGTACTCGAGTTTTAGCGAGACTAACGAAGAGCAAGATTTATATATATATAGATTATTTTTTCACAAATATACATACGTGGACGTGTTGGATTATATTTATTTTTTTGTTTATATTAATTCATTAACAAAAAACATTTGCGTCTGAAATACATAGTCATAATTACCATTATAAAAAAATACATATTTTTTTATTTTTTTTATTGCAGGAGATCAGCTCGACAGGCAGACGGCCCACTTGATGGAAAGCGGTTACCATCGCCTATGGACATTTGCAACACCAAAGTTGCTACAAATGCGCTGCTGCTCTCTTAAGGGAGACTGGAACCTGGTCACTAATGCCGGATCACAACTCAAGGTTGTTATGGCGACATACTTTAGACCAGGGGTGGTAGCCATCCAGTCGGGCAAATGCCCTACCACCTGGCTGTGGGTTGTTAAGTCGCCTCTTACGACAGGCCGCCCGGCCGTAGGAAATTGTATTCTTTCTCCGTTCCTGCACGGATAAATTTATTCCCTAATATAGCTTCATCCCTTTCGCAAGTGCGCTATCCATCCCTAAATATGACCGGGTGTCACTTGCCCACTGCACCGGTCGCCGCGCACATACGCTTCTGTGGTTTTTAACCTATAAGTCGTGCGCAGGAGGTTTTCCTATCGTCTCACTCGCTTCTTACGACTGGGAGACCGGGGCTTGTCTAAGTTATACTAAGAACTAGACGACCGCGGGTCGCAGTTGCGTCAGGCGGGAAGGGTTGTCATCGGCAAACCTTCTGCGCATGACTTATATGCCTACGCGCCCCGTGAAAGTAATTTATGTGCTCAAAGTACTGCACGTCTCAGTGGTCAAAGTTGCGTTAATGATGAGTTGTGCATTTGTGTGCAAAGTTTGAATTTGCCACCCTCTAATTGCCCCCCTCCCCTAGATCCGGGGCTGATGGGAATCCTAATAAGCATACGGAAACTATACGATGACAAACTATACGTAAAAACCCTAAATAAAAATGTTTTTAATTGATAACATAGTTTATACAAACAAACCATATCTATCAAAGTGTCATATGATTAGCTCAGCTCACACCTTCAGGGGTCATTATGTAAAGATTGATAAAATTAAGCAAGCATTTAAACAACTGTGGGTGTGATATCAACTTGGTAATCATTTTGCTATAATATCGTGGGATAGAGAACGAATTTATTCAAATCAAAACCTTAATATATATATATATATATATATATATATATATATATATATATATATATATATATATATATATATATATACATGCATACATATATATATATATATATATATATACATACATCTTATTCTTACACACCTCACTTGCTTCTTTGACATTCATAACTCTTGTCATGTACACTCGTCTGTTCTTAAGGCTCCTGACATCACCTTCTGCTAGTACAAGATCAATTTGATCATGGAAGGTGTGTTATATATGTATATAGTTTAATCCTTTTAAATCCTATTTTATATTAGACACTAGCTGTGCCCGCGACGTCGTCCGCGTGGAATTTTCTTTCAAAACCCTCCGATTTTGAAACATTTTTCATTAGTGCTTCGCTCCTATTGGTGCTAGCGTAATGATATTTAGCCTATAGCCTTCCTCGATAAATGGGCTATCCAACACTGAAAGAATTTTTCAAATCAGACCTGTAGTTCCTGAGATTAGCGCGTTCAATCAAACAATATTAGTATATTTGGCTACAACACTAATAATTACGTTTTAAATATCCCGATATCTTTTGAATGAAATGTCCGAATTGAATAATTCAAAAAGTTCTAGAAAGGTATTGAATTCGTCTTGAATATGGAGTAATTTATTTTGATAAGGATTAATACCAAGGTACAAAATAAAGAGTTTTTGAAGCGACGACATTTTAATTATTTAAAAAAATAAAAGAAAACACTTATTGTGAGATAACTACAATAGTTAAACATATGGTTACGCAATATTTTTTGTGGACAATTATATGTTCTGCAAAGTGGTAGTACATTGTTTTGTTCTATAATCAATAGTTTTCGCAGCGCACGCCGTGTAAGGGTAATTTTTTCGGGTCTTTTTTTTACACCTTGGGTTACATTATTGGACTTTTATTAAGGATCCCTAATTTTTTTGAAAATATAATATAGCCTATAGCCTTCCTCGATAAATGTACTATTCAACACTGAAAGAATTTTTCAAATCGGACCAGCGATTCTTGAGATTAGCGCGTTTAAACAAACAAACAAACTCTTCAGCTTTATAATATTAGTATAGATAATCACGTCGGGGTCACCATTATTGACGGGTCGTTGCAAGAATAAATAACCAGTTCATTTGTAAAATATGTAATTTGTATATACTATTTATAATACATAGCCGAAAGAGATTATCTCTAATATATAATTGAATTTAAAAGGATTAATACATTTTAGTGACGACTTTGCTCTCTATATAATGTGACATAACAGTTGTCAATATCAAACTCAAAATCTGGCCTCCCAGCCAAGGGGTGATAAGGTTTGTTTCGCCACAATTTTATTTTTCTCAGTGTTGTCAGTGTTTATTTGTTCTAAATAAAACAATTCTTTCTTTCTTCTAATACACACTAATTTCCATTGAGGAGCATTTTTTTGAAGGTCATATTTTTTTTATTGCAGGCGTTCAGCAGACGGGCAGACGGCCCACTTGATGGAAAGCGGTTACCATCGCCTATGGACATTTGCAACACCAAAGGTGCTACAAATGCGCTGCTGCTCTCTTAAGGGAGACTGGAACCTGGTCACTAATGCCGTAACACAACTCAAGGTTGTTATGGCGACATGCTTTAGACCAGGGGTGGTAGCCATCCAGTCGGGCAAATGCCCTACCACCTGGCTGTGGATTGTTTTCTCGCCTCTTACGACAGGCCGCTTATAATAATAAATAATAATATCAGCCCATTAATGTCCCACTGCTGAGCTCGGGCCTCCCATTATAGGGGGAACAGACAGTATACCCGCCACGCTTGTCCAAGGCGGCTTGGCAGGTTTGACACATCGGTTATCTCGATGTGCAGGTTGCATCACGATGTTTTCCTTCACCGTTGTTAGCACATGGTAATTGTAACAATATGCACATTAGATCAGAAAACTGACTAAGAGGTGCATGCGTTCCGGCCAGGATCGAACCCGCGCCCTCTGAGTCTGGGACGCGTGCGCTAGCCATTACGCTACCACGACTTATACAGGCCGCTTAGCCGCAGGAAATTGTACTCTTTCTCCGTTCCTGCACGGATAACATATTCATCATATTTAGAGATGCCACGAATATTCGGCTGCTATTCGGTATTCGGCCTCTTTTTAATTATTCGGCATTCGGCCACTTTTTAAACTATTCGGTATTCGGCCACCTTTTTAAGTATTCGGCATTCGGCCACTTTTTAAACTATTCGGTATTCGGCCACTTTTTAAACTATTCGGCATTCGGCCACTTTTTAAACTATTCGGCATTCGGCCACTTTTTAAACTATTCGGCATTCGGCCACTTTTTAAACTATTCGGCATTCGGCCACTTTTTAAACTATTCGGTATTCGGCCACTTTTTTAAGTATTCAGTATTCGACCAATTACTATGCAGTATTCGGGCGAATGCCCAATCGTTAAAAAAGGTCATTACTCAAAAATGTATATATTTCAATCATAAATTTATTGATAGCTAAAATAAGATGACATGAATGTTCGGGGATGGATAGCGCACTTGCGAAAGGGATGAAGCTATACTAGGGAATAAATCTATCCGTGCAGGAACGGAGAAAGAATACAATTTCCTGTGGGCGGGTGGCCTGTCGTAAGAGGCGACAAAACAACCCATAGACAGATGGTAGGGTATTTGCGTGTCTGAATGGCTACCACCTCTGGTCTAGGTTATGCCACCAAAACAACTTCGATTTGTGTTCCAACATTAGTGGCCAAATACCAGTCTCCTTTAAGAGAGCTGTAGCAAATTGTTAGAACTTGTAGTGTTACAATTGTCCTTAGGCGATGGTAACCGCTTACCACCAGGTGGGCCGTCAGCCTGTCTGCTGAACGCCTGCAATAAAAAAGCATATTCATCTCCGTAACGCGCAATTCTTGTATGACTCAAATACTTTCTACCGTGACTTGGCGGAGGCGGCATGGCTTGACGTTAATTTCCTCTGCACTGATCATAAAAATCTCGATTAGCTAAGGCTAACCGTTTCATGCCGATATCCTGCGGCAGCGTGGTATAACACTCATTGAGCTGGCCTTAGGAGTTGAAATCAAGATAGTGATTTCAGCACAGCTCTATCATGGACCCAGTGCTTTCTAAGCAAAATGATATTGATGTATAGACAGACG
Organism: Dendrolimus kikuchii; assembly: GCA_019925095.2. Classification (NCBI taxonomy): domain Eukaryota; kingdom Metazoa; phylum Arthropoda; class Insecta; order Lepidoptera; family Lasiocampidae; genus Dendrolimus; species Dendrolimus kikuchii. The sequence goes on along the minus strand of CM034409.1, from coordinate 12,938,548 downwards.
AAAAAGCGGACATGACAAAAACAAAAGAGTTCCGTTTTGCGAAATCGGCATTGACTTCAAGTTATACAAAACAAGAAATAATTATGAAATTTTTATTGAAAATATTTAGTTATTTCCTGTTCTTAATTGATTTTGTTAATTTGAAGTCTGGTTTTGTTACCTAAAAAATTAATTATGTAACCTTACTCACTTTATAATCGGCAGACAATTTTATAATCGGCAGACAAATACACACATTGTATACCCCCAAATTAAGCAATTTACGCTTGTTTTATAGGTAATATACAACGGACTACTCTGGGGCCGATCCCAGACACCCAGACCATAGTAAATAACGGAGAAAATACGTTTCCGAAATTTACTATACCAGGAATCGAACCCGGAACCTCTGCGTCGCAGTGAGGTACGCCGGCAAAGGCTTAGCCCGCTCAACCACAGAGGCAGTCAACCGTCAACAACTCACTGACTTTGACGTATCGGGATATCGACCACGAAGTCAAGGCCCGTATCACAGCAGCTTGGGCCAAGTGGCGTGAGGTGACAGGTGTCATTTGTGACCCCAAAATGCCGGTTAAATTAAAAGGACAGGTCTATAAATCCATCATTAGACCTGTCCTTTTGTATGGCAATGAAGCGTGGCCTGTACTTGAGCGACACAAGCAAGAACTGAATGTCACGGAGATGAATATGCTGCGATGGATGTGTGGAGTGACGCGGAAAGACCGAGTCAGGAACTCCCGCATCCACGGCAGTCTTCATGTCCGTGACATAGCAGACAAACTGCAAGAGTGTCGCTTACGCTGGTACGGCCACGTTTTACGGAGACCGGCTAATTATGTGAGGAACAAATGTCTAGCCATGCCGCCTCCACCAGGTCCTGGTTAAGGGGAAGGTCCATGAAATGTTGACTTGACGTTGTGAAGGATGACATGCGTACCAATGGTCTCAAAACGGGGGATGCAGAAGACCGCGCGAAGTGGAGTAGAAAAAGTAGGAAAGCGGACCCTGGGCGTCGGAGTGAACGCTCCGATGATGATGATGATGACTCACTGACTTTGAGGAAGTAGGCTCAATATTCTATTAGTACACGTTCACAGCGGCATTGATTTGTACTGATTGTGTACTGCGGTACGGGGCGTTTTAGACCTTGTACTTAATCTAACATTGTGCCGACATGAGGCCTTTTGAGCCCTATTACGTTTTAAAAACTAAAATCCTTTTTTGGCTTTTATATGTTTTTAGTTTATGTTTTTTTGTTTTGTGTTATGCGGTACTAGATCAAAGTAACCCCGTATTCAGGTAGGTATACCACAGGACTCTGGTTTAATAGCACATCTTAGATATATATTCATCTTTTTTATACAGAACCAAATCGAAACTATGCCCTTCGCTCCACAGAAAAGTCTGTTATTTCTTAGCCGCACTGCAAGTAAGACATGTTCGGGGCCACTTAGACCATGTTTCGCAGAGAACGTGTTAAGGGATTATAGGCAGAATACAATATAGGTAGTTAACTATACTCTCTGTCCAACAATTTATTTTACAATGTCAGATCGATCATTCGTAAATTAGTAACGCTTTAAAGCGTCACTGATTCGATTTCATATAAAAATCAAGTTTCTTTGTGAATGCATATTAATCAATTAGTACACAACCTAAATATATCATTTGCTAATTATAGTAAAAAAGTTTTCAAAAATAAGCTTTTATTTAAAGCTCTAAAAAGAATAAAATTAACTTTAAATTAAATCACACCAATACATTAAAATATTTTTTGTGTTTTAATTAAAACCTTGTATTTAGAAACGTTTTTTTACAAGCTTTTATTTAACTTGCAATGGATGTATGTATGTAGGTTCGGGTGGAATCTTGCAAGTTAAAGTTGACCAACTTCCCGGTTTCCGATTGAGCTGAAATTTTGCACGCATATGTATATCGCGTGACAATGCAATAATATGGTACTATGGAGCTAATCTGATGATGGAGTCGGAAGGCAGCCATAGGAACTCCTGTGCTAAACAAGATAGACCCGTCGTGTTTCGGCTCGATTTACTTGTCTTAGCTAGCACTCTGCGGCTACATGTTATCCAGGATCTCACAAGCTTGTATTTAAAAACCTTTTTAAAAAAGCTTATTTTTTTAATTTATTTATTAGTTATCACCTACATTTAGTTTTGTTTCAGCAACCACCACACTATTTTTTTTTTTTGTTTTGAGGCGAGGGAAAATGCTTAACCGATTTACGCACAAACTGGGTCGTTGCTAGGGGAACGACACGCGTCGGTCGGGGGCGATAACACTGCAGCAATAGTATGCTCTTGGCAGCGCTCCGTCCGCGATCGACGTCACAGAATAGTGTGGAAGACTCCGAGCGTTGCTGCACGGGCGAGCAACCCCAATACCCACTAAAAACCCCCTCCTCCCCGACGACCCTGCGCTTTGAATGTGTTGGAAAGGCTGAGATTTAGAACATAGTTACGCCCAGCCGATCCAGCGCAATAAAGTGCCTGGAGTGTGCCCTGGGAGAACACACCCCACTTCGTTGTGCGGGGGTAGAAGGTCCTTTGCTCTTCCTAGCAAGCTAAAGGCCCCCCGCGGTAAACGGAACCTAACTCAGGGAGGGAAGTAATGCGCGTACCTGCCTCTCCGGGTGCCAGCTGAAGGCCGGCGACCTCGAGAAGACGCATTGGCACGCGCTGCAGGACTTCTCTCCCTGTCTCGTTCTGCGGCCTCCTTGAGTGACATTACTGTCTCGCAAAAAGTAACCGCAGCCCCCCAATTGTCGCTGCTCTGCAGCATGGCCTTGACCAAGTCGCAGAGCGAGTCGACTGGACCTACGTGCGTCTCAAGTTCGAAACGCTGCGGCGCCCATGCGGCGCACTCGACAAGCGTGTGTAACGCCGTGTCGGGCGCGCCGCACTGGCGGCAGTCCGGGGAAGGCAAGCAGCCCACAATGCGACACAGATACTTATCGAAACATCCGTGTCCGGTAAGTATCTGTGTCGTCCTGTAGGTCAGGGTGCCGCTGGTGCGGTTGACCCATTCCGTCAGCTGTGGCCTGATTGCATCCACCGTGTAGCCGCCATAGGCCGCAGGGTTGTCGAGCTCTTGAGACCAGACGGCGATCATGGAGGCGGTTTCCCGCTTCCTGATCGCCTCGATTTCGACCTGACAGAAGGTCAGGCCTCTAGCTAGGGCATCCTGCCGGGTGCGGCGCACCACTGTCAGGACGTCCGCCTGGAGATGCCAGGGCGGATCGCCTGCCAGGAGGGTGGCCGCCGTCCGCGACACTGTGCGATACCCCCGTATGGTCCTCACGGCCAGAACCTGCTGCGCCCGTTGCAGCAGGGTTCTGTTGTGGCGGTGAAGTGCAATGGACCAGACGGGTGCACCGTACAGTGCCATACTCCTCAGGATGCCAGAGTAAAGTTTCCGCGTCGCACCTCCCGGGCCCCCTACGTTGGGAAGCAGCCTCGAGAGTGCGCCCGCGGATTTGACGAGTTTGGGAACTAGCTGCTCAAAGTGCGCTTTGAACAGCCATTTCCCATCGAGAACTAGCCCCAGATATTTCATTTGGGGCCCTACTCTAATGGCCACCCCTTGGACCGAAACGGTCAAGTCCGCGGGGGGATTGCGAAATTTCCTATGGAACATGATGGCCTCCGTTTTCGCGGGGGAGACCCTCAAGCCCAGCCTAGCTATTCGATCTAGCAACCACCACACTATTCTTAACTAATGCCAAGCTATAAGCCTCTAAAATCGGTATGGTGGCCATCTTGTTTTCCACCATTTTGTATTTTTTCACCACTGCTAGAACTTGCCTAGGGTATAGGTAGATATTAATTAAAACACGGACCGCTAAGTCTTACAGTTTATTCGGGTAATCTCTAGTTGATTCGTATTCTTCTCAGCAAACCCTTTAATTTGATACCTATATCATGGGAGTGTATAAAAAATAACTAGTCCACCGTCTTGGGCCGTCCGCCATATTGGATTTAGAATGACCTCACTTAACTAACCATCTATTGTCTGCCAAATTAAATATGCATGCAAAATTTTATCGCATTCAGTTGAGAATAACTGCTTTTAAATTCAATTGCAAAATATGCAAAATTAATATATTAAATAAAAGCATATAAAAACACTGTATTGCGTCATAAGTAAGCCATATTATACTACCCACATGTTTATACTTAAAAGCGGAATAAAAACAAAATTACGTGCTATTTAATGCAAATAAATGACTTGTTATTTTAGTTTTAATTAGAACATTTTCAATTAAAAACAATTAATTATGGTTTAATTTAGATATGATGCCTCACAGAACGGCACTACTACGTCGCCTCGAATAATGAAGTATGACAATTGTGACATGTGAAATTCACTGTTAAAAATGTGCAAATTAATACATACATACATAACTTCACGCCAGTTCCCTTGCGGGGTAGGCACGAACAACAGAGCGCCATTTTGGCCCATTCTTACACACCTCACTTGCTTCTTTGACATTCATAACTCTTGTCATGCACGCTCGTCTGTTCTTAAGGCTCCTGACATCACCCTCCGCTAGTACACGATCAATTTGATCATGGAAGGTGTGTCGTGGCCTTCCACGACTTCTGCATCCATCCACTTTTGCATTGTGTATGTGTTTAGCCTTTCTTTCATCGTGCATTCTTTCCACATGCCCGAACCACCGGAGCATTCCTTTCCTTACCTTCACCCCGACACTCTCTTTCAGACCAACTCTCTTTCTTACTTCGGTATTACGAACGCGGTCCGCGAGCGTCACTCCACAGATTTTGCGCAGTGCTCGCATCTCGACCGCGTTTACTCTACTTTCATGCTCTCTCTTCCATACCCAACTCTCGCATCCATACGTGAGCGTAGGTACCAGCACCGCTTTGTGTACGGCGAGCTGGGCCTTCTGGCTGCAAATTAATGAGCGTGCAAATGTTAAAAGTAACATAAATGCTTGGATGAGTTGGATGGTTAATGCCTGGTTTCTGAGGTTACCAGTTATGAGTCCATCCAGTCCATGTAATAGATAAACTTAGGTTAACTGTTAACCTACAACTAGTACCAAAACTCGCCACTAGATGGATCTATTTAAGAAGGAATATCTAATATTTATTTACATCAAACAAAAACGTAAAACTAAAGACATGGAATAGATAAACGGCTAATATTGCTCAATTAAGTTGAACCTAGTTTAACTATCGTACGATGGTGTGTTCAAAAACGCGATTTTATAAGTTATTGAACCGATAGCGCTAACAAACATATAAACTGCAGTTAAAAGTACCTCAGAAACCGGGCATTAGTTGTATTTATTGCATGTATTAGTTTATAATTTATTTGTATTGGGATATAAACAAATAATAATTATAACCAGCGACATAGGTAGACACCGATGGCGTGGACTTCATACAAAACGATTCCCTATAGCCTACCTTTAAGTAACTAGAGACCAAAAGGTCGAAAAGGCCATCAATTTATTGACGCTTACGATTGGCGGTTTTCCATGCGTGGATGAAATAGCAACTCATAACCCGATCGGACACCGGCCTTTGTTTTGAAAATATATCGCGAGATTTCGACGTTTTTTCAACAGCGGTGTAGTCGGCGCTTGCATTATACAGTATATCTTTCAGCCGGCTTACCCTAGTCGAATATCCACCCCGCGCCACTGGTAGACTCGCTGACTGATTGCGGCCAGGTCAGCCGGTTCGGCAGCGGAAACAGTTGAATTACTCAAGTGGCGAAAATATATAGCCCTCAGTGTTTTCAGTGTTAGATAGCCCACTTATCGAGGAAAGCTATAGGCTATATATATATTATCATCACGCTAAGACCAATAGGAGCGGAGCACCAATGAAGAATGTTTTAAAATCGGGGGTTTTTTTTTTAACTTCCTTTTTTAAACTATTCCACGTGGACGAAGTCGCGGGGAGAAGCTAGTATTCTAATATAATAAAAGAATACTTAACTTTTTTGTACTGTAATCTATCGATAGTTCCTCAAGACTATAAGTAGAATACTGAGCCTAGATCACCGTCTTCTAAGGGTAAGATGCTCAGAAGGTTTGCTACGTTTCCTCGCTGGATGGCCATACTCATCCGTTGCCCGAGGTAAGCACCAGCCTTCTGATCACCTGAAGAGTCAATGAGTCGTTTTGATATATTTTGGTAGAGGCTCATGACCTCAGGACCCCACGGTCCAAGCGTCTCGACAACAAGCGGCACAAACATACAACTCTCACTGAGGGTTGCATATTTGAGCTTGAGTGATTCAGCTGTTTCCAGTATTTTTTCAATTCCAATTTTTGGAACGAAGTTCCTTATCGCGCGTTGCGAAAGGGACGGACTAAATTTGGGGCCTTTAGCTTGCTAGGAGAGCAAAGGACCTTCTACCCCCGCACAACGAAGTGGGGTGTGTTCTCCCAGGGCACACTCCAGGCACTTTATTGCGCTGGATCGGCTGGGCGTAACTATGTTCTAAATCTCAGCCTTTCCAACACATACAAAGCGCAGGGTCGTCAGGGAGGAGGGGGTTTTTAGTGGGTATTGGGGTTGCTCGCCCGTGCAGCAACGCTCGGAGTCTTCCACACTATTCTGTGACGTCGATCGCGGACGGAGCGCTGCCAAGAGCATACTATTGCTGCAGTGTTATCGCCCCCGACCGACGCGTGTCGTTCCCCTAGCAATGACCCAGTTTGTGCGTAAATCGGTTAAGCATTTTCCCTCGCCTCAAAACAAAAAAAAAAAAAAAAAAAAAAGGGACGGACTAAACGGAAAAAATGAAGAGCAAAAGTTGTAACGACACTTTTTGCTATAGTTGTAAGCCGTGCGGCGTGCGCGTGTTTCTCTGTCTGTCTCTCTCTCTCATAGAAAGCAAGCCAGTTATTTTCGTTTCGTCCTTCTATTTCGCATTGAACAGTGCGGTGTCGCGACGATTATTTTTGTTGAGTGTATACAGGTTTTTTGTACATAATAAATAATAAATAACTTAAAAAAAAAAAAATTACAATTCCTTCACTAATTAATCGAAAGGAACTTCGTTCCATCCAGGTATCCCTTGACACCTCTCAAGTTTCTCGTTTCCAAAACAATTTAACAATAAAAATACGAAAGAGTTCGTAACAGTGCCTTTTGCTATTGTAATCCTTAGACTGTTAGGTCCTGAAGCCATGAGCCTCTAGAGGGATCTATCAAAATGACTCATCAACTCTTCAGGTGATCACAGGCCTGGTTACTACCTCGAACAATGGATCAGTATGGTAATCCAGCGAGGAAACGTAACAAACCGGTGACTTAGGCTCAGTATTCTACTTATAGTCTTGAGGGTTAGGTAGAATACAATATAGCTAAGTTTTCTTTATTATATTAGTCTATAACGTCTCAGTTGAATAAATACGTATTTAAAACATTATAAAAAACAAATATAAATTTTATACGTAAATATTTTGACCGAATCAACGAACGTGAACGATTTCAAGGTGAATCCCATAATTATCTCACATCCCAAACATGTCAAGTGTGTATAATCAGTGCGATAGCAAAATTAAATCAACAGATAACATTAATGCATTATGGTGTTATCTAAATTAAGTTATCTTTTGATAATTACCACGTTCCATGCATCATTCAAGGTGCAGGGTTAAGTTCACGGTTCGATAGAACATATCGGAAAGACTGCTTCATAGGTAGACGATAGTCGACTCAATTGAAAGGCTTTTTATCATTTTGTACATGTTAGACGGAAATATTTTAATAGTATTAAAATAATATAATCTAATATATAAAATTCTCGTGTCACAGTGTTAGTTACCATACTCGTCCGAAACGGCTTGACCGATTTTTATGAAATTTTATATGCATATTCAGTAGGTCTGAGAATCGGCTACTAAGGTAATAAGGGTTGTCCACACAAAAAAATTTTTTTTTGATAATTTTTATTTTTTTAGGATACAACATTAAAATATACATACAACCCTTAATTTTCACCCTTCTACGATCAACCCCTATTTTTTATTTGTTAATTATAAACTTTAATTTTTTGGACTTGGAATAAAAATAATATATTACTCTTTTAGATTCACAACTAGAACCGGTAGGTGGCGCTGAGATCGGGTTCTGGAATCCTCCTAATCACCTGGAGCGATTTTGGTGATTTTGTTTTTGTGTGTTTAAGTGGGTACCCGTATGGTTTAGATTCGCAATTAGAACCGGTATGTGGCTCTGGGATCGGGTTCTAGAATTTTATTTTTTAAAGGCAGGACAACGTCTGCCGGGGCCGCTAGTGGTAGGGTAACGCCCGTTAAGATGGCTACCACTCCTGGTGTAAAGTATGCCGCCATAACAACCTTGAGGAGTGTTTCGGCATTAGTGGCCAGATTCTAGGCACCCTGTAGAGAGCGGCAGCACATTGGTAGCACCTTTGGTGTCACATATGTCCATAGGCGATGGTAATCGCTTTTCATCAGGTGAGCCGTCTGCCTGTCAGCTGAACTCATGCGCAAGCCTCTATAAGTGATAAAAAATATAGGTCCCTTCAGATCCCAGTTTTCCACTTTCCACATTTTTTTTTCTCTCTCTTTCTGTTTCTTTTCTTTCACCTTCTCCCAATTATTTGGGGCAGGCTCAATATGTCTTGTCCTTCCATACTCCTCTATATCCTTCACACAATCCATTCATCACTTTTTTGGTCTACCTTTACATTCGTCGTCATCAATATTGCAGTTTAACATTCTTGTTGTCACGTTACCTTCATCCCTCCTCGTTACATGCCCATACCATTTTAATCTTCTTCCTCTCAATTTTTAAGTTACGGGTGCAACGTTCAAAGATCCTCTTTTGTACTCATTTCTCACTTTATCCATTCCCGTAACACCACACATCCATCTCAACATTCTCATCTCAGCTGAGTGGAGAAGTTTGTGGTCTATCACTTTTTGGCTCAACATTCGGACCCGTATAACATGCCCGGTAGTATGACAGATTTATATATCTGACCATTTAGTTTCAGTAGCCTTAGTTTGGTCTCCTGACCTACGGGGCCGAGACATGGACACTTACGGCAGGATTGGTCCACAAGTTCCAAGTCGCTCAACGGGCTATGGAGCGAGCTATGTTGGGTGTTTCTCTTATGGATAAAATTAGAAATGAGGATATCCGTAAGAGAACCAAGGTAACCGACATAGCTCGCAAAATTAGCAAGTTGAAGTGGCAGTGGGCCGGTCACATCTGCCGCAGGACCGATGGCCGATGGAGCAAACGAGTCCTGGAGTGGAGACCGCGTCTCGGTAAACGTAGTGTCGGACGCCCTCCAGCCCGATGGACCGACGACCTATGCAAGGTCGCCGGTAGGCGCTGGCTGAGGAAATCGGAGGACAGGGATGAGTGGCGCCGTCTTGGGGAGGCCTACGTCCAGCAGTGGACTGCAAATGGCTGACGACGATAGTTTGGTCTCATGTCATACCGGTTACAGGTACATCCTTCTCTATATCACAACTACCCTATTCCATCTTAAAGTCAGGCAACGCGTTAGTTTCGCCCTGGTATTACAAACTTCAATAGGCGATGGTCACCATTTTTAAGATGGGTCACCTCTATTTGTTTACCTCTTTTAACAATAATAAAAGTGTAATGAATACATAGACATATAAATAGACAAATATGACCTCTTGATAACAAGGTACACACTTACTTATTAGTCTAGTTATAGCCGGCTCTCGCCTAGCAGCTCTCTGACTGATGAACCTCTGGTAATCTTCTTCAGCCAACGGTTCGTGCTTAGAACTTTCGTTGCCATCAGAGTAGAACTTAAATATATTCTCATTGCTTTCGTTACTTTGAGAATATTTCCTCACAGATAACAATGGACGAATTTCAATTAGTTTCTTTAATAAATCCACATTTGATTTTGAGAATTTCACTGTTATTAACATTTTGGTAGCACTTAATATTTTTAATGACTGAATTAATTCTAATTTTAATATTTCAAATAAAATTAATTATGGTAATTAAATGTATTATTTAATTATTAATTACACTAAAATATCTATTATTAATAAGTTTGTTAAATCTTATAACACTGTAAAATATAAACGAATTGTATTGTAAACTTTAATATTAAATTAAAAAACTTTTTGATTTTTTTAAATATTACTACGTACTGTGTTAGAGATAATGTAGCGAATGTAAAAAAAATCTCAGCGTGCTATGCTGTATTAAAAGATTATGAGGAATACGTCATGTTGTACTGATAAAAGGAGTAATTATGAGATATAGGTAAGTATTTTATTATATATATAGTCTATCGCTAGGTTTTGTACCGGTGACTATGATAACATGTAGCATAAAGCTGGTGATTCAATGATATTTATATTCAATATAGGGATGTAACAGGAACTCTAGGTGGCGACTCGAAAACTGACATAGCACGCGTAAAACTTAAATGCGTCCTTGAAGTTCACACAAGTCATAAGGCAAGATAAGGTTCGTGAGGTAGTTTATACTGAGCTGAGAGGGGGAGTGTAGCTCTATCGGTCAGCAACTACCCGGATTCGCATAGCATGTGTTTCGCACTACACATGTAATATTGTAATAAACGTTATCATTGGACTGGAACTGCGCAACTTATAGAACTAACATCTTATCTAGCCGCATAAAAGTTTTGCGCGTAATAATCTTATGCTTCATCTAAGTATGCATTCCTTCTAGAAAAATTCGGTTACTTAACTAGTTCACCTTAATAGTACTATTCGCTCATTAGAACTTTTCGATGTTTGTTAGCAATCGAATCACGGTCCCTAATAGTTTATCGTTCACGAACTACACAAGACTGTTGGAACTCAGACTGGTGCGTTGAGCATTGACCGAATTAACTAATAAGCCGATTACAGTTGGGTAATGCATAAATTTCTTTTAGTACAGTGTAGGGAACCGGTAGCTAGTAATATTTCGTTCATGAATTACACAACACTAGCGCGTATCGTAAACATCACAATTATGAACACAAAACATTAGCAATATCAAACGTAACTTGTTGAGGATGGGTTTTAGAAAGTCAAGTATTGAATAAGGTTTGACTTAACACGTTCACTGCAAAACGGGGTCTAAGTGGCCCCGACCGTGTCTAACTTGCAATTAGGTTAAGAGAAACAGATACACCTCTGTGGTGCGGAGGGCGCAAATTTAATTTGGTTTAGTGTAGAGAAAAGGTTAATTCTTTCAAGTGGGCCTTCAAGGCCAAAGCCTAATCTAAGTGAAATAACAAAAAACATACAAAGGAGTCTCGAGACCGATTTTAATGAAAACTAAAGTGGTATCATTAGAGTTTTGAAAAATCAACTACTCTTTTCAGGAGTTGAATCAGCTGATTTTGATAAAAAAGCACTCTGTATAATTATATTAAATGTAGCTGTAAGGATCAATTTCTGTGAAGTAATGTCAAACGAGAAACCGAGGGTTATTTTTGGCTAAAATGTGCTATTATCCATACATTAATGCGAATAACAACGGCGGTTACAAGTCCTTCTCTTTTCAAAACTGCACATATTACCGTAATAATAATATCCTCATTTTAGATCTGATTTCATTGCATTAAAGTAAAAATTGTATAATACTACACAGCGGTCAGCATTTTAACATTCGGTTAACACTTTTTTTTCGTCTAGCTCCCATCCGCCGAGTAACGTGCGATAAGGAACTTCCTTCTAAAAATAAAGTGTAGACTAGCAAAATGCTTACCTTCTCATAAATTTGAACTTCTCTTCCTCCTTGGAGTCGAACCCTGACTTCCTATAGGTGAACCGGATATACTTGGACCGGGAAACAATCTGCAAATCACAATTCATACTAATGTGATGACAGACAGACATTGAAACCCAGACAGGTAGACCAAAACTAGACCAAAAATTGGAGAGATTGTGTGTAGGGTGACAATGACATGATGATTTGCGGTGTGACAAAGGACGTATGCCAGAATAAAGGAGTATGGACGGAAAAGACATATTGTGTCGATCCTACATTGTTTTTTTTTTTAATTTATAGCTGAAGCACAGCAGACAGGCTTACAGTTACGGCCCAACTGTGATGGAAAGTGATTACCGTCTCCTATGAATATTAGCAATAGCAGAGGTGCTGCCAATTTGCTGCCGGCTTCGAAGGAGAAACTGGAACCGGGCCACTGATGCCGGAACACACCTCAAAGTTGTTATGGCGGCATACTCTACACCAGGAATGGTAGTCATCCAGTTGGGCAAATGCCCTAACCACTATACACATATATATACTGAGTTTTATCCAAATCGGTCCAGTAGTTTTCCGTGAAAGCGTAACATGCAGACAGACAAAGTTACTTTCGCATTTATAAAATTTAATAGGGATATGAATTAACAAATAACAAGTCGTAATAGGCGAAAGCTTTAAACGCTCATTCCCAAAAAATGCAAATTTCGGGATAGAAATATCTCTTGTCTTATTAAACGTGCGATGTATGCAACAGGTAAATCTCATTTGTATTTCTTATATTACAGGCATATTTACAAGGACAATAATAACCACTTTCCGTCATGTGGTACCTCGATTGCCCTACTTTCCATCAGATATAAAGAGTTAATACTAACTTCATGATTCGTTTATAGTCTTCGGTCATTTCATCAACAGGCAACATGGGGTCAGGCTCGTATGTCCTCAATGCCAAGTATGGGGCACCTACGTTCACTGCACTAGACAGCTGAAATTCATTAAAATTAAAAAAAAATATATTAATGCTAAGTAGTTAATAAGTTTTTGTAAAGAAAATAAAAAGCTACCTAATATTATAAAGAGGTAAAGTTTGCGAATTTGTGACGTTGTAGGGATCTACTAAACCGATTTTTAAAATTATTTTACTGTTCGAAAGCTACGTTAACAGGGCATGTCATAGGCTATATAACATGACGCTATATACCACGGGAGCGGGACAGAGCGCGGGTGAAACCACGCCGGGCCGCTAGTTAAAAAATAAAAAGAACAATACAAAAAATAAAGAGTCGAATCGAGTACCTTCTTTTTTGGAAGTCGTTTAAAAACAAAAATACAAATAAAAAAATATCAAAAGGCTTAGATACCCTGACGACATCACAAAGACCGGAGGGAAACTTAGAAAAAAATATATAAATGTGAAAATAACTGCCCGTCTGTCTGTTGCGCTTTCACGAAAAAACAATCGTACCGATTTTGTCCAAATTTTAGTCATCTCAATACCGCAATTTAGTAATCAATCGACAAAGGACATTTTTAAATGGGATAATTTCCGAGATAAAATTGACTAAATTATCCGGGAGAATAGCGCCTAGGTAAAATTTAGTACAATTAACCCAGTGTTTGCTGGCTCTTAGAATAAACTAGGTCTAAAACGGGTCTGTGTCTCAGTGAATAAAAGTGGCCACCCACAAATTATGTCACAGGAATTTCATTATTTTTGACCACCCTCGTTCTGTCGTTGCTGGTCACATTCGTGTGACTCCTCCCTCCCCAGTGTAAGATCACATATTTTGCAATTTTACACCAAGAAATTATTAAATTAAAACAGCGGTTCCGTAGTTAGTTTTATTTTCAGTTAAATTATTTTTCAACTATTTACCAGCTGACCCGGCAAACTTCGTACCGCCTCAGAATTAATAAATAAAAAACGTTGATTTCTGAACGACGGGACGAACATCAAATGTTTGACAGGTAGGAATAGTTTTTAAGGGAAAGCGAAATTGTTGTTTTTACTATATTTCAAGCATTTTTTTCATATTTACTCACCTTTCAAACCTTCCCTGGACTTCCACAAATAATTGAAAACCAAAATTAGCCAAATCAGTCCAGCCGTTCTCGAGTTTTAGCGAGACTAACGAACAGCAATTGATTTATATATATATATATATATATATATATATATATATATACATACATACATATATATATGTATGTATATATACATACATATATATGTATATATATATATATATATACATACATACATATATATATATATGTATGTATATATATATATATATATATATATATATATATATATATATATATATATAGGTATATAGATAATAGAATACAATATATATATTCTACTGAAGTTACAATAAACAATTTTCAAAGATAGTGAAACTGCTTAATGTGCTTGCTTAACCGATGCATTGAGAAAATCGAGCTTATAGCAAATATTATTGTAGGCAGTACAAAGACTTTTTTTTATTTTTTATTGCATGAGATCAGCAGACAGGCAGACGGTCTACTTGATGAAAAGCGGTTACCGGTTAGCGGTTATGCATTCTATGCAAACGACATCATTTACCGGAATAAAAAGCGTCCTACTTGTTGTTTCGGGATATAAGCCAGTTCTGTGTTGAGTTGCATTCATTTACGTTTAGTAGTTTTCATGTGATGCTCTAACAGACCGACAGACAAAAATTCTAAAAATTGTATTTCGGAATCTGTTGGTCGGATTTAAATGCAAATTCTTACATAATTGTATTATTATACTTTTACATACATACATAGCTTCACGCCAGTTCCCTTGCGGGGTAGGCATGAACAACAGAGCGCTATTCAGGCTTGTTCTTACACACCTCACTCGCTTCTTTGACATTCATAACTCTTGTCATGCACGCTCGTCTGTTCTTAAGGCTCCTGACATCACCTTCTGCTAGTATACGATCAAAGTTATACTATTAGTATTATACTTTTGTTATCCCTTTTACGTATCTACAAAAATGAAATGTTCACCGTTTCCCTATTAGCTTCCATTTGGGCCAGCTTGTTATTTAGATCGTGTTTCAAGCCTTGCATTAACACGAAATCTTTCTCCAAGATATCTTGTAGACCTGTAACCAAATAAGATTTGTATGCAATGCAAAAAATCAGTAGGAGATTATAAAAGTAAATTAAATGTGTAATTGAGGTATCGCGTGACCAAAAGGCTGGCTTGCACCTGGGGCAACGAATTAGCGTTGCCATCCAACGCGGAAATGCGGCCAGCATTTTGGGCACGCTCCCCGCCGACAGCGATTTGGAGTCAATTTTTTATTTATAGATTTATATTGTTTTGTAGGTATAGCTTTATTTATAGTAAGTATAGTTTAGTCTATTTATTTTTAAGGTTTTATTTATAAACGCGAAAGTTTGTAAGAATGAATGTGTAACAATATCAAAAATCAAATTCAATTTATTGATAACAAATTGATACAGAAATAATGATTACATAGGTTCCCGCACTATGATTTGCCTGTATCTCGGGACACCAAGACGTAGTGTAATTTTTATAATGGATGTAATATGTTTGCGAGTGTGCCTATATGTTTGTGTATGTGTGCGTGCGTGCGTGTGTGTGTGTCGGACATCAATATTTCTTCAGGAGGAGCACTTAAACTTTGCGAATGGAAACCTATTGCAAAAATAAATAAATTATCTTATTATATTGTATTACTATAGAATTTATTAGAACTATACAAACACGTATAACATAGGTACAAATATAACTGGACGCAACCAGTACAAACTGCACAATTCAATAACACCCACAAAGTCCGTCAGTATATAGCTTATCGAATGTACGTCTTGCTCGTATCGTAATCTTCGCTTGACTGCCTCATCCCTCCCGTTCGGGCATCGTTTTATACTAAACTGTATGTACAATACAACAATAGACCGTGGACTAATGTTTCCGAGAAACCGTAATCCGCACACCTACGGCCATAAATAAGTACAATAACAATAGCCTATTGTCTAATTGGACATTTTAAACACAAAGTAAACAAAAGAAATCCAAATGCGGGAAAGGTAATAAACCAGGTGTGTATTCACTTTGTTGGCATGTAACAATATACTAAGTATAATTACATACATACGTACATACATAACTTCACGCCAGTTCCCTTGCGGGGTAGGCACGAACAACAGAGTGCCATTTAGGCTTATTCTTACACACCTCACTTGCCTCTTTGACATTCATAACTCTTGTCATGCACGCTCGTCTGTTCTTAAGGCTCCTGACATCACCTTCTGCTAGTGCACGATCAATTTGATCATGGAAGGTGTGTCGTGGCCTTCCACGACTTCTGCATCCATCCACTTTTGCATTGTATATCTGTTTAGTCATTCTTTCATCATGCATTCTTTCCACATGCCCGAACCACCGGAGCATTCCTTTCCTTACCTTCACCCCGACACTCTCTTTCAGACCAACTCTCTTTCTTACTTCGGTATTACGAACGCGGTCCGCGAGCGTCACTCCGCAGATTTTGCGCAGTGCTCGCATCTCGACCGCGTTTACTCTACTTTCATGCTCTTTCTTCCATACCCAACTCTCGCTTCCATACGCGAGTATAGGTACCAGCACCGTGTTGTGTACGGCGAGCTGGGCCTTCTGGCTGAGGTTCTTAGCGCCTAGAAGTTTACCTAACGCTCCATTTAAACTATTCCCCAAATTCACTCTTCTTTCTATATCAGCCGTGTACCTTCCATCCCTGCTAAAAGCACATCCAAGATATACAAACTCATTCACTTGCTCCAGCATAACATCATCGACCATTATCCTTGCATTCGTTCTGGTTTCTTCTCTTTCAAATACCATAACCTTTGTTTTCTTCGCATTCAAATGTAAGCCTCTCGCCTGACAGTCATCTTTCATCATTGTGACTAGTTTTTGCAGTTCTGATGGCGATTCGGCTAAAAGCACGGCATCATCCGCATAAAGCAAGGTGCTTACTACTAGATCACTCATCCGCACCCCAACATCCATCAATCTTATTCTCTGGAGACAATCGTCCAGATATAGGATGAACAGCAAAGCCGACAGCACGCATCCCTGGCGGACGCCAATATTGACGTCAAACCAGGGCGACAGGCTGCCTTCCACTCGCACGCATTCCATACAGCCCTCGTAAGTGGACTGCACAGCACGCATCAATTGGCCATTAATCCCATATCCGGGCAATATGTCCCAGAGGTCCTTCCGCACAACCCTGTCAAATGCTTTCTCTAGATCCACAAAACCGCAGAAAACCTTCCGGCCCATAGCCAGCTGCTTCTCTACGATATTGCGGAGAGAGAAAACTTGATCCATACATCCCCTTCCATTTCTGAAACCACCTTGTGCATCCCACAGTAATCCATCGGATACAACTCTCATTCTCTTTTCAATAATCTTCGCATACACTTTAGATGCTGTGCTGATCAAACTGATGGCCCTGTAGCTGGCGCACTCCATACGTGACCCCTTGCCTTTATACAAGGGCACGATGATAGCGCGCCTCCAGTCCTTGGGAACCTTTCCCGTCCTCCAGCACAAGTTGCATAAGGACAGGAAAGCGTCCCGGACGCAGGTTCCACCATATTTGATCATCTCAGCAGACACACTATCGATTCCTACTGAATTTCCATTTTTCAGACTTCTTATCGACCATTCGATCTCTTCCAAAGTGATCTCGGATGCTGACTCCTCGGAGTCGGTCACAGACTCAGTCGTGGTGCCAGCATCCGGGATATTATCATACATTTCTCTAAAATATTCACTCCATCGCTAACCTCTTGTGGGTTAGCAAGAACGTCCCCTGCTTTAGATTTAAATTAGTAGTAGTAGTATAATTAGTTGTTCCTTTTATTAGAACTCAATAAATTCTTTCGGTAATATAATCTTTCTTTCTCGAAATAGCATCACTATTCTGATTAATTTAATAAAGTGACGAAAATTTTAATTACAATACGTCATTCGCGTAAACAAAGGTCTTACTCCCCCGATAATTTAATAATAATTTCAAAGATATGTGCTCTTAAATATTTAAAATACCAACATTTCAAACAAAAACAATATTTTACAGAGTTCACATTGAAATTCACGTCAGTAACATGTCAATGTTACTGACAAAGGTTGCATCAATTGCCCCAAAGGTGCATCATGACCTATCTATTAGAACTACCACTGTAAGAATATTTGCATTATATTTATCAGTCGTAGTATCAAGTATAAATAGCAAGTAATTTTTATCAAATTTAGTATCGTGACGGTAGCAATCTAAGTCAATAATACTGTTTTATAAACTGTTCTTAAATCTTACCGACCGTTCATTTACCTTCCTATCTGTAAATATCTGTGTGTTATTTAAATAATTGCTTTATTATATTGTTTTTAGTCTTCAACTCATTTACTATGTCTATAATCAAACTGAGAAATAAGAAAGAGAGTTGGTCTAAAAGAGAGTGTCGGGGTGAAGGTAAGGAAAGGAATGCTCCGGTGGTTCGGGCATGTGAAAAGAATGCATGACGAAAGAATGATTAAACAGATATACAATGCAAAAGTGGATGGATGCAGAAGTCGTGAAAGGCCACGACACACCTTCGATGATCAAATTGATCGTGTACTAGCAGAAGGTGATATCAGGAGCCTTAAGAACAGACGAGCGTGCATGACAAGAGTTATGCACGAATGTCAAAGAAGCAAGTGAGGTGTGTAAGAATAAGCCTAAATGGCGCTCTGTTGTTCGTGCCTACCCCGCAAGGGAACTGGCGTGAAGTTATGTATGTATAATCAAACTGCATTGTATTGTATATAATGTTGTTGTTATATGTGTTATATTGTCCACCGTGACTTCCCTTTATCCCCAAGAAGGAAGAACAGCGCTAGGCCTTGTTGGCTAGCATTATGCTGAGACTGGGTCAAATTAAGGATTTATTTTGTTTCTATTGTCTTTGTATTTCTACTTATATTTACTAGTTTTTGTCCTAAATAAAATATTTTTCTTTCTTTCCTTAAACGAAATGAAAATTTAGTATGAAACTAATAATATAATTTATAACATATAATCGAATACAATGCAATAAAACTTAACTTATTTGTATTGTATTCTACTCATAGTCCCTCAAGACTATAAGTAGAATACTGAGCCCAGATCACCGTCTTCTATGGGTAAGGTGCCCAGTAGGCTGGCTACGTTTCCTCGCTGGATCGCCATACTGATCCGTTGACCGAGGTAAGCACCAGCCCTCTGATCACCCGATGAGTCAATGAGTCGTTTCGATAAATTTTGGTAGAGGCTCATGGCCTCAGGACCCCACGGTCCAAGCGTCTCGACAGCAAACGGCACAAACATATAACTCTCACAGAGGGTTGCATATTCGCGCCGCTTGAGTGATTCGGCTCTTTCCGCCGCTGAACCGGCCGATTTAGACGTGTTTGGTAAATGGGATGCGGCCAACGTGTCTACACAAGTCGCATCCCACACCAAAGGCTTGCCACGCTGCCAGGGAATTAGAGTCATTCCGTCGGGACGCCTACCATCGTCACGTGCAATACCGTTCGGCTCCAATAAAGCCGGTACGTTAGCGGTAGCAAGCGCCCTCCGTAAGACATCATTCAAGGCAGCATGGCGCGACCATCTGCCGGCACTGCGGCGGCAAGAAAGACCGTGGTATCCCGGGCCGATTACCTCTGTTCCACAGACGCATGTGTGTGGTGCACATATGCGAGAACCCAAGCGCAGATTTATAGCCAAAGAAAAGGAAGTATTATCCATTAATGTTCCTATGTTTGGGGAGGGGATAGCTTGGAGCCAGAAACCAGACTCTTTGCGGGAAACGGCAAGGATGCGGGCACGTCCTGTAGAGTTAGCGGAATTTACTTGCATATGACGTGGTACCTACATAAAATTTATACAGGTCTTAAATTTTTTATTTTTTTTTATTGCAGGAGTTCAGCAGACAGGCAGATGGCCCACTTGATGGAAAGCGGTTACCATCGCCTATGGACATTTGCAACACCAAAGGTGTTACAAATGCGCTGCTGCTCTCTTAAAGGAGACTGGAACCTGGTCACTAATGCCGGAAACTTAAGGTTGTTATGGCGACATAGTTTAGAGCAGAGGTGGTAGCCATCCAGTCGGGCAAATGCCCTACCACTTGGCTGTGGGTTGTTAAGTCGCCTCTTACGACAGGCGGCCCGGCCGCAGGAAATTGTATTCTTTCTCCGTTCCTGCACGGATAAAAATTATACATATATAAGTCCTGTCATTACCCATAGGTTGTGCAGATGTTACATTGTCTTATGAAACATATAATTAAACTATTAGTTACGTAACCATGGAAAATTAAACTAAACTAGTGGTCGCCCGTGCTCGAAATTCGACCATAATAATTAATATCAAGGACTATACTTCCATAATCACAGATTTCGCCAAGGCTACCCTGTTAATTTGACTTGAACAATAAACAAAAGAGTATATATGTGTGTGTGTGTGTTAAATACATGGTAGTGTGTGTAATGTTTTTTTATTATTGATTTAATGTATTTTTATGAATAATTTTAAAAAAATATAAGCATTCGTCGCTTCTTCTCGGTATAAACTATAAGTGTGCGAAATTTCATACTCCTCCGGCCGCGCAATTTTCGTAAAAAGCGGTACAAAGTTTTTGCTGTTTTTTTTTTGCTTCACGTATTAATATGTAGATTGGAGTATTGTTGTATGTCAAAAGATAAAAAAGTCAAATCATTAAATTCAATATAAATGTCATACAGCCTCATCTATGTCTTATTCGAATTAAAATAATCATGCACCGAGTAAAACATTTCTTAAATAACTGATTGTGAAGATTGACTTTAAATAAATTTAAATGAGCATTTTTGACACACTCCAGGTGGTAGGGCATTTGCCAGACTGGATGGCTACCACCGCTGGTCTAAAGTATATCGCCATAACAACCTTGAGTTGTGTTCCGGCATTAGTGACCAGGTTCCAGTCTCCCTTAAGAGAGCAGCAGCGCATTCGTAGCACCTTTGGTGTTGCAAATGTCCATAGGCGATGGTGACCGCTTTCCATCAAGTGGGCCGTCTGCCTGTCTGCTGAAATCCTACAATAACAATAAAAAACACTTTCATTATTAAAAATTTGACATAAGCTCCTTACAAGTCACCATTCAAAATTCATCCGACAATAAGGCAAATGAATAATTAGTGTCACATATAGGAAATGGCCGCGAATCAATTTCTCAAGTCTCACTGGCACTATTATTTAGTAACTAAATAATAATGAAGACACAAAACATACCAGCATTCTGGACCAGAGTATCCAGGTCATGAAGAGAACACTCCGCGGTAACTGGAGCAAGGTACTGCGTGGAGCTGCGGGAAGACTGAGAAGTACGACTCATGGGAGTACCTGAAAATGAAACACCCATAACCTTCAAATGACTTACATAATATAGAGAGATTTGGTGGAGAGAGAGATTGATTTATTTACTAGGATATGCCTGCGAGTTCGTCCACCCTCGTCTTGAAATTCCCGCGGGATTCGCGACACAAATTAGCGCAGCATTTAAAAAAGAATGTAAGCTATTGTTTCAGTGAAAACTGTGTCGAAATAAGATAATTTTTATGCATCCGAAGCTACAAAACGTTCCCACGAAAATCGATCAGTGAAAAAATCACATTGAAATTCGATTTTTTATATCAGGTCACTAATAGATTCCCGAATGTACACACATCTCGCCTTGATCGTGGTTCTCGCTTGACTGCCTCCTCCCTCAATCAGGTCATCGTTTTATAGTGCACAAATGCAATGTGCCCGCCCCGCAACGTGGACCGAATTTCCTAGAATCAGCTTGTACCTTACAATCCATAACACCTGGCTAATGAGGCAGGCCTCAAGCGACCGTAAATGAGTACAATAGAACAATAGACTGTTCTTCACAATACTAGAAACGTATGCCAATAAATAAGTAAACAAAAGGAGACGATCATAAAAGAATTACAATTACTTCAAATGTCGACAGGTAATAAAATGTGTTTTTATAGACTGTACGTGGAATTTGTCTTTGTCGGCGCCTAGGTTGTAACAATATTTTTTAAATATGTTTGTATCTATTTAATTTATAAAGTAATTTAAGTATGTTTGTTTAAGATCTACCTAATAATCTGCACCACCTACATCGCCAGATTAGGTTAAATTATTCCTTAAGTTAGATTGCCTGGAAGATATTGCTTTAAGCGATATGACAATATAAGAATTTTGAATTTTTGAAAGTATATTTGGTGAGCAATAAAGTGTTATCTATCTATCTATATGGTTAGCTATTTCACTCGTGCATTGCCTCATTTTTCATGAATTGACAGAATTTACTTAAGAGACATCTCTAGGAGCGGATAAAGATATCTTGCATCAGAGAATGTGATACGGGTGATGACATAAGAGGGATAGTAAAGAGAAGATGGATTGGGTTTAATTAAACTCTGTGTGTTGCATTCAATGAAATACAAACCAATCACGCTAAGATCAGGCAAATCCCATACAGATGGTCTCCTAGGTTTCAGGGTATCTCCTGGGGGAGACATAACTCTCCCACTCTCGCCGTCATTAAAACTTATGGCGCAGACATAATCGCAGCACGTGATGATTAACTCGCCGCGGTTGAAACGTCTGTATTCGCTGAAAGAAAATAAATTAGCCAAGTGCTTGTCATTCCACGATCTATGAAAAGTTGAAGTGAATCGTTTGGTTTTTGTCATTTAGCTAAAACATAAACGAAGGTACCACAATCCCAAAAAGCTCTGAACGTATCTTGTTTTTAGTGAAATTATTTTTTAAATTTTTGAAGAAATCTCTACCTCATAAATAGTACGTTTAAAAGTCGCATCCGCACTGGAATGGGGAAAGAGTACTAATCCCTGCGGCCGGGGGACCTGTCCTAAGAAGCGACAAAACAACTCACAAGCATTCACCTGTCTGGTCCCCCCCCCCCTGATCAAGAATATGCCGTCATAAAAAACTTGACTTGTGTTCCGGCATCAGTGTTCAGGTTAGCCCTGTTCATTGCCCCCCTCTCCTCCCGCGTTGGGCCCTTACCAAGCTCGATCCGGAGGAGGCCGAGGAGTGGGCACTCACGGAAAGCTGGGCCTACCCAGTCGAATTCGAGAACCTGGAGTCGCAGGCAGAGCACATGCGCAAGACCCTGACGAGGGTTTGCGACGCGGCGATGCCTCGCGTCTCCAAGCGGCAGCCTCCGTGCAAGCAGGTCCACTGGTGGACCGAGGAGCTGGGCGAGATGCGAAAGGCAGTTCGCATCATCAGCCACAGGCTCAAACGCTGCAGGGCGCGCCGTCCTCCGGACTACGTCGCGGAAAATGGACTCGTGGGAGAGTTTAGGGAGGCCAGAAAGGCCCTTTCGATTGCAATACTGCAAGCGAAAGTCCGGGCTCGGGCCGAGCTCCTCGAGACGCTCGATCGGGATCCTTGGGGGCGTCCGTACCGTGGGGCCCGCAACACGTTGCGGCCTTGCACATCCACGGTCACGGAAACGCTCGAACCCGAGGTGCTCCGGTCGGTTATCGACGGGCTCTTCCCGGATCCGGGAAACTTCACTCCCCCCAGTATGGGTCCACCCGTTCCCGACACCCCCACGGACGAGGAGCCTCACTTCATCTCCGAGGGGGAACTAGACGTTGCCCTGGACCGGCTCCGGGGCAGGAAGACGGCACCGGGACCCGACGGGGTTCCAGGTCGACTCCTCTTCCTGGCCGCTAAACATCTACGCGGCCAGCTGCGGGAACTGTTCGAAGCCTGTATTCGCGCAGGTCGGTTCCCGTCGCAATGGAAGGAGGGTCGTTTGTGCCTGATTCCCAAGGGAGGTCGGCCTCCCAACGATCCGTCCGCCTTCAGGCCCATAGTGCTGCTGAACGAGGTCGCTAAGGTCTTCGAAAAGATCTTGGCGGAGCGGCTCGTGAAGCATCTCGACGCTGTGGAGCCGGGGCTTTCAGAAACGCAGTTCGGGTTTCGGCGGAGGCGCTCCACGATGGACGCCTTCGAGACGCTGCGAACGTCAACGGACGAAGCCGTCCAAGCGAAGGATGTGGTTCTTGCGGTGTCGCTAGACATAGCGAACGCCTTTAACAGCCTCCCTCATGAGACGATCAGGGAGGGGCTCCGCGCGCATGGAGTCCCCCCGTACCTCACGAGGCTGTTGGGCGCGTACCTGCAGGATCGACATATCCTTTGGGAGGGCGGTGAGTCCGGCAATCCCGAGTTAGGTCGTCGACGCGTCGCGTGCGGCGTTCCACAGGGGTCGGTCCTCGGGCCGATTCTTTGGAACGTAGGTTATGACTGGATCCTTCGGGTTCCGGTCCTGCCCGGGGTAGGGCTGATCTGCTTTGCAGACGACACCCTACTCACGGCACGCGCTGCGTCATTTGCGGAATCCGTGGACGTCGCCAACGCCGGGTTGGCGATTGTCGTAGATCGAATAGCTAGGCTGGGCTTGAGGGTCTCCCCCGCGAAAACGGAGGCCATCATGTTCCATAGGAAATTTCGTAATCCCCCCGCGGACTTGACCGTTTCGGTCCAAAGGGTGGCCATTAGAGTAGGGCCCCAGATGAAATATCTGGGGCTAGTTCTCGATGGGAAATGGCTGTTCAAAGCGCACTTTGAGCAGCTAGTTCCCAAACTCGTCAAATCCGCGGGCGCACTCTCGAGACTGCTTCCCAACGTAGGGGGCCCGGGAGGTGCGATGCGGAAACTTTACTCTGGCATCCTGAGGAGTATGGCACTGTACGGTGCACCCGTCTGGTCCATTGCACTTCACCGCCACAACAGAACCCTACTGCATCGGGCGCAGCAGGTTCTGGCCGTGAGGACCATACGGGGGTATCGCACAGTGTCGCGGACGGCGGCCACCCTCCTGGCAGGCGATCCGCCCTGGCATCTCCAGGCGGACGTCCTGACAGTGGTGCGCCGCACCCGGCAGGATGCCCTAGCTAGAGGCCTGACCTTCTGTCAGGTCGAAATCGAGGCGATCAGGAAGCGGGAAACCGCCTCCATGATCGCCATCTGGTCTCAAGAGCTCGACAACCCTGCAGCCTATGGCGGCTACACGGTGGATGCAATCAGGCCACAGCTGACGGAATGGGTCAACCGCACCAGCGGCACCCTGACCTTCAGGACGACACAGATACTTACCGGACACGGATGTTTCGATAAGTATCTGTGTCGCATTGTGGGCTGCTTGCCTTCCCCGGACTGCCGCCAGTGCGGCGCGCTCGACACGGCGTTACACACGCTAGTCGAGTGCGCCGCATGGGCGCCGCAGCGTTTCGAACTTGAGACGCACGTAGGTCCAGTCGACTCGCTCTGCGACTTGGTCAAGGCCATGTTGCAGAGCAGCGACAATTGGGGGGCTGCGGTTACTTTTTGCGAGACAGTAATGTCACTCAAGGAGGCCGCAGAACGAGACAGGGAGAGAAGTCCTGCAGCGCGTGCCAATGCGTCTTCTCGAGGTCGCCGGCCTTCAGCTGGCACCCGGAGAGGCAGGTACGCGCATTACTTCCCTCCCTGAGTTAGGTTCCGTTTACCGCGGGGGGCCTTTAGCTTGCTAGGAGAGCAAAGGACCTTCTACCCCCGCACAACGAAGTGGGGTGTGTTCTCCCAGGGCACACTCCAGGCACTTTATTGCGCTGGATCGGCTGGGCGTAACTATGTTCTAAATCTCAGCCTTTCCAACACATACAAAGCGCAGGGTCGTCAGGGAGGAGGGGGTTTTTAGTGGGTATTGGGGTTGCTCGCCCGTGCAGCAACGCTCGGAGTCTTCCACACTATTCTGTGACGTCGATCGCGGACGGAGCACTGCCAAGAGCATACTATTGCTGCAGTGTTATCGCCCCCGACCGACGCGTGTCGTTCCCCTAGCAATGACCCAGTTTGTGCGTAAATCGGTTAAGCATTTTCCCTCGCCTCAAAACAAAAAAAAAAAAAATCAGTGTTCAGGTTGCAGATGTACGGCTTCGTCCACGCTTCACAGGTAACGTAGATTACAGTTATTTTGCCAGTATTTAAAATCACAGGGTATTTTGAATGAATTAATGAAAACTCTTTATAACACCGTAACTTAAATGCAAACAATTGAATATAAATACATTTACCGTTATTTAAAAAATGCACCACCGGCAGTATTAAAAATCCATTAATCCCTGCCAAGGGTTGCCTGGAAGAGATCGCTTTTTAGCGATAAGGCCGCTCGTTGTACTACCTCCTGTATTTTTCTAATTCTGTTTATCTATGTTTTGGTGTATAATAAAGTATTGTCTATCTATGTAACTATTTTGTACTTCCGTCTCAAGCGGCTGGCCCTAGCTCCGGTATGGCGATAGAGCCATAGGCTCTCGCCAGTGGTCCGTTATCCTCTCCAACGGGGTAACTTTTTTAAAGTGAGTCACCTCGGTCCCACACATTTTTTTGATAACGCAGGGTGAATTCGTTTCAAACTGAATCTGGGTCATTAGGTGCAACGGGCTAAATGCGGGGAAGATATCAAAAATGATCAAATGCCCTCTGGTAAAGACGTTCCCAACTACCTCGCTAAGCCTTAGCCTTTAACATTCAATGGATTTGGACAACAGCGGATCTAGTATATGTGGTTACTATCAACACGATGTTGCCCCATGCGCAACCTACGGCTCACCCTGGTGACTAAGGTGAACCATTTCAACAGAGAAATTACCCGACTCCAGTCCCCCGAGTCGGTTCTACGGTCTGAGTGCCGACGGCAATTGGATAACGCATGCGTAGATTTCTCCCTCTCTCGCTTGGCGGCATGCACCACACAACTTTTTTGTTGACCTAGGGGGAATACGTTTCGTACACTACCGGGCCCTTTGTAGGGGTTAGGCGGTAGACGTAAGCGGCGAGAGTTAGACCTCACGACTGGAAAGTGGAATAACAAAATGGTCCGCTGGCATGTGTAGAGACTCAGCTGGTAAAGTCGTTCCCAATATGCTATTACTCTACTAAAACTTCCTGCATCCCATATGTCTGCACTTGTGGTAGGAAGAGTATGAGACTTAGAACGTAGTTATGCCTATGCTCATTCGTGTATCAAGGCCTGAGAGTGCCCCCGAAAGCAAAGCAAACTCACTTCGTCAACAGAAGTGAGTGCCACCGCATCCCCAGATGCACGTGGACCCCTGGCGCACCACACAACTTATTTCAACCCCCACATATCCTTATTTATAATCATCTGACTTACGGATCATCATCAAATCCCCGATTGTCCTCTGAACCCGACTCTGGCATGAGCATCAGTCCTCCAGTGGAGCCCTGATACACGCTGGATCCTCGCCTTGAACTCTTTACTAGCTCCACGGGCACGTCAACCTGCAGCTTAGGAATTGGACCTAAGAGCCAGGGTATTTCTTTATGTAGTATAGTTTGTAATTTAGTTTCATTTTGGAATAGGGTTTTCTCGTGGTTTCGCCCGCGGTTTTTAGCTATCCCATTTTTCGGATCATATAAATTTCATAATATTTTGAGAGTAAGCAGATACAAAACAAAATTTGTATCTAGGTAAAATCAATACTTATTTATTGTAAAATTCTAAAAAGGCCGTGTCTGTACATTGAAGCTATTAAAAAAATACAACTGGAATACATTATTTATGTGATGAAGAACACGATGCAATTTTTTTAGATTTCTTGTCTGTTTGTCGGTTTGTTCGAGATTCACGTAAAAAGTACTGAGCCGATTTTGATGCGGTTTTCACTGATCGTTAGCAAATTCTTAGATTTAAAATTAGCGTTACTTTTTATCATGGGAATCCCGCGCAAATTTTTCTAGGAATGATTTAAAATAACCAGATTAACAAAATAAATCGAATTTCAATGTGACTTTTATACTGATCGATAGAAAATTTTATGTAATAAAATGTGTGATATTGTTTATCCCGGGAATCCCGCGGGAATTTTCCTGGGAGCAGTTTGTAGTTGTTTGGGTGCATAAAAATTAACTTATTTCGATACAGGTTTCATTAAAATAATCTATAATTTATATTTGAAAAGTTTGTTTGTTTGTTTAAACGCGCTAATCTCAGGAACCGGGGGTCCGATTTGAAAAATTCTTTCAGTGTTGAATAGTACATTCATCGAAGTAGGCTACAGGCTATATTATATTTAAAAAAAATTAGGGATCCTTACTAAAACAGGTCTGATTTGAAAAATTCTTTCAGTGTTGGATAGCCCATTTATCGGGGAATATAGGCTAGTGATGCTATAGGCTATATATATCATCACGCTAAGACCAATAGAAGCAGAGCACCAATGAAGAATGTTTCAAAATCGGAAGGTTTTGAAAGCAAATTTCACGCGGACGACGTCGCGGGCACAGCTAGTTAGAATATACATAAAAGAATTTCAAGCCGAGCGTGAACGAAGTCTCTAGCAGTCTAGTATAATATAATATTACTTTTTATCCCGAAATATTTACGGTTACCGTGGGATAAATAATACTATGAAATTTATATAGAAAATATATTCTTTCTTTCTTTCTTGTATTAACGCGAGCGAAGATGAGGGTAAAAGCTAGTAGGTAATAAAATAGTTAATGCAACTTATATGTAAGGAAGAGGACGACTAACCTGGATGTATAGAGTACGCTCCGAATTCCACCTTCTTGCCAAGTACCCCCAGGAAAGGGAAATTTAGCTTCATACTTTGTAAAAGGCATTCTTCATACATATCCCAGATGTTAATTACCTGTATTAAAAGTTCTCTGACTAAGGTTACACAAAGCAAACCTATCTGATTTCAAAGATGTGGAGATTCTCAATTCCACTGTATTTTTTTTGTATGTTTCCAATTGTCCACCGATTTTCAATTTTTTTATTTCTATGGTGGTCAAATTCGAATATTATAGACCTCACCTAAGAACCTCAGCCAGAAGGCCCAGCTTGCCATACACAACGCAGTGCTGGTACCTACGCTCGCGTATGGAAGCCAAGTCAGGATCTGATGAGTGGATGCCAGGGTAATCCAGAGCAACCTTCGAATATTATAGATACATACAACAGGTTTAAAATTTTTTTCTAAAGCTATTCAAGTATTTGCCTAACGAAGAAGTACAAAATAAATATCATCAACAACATCTGTAAACCGGCGCCAAGTAAAACATCAAAAGACAACAAGTATTCAAAGTTGGCAGTACCTAACAAACTGCTCATCTATAAACAAGTCCTGATGTCAGTATGGACCTATGGCGTACAGTTGGGGGCTGTACCAAACTAAGCAACATAGAAATAATACAACGCTTCCAAAACAAAGTACTGAAAGGCATTGCAGACGCACCATGGTACGAACGACCTCCATCAAGACCTGAAACTGGAGTTTGTCACTAGCATTATTAAGAAGTACGCCGAAGCCCACGAACATCGGCTTCATCATCATGTGAATATTGAGGTGATCGAGCTCCTAGACAATACGGATATAATGAGAAGGCTCAAAAGGACAAAACCGTTTGAACTAGTGCTATAAACAAAACTAAAGTGTAGTGTTCTGTGCTAGTCTTATAAAGAACACACGAACAAATTGCCTTCGCCTTAATAGATACAATAAGAAAAGTGCTAATGGACACTTTCATAGTTTCAATACTTCTAGTTAATCAAAATCAAATCATATAAAAATCATTTATTGAATAAATCATAATTCACAATTTTTGAAATTCGTTGGTCCCCAAAGTAGGTCGACGACGTGTATCTCGGGGACCTCCTTCCTAATTGGATTGTGAAATTATTAATTACAATTACATTCATTTAAAAAGAAAAATAAAGAAATGTGTATGTAGTTAATTTAGGTCATATTTAAATTGCTTATTAGTCTGTTTAGATTAGATAGTAATATTAATGTGGTATTTTTTTAATTACAACACTTATGAAAACAATTTTTGCTAAATATAGTCATTTTTATGTTTTACTTTGCACCGGATTCTAGATGTCATAGAAAATATATATTATTATTTGATTTTAGGTCAGATTCAAGTTACTTTTGAAGTCAGTTTTTTATTGTTTATTTTTTTAAGGGCTAAACACAATGCATCTTAACTTCAGAAAGAAATAGATTGTATCCCAAGGAAGAATACAAGAGATTTTGCTTCATAAATCATTTTGAAGAGGGTATAATATATGCTGATATTTATTGGCAACCCCTAATTATTAAAAAAAATCAACTTACACAATTATTACAATAAGCCAGGACAATTTCCTTATGTGGCAACACTGCGATGTCTAACACGTGTGGCATGGCTGGCGAGTGTAGCACCGCGAAGGGATACGGCTGAGTCTTCTCCCAAAGGCGGACAGATCCATCCCTCCCTCCAGTCGCTATTAATCGGAGGGGAGGGATGACTTGGAAGCATGATATGCCCTGAAAACAACAGTTCATCGTAGAAAATGTTGCAGTTCTATATAAATGAAATAGAGCTATCTACCAGAGTTTAAAACATGGGTCATTTTGATAATTTTTGTACAGACTCTTGGTCTCAGGATCCTATGGTCCAGGCGTTTCAATAGCAAACGGCGAAAACATATAAGTCATAAATAAATATATAGTAGTAAATCATGACCAACCCTTAAAACCTTGAAAACGTAGTCATCCAACTTCCCAGGCACGTGTCTCAGACGCATACTGACTTCATTGTCGTGCGAACAGGAGAGCAACACATCGCCGTCGTTAATATAAACCACGCGATGTATCGCCCTGGAATGGACGCGACGCCATTTTGTGATTGTCAAATAAGAAGTGTGGGGTGACGATGATAGTTCCTGGAAGGTATTACAACTATAAAATTGACTATATAAAACACACTTATGAATACTTTCCATTTAAGACTTATGTGTGTTGGCAACACCAACATAAAATATTTTATATTAGCAACATTGTAGTTGCATTTTTTTTCTTCTTCCGTTTGGGTTGTAGCCGAAGGCAGACGCTCTAATATGTAAAGTTTACTATTACAAGTTTTCACCATCTAACAGTGTTTAACTTCCACGACCACATCAACCTGGGTATCCTAGAACCACCACCATCAGCGTGCACCACAAATATATATATTACAGGCGCGACGAGCTGCGCGCAATGTGCTCTAAAAATATGATAACACTTCGTTCAACGAAATAAACATTTACAAATATGTGTATTTATAATACATTCTTCTTAAAAAATTAGACGTGACCAAAAGACTGGCTTGCACCTAGGGCAACGAATTAGCGTTGCCATTTAACGTGGAAATGCGGCCAGCATTTTGGGCACCCTTCCCGCCGACAGCGGTTTGGAGTAAATTTTTTATTTATAGATTTATGTTATTTATAGTACAGTTTTTTTTTAACTTTTAGAATAATACACAAAATGTTAGTTTTAATTAATGTTTTTTTCAAAAATAGTAGTTATATATATATATCTTCGATGAAAATTTATCTAACTGATGGTGAAAATCGTTTAAAAATCATAACTAAATTATTGTATACACAAACGTTATCCGTCACTATTTAACGTCATTAACAAAAATCATCATCTAAAGGTTATAGCTCATTAAAGCCCCGTAGCACCCGACCCGTAGCGGATCACCTAGCTCGCAAGATGATCATACGCGGGTGGCGAGTGAATCAATCGGTGTCAATTCGCTACTCGAAGTGCTTCGCGTACAGTCCTAATACCAATCGCTGACAAACTACTCAGCGTTCGTGATATGCACTCCTTGACCAGTAACCACACAAGTTTCACTGGTTGACAGCCCGGCTTCTACCTGTAGAAGGCGGTGCTGGTCGAATGCCAAGTGGCTTTAATGAGCTTAAGCGATCTCTTTCAAAAATACAGGAATACCGCCACACGAATAAGATAAGATGCCTGTCCATTAAAGTGGAGCGAGGCCACGGAGCGAAGAAATTGCGTCAATGGATAGGCAGACAATCATATTGATTAACATTTCTCCGTTTCTCCACACCGCAGCCTCGCTCCGCTTCAATGGATAGGCAGCCTCATACTAGATATGGTCAATTCTTTAAATTGATTGATGTAGGAAATGTTAGGGCTCTAAGGTATGTATAAATATATTTACCATCCAAAAATAATAGTTAATAGCTTCTAGGTTTTTGACATACATGAACTGAACCCTGGGTTGTGGGAAGTGCACTCTGGTGATATCCCCTCGCTCAGAGCCAATCGCCAACTCTGAGGAGGAACTTGGATTCGCTGAGGGGGTATACGCCATGCACTGATGAAAAGATAGGAACAAGAATTAAATCACTTATTACTCTTCCTATCTCTTTATAATAATAGGATTTCGTAGCCATTTTAGCAAAAATGGGACTGTTATGAATTTGTCATAGTCGTTTCTCCTTCTGAAAACGAAGTGTAGTTCAATCACAGTTAAGAATCAAGCCCTTGATCTTAGTGAATAATTATTCATCTGCACTTAGAGCAGTTTTGAGTAGTTTGGAGATCGAATCACTCTCTCCAATCACCCCTCTAAATGTGATCATCAGGCGGTATACAACGAGTAGTAATGCCGAATTACAACCGATAATAAATCTGAAAGAGAGTGTCGGGATGAAGGTAAGGAAAGAAATGCTCCGGTGGTTCGGGCATGTGGAAAGAATGCATGATGAAAGAATGACTAAACAGATATACAATGCAAAAGTGGATGGATGCAGAAGTCGTGGAAGGCCACGACACACCTTCCATGATCAAATTGATCGTGTACTAGCGGAGGGTGATGTCAGGAGCCTTAAGAACAGACGAGTGTGCATGACAAGAGTTATGAATGTCAAAGAAGCAAGTGAGGTGTGTAAGAATGGACCTAAATGGCGCTCTGTTGTTCGTGCCTACCCCGCAAGGGAACTAGCGTGAAGTTATGTATGTATGTAATAAAGTAACTTGCTTTTTTATTCCTAGAGTACAGCAAACAGGTTTATAGCCCCATGGAAATGGGTTAGTGTTGCTTGTGGAAAGCAACACCAAAGACGTTACCAATGTGCTACGGATCTCGAAGAGGGAACCGGAAACTTGACAACAATGCCGAAAAACTACTCAAGATTGTAAGGTGACTCACTCTACACCGGCGGTAACAATCCGAAAGGGCAAAGAACCTACTTGACAAAAGGAGAGACCTTAATAGAAGAAACTACAGGCGCCTTGAGAATTAAATCCCCTTAAACCACCAAGCTTAAAAGGTAATGGGAAAACA
This sequence comes from Dendrolimus kikuchii, assembly GCA_019925095.2. Classification (NCBI taxonomy): domain Eukaryota; kingdom Metazoa; phylum Arthropoda; class Insecta; order Lepidoptera; family Lasiocampidae; genus Dendrolimus; species Dendrolimus kikuchii. Next base: position 12,905,517 of record CM034409.1, on the reverse strand, counting down.
CTACGACTGTCATCTCAAGACACGTTTGATGAACTGTATGGCTGGATTGTTTAATTAAGTTTGTGAAAAGAAATTAAATACTTACAGTCGGAATATTGGGTAGACCAGTGATGCAGATTATCGGAGTATGAGACAGAGTGGTGACGTCGTACATGGTCAAGCTGCGGTCTGATGCTGCATATACGACGTACTGGACGTCCTATGAAAATAATCTTATCCAGCAAATTCCAATATGATGTTCGGAGATAGAGGAGGGGTTTAAAAACTTACATTGATTTAGTCAATATCTTAAGCACATTTTGAGATATGGAGAATTTTAGATCTACTTCTATAATATTTTATAGTTCCATAGCTAAATAATAATAATATGGCAGATGTTAATCAATTCTATGAAAACCTTCTTCCAAGAGTTATCACTATGTTCGCTATCATAAGGCAATAACGTATACGGGCGAAAACTTGTGGATTTTACAAAAGCTTGGAATATACTAGTTAGGCAGACGACCTGATGGAAAGCGGTTACCTATGGACATTTGCAACACCAAAGGTGTTACCAAAGTAGTGCAGGCACCGAAGAGAGGACTAGAACCTGTTTGTTTTGGCGACATAGATACTCTATAGTAGCTAGAACCTGTTTGTTTTGGCGACATAGATACTCTAGAGTAGCTAGAACCTGTTTGTTTTAGCGACATAGATACTCTAGAGTAGCTAGAACCTGCTTGTTTTGGCGACATAGATACTCTAGAGTAGCTAGAACCTGTTTGTTTTGGCGACATAGATACTCTAGAGTAGAAGTAGTAGTCATCCGGACGGGCGAATACTCCACCACTTAGATGTGAGTTATTTTGTCGCGTCGTACAAGAGGCCGCCGGCCGCAGGACTTAATATTCTGTGGTGAAACAAACGTTTTCACCCACCGGCTGGCAGGACAGATTTTGAGTTTGTAATTGATAACTGTCTTTACATCGCATAGAGAGAGAAATGTCGTCATGAAGCATATGTTATCTATATTCAGAATTATCTGATTGTGCATAGGATATTTATTCATTTGGTAATGTAAATACAAAAGAGAAAATTGTACATTTTCATAATGCATGGGTTGTTTTACTTTGCAACGACCCGTCAATTCTTTCTCCTTTTCTGCATGAATAGAGATTAGGCTCATATTTTAAATTTTATTGAAGCTTTTGATATCGGTACTCACCGACAAGTAGATGGCGTCAGTGATCCAACAGTTTTTGACTCGACGACGGACCCCGGTTCTATGGTAAAAAATCTGTAAAAACATACATAAAGTATATTATCTACAGGTATCCCACACTTTGTCAAAGTAGTATTTTTTGTGCCTGAGGTCCGCCTACACGGAGACCTGGTAAGTACCTATACCTAATTTTTTCAAAGCCTTATGTTTCACATATCACCAGATATAGTAAAATATAACATCAACAAATTTTATACTACCAGAGATAGTAAATTATTACCAAAATTGAAACCCCATAAAGTTGTTTATTTTGGTAGTAATAGCGTAGATATTAATTTGTTCATTAGAATTTGGTGATCATTTACTATATTTTTTTTTATTGCAGGAGGTCAGCAGACAGGCAGACGGCCCACTTGATGGAAAGCAGTTACCATTGCCTATAGACATTTGCAACACCAAAGGCGCTACAAATGCGCTGCTGCTCTCTTAAGGGAGACTGGAACCTGGTCACTAATGCCGGAACACAACTCACGGTTGTTATGACGACATACTTTAGAGCAGGGGAGGTAGCCATCCAGTCGGGCAAATGCCCTACCACCTGGCTGTGGGTTGTTTAGTCGCCTCTTACGATAGGCCGCCCGGCCGCAGGAAATTGTATTCTTTCTCCGTTTCTGCACGGATAGCTATATTTAGTATTTGAATACAATTTTAAAGTGCAGTCAAAACTAAAACAGCTATAATTCATGTTTTGTTTTTTATTAGATTAGTAAGTACTATTATATTTTTTGTGTAAGAGAGCTTAGGTCTCAGAGGTCTCAAAGAATTTTTTGGTGATCAAAATATTGTGCGATCTATGCTATGTGTACGCACTGTTACGCGAACGGCTCTCTTTTGCATCGAGGTCTACAAATCGACGTTGCGTGATAAATTCAGTCAGAAATGTATTAGAAGATAATTCGCTCTGTAACACTCATGCTTTTGGTTTGACAAAAGTATACCTACCTCATAAGTGTGCAGCAACTGCATATCTCCGCTGTATACTCCTACCCGCCCTCCTTTGGAGACTGCCACATAGCAGAAAGAGTCCTGCTGCTCAACATTCACTAACTTCACTATTGTCTCTCTCTGAAATTTCATAAATGGAATTCATCTCACCTTTCAGCAAGAGAATAGTACCTTTTCCTGGATGAAAGGTGTTTTTAATCATTTCATTGACCGACTTTGAAAAGGAGAAAGTTCTAAATTCATCTCTATGTTTTTTTTTAATCGAAAGGATATACTTCTGAATTGGTCCCATTGTCACCATGTAAGGATCTGATGAGTGGATCTCAGGGAAATCGAGAGAAATCCTCGAAATTAACTGACTTCTTTATTACACGATATCTTTGTCAATTGTAGGCTGATTTTCAGTTTTTTTTTATTCGAACCTCTAACCCCCGACGTGGTCCCATGGTCAAAAAGGCAGGATCTGATGAATGGATCTCAGGGATATCGAGAGCAACTCTTATTGACGATCGTCTACACTAAAGAGTAAGAACTTTGTACATGCGTGCCAGTACTATAATTTCTACAGGCGCTTAATATATTATTTCTATAGCTATTGAAGTATATTCGCAACTAAAAAGTAAGTTTTTTTTAACAAAAACCTAACCGGCTTTAAACTAAAAAGCAAAAACTAAATATTCTTTCTACAACATCTGGAAGTCGGTGCGAAGTAAAACATTATTATATTTTGCAAATTTGTTGTAGTTTTTTATATGTTTATAAAATCTAGAAACCGATTGCAGCGCCATCAACCGGGTCCAATCGTGAATCTAATCCATCCCGGGATCCACTTGAACAAACACAAAAATAATTTCACCTCGATCCTGGAACTCGATTGCAGCGCCATCTACCTGTTTCAAATTTGAATCTAAACTATCCCGGGACCCACTTGAACACACACAAAAACAATTCACCTAAATCAGAGAAATGAAAATGAGTTTAAATGCTGTCACCATTGCCTAAATCGACCAGGAAAGATCATAACAAATGAATGGCTACACTGATGTTTTTTTAATGATTTTTTTAAATTTATTTACATATTTTAATACTTATTATCCTATAAAAATGATTAAAATTGATCCAGGCGTTCTTGAGTTATAAATGGTGTAACTAACACGACTTTGTTTTATATATATAGATTCAGTTTATTTTAAATATTTAGTTTCATTTTATAGTTACTTTAGTATTTTTAATTATCTGTTTTAAGTCTGATTTCACATTGAAATAAAAGTTATTGTTTAGTTTAAATAAACCGATCGTGGCGCAATAACACGGGCCTAGGGTCTTTGAGAGCGCTGATCGCGAGCCTTGTACTATAGGTAAAGCAGGCACTGATTACCTGACAATGTTTCAGTCTCATGCAACGCGTTTGCCGTATATCAACCCACTGGTCTCTCCGCGAGGATGTACGTCTGTTGCCGTTCATCACCAGCCTGCCGACCAGCTGTCTCCACGAGACCCGACCTTTGCTGAACGGGTCCAATATACGGAACAGTCTGGACGAGTGGGGGGAATACTTGTGGTGGCCTGCCAACAAAAAAACGGGTTTGTGTTCAATGCTTGCCAAATATAAAGTAGGTACCTATATTTTTTTTTTATTTTTTTTTTATTGCAGGAGTTCAGCAGACAGGCAGACGGCCCACTTGATGGAAAGCGGTTACCATCGCCTATGGACATTAGCAACACCAAAGGTGCTACATATGCGCTGCTGCTCTCTTAAAGGAGACTGGAATCTGGTCACTAATGCCGGAACACAACACAAGGTTGTTATGGCGGCATACTCTAGACCATATACTATACTATACTAATAATAATATACTATATAGAGTGAATTTTTCAAGTGGGCCCTTCAGGGCCAAATCACAAGCTATACGAAATAGTGAAAAATACTCAAAGGAGTCTTATAATTGGAGTCATTAGATTTTTAAAAAATCAATTACCCTTAGCAGGAATCGAATCGACTGATTTTGAAAAAATAAACTGTAAGGATCAATTTCTGTGATGGAATGTCAATTGGCAAACCAAGTGAAAGGGTTATTAAAGTGAAAATTCTTTCGAATCGTTGTGATTTGAAACTCGATGAAACGAAAAAGTGACACTAAAAGGAGATAAACACATAAATATAGGGCTAAGCCTGCGAGAGAATGAGATAGAATACATTATTTTTAATCGTTTAAACACTGCTCATATAGATAAAGTTAGAAATGTTTTGAAGTTTTTCGTTCATACTTTAAATTTCGTGTTTTAAAATTTAAATATATTATGAAATGTGACGTCACGAAATTTAGAATCCCTACCACCCCTTGTTACACTTTGTTTCACTTCTACTGAGTTTAAACTGTTCAGACACACATTATTTTTATTTTTTTAACGTAATGATCTATTTGCCAGACATACATTGGTATAATAATAATAATACAGGGTGTCTATTTTTTTTTAAACCAGTCGATTCGATTCCTGCCAAGGGTAATTGAGTTTTCCAAAATCTAATCACGCTGATAATTATTCTTTATTTCGTATAGTTTAGGATTTGGCCCTGAAGACCCACTTGAAAAATTCACCTGTATAATCCGGACATAAACCGCCAGTTTCGCAAGATAACGAACTAATTAATTCTCAATAAAATATAAATCAGACTTTAGAATACGCTGCTGAAGGTAATGATACCTAAGACACTGGGTTACTGCAGACCAAACCGATGACATGGACGTGGACAGGGAGCGTATGATGCTGGCTGTCTGGAGTAACTTGCTGATACGCTGGATAAAGGCAGTGGCGGACTTACCAATAGGCTGAGTAGGCTGGAGCCTAGGGCGGCAAATTTTGGAGAGGCGGCAAATTTTAGGCCAATATCTTTTTATGTCTTACAGAAATGATCTCTCCCTAAATTCTAAGACGTTATAAGATAATTCTTATTAAGCCCACACAAACAATTCAACATTAATATGTTTTAACAATTAGATAAATGTGTACAATTTGAGTAGTCGCTTTTGGCTACGGCAGAAACAAACCCATCGATCTCCTGCTTTACAATCTACTAAAAACAGGAAGAAAAGGTTGTGTAATTAAGACGGTAGTGCACAAATCATAAAGTTACAATTTCATTGGCAAAAAAATGTGATGATATGATTCTGAACTAAGGTATCGATTTGTAGTAGAGGTCGGTAGGGGCGGCAAAATTTGAATAGCCTAAAGGCGGCAAATTTTTAAATCCGCCCCTGCAAAGAGGGTTCGTTTGATGCCCCTTGTACACCTTGCAAATTTTGTGCATGCTGCAAGACTTTTTATACTTTCAACTTGTGGGATAGCTTTTTTGTATATCCCCAAATTAAGCAAGTTACGCATGAACATGCAGTTACATATATAATTAACAATAATGAACGAAGAATTATTATTTAGACGTACATACATACATACATAACTTCACGCCAGTTCCCTTGCGGGGTAGGCACGAACAACAGAGTTCCATTTAGGCTTATTCTTACACGTGTCATTATTTAGACGTGTTCCGTAATATTAGCACAATCAATTTTTCCGCGTATTTTATAACTTCCAATTTTAATAAATTTTAAACAAATGCATCGCCACCCCGTGTGAGCTATCGACGCTGATGCTGCTCTCGCGCGGACAGCCAGTGCAACTTTCTACACCGCACGCGCCGCATCGACTTTCCTGTTTTTTCGTCCATTTTCAAGTGTTTTCAAATATAAAAATAGCTAATCCTCTAACCAATCAAGAAATCGTGCCAGTGAATATGATTTACAATCCACAATCGAAGGGTTCCCGCAGCACAGCAAGCAAGGTAAGTGGTTATGCATTTGGCGTTTTCCACATTCCGCATTCAAAACCGTACAAGACGTAACTAACCAAATATATTGTTCATTGCGTTGACGAAGCCACCCTCGTCGAGCCAGAGCGAATCGACTTCGTTGACTGTCGCGGAACTTGCTGTAGCCGCGAACTCTATGCCCTCCTCAGCCGCTGCAGCACGCATTACTTCCTCCACTCTCCTGAAAATATAATTAGCAATATTTTGTGGCTATGAAAAAAAAGTGTGATTGTGTTACTATGTGTTAAGTTATTTGTTGGGTACTGATCGTGTACTAGCAGAAGGTGATGTCAGGAGCCTTAAGAACAGACGAGCGTGCATGGCAAGAGTTATGAATGTCAAAGAAGCAAGTGAGGTGTGTAAGAATAAGCCTGAATGGCGCTCTGTTGTTCGTGCCTACCCGCAAGGGAACTGGCGTGAAGTTATGTATGTAAGTTTTATGCTGAGGGATTGCTATCATACTTCTTACATGATCAGGGAATTCTTAAAACCTATAAACAAAAGCATCTGCACGTTTTTATAAGAGCACCGATAAAGATGTATGTCGCTGTCTGAATTTTTAACATGTTATATCCATGGTAAAAGATTTTTTTTCATTTGTATAGCTCGTGCCTTGAAGAGTCTTGACTTGAGACAAAATCGACTTCAAAGTAAAAAGCAAAATATAAATATTGTTTACTGTTAGTTGTTTTAGAATTAATATTTTAAGCGTCTGTAGAAATTGTATTACACTACTGTCACGCGTATAAAGTTTGCCTTATTAATAGTGTAGGCTCTCGGTGCTCTTTAGCAACGGTAGCTCGCGATTTCTCTGGGATCCAGTCATCAGGCTGACTGATCTAACTTAGTGACAACAGGACCTCCTCAGAATTACGCTCTTTCGAATTAAGAAAATAATTGAAGATCGGTCCACAATTACAGAGAAATTGTGTAACATATTTACATAAAAAATAGTCGAATTGAAAACCTCCTCTTTTTGGAAGTCAGTTAAAAAAACCTGAGCATGACAAAATATATGAAGAAAAAGAAATTTTAACTAGAAGTGTTACTGGGAAGTCTTTAGCTACTTCTTGTCCTTAAACAGCGATAACACGTTGCGAAACCGCGTACATTGTATACGAAGAAGACCTAATTTTTAACTAAGTAATATGTAAAACTTTCAAAAACTATTCTCCAGTGAAACTTGCTGTGAATGAAAACTATTGAATTTGAGCTAATACCTAATATTAATAATCAAATAACCTGTCTATATCTCTGGCATTATTCCTTCCTTTGCTCTTCTTGAAACATCTGCGGAGCTTGCTTAGCACTGCCGGCGTCAGTTTGTTCATCAACTCCTTGGCGAGAATTTCATTATCATCATCATCGCTGGACATTGTAATTAAAAATTATAATATTGTTTTTAGAACTTAATTAGAGCTGTAAAATGCTTAACAGGCTCCATATAGACGTGAAGGAAATTCACAGCTATCATTTGAAAAGTTACGGTAGAGCTTACAATTCCAACACCCAGTCTTGTTTTTATTTATTTTTTATTGCAGGAGTTCAGCAGACAGGCAGACAGCCCACTTAATGGAAAGCGATTACCAACGCCTATGGACATTTGCAACACCAAAGATGCTACAAATGCGCTTTTGCTCTCTTAAGGGAGACTGGAACCTGGTCACTAATGCCGGAACACAACTCAAGGTTGTTATGGCGGCATACTCTAGACCAGGGGTGGTCGCCATCCAGTCGGGCAAATTCCCTACTACCTGGCTGTGGGTTGTTTTGTCGCCTCTTACGACAGGCCGCCAGACCGCAGGAAATTGTATTCTTTCTCTGTTCCGGCACGGATAAAAGTGCAGTCTGCAGTTTGCACGAAAAAGGGCTTAATGAGCCAACGCCGTCAAGGTTATCGGAAGTAGGGTTATTGGAAAACGTCGAAGAATGCTCTTGGTGTATTCTGTGACCTGTCCATGGCATTCCATTGCGTTGCACACGTAACCCTTCTGAAAAACTCAATTATTACACTATCCGTGGCCCCGCGCAGGAAGGAACAACGCGGGTGGTGTATATCCCAGTACCAGGGCAGTATTTCCTGGTGTAGTAATAGCATTTCTTGCTTGCGGTATTAGTGTCACCAACGTGGCAGATCCCAGATTTCCCACCGCGTTTTCCCCTGCGTTGGATAGTCCTCAAACGGATTGACCCTCATTAAAAAAGGCACTGCTGCACAATTCATAGTAGCGTATCTAAGTTATAGTTTATATATGTATATATAAATTTTAGTACATATGTATATAAATGATAATTTTCTCCGTGCAGGAACGGAAAAGAATACAAATTCCTGCGGCCAGGCGGCCTGTCGTAAGAGGAGACAAAACAACACACAGCCAGATAGTAGGGCATTTGCCCAACTGGATGGCTACCACCCCTGGTCTACTTTCTAACTTTGAGTTGTGTTCCGGCATCAGTGGCCAGCTTCCAGTTTCACCTTCAAAGCCGGCAGCACATTAGCAGAACCTCTGGTATTGCTATGTGCATAGGCGACGGCAACTACTTTCCAACACAGTTGGGCTGTCAGCATGTCTGCTGTGCTTCAGCAATTAAAAAAAAATAATGTTTATGTTATGTTAAATTAACTATTCATAATTGTAATGTAATTTTATGCATTGTAATTATGGGACACGTTTTCCTGAAATAAAAGTTTAAATAAAAATAATGTATGTGGGTAGGCAATTCTATTTAAAAAAAAATATTTACGAAATCTGCAAGATCTTACACTTACCTTGAAAAACTCTCATCGGAGACACTTCTTACAGAATAACTTTTCTCGAATAACTCCGAACACTCTTCATTCAAAGATTTTTGAGATTTGATCGACATTCCGAAGTCTATATACTTGTTAAATAACTACTTCAAATATTTGTTTTATCAATATTTTTGTTAGGTACGTTATGTTCCATAGATACTGAATTATAATTTTATTTCAGTGACATCTAGCGGTTAGCAGTAAAATTACATGAACACAACAAATGGAGATCGTTTGTTGTCAAACGTAAATGAATGCTTTGTGATTATTCTTATCTTGTTCGCTAGATGTCACTTTTCTGATTTCAGTTGTACGTGATTTGTAGTACCAACAATGTTTGTTTTTGATCTAAATATAGCCGATTTTTCTATATACATCTGCTATGTCACGAACATAGTATTTCCTCCCGTGTTTCTTCCACATGACTCATATCCACAACAAGCAGTTCTTGATTCTACCCCTCTAGTATAGGACACGTTTATTGTTCTGCAAAAGGACAGGTCTATGGATTTGTAGACTTATATTTTTATCCAAGCTGCTGCAATACGAGCCTTGACTTTATGATTTAAAATAATCTATTCGTTTAAATACATTAATGTATACGATTATCGATAATATTGCAAGTCAAATACTCAGATCTTCACCATCACACAGCCCTATTTTTAGTAAATACTAACTTCTGCCGGCGACTTCGTCCGCGTGGAATAGTTAAAATAAAGTTTGGGCTTAGCGTGATGATATATAGCCTCTAGCCTTCCTCGATAAATAGGCTATCTAACACTGAAAGAATTTTTCAAATCCAACTAGTAGGTCCTGAGATTAGCGCGTTCAAGTAAACAAACAAACAAACTCTTCAGCTTTATATATTAGTACACGATATTCCATTCTATAATACTAAAAGTGACATCTAGCGGTAAGTATTGGAACTGTGTACGTACATACATGACGAAGAATTTATAGTCAACTACTTACCCCTTCATAAAAAATACTTTTCTTCAGTAATAACTATTAATAATTTAAAAAACTAAAGGATAATTAATAAGTAAAATAATCAAATATTTTATAAAATCATTTGTACTTAGAAGTGGGCAATATACTTTTAAAACTTCTAGCTATTGAACACTAGATGACAGGCATAGATTAGTAGGACTACCAAAATGAAGTTTGCATTATACCGCATTTATTTAAGATATATATATAAATTGTCAGAATTTACTAGGACAAGTTTGTATTCTACAAATATTAACTCGCAGGAGGCTTTGTGATGAAGGTTTAGGTCAGTAGCGACAGTTCGTACCTGACTTCGGGAGGTCAAGGCAAGGCCGGTGGCCCCCGCGCTTTTTTTGTTGTTGTTGTAGGAGCAGGGGGAAGTATTGTATATTTCTTACAATTTCGGGGCCTTTGTGGGAGTTAGACCTTACGCGGCGAGATCAAGCGCCGCACAGCTTGTATGGGACTCTGATAAAGACGTTCTCAACTAACACCACTGAACTTGAACCTACCTCCTATGTGCCCGCGCTTGAGTTGGAAGAAAATGAGTTACACCCATGTTGACGGAAAGCAGAATGACTCACTTCACCAACAGAGGTTTAGTTTAGTTTAGTACCCCTGCCCGGTTCCGCGCTTGTATTAATTAACCGGTCGGCACGGAGTGGAGATCGCTAGAGCTAAGACTCTAGGGGTGGAAGTGAGTCTGCCCATTTTTTCCATGTTCCCCAAACATTGCGACGGGCAGAGGCCGTATTCCCCATAGTCCAGATCCCTAGTTCCACTATCAGTTCATCCCAATAGTCCTACACTGGCCGGGGATTGTCCTTGGATGCATTTTTATGTGATGTAGACAAGAATAATCGCCGGTCAGTATCACGCCACATTTACATAAAATTTCTCACGGGGCAAATTTCGTGGCCTATGGTCTTCCAGGATATACAATAAAATTTAGAATTCTACCCTGGTCTTCCGTTGCTCAGGAGACCAACACTAGTTGTTACCAATCAGTTTTGTGAAGTTAGAATGTACTTATTTCCAGTGTTCTAAACCCTGTCAACCAACAAAACTCATACACATACTGAGACCAACGCGCACTACCACCGCATTGCATTACACGCACACTTCACAAACAAACCAAGACACACAAAGAACCTAAAAATTAATAACCCAGGCACAGAAAAGAAAAAACAACACACATGGCACTAGATAGGACAATATATGTAAGTATAATAATAGATATAAGGCCCGCACTGGACATGCACTTCCTCACAACACCAGCATGTAACAGATACACTCTACATTAGTATAAGTTTAGTATTAAAACTAGAATAAATTAATATAATAAGTTATTCGTAAGACATACACCTCAACACAAAAATCAATAAATTAATGTCACACACAAGAACCAAAATAAATAATAAGCGTGTTAAATTCAAAACATTCAATCTAGAAATTAAGTTACGGAACTCGAGTCCGTAGAGTTGTTAATAATAAAAAATCCTGTCAACCTTCTCTCATTATTTGCACACTCATTCAAAAAAATAGGTACATCGAGGTCCGCTGCCACAAACTTACTCATATCTCATATGAGACCGACAATGTTCTTCAAGTTAGGTTGCCTGGAGGAGATCGCTTTTATCGATAAGGCTGCCCTATTTTTACCAGGAAATTATTTTAATTGTTTATTTTGGTGAGCAATAAAGTCTATCTATTCTATTTTTACCATTCTTTCTATCTGACTATATTTCTCAATACTCCGAGTTATTTTCCATTTGCTGATATTTAATTGGTCGAATGGTAAACAGTGTCGTGCCTAGTGATGTGACGAGCTGTGCAATTCATTTGCGCATCCTCATGAATAACGTTTGCTTTGATTTCTTCCTATTGCGCTTTTGCACAGACTAGTTTATATTAACAGAGATTAATCACTATTATTCTTCTTTTTTCCACAACAGGTATATCTATATATCTGTTCCTTCTAAACATCTCTATCAAAGTATTATGTCCTCCTTCACACAGTTCACTATTAATAATTTTTGAAGTGAAACTTCTATATAAACGGGGGGTCTTAGGATTTTTTATGTCACGAAAAAGCGTTACGGCCGCGTGGAGGAGCGGCATAAATTTAGACTAGACGTGGTGAGAGGCGGCATAAGTTTAGAGTATGCTATGGATGCGTTTTTTGTTTCTGTATCGAATTCAGTTTTTTTGTTTGATAAAATAAAATATGTTAAAATAAAAAATGCTTTCATTAAAATGTACCTAACCTAACCAAATCATAATTTGCAGTAAACCTGCGAAAAATCGAAATGTATGCTGCAGCACTCACTCTCCACATTCCAGCACACATTTCAATTTTTGATCTACCTTTACTCTTATATCCATCAATTTATTATTTTTGTCTCTTTTTAACCGACTTTCAAGGAGCAGGAGGAACAGGAGCAGGTTTTTTAATTCGTTTTGTGTTTGTTACGCGATTTCTCCGTTAATTGTAGACAGATTTTCAAATATTTTTCTTTATTCGAAAGAGTATACTCCTGAAGTATTCCCATTGTCACTAAGTCAGGATTTGATAAGTGGAGCCCACGGAAATTTAGAGCAATCCTTGTTAAAGAGCGTCGAGTGCCTACACTCATTAATAGGCAAAACTTGTATATGCGTGCCAGTAGTACAATTGCTACAGGCGCTTTATATATTATTTCTAAAACTAGTTAAATATTTGTGCAACTAATAAATATTTTTTTTAACAAAAGCAAAATTTTAGTCTAAAAGGATAAATAAATAATTTCTACAACATCTTGAAGTCGGTGTCAAATAAAACATAAAAAACAACAATAAAATTGCAAAACGCATCAACTTCAAGATGTAAGTAGTTAGATTAATCAAAAATAGTACCTATATATAATTGAGTTTATAGTGCAGCCTCTAAATGGGTATGCGATAGGGAAGATGAGACAAGTGGGTCGTCGGAACTCTCACTTTTCGTACGAATCATGATTAGCTCAAGGTTAACCGTTTTACGCCGATATTCTGTGAGAGCGTGGCCGGACCTAAAGCTGTAATCGAGATAATGATTTCAGCATGGCTCCACCACGTAAAAGGCACGAAACAATTGTAATTTCGAAAAGTATGAATACGTTGTTTCTGTACCGTGCATTACTCTGTGCCATACTCTCTCATTATTAACGCGAAGAGTTGTTTTATTCGGCCGACGACGATGAGTTAGCTCACAATTTCCCATTTAGCGCATCTCATCACACAATATGCGAACCATTATCGACCTTAACTCCTTGGAATACGTTCCATCTTTAATGTGCAATATCTAAGTAGATAATAAAGATACATTATCAAGCTTAATTGAACCTTATATACAAGACATAAGGTAGATATTTCTATGGCAAATTTGTAATGTAGTGCGGGACGCCCGATTGCACTGGATTAAGGAAATAAGCAGTTTTAATTGCGACGCGATTATTCGAAAACGATTTCTGCGATTTGTCGCAGCTTTTCGTTGTAATGACCTTTTTATTCACAAGTTGATGAGATTGTACATTCACCGTCAGTTAATTATTTCTGAACAACTTTCTTAGCAGCAAATATACCTGCATCAGGGGAAATTTTATTTTATTTTTTAGTCTGTAAGGAACAACATTACCACATACATTTGGGGAGGTGCTTTATTTTATAGTTTATAACAAACAACATTCACTACCTACATTTGAGTTTAGTCTGTATGTACTTTATTTTTTAATTTATGTACAAAAAAACCACAGTCACTACCTTTATTTAGGGAAATTTATACTTTATTTATATGAGAAATAACATTCATTACCTATATTTGGGGAGATTTTTTTTATATTTAAGGCTCTAACAAACAATAGTGGGTGGTTCTTAGACAAAGATGTCACACAGGAACTTTAGTTATTTAGTAGAACAAAGAAAATAGTACTGTGTTTTTCCTTAGAAGATAATTTTGGTATATTATCACACACGCTTTTTGCGATAAATTTCACTATTTAATGATATTTAAATGACTTAGTCAACTTAAGGAACATCAAAACTTAAATTTTAACATATAAAATGTTCTATATTATCCATCTAAACATATAATTTAACTAACAAGTATTCCAAATTTGCCTCATAAGAAAAGTGAGGTTTATGACATACCTATTGCAGACATGAACCTATTACTCGGTCAACCTGCGTTACCGTGACGTCTTAAAAGCAGGGATTCCCAACTATTTGAGCAAGAGACCCCTTTTCCAAAATGATGATACCTCAGACCCCCATAGCCAAATTACTTTAAAAATTCTATCTCTAATTTTTTCTTATTAATACAAAATACTTACCAATTTAAATACTTTGCGGTTGGTTGAGTAAACTTTGACATCATTTTCTCATTAAAATTTAACAAAATAAATATACATAAAATTCAGTAAATATCATGAGTATTAATAATTATTATTTGCTTAAGTTTTCGCGACTTGTATACATAATAAAACTACGTTTTAACGGTTTACCGCGCTTAAAACCGTTAAAACTTAGTTTTATTAATAATTATTAATTACAATTTATGTAAAAACTCTTAAGTAGGTAATTATATTTTGAAAAAAAATCACATTTGTATACGTAACACAACTTACAGTATCTTGATAGTTTCAAATAAGAACTTGTGTTAATTATAAACTGCACCATCTGTATTAAAAATCTATCAATCCCTGCCAAGGGTTGCCTGGAAGAGATCGCTTTTAAGCGATAAGGCGGCCCGTTGTACTATCTCTTGTATTTTTCTTATTCTGTTTATTATCTATGTTTTGGTGTATAATAATGTGTTGTCTATCTATCTATCTAATTAATAGGGGTCGATTTTTAGACTTCATCGTCCCCAAAATCAGTTGTCGTTTATGTCTACCCCTGGGAAACCGATTTCGACCCCAGGGGTCGATATCGACCACTATGGGAATCTCTGTTCTAAAGCCTCACCTTACGACATGCGGCATAGTATCTACGACAAGGTGTCGCGAGATGGCACTAAACTAATATTCAAATGGCAACACTAAAAGGTTATGCAATTTATGGCCTTTTTAGAGTGGCAACACTAAAAGATTACGCTATTTATATATCTTAGAGTGATAACACCAATAAATAAAGGCTTCTTGAAAAGGCATCCGTGTTGATAATTTCTCCAACAACCTAAAATCCACATATATCAATTTAGTCGCCGAACCGAGCTTCGGAACTAATGAAGCAAACACATAGCTAGTGACAAGTGGAAGACACTTGCGCTTCAAAGATCGGAATCCACAGTAGACAGCGGCGTCAAAGAATATGAAACAATTCGTACCGAAGAAACCGACGCTAGGAGCCAGATCCGCAAAGCTCGATCCAAGCCCGCGTACACAATTCGTACCGAAGAACCCGACACTAGGAGCCAGATCCGCAAAGCTCGATCCAAGCCCGCGTACACAATTCGTACCGAAGAACCCGACGCCAGGTGCCAGATCCGCAAAGCTCGATCCAAGCCCGCGTACACAATTCGTACCGAAGAACCCGACGCTAGAAGCGAAATCCGCAAAGCTCGATCCAAGCCCTCGTACACATACACATATAACACAAGTGGACACTTATATTGCTTCTCTTGCAGCCGAGTTTTCAAGAACAAATTTGGTTTTGCTAGCCATTCTCGTGCCCATGCCAGAAAATCATAGCAGTGGTCGCAGTATCCTATATTTCTTATAAAACACTTCAAAACAAATCATTTATTGCACAAAAACATCGTAGTTATACAAATAGGTGTTATTATTTTATAATGATCACATGTTTTTTGCCGGCGTATCATTTTTTTAAACTTGTATTATATAGGTATATACTTATTTCAATATTCAATGACTTCTTTTTCTTTTCTTGTTTCTAAATGACGATGATTTAAATTCATTACAATATTATAATAATTAAAACTACATTTATATATAGATTTTTTTTTGTCTCTAGACCTTTAAGCCAAGTCTATTTTTGATATTCGGTACATTACAGGTTTTTCACAATTTATTGAAAGTATTTTTAATATATTTGTATAGTTGTTTTTTTTTAATTATTATTATTAATATCTCTACGGACTCGAGTTCCGTACCCTTTTTTACTACTTAATGTCTATGAAAAATTTGAGACTCCATACACGCTTATTGTTTATTTTTATTAGTGTATGTGACATTATATGTAGTAATTTTACTGTTTTGGTGTACCTTAAGAATAACTTATTAAATTAATTTATTCTAATTTGTATAGTGGGTAGAAACACTCTTTGTATTTTAATAAATCACACAAGTTTGGGGCACAATTTAAGTCCAATTCACTTAAGTCACTTGCAAGAGTTAACGCATTTTATATATAGAATAAAAAATTGACATAGAAAACATAAGAGCATCGATAAAGTTCTTAATTCAAACATTGTAATATTTTGTGGCCAGCACTGAGTCGATATTAAATACATAAAACCTTTTTCTTGTAGATTGCAACATTTATCCCTGATAAGAACATTAACAAGGTTCTTAATTCAAATATTATAATATTTCGTGGCCAGCACTTTTCGGTATTAAATGCATAAAACCTTTTTTTGTAGATTGCAATATTTATCTCTTTTTTTATGTTTAAGGCTTGGCAACTAGGCCATTAAGCCAGGCGCCGTTGTATTGTAGGCTACAATCGACGTCATTCAACGGGTTCTTGTGAAAACTCGGAAGGCCACATTTGGCTATATAATTCACATTTCTCGCAAAAACACACAATTACTACTCAAAAACTATCAATATCCTACAACTATTGTTCATTTTAGAGTAATTTTACACATTTTTAGAAAATAAAACTGCACAGCACAACATCTCCTTTCAGTTCCCGCCAAAAACTCCAATATTTATCTCTAATATCTGAGGTATACAGATACTTATACCAAAAGACAGGGTGTTTTTGGCGGGAACTAAAAGGAGATGTTGTGCTGTGCAGTTTTATTTTCTAAAAATGTATAAAATTACTCTAAAATGAACAATAGTTGTAGGATATTGATAGTTTTTGAGTAGTAATTATGTGTTTTTGCGATAAATGTGAACTATATTGCCAAATGTGGCCTTTCGAGTTTTCACAAGAACTCCGTTGAATGGTGTGGATTGTAGCCTACAATACAACTGCGCCTGGCTTAAAGGCCTAGTTGCCAAGCCTTAAACATAAAATAATAATCCAAAATACAGGGATACGCTTTCGTACATTATTGGGCCCAGTTTGTAAAATGATGAGAGTGATTTGATTTTTTTTTATTATGTTGATATTTTTGAAGTGAAACAAAAAATTCTTTAGAATCGTTGTGATTTGCAACTCGATAAAACGAAAACGCAACACTAGATCCTACGTATTTTTTTATAATTTGCCATTTTCGTCATTTTGGTAATTTTGGCAATTTTGGTAGTTGTGCGTGTTTATTTAGTTTACAGATAGATAGACGGGGAATAGATAAAATATAAAACTGATTGCTGAAGTTTCACTTCTACTACGTGCGAACTCCACACACACACACACACACACATTTTTTTATAATTGTAGTTGGTTACGCTATGTCTAACTAATATTATAAACGCGAAAGTTTGTAAGAATGTATGTTTGTTACTCTTTCACGCAAAAACTACTGAATGCATTATGATGAAACTTTACAATAATATAGCTTACACATCAGAATAACACATAGGCTATAATTTATAAAGATATCGTGTGAATTTTTCAAAATATAACGATTTTCCATCACCACGCGGGTGAGTCAGCGGGCGCAGCTAGTGTCTAATGAATTAATCGTGTAGTGTATTTTGATACTATTAATTGTTGTAATGCATAAATCGATTATACATACATACATACATAACTTCACGCCAGTTACCTTGCGGGGTAGGCACGAACAACAGAGTGCCATTTAGGCTTATTCTTACACACCTCACTTGCCTCTTTGACATTCATAACTCTTGTCATGCACACTCGTCTGTTCTTAAGGCTCCTGACATCACCCTCCGCTAGTACACGATCAATTTGAACATGGAAGGTGTGTCGTGGCCTTCCACGACTTCTGCATCCATCCACTTTTGCATTGTGTATCTGTTTAGTCATTCTTTCATCATGCATTCTTTCCACATGCCCGAACCACCGGAGCATTCCTTTCCTTACCTTCACCCCGACACTCTCTTTCAGACCAACTCTCTTTCTTAAATCGATTATGATAACCGATAACTTATTTTTTATGTAACCATATTTTTAAGATTTCTCGTCTTCCAGATATAGTTTAGGGCTGATGTTTTCTCTTTTATAATAGGAAAATATAACGCTTTTTTTAAGCTATATCTCAACTCGTTACGTTTCTTTGGCCCAGAAGTCCCCGTCTCCTTTCATGAAATCATGATAATCAATCCATTGCCGATGTCGCGAAGATGGCACAAAAACATGTAAACATAATGAATAGTACGAACTAAATGTTAAAACTCTACTAATAAACTCAAGTCCAAAATTTTAATCTTTTTCTGTTATATTTTTCAAAAAAAAAACTAAAAGCACCGCCAAACATCAAACGCCTTGAAGAACTTAATCACGTACTTGAAATTTGCGCAATAGATCACAAAAAATCCGAATTGTGTGAAAACTAACACCTAACAAAATACTTTAAAACCAACTTATATCTGCATTTTGAGAACACATTTCTTGCTACAAATTGTAAAGAAAGCGCATAGTAAAAAGTGTATTACTAAATTTGTAATCTGATTGGCAGTTTTGCACAATACTTAAGAAAGATCACCTTATTACAATTTTAGATTTGCTATTGAATAAATCACAATATTGAATTCAGAACTTAATTCCAATGGAATAAGGTTAAATAACATTATAATGTTCAAAGGGAATATTACAATAAAAAACTAAGACAAACTTATTTTATGCACCCAAAAAGGTATTAAATAATAAATTATAAACCTTATTTCAAGCATATAACATCTTTTTATTTGTTAGAAATTTATAAATACAATGCAAAATTAACTTTGTAAAAATGTATACAGAGTGTAAAATAGTAATCTTAAAGATGTTTGCAAATAAAGATTTGGGAAGTGGATATGTTACAAAAGGTATGTTTGATGAAAGCGCTTGTTATTAATCCTTATTTTGAAAACTTATTTAATGGAACCGAAGTAAGAAAGAGAGTTGGTCTGAAAGAGAGTGTCGGGGTAAAGGTAAGGAAAGGAATGCTCCGGTGGTTCGGACATGTAGAAAGAATGCATGATGAAAGAATGAATAAACAGATATACAATGCAAAAGTGGATGGATGTAGGGGTCGTGGAAGGCCACGACACACTTTCCATGATCAAATTGATCGTGTACTAGCAGAAGGTGATGTTAGGAGCCTTAAGAACAGACGAGCGTGCATGACAAGAGTTATGAATGTCAAAGAAGCAAGTGAGGTGTGTAAGAATAAGCCTAAATGGCGCTCTGTTGTTCGTGCCTACCCCGCAAGGGAACTGGCGTGAAGTTATGTATGTATGTATGTATTTAATGGAACACAGATTCTTTTGAAGTAAAGCCTTGAAGTAGACATCATATAAGTTTTATCTATGGTTAGACAGTTTGATCCTATCTTAGACCGCGGTCTGTCATGTTACTGCTAAATCTGGAATAGACGTATAACACACTATGCAGATACGGCAGGATATATGTATCTGGGGATACGTCCCCTAGCATAGGAAGAGGCCCAGTGAGGGGGGCCCACGCCTGCCAGGGCACGCGGAGTTGGGAAGCCCGTATACACGTAGCCCTGGTATAAGGCGCAGGACGGAACACCCAGGGGTTTTAGTGGGTATCCCTAACTGGGGCGTTGCAATAGCGTGGCACCGGTTCTGACCGGGCACGCTAGTGCCACCCCCGATCTGGCGAATCCCACACACTCACACCGGTCGCGAACATCCCCCCAGGCTTCTGTGCCTGTCGCGGCTTAGTCCTCAAACGGATTTCCCCTGGCAAAAAAAAAAAAAAGGATATATGTATCTGAGCGCATATCTTTCAATATCGCTCATACGTAATTCAATGAACTAGCACACACAGCGCAGATAAGATAGGTACCGATCGATATCGTAAGATGGTGACAATATTGGGTACCTGCTTCTACAAATACATCTTTTTTTTTATTGGAGGAGATCAGCAGACACGCAGACGGCCCACTTGATGGAAAGCGGTTACCATCGCCTATGGACATTTGCAACACCATAGGTGCTACAAATGCGCTGCTGCTCTCTTAAGGGAGACTGGAACCTGGTCAATAATGCCGGAACACAACTCAAGGTGGTTATGGCGAGATACTTTAGACCAGGGGTGGTAGCCATCCAGTCCTGTCCTTTTGTATGGCAGTGAAGCGTGGCCTGTGCTTGAGTGACACAAACAAGAACTGCGTGTTATAGAGATGAATATGCTGCGATGGATGTGTTGAGTGACGCGGGAAGACCGGATAAGGAATTCCAGTCTTCATGTCCGTCGCATAGCAGACGAACTGCAAGAGCGTCGCTTACGTTGGTACGGCCACGTTTTACGGAGACCGGCTAATTATGTGGGGAACAAATGTCTAGCCATGCCGCCTCGGCCAGGTCCCGGTTCAAGGGGAAGGCCCAAGTAATGTTGGCTTGACGTTGTGAAGGATGACATGCGTCTCAAAACGGGGGATGCTGAAGACCGCGCGAAGTGAAGTAGAAAAAGTAGGAAAGCGGTCCATGGGCGTCGGAGTGAACGCTCCGAACGCAACCGGGATTTAACGCTCGGATCATGATGATGATGATGATGATGATGACTCTTTTTAACCATCTGGCTACAAAATACTAAAAAGAAATACAATTTCCTATCTCTACAATGAAAAATAACTCATTTCCTAACAACTTGCAATAATTAGTACCTATTAAGAATGATAATTACAATGTCTTGATTGCCAGCTGAGCGGACGAAGCGTCGGCGTTGGTAGGGAAATGGAAGACATAACACGATTAACAATACTCATTTATTGTCAAGAGGATATCAGCTGTGCTACTGCAAAACCTAGCAACGAGTTTCCAAGAAATGTCAATTCACATTATGCGGCGGCTAGGCATTAGTAGCAATTTAGCAACATTGATATGGATATTTATAGAATTTTCGGCCAGTCGCTTCCCGTACGCCTCCGAGTCGAGTCGTATCATATAATAAAAGACAGATACTCAATCTAATAATTGATTTCATTTCCATTTCAATCTGCCCGACACGCATATGAGATTGGAGTCAGAGGATTGGAGAGAGGGGAGAGATGAGCGCGCACAGAACACGTCGCGCTCCCATCTCGACGGCATAACAGCGGATTAGAACGCTTTCCTTGGCCTTACGGTGCCGACGCGTCCTCCTTTGGCGGGAGCGATGGAAAGACGTACGCTCACGCTCCGGCTCCGCCTCCTCCTTAGCAGCATAACTCGCTCGAAAAACGAGGAGACGGCGTCTCATCCGGCGGGGCCCCCGACCGTAGTGCGCGCCACGGCCGGGAGCGAGAGGTCTAGGCCGGTAAAGGCGACGAGCGCTCGCTCGCTCGGCGCTGCTCTGACCAAGCAGGACACATCTGGAAAGTGTGCAGCGCCATATTGTCGTCGCTTATGTCAGTATGATGGCACCCTGACGTTGGCTCGCAGCCAGACGATACAGGTACCTCCCGAAACAGGCGTGCCCCGAGAGGACCTTTTTTTTTGTTTTGAGGCGAGGGAAAATGCTTAACCGATTTACGCACAAACTGGGTCGTTGCTAGGGAAACGACACGCGTCGGTCGGGGGCGATAACACTGCAGCAATAGTATGCTCTTGGCAGTGCTCCGTTCGCGATCGACGTCACAGAATAGTGTGGAAGACTCCGAGCGTTGCTACACGAGCGAGCAACCCCAATACCCACTAAAAACCCCCTCCTCCCTGTCGACCCTGCGCTTTTGTTTGTGTTGGAAAGGCTGAGATTTAGAACATAGTTACGCCCAGTCGGCCCCGAGAGGACCTGCGTCAACCGGAACGTTAAAGTGCCGGGTCTTCTCTTGATCCAGTCCTGCAAGAAGGGCCTCACCGCTTCGATAGTAGCGAGACCCGCCCTGGGCGCTGGGGTGTCCGAGGCGCTCTTCCCAGACCTCCATGGAAATAAGTAGTAGTATGTAAACCTGCATTAACCGGTTTGTTCCGCGATAATTACTTTCACATTGTAACTTTTTCAACATGTGTTATAACAAACTTTGCTACCAAAAACCATTTAATTGAGGCTAAATTCGGAACAAAACTAAATAGTTTTTACCAGTTTCCAAGCCCTGCTAGGAATACTATGAACACCCAAACGTTCATTTAAAAAACAAAGTCAGATGCTGTAAGCATCATCGAAACTGCATAATAAGTATGTATCAATGTATCCGTGCAGGAACGGAGAAAGAATACAATTTCCTGCGTTGGGGCGGCCTGTCGTAAGAGGCGACAAAACAACCCACAGCCAGGTGGTAGGGCATTTGGCCGACTGGATGGCTACCACCGCTGGTCTAGACTATACCGCCATAACAACCTTTAGTTGTGTTCCGGCATTAGTGACCAGGTTCCAGTCTCCCTTAAGAGAGCAGCAGCGCATTTGTAGCACATTTGGTGTAGCAAAAGTCAATAAATGCACATATCGTAACCAAAGAAACAACAGTAAGGATAACTTTATTCAATAATTTGATAGTAGCATATTTAAATATATTACCAAGATGACAAAAAGAATGCGCCCAACCTGGCCCGGTGACTTCCAATCTCCCCTTATAGTCACCCCAAGCCTTGCAGTCATTAACTCACTATTTCAGTCTTTATATCATCGCAAAATGAAACGTCATTATATTAATACGTGAAACAAACACTGTGTACCCCCCTTTTTTCGAAAATTGCGCGGACGGAAGAGTATGAAAGAGATGGAGGAGGACTACCACTAGTACATACTAAATCACAAAAGGACATTTCCATAAATAAACATTTAAACAACATCACTTTACTCAGTTTACTGAGAAGCGCAGCGCCTAGCGAATGGTAGAACAACTGTGTCTGCCTCGCTTCAAGCATTGCTTAAATACTATAAATTACTTGAAAATACCGTCAATTAAATGTTGTCATGCTAAAATGTCCAGCAATTTGTTAATACCTGTTACAAATGCCACCAAAACGTTTAGTAAATATAAGAGTATCGTATTCACTAACCTTGTTATTTACTGCAACAGATCAATAAACCTTTGCCTTAAATTACATATTGTTTCGTGATATCTAACATAATCTATTAAATTATGAGATTATTATACGAGTAATTACTACAACTGTAGCTTCATAATTGATAGTGTACCTTCAGAAGGTAATGTCAGGAGCCTTAAGAACAGACGAGCGTGCGTGACAAAAGTTATGAATGTCAAAGAAGCAAGTGAGGTGTGTAAGAATAAGCCTGAATGGCACTCTGTTGTTCGTGCCTACCCCGCAAGGGAACTGGCGTGAAGTTATGTATGTATGTAGCTTCATATTCATAACATTTCCTATAAATATATATAACTAGAGTTTAAGCCGCGGCTGCGCCGCGGGGCACCCTCAGGTGCGTGGTTCTTGTTTAAAGAGCACACGTTAATACTGGTTACATTGTGCTAGGTGATGTCAGGAGCCTTAAGAACAGACGAGCTTGCATGACAAGAGTTATGAATGTCAAAGAGGCAAGTGAGGTGTGTAAGAATAAGCCTGAATGGCACTCTGTTGTTCGTGCCTACCCCGCAAGGGAACTGGCGTGAAGTTATGTATGTATGTAGCTTCATATTCATAACATTTCCTATAAATATATATAACTAGAGTTTAAGCCGCGGCTGCGCCGCGGGGCACCCTCAGGTGCGTGGTTCTTGTTTAAAGAGCACACGTTAATACTGGTTACATTGTGCTAGGTGATGTCAGGAGCCTTAAGAACAGACGAGCTTGCATGACAAGAGTTATGAATGTCAAAGAGGCAAGTGAGGTGTGTAAGAATAAGCCTGAATGGCACTCTGTTGTTCGTGCCTACCCCGCAAGGGAACTGGCGTGAAGTTATGTATGTATGTATGTACATTGTGCTAAATTTTCATGTTAGTGTTATTTGCACCCGGAAGATTAATTTAATTTGATATCGAAAACTATCCCATCTCCCGGCATGAAAAGTGTTGTTACGAGTTGCAGGACTCGAATTAAAATGCCGTTGGAATTATTATAGAGTTTATTAGAACTATACACGTATAACACAGGTACAAATATAACCGAACATAACAAAGTCAAACGTAATGCAGAAGATTGTAATTCCATAAAACGCGCAAAGTCCGTCACTAAATAGATTACCGAATGTAATACACATGTCTTGCTTCGCTCGTGGTTATAGCTAGACTGCCGATCTCTCCATTAGACCATTGCTTTATACTGCATAGATACAATATGTCTGCCCGACCGCGTAGACCGAATTTCTTAGAATCAGTCCGACACACCTGGCTAATGACTGCCATAAAAGATGACAATACATAATGGGCTGTTTCTAATCACAAATTTTAAACACAAAGTAAACAAAAGAAGTCCAAATGCGGAAAGGTAATAAAGTATGTTTTTATGGTATGCAGGTGTGAACCACTTTTGTCGGCGTGTAGGTCGTAACAGTATTTATGTCCATTAAAACTACATTTAAACAAAATTACAGCAAAACCGATCCAGTATTCCTAGTAGTTTTCCGTGAAAGCATAACAGAGAGGCATATCGGGTTACTATCGCATTTTTATAGACGATAATTTTTAATATATATAAACTTGAGAAATGATTGGTCTCAACCAAACTTTCATCCTCTATTTCAAACCGCCCTAGTTTTAAATATCTATCCCCCGTCTATGAAAACTACATAAATGACAAAAAGGACAAAAAAGACCAAAATGACAGAAATGACCAAAATAGCAAATCAGAAAAAACCTATCCTACTTTTTAGGATAACCATTACATAAATCTATCCCATTATCCGGGATAAAAAGTATCCCTTGTCCACCATCGGTATTAAAATGACATATTGAGCCTTTACCGCCATTTTATTGTAAGCGACATTTGGACCTAAGTATATTTTTGCTTGTGCTTGTGCGTTTCAAACTATTTTTTTGTTTAATAGTAGTTCGAAACACCTGTACAAGCAAAAATATACTTAGGTCCAAGTGTCGCTTACAATAAAATGGCGGTAAAGGCTTGATATATATCCGAATATCAGCTAAATCGGTCTAGTAGTTTTGCCGTTAAAGCATAACAAACAGAGTAGACAGATATTTTTATCCCATTTTTCGGGATAAAAAGTATCCTATGTTCATCTCGGTATCTAAAATATATATATATACTGGAGTTTCAGCCAAATCGGTCTAGTAGTTTTTCCGTGAAAACGGAACAGACAGATATATTTTCGCGTTTATAATATTAATAGGGATTTGCCATAAATTAATGATTCTAACAGATGCTAAGTTTTTAAATTATACAGTAAAATGGACGTTTATTTATAGAATTCTTTAATGTGCCGTGGCTCGACAAGCCCTTGGCCGATTAGGGTCTATCCCAAAAATGAATTTAAACTTTTCGCCTATACTTTTAATATCACGAATTACAACTTAAGATTATAAATACCAAAATGTTGACCTCCCGCTGTTGGTAAAGACTCGTTCACAATAAACGTATTCATCCGCGGCGTCAAATAATATTGTGTATGGCGGGATTAGTGCGTAATGCGATGCGAATGCGGCTATGAGTGGCTAATGAACGCGCATAAATGCTATTATGCGTTCACGGTTTGATGCTTTGCGAGAATATGCCACGAATTTTCGTTAATAGAGGGTGTTTTTTATTTTATAGATATGTTATCGAGGATTTTAATTAAAACTGGGTTGTGTAAGTTATTATGCGTAATTTTTATTTGATTTTTTGTTTATTGCAGTTCCATCTTATGTTTAAAATTCAAAAATAATAAAAATAACTTTCAATATTACAGTTATCAAAATCCTGAGGATACAAATTTAATTTATGAATGGTAGTGAGTAATTAGTTAGTATGTTATTTTATATAGATTAGAAATATCATTTCTTTTATTATTTAAAACACTAAATTGTAGGTATATATCTATATAGTTTTATGTGTGTAACAAGTGCTTAATTTTTACGGTAGGTATTTATTTTTATTTTACTAATTACCTCATCAGTACGTTTTCTGTTTTCTTATTCCATTCACTTGTAAGTGTGCTATAATTTGAATTTTTATTGTTATTACGCTAACATTTATGATTTAGGAGGTGGACACTGAAAATAAGTTCTCTGTGTGTGTTGTTTCGTATGTAGTCAAGTTTGGCGCATAGGAGACTTATACTATTCAAAGAAAAGACAAGAGAGTATCAGAGTTATAGGATGTATAAAACAGAACTGAGTTACATTGAAATAGAAAGGTAATGAATATACTATCCTATAATCCTATAAATATTATAAACGCGAAAGTTTGTATGAATGTATGTATGGATTTAAAGATGTATGGATGTATGTTTGTTACTCTTTCACGCAAAAACAACTGAATGGATTTTGATGAAACTTTACAGTAATAAAGCTTAGACATCAGAATAACACATAGGCTATAATTTATAAAGATATAGTGTAAATTATCTAAAATATAACGGTTTTCCATCACCACGCGGGTGATGCCGCGGGTGCAGCTAGTAAAAAATAAAAGTAATCTATAATAAAAAATATCTTAAAACTAAACAACTCATACGCTATCCACTCGCCGGTGGCCCAGGTGGTTTTATCATTGGAAACTGACAGCACTTTGGTGTTGTACTGGCTTGGTCATGGATTGGTATGTTATCTATGGGATCGACGAAGCGAAAGATAACTATGTGTCGTATTTCTAGAAATAAACATTTTCTTTCTTCTTTCATACATAAATAATGTTCTAACTATGTTTTTTTTATATAAGAATAAATTCAATAAAATTTAATTTGATAGAAAGGTCTTTCAAATAAAATTTTATTAAACTTATTCTAGAATAATAATAAAAAAACATAATTTGAACACCATTTATTTGCATGCCCAGTTTGAATAAGTCGTTGCTTTAATCAGCCTATTCGGCTCTTCTAATAATAGGCGCAAAACACGCTGCGGCCGCGCGTCCTTTGTGTGGCTGCACATTAATATTGGGATTACTAGCGCATAAACACCTCCATTGATATTTTTTGATTCAAAAGTGAAGAATTTCTTAAATATCCTTTCAACACTAGAAACATAAAACCAACGGCCAAGTGCGTGTTGACCACGTACATTGAAAAATTTCGTAGAGGTGATGAACTTCCAATGCTTTTGTCGTTTGGCTTTTTAAATTAATCATGATTTAATTTGGAAGGTACACCGCTGATATAGAATGAAGAGTGAATTTGGGGAATAGTGTGAATGGAGCGTTAGGTAAACTTCTAGGCGCTAAGAACCTCAGCCAGAAGGCCCAGCTTGCCATACCCAATTCTCGCTTCCATACGTGAGCGTAGGTACCAGCAACCTACGCTCACGTATGGAAGCGAGAATTGGGTATGGAAGAGAGAGCATGAAAGTAGAGTAAACGCGGTCGAGATGCGAGCACTGCGCAAAATCTGCGGAGTGACGCTCGCGTACTGCATTCGTAATACCGAAGTAAGAAAGAGAGTGTCGGGTGAAGGTAAGGAAAGGAATGCTCCGATGGTTCGGGCATGTGGAAAGAATGCATGATGGAAGAATGACTAAACAGATATACAATGCAAAAGTGGATGGATGCAGATGTCATGGAAGGCCACGACACACCTTCCATGATCAAATTGATCGTGTTCTAGCAGAAGGTGATGTCAGGAGCCTTAAGAACAGACGAGCGTGCATGACAAGAGTTATGAATGTCAAAGAAGCAAGTGAGGTGTGTCAGAATAAGCCTAAATGGCGCACTGTTGTTCGTGCCTACCCCGCAAGGGAACTGGCGTGAAGTTATGTATGTATGTATGTATGATTTAATTTGGGCATGTTCAGTATACCGATGATAAACACCGAGCTTCAGATCTTGTTTTATTATAGGCGACAGATCCCAGCGGGAATCTTCATTACTCGCGATAATAGGTAATTAGTACGTCATGTCATTATCTTCTTCTTATATATAAAAATGAATCACAAAATGTGTTGGTAAGCGCATAACTTGAGAACGACTTTACCGATTTTGATGAAATTTTGTGTGTGTGTGTTAGAGTGGGTCCCGGGATGGTTTTGATCCATAATTGGAACCGGTAGGTGGCGCTGATATCGGGTTCTAGAATCCTGCTAATCACCGGGAGCAATTTTGGTGAGTTTGGTTTGTGTTTGAGTGGGTTCCCGGATGGTTTAGATTCGCAATTAGAACCGGTAGGTGGCGCTAAGATCGGGTTCAAGAATCCTCCTAATCACCGGGAGCGATTTTGGTGATTTTGTTTTTGTGTCTTTGAGTGGGTTCCCGGATGGTTTAGATTCGCAATCAGAACTGGTAGGTGACGCTGAGATCGGGTTCTAGAATCCTCCTAATCACCTGGACCGATTATGTTGATTTTGTTTTTGTTTCATGAAACAAAGTCTTTTAGGAATTCAGAAAATATGGCGGTACGAATTTCGCCGGGTCAGCTAGTTAGAACTATAATAATATTTTTCTTTCCCTGTATTGTGTCTGTCTAACTGAGTATGCACTGTTTGCTACAACTCTATTAATTCTTCGAAAATTAATTGTGGGACATATTTCTGTACCAAATTTATAAAAATTTTGAGTTAATCAATGCTAGACTTGCTGCTGGGCAGTTTCTCGCCGCTTCTTCTCCATGACAGCAATAACACGTTGCGAAGCGGTGTACATAGAGTAGGAAGCACAATTAAATTTTAACTTATATGTATGACCTTCAAAAAGTTGTTCTCCAATTTTTGAATTTGAATTTGAAATATGATTCTTCTTTGTAAGAGGCGATAAAACATCTTTTTCAAAAACAACCCTTTTCCTTGGTTTGCCGTTTGACTTTCCTTCACAGAAATTAATCCTTACAAGCTACACTATGAATGGGTATAATAATACAGAATGTGTTAATTTTTTCAAAATCAGCCTGATTCGATTCCTGACAAGGGTAATTGAATTTTCAAAAATCTAATGATTCCACTTTAGTTTTCGTTAAAATCGGCCTCGAGACTTCTTTGAACGGATTTCGCTTGTTAATATAGTTTATTTTTAGGATTTAGCCCTGAAGGCCCACAAGACAAATTCACCTATATACAACTTGTCTTTAATGGAGATTATTTATGAGTTCGTCAAAATACTTTTACATACATACATACATAACTTCACGCCAGTTCCCTTGCGGGGTAGGCACGGACAACAGAGCGCCATTCAGGCTTATTCTTACACACCTCACTTGCTTCTTTGACATTCATAGCTCTTGTCATGCACGCTCGTCTGTTCTTAAGGCTCCTGACATCACCTTCTGCTAGTACACGATCAATTTGATCATGGAAGGTGTGTCGTGGCCTTCCACGACTTCTGCATCCGTCCACTTTTGCATTGTATATCTGTTTAGTCATTCTTTCATCATGCATTCTTTCCAAATATTTTTACACATATATAATAATATAATAATTATTTATTTATTTGAAGACAACACAGTCCAATACATGTTAACAAAACACAATCAATAATGTTATTACTAATTTCTGTTTCCTTATGTCCATGTTAGTAATTAATGACTAGCCCTGACTTAGTCTTATTAACGAAGGACCAAATCAGTGGGCAGTCAAGTTTATCAGTTATTCCCTTTAGGATGCAGCTGCTGCTACCACGCAGTCTGCTTAGTAACGACACTGTTTTTTACGCCATAAAGCATCAACGCCATCTATGTGTGCTTCGGCGAACATAGACGACGCACTGCGGAAACGCGGTCGTCTCAATAACACCCTGAGGGAATTATTGTATTGGACTTGTAGGGCATTGTAAACTCTTTTAGTATATTTGAACCACAGACTTGCCGAGTACAGAGAAATACAGTAAAGAAACATACAGTACAAAGACGTTCCCAAAACCGAAAGAACGAAGATTTAAAACGTTTTAAAAAATAATTTAAAATATAATGAAACATTTATTTTGTCTTCATTAAAAGTGAGTTATGTTTCATCTAAGTTAAATAGGCGTTCGCAGTTCTTAATTGGATTTTGAAATTGTTAAAACAAAACAAGTTAAAACAGGCAAAAAATTGTTTTTACTTTTTAATAAAATTGTTTTAAGAATTTCCTTTCAGTTAGATTGTTTAGTGAGATCGTTTAGAGCGATAAGGCCGTCTTTTGTTTTTCGAAATAATATCGTAAAGGCATTTGTTTAATTGCTTAATGTATTACGTTGTGGTCATGGACGTATAAGTGGTTTCGTAGTCATTTTCGTAAAACCGGAACGCTTATGTTTTAATCCTGTTCGTCAGTCTGTTTGTAGCCACCTTCGACATTGTGGTTAACTGTAGGTTGATTTTTTATCTTTAGTGGATCTGGATGGCTACCACCCCTGGTCTAAGATATGTCGCCATAACAACCTTGAGTTGTGTTCCGGCATTAGTGACCAGGTTCCAGTTTCCATTAAGAGAGCAGCAGCGCATTTGTAGCAACTTTGGTGTCGCAAATGTCCATAGGCGATGATAACTGATTTCCATCAAGTGGGCCGTCTGCCTGTCTGCTGATCTCCTGCAATAAAAAAAAAGTTGGCTTTTGAAAAGTCATGACCATGTTTCTTAATGAAATTATTTAAATCACCTGGTGACGAGATATTAGCCTACAAAACCATGAAAATTTAGTATCCTCTTCTACTTTTGAATGATATCTGTTCCTGTGTTTACACTGTTTATCCTTAAAACATCATTGACGTAGTTTACAAACAGGACACAAGTGGATGGATGCAGAAGTAGTGGAAGGCCACGACACACCTTCCATGATCAAATTGATCGCGTACTAACAGAAGGTGATGTCTGACATCCGCCTTAAGAACAGACGAGCGTGCGTGCATTACAAGAGTTATGAATGTCAAAGAAGCAAGTGAGGTGTGTAAGAATAAGCCTAAATGGCGCTCTGTTGTTCGTGCCTACCCCGCAAGGGAACTGGCGTGAAGTTATGTATGTATGTACAAACAGGACTGTTTAAATCAATTACTTATTTGTATATTAATTAATTTTAATGTTAGACTGCTTTGGCCACATCTAAAGTTAGTGTGTGTGCGTGGATACGAAGTTTAAAAAAAACCCGCATATTCCGTACACACGCAACAGCTGAAGATGACTTGACTTGATTTTTGTTGATTTTGGCATTGATTTTGCCCCGGACTGGGCGTAACT
The DNA here is from genome assembly GCA_019925095.2 of Dendrolimus kikuchii. Classification (NCBI taxonomy): domain Eukaryota; kingdom Metazoa; phylum Arthropoda; class Insecta; order Lepidoptera; family Lasiocampidae; genus Dendrolimus; species Dendrolimus kikuchii. Next base: position 12,874,209 of record CM034409.1, on the reverse strand, counting down.
ACGTTCTAAGTCTCAGCCATTTCATACATAAAAAGCGCGGGGGACATGGGAGGAGGGTGGTTTTAGTGGGTAGTGGTTGTTGCCCGTGCAACTTCTCTGAGTCTCCACACAAGCTGGCTTGATTATTGTTCGGATTGCCCCTTATCAAAGGGGAAAGCTTTCATGATCAACTATGGTCTAATCCCTTGCAAAAGACCCAGTATTGTGCGTATATAGCATTTCCCCCGCCTTAAAAAAAAATGGCATTGATTTTGCCAATGTCGCCGTAAATGCGAAAATATATACGAAAAATGACAGGTGAACTAATGTAGCAAATTAAGCTCTATAAAATAAATTTTGACCGGTACATTGTATAGTAAGGTTTTCTGTATACCTGTAAACAGAACAAAACACATATATGTTAGACTAACTAGCTGAAGATAATAGCAGTATGTAGACGGTTCACTAAAACGTCACTGTCATACTGTCAAGAGTGATATGTTGTCAATGTCACTCTCGCGGAGCGTCGTGGCTAAGGAAGCGAGGTGGCCGTAAGAAGGAAGATATAACCTCTTCCAGAGAATGGTCGCCAGCGCACCAAGTATTCTACAAACTGCGAATCATTGCCTTAATTAAAGTGAATTATAACGTAATCAGTGTTAATACCAAGAGAGATGATTGTTATTTAAGAAATAGAAACATTACATTGGTAAAGATCACAAAAGAGGGTAATTTCATAAATTAAATTAAATTTCCCCCATACATCATGCCATGCTATGATGAATACTGATGAATTAAGCCTTCATGAGCTTATACGGCTCTGACGAGCTTATAAGTATGATTTTGTTGTTTTCAGTTGCTGTGTAAATGTTTGTCACATAACAATAAATATATATATATATATACCCAAACATACGTCCAAAGACTATGTACGCCTTTGGTTTCAAAATTATATATCTTGAAAATAACTTGAATCCAGCTCAATCAATCATTAAACAATAACAATCACTTTCCAGGGCGGCCGCCATTTAGTTTGTTTCAACATCTCACTGTACTTGCCAAAAATCTTATCATTTCTTACATGTCTGTCTATTTTACACCGCAAACAAAATCTACGACGCAGTGGCGGCATCCTCGTGAAGTTAATCATAATTGGGGGTATAGAGATAGATATATATATATACATACCAGTATATAAAAGAGAAGGAAATATGCATGCAACAAGAATACTGAAGTTTGAACAAGAGATAGGGTCCATGACTCAAAACCATTGTTCAGCATTATATAATAAACAGTTAGTATATTACAGTAGAAAATGTTTTAATACGCCATTTCAAATAAAAATTATTTTTGTTTGACTAACAATTCTAATTTCAAATTCATTTTATTTTGAAGACATGGAATTCTTTTTTCAAAATTATTCATTTGTTTATCGATTAGCGTTGTTTTCATTGCATATTGAAACTTTTTCGTCATCATGGATACGTTAGAAATTCGAGTAATTATGGAATATATGAGTACCGTTGTGGCAGCAACGCGGTACAAGCGGCACGCAACATCACCGATTTTTTTTTTATTGGACTTGACTTTATGTTGTTGGTCCGAAGACCTTACAACTTTACCGGGGTTTTTGGGGCGAGTGCCTTCACGAAGCGAAGGCGCTCGAGCCCGGGGGGGCAACTTGCTCGAGAGAGCTCTCTAAGGAGTTTTACCTCGGCTGGACTGTTGCCATGAGAGGGGGATGAATTTAATGATGCCCACCATAGGGCGACACAAAGCACTAATTGAGAAGTTTCGCAACGTGTTATGGCTAGGAGAGCAGAAACGGCGAAAGAAACTTCCCAGCAACACACCTGGTCTATCCTGTGGGGGGAGCTATGTCTCCTAGCGTCCCTCACGGGGACGTGGAGAGATCTTGATTGGCGGCATCTGAGACGCCGCCGTCTGTGTCTGTCGGTCGGTGCCTGCCAGCCTACCGTCCTAACCGTGGGCGGACTGATCCGGGCCAGCCGTTTCGTAATAACGTCGACTCTGTCCGTCAGGACGTTACGCGGTCGTCGCACAAGAGCCTTTCGACGAGGCAACATCAACGATGTTTACGGAGCGAACACTACAAATGAATGCACTACCTATTTTGTTTGCCCGCTTCCATTCTGGAAATTTCGACCTGAACAATGGGAACAAGGAACAATTCGTGGTCCTCCAAAAACTTAGTCGACAATGACGAATTAAAGGCGATTATAGAAGCTGATTATACTCAGTCTACGGTTGAATTAGCAGCAGCTTTCGAAGTTAGTGTTAAATATAATAATATATATTGGGATTGGGACAACATTTGTGTCAAATTGGCAAGGTAAAAAAGCTTGATAAATGGTTGCCCCACGAACTCAATAATCGCCAGCGTGACGTACGCGTCGAGACGTGCTGTGCCCTGCTCAACAGGCACAGAAACGAAGGTATTTTGAACCAGATTGTCAACTGCAACAAAAAATGGATGTCTGAGTATGTTTGATAATCGTAAACGCTCAGCATGTTGCTTGGATCCTGGTTCAGCACCCAAACAATATCCTAAACGAAAACTTACGCCTAGAAAACTGATGGTCACTGTTGGTGCTTCATCACAGCTTCTAAACAAACGGGATGAGTATTACTGCAGATGTGAACTGTGAAAAACTGAACACAATGATGGAGAAGCTCGCACGTCTCCAATGAGCTTTGGTCAATCGCTCGTCTCCGCTGCTCCTGCACGACAACGTGCGACCTCATACTGCACTGCAGACGGCCTCCTAGTTACAAGCTCTGGGGTTAGAAGCTCTCCGTCATCCGCTGTACTCACCAGACCTCTCGCCTACTCTACTACTATTTCTACTTTTTCCAAAATTTGAATACCATCTTAGTGAGAAAACAAATCAATACCCGAAAGGCAGTACAAAATGCCTTTGAAGAATCTGGGCAGTACAAAATGCCTTTGAAGAATCTGGGCAGTACAAAATGCCTTTGAAGAATCTGATGCGTCCCGTCCAGCTGATTTCTTCTAGAAGGGCATCAATAAACCGCCACTGCGTTGGCAAAGATACATCGACTGCATGGGTCATTACTTTGATTAGTAGAAAGAAAAAATACTGTTAACTATTGCAACACTGGCGCGATGCAACAGCAGCGCCACCTATCGATGTTTCAACCTTCCTTCGCTTTCTGTACAAGGTAATACATGTAGTATTACCTTGTACAGTGCTCTCACGCAATAAATCAAATTTAATATTAAAAAGCTAGTGTGTGTCATTGGACCAAATACGTTAATTTATTTAATAAAAAACGGCTATTTCATAGGTAAAGACCTAATATTGATCCAAGTACCGCGTGAACAAAGTCGCAAGTACATTTAGTACAATACAGTAGTCTTCTTCGCAAAAGGGCTTTTCTATAGAAATTTCCGAATAGTCGATATTCGAATGTTGATATGATAATCCGTCCGTTTGGCGTGGGTCAGTTAATAAGTGAGTGTCGGCGTAAGCACACCGCAATTGAATTTGGCCGTGTAATAACAGAGAAATGATCGCTGATACGTCCGCATCTCCCGAGAATATACTCTAATGCTTAAATTGTAGGGCGGGGACACTATTTAAAATATGTCGATATTTTTCTTTAATTTTGCGACAAGTTATGCACGCATCATTATTCGCTTAAAATTAAATCGTTATTTAGGGAAACATTACAATTTTCTGGGATAAAAAGTGTCCTATGTCCATTTCCGTCATCGAAAGATATTGTACAGTGTAGGTAATATTCCACAGACAAAGACAAATTTAAGTTAAAATAAAGTTGTAGTGTAAAAAAATACGACTCTAAAATAAGCATGATTGTATGATGCGTGACATTCACCCGAGTTCACTTGTAGGTATAATGTTGATAAGTTTGTAGTATCTATTAAGAGCCTAAATTATATTTTAAAGATTCAAAAAAAAAACAATGAAATTTCGTAATTCAAAAATGTCTTAAATAATAAAATTTCAAAAAATACAAAGAGTATGATTTTTGACGCCATCTAGTTATATAGGATTTATGAGTTTTTAAAATCTATAATTCTTCTTCCGTGATAAATGAATACCTTTTTTCAATCTATCCAAAATATGTCATTTCATCTATGATACATGTTTAAGACTTGTATGTTGCAATATGATAAATAAAGTTATTTAAATATATATAATTAAATAAGTTATTGGGCCATACCTACTTTGTAAGTACAAATGTAAGCCTAAAGGAACGTTCGGTGCGAAAAGTTCGGCTAAATACGCTCGCAATGATTTTTAAATAACTTATGATACATCAGCGGAATTTCAGCCGCGTTTCGCTACGTCCAAATTAGCGCCGATCCTTCCATCGCTGAACTTTGAGCACGCAACGGTCTACAGGTATGTCGCTAGATTAAAAGCGATATTTTTGCAGACTTGGATAGTCGTTTATTGGGGTCTTGTTCACTACTTTTTCAATGTAGCTCGTGAAATTTAGCAGACACTTGCTTTAGAGACCAGAGATAAAGAGGTATACCTTGATCAGATACCTAAAATTATATTTTCAGAATTACGACTTACTTTTTATCTCCACTACCTCTACATGTGAAAGACCGCAGGAAATAGCCAAATACAATAATTGAACATTATCCAATAGTATTATAATTAGTATGTAAAGTATCGATAAACGTGTCGATGAGTGCCAATACCCGTCCCTACAAAAGCGGGGGCGAGAGCGCGAAATTGGAGGAAAACTTTCGTAAGGGGAAATGAAATGGGATTGATAAAAATTCGAACCAAGCCGCCTCGACAGGCACGTACTCAGTACTGAAATAAAATACATAATTTTATTATCAACTAGCTTCTGCCCGCGTCTTCGTCCGCGTGGGAAAGTTAAAAAAACACCCTGATTTTGAAACATTCTTCATTGGTGCTCCGCTCCTATTGGTCTTAGGGTGATGATATATTGTCTATAGCCTTCCTCGATAAATGGGCTATCTAACACTAAAATAATTTTTCAAATCAGACCAGTGGTTCCTGAGATTAGCGCGTTCAAGCAAACAAGCAAACAAACAAATTCTTCAGCTTTATATATTAGTATAAGATTTATATCACATATTGAAGTGAAACTTATTTGGAATCCTTATAATAATAATCGGCAGACAAACATACACATTGTATATCCCCAAATTAAGCAAGTTACGCTTGTATTATGGGTAATATACAACGGACTACTCTGGGGCCGATCCCAGACACCCAGACCATAGTAAATAACGGAGAAAATACGTTTCCGAAATTTACTATACCAGGAATCGAACCCGGAATCTCTGCGTTCCAGTGAGGTACGCCGGCAAAGGCTTAGCCCGCTCAACCACAGAGGCCGACTATGATTAGATTATTATTAAAAACCCGATGAAACGAAAAAGCGAAATTAAAAAGCGACACTAAATTAGATAGACACGAAATAAGATACAGGTTAGCAATGTAAGTAGGCGTCGCTATTTTTTCAAATAAATTTTTTCTTTCTTTCAAATTCCTAGGTATTTTTTTTTGTGATTTGCCATTTTCGTAATTTTGGTAATTTTAGCAGTTTTAGTAGTTTTTATAGTTTTGGTAGTTTTTATAGTGTATATAGAATTTTCATAGCCTCCTCACTCTTGTCTAATAAGCGTTGTAGATATAATTATATTCACCTATATATTCTCTGAAGTTTCACTTCTACTTCGTGTGAACTGCACATACATTTTTTATTTTGACTTCACTTCCTTTGGCTATAGAGAGCCGAAATTCGAATAAAACAACGTTTTACTTAACCCAAATACACACCTGCTTTTTCCGAGGGCACAAAATTCACTTAGCTTCGTTTGTCGAAGCTTTTCGCCTCTTGAAACTTTTCAATAGCCCGAAATCGAATTCAGGCCCCCCTCCCCCTTATCCCGCTACCCCTCCGCCCCGCACCCCGTATACACCTGCCCGTATATGTACGAAAATAAGCGAAATCTTTTTACGTAGTCTTTATTGAAGTTGCCTTGTTTGTTAGTGCCCTGCCTTTTGAGGTTAAAGGCCTGAGTTAGAGGCTGGTTTTTGGTTGGATTGGGATTTATTGGAGAAAATTTTGTTGGTAGTTCCCTTTATATTGAATTACTAGGATATGCCCGCGACTTTGTCCACGCTTGACTTGAAATTCCCGCTGGTTTCTCGGAATACAAAGTGCCGCAGTATTTAAATTATAAAGTGAGCTATCGTTTGCACCCGAAAAAGTACAAACCGCTCCCGGGAAATTCCCGCGTGATTCCGGGAATAAAAAAATGTATCACACATTTTATAACATATTTGCTATTCAGTGAAAAAATCACATAGGAATTCGATTTTTTTAATATGATAATTTTAAATAATTCCCAGAAAAAATCCCGAGAGTTTCCCAGGATAAAAAGTAACGTTGATTTTAAGTCTAAGAATTCGCTTTCGATCTGTGAAAACCGCATCGAAATCGGGTCAGTAGCTTTTACCTGAATCCCGAACAATTTTCCAATATTGCATCAAATTTATTATAATTTTCTTATAGTTGTATGAGCCAAATGCGTAACAAGAATTATTTTTTTAGTGGAAACTTAGTTGATATGTGTATTAAGTTATGTGTTTTATATTGTAAGAATTATAATTATTGTATGTTTCCCAAATAAATTAATTAAATAAATAAATATGTTTGTATATATTTAATTTATAAAATATGTAATACGTATGTTTGTTTAAGATCTATTTAATAATCTGCACCAGCTACATCGCCAGATTAGGTTAAATTATTCCTTAAGTTAGGTTGCCTGGAAGAGATTGCTTTAAGCGATAAGGCCGCCTATTGTTTCTACCATGACAATATTGTAATCGTGCATTTTTGAAACTGTATATTTAGTAAGCAATAAAGTGTTTAAAAAAATGCATTATCTTGTCCATTAGTTATATAGTCTATTCCAGTTGTTTTTTTGAAGTGAAGCTTCTATATAAACGGGGGGTCTTAGGATTTTTCTGTCACGAAAAAGCGTTACGGCCGCGTGGAGGTGCGGCATAAATTTAGACTAGACGTGGTGAGAGGTGGCATAATTTTAGAGTATATTATGGATGCGTTTTTTGTTTCCGGATCGAATTCAGTTTTTTTGTTTGATAAAATAAAGTATGTTTAAATAAAAAATGCATTCATTATAATGTAACTAACCTAACCAAATCATAATTTGCAGTAAACCTGCGAAAAATCGAAATGTGTGCTGGGACACATAGTAGAAGTGAAACTTCAACGGACAAGTGGCAAAACGAATCGTTTTGAGATTGTTAATGTACTAGCCAATTTGAAAACCTGCCCGTAAAACTTCAAGTTAAAATTTTGTTGCGATTCGTTTTCCCACTTGTCCGTTGAAGTTTCATTTCTACTATGTGTCCCAGCACACATTTGTTAAATAGCTTCAATATACAGACACGGCATGCTTAGAACTTTATAATATTATACATAGATATTGATATTAAAACTAAAACGCTATCAATATATGAGTTCGTTGAAGAACGTTTCGGTAATCATCGAGTATTTCCGTATTTTTCTATCCAAAAATTTCAAAGTTCGTACCTAACTACTAATCATTATGCGAATGTCAGTTTGTTTGTTACGCTTCAAGCGTTAACTATTAAACCGATTATCATGAAATTTTTCCCGTACATATCATCAAGGGTACAGAAAAAGACATGAGTACATAACCATAAAAAATTATAGTGAAAAGAAATCGATTTCAAGAGATACCACTCTGAAACTAGACAGACAGGTTTCACACATCGGCAATAGTTTACATGCTTCTCTATTGACCTGTGACTAGTGACAAGAACTGCGACAGACGAAAATAAGTTTTATAAACATAACCCACATACTGTAATACTTGCAACAACTCAGAATGGTTTATAGTAGTAAAAGAACAGCAACTAGTCACAATACTTTATAATCAGAGAACCTTACGGTTTTAACAGATATTATAGGTAAACTAAGTTTGAAGACTCGACAAGCATTTTTAGAACACCTCGCCATCCCGCCAACAATTTTACAGTACATGAAACTTAGCAATTGGCACAACCGATAGCGGATTGAAGTCATTGATAAACTATTTTAATTAAAGTGTTATGAATGAAAAGAATTTAACACATTACTGTTTGGAAATTCCAGATAATATTTTATACAAGATATCATATAAAACATTATATTTAAAGTTTTACATGTAATAAAATAAGCTGAACACAGTACAAATCTATCGCACTTGCCAACATGAAAACAAAATGTAGTGAATACCGTCTAATACACAATTGAGAGATTTTGAATTATAATCTGTACACAATCACTACATATTATTGTTATATAAAATTGAGGTAAATTATGGACAAAACTCTATACAAAACAAGCGCTAATCACAGAATAAATAAAAATATAACATTATTATTCAATTAAGGAAGTGGCCGATCGTATCGTTTAGAACTAAGAGGCTGTATAACAATAGTACATTAGGGTACTAGTGTGTAACATTGGTGATTACCGCCGAGGCGCCATTGAGACTCGAGCCGTAGGCGAGGGTCTTAAGAGAGCCGAGGACGGTAATCATCAATACACACGTGTATCATACGACGTTTTTCAACACACTTGTGAATAAAATAACAACCAAAAACTCATTTTATTTAGTAGATAAAAAAAGTTATATATGAGTGAAAGCTTTATTTATTAAACACGTACGAGTTAAAATTATCTATTTAAATAAGAAGTTGCATGAAATGAGCAAGCAATAGGAACATTAATTTATTTGTTCTATAGAACACGATTTTTTTTTTTTATAAAAACTTTTTTAAGAACAAAGCAACTCAACCAATAAAATTAAAAAAAAAATCTATAACTCACTAGTGAGTTATAATGTTTTTTAGTCACAGTTTGATTATGGGTGTCATTCTGTGCCTAATTGCGGTGACCATAGAGCCACTTTATGAGCAAGTGTGTTGAAAAATTAATTATTAATAATATAAATATTATTCTATCCGTGCAGGAACGGAGAAAGAATACAATTTCCTGCGGCCCGGCGGCCTGTCGTAAGAGGCGACTAAACAACCCACAGCCAGGTGGTAGAGTATTTGCTCGACTGGATGGCGACCACCCCTGGTCTAGAGTATGCCGCCATAACAATCTTGTATTGTGTTCCGGCGTTAGTGACCAGGTTCCAGTCTCCTTTAAGAGAGCAGCAGCGCATTTGTAGCACCTTTGGTGTTGCAAATGTCCATAGGCGATGGTAACCGCTTTCCACTAAGTGGGCCGTTTGCCTGTCCGCTGAACTCCTGCAATAAAAAAAAAAAATATTAACTTTAAATGGAAACATGACAAGAACAACTATGCTACTAAATAACTAATAATACTGAGGCATTAGTTTCGATGACAAATACGAATATGCAAATATGTATAATATACTTGTTTGACTCATACATACATACATACATACATAACTTCACGCCAGTTCCCTCGCGGGGTAGGCACGAACAACAGAGTGCCATTTAGGCTTATTCTTACACACCTCACTTGCCTCTTTGACATTCATAACTCTTGTCATGCAAGCTCGTCTGTTCTTAAGGCTCCTGACATCACCTTCTGCTAGTACACGATCAATTTGATCATGGAAGGTGTGTCGTGGCCTTCCACGACTTCTGCATCCATCCACTTTTGCATTGTATATCTGTTTAGTCATTCTTTCATCATGCATTCTTTCCACATGCCCGAACCACCGGAGCATTCCTTTCCTTACCTTCACCCCGACACTCTCTTTCAGACCAACTCTCTTTCTTACTTCGGTATTACGAACGCGGTCCGCGAGCGTCACTCCGCAGATTTTGCGCAGTGCTCGCATCTCGACCGCGTTTACTCTACTTTCATGCTCTTTCTTCCATACCCAACTCTCGCTTCCATACGTGAGCGTAGGTACCAGCACCGCGTTGTGTACGGCGAGCTGGGCCTTCTGGCTGAGGTTCTTAGCGCCTAGAAGTTTACCTAACGCTCCATTTAAACTATTCCCCAAATTCACTCTTCTTTCTATATCAGCGGTGTACCTTCCATCCCTGCTAAAAGCACATCCAAGATATACAAACTCATTCACTTGCTCCAGCATAACATCATCGACCATTATCCTTGCATTCGTTCTGGTTTCTTCTCTTTCAAACACCATAACCTTTGTTTTCTTCGCATTCAAATGTAAGCCTCTCGCCTGACAGTCATCTTTCATCATTGTGACTAGTGTTTGCAGTTCTGATGGCGATTCGGCTAAAAGCACGGCATCATCCGCATAAAGCAAGGTGCTTACAACTAGATCACTCATCCGCACCCCAACATCCATCAATCTTATTCTCTGGAGACAATCGTCCAGATATAGGATGAACAGCAAAGCCGACAGCACGCAGCCCTGGCGGACGCCAATATTGACGTCAAACCAGGGCGACAGGCTGCCTTCCACTCGCACGCATGCCATACAGCCCTCGTAAGTGGACTGCACAGCACGCATCAATTGGCCATTAATCCCATATCCGGGCAATATGTCCCAGAGGTCCTTCCGCACAACCCTGTCAAATGCTTTCTCTAGATCCACAAAACCGCAGAAAACCTTCCGGCCCATAGCCAGCTGCTTCTCTACGATATTGCGGAGAGAGAAAACTTGATCCATACATCCCCTTCCATTTCTGAAACCACCTTGTGCATCCCACAGTAATCCATCGGATACAACTCTCATTCTCTTTTCAATAATCTTCGCATACACTTTAGATGCTGTGCTGATCAAACTGATGGCCCTGTAGCTGGCGCACTCCATACGTGACCCCTTGCCTTTATACAAGGGCACGATGACAGCGCGCCTCCAGTCCTTGGGAACCTTTCCCGTCCTCCAGCACAAGTTGCATAAGGACAGGAAAGCGTCCCGGACGCAGGTTCCACCATATTTGATCATCTCAGCAGACACACTATCGATTCCTACTGCCTTTCCATTTTTCAGACTTCTTATCGACCATTCGATCTCTTCCAAAGTGATCTCGGATGCTGACTCCTCGGAGTCGGTCACAGACTCAGTCGTAGTGCCTTTCCACTATACTTTCCTTCATACTATCCCAGTCATTATCCACATCTAAGTCGGAGAAGTCCGCTTTTGCAAGCCTTTCTTCGACTAGGCGCGCATACATACTCCTTACACTAACATCTTCCAATTTTTCACACTTTATTCTTTCAAGCTCCCCGAAATTGGTACGCACTCGCCAGTGTCTCCACTTCTTGAAAAGGCCCACAAACCGGCTTATCACCAGGTAGTGGTCCGTTTCAAGAGTGGGGCCTCTGTAGGCTCTTGTATCCATTATTGTGTTTCGGAGGCGACTATCAATTAAAATCAGATCAATCATACTTTTCTGATCATTCATTCTCCATGTATACGTGTGAATATCCTTATGATGGAATAGTGTGTTCGACACAAGCAAGTTTCTTTCCATGCATACGTCTATGATTGGCCTACCAGCATCGTTCACTCTCTTGTCACCATAGGGTCCAAGGACAGCCTCAAGGCCGTCTCGTTTGGTCCCCACCCAGCCATTAAGATCACCACACATAATTAGTCTTTCGTTCCCTTCAGCCAGATCCAGAATTTCTCTCACAGACTCCCAAAACTTCTCGAGTTCTTGGGGATCCGCTGAGCTTACGGGAGCATAAGCTGCGACCAGAAAAACTCGCGTGATCCCCAGTTTTAGGCGGACCCAGAGAAGTCTCGGGTTCACCAGACAATAAGCTTTTACTCCAGACACAAAGCGGGATGAGAGTAAGACGCCTACCCCCCCACTTGCACGCTCGTCCAGGTCCACGCCGGACCACAGAGCAAGCATGCCACCGGGGAGGTCATCGACGTCGCACCCCTTCCGCTTTGTCTCTGTCAGACATAAGGCATCCAGGCTTCTCTCATTCATTATATCAATCATTTCGTCCATCTTATCTTTCATTCCACCTCTCACATTCCACGTGCCTATACGGCACTCTGCTCCTCTCGACCCGCCAGGTTTGGCGCTGCGTGAAGGGTGGCGGCCCCCTTCGCCGCATGCGCGAGAATCCACACCGACGGGGGCGCATCGGTGAGCGTCGCCTGCGGGGGACGCCCTATCGTGCACTGCACTCGGGTGAATCCTGGTCAGAATTGTGGCCCTCTGGGCCAGCGGGGATCGCGACGAGCACGCTTCTGTCCTTTTTTATTATATCCAAGAAAAACATTTCAGAAGTGCGTATATTAATAATGCCGAAAAATCCTTAGAATTTTTTTGGCCGATTCTTTGGGTAAAGTTGACCACTGTGCACGGCGTTACAAAGCGTACAAATGCGGTTTTGTGTTGTATTTCAACCATCTCGAGTTACAATGTACACTGAGTGTGAGGCACAATGGGGCGAATGTGTCAAAAAAGTGGCCAAGTGACCACTACCCGGATTATGAGTTCTCGAGTGGCTTATTTTCGGATTTATAGCATTTTTAGGGTACTATGCCCGTTTTGGTAATAGTTGTTTATTGAAAAAAACCAACAGCGCATATTACAATAATACAAACAAACAAAAAAGTACTTAAAATATAGGTCTAATAACAGGTTTTTCTATAAATTCAAATTACGAACAAACGAGCGAACTAAATTTGTGTAAAAATACAATAAATGTTTAGATATGTTAATAAGTGAATGAAATATATATACATACATACATAATAACATATATATGCATACAGAGATATGTAAATAAAATATATTGATAGATACATGTAAAAATACACATAATATACAATAACATTTAAATATAAAAAATATATATTAGTTAAATATATTACTTAAATGTATTTTTATTTTTTATATGTTTTTTTTTATTGCAGGAGTTCAGCAGACAGGCAGACGGCCCACTTGATAGAAAGCGGTTACCATCGCCTATGAACATATGGAACACCAAAGGTGCTACAAATGCGCTGCTGCTCTCTTAAGGGAGACTGGAACCTGGTCACTAATGCCGGAACACAACTCAAGGTTGCTATGGCGACATACTTTAGACCAGGGGTGGTAGCCATCCAGTCGGGCAAATGCCCTACCACCTGGCTGTGGGTTGTTAAGTCGCCTCTTACGACAGGCCGCCCGGCCGCAGGAAATTGTATTCTTTATCCGTTCCTGCACAGATAGAATTTGGTATCTGTTCCAATAATTGATTTGAGGATTCAACTTTTGAAGCAAAAACTTTGTAACCCTATTTATGAAAATTGCGCGGACGGAGGAGTATGAAATTTCGCACACTTATAATTTAGGTATATAGAGGAGTGCAGAATGCTATTTTTTTTAAATTATGCATAAAAATACATTAAATCAATAAAAAATCATTACACACACTGCCATGTATTTGACACACAGACGCATATATACACTTTTGTTTATTGTTAAAGCCAAATGAACAGTGTAGCCTTGGCGAAATCTGTGATTATAGAAGTATAGTCTTTGACAACAGAGCCTTAATAATGTTCAAACTTATAATTTAAATTAATCATTATGGTTGAATTTCGACCACGGGCGACCACTAGTTTATTTAAAACTACATGCAATATTTATACATAAAATTCTTCTGTGCGTGTGTATATGACTGAACTCCTCCTAGACGGCTGGACCGATTTCGAAAACATTTTGTGTGTGTGCAGGTGGATTCAAGAATGGTTTAGATTCACAATTGGACCCGGTTGGTGATGCTACAATCGGGTTCTAAATTTTATTTCTTCGGCAGGACAGCGTCTGCCGGGACAGCTAATATACTTATAAATTAGGAAATAATCGAAATGTATGCTGGGACACATAGTAGAAGTGAAACTTCAACGGAGAAGTGGAAAAACGAATGTCAACAAAATTTTAACTTGAAGTTTTACGGGCAGGTTTTTGAAATTGGATAAGTACATGAACAATCTGCCCGTAAAACTTCAAGTTAAAATTTTGTTGACATTTGTTTTTCCACTTGTCCGTTGAAGTTTCACTTCAACTATGTGTCCCAGGACACATTTCGATTTTTCGTAGGTTTACTGCAAATTATGATTTGGTTAGGGTAGGTACATTTAATGAATGCATTTTTTATTTAAACATATTTTACTTTATTAAACAAAGAAACTGAATTCGATCCGGAACCAAAAAACGCATCCATAGTCTACTCTAAAATTATGCCGCCTCTCACCAGGTCTAGTTTAAATTTATGCCGCTCTTCCACGCGGCCGTAACGCTTTTTCGTGACAGAAAAATCCTAAGACACGGGGTCTTGTATAATCTATGTAGAAATTTCACTTCAAAACAGTATAATTAAGTTCTTGTTTAGATCTGCCTCAGTAGATTACTGGCTGTGTCAATCAGCGTTGATTTTCCGCTAGGGTCTAACCGTGACTTATAGAAAAGCAAAGCAAAGAAAAGAAGAGAAGAGGAAACTGTTATAAAATAATTTAAAAAACGACATCAGATTTTTCATATAAATAACTTCCGCAACCAAATAACAAAGAGAGTGAGAGAGTGTAGTACGTTCATAATCTCTACGGAACCGGAACCCTTCCATATGCGTGGATTGATACGCACTTGACCGATTTTTTATTTTTGTGTTCATTGAGATTTTTTTCAAACGAGATGATCTTTGAAGTGACACAAAGCTGTGTATATCATGATTAATTTCTACGGGATTATTAGAAAAGATTATAGGTACTTATCTAGTATAGAATTACTAACATTTACATCAAAATATACATATATTATAAACTAGTACAATGAAGAAAACTTAACCTATTCCGCCAATTAGGGTAAAACCCAGATAGTTGTCCCACTTTTTCATAAAGCTCTTATTAAAAAATAGTTTATTATTAAGAATGAGTAATATGTTCTCTTCTATCTAGTTCTATCTGTGTAGGAACAGAGAAAGAATATAATTTCCTGCGGCCGGGCGGACTGTCATAAAAGGCGACAAAACAACCCACAGCCAGGTGGTAGGGCATTTGCCCGACTGGATGACAACACCCCTGTTTTAAAGTATGTCGCCATAATAACCTTCAGTTGTGTTCCGGCATTAGTGACCAGGTTCCAGTCTCTCTTAAGAGAGCAGCAGCGCATTTGTAACTCCTTTGGTGTTGCAAATGTCCATAAGCGATGGTAATCGCTTTACATCAATTGGGCCGTCTACCTGTCTGCTGAACTCATGCAATAAAAAAAATATATCCAGGAAACATGTGCGGTTCCTGTGAGACAGATTTGTTTTTGTTATGGTGACATACTTTAGACCAGGGGTGGTAGCCATCCAGTCGGGCAAATGCCCTACTACCTGGCAAAAAAAAGTAGTCTATGTATTATTCCAGACTATAATCTAGCATTGTGCCAAATTTCACCTAGATCCGTTCAGCCGTTCTGGCGAGATTGAGCAACTAACATCTATCCAAACACACACACACACACATGTCATATTTATAGTAGTAGTAAGATTTAATGGCCATTCCATTACATTTCAATCACAACTACCTATACATGTTAAGTATGTACAAAGAAACAGCTTAATAAGAAAACAGTTTTACGAATTCAAATATTTTTTTATATATATCTTCTTACATACATACATACATAACTTCACGCCAGTTACCTTGCGGGGTAGGCACATACAACACAGCGCCATTTAGGCTTATTCTTACACACCTCACATGCTTCTTTGACATTCATAACTCTTGCCATGCACGCTCGTCTGTTCTTAAGGCTCCTGACATATATATGTTCTTCACAGTCTATATTACATTCTTCTAAACAAATAAATAAAATTGAAGTGTCTGTTTGTAATGTTAAAATAACAGCTTCTTACTAAATGCATATGAAAGTATATACAGTACTTATATGAAAACATCAATTGTTAAAAATTTTGTCTGCCTGTCTGTCTGGATTGTTTTTTAATTGTTTATCCTCTCTCCGGACAAACAAGATTGTCCAAGCTTTTTTACTTTTTTGGGGTTTGTATATATATATATAATATACTTATATCTTTTGTGTTTTTTCTAATGTACTTTAATCTTTTCAAAAATAAAGTTTTACAATGTTTCTTAATGCTATTACATGTATTTTACTTCTAAATTTATACATTAATATGTGCTCAAGGCACAGTCTCTGTCTGAATGTTCCCGCTAATCTCTGAAACGGCTAGATCAATTTTCACCGGCTTTCCACTGGCAGATAGCCGCTGTTATAAAGAGTAACTTAGGCTACTACTTTTTTTTAGAGTTACGCGAAAAAATTCCACGCGGACGAAGTCGCAGGCACCAGCTATTTGCTAAATATAAATAATAGTCATTTCTTTTGAAACTCAGTAATTAAACCTATTGTCACAAAATCACAATCCACATATCCGCTATTAACAAAAGAACTTTGTCAATGATATCTGTACGTTGATCGAAAACATATAGCATTGCACAAAGTAGACCGAATGTACTGCATCTTTGTAGAGCAGTAAGTAATGTTATACTTTGTATTTTGGACAATTTCTTGGCAGTAAGGGATATTTGATTTGTTATACCTAATTGAATTTATTTTGACATAAAAACCTTGAGTTGCATTCCTGCATTGATGGGTCAGGTTCCAATCCCATCTACGAGTACGGCAGCAAATTGGTAATACCTAGTGTTGCATGTGCTTATAGGCGACGTTAACCACGTTCCATCACAGTTGGGCCGTCAGAGTGTGTGCTGTACTCCAGCAATGAAAGAAATCGGAATTTGTGCTGGGACACATAGTAGAAGTGAAACTTCAACGGACAAGTGGAAAAACGAATCGCAACAAAATTTTAACTTGAAGTTTTACGGGCAGATTGTTAATGTACTTGTCCAATTTGAAAACCACTTTGCCACTTATCCGTTGCCATTCGTTTTTCCACTTGTCCGTTGAAGTTTCACTTCTACTATGTGTCCCAGCACACATTTCGATTTTTCGCAGGTTTACTGCAAATTTCATTTGGTTAAGTTAGGTACATTTAATGAATGCATTTTGTATTTAAACATATTTTATTTTATCAAACAAAAGAATTGAATTCGATCCGGAACCAAAAAACGCATCCATAGTCTACTCTAAATTTATGCCTCTTCTCCACGCGGCCGTAACGCTTTTTCGTGACAGAAAAATCCTAAGACCCCGTCTATATAGAAGCTTCACTTTAAAAAACGTGTGCGTCTCGGGACGGCCGACAGAAGTGATAACTTAAACTAATCTAAGTTGAACTTTTTAATATTGAAGTTGTTTAACTTAAGAAAAGCTTACGTTATTACTTAAATTTTATGTATTAATCATATCATATTTATTATTCATTAATATGACATTGTAAGGAAAGGTTATTTATTAATAAAATCTTTCGTTGATTGTAAAATATATTTTATTCTTAGTTACAATTCTTGAATACGTACATTAGAATTTTGTGTATGTACAGTATTACTATTATTATTTAATCTAATTACCGAAATACGGCTAGCGCTGTGGGTTAGGGTGAGAGAGGAGGAGTCTGCCTACCGGTGCCGTATGCGTGAGAGAAAGCGAAGCCAGACAGACTGTCGCTGTAACGCGTTACGTAACGAAGCGGTTTACCCTCTCATAAGAAGTTATCTCTACAATAAATATAGATAATTCCTGTTTAAATCTCAACAAGTACATAATAGGTATATGTCTATCGGTGTTGATCATAATACATACAAACATGTAAGCTTATAAGTAAGTAATATAATTTAATATCGTAAAACATCCCATTTACCCCACATGATATTTGACACTAACAAGCTCGAAATAACAAAACTCATGTCCATTAGAGGCCGAAGAAATCCATTTCCAAAACCAACGTCACAACATCAACAATTTGCACCAATTAAAAGTAGAAAAATACAATTTTATTTCACTCCATATTGCGTGAACGCCTCAAACAAATGTCACTTTTTGAATACTTCACCAATATATTCATAGGATTATATTTATAGGAGTTTCAACCTTATTGCATTAGCAATAAATGTTTAAGGGCAGCACAGATATGTTGGTGAAATTGTCAATTGTAATTTTTTGCCGTACTATTTTTCTGTTTTATTGTATTACAGCGTTTATTTGTCGCTAACGAGTCAGCGGGGTGTCTGTGTGAAAGAGAAGACCTATCGTTAGAAAGAAATAGATGTATGTAATTTTGTTTCTATATTGGTTAGTCCGGTCGATTGTTTGAGTTGTTTTTTGGACGAGCTTTTGTAGTTTTTTAACACTGTGTTACTATTGATTACATATATTTCGTATAGTGATATTTTTTGTATAATAAATGTATCATCTATACATATTATTGTGTACCTATAAATATTATAAAGACACACTCAAGCACACCCTTACGCACACACATACGTTTAAGTGTTTCATGTAATGCACACTTAAATTATTAAAATAAATTGTTGATTAATTAATTAATTTAACAAGCTAAACTTACCCAACCATAATGTACAATAAAGAAAAAAATTAAAACATATTTTAGCCGAATGTGTTACCCAAAATACAGACCTGTCCTAGTTTGGGGGTGGTGTCAAGTTCTACTCTCAAATAATGTACCTACCATAAATATATTGTTTATAGTAATACATTGTACTGTAAACATATAAATAAATAAATAATAAAAATATATATATAATAAACTAGCTGACCCGGCGAACTTCGTACCGCCGTATTTTCTGAATTCCTAAAAGACTTTGTTTCATGTCACAAAAACAAAATCACCATAATCGGTCCAAGTGATTAGGAGGATTCTAGAGCCCGATCTTAGCGCCACTTACCGGTTCTAATTGCGAATCTAAGCCATCCGGGAACCCACTCAAACACAAAAACAAAATCACCAAAATCGCTCCCGGTGATTTCGAGAATTCTAGAACCCGATCTCGGCGCCACCTACCGGTTCTAATTGCGAATCTAAACCATCCGGGAACCCATTCAAACACACAAAAACAAAATCACCAAAATCGCTCCAGGTGATTTGGGGATTGTAGAACCCGATCTCAGCGGCACCTACCGGTTCCAATTGTAGATCTAAACCATCCCGGGACCCACTCAAACACACACACACAAAATTTCATCAAAATCGGTAAAGTCGTTCTCAAGTTATGCGCTTACCAACACATTTTGCGATTCATTTTTATATATAAGATAATAAATAAATAATAATCGGCAGACAAACACACATATTGTATTGTAAATTAGCAAGTTACGCTTGTGTTATGGGTAATATACAACGGACTACTCTAGGGCCGATCCCAGACACCCAGACCATAGTAAATAACGGAGAAAATACGTTTTCGAAATTTACTATACCAGGAATCGAACGCAGAGGGCGTTGCAGTGAGGTAGGCCGGCAAAGGCTTAGTCCGCTCAACCACAGAGGCCGTCATATAAACATGATAAAGAGGTAAAGTTTGTGAATTTGTTTGTAAGAACCAATTAATCTCTTGAACTACTGAATCAATTTTGAAAATTCTTTCACCAGAAGAAAGCTACATTATTGATAGACATAGGCTATATTTGATCATATTTTTTTTTTCTTGACTCCCAGTGGTCTGGGCATCTAGTTACCTATATAATTACTTAACATCACTGACTGACATATCAACGCACAGCCCAAACGGGTTAGGATCGTGAAAATGTTCATGCGGCTTCTTTCTATATTGTAAGTGCGCCCTCAGAAAAGGTTTCTGACAATTCAACCCCTAAGGGGGTGAAAGTTTATGTATGAAATTCCGTCATTTTCAAAATAGACGAAATTTTATGTACCTGTAGTATCAGCTGTGAGGCCTGAACACTGACACTGAATGAGGAGAACCAATTGTTGGACACAGAGTTCTCAGAAAAATCTTGGGCCCCATAATAAAAGGAGATGGCAGCTGGAGGGTCCGAACCAACTCCGAAATAGAAGACCTCATGGCCGAGCCCAACGTAATTGGGGAGATAAAATCTCACTGTCTTCGTTGGCTCGGTCATGTAGAACGGATGGAGGAAGATCGGGGAGTGTAAATAGCATACTACCTTATTCATATATCCCAAGTATCGCTGGAAGGATAGAGTGGAAGCTGACCTGACCACACTACAAGCCCACAACTAGCAAGTCACTGCGCAGGATAGAGGAGGACTCTCGTTTTGGAGGCAAAGACTCACTTTGGGTCGCTGAACCAACGGAGTGAGTAGTAAGTATCAGCGTTTTTGTAAATTCACAAACAAAGCAAACAAGTTCGCTGGCACTTGCCAGTAGGAAATATTTTTCTTTCTTTAAAATTATTCTAAATTGTTCTAGTTTAGTATGAAATTAGACAGAAAGGTCTAAACTTAAAATATAATTGTTGCAGTTCAACATATGAGAAACTAGATTAGGTTATTGTATTGCAAACAATGAATACCTATATCAGATGCTATCCGTTGCGTCTGTACGCGGCATGGAACGAAGTTAAACGTGTTATTAACTTGTGGATAGCGCAGGCGACGCCGCGGGGCGCCGCTAGTGCAAATGTGTTTATTCCTTTGTAGTGAAACGTGGTTTGATTTTTTTAACAATTTGCAGGGTTCAGTTTGATTATTAGAATTTAAAACATTTATCATTATGTATGAAGATTATTATGTTCGTATGCATGGTTGACATGGACTGAATTCCTACTAAACCTCTAGACCGAGTTTGATGAAATTTTTTTTGTGTGTTCTAGTGGATTTGAGAACGGTTTAGATGCACAATTGGATCCAGTGGATGTTGCTGGAATAGGGTTTTAGATTTTCATTTTTTCAGAACAGAGCAGGTAACCAACATAGCTCGCAAGATTAGCAAGTTGAAGTGGCAATGAGCCGGTCACATCTGTCGCAGGACCGACGGCCGATGGAGCAACAAGTCATGGAGTGGAGACCGCGTCTCGGCAAGCGTGGCGTAGGACGCCCTCCAGCCCGGTGGACGGTGGACTGACGACCTGCCCAAGATCGCCGACAGGGGCTGGATGAGGAAGACGGGATACCGAGCTATGTGGCGCAAACTTTGGAGGCTTACGTCCAGCAGTGGACAAAGTCTGGCTGAAGAAGAAGACTAAACTGAAAAATTAGTCTATAGATTGACTTGAAATCTTTACATAACGTTGAGTTTTATTAGAAGAGTATTTTTAACCGACTTCAAAAAAAGGAGGAGGTTCTCAATTCGTTGGGATCTTTTTTTTTATGTATGTTCACCGATTACTCCGAGATTTATGATTCGATTTACGTGATTCTTTATTTGTTCGACGCGGAATAACTGCCATTTGGTCCCCTAAAATTTTACATAGTTTGGCCT
Source organism: Dendrolimus kikuchii (assembly GCA_019925095.2). NCBI lineage: Eukaryota > Metazoa > Arthropoda > Insecta > Lepidoptera > Lasiocampidae > Dendrolimus > Dendrolimus kikuchii. The sequence goes on along the minus strand of CM034409.1, from coordinate 12,852,831 downwards.
AGTAGTTTTCATTTTATGAACATTTTTTATGAAAAAATTTCCATTCCGTTCCATATGTACACCAATTACTCTGAGACTTATAATCCGATTTACGTGATTTTTATTTAGTTTGAGGCGGAATAGTTGCCATTTGGTCCCCTAAAAATTTAACATAGTTTGGCCCAGTAGTTTTCATTTTACGAACATTTTTTTGTTCCCGATTTTCGGGACCTATATTTTGTAAGGAGCGCGGCACCTTTCGTAGGTCTACCCATACATAGCTAGACACTAAAAAGTAACAAATAAAATAAAAAAACTTCGTTTAAAAAAACCGACTTCAAAAACTAAAAAACTAAAAAGTATAAAATAACTTATTTCTAAAGTTATTATTATTAATATATATTATCTAAAACATCTTGAAGTTGGTGCAAAGTAAAACATAAAAATTACTAAATATTTTTGAAAATTACTTAAGCACCGACTTTAAGAGGTTTTAGATAATATACATTAATAATAATAGCTTTAGAACGAAGTTATTTTATACTTTTTAGTTTTTGAAGTCGGTTTTTTAAACGAAGTTTTTTTATTTTTTATAGATATATACATACATATACATGTATGTACAAATATTTGCTTTTGTACGTTTGTGTATGTAACTACCGACTTTTGTTGTCCTTCTATACTCCATCCAAAGGTTGTCTAGAAGAAATCGCCATGGGCGATAAGACCGCCGATTGTACTTATATATTAATGATTTTGAATTTATGTATCATTTTTGTAGAATAAAGTATATTCTGTTCTATTCTATTCTATTTAGGTACAGAACCCATCAACAAATAAATGAACTTACCATCAACCCTAACCTAATAATTGTCATCAGCGGGCGGTGTGATGGTCTAGGGTTCGATTCTCGGGGTAAGTTTTAATACAGCGAATGTCCTCGGGCCAAACGTACAAACATACATGATATTAAATATTTAGTTTAAGAGGGTAGTTTAGTTTGTTATTAAGTGACTTCAAAGGGGCTAAATCGATTTGATTCGCTTAATTCATCGCCTGAAGGGACTAAGGTTCCATATCTAACTTATACCTACCTACATTTAATTACTTCAATTGATAATATGATATTTTTGACGTGGTACAGCCATGTTGGAATACCTCGATAACAGCTCTCAGGGCTGGCTTGATCGGGTTGATACCACGCTTCCACAGAACATTGACGTGACACGATTAACCTTGAGCTGATCGTGTTTCGTACTATGAGTGAGAGTCCCCCCTATCCCATCCCCTCCATCCAAATCTTCCTGTATGATTCCTTTTATCCGTGCAGGAACGGAGAAAGAATACAATTTCCTGCGGCCGGGCGGCCTGTCGTAAGAGGCGACCAAACAACCTACAGCCAGGTGGTAGGGCATTTGCCCGACTGGATGGCTACCACCCCTGGTCTATAGTATGTCGCCAAAACAACCTTGAGTAGTGTTCCGGCATTAGTGACCAGGTTCCAGTCTCCCTTAAGAGAGCAGCAGCGCATTTGTAGCAACTTTGGTGTTGCAAATGTCCATAGGCGATGCTAACCGCTTTACATCAAGTGGGCCGTCTGCCTGTCTGCTGATCTCCGGCAAATAAAAAAAAAAACTTCCATCTCTTCTATCTCATACCTCTGTCCTATTCACTTATGTCATCCTTCTAACTTGAAGACTTTATCCAATCCTAAAGTCTGGCTACCTAACGTCGATAGGTGATGGTAACCATTTTCTTTTAGGTGGACTATGCGTTGTTTAACTTTTTTTTTTATACAGGTGAAATCCGTTTGAGGACCATAAGCCCGTCTGTGGGATTCGCCAGTTCGGGATGGCACTAGCACCTCACGTGACTTCTATTGCCACGCCACAGTTAAGATACCTACTCAAATCCCTGTCCGATCCTCTAGCGTCCTTCGTCCAAGCTGAGGGTCGCTCTCGCATTCACCTCCAGCCCGGACGGACGACAGCCGCCCCTGGACAGACTGGCCTCACCATGCGTTAGCCGGAGATCTTGGTCTCTCCGGCTACCTCGATCTCACCTTGAGGTGAGAGGGGGCGCGCGGATCGTGCGCGTCCCTCTTCTCCGGCCTTTATGTGCGGGCGGGTCGGGTTTCTCCGACGGCCGTAGCATACGGCAGCTGAAGGGCGTCATGGACGACCCACCGTCACCATGGCGGGCTTTGACGGGAGGGGAGCGTGGCGGGCTGCTCCCTCTCCCGCTTTGCCCCCTCCTTCGCGGACGTGACAGTCTCGCAGAAGGAGGCGGTCGCGTCCTACGCATCGGCACTCCCAACTATGGCCTTCACCACGGCCAGGATGGACAAATCCGCCCCGATGGCCGCGACGAGATCACGGCGCTGCTTGTCCCAGACTGGACACACCTGGAAGGTGTGCACCGCCGTCTCTTCATCGATGACCATGTAGTAGTGGCACCCTGATGTTTGCTCACACCTTATTTGACACAGGTACCTCCGAAAGCATCCATGTCCCGAGAGGATCGGGCGGGACGTCAGGGTGCCGACCAACTATAATATTCGTTAACCAGCTATAATATACTTTTACCAGCTATAATACAATTACGTTTACCAGCTATAATAACAAAAGTAACAGTTAAATCCGTTAAAAAGTGCCTGAATATCGTGTATCGGTCTTAAAAATCCCTTTTTATCGTTACAAATCACTGGCGTTTTTTAATAATTGCTTTATGCGTTAACAAATGAGTTTGAAATTGGATCGGGCGAGGAGCGCTTACAAAAATGGACGCGTAATGCTATCAGAGCGAGAGGGACGCACCTATACAACGGAGAGGGACGGAGGTATATGTAGCGAACAACAGCTATTGCGTTCGCAAATTGTTATTGTTTAAGAATTAAATTTAAAAAGCTGTGTTAAAAAAAGAAAATTGCTTTTTATTGGTCGTATAATACGCGTTAGTAGCCTAGGTATACATTTTATGAAGTTACGAGCTAAGGAATATAAAAACTGTCTGTTTTTTAAAGTCATGGTAGCGTAATGGCTAGCGCACGTGTCCCAATCTCAAAGAATACAAGTTCGAATCCTGGCCGGAACGCATGCACCACTTATACAGTTTTCTGACCTTTATGTGGGTGTTGTTACAATTACTGCGTGCTAACAACGGTGTAGGAAAACGTCTTGATGAAACCTGCACACCGAGATAACCGATGTGTCAAACCTGCTAAGGCGCCTTAGGCAAGCGTGGCGCGTATGCTGTCCGTTTCCCAATAGTGGGAGGCCCAAGGCCAGCAGTGGGACGTTTATGGACTTTTATTAAAAAAAATTACGCCATCTGTGAACGACTATGTGACCCGTGCCCGTTTCACTGGTCATCAAAAAAATATTTTTTTAATGACAATCAAATAAAGCCTATGTCACTCAGGAATAATGTAGCTTTCTACTGGTGAAAGAATTTTCAAAATCTGTTCAGCAGTTCAAGAGATTATGTTCTACAAACAAACTTTACCTCTCTATAATATACTAGCGGTTCCAGGAAAACGGTGTCAAAAAAATAAAAATGTAGAACCCGATTCCGGCGCCACCTACCGGGTCTAATTATGAATCTAAAGTAATCTAAACCATCTCCGGACCCACGCAAACACTAATTTTTTTACACCTTGGGTTACATTATTGAAGTTTTAGTAGGGATCCCTAATTTTTTCTATTAATAAATATAGCCTATATTAATCTGGGATAATGTAGCATTGTAATGGTTAAAGAATTTTTGAAATCGGCCCAGTAGTTTTTGAGTTTATTCATTACACACATACAAAAATATAATCTTTCCTCTTTGTAATATTAGTATAGATTAATCTATTATTATATATTAGTATTTGTCTCGCTTTAGAGAGCACATTTGGGGTCGCAAATGTCCATAGGCGATGGTAACCGCTGTCTGCTGAACCCATGCAATTAAAAAAAACTATAATTAATTTCAGTACACTATATTAGAATTATTACATTGACTTCATAAACTAATACAATAAAAGAAAACTTAGTTGTATTGTATTCTACCCATAGTCCCTCAAGACTATAAGTAGAATGAACTGAGCCTAGGTCACAATGGTGCAGGGTGGAAATTCGGCTAGGGTAAGACCTTTTCGTCGCTTTGCTCGTTTCTTAAAGGTAGGGAATCGAGTTGTATGAAATCCACGCCAATGCAAAGCTACCATCATATATGTTTCCTCGCTGGATCGCCATACTGATCGGTAGGCACCAGCCCCCTGGTCACAAGTGTACAATATTAATACTCTAATTTTTAATTACCTAGACTAAACTGACAGCTGCGATCGACCCTTTTTTTTAACCGACTTCAAAAAAAGGAGGAGGTTCTCAATTCGTCGGGATCTTTCTTTTTTGTTTTTATTTTTATGTATGTTCACCAATTACTCCGAGATTTATGATCCGATTTACGTGATTATTTTTTGTTCGACGCGAAATAGCTGCCATTTGGTCCCCTAAGATGTTTTAGATAATATATATTAATAATAATAGCTTTAGAAATAAGTTATTTTATACTTTTTAGTTTTTGAAGTTTTTTTATTCTATAATGTTGCAAGCTTGAAAGGTAGTGTTGTAGTATGGCTCATTCATAAGTGAATTGTGTGAGTCGTTAGTTTAACTCACCACTGTGAATTGAATCCTATAGAAATTCTGTAACATTCAACGTTAGTGATGGTCAAAAAGGTAAGTTGTTGATTCAAGTCACAACACAAACTACCCCCTATTAATATTCTGTCAGGAAATAAACTCGTCAAAATGGAACAATAATCTGACACCTTGGTATATCTTTATTTTGCACTTTACTTATTATCGCATATTTGAAAACAACTATCATTGAAGGTGATGTCAGGAGCCTTAAGAACAGACGAGCTTGCATGACAAGAGTTATGAATGTCAAAGAGGCAAGTGAGGTGTGTAAGAATAAGCCTAAATGGCACTCTGTTGTTCGTGCCTACCCCGCAAGGGAACTGGCGTGAAGTTATGTATGTGTATGTATGTATGTAACTATCATTGAAAGATTATTCTAATTGATAAACATAACATCATTCTAAATTATCTTAACGAAAGCTGTTCCAACTTTTCAATTGTCTGCAAATTAGTCTACTTTATAAGATTACATTGAGACGCTCGTCTTCAGTAACGAGGTTATCGTCCATCTTACTTGCTCCTTAGTAAAAGAAGGTATGGCTACTTTTTATCTCGCTCGCACATCGCCCAGTTTACAGTCATTATGACAGAAGAGGACCATTACACTAAGCGCATTTTGTCTAAATTATTGTTTGTTATTTTAATTCAAATTCTACTCTTATCTGCTGTCGTGGTAGCTTTGTGGATAAGTCATTCGCCTCGCATTTCAATGCCGTAGATTGAAATCCTGACTGGAGAACATGGCCCACTTAAGCTGTTTTCTGATCTAAAATTACAGTTACCATTTACTGAAGGTAAATAAGATAAAGAAACGTGCACTTCGAGATGTGTGAAACTCAGTAATTTCAATTGCTGGTACTACAACACCGAAACGGATGCGGAGGATTTTCCATACACCTTATCCTTCCATAAAAATAGATTATAGTAAGTGATGAAATAAGTATACATATTAATGAGTAAGAAAGTAAGAAAGAAAGAAAAAGATTTATTTACTTATTTATTTATTACTTATTTTATCACTTACTATAATTTATTTTTTGTTATTTTAACTATCGATTTCTTGATTACCAGCTGCACCTGCAAACTACTGATAATTTATTCTAAGCGTGCGTGTATACGACGCCGACGCCATCTTTTCCCGCGGGTAATATTCGCATATCCACCGAAATTCACAGATTCGTCGTGGCAGCGGCGTGGTGGAGGCGTGTTGGCATTGCCAACTTAGCAAACGCTAGATGGCAAGAAGAGTAAGCATTCTTCTTTATTTAATCATTTAAACATTTTTTTAAAATTATGAAACGACCACAATGGTTGGTCGTTACAATACTTTTCGGTCACTAAATTGGGAAATCTCTAGTTCGTCACTGAAGCGATTTTGAATTTATATTATTTCTTATTTATACATAACTAGTGGCCCGGCGCGGTTTCACCCGCGCTCTGTCCCGCTCTCATGGCATATAGCGTCATGTTATATAGCCTATGACACTCCCTGGTAACGTAGCTGTCGAACAGTAAACGAATTTTTAAAATCGGTTTAGTAAATCCAGAGATTACCCCCTACAACGTCACAAACTTTACCTTTTTTTTTTTATTGCGGGAGTTCAACAGACAGACAGATGGCCCACATGATGGAAAGCGGTTACCATCGCCTATGGACATTTGCAACACCAGAGGTGCTACTAATGCGCTGCTGCTCTCTTAAGGGAGACTGGAACCTGGTCACTGATGCCGGAACACAACTCAAGGTTGTTATAGCGACATACTTAAGACCAGGGGTGGTAGCCATCCAGTCGCGCAAATGCCCTACCACCTGGCTGTGGGTTGTTTAGTCGCCTCTTACGACAGGCCGCCCGGCCGCAGGAAATTGTATTCTTTCTCCGTTCCTGCACGGATGAAATTTTTATAATACTTAAGTATAGATTTACGATGCCGTCCGAAAGTGACACAGACAAAAGTCCGTCGTCTAACAGACCTACAACTGGAGATTGAACTTAATTGTTTAACAAAAGAGCGTTATAATTTCCTTTTTAATTATAGCAAGCTTTTAATTTTGAATTTACTTTGCAATATTAGAATTTTATGACCTTTTAACATTTTATCTTATTGTTAGTCGTCTGTCTCGTCTAGTGAAACCTTTGAGTGTAAGCGTAGTGAAAGAACAATTGAAAGCACGGGTTTATTAATTTAAGTCTTAAATCATTTGAAAGTCATAAATATTGTGCTCCCATCTCCGCTAATTTTTGAACTATAAAGTGAAAAATTCCGGAAAATTCGAGCAGAGCTTACATTTTTTTAAAGAGGCTTAAAATTGTAGGTTATCTGTTAAGGCGTTTCTGAGTTATAAAGTATTTTCGGTTGTTGGGTTTATGATGATGATTGTGTCGAACAATCGAACCTGTTTAGCCTATGTAGATGAGAGCTTTTTTTTCGGCGTTTTTCTAACTTTTCTTCAATTATAAAGTATTCAGAAAAAAGTTTCTTAAATAGGTTTCGTTAAATGAACTGCTTTCGAATATTTTTATTGGATACCTTAAAGAGCAGCTTTAGCTTTGTGGTACAGTCAGTTTCAGAAGCAAAAAAAAACTTGAGAGGTGTCAAGGGACATCCGGATGGAACGAAGTTCCTTTCGATTAATTAGTGAAGGAATTGTAATAAAATTTTATTTTTTTAAAGTTATAATAATATTTTTTTTATTATTTATTATGTACAAAAAACCTGTATACACTCAACAAAAATAATCGTCGCGACACCACACTGTTCAATGCGAAATAGAAAGACGAAACGAAAATAACTGGCTTGCTTTCTATGAGAGAGAGAGAGAGACAGACAGAGAAACACGCGCACGCCGCACGGCTTACAACTATAGCAAAAAGTGTCGTTACAACTTTTGGTCTTAATTTTTTCCGTCTAGCCCCCTTTCGCAACGCGCGATAAGGAACTTCGTTCCAAAACACATATTTAGATAAAGTAATTCTTGGGGAATAGTCGGTTAATGCAGGTTTACTTAACATTCTTTTTAACGTTTACACTCCGAAAGAAGTAGTAAACTAAAACCGGTTATAACCGATTAAACCCGGTTATAACAAGCAACTTGTTTAATTTTAAACCGGTCTTAATCGGTTATGACCGGTTCTAGTAAATTATTTCTAACGGAGTGTAAACATTAAAGAAAGTATCACAAACCAGAATTAACCGGTTTAACCTGTGAGGAGAGTAAATATGATTCTGTCTCTCTCAATATGTGTTTGTGTGCAACTGACTTTATTGTCCGTGCAGGAACGAAGAAAGAATACAATTTCCTGCGTCCAGGCGACTTGTCGTAAGAGGCGACAAAACAGCCCCCAGCCAGGTGGTAAGGTATTTGCCTAACTGGTTGCTTGCCACCCCTGGTCTAGAGTATGCGCCGTAACAACAACCTTGAGTTATGATTCGTCATCAGTGACCAGGTTCCAGTCTCCCTTAAGAGAGCAGCAGTGCGTAGCACTTTTGGTGTTGCAAATGTCCATAGGCGATGGTAACCGCTTTCCATCAAGTGGGCCGTCTGCCTGTGTGCTGAACTCATGCAATAAATAAAAAAACTTGCCGTATCACGTGACTGCGTTTTTTGGTGTGCGACAAGAATCGTTTGAAACCAGTTTATTTAACAAAACTTATTTAACGAAATTTTGTACCCAAAAACCGTTTCATTGAGCTTAAAGTAAGAACAAAAAACGTGTGGCACTCGGGGACTGCCTCAGTAAAGCTATTGCATAGCATTTTTTATCAACTTATGCAATTACAATTATTTATTTATGCAGTATTTTTTTTTCTTTGATATTAATTCAAGTTACACTTTTTGAGCGTGGTGACCGATAAGAAAACAAATTCATTGTTGTACATAGGTACACCTATGTATACATATATACCTACATGTATACTTATCTACGCTCACGTATGGAAGCGAGAGTTGGGTATGGAAGAAAGAGCATGAAAGTAGAGTAAACGCGGTCGAGATGCGAGCACTGCGCAAAATCTGCGGAGTGACGCTCGCGGACCGCGTTCGTAATACCGAAGTAAGAAAGAGAGTTGGTCTGAAAGAGAGTGTCGGGGTGAAGGTAAGGAAAGGAATGCTCCGGTGGTTCGGGCATGTGGAAAGAATGCATGATGAAAGAATGACTAAACAGATATACAATGCAAAAGTGGATGGATGCAGAAGTCGTGGAAGGCCACGACACACCTTCCATGATCAAATTGATCGTGTACTAGCAGAAGGTGATGTCAGGAGCCTTAAGAACAGACGAGCTTGCATGACAAGAGTTATGAATGTCAAAGAGGCAAGTGAGGTGTGTAAGAATAAGCCTAAATGGCACTCTGTTGTTCGTGCCTACCCCGCAAGGGAACTGGCGTGAAGTTATGTATGTATGTATACTTACGGGGCGCAGATGCGGTGAGTGTGGCATTGTAAAGATATGATAGATACCTATACACCTATATACTTTCTCACAAACAGCTGCTTACGTATTCGTCCGATTTCGGAGCAGCTCGTCTCGATCCGTGCGAGCTTCGTACAGTCGTACCATATACATACACGTCAAGCGAACGCTCGGCCGAGCTACATGGTAGGCGGAGTGGCGGAGTGGGGGGTGTTAGGTTTTATTCTCGTTACGGAATTTCTTGATTCGGTCGCCGCGCTCAAAGCCCGCGATAAAAGCTATGCAATAGCTTAAAACCCGAGAAAAAAACATCCTATGTACTTGGAATGTAACCGGTTCAATTTCTTACCGGTTTCTAAGCCTTGCTAGAGAGTAAACGATTTTTCAACACACTTGCTCATAAAGTGGCTCTATGGTCACCGCAATTAGGCACAGAATGACACCCATTATCAAACTGTGAGTAAAAAACATTATAACTCACTAGTGAGTTATAGATTTTTTTTTAAATTTCATTGGTTGAGTTGCTTTGTTCTTAAAAAAGTTTTTATTCAAAAAAAAGATCGTGTTCTATAGAACAAATAAATTAATGTTCCTATTGCTTGCTCATTTCATGCAACTTCTTATTTAAATAGATAATTTTAACTCGTACGTGTTTAATAAATAAAACTCACTCATATATAACTTTTTTTTATCTACTAAATAAAATGAGTGTTTGTTGTTATTTTATTCACAAGTGTGTTGAAAAACGTCGTTTGATACACGTGTGTATTGATGATTACCGTCCTCGGCTCTCTTAAGACCCTCGCCTACGGCTCGAGTCTCAATGGCGCCTCGGCGATAATCACCAATGTTACACACTAGTACCATAATGTACTATTCCTCTTTACGGAACCTTTCATGATGCGTGGATTACACACTTAGCCAATTACAAAAAAATGAAGTTCAATTTATAAGTGAAATACGCTTAATCAATAAAATACTATCCGAAGCACTTCTAAAGATATAAAACAAAACGAAAAAGTAAATAATCGAATTAACTTTAAGTACGGTGAATCAGCTAATAAACGAACCGAGGTGTTTGAGTGCATCTCAATTGTAGCTCAAAAATAAAAAGTAACATGATTGGAAGCCAGCTTATAACGTTGTTTCTACGCGAGGACAGAACAGGTTTATTTAGTACTAAACAGAGGTGGTACAAAGCACTTTAAGTTTTATCTGTGCAGGAACGGAGAAAGAATACAATTTCCTGCGGCCGCGCGGCCTGTAGTAAGAGGCGACTTAACAACCCACAGCCAGGTGGTAGGGCATTTGCCCGACTGGATGGCTACCACCCCTGGTCTAAAGTATGTCATTACAACCTTGAGTTGTGTTCCGGCATTAGTGACCAGGTTCCAGTCTCCCTTAAGAGAGCAGCAGCGCATTTGTAGCAACTCTGATGGTGCAAATGTCCATAGGCGATGGTAACCGCTTTCCATTAAGTGGGCCGTCTGCCTGTCTGCTGATCTCTTGCAATTAAAAAAAAACATTAAGTGTCCTACGCATTTTCGCGAGAAAGTAGTTTTTTTATGGCATGAGTTCAGCAGACAGACGGCCCACCTGATGGGATATATGTAACACAAAAGGTGCTACCAATGTGCTGCCACTCTCTAAATGGAAACTGGACCCTGGGCACTAATGCCAGGACACAAATCAAGGTTATAATGACTACATACTTTAGACCAGGGGTTATGTCACCTATTATGACAGGCCACCTGGCCGCATGATAGAACCGAGGAGATCGTGATAAAGTGAGAAAATAACTGAATGGCCAGTTTCAGATTCTGACTTCTAGCGTTCTCGCGATGTTGCACACGATAACCACTTTCCATCAGCTTGATCGTATGCCTATTTTCCAGCTTCGTAATAAAATATCCTAGAATCCAAGACCGTGTGTGTGGCTGGAAAAAGAGGAGACTCGACCCCAAATAATTTGATGAGAAGCAAAAGATGAAGAATAGTCTTTAGATACGTATTATAAGTAAGGTAATAGAAAATCTAAATAGGTATTTAGGTACATAACTCGCCTTAACACTGACCAAGCTCAAACTATTGAAATGACATCGCAGTTCGCCTCTTGCAGTACTTGGTCTCAATGCGCGGTTAGTTACTTGCCGCTTGTTCCCGTCTTGTGATTACATGCTCCAGTTGCACAGAGTATTGTACTCTCAGAGACTACAAATGACACGAGAGGCTTATGATAACTAGGAAACAAATGCTCTAATTTCAATTTGATTTATGAACTTCAAAACTTCAAGATATTTCCAATTCTATCTTTATGAGCTTAGTGTTTAAATGATTAAATAACGAAAAAACTTCAAAATATTTCCAACTCTATCTTTATGAGCATAGTGTTTAAATGATTAAATATCTCTTTTCAGTTTAGCTTTTTTCGTTTCATCGAATTTCAAGTCACAACGATTCTAAAGAAGTTTCTCTTCAAAATGTAGATTGTAAATGTACATACTACATGCGAACAACTTGAAAGAATCCTAGGTACCTTACACACACACACACACACATGATTTGTACGCGTCCGATTATAAGCCTCGTCGAAAGGCTCTTGTGCGACGACCGCGTAACGTCCTGACGGACAGAGTCGACGTTATTACGAAACGGCTGGCCCGGATCAGTCCGCCCACGGTTAGGACGGTAGGCTGGCACCGACAGACAGACACAGACGGCGGCGTCTCAGACGCCGCCAATCAAGATCTCTCCACGAACCCGCGAGGGACGCTAGGAGACATAGCTCCCCCCCCCCCCCAGGATAGACTAGGCGTGTTGCTGGGAAGTTTCTTTCGCCATTTCTTCTCTCCCAGCCATAACACGTTGCGAAACGACAGTAAGATAGTGTAGGCCACCGCGAACCACCGATCCCGGCCCGCCGTGATCCTTCCCCTCGGGCTTTATATTACCCGTCGCCCGTTCTCAATTAGTGCTTTGTGTCGCCCTATGGTGGGCATCATTAAATTCATTTCCCTCTCATGGCAACAGTCCAGCCGAGGTAAAACTCCTTAGGGAGCTCCCTCGAGCAAGTTGCCCCCCCGGGCTCGAGCGCCTTCGCTTCGCGAAGGCACTCGCCCCAAAGACCCCGGTAAAGTTGTAAGGTCTTCGGACCAACAACATAAAGTCAAGTCCAATAAAAAAAAACATGTTTTGTTAAATAATAAAACAGCAAAAAGTGAGAGAAGAATGACACACGTCATCTAATCATGTAGCGTTTAAGAGCATACTACCTTATTTATATTTATTAGACCTATGGTTTATTGGCACTTTAAAATGAAGTCATTTTTTTATTTATCACATTATTAATACGATTATGAAAATCAACCTTTCAAACGAGCCGATAAATCTCATTATGAATAAAGAGATTAAATTTTCTTTTTTCATTATTGTTCCAAATATTTCCCTTCCACGGTAAGGTAGTCAAATTTATGTCAGTAAAGCCCTTACAGAAAGCTTCAGCTTAAATATACATTTTAAAAACTGAATTCTCTGTGATTGTAAACTACTCTGCGTTCGAGTCTAGCTTTAGTCCGGTGCAATAACTGCGTTCGTAAGTGGATTGCGCCGATGACCAGCCTGTTGATTGTCCGCTTGTGCTCCATTTAGGATGGTCATATGAAGCAAGTTCCCGCAAACTCATTACAAGAACTATTAGAACAGCTTCCTTGTTCACCTGTTATCATAACTTTATCTTTGTTTGAATTGAATCGACATTCTGAAATTTACGTACGTGGTCGTCTCGACCAGTATGTTACTGTACACTCACAGAATATCAGTGTGAAACGGTTAGCCTTGAGCTAGTCAAATCAAATTAAATCAAATCAAATTTATTTGTTCAAAATATGGTTAAACTGTTGGCATATATGTTATAGTGTACACACGTTTTTCTCACATAGGAGCGTACACATATTTACTTATAATAAATTAATTTATATACGTGAAGCAAAAACTTTGCACGCCTTCTTACGAAAATTGCGCGGTCGGAGGAGTACGACATTTCGCACACTTATAGTTTATAGAGAAGACGCGACGAATGCTATTTTTTTTTAAATTATGCATAAAAAACTTGAGAGGTGTCAAGGGACACCCGGATGGAACGAAGTTCCTTTCGATTAATTAGTGAAGGAATTATAATAAAACTTTTTTTTTTTTAATCAATCATTAACAAATATAATGTAATGTAAACTTAATCAGTAGGCTCAATTTTAGTAATAATTGGCTTGTGGTAACTGAAGTAGGAAACATATGTTTGGGATTCTATTTTTTATTATTTTTTATGTACAAAAAGACTTGTATACACTGAACAAAAATAATCGTCGCGACACCACACTGTTCAATGCGAAATAGAAAGACGAAACGAAAATAACTGGCTTGCTTTCTAAGAGAGAGAGAGAGAGAGAGAGAGAGAGAGAGAGAGAGAGAGAGAGAGAGAGAGAGAGAGACAGAGAAACACGCGCACGCCGTACGGCTTACAACTGTAGCAAAAAGTGTCGTTACAACTTTCGGTCTTCATTTTTTCCGTCTTGCCCCCTTTCGCAACGCGCGATAAGGAACTTCGATCCAAAATACATTAAATTAATAAATAAAAAAACATTACACACATTACCATGTATTTGACACACACACGCATATATACTCTTTTGTTTATTGTTCAAGTCAAATTAACAGTGTGTAGCCTTGGCGAAATCTGTGATTATAGAAGTCTAGTCTTTGACATTAATTATTATGGTCGAAGTTCGATCACGGGCGATAGTATATATAATTCTTCTATACGTGTGTGGCTGAACTCCTCCTAAACGGTTGGAACGATTTTGATGAAATTTCTTCTGTGTGTTCAAGTGGTTTCGAAAATCGTTTAAATCTACACTCGGACCCAGTAGGTGGCGCTGGAATCGAGACCTAGAATTTAATTTTTCATAGCAGGCCAACGTCTTACGGGGCCGATAGTAAAATATGTTTCAAATAAATGCTTCCTTATGGTTTCGTTGCCAAATAACAAAAACTGTCGACCTTTGTCTCACTGAGTCTCAAGAGTTCGCACACTTATAATCTATATAGAGAAGAAGCGACGTATGCTAATTTTTTTTTAATATGCATAAAAATACATTAAATCAATAAAAAAAAAACATTACACACACTACTATGTATTTGACACACACTTCTGCTGCGTGTGAACTACACACACAATTTTTTTTTAAATTGCGAAATTCGCACACTGGCAGATGGGTCAGCTCATGGAATGTGGTTACCGTTTTCTATAGGCATTTGCAACACTAGGAGCGATGCCAACGCATTGCCAATATTCAAGATGGGATAAAGAGTACGGGACATTAAGATGACGTAGAAGGATCGGACAGGAGGAATGGGATATGGGATTGGAACAAGGGGATAGAATAGGGAAGACGATAGGAGAAAGGAGAAGTGGGCCATCGAAACTCTCACTCATCGCACAAAACACGATTAGCTGAATATTAACCGATTGAGCCGGCCCTAAGAGCTGTAATCAAAAATGATGATTTATTTTTGGTTACTTACTTTAAAAAATATATCCAATTGAAATATTCTATTATCTATATATTAATACGTGAAGCAAAAACTTTGTATCCCTTTTTACGAAAATTGCGCAGAGGAAGAAGTATGAAATTTCGCACACTTATAGTTTATATAGAGAAGAAACGACGAATGCTAATATTTTTAAAAAATTTTGAATAAAAAATACATTAAATCAATAAAAAAAAACATTACACACACTACTATGTATTTGACACACACACGTATGTATACTCCTTTGTTTATTGTTCAAGTCAAATTAACAGTGTAGCCTTGGCGAAAACTGTGATTATAGAAGTATAATCTTTGACAAGAGAACCTTAATAATGTTCAAACTTATAATTGAAATTAATTATAGTCTAATTTCGACCACTGGGAGACCTATAAATTCAAGTGGCGCCTAAATGTGGCGTCATCGGACCAACTTAAACAACACTGGATCTAACATTTGTCCAAACATTCGTTACAAAACTTTAGAACTAAAAAATCCGCTGACTCATCCAATCCATCAAGCGCGTATCATAATAACACTCAAATTGATACCTGCCCACTCATAAGTACAAATTGAAAAACACCTCCAATCTTATAAGATCTGTAACTTTATACAAAACACTCTCGAAAAGAGGTCAGTGTAAAATGGATAGTAGTAATGTGAGCTTATTAACGATGTTAATTTTTGGTAATTTTCTATATGAAAAAATAGAGAATGGCGTTTAAGTGGCCTTTTGTTAAGTCATAGATATATTTATGTGTAAACTTGTAGCTTTTAGTGTAAATTTGAAAGTAATTACTAGTTAGAAATTTCAAGATTGATGTTATTTGACTTTTAATGATGATGATTCGCAAAATTTGCTATTTAAGTAGCTGCGAGGTAGATGATTTACCCTTTTATCCGTGCAGGAACGGGGAAAGAATACAATATCTTGCGGCGAGGCGGCTTGTCGTAAGAAGTGACGAAACAACCCACAGCCAGGTGATTTTTTTATTTGCAGGAGATCAGCAGACAGGCAGACGGCCCACTTGATGGAAAGCGGTTACCATCGCCTATGAACATATGCAACACCAAAGGTGCTACAAATGCGCTGCTGCTCTCTTAAGGGAGACTGGAACCTGGTCACTAATGCCGGAACACAACTCAAGGTTGTTATGGCGACATACTTTAGATCAGGGGTGGTAGCCATCCAGTCGGACAAATGCCCTACCACCTGGCTGTATGTTGTTAAGTCGCCTCTTACGACAGGCCGCCCGGCAGCAGGAAATTGAATTCTTTCTCCGTTCCTGCACGGATAAAAGTGGTAGGGTGTTTGGCGGTCTAGATGACTACCATCTCTAATCTGCAGTATGCCGACATAACAACATTGTGTTCCGGCATTAGTGGCCAGGTTCCAGTCTCACATTCATAGCACCTTTGGTGTTACTAATGTCTATAGGCGATGGTAACCGGTTTCCATCAGCCCGGCCGTGTGCTTGTCTGCTGAACTCATGCAATAAAATAAATACCATTAGCATGGCTAATGAAAGTATATTCTGAAAAAGCTATCAGTATGCGAACTCCAGATTATCATAGAGTATTTATGGTCTAAAGTATGTCGCCATAACAACCATGAGTTGTGTTCCGGCATTAGTGACCAGGTTCCAGTCTCCCTTAAGAGAGCAGCAGCACATTTGTAGCAACTTTGGTGTTGCAAATGTCCATAGGCGATGGTAACCGTTTTCCATCAAGTGGGCCGTCTGCCTGTCTGCTGATCTCCTGCAATGAAAAAAAAAATGTAAGGTAAAGCCCTCTTGGAATCATTATATTATGTGGGGGTTAGATTTATATGTGTGGTGCGCCGATGATGTTACCCCGTTGCATGAGGGTGGCGCACCACTGGCGAGAGATTATAAAATAAGATGACGTGCGTTGTACTCTCTGTGTAATTATTGCTTTATTAATTTAACATTAAACTTAAGACTATATATACAGAAATTTTAACTGTTACGTGAAACCATGTAAAACCTAGACATATACGTAGATGCATCTCCGAAGATTTTCCATTATCCGTATTGACAGATTTGGGCACGTACTTGGACTACTCAGTTATAACCTTGCTAATTATGTAGCAATAAATTATTCAATGTACGTGACGTCACATCTTAATTATAGCTCGATAGGTGTGATGTCACGCTTTCATGAAATATCTGCGTGAAACCATTAGCCTTTAGCTAACGTGTTTAATTTTTTTTTATTACAGGATTTCAGCAGACAGACAGACGGCACAGTCGATGGAAAGGCCTAAAGACATTTCCAACACTAAAGGTGCTACAAATGCGGTACTGCTCTCTTAAGGGAGAATGGAACTTGCTCACTAATGCCGGAACACAACTCAAGGTTATTATGGCGACATACTTTAGACCAGGGGGTTTTTACATACTATACATATTTATCCATAGGTCGCTGGTTCATATCCGGCTCGAAGGACCAACATGCGCGCAGCTCGTCGCGCCTGTAATATATATATTTGTGGTGCATGCTGATGGCGGTGGTTCTAGGATACCCAGGTTGATGCAGTCGTGGAAGTTAAACACTGTTAGATGGTGAAAACTTGTAATAATAAACTTTACATATGAGAGCGTCTGCCCTCGGCTACAACCCAAACGGAAGAGTAACAAAAATGCAACTACAACGTTGCTAATATAAAATATTTTATATTGGTGTTGCCAACAGTAGCCATCCAGTCGGGCAGATGCCCTACCACCTGGCTGTGGGTTGTTTGGTCGCCTCTTACGACAGGCCGCCCGCCCGCAGGAAATTGTATTCTTTCTCCGTTCCTGCACGGATAGTATATAAGCGCGGATACAAAGCCTTCTAACTTCAAAATACCGTATGTTACACTGATGGATACTATTTGAGATCTCCTTTCATTACATTGAATTTTGAAATTACATACATACATACATACATAACTTCACGCTAGTTCCCTTGCGGGGTAGGCACGAACAACAGAGTGCCATTTAGGCTTATTATTACACACCTCACTTGCCTCTTTGACATTCATAACTCTTGTCATGCAAGCTCGTCTGTTCTTAAGGCTCCTGACATCACCTTCTGCTAGTACACGATCAATTTGATCATGGAAGGTGTGTCGTGGCCTTCCACGACTTCTGCATCCATCCACTTTTGCATTGTATATCTGTTTAGTCATTCTTTCATCATGCATTCTTTCCACATGCCCGAAGCACCGGAGCATTCCTTTCCTTACCTTCACCCCGACACTCTCTTTCAGACCAACTCTTTTTCTTACTTCGGTATTACGAACGCGGTCCGCGAGCGTCACTCCGCAGATTTTGCGCAGTGCTCGCATCTCGACCGCGTTTACTCGAATTTTGAAATTGTATAATATAAATTACGTTAAAGGTCGTCTAGTCGTCATAACGCTTTTTCCTTACGACAACTTCTGCAAGTTCATTCTTGTAAGCCGCGTAAAAGAACTTCGTTTCAAAAACGATGTCATTAAGGCTTCGTTGTTGCCAAAATGATTAAAGCCCCAAAAATTCTAATAACATTCGACGCAAATTGTGTGATAAGAAACTCGATTATCCAAAATTGAGTAAAAGATAAATCTTTACTTTGAAGGTTTAAAAGGAATAATTCTTGGAAGACAGTTAATTAACAATTATAAGTTTAACAATGGATGTTCTGGGATAACGGCAGTCGGCGCCCGCTTTGGGATCACTGGGTGATGTCAAACGCAGACGATCACTGGGCCGCATTCAGGAATTTAAAAATGGGGGACTGACTGGGTGTCGTTATAAAAACAAAATCGAAATGTGCGCTGGGACACATAGTAGAAGTGAAACTTCAATGGACAAGTGGAAAAACGGATCGCAACGGACAAGTCGTAAAACGAATCGCAACAAAAATTTTACTTGAAGTTTTACGGGCAGATTGGTAATGTACTTGTTCAATTTGATAACCTGCCCGTAAAATCCTAACATCATGCCGCCTCTTACCACGCGATATACCTTCTACTCCTTCCACGCGGCGTAACGCTTTTTCGTGACAGAAAAATCCTAATCCCCCGTCTATATAGGAGTTTCACTTCAATAACTAACTCTATTTGAAAAATATCAAACAAAATCATTTATTTTCTTGGAAACATGGTTAGTAAAAACATTAAATGTGAATAAGTTATTTTATGTTTCACATGTTTTTGCTCTTTCAGGCGTACAAATAGTAATTCGAAGTTGAAAATCAATTTACATTTTTTTTGAGGTGAAACTTCTTTAGAATCGTTGTGATTTGAAAGTCGATGAAACGAAAAAGTGACACTAACAAGAGATAAATACGTATAGGACTAAGCCTGCGAGACAATAAGATATTATTTTTACATTGCGCCGCACAAATTAGAGAGTTAATAAGAGCGATGATTAGATATAGGTCCAATTTGAACCGAAACAAAACTGATAATAATATATTATCTGTGAGTATATGCTCTGAAGTTTCACTTCTGCTACGTGTGAACTACACACACAATTTTTTTTAATTGCGAAATTAGCAAACCTGAAGATGGGTCAGCTCATGGAATGTGGTTACCGTCTTCTATAAGCATTTGCAACACTAGGAGCAATGCCAACGCATTGCCAACATTTAGGATGGGATAAAGAGAACGGGACATTAAGATGACGTAGAAGGATCGGACAGGAGGAAAGGGATATTGCATTGGAACAAAGGGATAGAATAGGGAAGATGATAGGAGGAAGGGGATGTGGGCCATCGAAATTCTCACTCATCGCACGAAACACGATTAGCTGAAGATTAACCGATTGAACCGGCCCTAAGAACTGTAATCAAAAATGATGATTTGTTTTTGGCTACTTACTTTAAAAAAATATATCCAATTGAAATATTCTATTATCTATATATTAATACGTGAAGCAAAAACTTTGTACCCCTTTTTCCGAAAATTGCGCGGACGAAGGAGTATGAAATTTCGCACACTTATAGTTTATATAGAGAAAAAGCGACGAATGCTAATATGTTTTAAAAATTATGCACATAAAATACATTAAATCGATAAAAAAAAAAACATTACACACACTAGCATGTATTTGACACACATACTATATATACTCTTTTGTTTATTGTTGCCTTGGCGAAATCTGTGATTGTAGAAGTATACGAGTATAGTCTTTGACAACAAATTATTATTGTTGAATTTCGACCACGGGTAACTACTAGTTATTTTTAATTATGGACCACAATGCCTATGTCATTTATTTTGTTTTATGGCTAGAGTGCAGCAGATAAGTTTTCAGCGCTCCTAGTGGAAATTTATCACATTTGTAACACCAATGAATTGGCGGCCTCGAAAGGGAGACTGAAACCTGGCCACTAATGCCGGAATACAACTCAAGCTTGAGCCTTCAATCTTTAACCTTAATTTTGAGGTTGTTATGGCTGTATCCGTGCAGGAACGGAGAAAGAATACAATTTCCTGCGGCTGGGCGGCCTGTCGTAAGAGGCGACTTAACAACCCACAGCCAGGTGGTAGGGCATTTGCCCGACTGGATGGCTACCACCTAAAGTATGTCGCCATAACAACCTTGAGTTGTGTTATTAGTAACCAGGTTCCAATTTCCCTTAAGAGAGCAACAGCGCATTTGTAGCAACTGTGCAAATGTCCATAGGCGATGGTAACCGCTTTCCATCAAGTGGGCCGTCTGCCTGTCTGCTGATCTCCTGCAATAAAAAAGTATACTCTAAACTAAGGGTGGTAGCTATCTAAACGGGCGAAGATCCTATCATTTAGCACCTTTACTTATAATTACTACAAATATTAACTTTTTTTTGAAATTATTATCCAATATGCTTACTTGCTTACATTCATATACATTAGAAACATTTGAACTGTGCCACAAAAACCTCAAGGATTTATTCGTGCCGCAGGGAATCGTGTAAACAATATTGTTATATCAAAAATAGGAGCAGAGGCGAGTAATAGTTATCATCATTCTAGTGCTTAGTTCTGATTTGATAATAAAGCGGGGTTATCATCTTTCTATTATATGATTCTCATTTTAGTCCCAGGTCTGCACATGTGAGCATGATGTTCCGCTTTGGGAATCAGTATAGAATCTTTTCAGATTATACTCGAATGATTTGTGGTTATTTTTGTACTTGGATTGCAGGTCCTCTGGGAGACCATTTATAATGTTTGGTATCATATATTCCTCGTGCCTTGTCCCATACCCATTATTATATTTCGGAATAATATATTTACACGAGTCAGATCTCGGTCGCATGTAATTAGGTCTTGTCTTCTTAACTAAGAGTTCTGGTTTGTTACATTCAGTTAGTATTGAAAATTTAACCTTGTCAAATATACTCATACTACTCAACTATAAATAAATAAATAATTGGAAGACAAACACACACATTGTACATCCTCAAGCTAAGCCAGTTATGTTTTTTATGCATAATAATAAACAATAGATCCTTCTGGGGCCGATTCCAAATACCCAGACCATAGCAAATAATGGAAAGTTCTATGTCGCAGTGAGGTAGGCCGAAAAAGGTCACCCGACCACAGATCCTGTCAAATATTATATACTTACAATCTTTATGTACCTATATTGATTTATAATCGTCATATTACTTAGAGTAAGTACATAATAATATTTTTCTGTGTAGGAACAGAGAAAGAATACAATGTCCTGCGTTAGGGCGTCCTGTCGTAAGAGGCGACAAAAGAACCAACAGCCAGGTGGCAAGGTATTTGTCCGACTGGAGGGCTACCACCCCTGGTGTAGAGTATGCCGCCATAACAGCCTTGAGTTGTGTTCCGGCATTAATGACCAGGTTCCAATCTCCATTAAGAGAGCAGCAGCGCATTTGTATCACCTTTGGTGTTGCAAATATCCATAGGCGATGGTAACCGCTTTCAATCAAGTGGGCCGTCTGCCTGTCTGTTGAACCCTGCAATAAAAAAATAGGGATAGCATTCTTGGTACTGTCTAACAGAAATAGTGGCTCCCATTTTGATTATCCTAAATACGTCCCAGCCGATTAATAAAACAACCAGACTCAATATAATAACGAGCCGTTAATTGCGAATTCATCGTTAAATTAAGCGGGTTTGCGTTCGGGATTGATTGGGATAAGTGTGGGCGAGGGGGACGGATTCGGGAGGCGCGGAGCGGGGGTCAGAGGCTCAGACATAACCAGGCATATAACCATTTATTTGTAGTGATGTTATAACATATCGAAAATGTTAGTGACTTATGTTTCTGTTTCATGTAGGTATTGAACTATAAAGACTTAATGAGTTTAATGGAATGATAATGATATCTCGCTTCACACAATGAATCTTATACTAATATATAAAGCTGAAGACTTTATTTGTTTGAACGCGCTAATCTCAGGAACTACTAGTCTGATTTGAAAAATTCTTTCAATGTTGGATAGCCCATTTATCAAGGAAGGCTATAGGCTATATATCATCACGCTAAGACCAATAGGAGTGGAGCACCAATGAATAATGTTTAAAAAACGGGGCGTTTTGAAAACAAATTCCACGCGGACGACGTCGCGGGCACAGCTAGAAGTTACTAAAATAACATATATGTATAAAATTCAGCTTTTATCCTATAACATAAGTACAGATACGATTCATTAAGGTTTAGGGATGTATAGCAAGGAGTTACCACGAGACTAAATGTCTGGTAACGGATGACCTGATCTTTCATATTAGCCCGAAGATAATATAAGAAAATTATCTTTTATACTTTGACACTCATGACTTCGTACTAGCCCATTGTCCCTATATCTGTGGGGGAAGGCGCTGAGAATTTTTCAGCTTTAATAAAATAACGAAGGTCTGGTGCTCACGGGCTCTCACTCTATTAGGTATATTTTTCACAAAAAGCCATAATTCTTGTTCGTCGTCAACCATTCGCAGTCCACTGCTGGACGTAGGCCTCCCCAAGTCGGCGCCATAATTCTTGTACAAAATGAATATTATACAAATTTCTTCATTTTGCCAAAAAACATCGATATTAAAGTATCGACATATTCGCATGTCTACAACACGGCACCTGACAGCGACCTCTAATTGTTGAATAAGGCAGCATTAAAGCGCCAATTAACCAACATTGATTGGTTTGGAACAACCCCCCCATGACCCCCCACCCTCCAAGTCCCGGGTGCCCCCCGCTGCGTGCGGCCAGCGCGCTACATTTTAAAGGCTTGTTCGGGTTTATTTAACACTGAAGAGGCTGTTATGGTTAATAACTTAATCTAATATATATAAAAATCAATTTCTGTTCGTTAGTCTCGCTAAAACTCGAGAACGGCTGGACTGATTTGGCTAATTTTGGTTTTGAATTATTTGTGGAAGTCCAGGAAAGGTTTAAAAGGTGAGTAAATATGAAAAAAATGCTTGGAATATAATAAAAACAACAATTTCGATTTCCCTTAGAAACTATTCCTACCTGTAAAACATTTCATGTTTGTCCCGTCGTTTAGAAATCAATTAAATTAAAAAGTGTCGGGGTGAAGGTAAGGAAAGGAATGCTCCGGTGGTTCGGGCATGTGGAAAGAATGCATGATGAAAGAATGACTAAACAGATATACAATGCAAAAGTGGATGGATGCAGAAGTCGTGGAAGGCCACGACACACCTTCCATGATCAAATTGATCGTGTACTAGCAGAAGGTGATGTCAGGAGCCTTAAGAACAGACGAGCTTGCATGACAAGAGTTATGAATGTCAAAGAGGCAAGTGAGGTGTGTAAGAATAAGCCTAAATGGCACTCTGTTGTTCGTGCCTACCCCGCAAGGGAACTGGCGTGAAGTTATGTATGTATGTATGTATGTATGTAAATTAAAAAGTCGTTCAGAAATAAAATTAAATTTAAAAGTGAGGTTTTTTTTTCATTTTTTGGTTTTGAATGTCAAACATTTGATGTTCGTTCCGGTTAAGTTTTGACCACATTTTTTACTAAAGTTGAAACATTCTGCAATTACCATTCAGCTTTTTTATTTATTGATTCTGAGGCGGTACGAAGTTTGCGGGGTCAGTTAGTTATTGATATAAAATTAGACTAATTTCCTGCTATTTATTCTATATAGCACATTCCGTTCCAGACTCAGATGATGATCACAGTAGGGTCTTAAGAACACCGAGATAATGGATAACTATTACCTTGTTTTGTTCCGCTTAAAACGCTTTGACAATACTTATATAATCGGCATGTTTCAATCGCATAGAATGTGGCGTGTTTCCAATCAAGTAAAGACTTTTATGAACTATAATTTTACGCTAAAATATTCACAACGGTGCAATCAGCTTTATTAGCTTTACTTGTTTTGCTGCAACCCTTTCAAAGCATAGAAAATACATTTACAGAAAGTACTATCTGTCTCTAAATAAATATGTCTAATATATTAAACATTTACTTATTTATCTATTGTAATATATAAAATGCTTGTCACATATAATGTTAACAAATATACTTATTTAAATTATTTTGTATATACGTACATATTATTATATTTTTTTATATATGTATTAAATTTATAAATTAGTGTAAGTATGTATATTTAAATTGTACAGTCCTATCTTTTTTCTGCATCACCTACATCGCCAGATTAGTTGAGAATTTCTTTAAAGCTAGGTCGCCTGGAAGAGATCGCTTTTAGCGATAAGGCCGCCTGTTGTTTTGTATTTGTTTATTTTGGTGAGCAATAAAGTGTTATCTATCTATCTATCTATTTACACAGATACTGATAGATGGTCTTCTATATGAGAACTATGCTAGAATCTGGAAATCTGGAATTGCGTATAGAATAGAATAGAATATGCTTTATTGCAGACAATGTTATAAAATAAATTTGTACATACTGTTACGAGAGTTATTATAGACTTTATTAGAACTATACAAACACATATAACACACGTACAAATATAACCGAACACAACAAATCCAAACGTAATGCAGAAGGTCGTAATTAAAAAAAAACGCGCAAAGTCCGTTTCTATTAGATTCTCAATTGTAGTACACACGTCACGCCTTGATCGTAGTTGTCGCTAAACTGCCCACTCTCTCCATCAAGCCGTCGTTTTACACCTTACAAAAACCAATATGCCCGTATCGTAGTCGACGTAATCCGCAACACATGGCTAATAATTCGTCCGTAAGCGGCCGTAAACGATTGCAACAGAACAATAAGCTGTTCTCTAGAAACGTATGCCAAAAAATAAGTAAACAAAAGAAAACGATCGTAAAGGAATTACAAGTAGTTCAAATGCCGACAGGTAATGAAATGTGTTTTTACAGATATGCAGGTGGAATTTGTTTTTGTCGGAATCTAAGTTGTAACAATACAATCATAATAATAAGTACAATTAGCGGTCTTATCGCATATTGTTATATATTTTTTTTTAATGAAATCTCTAGAATCGTTGTGATTTGAAACTCGATAAAATGAAATAGGGACACTAAAAATAAATAGACACATAAGTCTATAGGACTAAGCCTGCGAGAGAATGAGATATGAGTTTTACATTGTGTAGCACAGATTAGAGAGTCAATAAAACCGATGATTAAACATATGTCCAATTTGGACCCAAATAAAACTGATGATAATATTTTTTAGGCTAAAACTGTGAGAAATTGAAAGTGATACTTAAAAAGTCGTGGTAGCGTAATGGCTATCGCACGCGTCCCAAGCTCAAAGGGCGTGGGTTCGATCCTGGCCGGAACGCATGCACCACTTAGGCAGTTTTCTGACCTAATGTGCCTATTGTTACAATTACCACGTGCTAATAACGGTGAAGGAAAACATCGTGATGCAACCTGCACATCGAGATAACCGATGTGTCAAACCTGCCAAGCCGCCTTGGACAAGCGTGGCGGGTATACTGTCCGTTCCCCCCAGTGGAACATTTATGGGCTGTTATTACATACTTAAGAAATTTATTTTTAATTATAATACGTTGACGGTGTAGGCTAAAGGAATTATATTTATATCAATAAAAGTTAGAGAAGAATTATCTATGAAGTTTCACTTTTACTGTGTGTGAACTGCACACACACACAATTTTTTATAGTAATAATAATCGCCAGACAAACACACATTGTATATCCTCAAATTAAGCAGGTTACACTCGTGTTATGTGTAATATACAACGGACTACTCTGGGGCCGATCCCAGACACCCAGTGTTTCGACATCCCGTCACATTCCCGGAAAGCATCCCTTTACCGGTAACGTTTCCTCTTGCACCTTAATTCGGCCGGTACTAACCAGAGGGCGCTGCGCACACACATGCATTTCCTTGGCCGAGCCGAATCTTCCAATGGCTGCCTAAATATCGTCGCGACACCATGCTCGCCGATAAATAGTCAAAATCGTCGGAAAACTACTGCATTGAGCCCTATAACCGCTCCCTAAAGTGCCAACTGTGTCTCGAACGTCTAGTGTAGTGTTTGTGTAAATCCAGGAGGCGCGAATCCGGCCGAAATCCTGCCTAATTCCTTACACAGTTCCAGTGACGGTAAGCGTTCATTTTTTTCTGCTTGGTTCACTAGGATTTGCGAGGCGGCATCAGGTCTAATAGAGAAACAGAGTTTGCTCCGGCTAAGTAGCCATTCATATCTTATCACCCAGACCATAGTAAATAAAGAGCCTTCCATAAATTTATTACGTCACGTCACGGGAGGGGGGTGTCGACAAAGTGTGACATTGTGTGACGAGGGGTTGGAGGGGTCCTAAATTTTACTAAGCCACATTTGAAAATGTAATATATTTAAGCTGATTACAGAACTGCTGTTTTAATTTAATAATTTCTTGATGTAAAATATGTGATGTCACAAGAGGGATGAACGAGTCTCACGAATGTGACCAGCTGTGACAAGGACATCATGAAACTCGTGTGACGAAATTTACCATACCAGGAATAGAACCTGGAGCCTCCGCATTGCAGTGAGGTAACCCGGTAAAGGCTTAGCCCGCTCAAGCACAGAGGCCGTATTGGAATGTCTCTTTGAAATCTGTTAAAAATATTTTTTTTTTATTAAAAATACCCTCTCAAAACCGTTGCAACGTAGTATTAATGAAACCCAATTTGTTGTTGAAAAATGCAATTTGAGTGTTTGTAGGGGAACTAACAAACTAACAAAAATCCATCCAAAATCGTTCGCGACCAGCACAACGGACTCGACAACAAAAGGAAGACAACAATGCCTCAGATAAAAGGAATAACGAGCGCTCATTGGTTGGTTGATGTGACGTCATAATGATGAACGCCCCTTAGCAACCGTCTCTATTGCTGAGATGAGGGCGAAGGAGATAGATATACATTGAAAGGAGATGGCTCTGTATTGACTTAGATGATTTTGAAATTAGAACGTTACAAGTGTGTTTGATTACTGTATTTGAATTTAAGCTTTATGTCTTATATTTTAAATTTATTATTCAATGGCAAATATGTGATATTATTGACAATATGACTTATTTAATTCAAATGTCATAAGTATATAATGAAATCACAAACTAATTTGGACTCTTTTACCAATAATTTAAGGTTTAATTTTGAGTTCATATTATTTGGTTTTATTGATCTTTAATATTTGAATAGTGGTCAGTAAGATAAGCTGTTATTGTTTGGTTACGGGTTAACCGATTTGGTTAAATTTGTGTGTTAACAGGCAAATGTCCGGTTGTGCTTTGTCTCTCACTCTTTTCTCTCGTGTAAGAGCAAGATAAAAGATGTCTGATTGGCCTCGTATTGATTGGAATAATTAATTTGTATTGAACTCGTTAAATTGTGGAGGGTGAATTAAATTTGTTTCATTTTGAATTATTCGTTAATTAATTAACTTGTGATTTAAATTTTAATTAACAAAAATAAATCCAATTATTTAATTTTAAGCTGTGGTAGCTTAGATATTAGAGTCCGAAACTCAAAGGGCGCGGCTTCGAATCCTGAACAGAAAGCATGCACCACTTACACAGTTTTCTGACCTAATGTTTATATTGTTACAATTACCACGTACGCCATGAAGGAAATCATCGTAATGTAACCTGCACATCGAGATAGCCGATGTGTCAAACCCGCCAATCCACCTTGAAAAAGCATGGCAGATATACTATTCCTCTTAGAAATTGAAAAGTCCAAGCCCAGCAGTGGGCGAATTATGAGTTGCTTTTATTATCTATATATATATCATTCAAATCATATTTTCAGACCAAATCAATCGATTAAGCTTTAATGAAACTTTAATTTTGCTAAAAAAACATAACATAAAAGGAGACGGGGATTTTTGGGACGAAGAAAGATAAGTTGAGATATGGCTGTAAAAAAGCGTTAAATGTTTCTATTTCAAAATGAAAAACATCAGCCCTAAATGTAATTTGAAGACGTGCAATCTTAAAAATAGATTATATGAATGAATTTCACCAATTAATAATATTAAAACATTAACATCACACGATTAATTCATTCAAAAAATCAAAAATACTAGAATTATAAAAATTATCAACACAATAAAACTAAATCTTAAAATCACTCATATTTTACAATCTGGGCCCAAGAATGTTTGAAACCGTATCCGTCTCCTTTGCGTTAAAATTAAAATGACATTCAATTTAAGAAAATAATTTTATCACAAAACATAAATTAATAACTAAAGAACTAACCTAACCTAACAATTCAATTACGTATACCACACTAAACCCGTTCGCTAAATGTAATATCCTAAAAAAACCTAATAGAAACAAATTCAAGTAACCCAAAGTTACAATACGCCCAATCAATTCACAAAGAAACTATCCTTGTAGGGGTAATGCTAATACGAAATCACTTCGCGACCCCAAATTCGCACCAATTCGCACTTTCAATGGCCAATCACCCACCCCACTCTTTTCCAAACTCCGCCTTACCCCCACCAAGCCACTAAACGTCAGTCTTTACCGCGACACCGTTGAAGATGGACGTCCCTGACGAAAGATATTACACCCGAACACCCGACTCCGGTACAAACAGTCCGAGATCCCAAATGAGTAGTCCGAATTCTACTTCTTCTATTAACGTAACTGATCAGTCAATAACTTTAAGTCAGCATCAGCAAAATTTAGAGACGTTGAACAGAATGGGGATGTTTTTCCATCAGCAGATGCAGTTTGATGTGAAATCGAGGTTAGGGTTGACGCAAGCGAGCGTCAGCCAGGGCCCTAGGCATACTATAGACGCGATATTAGGGTTGAACGCTAGGCAGAGAGTGAGTGACTTTGAAAGAAGAGAAGGAGACTGCGAAACTGTGCCAGTGTCGCCGGGAGCTGCGGAAAGTGCTGGTGAGTCACAACTACGTTTCTTCTTCTAATGCTGGAGCTTCATTTGCGTTAGCGCTATAGATTGAGGCTGTGGAAGAGTTAAATAAGCTTGTTTAAAAAGGTTTTTAAATACAAGCTTTTGAGATCCTGGATATCATGTAGCAGCAGAGTACTAGCCAAGACAAGTAAAACGAGCCCAAACACGACGGGTCTATCTTGTTTAGTACAAGAGTTCCTATGGCCATCTTCCGACTCCATCATCAGATCAGCTCCATGGTGCCATATTATTGCATTGTCACGCGATATAGATATGCGTGCGAAATTTCAGCTCAATCAGAAACCGGGAAGTTGGTCAAATTTAACTTGCAAGATTCCACCCCAACGTACGTACATACATAGGTACATCCATTGCAAGTTAAATAAAAGCTTGTAATGTAAAAATAAAGCCGTTTATGCATAGCCACATTAGTCCTTATGTTATAGTCAAACATCGAAGCTCTGGCGCTCCTAGGTTTGACTAGTCAATACCTCAGGTCTGACATAAAGTTTTAGTCAAAGTCCAAATAAAAGACTTTCTGCCTTTGACTAACGAATTTTTGTCTAACTTAGGAGAGACTAATTTATAGTCATTAAACATGTAACAAGTGCAGTACGAATCGACGTTTGACTGAGTCTGCCTTAGTCGCTTCTAAGATCGACTAGGCAAAGTCCAAAACTGATTATTTTACGTTGGACGTTTGACTAAAAAGTTAGGTACTTTTAGGTTTGACTAAAAATATTTTAGTCAAAGACCGAAATTGGAATTTATTTCGGGTTTTGCCGAAAGGCCTTGTTCAAACCTAAGGTAAACCAGTCATTCCGGCAAGATTGCATATCGAGCTTTGACTAAAACATATATACGTTATCTGTCAATAGGGTGCAGTAGATACGAGACACTTTTATATATTACTAGCTGATGCCCGCGACTTCGTCCGCGTGGTGCGGTTTTTTAACTATCCTACGGGAACTCTCTAATTTTTCTGGATCAAAAGTATCCTATATGTTTTTATCCGTGCAGGAACGGAGAAAGAATACAATTTCCTGCGGCCGGGCGGCCTGTCGTAAGAGGCGACTTAACAACCCACAGCCAGGTGGTAGGGCATTTGCCCGACTGGATGGCTACCAACCCTGGTCTAAAGTATATCGCCATAGCAACCTTGAGTTGTGTTCCGGCATTAGTGACCAGGTTCCAGTCTCCGTTAAGAGAGCAGCAGCGCATTTGTAGCACCTTTGGTGTTGCAAATGTCCATAGGCGATGGTAACCGCTTTCCATCCAGTGGGCCGTCTGCCTGTCTGCTGAACTCATGCAATAAAAAATATTTTTTTGGCATTTTTTTTTTATTTTAAGTTGGTATAGTTTACATGATATCTTATCTGTAACTACATATTATGGAATTAACTGTCTTATTTAGATACAAATTCTGTCATATTTAGATACAAATTAAAAAAAAAACAGTTACTAATTTCAAAAATATGTTTATTATGTGAAGTTATTTATATTAAAATATAGACATATATTTTATATATTAAAATATTAAGGGCCGCTTGCGTAAGGTTGCTTAAATTTATTTAAGAAACACAAAACGTATTTAACACCCTTAAATACAATTAGCGTCTTGCACAACGCAAAATTTGCCGCTAAATATGTTTAAAGAACTGTCAATACGTTATGTGTAAAAAGTATTTAGGCAGTTTAATATGATTAACTAATTTTATTTAAAGGCGATCGTTATGCAAGCGGCCCTTAATAAAATTTAGCGTAAATAAACATAATTATTTAATGGCTAAATGAGAATGGAATAGGCGTTTGCGAAATAAGCGCCGCCTGCTGATAGATACCACGCACGCCCGCCGACGGAAAACATGGATAACTACAATAATTATTAAAATTTATATAGGTTTATATATACATATATATTAGCACGCCTATATCCCATGAAGGTAGGCAGAGATGATGGATCTCCACTTGTGATGATCCCGTCAAACAATTTTCGCTGCGTCTTTTATACAATGCCCGTTAATTTGAGAACTACCCGCGACTTTGCACGAAAGTAGCCTAAGTTACTCTTTGTAACGTCAGCTGTTTCCCAGTGAAAGTCCCGTCAAAATCGATACAGCCGTTTCAGAGATTAGAGGTTGACGAAGTATGACAAGGAGTGGGAGAGGTCCTGAATTTCGTGACGTCACATTTCAAAATCTCATATATTTAAGTTAACTACGGAACTGCTGTTTTGATTTAATAATTTCTTAATGTAAGATTGCAAAATATGTGATATCACACTGGGGAAGGCGGAGTCTCACGAATGTAACCAGCTGTGACCAGAAAAGCAGAACAGGAGGTCAAAAAATCATGAAATTCGTGAGACGTAATTTGTGGATGGCCCCCAAATGCAAGAGCTTAGTTTAATTTGATTTTTTTAGTAAAATTCAGCTTTGTCAAAATTCTTTATTAATATAGGTCGTATATATATATATATATATATATATATATATATATATATATATATATATATATATATATATATATATATATATATATATATATATATATATATATATATATATATATATATATATATATATATATATATATATATCGCGCGTGCGTGCGTTCTACCCATCATGACATATGGTGCCGAGACATGGACACTGACAGCGGGACTGGTTCACAAATTCAAAGTCGCTCAACGGGCTATGGAGCGAGATATGTTAGGTGTTTCTCTTATAGATAAAATCAGAAATGAGGACATCCGTAAGAGAACGAAGGTAACTGACATAGCTCGCAAAATTAGCAAGTTGAAGTGGCAGTGGGCCGGTCACGTCTGTCGCAGGACCGACGGCCGATGGAGCAAACGAGTCCTGAAGTGCGGACCACGTCTCGGCAAACGTAGCGTAGGACGCCCGCCAGCCCAGTGGACTGACGACCTGCGCAAGATCGCCGGCAGGGGCTGGATGAGGAAGACGGGTGACCTGCAGTTGTTACGAGTTGCAGGACACGAATTAAAATGCCGTTGGAATTATTATAGAATTTATTAGAACTATACAAACACGTATAATACAGGTACAAATATAACTGGACACAACCACTCCAAACGTAATGCAGGATTCAATCATACGCGCAAAGTCCGTGACTAACGTCTTGCTTCGCTTGTGGCTATCGCTAGCCTGCCTCATCCCTCCATTGGGGCATTGTTTTATACTGTACAAATACAATGTGTCCGCTAGACCGCGTGGACTGTATTTCCTAGAATCACGCCTGGCTAATGACTATCATAAAAGATTACGATACACAATGGGCTGTTTTTCTAATCACAAATTTTAAACACAAAGTAAACAAAAGAAGTACATATGCCGAAAGGTAATAAAATGCAGGTGTAAATTTATCTTTGTCGGTTATAACAATATAATAAAACTGTAGAGGTAGAATTTCTGTACAATGAAAAAAATGCTAAAAACCGAGTCAGGGGGATGTAAGAAGTGAAATAGAACTAATTTAGATTTTTTTTCAAATTTTTTGTTTCTCTGTTTGTACGGGCTAATCTCCGAAACGACTGGACCGATTTAAATAAAATTTTGTATGGTGGTAGCTTATATCCCTGGTCAACATACAGGATACTTTTGATCCCAAAAAATTAAAGAGTTTCCGCGGGATAGTTAAAAAACTTTCCACGCGGACGAAGTTACGGGCAGAAGCTATATTTATATTCATTCATGTCTTGCCCAACAAAGTTGCTGGCATAACTAGTTAAACAAATACGTTGGGAATGCCAAGGTTGTAAGCTGCATACATTTTAAATGAGGTCATGTCTCCAGAGTGTTGTAATTTAGTCGCTGGTTAAATATTTTAATGATTGAGCCGAAACACGGGTCCATATTTGCCTTTCAATTTATAAATAAGACAAAAAAACGGGCTTAAATGCTACCTTATCTATATAAATCAAAATAATTCGTAGAAACGTATGTACGCGCATAACGACTTTACCGGTTTTTATGAAATTGTTTGTGTGTTTGAATAGGTCCCCGGGTGGTTTAAATTCATAACTGGAACCGGTAGGTGGCACTGGGATCGGGTCCTAGATTTTTATTTCTTCAGGGCAGGACAACGTCTGCCGGGACAGCTAGTATTAATATAGATATCTACTTCCATTTTATTCGTGCAGGAACAGAGCAAGAATACAATTTCCTGCGGCCGGGCAACCTGTCGTAAGAGGCGAGAAAACAACCCACAGCCAGGTGGTACAGTGTTTGCTCGTCTGGATGGTTACCACCCCTAGTCGAGGCTATACCGCCATAACAACCTTGTATTCTATTCCCGGCATTAGTAATCAGGTTCCAGTCTCACTGTAGAGAGCGGCAGTACATTAAAGAATTTATTCAAAACCATTAACACAAGTGTACAAAAAACAACATGATATCGCAAGCAACTGCTGTAGTTAATACTGTGATGCAGTTGTTATCGCCCACTTCCAAATAATTCATACATACATAACTTCACGCCAGTTCCCTTGCGGTGTAGGCACGAACAACGGAGCGCCATTTAGGCTTATTCTTACACACCTCACTTGCTTCTTTGACATGCACGCTCGTCTGTAACGTGCGTGCATGACTATAATTCATTTTTTACATTTTATTAACCACTCTACGGACTCTAGTTCCGTACCCTTTTTTTACAAATAAATTTAAGAAAAAGTTTAGAAGTTGTACACGCTTATTTGTTACTTTGTTATTGTATGACATTTAATGAATGTATGTTGGTGTTGTGGTGTACCTTAAGAATAACTTATTATATTAATTTATTGTAATTTTAATACTAAACTAAGACTTATACTGATGTAGAGTGTATCTGTTACATGCTGGTGTTGTGAGGAAGTGCATGTGTAGTGTGTGCCTTATGTCTATACCTATATATTAATATATCTTAATAATAATATACATATAAATTACGTGTCACGTTGTTTGTCCGCAATGGACTCCTAAGCTACTTGACCGATTTTAATCAAATTTGCACATCGTGTGCAGTTTGATCCGACTTGGAAGATAGGATAGCTTACATTTAGACCTGGTAGGTGGCGCTGAAATTGAGTTCTAAATTTTATTTCTTCAGGGCAGAACAACGTCTGCTGGGACAGCTAGTTGTTATATATATTACCTATATATATTATTCGATTGTTATCTATACTCTGTACTAATATTATAAAGAGGAAAGATTTGTATTTTTGTATGTTTGTAACAAATAAACTTAAAAAGTACTGGACAGATTTCAAAAATTCTGTCACCATTAGAATGTTACATTATCCCAGATTTATACTTCAATAATGTAACCCGAGGTGTAAAAAATAGCGTTTGAGTGGGTCCGGGGATGGTTTAGATTCACAATTAGACCCGGTAGTTGGCGCTGGAACCGGGCTCTAGATTTTTACTTATAGTCAAGGTGGGGAAGGCCGTCAGTGGGGGAACTCCGTATATCTCTCGTTTTTTCCGCGTTTGAATAGCTGCGACGACAACAAATCGGTCAGTAAAGCCAAAACACCATTTAACTCTATGTTCGAATTGTAGTTGGCGTTAAATTCCGTTTAAAAAAGGTAAAAAATGAAAGGTGTACGAACTTACCCCACTGACGGACTTGCCCACCTTGACATAATTATAAATATGCTAGTGGTCGAAATTCGACCATAATTAATTTAAATTATAAGTTTGAACATTATTAAGGTTCTGCTGTCAAAGATTATACTTCTATAATCACAGATTTCGCCAAGGCTACGCTGTTAATTTGACTTGAACAATAAACAAAACAGTTTATATGCGTGTGTGTGTCAAATACATGGTAGTGTGCGTTATGTTTTTTACGTTGATTACGGGCCGCTTGCATAAGGTTGCTTAAATTTATTTAAGAAACACAAAACGTATTTAACACCCTTAAATACAATTAGCGTCTTTCACAACGCAAAAATATGCCGCTAAATACATTTAAAGAACCGTCAATTCGTTTTGTGTAAACCGTATTTAGGCAGATTAATGTGATTAACTAATTTTATTTAAAAGCAATCGTACACTATTTTCAATTCAAATTTATTTTCTATTTTTTAGTTGGATTTTCTATAAAAGCGTATTTTTTTAGTTTTTTTTTTTAAACTATTATTTATTTTTCATTTTTTAGTGATTTAATTAATTAAGTGGAAACTTTGAAAAAAGAATTAAATACACTCTTATGATAAAATTGAACGTTATGTATAAGAGGTTTTGAAATATAAGCTTTTGAGATCCTGCATATCATGTAGCAGCAGAGCTAGCCAAGACAAGTAAAACGAGCCCAAACACGACGGGTCTATCTTGTTTAGTACAAGAGTTCCTATGGCCACCTTCCGACTCCATCATCAGATCAGCTCCATGGTACCATATTATTGCATTGTCACGCGATATACACATACGTGCAAAATTTCAGCTCAATCAGAAACCGGGAAGTTGATCAAATTTAACTTGAAAGATTCCGTTACTAACATACGTATGAAGCTAATAAAAGGGTATTAAAAAGAAAATTTTCTTAAAGTTTATACCTTTAGTAATTACTTCGTGTTAACATTGGTAATGTATGTGAAGGGGTATAGGGGTTCTCACTCACCCGCACGTGCCGTCGAGATGAGAGCGCGAGTGTTCCGCGCGAGCTCATCTCTCTTCCCGTGGGGCGCGTTACAAACCGCCCCACGCATGGATTAGACCTAGTAGTAGCCGGGGGATACGTCCCCTGGCATAGGAAGAGGCCCAGTGAGGGGGGCCACGCGGAGTTGGGAATCCCGCATTCACGTAGCCCTGGCATAAGGCGCAGGACGGAACACCCAGGGGTTTTAGTGGGTATCCCTAACTGGGGAGTGGCAATAGCGTGGCACCGGTTCTGACCGGGCACGCTAGTGCCACCCCCGATCTGGCGAATCCCACACTCACACGGGTCGCGAATATCCCCCCAGGCTTCTGTGCCTGTCGCGACTTAGTCCTCAAACGGATTTCCCCTGGCCAAAAAAAAAAAAAATGGTAATGTATGTGGAAATGTTGTGTATATGTATGTTTGTGTGGATGTATGTGATGTGTGTACAAGTGAACTAGTAAGTGTGCGGTTCCGACTTATACTAGTGTAGTCAGTTCTATCTTTGGTCGAGTTCTACGTTGGTAGCATCTATGTATACAAATGTCTATAGGCAATGGTAACCGCTTTCCATCAGGTGGGCCGTATGGCTAACTGTTGAACTTATGCAATAAGGATACAATTATGCAATCTATATATTAATACGTGAAGCAAAAACTTTGTATCCCTTTTTACGAAAATTGCACCGACGGAGGAGTATGAAATTTCGCACACTTGTACTTTATATAGAGAAGGAGTGCAGAAGGCTAATATTTTATAAAAAATATGCATGGCATATATATTAAATCAATTAAAAAAAACATTACACACACTACCATGTATTTGACACACACACACGCATATATACTAACAGTGTAGCCTTGGCGAAATCTGTGATTATAGAAGTATAAGTCTTTGACATTAATTATTATGGTCGAATTTCGACCACGGGCGACCACTAGTAAAGATAAAATGGCTAAAGATTTCATCTGTATTACACTGGAAGGACTCATGAAACCTGCATAAATCTTTCAATGCCTACAAGCGTGAAGACTTAAATCTGAAAATCAATAATTATATCATTATTATCTCAATATAATTGCAACAATCACAACTAATAAACACATTTCAATGATAGAGAGCTATTTCACGACCGGATGCACGATGTATAAGATCGTACCTGGCGATAAAACAGCCTAATGCGTCCAACATTGATCCAATGAAAATATTGTTATGCAATTCTCTAATAGATGGAGCAAAATCATTATTTTCACATTTCAATAATCATACATATTATGTACTTATATTAAACTAGCTATCCCGACAGACATTGTTCTGACCTGAAGAAATTAAATTTAGAACCCGATTCCAGCGCCACCTACCGGGTCCAAATGTAAGCTATCCTATCTTTAAAGTCGGATCAAAATGCACACGGTGTGAAAATTTGATTAAAATCGGTCAAGTAGTTTAGGAATCCATCGCGGACAAGCAACGTGACACGTAATTTATATATATTAAAATTGTTCAAAATATATATCTTTTAATAAAACGTTTTAACGGTTTTAAGCGCGGTAATTTTATTTGATTTTGGTTTTTCCGACGTTTCGTCCACTTTTCAGTGGCCGTGATCACGGACGACAAAGATGTCAAGTGTCAACGAGTATTGTTAAAGTTTTATTTAGCCTACCGCCAACTTGTTAATTTTAATTATTTAATTTTGTTTAGTATTTTTTATCTTTTATAAATTAAGTTGTGTATATATATATATATATATATATATATATATAATTAGAATATGTAAAATAAATTTAAATGGAAAACAATAAAAAAAAATGTTTATGGTTATTATTTATTCTATGGGAGCCTAATCTAATTTACACTCACTAATCTACTTTCACGGCCACTGAAAAGTGGCCGAAACGTCGGAAAAACCAAAATCAAATATAATTACCGCGCTTAAAACCGTTAAAACGTAGTTTTATTATGTATACAAGTCGCGAAAACTTAAGAAAATATTATATATCTTTTGTTTATTCTTTGTTTGATGTTGTCCTAATTATAAATAATATAAATCTATATATTAATACGTGAAGCAAAAACTTTGTACCCCTTTTTACGTAAATTGCACGGACGGAAGAGTATGAAATTTCGCACACTTATAGTTTACATAGAGATTAATAATAAAAAAAAAACACGTACGTACGTGTATATAATATTCGAGAGATTCACTCGAATTCCCCTTTTTTTATTGCATGAGTTCAGCAGACAGGCAGACGGCCCACCTGATGGTAACCGGTTACCACGCCTATGGATATTTGCAACACCAAAGGCGTTACAAATGCACTGCTGCTCTTTTGAGGGAGTCTGAAACCAGACCACTAATGCCGGAACACAACTTAAGGTTGTTATGGCGGCATAGGGACTCTAGACCAATGGTGGCAGCCATTCAGACGGGCATATACCCTACTACCTGGCTATGGGTTGTTTTGTCGCCTCTTATGACAGGCCACCCAGCCGTAGACCCTGTCACCCACTCATTAGATCCTGACTTGGTGATAATGGATCGATTTTAGGAGTATACGCTCTTTAAAAAAAAAATTGTGTGTGTTTCACAAGCAGTAGAAGTGAAACAAAGTGTGACAAGGGATGAAAGGGATTATAAATTTCTTGACGTCACATTTCATATATCATTACAATATATGTAAGGTTTCAATAACAAAAATCTTAAAAACATTTCCATCTCTATCTGTTCTATTCTATCTCATTGTCTCCCAGACTTAGTCCTATCGATTTATATGTTTATCTCTTTTTAGTGTCGCTTTTTCGTTTCATCGAGTTTCAAATCACAACGATTCTAAAGAAGTTTCAATTCAAAAATTGAAAATCGGTGCACAATTGACAGAGAAATCGCGTAACAAACATACAAAAAAATATTACAGCCGAATTGAGTACTTCCTACTTTTCTAATTTGGTTAAAAAATTGCGATGTAAATATATTAAACACGCACAAAATCACAAGCGTGCGAAGATTTGTATCAGCGTAATGTAATTTCTAGGAATATTATATATTTCTAGGAAGAAGGAGTGTTTCGCTACTGCTTGAAATCTAATGCCCGCTGCTCACGTTAGGCCAACATTTACAAACCAACTTGGATTATTTGGCCTTGTTGGCGCCAACATTTGCAGGCCAATCGAATCATCACGTGAATGTATACATTAATTGTGTTGAGGCAAAGAATCTAAATTAATACAGCTCTGTTACATGTATATGTATTTATAAATATTATATCGGTATTAGGTTATACCTATGCTCACGTATGGATGCGAGAGTTGGGTATGGAAGAGAGAGCATGAAAGTAGAGTAAACGCGGTCGAGATGCGAGCACTGCACAAAATCTGCGGAGTGACGCTCGCGGACCGCGTTCGTAATACCGAAGTAAGAAAGAGAGTTGGTCTGAAAGAGAGTGTCGGGGTGAAGGTAAGGAAAGGAATGCTCCGGTGGTTCGGGCATGTGGAAATAATGCATGATGAAAGAATGACTAAACAGATATACAATGCAAAAGTGGATGGATACAGAAGTCGCGGAAGGCCACGACACACCTTCCATGATCAAATTGATCGTGTACTAGCAGAAGGTGATATCAGGAGCCTTAAGAACAGTCGAGCTTGCATGACAAGAGTTATGAATGTCAAAGAGGCAAGTGAGGTGTGTAAGAATAAGCCTAAATGGCACTCTGTTGTTCGTGCCTACCCCACAAGGCAACTGGCGTGAAGTTATGTATGTATGTAGGTTTTAATCAAATATAAATATTTGGTGTGATTATATATTACTTTTTTTTCTTAGGTTAGGTATTTTTTCATTATACACATTATTTCATTTTTATTATTACATCCTACACTTTTATCTTTCTTGTGCTTTATATTTGAATATTTGTACTTATACGTTTATATATATTTGTTTTTTAATGTTTAGCACGGGTCGCATGCCATATGTGATTTTGGAGGTGGGCACTCAATATCAGCGCTGAGTCGGACAACGTTTCGGCAAAACGCCGCGTGGGCCAACACTGACCCATCGTGTATAACGAGCTTTATGTTAGAAGGAAGCGTATGCACCCGCGCCGGTGAAGAGACGTTATCGCTTCTTAGCATCTTAAGTTTGTGCTAATGGACGGACCGACAGATTAATACAGGCTCTTCTGATACGTCATAACACTCCATACTGATCCAATTTTAAAGTGCGTAGTATATGTATTTAACTCATCCTCAATAAAAGATTCTTTCTAAGCGGTCACATCTGGGGTTATTATTATATTAAATCCACAGCTTTCCGTTTATTGAAAGAAGAGAAATGAGTACATAAGGGGATCTTTCAAAGTTGCAACCGTGACTGAAAAATTGATAGGATAAAGGCAAGATGCTAAAGGTACTGTATTTCCAACCATTCTATTCATTCGCTTCTATTCCAAAAATTCAATTAAAAAAAAATCTAAAGAAATTTCACTTCAAAAATTTGAATTCCAATGCGAATTCTTCACTGGTCGATGGCAAGTTTTATGTAATAAAAGGTGTGATATTTTTGAAATGCAACTTCTTTAGAATCGTTATGGTTTGAAACTCGTTTATCCCGTGGGAATTTTAAGCCAATCGTGGACGAAGTCGCGGGCGTATCCTAGTAATAAATATAAGCATAGAAATAAGAACTAATAAAGCACAGCCCGAATAAAACATGCTCATCCGGAGAGAGCACTATCTAAAAAAAAATATTATAGCATCACCACTCTTTCAAAAATAAAATAGTTTCTATATAATGAAATGTTCTTGATACCGAAATAAAGCTCATTACCTCAAATATCCAAATTAAAATCCAATTATGAAAGTATTAAACTGAGTTACACGGAGTTGAAGGCGGGTCACGCGATCTCACAGATCGGACCGCGATAATACAACGTAACTCGATTTGCTAATTAATAATTATACACAAATTATAAACGACCTTTGCGTAAATCATTATATTATTATATTATACATCAACTAGTTAATCCCGGTCACGATTAGCTGTGGCTCAGTCTGAATTAACATCAGTTACAAGTCAAGTCATCGACTACTTTTCTAGTTTCGCGGATACAAAATATATTGTTTTATATTATTAGGATATTAATTTCATTTTTATTTAAATCTAACACCTATTAACAAAAACTAAAATATCCTATAAATAAACCTAATTTAAAAATACATATACAATAGTAAAAAAACTAAAATTAAAATAAATTGCAACGGTGGAAACAAAAAATGCGTCCACAGCGTCACCGCTCTTGCTATTTTAGTCTACGCTACGAAACTGATGTCATTTGTCGGGATAAAAAGTATCCTCAATGTCGACATTAGCTACGTCTGTATCGAGTTTCATTTAAATCAGTTCAGTAGTTTAGTGATATTTGAAAACTTCAAAGAAAGAAAGAAACAAAAAACTTTATGTGAAGAAATAGCGACGTAATTATATTCTTTATACATTATTATACACAGAGCATAATTTGAGGATTTGTACGCCGCATTTTCAGCAAACAAAGTTTGCACTCAGCATATTGCTGTGCCGGAATTATATCTGGCATAACGCGGATTTTCAGTGCAAATCTTCCTTTTGGCGTAAGACCAAAACGACCCAATTTTGTTAAATAAAAAATATATAATAACAATAAATAACAATTACTAAAACTAATTCTACTTATGTAATATTTAATAATAGAAACAAATAAATATATGTTAATAAAACCAACAATAAAATACTTTGTTACTTCAAAATTAAAATAAATACTCGTGTAACAACTTGTTCAGAGAATATACTGACATATAATATTGTTACGAGTTGCAGGACTCGAATTGAAATGCCGTTGGAATTATTTTAGAATTTATTAGAATTATACAAACACGTATAACACAGGTACAAATATAACTGAACACAATCAGTCCAAACGTAATGCACAACTCAATAACACGCGCAAAGTCCGTCACTAAATAGATTATCGAAGGTACACAAGTCTTGCCTTTTTTATTTTATTTTTTATTGCAGCAGTTCAGCAGACAGGCAGACGGCCCACTTGATGGAAAGCGGTTACCATCGCCTATGGACATCTGCAACACCAGAGGTGCTACAAATGCGCTGCTGCTCTCTTAAGGGAGACTGAAACCTGCTCACTAATGCCGGAACACAACTCAAGGTTGTTATGGCGACATACTTTAGACCAGAGGTGGTAGCCATCCAGTCGGGCAAATGCCCTACCACCTGGCTGTGGGTTATTTTGACGCCTCTTACGACAGGCCCCCTGGCTCCAGGAAATACGTTTTCTTCTTTTAAACCACCCGTGTGCACAAAGTAAAAAAATATTCAAGTCGGTCAAGCCATTTTTGAGTTTTAGCAAGATTAGATTATCCATGCAGGAACGGAGAAAGAATACAATTTACTGCGGTGGAACGGCCTCTCGTAAGAGGCGACAAAACCCACATCCAGGTGGTATGGTATTTGCTCGTCTGGATGGCTACTACCTCTGGTGTAGGGAATGCCGCCTTAACAACTATGAGCTGTGTTTCGGCATTAGTGGCCAGGTTCCAGCCAGCCAGAGAGCAGCAGCGCATTTGTAACAACTTTGGTGTTACAAATCTCCATAGGCGATAGTAACCGCTTTTCATCAGGTGGGCCGTCTCACTGTCTGCTGAACTCGTGCAAGTATATTTTTTTAAGACTAACGTAGAGCAATTAATTTCTTATTCGGCGCATTCTGGAGTAAACTCCAGTCGTGTGTCGGAGTTGACATACACAAGTTTTTGAAAAGAAAGAAAGAAACAATTTATTTGCTAGGAAAGCGACAATACATGGATGCAGAAAGATTTATACATACATTTTCAATAATAAAATTCAATATATTATACATCGCATTTCCTACAAATGAGGTCGGCAACTCATCTTTATGCTGTGTTGGAGTTTCCCCCAGCACTACGCTGATTTTCAGTGCCGACCCCGCCTCATTGATTTATATATATTAGACCACACCACAGTAAATGTGCACAAGTAACAGGAAATATAATAAGACAGAGTAACACAGTATATGAAAACATAAAAACAGATTAGACAAACACGCGCACACAAAATAAAAAGAATCATTATCCTATATGATAGTAAAAATAAATAAAAATAAAAAAAAGAATACAAAATATATACGTAAACAGAGCCACAATAATTAAATACCAACCAGTACGGTAAACAATAATCTTATTACTATTAATTGAAACAAATAAATTAAATAAAACAGAAAGAAACAATCAATTCAATGGACAAGCCATCAAATCTTTAGGAAGTTAAAGTTGCCTTCTTACAGATGAGTTTTAAATAAAAGTATACTCATTATTTATAAATAAGGCAAAACACCATATCTAAAAAAAAATATTAAGCATATCTAAGGTCCTCTTTCTGTGATTGTAGTGAAGTGAAACTTCTTTAAAATCGTTATGATGTGAAATTCGATGAGACGAAAAAGCGGCACTAAAAAAAAGATAAACACAAATCTATAGGTCTAAGCCTGCGAGAGAATGAGATAACGTACATTATATTTAATAATTTTAACACTATGCTCATACCTTAGATCATATAAACGTCATATAGAGTTGGAAAGATTTTGAAGTTTTTGTTAATACTTAAAATTTCTTGTTTTAAAACTTAATAATATTATAACGATATGAACTGTGACGTCATAAAATTTAGAATTCCTTCCAACCCTTGTTACACTTTGTTTCACTTCTATTACGTGTGAACTGTACACATTTTTTTTTTCTTCTAAGTATTGGTAAAGGGTGTATTTTTACTTAACAAAAAATATATTTATTTCTTTCTTATAAACTAACTGACATTCCAATAACTCTCCTTAGCTCTTAGTAATAATGAAACAATGCGGTCGTGTGAAGCAGGCATAACTACTAATAAAGTAATATCCGTCTGTCTGCCGCTGGTCGGCGCGTTGCGGGCTCCGGCCGATTGAGATTTGCGATGGCGATTACCGCACTATTCGATTATTGACCGCACCGCTGATGAATCGATTTGTGTGAACGGGGCTGCTGTAAAGAGAACCCCTATAATTATAATCCATAAGAATATCTATATATATAAAAATCAATTTCTGTTCGTTAGTCTCGCTAAAACTCGAGAACGGCGGGACTGATTTGGCTAATTTTGGTTTTTTAATTATTTGTGGAAGTCCAGGGAAGGTTTAAAAGGTGAGTAAATATGAAAAAAATGCTTGGAATATAGTAAAAACAACAATTTCGCTTTGCTTTAGAAACTATTCCTACCTGTCAAACATTTGATGTTCGTCCCGTCGTTTAGAAATCAATTAAATTTAAAAGTCGTTCAGAATTCAAATTAAATTTAAAAGTGACGTTTTTTTTCATTTTTTTGGTTTTGAATGTCAAACGTTTGATGTTCGTTCCGGTTAAGTTTTGACTACATTTTTTACTTAAGTTGAAACATTCTGCAATTATCATTCAGATTTTTTATTTATTGATTTTGAGGCGGTACGAAAATTTGCCGGGTCAGCTATTTTTTTTATAAAAAAAATAATCGTTTGTATATCTATACTAATATTATAAAGAAGTAGTTTGTGAGTATATTTGTTTGTAGGAAGTAATCTCTTGAACCACTGAACCGATTTTGAAAATTCATTCAACAGTAGAAAGCTACATTATTCCTGAGTGACATAGGCTATATTAAATTGTGATTAAGAATTTTTTGGAGTTTTTGGCGGGAACTGAATGGAGATGTTGTGCTATGCAGTTTTATTTTCTAATAATGTGTAAAATTGCTCTAAAATTAACAGTAATTGTAGGATATAAATAGTTTTTGAGTAGTAATTATGTGTTTTTGTGAGAAATGTGAACTGTATACTTGTATTCACATATGGCCTTTGGAGTTGTCACAAGAACTCCGTTGGACGGCGTCCGTTGATAATCTACAGTTCAAGTGAGCTATACATAGGTTTAAGAAAATGAAGAAACTATATTGTAATCTAAGATCTGGCTTAAAGGCCTAGCTGCTAAGCCATAAACCTAAATAAATAAATTATTTATTTGACATCTAGTAAAGTGGGCACGGGTTAACTTTTTTTATTGCAGGAGATCAGCAGACAGGCAGACGGCCCACTTGATGGAAAGCGGTTAACTAGCTTCTCATAAAAATACATACATACATACATAACTTCACGCCAGTTCCCTTGCGGGGTAGGCACGAACAACAGAGCGCCATTTAGGCTT
Source organism: Dendrolimus kikuchii (assembly GCA_019925095.2). Taxonomy (NCBI): domain Eukaryota; kingdom Metazoa; phylum Arthropoda; class Insecta; order Lepidoptera; family Lasiocampidae; genus Dendrolimus; species Dendrolimus kikuchii. The sequence continues at coordinate 12,807,892 of CM034409.1, read as the reverse complement.
ATTCTTACACACCTCACTTGCTTCTTTGACATTCATAACTCTTGTCATGCACGCTCGTCTGTTCTTAAGGCTCCTAACATCACCTTCTGCTAGTACACGATCAATTTGATCATGGAAAGTGTGTCGTGGCCTTCCACGAATTCTGCATCCATCCACTTTTGCATTGTATATCTGTTTATTCATAAAAATAATGTTTACATTATCTATATTTATAAGTACATATTACTTGCGCTAGGTTCCAGTACCCACTATACCAGGCTGGCGGGACATTGGTAGCAATTTTGATGTTACAAATGTCCATAGACGACGGTAACCATTTTGCATCAATGGACTGTCAGCCTGTGTGCTGTACTTCATATATTAGAAAAACTAATTGACACCAAAACTACTGAACTGATTTTGATAAAATTTTACAGTATTGTTCCTTATACAACAGAATAAACAAGACTACGTGATCAAGTGTCAAATGAAATAAAGCAATTTTTTTAACCTTATGTAGTAGTATACACGTGGTTTACGTCTATGTGGTTAATAGTAATGTATGTATATGGTATTGGGCGGCGTCCATAGTTATCACGGTACGGTACGAGGCGAATAACTCGCGACATCGCCGGTTGCGCGACCCGAAGGCAAGCCGACACGCGAGCGCAGACGTCGTTGACAGCTATATCCGTTACGCTAATTTTAGGATAAAAGCAGACGAAGTCTCGGACCAATAAATAAATAAATAAAACAGATTTAAAACTTTCACATACTTTAATAGACTACTTACACTTCGCTACATATAATTAGTGTGCGCGTATGTATGTCCGCTTTACTGGTTAACAAAGTAATTATGAACAACACGTATCAGTCATTGGGCTGTCAATCGATTGCAATGTACTTAATCATTATATCAATTAGTGTGAGATGTGCTTAATAAAAAAAGTTTAAAGATTTAAACGCTATGTTTTTACCGTTGGATTCTTATTATTAGAGACTAGCTTCTGCCCGCGACTTCGCCCGCGTGGAATAGTTCGACCCCCCCCCGTATTTTGAAACATTCTTCATTGGTGCTCCGCTCCTATTGGTCTTAGCGTGATGATATATAACCTATAGCCTTCCTCGATAAATAGGCTATCTAACACTGAAAGAATTTTTCAAATCAGACCAGTAGTTCATGAGATTAGCGCGTTCAAGCAAACAAACTCTTCAGCTTTATATATTAGTACTAGCTTCTGCCCGCAACTTCGTCCGCGTGGAATAGTTTAAAAAAAAGTAAATTACAAAATCCCCCCGATTTTGAAACATTCTTCATTGGTGCTCCGCTCCTATTGGTCTTAGAGATAGGATATATAGCCTATAGCCTTTCTCGATATATGTGCTATCTAACACTGAAAGAATTTTTCAAATTAGACTAGTAGTTCCTGAGATTAGCGAATTCAAGCAAACAAACAAACAAACTCTTCAGCTTTATATATTAGTATAAGATATGGTACTTGATGGTGAGTAGGAACCGATGCACAGTGACAAGATGTTCAAACATTATCTACTAGCGGTCCCGGCTGACCTTGTTCTTAAAAAACAAAAATCTAGAACCCGATTCCAGCGCAAAGTATTTTGTGTAGGTTGAGATTTTTAAATTCGTAATATCTTTTGAATGGAATGTCCGATTTGAATCATTCAAAAACTAATCTACAGGTATTGAAACATTCTTGAATAAGAAATGATAAATCGACAGGCTATGGGTAGGCTTTATGAAGATCCACAAAATGGTACAAATGAACAAAACAAGTGTGTTTTAACAATATTTATAACTGCAATCGATATTTTGAGCCTTTTTCAATTTAATTAAAATTAATTATTTTCTTATGCTATTTTTGACGTGAAACTTCATTAGAATCTTCATTAGAATAGAAAAAGAGACAAACACAAAAAATTCAAATTCATTAAAAATTTATTATAACTATACAAACACGTATAACACAGGTACAAATATAACTGAACACAACCAGTGCAAACGTAATGCGCGGTCCAATAACACGCGCAAATTTCGCCACTAAATAGATTACCGAATGTACACAAGTCCTGCCTCGCGGCTGGTTATCGCTCGACGATCGATCTCGCCATTGGGCCATTGCTTTATACTGCACCGATACAATATGGCTGCCCATCGCGTAGACCGAATTTCTTAGAATCAGTTCGACACACCTGGCTAATGACTGCCATAAAAGATTACAATACACAATGGGCTGTTTTCTAATCACAAATTTTAAACACAAAGTGAACAAAAAGAATCCAAATGCGGAAAGGTAATAAAGTGTGCTTTTTGAATCTACTTTTATCGGCACCTCGGTCGTAATAATATGTTGAGGAGTGTAGGCTAAAGGAATAATATTTATAATAAAACTACGTTTTAACGGTTTTAAGCGCGGTAATTTTATTTGATTTTGGTTTTTCGGACGTTAAATAATATTTATATTAATAAAAGTGAGAAAATAATTATCTGTGAGTATATTCTCTTAACACACACACACACACAATTTTTTTGTGAGAAACTGAGATCAATGCACTTTATTACCAGATAGGTACTCTGGCTTGGAGCATATCTCTAGCGCGCGGAGAATAGAAGGGAAGAGACTGCCAATTGTCAAGATTAGGTTAAAATAAAGAAAGAGACTTTATTTACTTACTGAAAAGTCATTACCTAATCCTTTCTCCCTTAACTCTAATTCAATCAAGTCTCTCATTAAAACAAAATAATTGCATAACCGACTCCATTTTATTGAAAAATTGATTAATACCTCCTTTGATTCAGATGCGCGGCAAAGCTGACATGTGATTAGGGTTGCCAACAAAAAAACAATCCATTATTGCCCGACAACAGTGTTGCTAGATTAACGATAATTATTACAAAAAAAGACAGTGAAAAAATTATGTTCAGATCGTATCGTGATAAGTGTAAAATGTCTTAATGCTTCTATAATATTTTTATTTGTTTTCGTTCAGTCGTAATCTTTGGGATAATCTAAATGTACTCGCGCTGTCTCTTTCTAACACACGCGTTTCGTATACGAGTGACCGTGACGGAGATAAGTAGTTTGACTCGTGACAGCTCAATCAGTGATTTGTACAATGTTTTGTCACTTTTGGACCTTTGATTTCTCAATATATTAGATGTAAGCTTGTTTATCATTAGATCGTGTATTCCATGGGTTAAATTATTTTTTTTGTCCTCTTTGTCAATGGTGGTCTTAAAAAAGTTTATTGGATTGACAAGTCCGATTTTATCTGTAGGCTAAATACTTGGCTATATAAAATATAGATAAGTTAATTTGTTAATTGTTTTTGAGTTCTTTGACCGTTTTGGAAGTAACGGATATGAAATAAAATTATCGTGTCTCCTTTTCTATTTATGTATCACATCTGATTTTTTCAGATATTACTTGTTTTATATGAATAAAATCTAGCAGTTAGGTGTACATTTTTTTGGATTGTAGACTATTTACTGATAACTACAATCTTTGCTTTATCTTAATTTAAACATTTCTTAAATTTAGATGATATAATAATTTATCATCTATAAAAAAATGCGATAGTAACTCGATCTGTCTGTCTGTTAAGCTTTTACGGAAAAACTACTGGAGTACTGGATCTGTTCTGGTGTAATTTTGTACATATGTAATTTTAATACCGAAAATGAACCTAGATACTTTCTATCCCGGGAGATGGATAGTTTGTGATATATTAAAAAAACCGACTTCAAAAACTAAAAAGTATAAAATAACTTATTTCTAAAGCTATTATTATTAATATATTTTATCTAAAACATCTTGAAGTCGGTGCAAAGTAAAACATAAAAATTACTATATTTTGAAAATTACTAAGCACCGACTTTAAGATGTTTTAGATAATATATATTAATAATAATAGCTTTAGAAATAAGTTATTTTATACTTATTAGTTTTTTAGTTTTTGAAGTTGGTTCTTTTAAACGAAGTTTTTTATTTTTTTGTTAGTTTTTAGTGTCTAGCTATGTATGGGTAGACCTACGAAAGGTGCCGCGCTCCTTAAAAAATATAGGTCTCAAGAAACCGGAACAAAAAAATGATCGTAAAATGAAAACTACTAGGCCAAACTATGTTAAATTTTTAGGGTACTAAATGGCAACTATTCCGCATCAAACTAAACAAGAATCACGTAAATCGGATCATAAATCTCAGCGTAATCGGTGTACATGTGGAACGGAATGGATTTTTTTTATATAAAAAATGTTCATAATATGAAAACTACTGGGGGCAAACTAAGTCAAATTTTTAGGGGACCAAATGGCAGCTATTCCACATTGAATAAAAAAAGAATTACGTAAATCGGATCATAAATCTCGGAGTAATCGGTGAACACATATAAAAAAAAAGATCTCGACGAATTGAGCATCTCCTCCTTTTTTTAAGTCGGCTAAAATTAAGTGAATTTTCACGGGGCTAATAGTACTGACATAAAAATTTAACACAATGTAACCTGTAGGTATTAAGGCCTGCTCTTTTAACAAGATGTACGCACTAGAATTTGACCCGCGGTGTAGCCGCGGGATAAACTCTAAACTAAAAACTATAAAATAGTATTTTAATGGATGTCATTTAAAACATTTTTTAAATTATTTTTCTAAAATAATAATACTTACCTAAAAAAATACAATTAAATACTAAAAATAAACTATAAATAAATTAATATATGCTATGTAACTTCGTTCATGGCAACATGAACGAAGTATCACTGCCACAGCTAGTAATAAAATAAGGAAGTAAAATTGAACTGTTCTCAAGCTAATAAATCATGCTAAAATTACCCAAGAAACCGCTCCAGCTAAGGCACTCAATCATCTACTACGGACATGGTATTGCAAGTGAGAAACGCTCGGTTTCCGAACGCAATTACCTACACGGCTCCGCTAAGCTTATGTAGCCCTAGTACTTTTATCTAATTAGTAGTTTTGCAAAGACGATTTAGAAAATACATACATACATACACCAATTAACAAATATTTATTGGTCGAGACCAACCTGTTTTAAAGTGGTTGTAGTATTTTAAATTTGTCTGCCCTACAAATTATTTCATTTTTAGTCTAATTTAAGTTGTATTCTAAGTAGATTTGTCACTCTTCCTACCCTTAAAACACGTGCTTAAGAAGCTCGGACTTGCACTGGGTATTTATAAATCATAGTACGCACTTAGGTGTAGAGCAGGGATTCCCAAACTATTTTGGACGAGAGTCCCCTTTTCCAAAATGAACTGATACCTTACCCCCATAGCTAAATTACTTAAAAAAAAATTGCGGTTGGTTAAGTGAGTAGACTTGCCTTCATTTACTGATCAAAAATTTAACAAAATATATAGACATAAAATTCAGTAAATATCAAGTGTATATATATAAAATTAATAAATATTAATAATTACGTAGAAATACTTAAATAGGTAATTATTTCTGCAAAAAACAAAAACGCATTTGTTCACGTAAAGCAACTTGTACAGTATCTAATAGTGGTATAGTCGAGGATTTTTAGACCTCGTCGACGCTCAAATTCAGTTTTCGTTTATGACGACCCCTGGGAAACCGATTTCGACCGCAAGAGGTCGATATCGACCACTTTGGGAATACCTGCTCTAGATGAATACGCGTTTGAAATTTACAAGTGTATGGCCGGTAGCTACACGTAATATAAACAAATGCAAAACTAACAGAAATAATGGGCAGTCGGAAGTGTTCTCTGGAAGCGATACGGTATGATATATGGCGATAATTTCACCGTGTATTTTGTATTTGCCCGCTTTGTAATCCTATCGCATGAAACTAACATTGTGTAACTTAATTGTAGATATATACACTTTTCAGTGCGATTTCTATTTGTTTTATCAGGTTCTTTAGCCATTTTGGTAAGAAGGGAACTCTTATGGAGTCCTTTTTTATTTCAAGAATCAACGTCACATACTAAAAAAAAGCACGTAACTATCTAAAAGTAAAACTAAACATAAGAAAGAGAAAGATAATATATGTTGTATATAAAAAAATGTATGTGCGCGTGTACAGTTCACACGTAGTATAAGTGAAACTTCAGACAATATACATACATACATACATACATAACTTCACGCCAGCTCCCTTGCGGGGTAGGCACGAACAACAGAGTGCCATTTAGGCTTATTCTTACACACCTCACTTGCCTCTTTGACATTCATAACTCTTGTCATGCAAGCTCGTCTGTTCTTAAGGCTTCTGACATCACCTTCTGCTAGTACACGATCAATTTGATCATGGAAGGTGTGTCGTGGCCTTCCACGACTTCTGCATCCATCCACTTTTGCATTGTATATCTGTTTAGTCATTCTTTCATCATGCAGACAATATACTGACAGATAATTCTTCTCTAACTTTTACTAATTATTATATGAAGTAGTAGTAGTTGTATTCGCCACAAAGGCAGGCAAAGGAATCTAGTCCATACAGCCAATTCTGATGTTTAAGTCGTATCGTATAATAGTCGCGCAGTTGTATTGTAGGCTACAACTAACGCCATTCAACGGAGTTCTTGTGAAAACTCAAAAGGCCACATTTGACTATACAGTTCACATTTTTCACAAAACACATAATTCCTACTCAAAAACTATCAATATCCTCTACCTATTGTTCATTTTAGAGTAATTTTACACATTTTTAGAAAATAAAACTGCACAGCACAACATCTCCTTTCAGTTCCCGCCAAAAACTCCATTATATGAATAAGTGAAGCAAAAACTTTGTACCCCTTTTTACGAAAATTGCGCGGACGGAGGAATATGAAATTTCGCACACTTGTAGTTTATATAGAGAAGGAGCGCAGAATCATAATATTTTTTTAAATTATACATAAACAATACATTAAATCAATTAAAAAAAACATTACACACACTACCATGTATTTGACACACACGCATATATACTCTTTTGTTTATTGTTAAAGTCAAACTAACAGTGTAGCCTTGGCGAAATAATCTGTGATTATAGAAGTGTAGTATTTGACAAGGAGTTTTTGGCGGGAACTGAAAGAGGACGTTGTACTGTGCAGTTTTATTTTCTAAAAATGTGTAAAATTACTCTAAAATGAACAATAGTTGTAGGATATCGATAGTTTTTGAGTAGTAATTATGTGTTACTAGAGTTTACCCCGCGGCTGCGCCGCGGGTCAACCTCTAGTGCGTGTCTCCAGTTTAAAGAGCAAGTAGTACAGGTTACATTGTATTATTTTTTTATGTATTTGCCCCCGAAAGATTCACTTAATTTTATATCGCAAACTATACCACCCCCGTCTATATGTAAACTACATAAATGACAAAACTTGACAAAATAGATAACATGGACCAAGTGGACCAAGTGGACCAAGTGGACCCAGTGGACCAAGGGGACCAAGTGGATACAGTGGTCCAAGTGGACCCAGTGGACCAAGTGGACCCAGTGGACCCAGTAGACCCAGTGGACGAAATCACAAAACCAGTCCTAGTTTCCGGGATAAAATTTACATAAATCTATCCCAAAATGTATCCCATTATCCGGGATAAAAAGTATCGTTTGGCCACTCTCGGTATTCAAATTATATATGTACCGAGTTTCAGCCAAATCTGTCCAATAGTCTTTCCATAAAAGGATAACAAACAAAAAGACAAATATATTTTTATCCCGGATAGTATCCTATTTTTCGGGCTAAAAATATCCTATGTTCATTCTCGGCATCGAAAATATATATATACTGAGTTTCAGCCAAATCGGTCCAGCAGTTTTTCCGTGAAAACGGAACAGACAGACAGACAGACAGAGTTACTTTCGCATTTATAATATTAATAGGGATTAATAGGGACATTAAATATTAATAGGGATAGGGGTTAATTTTTATTATACCTATAAACTTGAGAAATGATTCGTTTCTCACTAACACTTTCATTTTAGTTTTATTTTTGCGATAAAAAGTATGGCTAAAGTGACCAAAATGGCCCAAATGGCCCAAAATTACCGAATTGACTGAAATGACCAAAATGACCAAAAAGGCCAGAATGATCAATAAGGCCATAATGACCGACATGGCCAAAATGATCAAAAAGGCCAAAATGACCGACACGGCCAAAATGATCAAAAAGGCCAAAATTACCGACATGGCCAAAATGGCTAAAATGACCAAAAAGGCCATAATGACCAAAAAGGCCAAAATGGCCAAAATGACCAAAAAGGCCAAAATGACCGAAATGGCCAAAAAGGCCAAAATGACCGAAATGGCCAAAAAGGCCAAAATGACCGAAATGGCCAAAAAGGCCAAAATGGCCAAAATGGCCAAAAAGGACAAAATGACCGAAATGGCCAAAAAAGGCCAAAATGACTAAAATGGCTAAAATGACCAAAAAGGCCAAAATGACCGAAATGGCCAAAATGACCGAAATGGCCAAAAAGGCCAAAATGACCGAAATGGCCAAAAAGGCCAAAATGACTATAATGGCCAAAATGACCAAAAAGGCCAAAATTACCGACTTGGCCAAAATGGCTTAAATGACCAAAAAGGCCGAAATGGCCAAAAAGGCCAAAATGACCAAAAAGGCCAAAATGAACGAAATGGCCAAAAAGACTAAAATTACCAAAATGACCAAAAAGGCCAAAATGACCAACATGGCGAAAATCGCCAAAAAGGCCAAAATTACTTAAATGACCAAAAAGGCCAAATGACCGAAATGACTAAAATTACCAAAATCACCAAAAAGGCCAAAATTACTGAAATGACCAAAAAGGCCAAATGACCGAAATGGCTAAAATGACCAAAATGAACAAAAAGGCCAAAATGACTGAAATGACCAAAAAGGCCAAATGACCGAAATGGCCAAAATGACTAAAATAACCTAAATGGCTAAAATGACCAAAATGACTAAAATGGCCAAAATGACCAAAATTTCCAAATTAACCAAAATAAATAAAATGGCCTAAATGGCCAAAATGACCGAAAAGGCCAAAATTTAAAGTATCCCATGTCCACCCTCGGTATTTAATTCACATACGTACCGAATTTCAGCCAAATCGGCCCATTAGTTTTTCAGTAAAAGCATAACAAACAAATAGACAAATATACTTTTATCCCAGAAACTATCCCATTTTCCGGGATAAAAAGTATCCTATGTTCATTCTCGGCATCGAAAATATATATATACTGAGTTTCAGCCAAATCGGTGCAGTAGTTTTTACGTGAAAACAGAACAGACAGACAGACAGACAGAGTTACTTTCGCATTTATAATATTAATAGGGATTGTGAGAAATGTGAACTGTATAGTCAAATGTGGCCTTTCGAGTTTTCACAAGAACTCCGTTGAATGCTGTGGATTGTAGCCTACAAGACAACTGCGCTTGGCTTAAAGGCCTAGTTGCCAATCCATAAACATAAAAAAGTATTTAACAACAGAACCTTAATAATATTAAAACTTATAATTTAATATTTTCTTAAGTTTTCGCGACTTGTATACATAATAAAACTACGTTTTAACGGTTTTAAGCGCGGTAATTTTATTTGATTTTTGGTTTTTCCGACGTTTCGGCCACTTTTCAGTGGCCGTGATCACGGAAGACAAAGATGTCAAGTGTCAACGAGTATTGTTAAAGTTTTATTTAGCCTACCGCCAACTTATTAATTTTAATTATTTAATTTTAATTTTGTTTATGGTTATTATTTAATCTATGGGAGCCTAATCTAATTTACTACCGCTTCGCAACATGTTATGGCTTGAAGAGAAGAAGCGGCGCAAGCGGCTTAAAACCGTTAAAACGTAGTTTTATTACTTATAATTTAAATTAATTATTATGGTCGAATTTCGACCACTGGGTGACCACTAATTATAGGTATTATATAATATAAAGTTTCCCGTATGGTTTTTCATTTACATGACGTGCAAATGCTTACAATAACTAAATTTCTTGAAGCCTCTAGTACCCTACCCTACACTAATACTTATTTACTTACTCCGTTGGCTTAGCGACCCAAAGTGGGTCTTGACCTAGGACACGAGAACATGCCACTTTTCTCGGTCCTGTGCGGTTTCTTGCCAATTACTGGCTCCTAGCTCCGACAGGTCCGCCTCTACTCTGTCCTTCCAGCGATATTTAGGACGGCCGACCGGACGCCGACCTACCGGCCGTCCCAAATATGCTTTCCTCACCCTTCCAAATTAATTTCATTAAGTATACACCTATAGAAAGACCTGTCAATCTTGTGATACGTAAATATGAACCTTAATTATTGACTCTCTTACAGGGGAAGGTTCCTGTAACAGCAATGACGGCTTCTCCCAGCGATGCGCAGACGATAAATCAGCAGGCAGCGACGAGGAAGCACCCAGACCAGGATCCACAGACTCGAAGAAGAAGCACAGAAGAAACAGGACGACCTTCACGACGTACCAGTTGCATGAATTGGAAAGGGCGTTTGAGAAGAGTCATTACCCTGACGTATATTCCAGGGAGGAGCTTGCCATGAAGGTCAACTTACCAGAAGTCAGAGTGCAGGTTAGTGATATATATGTAACTTGACGAAAGAGTGCGGCAAGGTGCGTTACAATACAAAAGGGGAAAGCCCATATGAGGCCCTCAATGAACAATTGATTAGAGAAAAAATACTATATACATAATTTTTGTTATTAAAATAATATGTATTTACCTACATTGAAATCGGCGCTACTACAATAGATCACAATTCGATAAAAAAAAAGTAAGTTTAATAAAAACCAGGAAGTTGTGCCAAAAAATTGGCAGTGTTTTTTTTTTTTTTTTTTATTGCAGGAGTTCAGCAGACAGGCAGACGGCCCACTAGATGGAAAGCGGTTACCGTCGTCTATGGACATTTACAACAACAAAGGTGCTACAAATGCGCTGCTGCTCTCTTAAAGGAGACTGGAACCTGGTCACTAATGCCGGAACACAACACAAGGTTGTTATGGCGGCATACTCTAGACCAGGGGTGGTCGCCATCCAGTCGAGCAAATACTTTACCACCTGGCTAAGTGTCAAACTCATATTGTATTATGATTAATCGATCGACCGAAATCGATTTTGCCAGGTGGTAGGGCATTTGCCCGACTGGATGCTACCACCCCTGGTATAGAGCATGCCGCCATAACAACTTTGAGTTGTGTTCCGGCGTTAGTGACCAGGTTCCAGACTCCTTTAAGAGAGCAGCAGCGCATTTGTAGCACGTTCGGTGTTGCAAATATCCATAGGCGATGGTAACCGCTTTCCATCATGTGGGCCGTCTGACTGTCCGCTGAACTCCTGCAATAAAAAAAAAAAAAAAAAAAAATCGGTCTATACACAAAATATGCATTAACATCAACGGCATACTTACGAGACTTTTATGTGGTTTTTATTACAAAACAACTAAAACGAAACATAAAACTAACGTGTACTGTTAAAAAAAGGAATATAATAATAATATTTTAATTAGGTAAAAGAATAATCGACTTTTATTTTTCCTTGATAGTGGCAACACTGAATTGAATCTGACATGTCATTCTGTCATCATGAGAGACTAACTGACAATTCGCTTGTTGCTTACGCGCGATTTGAATGTGTATTGATCTTTCTTCGACTTCTTCTACTGCAGCCTATATATTTTATGTTACGAAGACACTTTTTATCATAATTTAATTATCAAAATGAAAAAAGGGAATTTTTTGAATTATTATTGCCTCACAATTGTAGCAAAACATTTTCATATAGAAAAATAACCTAAAAACTATTGTACTATACGTGTGTTTTTTAAATATATCTACAATAGTGGCGTCAATATGAACATACTTTTTGATATCTAATACCATTAAGATTTAAAAAAACTCAATTTATATTGTAATTTTTTATGTCAATCTGGAGCCTAATACACTATGGAGTATGGGCTTTCCCCTTTAATTGCGGCTAGTACTTTAGGTACATTTTCAGTATTATAGGCATTTTAGAACACATGTATTATATTAGCAGTAGGTACAATTCGCCACAATTGCAGGCAATAGAACTTAGTCCATACAGTCTCTTCTGATATATTTAACCTTCATACAGCGCAGTTGAATTGTAGGTTTTCAACTGACGCCAATAAACTGGTTTCTTATGACATATCTGATGTATGACATCATTCTTATCTCCCTAAATTCCTTAGATGTTTGACATAGTAACACGTTACATAGAAGGTAGTATAAAAGGCTGGAGCGAGCTGCTATGTAAATAATACATACATACATACATAACTTCACGCCAGTTTCCTTGCGGGGTAGGCACGAACAACAGAGCGCCATTTAGGCTTATTCTTACACACCTCACTTGCTTCTTTGACATTCATAACTCTTGTCATGAACGCTCGTCTGTTCTTAAGGCTCCTGACATCACCTTCTGCTAGAAGGTGTTTCGTGGCCTTCCACGACTTCTGCATCCATCCACTTTTGCATTGTATATCTGTTTAGTCATTCTTTCATCATGCATTCTTTCCACATGCCCGAACCACCGGAGCATTCCTTTCCTTACCTTCACCCCGACACTCTCTTTCAGACCAACTCTAAATAATATTGTTACTTATTGTAATATGTTAGTGTCACCTACCAATTGTACCTACACAGTATCAGCTATTTTTATATGTTTGCTTGTAAGCAAACTGGCAAGCGGGTCCACTTGATGGCAACTGGCTTCCGTCGCCCATGGACATCTACAACATTAAGGGAGCCAGTGCGTTGCCTACGTCGTTGAGACTGCGCGCCCATATTGTAGCGCTCTGGGAACACCGTGGAGTTCAGTGCATAGCTTGCTCACATAATGACATAAAGGAGCGAGCGCCAGGCACAGGCGATGACTTTTAGAGGGCCAATTCTGCTGTTTCAATATATTGGCGTTGTTAATACTGAAAGGTCAATTCCATTTCGATAATGTCAAAAACTCGTCTACTATATCTATAAATAAATAATCATATAATCTACTCTAAACAAAAATTAATTATTAACCTTAAAAAGAAACATGAAAAGAACAACTATGCAACTAAATTACAATAAATTAATTAAATTACATATAATCGAATACAATGCAAGAAAACTTAACTTATTTGTATTGTATTCTACTCATAGTCCCTCAAGACTATAAGTAGAATACTGAGCCCAGATCACCGTCTTCTATGGGTAAGGTGCCCAGAAGGCTGGCTACGTTTCCTCGCTGGATCGCCATACTGATCCGTTGGCCGAGGTAAGCACCAGCCCTCTGATCACCCGAAGAGTCAATGAGTCCTTTCGATAAATTTTGGTAGAGGCTCATGGCTTCAGGACCCCACGGTCTAAGCGTCGCGACAGCAAACGGCACAAATATATAACTCTCACTGAGGGTTGCATATTTGCGCCGCTTGAGTGATTCGGCTGTTTCCACCGCTGAACCGGCTGATTTAGACGTGTTTGGTAAATGGGATGCGGCAAAATCTACTCTAAATAAATAATATCTTCTTGATATCGTCGTGACGGAATAAGAGTAGAAAAAAATTGATATTACCATTAGCAGAAATGGCGTCAGCCGAAAAGAATTTTGAAATACTACCAGAAATTTTAAACATTGCTTCGCGAGTTTATAAATTTTCTATATTAAATGTTTATAAAGATAGACTGGCGAGCCACGTGCATGCTATTGCATTTAACAGAATACCGAAATCAGGTAAAGCTACGATTGAGATGATAGTGTCCGGCGGTTTTGACGAAATAGCAGCAGAATTGAACTCCCTGTTGCCGGCCAGCGGTGCGATTTGATACAAAGTTCAATTATCAAAACACCATTTCCTATTTTTATTAACTTGCCCTTTTCTGCGGAACCAACTAGATTAGTCCTAAACCTTATTTAACGATACACAATATACAAACAAAACTAGACCTTACAACAACATTCTAAAGCTGCAAATCAATTACCGGACACAGTTTACAATAAGAAAGCAATTAAGATACGACCATTTTAAAGAGAACTGTATACTTCATGCATTGTATTACTGAATGTTTCTGGATGTAGGGTTGTATGGGTCTGTGTAGGATGGTCGTTTTGCTTGACATATGTTTAGGGGATTGAGTGATATAAACCCCTTGGGCTCATTATTGCCCTTTATGCCTTCAAAGAAGGGTCCTCGAGATGTTTACGAACTGTTCCCATTCTGTTCGATTTTCGGAAGTTATGTTTTCTATTTGATTCTTATAACCGCCTTCGTAGAGCTTATGGGGCAATTAGTTTCATGAAAAATTAAATTGTTATAATTAAATCTATATATATAAAAGAAAGTCGTGTTAGTTACACTATTTATAACTCAAGAACGGTTATCCCGATTTGGCTGAAAATTGGTGGGGAGGTAGCTTAGAACCAGGAGACGGACATAGGATACTTTTTATCCCGTTGGAACCATTAGGTCGCGATGAGATCGGGTTCTAGAATCCTCCTAATCACCTGGACTGATTTTGGTGATTTTGTATTTGTGTGTTTGAGTCGGTCCCGGGATGGTTCAAATCCACAATTAGAACCGGCAGGTGGCGCTGGGATCGAGTCCTAGATTTTTATTTTTTCAGACCAGGACAACGTCTGTCGGGGCCGCTAGTTAAAGACATATTGTAGGATATCATTATATTAATTCGTGAAGCAAAAACTTTGTACCCCTTTTTACGAAAATTGCGCGGTCGGAGGAGTATTAAATTTCGCATACTTATAGTTTATACAGAGAGGAGTGCATGCAGAATTCTAATTTCTTTTTTTAAATTATGCATAAAAAATACATTAAATCAATACAAAAAACATTACACACACTAGCATGTATTTGACACACGCCCGCATATTTACTCTTTTGTTTATTGTTCAAATCAAATGAACAGTGTAGCCTTGGCGAAATCTGTGATTACAGAAGTATAGTCTTTGACATTAATTATTATGGTCGAATTTCGACCACGGGCGACCACTAGTTATATCAAAAATGCAAAGCTTAGTGCGTTTTTTTTTATTTCAGACCTTATTTGACGGGATTATATATAATACATTAATATCTATATATATATATAAATCAATTACTGTTCGTTCGTCTCGCTAAAACTCGAGAACGGCTGGACTGATTTGGCTAATTTTGGTTTTAAATTATTTGTGGAAGTCCAGGGAAGGTTTAAAAGGTGAGTAAATATGAAAAAAAATGCTTGGAATATAGTAAAAGCAACAATTTCCCTAGCCCTTAGAAACTATTCCTACTTGTCAAACATTTCATGATCGTCTCGTCGTTTAGAAATCGAATAAATTTAAAAGTCGTTCAAACATCAAATTATTTTTTTTTCATACTTTAGGTTTTGAACGTCAAACAATTGATGTTCATCCCGTCGTTTAGAAATCAATTTTTTTTATTTATGATTCTGAGGCGGAACGAAGTTTGCCGGGTCATTCTAGTTTATTATAAATATGTTTGTGTATTTAATTTATAAAATATATAGTTTAAGTATGTCTGTTTAAGTTCTACATAATGATCTGCACCACCTACATCACCAGATTAGGTTAAATTATTCCTTAAGATAGGTTGCCTGGAAGAGATTGCTTTAAGCGATAAGGCCGCCTATTGTTTCTATCATGACAATAATGTAATCGTTCATTTTTGTAATTGTGTATTTGGTGAGCAATAAAGTGTTATTCTATATGAAGACCTTCTACCTATTTCTTCGCTTCGCAATAAAAGACGCTATAATAATAATAATAATCCCGCAGGGGGGCTTTGTGGCGAAGCCTTAGGTGAGTAGCGACACCTCGTACCTGACTCCGGGGGCCAAGGCAAGGCCCCCGCCTCCGTGCTTGCCTTAACCAGCCGGCACGGAGTGGAGATCGCTAGAGCTAAGACTCAAGCTCCAGGGGTGGAAGTGATAAATGGCCTAACGTCGGAAGTAGCTTCGGTGAACCTGCAGCCCACCTCTCTACACCCCTTAGCCACTCACACCCATGTTGCCCCTGTCTTTATGGCATTTTTTGGGGCCCATGCAGGGAGTGGCGAGTCACCGTCTGCCCATTTTTCCATGTTCCCTGAACATTGCGACGGGCGGCCATAGTCCCCATATTCCCAGACCCCTAGTACCATTAGCAGTTCACCACAATAGCCCGGTACTCTTTGTCCTCATTTCCCACAATAGTCCTACACTGGCCGGGGCTTGTCCTTGAGTGCATTATTATATGGTGTAGACAGGGATAATCGCCGGTCAGTGTCACGCCACATTTACATTAAATTTGTCAAGGGGCCTCTACGTGTTGGCCTTCCCATGGCTCCGGCAAGCCCCCCAAAAGTCCGGGCCATTTTCATGGCCCGTGGTCTTGAAAGACATACAGTATAATAATAATAATAATATTTATTTATTTGCTCTCACAACATATATAATATATTATAATAGCAGCCCATAAATGTCCCACTGCTGGGCTCGGGCCTCCCACTATAGGGCAACGGACAGTATACCCGCCACGCTTGTCCAAGGCGGCTTGGCAGGTTTGACACATCGGTTATCTCGATGTGCAGGTTGCATCACGATGTTTTCCTTCACCGTTATAAGCACGTGGTAATTGTAACAATATGCACATTAGGTCAGAAAACTGCCTAAGCGGTGCATGCGTTCCAGCCAGGATCGAATCCGCGCCCTTTGGGTCTGGGACGCGTGCGCTACGCATTACGCTACCACGACTTATTAATATTATTTATATCATGTTACACAATATATATGTAACATGATATAAATAATTGCCAAAAAAGGTTTTAAATGACTAAAAATTGATGAGAGCCTGGTGTCAGTAGACGGAAAAATCCTCTGTGAGTGATCACCAGCCTCTCTCTCCCCGGAAAAATGTAAGTATAAATACAACTAGTATTGAGTGTAGATAGATGTACATACATACATACATACATAACTTCACGCCAGTTCCCTTGCGGGGTAGGCACGAACAACAGAGTGCCATTTAGGCTTATTCTTACATACCTCACTTGCCTCTTTGACATTCATAACTCTTGTCATGCAAGCTCGTCTGTTCTTAAGGCTCCTGACATCACCTTCTGCTAGTACACGATCAATTTGATCATGGAAGGTGTGTAGATAGATGTGTAGTGTGTAATTGTGTATTTATATGTATGTATGTATATATTGTACGTAAATGTGTGTGTGTGAGTTTACGTGATTTGAAATGAGAGATGAGAATGAGAATTTTCAATATGATATCGAGATATTGAACTCAATTTAGGAAGCTCCTTAAAGTTATAATATGGAGACGTTCGCAGACTTCGATTAGTGTATCTAAACTAGCACTAATTGGTCTTCGAGTGTGAGTGTAAAGCCGCGTCGTCTACGCCGGAAGCAGCGGTAATTCAGTTAAAACGTCAACCTGACATACAGCCGTGCCTTACTACGTGTTAATGGATTAACACTACACCGTTACACGGGTATAGGACGCCACATAATTTATGACTGCTCTCATTTAGCAACAATTCTTTTACCGTTAAGGCTATACAGCTTTGGAAGGCGCTGCCTGTTGCTATCAGACAAGCAAAATCGCTACCGATATTTAAAACAACTAATAGTCGGTCATTGGTCGAAATTCGACCATCATTAATTTAAATTATAAGTTTGAACATTATTAAGGTTCTGTTGTCAAAGACTTGACTTCTATAATTTGACTCTAACAATATAAAAAAGAGTATATATGCGTGTGTGTGTCAAATACATGGTAGTGTGTGTAATGTTTTTTTTTATTGATTTAATGTATTTTTATGCGTAATTTAAAAAAATATTAGCATTCTGCACTAAACTATAAGTGTGCGAAATTTCATACTCCTCCGTGTTTTTGCTTCACGTATTAATAGATAGATTACCAAAAATACCTACTACCTGTTGTTGGAATATGATATTTGAATTCATCTATAAACATTTATATATTTTATAGATATGTATTTGTATGGTATGTAAGTATATATCTATTTAATATATAAAATTTCTCCATATTGTTACGAGTTGCAGGACTCGAATTAAAATGCCGTTAGAATTACTATAGAATTTATTAGAACCATACAAACACGTAACACAGATATAAATATAACTGAGCACAATTAGTTCAAACGTAATGCGCGATTCAATAACACGCGCAAAGTCCGTCACTATATAGATTATCGAATATACACACGTCTTGTCTCGCTAGTGGTTATCGCTTGACTGCCTCACCCCTCCGTTGGGGCATTGCTTTATACTGTACAAATACAATATGTCTGTAGACTGAATTTCTAAGAATCACACCTGGCTAATGACTACTATAAAGATTACAATACACAATGGGCTATTTTTCCAATCACAAATTTTAAACACAAAGTAAACAAAAGAAGACGGTCATAAAAGCGCTTCAATGTTATTAGCTCAAACATCGACGGCTAATAAATGAGCTTTGTTTACAAATATGCAGGTATATTTATGATTAAAAAGTAAGTAGTTCATACTATATGTTACGTATACTTGTCAGGTGGTAGGGCATTTGCCCGACTGGATGGCTACCACCCCTGGTCTAAAGTATGTCGCCATAAGAACCTTGAGTTGTGTTCCGGCATTAGTGACCAGGTTCCAGTCTCCCTTAAGAGAGCAGCAGTGCATTTGTAGCACCTTTGGTGTTGCGAATGTCCATAGGCGATGGTAACCGCTTTCCATCGAGTGGGCTGTCTGCCTGTCTGCTGATCTCCTGCAATTAAAAAAAAAACTTATACCACCATCGCCATTATCATTTCAATTGATTACTGGGTTTGGCTGGAAGAGATAATGCCGCCTTTTGTTTTACCGTTAAATTGTTATAATTATTCATTCTGTAATTCTTTATTTTGATGAACAATAAAGGTTTTTCTATTCTATTCTATTTTATAAACAGACAGACGCGGCGATGGATCCCAAAAAAGGTGACATTAATAACCAAAGCAAATGTTTGAAACAAACTCATAATCCAGTGTTTAATGTTCACCACGGTAGGGCAAAAACAAATGATCTAATTTAATTGTTAATTATCTTTTGGCTTTGAGAGCGGCCTGCAGCCGACCGATCGTGAAAAGGGTTGCTAATTGAATCGCCCCACGGACAGACAAACGTAATTACCTATTTATAGTTATTTCGGTTATTCGTGTACAGCTAAGAGTTACCCGCGATATCGTCCGTCTTTTTGATCACCTGAAGAGTTGACCATGGTCTCAAAGACCTCAACTCATAGTGCTCGGTAGTTACTATTTTTTTTTAATTCAATTCAAATTCATTTACTTGCTTAAAACATCTATATATATTAGGTTGGGGAAAAAGTTTCTTCGTATTTTATATAAAAATTCAAAAGGTTTTTTATAAAGTTTATTTACATTTGACTAAAGTATGTAGGTGCCATTTTGTTGGATAACTTTTTGCCATCTTGTAGGTAGGGACGTGATCCCTTTGCCATAAAAATTTTGGGGCTTCTGATCAAAAAACTGCGACAACTGGTTTTGGCAGTCCTCTCGTGATGTTAACCTGACACTGCCTAAGGAATTCTGCAGAGACCGAAACAGATGAAAATCTGAAGGTGCAAGGTCAGGACTATACGGCGGATGCATTAACACCTCCCAGCCAAACTCTCGTAATTTTTGCTGAGTGGCTAAAGATGTGTGAGGTCTAGCGTTATCATGTTGAAAAACCACACCCCTTCTGTTGATTAATTCCGGCCGTTTTCTCTCAACTTTTTGCTTTAATCTCATCAGTTGTTCGCAGTACAGTTCAGAATCGATGGTCCTGCCTGGCGGTAACAGCTCATAACGAATAATGCTCTTCCAATCCCACCATACACACAGCATCACCTTGTAGCGAGTTAACCCGGGTTTCGCCACAGTCTGTGAAGCCTGACCGGCCTGCGCTACTCTCACAGATACTGCATTAGGTCCATAAACATCATAAATTTTTTTCGCGGCTTGTGTTGCATTTTTACCTTTTTTGTAGTAAAATTTTAAAATGTATCGAATTTCTTCATTAGATTCACTCATTTTAACAATAAGAAAAACAAATGAAAATCACACGTTTTCCTAATTTGAATTTGGAATTGTCTTCTTTAAAATTAAAGCTTTTTAATTATACGAAAACCAGCCAGATACAAATGGTATAGCCAAAGAGATCTTATTACAAGTCCATACATACTATATGCGAAAAGACTTTTTCCCCAACCTATTATAATAAAACTGTAGAGGTCGAATTTCTGTACACTGGAAAAAAATGCTAAAAACCGAGCCAGCGGAATATAAGAAGTGAAATAGAAATAATTTAGATGTTTTTTAAATTTTTTGTTTTTCTATTTGTCTGTCTGTTTGTACGGGCTAATCTCCGAAACGACTGGACCGATTTAAATGAAATTTTGTATAGTGATTACAAATGCGACAGTAACTTTGTCTGTCTGTCTGTTACGTTTTCACGGAAAAACTACGGGACTGATTTGGCAGAAACTGAAACGGTATCTGTATATTTTCGATGCCAAGGATGAACATAGGATAGCTTTTATCCCGAACAATAGGATAGCTTCCGGGATAAAAATATATTTATCTCTGTGCTTGTTATGTTTTTATGGAAAAACTATTGGAATCATTTGGCTAAAATTCAGTACGTATGTAATTTTAATACCGAAGGTGAACAAGGGATACTTTTCATCCCAGAGAATGGGATAGATTTATGTAAAGGTTATCCCAGATAGTGGGATAGGTTTTGATTTTTCTGTGATTTACCATTTTCGTCATTTAAGTTGAAAACTTTATAATTTTTCGAGTCTTCTTCAAGTTCAAGTCAAGATTTTTTCAAGTTCGACTGACAGAGGTTTTACTGTATAATATTTATTCTTTAAGTGGATTAAGACATCATTAAGGCTACGTTCCATTAGTAGCTCACAACGACCATGTTCACGAGCGCGATTTTTCCCATTCCACTTGCTTGCAGGCGTTATTATCATAAACTCTAGTGGAACGGTTATTCGATCAACCTCTTGACATGGGTCGTTGTGAGCGCTGTGCGATCGAGAATGATGACGTCATTAGTGACGGCCACGAACATAACGACCACGGTCGCCAGGTGGAACGGCTGACGGAGCATTTTGGACGTTGTGAGCTACTAAAGAAACGCGCTGTAACCGCCGATTGCCAAAATCATGACAACCAAAATTATCTTCTAAGAAATAAGCTTTTTTAAAAAAGGTTTTTAAATACAAGCTTTTGAGATCCTAGATATCACATAGTAGCAGAGTTCTAGCGAAGACAAGTAAAACGAGCCCAAACACGACGGGTATATCTTGTTTAGTACAGGAGTTCCTATGGCCACCTTCCGACTCCATCATCAGATCAGCTCCATGGTACCATATTATTACATTGTCACGCGATATACATATGTGTACAAAATTTCAGCTCAATCGGAAACCGGGAAGTTGGTCAAATTTAACTTGCAAGATTCTACCCGATCTTACATACATAGGTACATCCATTGCAGGTTAAATAAAATCTTGTAAAATGTACCGTGCGAATTTTATTTAAAAGAACATTTACAGTTCCTTATAAAATAATTTGTCAAAATCACGATATTATTAAATGAAAGCAACCCCTATAATTATCGTAGCATTAAAACCCCTTTGCGATACTCAAAAACCCATTAAACACTATCATAATAAGTTATCACTAAATGATATCAAACTTGATACAATTGTGTACTTTTAAAGTAGTTTATATCGTTTATATTCCAGTCAACCGTGATCTTTTGTGATGAACAACTACTTTGGCAAAGGTGGTCTTTTTGCCGTTCACGTACTTGTCACTATGAGCGACTAAACATGACGCGACGAGCGGCAAAAACGGAGAAATAATACAATTTCCTGCGGCCGGGCGGCCTGTTATAAGTGGCGACAAAAAACCCTACTTTCAGGTGATAAGGTATTTGCCCGTCTGATTGGCTACCACTCCTAGCCTAGAGTATACCGCCATAACAACCTTGAGTTGTATCTGGCATTAGTGGTTAGGTTTCAGCCACCTTTTACAGAGTAGCACTAGCAGCACATTGGTAGCACATTTAGTGTTGGAAACGTTTATAAGCGACGGTATACCGCTTTCCATCAGGTGGACCGTCTGCCTGTTTGGCAACATCGCAATAAAGAAAATTATAACGGCTTATTACGTATTTGAGAATAACATTCACACATACAAATATATACACACACACACATAAAAGGTTACGAATGAGGTACTTATAAACTTCCAAAATTTAAAAGTCAT
Organism: Dendrolimus kikuchii; assembly: GCA_019925095.2. Taxonomy (NCBI): domain Eukaryota; kingdom Metazoa; phylum Arthropoda; class Insecta; order Lepidoptera; family Lasiocampidae; genus Dendrolimus; species Dendrolimus kikuchii. Next base: position 12,785,577 of record CM034409.1, on the reverse strand, counting down.
ATAACTGTGTTACGAGTTATATATTCGAAAACACTTTCCAACTTGGACGGATTATCATTTCCAATATTCGTAAAAGAGACGTATCTATATACCTTACCTACCTAGTATATTTTATTTTCAACGAATCCTATAATCAAAATCACCCAAATAAAGTTGATCTCTTATATCTCTGAATTAATTCAAAAAGAGAGTTCATTTATATTGGAAATTCCTAATAGAGATCCTTTATAACACGTCCAGATTAAAACGGCTCTAGTTTTCTAGGACACAATATTTGTATGAGGGTCACAATAATTCGGTCGTTTAACAATACTTTCGCAGTGCATTAAGCAACAAACACAATAGAAATGAGATTGTAATCGAATTCGCTATTTGAACGCACTTGTGTAGGGTGGACACAAATTTGATTAAACTTATTGATGTCATTTAAAAAATATATTGTTGTAATGGACTTTATATAAACGTTAACATTATATATCCAAGGTAAGCAATAGGTACAATTGTTGGCACAAATGGTTGGCATTGTCAATTTGTGCGAGATATTAAAAAACCTTAATAATTTGTAGGCATAATAGTATTATCATCATTATTTGCCTACAAAAACATTAAAAATTCATAATACTTAGAATAAATTATTAGGGTGCCAATAATAATGTAGGTAGTTTACCCCATTTTTTTCTAATTGCTAATTTCAAATAATGTAATTTGGAAAAAAAAATATATACAGATTTATGACATAATACTGCATAAATTTGGCAGTTTAAACCACTTTTAATCAATATATTATATGATATTATTGATATTAATTTTTCGACTTATTGTAGCTGTATTATTATATTATATGAAATACTTGTTTTTTTCTATGTCACAGTATTGTATTTGAACAGACTTTCATGAAATTAAATGTACTCGATAGAACGAAAACAGTAGAAAAACATCACGAATACATAAATTGTTATTAAATATAGAAAATATTTTCTTGAGTTTTCGCGACTTGTAAACATAATAAAACTACGTTTTAACGGTTTTAAGCGCGGTAATTTTATTTGATTTTGGTTTTTTTTAGTTTTAAGTGAAACGTCGGAAAAAACCAAAATCAAATAAAATTACCGCTCTTAAAACCGTTAAAACGTAGTTTTATTAAATATAGAAAAATCAACTTAAGAACGCCTACGCTTTTTAGAGTTACTACAAACAATGAGCAAATACTGCAATAAGTATAAGTACACTCAGTATAGTTATACTATAAAAAAATATTTGTGTTTTTTACTAGAATATATAAAAAAATATTCTATAAACATACTAAACTAACGTCACCCTTCACATCTCAATAGCTTGTCACTTATCACCGACACGCTCGACTTGCGACAAAAATGCGCTAATAAACGTTTTTATGCCTGAAGGATAACCCTCCCTAATAATCTTTCACTCAATTTACGTTTTTATTGTTTATAGAATACGGTTGAAAATCGTTCGAACGACTTCTTAATTTAGAGATGTCCTAGTGTCAAACTAAATTTTACTCTAAAGCAATGGTGATACAGTTCAAAATTGTCTAAAGTAGTTGCATTCAGTAAGAAGGGTGTTTGAAAATAAGTTAGTCCGCTCTTTTATAATGTTTGTTTAGTATTGTGATATTGTTTTTTTAAGGATTTGTAAGTATCACATATGCTGTAATAAAAGTAAAGGTGTAATAACAATGAAAGTATTGTAACGTCGAGTAATTGCTTTTAATCAAGGCGTTAAGCTCTTAAGGAGTTGCCTAAATGGATTTCGCTATCTCGCTCTTTTTTTTACTGAATTGACTTACAACAAATCTGTATTATATGAATTTCAAAAAGAATATTACGAATGTTTCACAGAAATTTTATTGAATGCGCCTTCGCTTGCGTTAATGCAAATTTCGTAGACAGTCGAGTCTCGCAGGCTCTCGTTGACCTCCTCTCGAGCCCGGATATAGTGCGCAAATGCATTCCCCCGACTTTATAAAAAAAAGGGATAATGTATGTCACAAAGTGGGCATGTCATAATTCTCACTAATGCCAAATTTTAATTTTTAATACAAAATACTTATTGATATCACTTGTAACGCCATGTAGTAAAGGTAGAATCAGAACTATCCATGAGACCAACACATTAAAATTGCGGCGTTGTCCTTCTTATTCCCATGACGATGTATTTGTTAGTGACTTGCAATAGCAGCGCCAATAAAACGCGATCGTACGACGTACGACAACGTGTATACAAAATTTCATGACGACCCTGTTCTATATCAAATTCACGTTCGCATTTATAATCTTAGTTATGATTTCTTTATTTCTATTTTTATTTGTCTACTTCTACTAATTTATATTACATTTATCATTATCTTAAAACTGTCCTTGTTTTGCATCAATCACAAATTCACATTTTTACCGATGCTATCAGTTGTATTATTTATGCTCAAAAAAGAAAAAAATCAATGGGATAGTGATCTGAAATACATATAAGAAATTCTAGGTAAAAGTACTATTTTTACGAAAACACACTCAATCATTCCACTAGCTGACCCGGCAGACTTCGTACCGCCTCATTATCAATAAATAAAAAACGTTAATTTCTGAACGACGGGACGAACATCCAACGTTTGAGATTCAAAACCAAAAAAATGAAAAAAAACTTCACTTTTAAATTTAATTTGATTTCTGAACGACTTTTAAATTTAAATGATTTCTAAACGACGGGACGAACATCATGTGTTTGACAGGTAAGAATAGTTTCTAAGGGAAAGCGAAATTGTTGTTTTTACTATATTCTAAGCATTTTTTTCATATTTACTCACCTTTTAAAGCTTCCCTGGACTTCCACAAATAAATCAATACCAAAATTAACCTAATTGATTTTTATATATATAGAAGATGAAATAAATACAAGAGATGAAATTAAATCATTTAAACCAGGAATAAGCGAGGTCGCATTTGAAACATGTTCGCACTTACATGTCGAATCTACACGTTAGTGTTAAAAGCTCCGATACTAACGAATATGTTGATATTTTAATGAAATATTACAATAATAGGTATTTAATAACTTATTTTGCCTAAAATTAGGGTTTTCTGGGATTAAATTGCACCAGAGAGATAGAACGTGTAGTCATGTGAAAAAAGTAAAGTGCATCTAATAATTTGTCTAAGGAACCCGAGACGTTACTGTAATGTAAGCGAATGGGACGTGACAAACTCTATTATTATCATAATAATAGAGTTATAAAGGACTACGTTGACAGTTCGCTAAAAGGACAATTAGCTAATTAGCCCTCAATGAGTATACAAAACTCCTAATGACTTAAGCCATTACCTCGTGGTAAAGAAACTGTAATTACCGCGTCGTGGCTGAAAACCGTTTTCTTCCCTCGATTACCAAATAATGGGTAAACTTAATTACAGTTCCAACTTTCCTTCACCTAATTAATGTTTGAACTTTCTTGTTGGAGCACAGTTGGATTGACAAATTAATTACAAAGTTTAGATTTAATATATACTAGCGAGTCTTTCTTCGCGTTGCCATGACGTCGACGTGTTTGCAATACCAGTTCCAAAAAATGCAATTATGGCGCCACTTTGTTTGCTTTACTTATCTGAACTATTTTTCACCCAGTGGTTGAAATTCGAGTATAATTAATTTAAATTATAAGTTTGAACATTATTAAGGTTCTGTTGTCAAAAAGTATACTTCTATAATCACAGATGGCTACACCGTTAATTTGACTTGAACAATAAACAGAAGAGTATATATGCGTGTATGGGTCAAATATCTGTTAGTATGTGTAATGTTTTTATTTAATTGATTTAATGTATTTGTTGTGCATAATTTAGAAAAAAATATTAGCATTCTACACTCCTTCTGTATATAAACCATTAGTGTGCGAAATTTCATACTCCTCCGTCGGCGAAATTTTCGTAAAAAGGGGTACAAAGTTTTTGCTTCACGTATTAATATAATGATAAAACTAGTAAAAAATTATGTGTCCAGATAGTAGCACTAGGATATCCATTTTTCGATCTTCCTAATTTATTTTTATAGGAAGCAGGCGTGATGATGTATACATATGAATCTATTTAGTAAAAAAGATAACATACAGCCACAAAATCACAGAAAATCCAACACATATTAAGCATAATCAAAATCAGTTTCTTACGTTAAAAATTATTATATTAATTTCGTCACTACTTATTTACTATAAATTATTTATTAATGATCTATTCATCAAAAGAAACCAATAAAGAAAGTAAATTATTCTAAATTGTGTCAATAATCCCGTGACAAATTCCCTAAATGTTTCGCACATTAATGTGGATTATGGTAACCCTAACTTTCGGGGCTCACGTTACGGTATGTCTGCTAAAATACAGCTGTGGTATCACACCGCGAGTCTTTTAGTAATACGAGCTTTCAAAACAGTGTTTTTAGACTTTCCAAGCTTTATTTTACTTTTGACAGCGCGATGACGGATCAGTTAGTAATGTTCTAGTACGTTACCAACTCGATTTCTTATTAAAATATACTTCATTTATGAACAAGTTTTAATCAATTTAACGTATCTATATATTTTAACCGACTTCAACAAGGAGGAGGTTCTCAAATTGATTGGTATTTTTTATGTATGTACACCGATTCCGCTGAGATTCATGATTCGATTTACGTGATTCATCTTTAGTTTGATGCGGAATAGTCGCCATTTAGTCCCTTAAAAATTTAACATAGTTTGGGCCCAGTAGTTTTAATTTTATGAACATTTTTTTATAAAAAAAATTCCGTTCCCGTTTCTTGGGACCTATATTTTTTTAAGGCGCACGGCGCCTTTCGTAAGCCTTAGTTAGACACTAAAAAGTAATAAATTTAAAAAAACTTCAAAAACTAAAGTCTAAAATATTTTGCAACATTTTGTTGTTATAACAGTGTATATGGTAATTTTGATGGTTTGCTCGACACCGACTTCAAGATGTAGAACATTTTATATTATTTTGTCTCTTAATGAACTAAATCAATTCTTAATCAAAAATCTTTATTAAGTTATTTTATACTTTGTAGTTTTTGAAGTCGGTTTTTTAAACGAAGTTTTTTTTTATTTGTTATTGCTAATAATAATACATGGTGTAATAAATATACCCATAATTCAATGAATATATCCCTATTAATATTATAAATGCGAAAGTAACTCTGTCTGTCTGTCTGTCTGTCTGTCTGTCTGTCTGTCTGTCTGTCTGTCTGTCTGTCTGTCTGTCTGTCTGTCTGTCTGTCTGTCTGTTCCGTTTTCACGTAAAAACTACTGGACCGATTTGGCTGAAACTCAGTATATATATATTTTCGATGCCGAGAATGAACATAGGATACTTTTTATCCCGGAAAATGGGATAGTTTCCGGGATAAAAGGATATTTGTCTCTCTGTTTGTTATCCTTTTACGGAAAGACTTTTGGACCGATTTGGCTGATACTCGGTACATATGTAATTTGAATACCGAGGGTGGACATGGGATATTTTTCATCCCGGATAATGGGATAGATTTTGGGATAGATTTATGTAAAGATTATCCCAAAAGTGGGACATGCTTTGGTTGGTTTTGTGATTTGCCATTTTCATCATTTTGGTTATTTTGTCCTTTTTGCCCTTTTGCCCTTTTCACCTTTTGCCCTTTTGCCCCTTTGCCCCTTTGCCCTTTTGCCCTTTTGCCATTTTGCCCTTTTGCACTTTTGCCCTTGGGCCCGTTTGCCCTTTTGCCCTTTTGCCCTTTTGCCCTTTTGCCCTTTTGCCCTTTTGCGCTTTTGCGCTTTTGCGCTTTTGCGCTTTTGCGCTTTTGCGCTTTTGCGCTTTTGCGCTTTTGCCCTTTTGCCCTTTTGCCCTTTTGCCCTTTTGCCCTTTTGCCCTTTTGCCCTTTTGCCCTTTTGCCCTTTTGCCCTTTTGCCCTTTTGCCCTTTTGCCCTTTTGCCCTTTTGCCCTTTTGCCCTTTTGCCCTTTTGCCCTTTTGCCCTTTTGCCCTTTTGCCCTTTTGCCCTTTTGCCCTTTTGCCCTTTTGCCCTTTTGCCCTTTTGCCCTTTTGCCCTTTTGCCCTTTTGCCCTTTTGCCCTTTTGCCCTTTTGCCCTTTTGCCCTTTTGCCCTTTTGCCCTTTTGCCCTTTTGCCCTTTTGCCCTTTTGCCCTTTTGCCCTTTTGCCCTTTTGCCCTTTTGCCCTTTTGCCCTTTTGCCCTTTTGCCCTTTTGCCCTTTTGCCCTTTTGCCCTTTTGCCCTTTTGCCCTTTTGCCCTTTTGCCCTTTTGCCCTTTTGCCCTTTTGCCCTTTTGCCCTTTTGCCCTTTTGCCCTTTTGCCCTTTTGCCCTTTTGCCCTTTTGCCCTTTTGCCCTTTTGCCCTTTTGCCCTTTTGCCTTTTTGCCCTTTTGCCCTTTTGCCCGTTTTGCCCTTTTGCCGTTTTGCCCTTTTGCCCTTTTGCCCTTTTGCCCTTTTGCCCTTTTGCCCTTTTGCCCTTTTGCCCTTTTGCCCTTTTGCCCTTTTGCCCTTTTGCCCTTTTGCCCTTTTGCCCTTTTGCCCTTTTGCCCTTTTGCCCTTTTGCCCTTTTGCCCTTTTGCCCTTTTGCCCTTTTGCCCTTTTGCCCTTTTGCCCTTTTGCCCTTTTGCTCTTTTGCTCTTTTGCTCTTCGACTCTTTTTTGTCCATGTTGCTCTTTTTGTCCTTTTTGCTGATGTTGTCCCTTTTGTCATTTTTGTAGTTTTCATTGACGGGGGATATAGATAAATAAAACTAGGACTGTTTGTAATAGAGGATGAAAGTTTGGATGAGACCAATCATTTCTCAAGTTCATAGATATAAAAATGCATCGTCTATAAAAATGCGATAGTAACTCGATATGTCTTTCTGTTAAGTTTTCGGAAAACACTGGGAATACTGGATCGTTTTTATTTTAATTTTGTTTAAATGTAGTTTTAATGCCGAAAATGGACATATATACTCATGCCAAGAGATCGGCATGAGAATATATCAAGCATCGAGTTTGCGATATAAAATGAAGTGAATTTTTCGGGGGCAAATGGCACTAACATAAAAATGGTGTACATTGTAACCTGTATTAACGCCTGCTCTTTAAACAAGAAGCAGGAACTAGAGGTTAACCCGCGGCGCAGCCGCGGGGTAAACTCTAGTTTTACATATATTAAATTATCCAATAAAACGGCACTATTAATAATTGTAGTATTTTTTTTAAGTAGAACATTTTTTATTTTCTAATCGATTAATTTCGATATATTTACGTGTAGTGTCGATAGCTTAATAGTCTGTGCGTTACGTGACTCATAGAGTATCACTATTGCGTTATCCACAACAATAAAGTACGATAATTATGACATTTGTGTCATGTGGGCTTTAGTGTTAAGAAATATGTAACTTCATAGACGTGCAAAAGTAAAAAACGCTTGGAAACAATATGACTAAAGTCACTAAATAAACTCTAACTATAGTTATTATATTTTTTTTATTTTTTGCCAGGTGGTAGGGCATTTGCCCGACTGGATGGCTACCACCCCTGGTCTAAAGCATGTCGCCATAATAACCTTGAGTTGTGTTCCGGCATTTGTGACCAGGTTCCAGTCTCCCTTAAGAGAGCAGCAGCGCATTTGTAGCAACTTTGCTGTTGCAAATGTCCATAGGCGATGGTAACCGCTTTCCACCAAGTGGGCCGTCTGCCTGTCTGTTGATCTCCTGCAATAAAAAACAAATATATATTAACTAAAGTGTATCGAGAGCGGATAATTCGGACCAGGACCTTCCGAAATGCAATTTTTAGAATTTTGTCTGTTTGGATGTTCCTGCTAATCTCTGAAATGGCTGGACTGATTTTGACGGGACCATCACTGGCAGATAGCCGATGTTACAAGGAGTAACTTAGGCTACTTTTAAAATTAGGATTCCGTGAAAAAAAAGTCTACGCGGACGAAGTCGCAGGCACAGCTAGTTAAACGTAATATAGATAGATAGATAGATAACATTTTATAGCTCACCAAAACAAACAAATACAAAAACAAAACGCATAATTACAATACTTGTTGGCAAAACAACAGGCGGCTTTATCGCTAAAAGCGATCTCTTCCAGGCAACCCAGCTTAAAATAAATTCATAATAATAATAATTCGTAATATAGGTCAAGTTTTAAAGAAAGGTCAGATAAAAAGCACCTCAAATAAATTTGCATGTATAATGAGATTAAGGAAACTAGGTGAAGAAAAAGTTGCTTGTATGCAGACTCATTGTCGTATTTCTAACTAAAGTATAATCAGCGGGAAATTAAAAAGAAGTAGCCTAAGTTACATCAGCTATCTGCCAGTAAAAGTCCCGTCAAAATCGGTTCAACCGTTTCAGAGATTATTCATTACATCCAGACAGACAGACAAACAATTTAAAAATTGTTTTTATCCGTGCAGGAACGAAAGAAAGAAAGAAAGAAAGAAAGAAAAAATATTTATTTAGGACAAGATACAAAAAGACTTATATGATAATATATATAACAATTAATTGTGATGTCCTAAAAAGGCTCTTGCTCAGCATATTGCTAGTTTCACAACCAGCGCTGGTCTTCCGCAAGTACCTGTAAATGATGGAACGGAGAAAGAATACAATTTCCTGCGGCCGGGCGGCCTGTCGTAAGAGGCGACTTAACAACCCACAGCCAGGTGGTAGGGCATTTGCCCGACTGGATGGCTACCACCCCTGGTCTAAAGTATGTCGCCATAACAACCTTGAGTTGTGTTCCGGCATTAGTGACCAGGTTCCAGTCTCTCTTAAGAGAGCAGCAGCGCATTTGTAGCACCTTTGGTGTTGCAAAGTCCATAGGCGATGGTAACCGCTTTTCATCAAGTGGGCCGTCTGCCTGTATGCTGATCTCCTGCAATAAAAAAAAAAAAAAATCATACAAGTACCGTATATACATTCATATGCATTTAGTAAAAAACTCATTTTGACAGTACAAACAGACAATTCAATTTTGTTTATCTGTATACATGGATTATGTGTAACAAACATGTGTATTTACTGTTTTTTTTGTGCATTATTTTGTGACTATAAATATTTGTTACGAGTGCGAGACTCAAATTAAAAATGCCATGGGAATGATTATAAAGTTTATTAGAACTATACAACCACGTATAACACAGGCACAAATATAACTGAACACAACAAATCCCAACGTAATGCGGAAGGTCGTAATTCAATAAAACGCGCAAAGTCCGTCACTAATCGATTACCGATTGTAGTACACACTGCACACGTCTCGCTTCGATCGTCGTTCTCGCTCGACTGCCTCTCCCTCCCTCAGGCCATCCCTTTATACTGCACAAATGCAATATTCCCGGCAACGTAGACCGAATTTGCTAGAATCAGCTTGTACTTTAAAATTCGTAACATCTGGCTAATGATTATAACCGCAGGTGTCTGTAAACGAATACATTACAAAAATAGGCCGTATGCCAATAAATAAGTAAACAAAATAAGACGATCATAAAAGAATTACAATAGTTTTAATGTTATTAGTTCAAATGCCGACGGGTAATAAATGAGCTTTTACAGATATGCAGGTGTGAATTTGTTTTTGTCGGCGGCTAAATTGTAACAATATTTTTTCTTTCTTTCTTTCCCTTGTCTGGTTCGTTGCAAGTGGAGATACATCGTGTATACCTACTCCTATGGAAAACAGGCGTGATACTTTGTATGTAATTATAACTAGCATAGCTATGAGTGCAACTCGTCGCCGACGCGTCCTATATCGAATTAGTTGCTATTAACGAACATTATAACTTCGTAACGACCGTGACTTAAGACACCATATAGATTCTGGATATGCCAAAAACCAAACACTAATATAATTGGAGTTTACTCCTTAAAACTTGAGTTCCATATAAGGCCCCGGTATGGAAATTTTATGAGGACTGGAATAATATAAGCGTTAATTCAAAAGCTCATTTTTGAAGTGGAACTTTTTTATAATTGTTGTCATTTGAAATTCGATGAAACGAAAAAGCGACACTAAAAAGAGATATACACATAAATCTATAGGACTAAGTCTGCGAGAGAATGAGATAGCATACATCCTTATCAATGTTTTAAATGCGAAAGTAACTTTGTCTGTCTGTCTGTTCCGTTTTCACGGAATAACTACTGGACCGATTTGTCTGAAACTCAGTATATATATATATTCGATGCCGAGAATGAACTTAGGATACTTTTTATCCCGAAAAATGGGATAGTTTCCGAGATAAAATATACTTATCTCTCTGTTTGTCTGTTATCCTTTTACGGAAAAGCTACAGGACCAGTTTGGCTGAAATTTGGTATATATGTAATTTTAATACTGAGTCTTGTCGACCCTTGTCTACCACAAGGGATACTTTTCATCCCGGATAATGGGATAAGTTTGGGGATAGATTTATGTAAAGATTATCCCAGAAAGTAGTATAGGTTTTTATTTTGTGATTTGCCATTTTCGTCATTTTCGTCGATATGCTCGATGTGGTCGGTGTGGTCGATGTGGTCGAAGTCGTCGAAGTGGTCGATTTGGTCATTTTGGAGTACATATGTAGTTTTAATACTAAAAATTGGCATAGATAATTTTCCTCCGGGAGATGGGATAGTTTGCGAAATAAAATGAAGTGAATCTTCCGGGGCAAATAACATACATACTATATACATAACTTCACGCCAGTTCCCTTGCGGGGTAGGCACGAACAACAGAGCGCCATTTAGGCTTATTCTTACACACCTCACTTGCTTCTTTGACATTCATAACTCTTGTCATGCACGCTCGTCTGTTCTTAAGGCTCCTGACATCACCTTCTGTTAGTAAACGATCAATTTGATCATGGAAGGTGTGTCGTGGCTTTCCACGACTTCTGCATCCATCCACTTTTGCATTGTATATCTGTTTATTCATTCTTTCATCATGCATTCTTTCCACATGCCCGAATCACCGGAGCATTCCTTTCCTTACCTTCACCCCGACACTCTCTTTCAGACCAACTCTCTATCTTACTTCGGTATTACGAACGCGGTCCGCGAGCGTCACTCCGCAGATTTTGCGCAGTGCTCGCATCTTGACGCGTTTACTCTACTTTCATGCTCTTTCTTCCATACCCAACTCTCGCTTCCATACGTGAGCGTAGGTACCAGCACCGCGTTGTGTGTGGCGAGCTGGGCCTTCTGGCTGAGGTTCTTAGCGCCTAGAAGTTTACCTAACGCTCCATCCAAACTATTCCCCAAATTCACTCTTCTTTCTATATCAGCGGTGTACCTTCCATCGCTGCTAAAAGCACATCCAAGATATACAAACTCACTCACTTGCTCCAGCATAACATCATCGACCATTATCCTTGCATTCATTCTGGTTTCTTCTCTTTCAAACACCATAACCTTTGTTTTCTTCGCATTCAAATAACAGGCAAATAACAGTAACATAAAAATTTAATACAATGTAACCTGTGTTGTAACCTCTTTAAACAAGAGGCACGCACTGGAGGTTGACCAACTCTAATTGTGTTTAATAATTTAAACACAATGCTCATACTTACAGGTAGAGTTGGAAATGTTTTAAAGTTTCTCGTTAATAATTCATTCGTTTTTTAAAGCTTACATATATTATAATGATATAATATATGAAATGTGACATCACAAAACATAGAATCCCTCCCACCCCTTGTCACACTTTGGTTCACTTCTACTGCGTGTGAACTGCACGCATACACACAATTTGTTTTTATTATACAATTTTGAATTGTAATTCAATGAAATAAGATCTAATATAATCTACTATATATACGACGGCCTCTGTGGTTGAGAGGAGCCTTTGACGGATTACCTTACTGCAACGCAGAGGCTTCGGGTTCGATTCCTGGTATGGTAAATTTCGGAAACGAATTTACTCCGTGATTTACTATGGTTTGGGTGGCTGGGTTCAGCCCCAGAGTAGTCCGTTGTATATTACCCATAACACAAGCGTAATTTGCTTAATTTGAGATAGATTAAACCACTTTGCTTTAGAGAAAGGGTCTGTAAATCAGCGTAGTACTTATAATAACAGTTTACAAATGTCCCTTCCAGTAAAATATAATCTATGGTGACTAGCTTCGGCGCGCGTTAGTTCCTGTAATTAACTTAGTCGTTCCGCTACACCCTGTTAACTTGGTCTCCACACTGATATGTAGACACCGTACTGTATGTAATATAAATATGAAAGTGACTTTCTTTAGAAATTTTAGAAGTGATTTTCTTTTAATAATTCTATACAACAAAGTTAACAAAATATTACGAATTTATGATTTTACATACCAAGAGCGTAAGTTATAATTAAATATTTGGCTTTTAACTCTTGACTATGTTGGGACAGAACAATTGTGAAAAATAAATATATAACACAATTATGTACACCCGAAATCTTATTTATTTCATTGACATTGTTATCTTTTTTATACATACAAAGTCATAATATTACCAGTCACACATAACACGCACACGCACGCACACACACACACACACACACACACACACACACACACACACACATACGCGCGCGCACGCACACGCACGCACGCACACGCACACGCACACGCACGCACGCACACGCACACGCACACGCACGCACGCACTCACTCATATTTCTTTTTTTTAATGAATAATGAACTATAATAAACAATTTCACAATCATAATTGTACCAATTAGGAAGGAGGTCCCCGAGTTACAGGTCAACCTAGTTTGGGGACCAATGAGTTTCAAAAATTGTGAATTATGTTTTACTCATTAAATTATTATTATTAATACTGTATGTCTTTGAAGACCACGGGCCATAAAAATGGCCCGGAAATTTGGAGGGCTTGCATGGGGCCATGGGAAGGCCAAAACGTAGAGGCCCTTTGACAAATTTAATGTAAATGTGGCGTGACACTGACCGGCGATTATCCCTGTCTACACCATATAATAATGCACCCAAGGACAAGCCCCGGCCAGTTTAGGACTATTGTGGGAAATGAGAACAAAAAGTACCGGGCTATTGAGGTGAACTGCTAGTGGTACTAGGGGTCTAGGAATATGGGGACTATGGCGTCTGTCCGACGCAATGTTCAGGGAACATGGAAAAATGGGCAGACCGTGACTCGCCACACCTATTATTATTATTTAGAAACATATGTACGCAACGCTCATATACGCAACAGTTTTCTAGAACTTATCTCTTGCGCACCGTGGGAATTTAGAACATTTTGTTCAAAAACAACCTATATATTTAAATTGTACAGTCCTATCTTTTTTCTGCTTCACCTACATCGCCAGATTAGTTAAGAATTTCTTTTAAGCTAGGTTGCCTGGAAGAGATCGCTTTTAGCGATAAGGCTGCCTGTTGTTTTACCAACAAGTATTGTAATTATACATTTTGTTTTTGTACTTGTTTATTTTGGTGAGCAATAAAGTGTTATCTATCTAACCCTTTGCCTTAGTTTATCATTTGATATTCCTTCACGGAAATTAATCCTTACAAGCTACACTATAATTTGGTGTAATAATACAGGGTGTGTTTATTTTCTCAAAATTAATCTACTCGATTCCTGACAAGGTGAATTGATTTTTCAAAAATCTAATGATACCATATTAGTGTTCGTCAAAATCGGCTTCGAGACTCCTTTGAGTGTTTTTCACTATCTAGCATAGTTTAGGATTTGGCCCTGAATGCCCACTTGAAAACTTCAGCCTGTATACTCCTGACGTGGTTTCATTGTCACTAAGTCAGAATCCGATGAGTGGATCAGATTCTGACCATAGGCACGTACAAGGTGTTTATTTTTTTCTAAAGTTATTTAAGTATTTGCGTGATTAAAAAGTAGTATTTTTTAACAAAAAGACATTCATTTTTCATTGTCATTTTGAACATTTGGACGTTTTGGACATTTTGGATAGTTTGGACATTTTGGTCATTTTTGTAATGTTTGTCATTTTTGTCATTTGTTTAGTTTATATAGTTTACAGATAGATAGACGGGGATAGATAAATAAGACTAGAACGGATTTAAATACCAATCATTTCTCAAGTTTATAGATATATATATACATATATATCTATTCGTGCAGGAACCGAGAAAGAATACAATTTCCTTACCCTTAAGAGAACAGCAGCGCATTTGTAGCACCTTTGGTGTTGCATATGTCCATAGGCGTTGGTAACCGCTTTCCATTAAGTGGGCAGTCTGCCTCTCTGCTGAATTCCTCCAATAAAAAAATTAAAAAAAGTTATAAAAAATCATCACCTATAAAAAATTAAAAATGCTAACAGCTAGTATATATATACTTTTCATACTGGGAGATGGGATAGTTTGTGATATAAAATGAAATGAAAAAAATAAACATATAAACGCCTGCTTTTTAAACAATAGGTACGAACTAGAGATTGACTTGCGGCACAGCCGCGGGATAAGCTCTAGTAAATACATATTTCCTACAATATCTTGAAGTCGATGTAATAAAAAACATAAAATATACTATATTTTTGCCGAATTGTTGTTTTTTCAGTTTTATTTAGCACCGAATTGAAGATGTTTTAGAAAAAAAAAAATTTCGTCAGTTTTGAAGTCGGATATTTTTTTAGTTCTTTTTTCAAACAAAATGTAATAAAATTTGGTTGGAGGTTGACAGCGTATTGATAACAAACGCCTTCGGTGTTTCAAATGTCTATAGGCGACGGTAACCACTTTCCATCACAGACTGTCAGCCTTTCTGCTATATTTTATCTATAAAAAAGATAACACGTACATTTATACATACATACCAAACAATATTTGTTATATATGCCACAAGCTCCGTGAGAATACGTCCGGGTGCCGGCAATTCGGGCGATACACCCGGGAAATTGTGTTTATTGCGATCACATCATTTACTCCCGTTTCTTTTCATTTCGTCATCCCTCCCTCCCTTATGTCCTCCCGCCTCCGCAGCACCCTTAACAAGCCCTTCTGGTATATCGCGACTATGTTTGATATTTTTGTTTCCAAGTTAAGTGTTTTGTAAAGGCATAAGTTATTACGATTTCGTAGCCATTGATGCTCGGACTTCACCTGGGATAGTGCTATAATTATTGACTGTGGCCGAATGAGTCTTATTTATAGCTTTATAAAAAAACCGACTTCAAAAACTAAAAGACTAAAAAGTATTAAATAACTTATTTCTAAAGCTATTATTATTAATATATATTATCTAAAACATCTTGAAGTCGGTGCTTTTATTAATATATAATTATTATCTAAAACATCTTAAAGTCGGTGCTTAGTAATTTTCAAAAAAAATAATAGTAATCTTTATGTTTTACTTTGCACCGACCTCAAGATGTTTTAGATAATATATTATATTAATAATAATAGCTTTAGAAATAAGTTATTTTATACTTTTTAGTTTTAGAAGTCGGTTGTTTTAAACGAAGTTTTTTTATTTTATTTGTTACTTTCTAGCTATGTATGGGTAGACCTACGAAAGGTGCCGCGCTCCTTAAAAAATATAGGTCCCAAGAAAAGGGAACAAAAAAATGTTCGTAAAATGAAAACTACTAGGCCAAACTATGTTAAATTTTTAGGAGACCAAATGGCAACTATTCCGCGTCGAACAAAAAAAGAATCACGTAAATCGGATCATAAATCTCGGAGTAATCGGTGAACATACATAAAAAAAAAACAAAGATCCCGACGAATTGAGAACCTCCTCCTTTTTTTGAAGTCGGTTAAAAAATAACGCTCATAACGAATATCTACAAGAGAGATACAATGCAAAAGTGGATGGATGCAGAAGTCGTGGAAAGCCACGACACACCTTCCATGATCAAATTGATCGTGTACTAGCAGAAGGTGATGTCAGGAGCCTTAAGAACAGACGAGCTTGCATGACAAGAGTTATGAATGTCAAAGAGGCAAGTGAGGTGTGTAAGAATAAGCCTAAATGGCTCTCTGTTGTTCGTTCCTACCCCGCAAGGGAACTGGCGTGAAGTTATGTATGTATGTATGTATGTATATACTTATGTTATCTGACAATATTTAACGTCATTTACAATTAATAAACCTGACCTACGGGGCTGAGACGTGGACACTGACGTTAGAGCTGGTCCACAAATTTCAAGTCGCTCAACGGGCTATGGAGCGAGCTGTTGGGTGTTTCTCTTATGGATAGAGTTAGAAATGAGGATATCTGTAAGAGAACCAAGGTAACCGACATAGCTCGCAAAATTAGCAATTTGAAGTGGCATTGCGTCGGTCACGTCTGTCGCAGGACCGATGGCCGATGGAGTAGATGAGTCTTGGAGTGGAGACCGCGTCTCGGTAAACGTAGTGCCGGACGCCCTCCAGCCCGATGGACTGACGACCTACGCAAGGTCGCCGGTAGGCGCTGGATGAGGAGGGCAGAGGACCGTGATGAGTAGCGCCATCTTGGGGAGGCCTCCAGCAGTAGACGATGATTGGCTGACGACGACAATTAATAACAATAAACCTGTGGGGGTTGAAATAAGTTGTTTGGTGCGTCTGTGATGTTACCTCCTTGGATAAGGTGACATACCACTGGCGTGACGTGGTGGCGCATCACGTCGTGGACACCACTAGGCGAGAGCTTATGGCCCAATCACTGCGGAAGCTGGGATCGACAGCTTTATTTTTTTTTATTGCAGGAGTGCGTGCACCAGACAGGCAAACGGTCCACTTTATAGAAAGCGGTTACCATCGCCTATAGACATTTACAACACCAAAGGTGGTACAAATGCGCTGCTGCTCTCTTAAGGGTCACTGGAACCTGGTCACTAATGCCGGAACATAACTCACGGTTGTTATGGCGACATGCTTTAGACCAGGGATGGTAGCCATCCAGTCTACCACCTGGCTGTGGGTTGTTTAGTCGCCTCTTACAACAGGCCGCCCGGCCGCAGGAATTTGTATTCTTTCTCCGTTCCTGCACGGATGTCAGCTAGAGAGGGGAGTACAAAATAAGACGATGAGTGTTATACTCTAGATTTAATTATTGCTTAAATAACTTAACATTAAAGTTAAGACTATGTATACATATTAACTGCTAGGTGAAAATATGTAAACTTAAACATTTTCATAGATGCATCATAGAAGGTTTTGTCTGTTTTCTGTATTGACATATTCTGGCACATGGACTACTCAGTTTTAACCTTGTTAATTATGTAGCAATAAATTATTTAATGTACGTGACGTAACCAAACCCATGGCGACATCTGCGTGAAACGGTCAATAACTATTACATTATCCCAGATGAAGCAGTAGCATGACTAAAACATAAGTTTTATGTAACCGTCATGTGTGTTCGGCCGCTTAAGACTACCCTAAGTAGAATACTGAACCTAGGTCACTGAAGTTAATGTATGAGGTTTCCAGAAGGCCAGCTATCTTACCTCGCTGGATAGCCATATCTGAAGATTCGATAAGACGTTTTAAGAGCTCTTTGTTAGGCTTATGACCTCAGGACCCCACGGTCCATTTGAACAGCAAACGGCACAAATATAGGTATGTAAAACTCTCAGTGAGGGTGATCCATCTGTTCCACTGCTATCCACCATCCACCAAACCGACTGATGTAGCCGTGTTTGGTAATTGGTATGCAGTCAACGTGTCTATGCATGTCGCATCTCAAACCACAGGCTTGCCACGTCGCCAGGAAGTAGAGTCATTCCGTCAGGACGCCTACCATCGTCACGTGCAATACCGTTCGGCTCTAAAAGAGCCAACACGTTAGCGATGGCAAGCTCCCTCCGTAAGACGTCATTTAAGGCAGCGTGGCGTGACCACCTGCCGGCACTAAAGGCGACAAGAAAGACCGTGGTATCCTGGAACGGCTACCATTGTCCCACAGACGCATCTGTGTAGTATGTAGATGCGAGATCCCAGAAGCATTTTTTTATTGCTGAAGTACAGCAGACTTGCTGACTACCCAACTGTGATTGAAAGTGGTTACCGTCGCCTGTGGACATTAGCAATACCAGAGGTGCTGCCAATTTGCTGCCGGCCTTGAAGGAGAAACTGGAACTGGCCACTGATGTCTGAACACAAGTCAAAGCCATCCGGTCGGGCTAATGCCCTACCACCTGGCTGTGGGTTGTTTTGTCGCCTCTTACGACAGGCCGCCCCAACGCAGGAATTAGTATTCTTTATCTGTTCCTGCACCTAGTAAGCGCATGTTTACCGCTAAAGTATTTATTATATACTATTTTATTTAATTTCTATTTATTTATCAGGAACTTCGGTTCATTTTCGTACCAAGCACACAGCCCCGGATCTTAAATTTTTGAAGTGAAACTTCTATATAGACGGGGTCTTTTCGCTCACGAAAAAGCGTCACGCCCGCGTGTTCTAATACTTACATTTTTAAACTCGTGATATCTTTCGAATGGGACGTCCGAATTGAATAATTCAAAAAGTTATATAAAGATATTGAAGCAGTCTTGAATATGAAGTAATTTATTGAAGTGAAACTTCTATATAGACGGGGTCTTAGGATTTTTTCGAGAAGGGCAAGATGGTCATTACTCTCCCGGAAAGAACGGCACACTAACCGGTCTAACACTGTCCTTTATGTTACAAATATGCGCAGTTGGACGTGTAAGATATATAATTTAATTTGTTTCCAAATATAGCTCCATCCCTTACTCATGCTTCTTATCCGTCCTTAGATGTGAGCAGGTTTCACTTGCCCACTTCACTGGTCGCCGCGCTCGCGTACGTCCGTGGTTTTGGACCTATGCTTACGCACCAGGCGAAAAGCAATAATCTTCTTAAAGTACTGGAAGTCTCAGTGGTCAAAGTTGCGTTAGTGATAAGTTGTGTATTTGTCTGACGAAGTTATAATTTGCCGCCCGGGCTTGCCCCTCCCTAGATCCGGAGCTGCAAGCATATTCCCAAGGTGTTAGACTCCTTATAGTTGTAGTCATAATGCATTATTACTGCAACTACAAATTCTAGAGTCTGTAACGTTTTGTACATACATACATAACTTCACGCCAGTTCCCTTGCGGGGTAGGCACGAAAAATAGAGCGCCATTTAAGCTTATTCTTACACACCTCAATTGCTTCTTTGACATTCATAACTCTTGTCATGCACGCTCGTCTGTTCTTAAGGCTCCTGACATCACCTTCTGCTAGTACACGATCAATTTGATCATGGAAGGTGTGTCATTTTGTACGTTTGTAAAATGATAAAAAGTAGCCTATTTAAATTGATTGTCATCTGTCCTATTCACGAACTACTATATACAATGAGATGTAATTCGAGCAGCTAGTACGATCCGCTTGTGTTCAAGGAGTCAATTGTTCGGAATATCTTTAAATCAAAGATATATTATACGTACTTACTTCACTGTTTGACAGAATCTGACAAAAACTTAAGTTCGCTGTTCTTAGATTTTATTATTTTTTTTATTGCAGAAGTTCAGCAGACAGGCAGACGGCCCACTTGATGGAAAGCGGTTACCATCGCCTATGGACATTTGCAACACCAAAGGTGCTACAAATGCGCTGCTGCTCTCTTAAGGGAGACTGGAACCTGGTCACTAATGCCGAAACACAACTCAAGGTTGTTATGGCGACATACTTTGAACCGGATGGTAGCCATCCAGTCGGGCAAATACCCTACCACCTGGCTGTGGGTTGTTTTGTCGCCTCTTACGACAGGCCGCCCGGCCGCAGGAAATTGTATTCTTTCTCCGTTCCTGCACGGAGAAATAGCTCAATGTCTGATCAAAATCCACAGTGGTAGTAAACTCATTCTGGGGTCAGTCTCGTTTTTTATTGTCAACCTCATGGATACCTATACTATACTTACCGTTGCCTATGGATATTTGTATGGAGATTAAACCTCTACATTCACGACCAGAGGTGTTGCAAATGTGAATTTCTTGAGAGAATAACAATCAAAAGTTGAGTTCTCATTTCACATATAAATAGAGTACCAGTTCTGAGTCAATAGATTTTTTGTAGAATAGGTGACAATAGATAAATATAAACAATAAATGTAGAAGAAAACCGTCTATAATTAGAAAGTAAGAAACATAGCGGGACTCGAATTAAAAATGCCGTTGTAATTACTATAGAATTTATTAGAACTATACAAACACGTATAACACAGTTACAAATATAACTGGACACAACCAGTACAAACTGCACGATTCAATAACACGCGCAAAGTCCGTCACTATACAGATTATCGAATGTACACACGTCTTGCTCGTATCGTAATCGTCGCTTGACTGCCTCACCCCTCCGTTCGGGCATTGTTTTTATACTCAACTATACAAATACAATATGCCATACCTGCCAAACGCAGACGCAATTTCCTAGAAAACGTATCCACACATGTGCTTAGTTGCTCCTGCGAACGGCCATAAACTAGTATAATACACAATAGACTGTTTTTCTAAGTAAACAAAAGTTGTCCAAATGCGGAAAGGTAATAAACTGTACTTTATGGCAGGCATGTGTACATTCACTTTTGCCGGTATGTAACACTATTAGACATAAGATGGTAAATAATAATAAAATTAATTAAACTGGTGGTCACCTAGTGGTCGAAATTCGACCATAATTAATTTGAATTATAAGTTGCTACTATGTATATATGTAAACTTGCAAGATTAGTTTACAAATTATATTAATTTAGGTTGCCTGGAAGAGACCGCACGATATCTAAGGCCGCCTATGTTATTGGCTAGAAAATATTGTTATCAGTCGCGAGACTGGAATTAAAATGCCGTTAGAAATACTATAATAGAGTTTATTAGAACTATACAAACACATATAACACAGGTACAAATATAACCGAACACAAGAACAGAGGGTCGTAATTCAATAAAACGCGCAAAGTCCGTCACTTATTAGATTCCCAATTGTAGTATACACGTCTCGCTTCGCTGGTGGTTCTCGCTCGACTGCCTCCTCCCTCAATCGGGCCATTGCTTTATACTGCACCGATACAATATGTATGCCCGACCGCGTGGATCGAATTTCTTAGAATCAGTTCAACACACCTGGCTAATGACTGCCATAAAAGATTACAATACACAATGGGCTGTTTTCTAATCACAATTTTTAAACATAAATTAAACAAAAGAAGTCCAAATGCGGAAAGGTAATAAAGTGTGCTTTTATGGTATGCAGGTGTGTCGTAACAGTATTATGTATCTATCCCCTTCATCCACTCTCCTCTTCAATTACTTTGGTTTACGAAAAGATCGTAAAACCTGCACTTTAGAACTATTAGAGGTCTTTTCAATAAACCGTTCATAAAGTACCTAATAGATTTTGATATCCGAACAATAGTAAAAACCTAATCATAACCCCCGGTCTTTTATTAAATAATTTGATTAAGATTTGACAGCTCCATCCTGTAAAAAAATATTGGGAAAAAAAAACACAGGAAACAACTAAATGTATGGGGTAATTCAATTATAGAGTATAATTTACTGTCCATTTTATGCTGAGCTATCAGAACGTTAAATTTTGTTCGGCGGCGTTTGAATCGCTAAGGTCATTTTATACTGGCCGTTATACAAAGAAAGTAGAATGAAGGTAATTTTTGAATGGCTAATTGTGGGTTCTGTACATATCATATCGGTGTGGATTACATTGTACAGTCGCGGAACTCTAAACTTGATATTTCCGTTTGAGTTTTTATTGGTTTGTGTGCCAAAATTGCAGCGGAAATTAGCTTTTAGTAAACATTATATTTGCAAACATCGTGACAGGAAAACAATCAGTGTTTTATATATATATATACATTTTTTTTTTTAATCTGACACACACACTTTGTATATCCCCAAGCTAAGCAAGTTATACTTGTGTTATGGGTAATAGACAACGTACCACTCCGGGGCCGATCCCAGACAGCCAGACCATAGTAAATAACAGCAAGTTCGTTTCCCAAATATACCTATTATACCAGGAATCGAACCCGGAGCCCCCTGCGTTTCTACGAGTTCGGCCTACTAAGACTTAGCCCGCTCAACCACAGAGGACGTCTCTCTCGTCCGTCAATTAAATCATTAGTTATAATATAAATATTTTAATACATTTTTTTAACTGTACAGTTAAAATAAATGATAAACAATAAGTATAATTATAATTAGAGATGCCACGAAAATTCGGCTGCTAAATGGCCACTTTTTAACTTTATATATTCGGCCGAATACCGAATACCAAAACTTTAAAAAAAAAAATCCAAATTGTATATTATTTCCATTAAAATTTCATAGATAACCTAAGTTTTAACAGTGTTAAAGGCGAGTTTAATATATTTTTATTTTAACCAGTGGTCGCCCGTGGTCGTAATTCGACCATAATAATTAATTAATTTTATCCGTGCAGGAACGGAGAAAGAATACAATTTCCTGCGGCCGGGCGGCCTGTCGTAAGAGGCGACTTAACAACCCACAGCCAGGTGGTAGGGCATTTGCCCGACTGGATGGCTACCACCCCTGGTCTAAAGTATGTCGCCATAACAACCTTGTGTTGTGTTCCGGCATTAGTGACCAGGTTCCAGTCTCCCTTAAGAGAGCAGCAGCGCATTTGTAGCAGCTTTGGTGTTGCAAATGTCCATAGGCGATGGTAACCGCTTTTCATCAAGTGGGCCGTCTGCCTGTCTGCTGATCTCCTACAATAAAAAAAAAAAAAAAAAAAAAATTATATGTTTGAACATTATTAAGGTTCTGTTGTCAAAGACTTATACTTCTATAATCACAGATGTCGCCAAGGCTACACTGTTAGTTTGACTTTAACAATAAACAAAAGAGTATAATATATGCGTGTGTGTGTGTCAAATACATGGTAGTGTGTGTAATGTTTTTTTTTATTGATTTAACGTATTTTTATGCATAATTTAAAAAAATATTAGCATTCTGCACTCCTTCTCTACATAAACTATAAGTGTACGAAATTTCATACTCCTCCGTCCGCGCAATTTTCGTAAAAAAGGGTACAAAGGTTTTGCTGTGTTTTTGCTTCACGTATTAATTAATAATGTCAGAATCAAATTAATATATAAAAAAAATATATTTACAATCGCGCCTAAAATCGTTAAAACGTAGTTCAAATTATTCGTTTATATAAATTGCGTCAAGTCTAACTTGACAAATTTAAAAATCAACACGACCTTTGTTACGTTTTTAATTCGTCCAAAAATTTAAATAATAAATACGGACGAAGTCGTGGGTATCAACTAGTTTGAAATAAAATAATGCAACTCCAAAAGCGAAAGTGTCTAATTTTCGCGCTGCAACAATATCCGAACAAACAATATGGCGGCCTATGCATGTACACAAGCGGATTATCCTACCAATTTAACAGGCAATATCATTCAAAGATATTCTTTGTTTGTTGGAATACTTTTGAATTCGGCTCGAGTGTCGGTCGCTTTAGTGTAATCCAAATTAAGTAGTTTCGACAATGAAATTTCAACCTTAACATATCAAGAATAAAAGTGATAATTTAATTTTAAATTGAATTGGTTTTTAGGAAGTGTTATACGAGATTGTCACTGAGCTTTCGAAGGTCTATACAAATTGTGAAGTATTAAGTTCTGCTTCTAAAGAATTGCACAAGAGCAATGGAAACTAATTTCAGACAAAAAATGTCTTGTATTATATTTTGTTGACAAATATTTAATTATTTGTATTAAAAAGCTTGAATACAATGCAAAAATGGATGGATGCAGAAGTCGTGGAAGGCCACGACATACCTTCCATGATCAAATTGATCGTGTACTAGCAGAAGGTGATGTCAGGAGCCTTAAGAACAGACGAGCGTGCCTGACAAGAGTTATGAATGTCAAAGAAGCAAGTGAGGTGTGTAAGAATAAGCCTGAATGGCGCTCTGTTGTTCGTGCCTACCCCGCAAGGTAACTGGCGTGAAGTTATGTATGTATGTATGTAAAAAGCTTGTGAGGATAGACGTCTGCTGCTCTTTGACGCAAAAATTACTGAAGGATTTCGACTACAGCCTACTATTATAGCTTATATATGTACCTATCAGAATTAGAAGACTATGATATATATAAAAAAATTAAAGAGACAACAAACACTATAACACACAAAATAAAAGTTACAATAAAATATTGAAGCCAAAGATATTATCCACAGAAAAACATTCGTGAGATTCTTAAAGCCAAACGGTATTATGGAAAATTAAAAAACTAAAAAGTATAAAATAACTTATTTCTAAAGCTATTATTATTAATATATATTATCTAAAACATCTTAAAGTCGGTGCTTAGTAATTTTCAAAAAATAGTAATTTTTATGTTTTACTTTGCACCTACTTCAAGATGTTTTAGATAATATATATGAATAATAATAGCTTTAGAAATAAGTTATTTTATACTTTTTAGTTTTTGAAGTCGGTTTTTTTAAACGAAATTTTTTTATTTTATTTGTTACCTTTTAGTGTCTAGCTATCCGTGCAGGAACGGAGAAAGAATACAATTTCCTGCGGCCGGGCGGCCTGTCGTAAGAGGCGACTTAACAACCCACAGCCAGGTGGTAGGGCATTTGCCCGACTGGATGGCTACCACCCCTGGTCTAAAGTATGTCGCCATAACAACCTTGAGTTGTGTTCCGGCATTAGTGACCAGGTTCCAGTTTCCCTTAAGAGAGCAGCAGCGCATTTGCAGCAACTTGGTGTTGCAAATGTCCATAGGCGATGGTAACCGCTTTCCACCAAGTGGGCCGTCTGCCTGTCTGCTGATCTCATGCAATAAAAAAAAAAAAAAAAAAAAGCTATGTATGGGTAGACCTACGAAAGGTGCCGCGCTCCTTAAAAAATATAGGTCCCAAGAAAAGGGAACAAAAAAATGTTCGTAAAATGAAAACTACTGGACCAAACTATGTTAAATTTCTAGGGGACCAAATGGCAACTATTCCACATCAAACTAAATAAGAATCACGTAAATCGGATCATAAATCTCAGCGTAATCGGTGTACATATGGAACGGAATGGAAAATTTTTCATAAAAAATGTTCATAAAATGAAAACTACTGGGCCCAACTATGACAAATTTTAGGGGACTAAATGGCAGCTATTCCGCGTCGAACAAAAAAAGAATTACGTAAATTGGAACATAAATCTCGGAGTAATCGGTGAACATACATAAAAAAAACAAAACAAAAAAAAAGATTCCGACGAATTGAGAACCTCCTCCTTTTTTTGAAGTTGGTTAAAAAGAAAGATTATAATGATGTAAATAACCCGCAGGGGGACTTAGTAACGAAGCCTTAGGTGAGGAGCGACACTTCGGCCCTGACTCCGGGGGCTTGCCTTCGCCAGCCGGCACGGAGTGGAGATCGCTAGAGCTGAGATTTAGCCCCAGGGGTGAAAGTGACAAATGGCCTAACGTCGGAAGTAGCTTCGGTGAACCTGCAGCCCACCTCTCGACACCCCTTATCCACTGACACCCATGTTGCCTCTCGCCAATCTTGGCATTTTTAGGGGCCCATGCAGTAAGTGGCAAGTGTCACAGTCTGCCCATTTTTACCATGTTTTTCGAACATTGCGACGGGCAGACGCCATACTTCCCATAGCCCAGATCCCTAGTTCCACTAGCACTTCATCCCAATAGCCCGGTACCTTTTGTTCTCATCGCTACAATAGTCCTACACTTATCGGGGCTTGTCCTTGGGTGCATTTTTATATGGTATAGACAGGGACAATTGCCGGTTAGTGTCACGCCACAATTAGATTCAATTTGTCAAGGGGCCTCTACGTGGTGGCCTTCCCATGGTCCCACGCAAGTCCTCCAAATGCCCGGGTTCATTTTTATGGCCCGTGGTCTTCAAATACATAAATTATTATGTAAAAATGTACTAAAAGATAAAAAATTAGGTAAGGTAAGGTAAGGTAAGGTACCAATCATCACACCACTTACCTGATCAATCTAGGGCATGATCAGACTCAAAAATAAAAACGTGATTCGCGTGAAATCTTTAGGTTACGATACGCCTCACAATTTTATTTTTATTTTGCGCTTTATGTAACACTAGCTGTGCCCGCGACGTCGTCCGCGTGGAATTTGCTTTCAAAACCTTCCGATTTTGAAACATTCTTCATTGGTGCTCCGCTCCTATTGGTCTTATCGTGATGATATATAGCCTATAGCCTTCCTCGATAAATCGGCTATCCAACACTGAAACAATTTTTCAAATCAGATCAGTATTTCCTGAGATTAGCGCGTTCAGTCAAACAATATTAGTGTATTTGGCTACAACACTAATACTTACATTTTCAATATCGCGATATCTTTTGAATGAAACGTCCGAATTGAATAACTCAAAAAGTTCTAGAAAGTTATTGAATTCGTCTTGAATATGGAGTAATTTATTTTGAAAAGGATTAATACCAAGGTACAAAATAAAGAGTTTTTGAAGCGACGGCATTTTAATTATTTAAAAAAATAAAATAAAACACTTATTGTGAGATAACTACAATAGTTAGACATATGGTTACGCGATATTTTTTGTAGACAGTTATATGTCCTGCAAAGTGGTAGTACATTGTTTTGTTCTATAATCAATAGTTAGCGCACGCCGTGTAAGGATTTTTTCGGGTAATTTTTTTACACTTTGGGTTACATTATTGAACTTTTAGTAAGGATCCCTAGTTTTTTGAAAATATAATATAGCCTATAGCCTTCCTCGATAAATGTACTATGCAACAATGAAAGAATTTTTCAAATCGGACCAGCGGTTCCTGAGATTAGCGCGTTTAAACAAACAAATAAACTCTTCAGCTTTATAATATTAGTATAGATATTAAAACTTGTTAGAACAAAAATCCGTGCAAGAACTGACAAAGAATACAGTTTCCTGCGGCCGGGCGGCCTATCGTAAGAGGCGACAAAAATACCCACAGCCAGGTATGTTATTTCTCCGTCTGGATGGCTACCACTCCTCATCTGTGGTATGCCGCCATAACAACCTTGAACTGCGTTCCGTCATTAGTGACCAGGTTTCAGTCTCCCTTAGTAGTAGCGTATTTGTAACACCTTTGGTGTTGCAAATGTCCATAGGCGATGGTAACCACTTCCCGTCAGGTGGGCCGTCTGCCTGTCTGCTGAACTCATGCAATAAATAAACAAACGTGTGCGTCTCGGGAAGCCCGACAGACGTGATAACTTAAACTAATCTAAGTTGAACTATTTAATATTGAAATTGTTTAACTTGAGTAAAGCTTAACTTATTACTTAAATTTTACATACATAACTTCACACCAGTTCCCTTGCGGGGTAGGCACGAACAACAGCCATTCAGGCTTATTTTTACACACCTCACTTGCTTCTTTGACATTCATAACTCTTGTCATGCACGCTCGTCTGTTCTTAAGGCTCCAGACATCACCTTCTGCTAGTACTTAAAATTTATGTATATTAATATGATAATGTAAAGAAAGGTTATTTGTTAATAAAATCCTTTATTGATTATAAAATACATTTTATTCTTAGTTACAATTCTTAGTTTGTTGAAAATGTACATTAGAATTTTGTGTATGTACATTATTAGTATCATTATTTAATCTAATTACCGAAATACGGCTAGCGCTAGCGCTGTGGGTTAGAGTGAGAGAGGAGGAGCCTGCCTACCGCTGCCGTATGCGTGAGAGAAAGAGAAGCCAGACAGACTGGCGCCGTAACGCGTTACGTAACGAAGCGGCTTACGCTCCTATAAGAAGTTATCACTTCAAAAACAAACGCAGACGAAATCGAGTGCGGCCATTAGCACTTAAACACTCGCTATAATCTTAATAATAACCGCTTACATCTTATAAATAATGAGAAATTAATTAGTTTATCCTCGTTAATTGCGTAATTGGCTTAATTAACGTTCGCTTTAATTAGTTTCGCAATTTTGACGCTCTTTGACGCCTCCTAATGAACGTAAAGGGCGTCTATCAGCACTCAGTATTTATTACGCGAATCTAATTAGCCTTCATGTATAACCATTTTTAGCTCATGAAAAAAGATTTTGGAAATCGGCCAAGTGCGTGTCACGTATAAAATTTTCATTGTTGTGTTGTTACATTAATAAGTTATATTAAAAATGATGGGCTCGCGGCTAGCGCGCAGAATACAAATCGGGGCGGCTGGGAGTAGACCGTCGATTCCCATGCAAAGGGATTATAAATCAAACCACCAGAGCAATGACTACTTCTTCTTTTATTCTCCAAGTAAAGAGTACAACAATAATCTAAGTTCATTAATTATCCTTATAGCTATTACAGGAAATACGATCAGGTCTCGAATCCTGGTTACTGGCTCCGAAACCCGACAATGACCGAGATCGAGACGAAACACCGAGATGGGTGGAACATTGTTTTTTTGTTATTTGACTACGAAATACTAAAAAGCATCTAATTGAAATAACATACCTCGCAATCAACCACAACCTTTTTCAGAACGTTCCTTTTTCAAATTTTTTATTTTTATTGCAGGAGTTCAGCAGACAGGTCAACGGCCCACTTGATGGAAAGCGGTTACCATCGCCTATGGACATTAGCAACACCAAAGGTGCTACAAATGCGCTGCTGCTCTTTTAAAGGAGACTGGAACCTGGTCACTAATGCCGGAACACAACTCAAGGTTGTTTTGTTACCTGGCTGTGGGTTGTTTTGTCGCCTCTTACGACAGGCCACCCGGCCGCAGGAAATTGTATTCTTTCTCCGTTCCTGCACGGATAAAAGTATTGTGTAATGCCATAGATATCAGCTTCCTGTCAAATTACAACCAAACAGGCTCAGACGATTCCGAGCAACATGATTGTGACGAAGACACATGGACAGACGGACGTACATGACAATTTCATAAAAGTTCCGTTCTTATTTCTTAATTCCGTTTTTTCCAAATTGCAGTAATACGGATTACGGATATGAAAAAAGACGGAATATAGAACACTAAAGAGTCACATTCCTTTTATCAGCTTTATTGTATAGGAATTTATAGGTATCTTGATGTTTTAACATCCTTATACGTATTAATTGTACATCTAAATTTCACGTAAATTTCAATTAAACCTTAAAATCTCAATAATAAGGTTAGTTTTCCATTGATTTTGGTATTACTCCTCATCTATAAAACACAAGCACCACAGTTAGGTAAGTATAGCGACGGAGGCAAGGCGTTAGAGTAAAATCCAATTATCCTCAAGTACATTGCGGAGTCAGGCTTGGTTAGCATTGAGAAAGACTTTCAAAAGCTAAATAAGCCAACAAGGAATATGTAAACACCATTTTTTATATATTTAGGACTTCGTAGCTATTTTAGCTTTAGCCAAACCCTTATAATTATATTATTTCCTTCCGTCTATCTATATCGTAGTAATTTTTCTCAGAAACTACTAAGTCTATATGCACAATATTCATTCAATAGGAATATGTTATCTATATGCCGCTAGACAATGCTGTAGTGAAATCGCGAATAAACTAAATATTAGGAATGGCCGCCATATCTCTATATAATACGTGAAGCAAAAACATTGTACCTCTTTTTACGAAAATTGCGCAAACGGAGGAGTATGAAATTTCGCACATTTATAGTTCATATAGAGAAGAAGCGACGAATGCTAATATTTTTATTAAATTTGCATAAAAATACATTAAATTAATAAAAAAAAACCCTTACACACACTACCACATATTTGACACACACATATATACTCTTTTGTTTATTGTTAAAGTCAAATTAATAATGTAGACTCGGCGAAATCTGTGATTATAGAAGTATAGTCCTTAACAACAGAACTTTAATAATATTCAAACTTATAATTTAAATTAATTATTATGGTCGAATTTCGACCACGGACGACCACTAATGTTAGATAAATATGCGGAACGATGAGTATTATTTGAGATGTTTCTTTCCAAAGTCATAAAAAACTCAAAGTTATAAAACTTCTAGACGAAAATTAGTTTTTACAAGTTCCGATTAATGGTTGTTATCCCAAACAATAAGAAGTTGGTCGCTTCTAAGTAAGCCAGCATTATGCGTGCTCTATCCCGCTCTTACTAGATTCTTTGGGTATTGCTGTCTTTTTTATTGACCAATTTATCGATAAATATTTCCATTACATAAGTTCGCGTTTTTCATTACATAAGTTTGCTATTTAATTAGTCGATAGGCACCTACTCGCTCATGACAGTAAGACTTCTTGTTTTTACGAATTGGGGAATACAGACACCGGCAAGACTTAGGCTAGTTAGTGGTTGACACTCCAGCAGTTGTTTTGACTTTTATCGTTCATGACGATTCCGTTCATAAGGGTTCCGTTCCTGTGAAATTAGTTACGGAACTCTAATGAAAAAACTAGCTGTTTCCATACTTTATTAGCTTTAACTGCACAATAAATTAATTAGCGACGCCCCGCATTTCTCTCTAACTTAAATAACTAACCCGCCCTTTACACTTCGAGCTATGTTCTTCAGACCTTACATAGAATATCAAAACTCATTTTTTTAATTTATTGAGTAACTAATGAGGTAGCTTTGGGACACCTGATTGGGACGAAGTTATCGAAGAACAACGAAAAGTATGAAAAAAGTGTAGATATAGAAATACATAAACAAACAATCAAAATATAGTAAATATTGTAAAAACTCGAAAATAAATTAACTCGAATTTAAAGACATATAGTCGAACCTCCTCCTTTTGGAAGTCAGTAAAATAGTAAATTTTTTAAAAACATGTGCACGTGAGCGGTGACAACGCCCAAATGCGGCCGAATAACAACCGCGGTTACAAGACCTTCTATTTTCAAAACACCTTATATTATTTATATTAGATATTATTTCATTGAATTAAAGTTCGAATTTGTATAATAATAATAATACAGCGGTCAGCATTTTTTATTTCGGTTTAACACTTTTTTTGTCTAGCTCTCCCATCCACTGAGTATTGTGCGATAAGGAACTTCGTTCCAAAAATCTAGCGGTTACCGATTTTAACTAAGAGCCTCAGCTGGTTACTGTTCAATAGATATGTTTAGAAACTAGTTTGCAAATATCTGAACGGAAGCTTTGTTATACAGCAAATACCACGCACGCGCGTTGGTGACATCTCTGGTCTTGCATACATTCATAGGCGAGTTGCATACGTCCACAGGTAACCCCTTTCCATCAGATGAGCCGTCTACCTGTGTGCAGTACTCCAGCTATAAAAAAATATGACATTTGCTGATTTCTTTATTGTATTGTTTTTTCCTGACTAAATAAATTTTACTATATCTTCTTTATAACTTCTACCGTTTTCCAAATCTTCGTTCTAAATCAGTTTTAACCATTTCTCCTTGTTCTTTATTATTCAGTTATAGGATAAATTAAATCTATACTATGGTACGCTCCCACGAATCCCACAAAAATGTAGCCGTATTCCCGAGATGCCTTATTACGCTGTAACTCGATACAGTGGTTGGCAAACATATTTTGCGTCAAATTGGCCACATGCAACTGACAGGGGGCGAATACGAACTTTCGCATTACGCCACGACACGTGGCGCCACGTGGCCCAGTATTGGCCTACTAATTTCAACATGTTACATCTATAAAAGAACTTAGAAAGTTATAGTGGAGTATGAAAGAAGGAGGGACTAACACAGAGTAAAATACATAAAGATGTCCTATATGCACATGACTCAGTCGTAGCTTCTATTTTTAAACGACTTCCAAATGCAGAAAGTTCTCAGTGGAGTATAAAAGAGGGATAAGAGTGACTAACACAGAGTAAAAAACAAACATGCCCTAAATGCTACATGAATCAGTGTTAGCTTCTATTATTTATTTAGGTTTATGGCTTGGCAGCTAGGCCTTTAAGCCAGATCTTAGTTTACAATATAGTTTCCTCATTTTCTTAAGCCTATGTGTATAGCACAGCTGAACTGTAGGTAATAAGCTAGTGCCATGCATCGGAGTTCTTGTGACAACTCAAAAGGCCACATTTGACTATACAGTTCACATTTCTCACAAAACACATAAATACTACTCAAAAACTGGCAATATCCTACAACTATTGTTCATTAGAGTAATTTTACACATTTTTAGAAAATAAAACTGCACAGCACAACGTCTCCTTTCAGTTCCCGCCAAAAACTCTCGATGCCGAATAAGTCTTAGCTTCTATTTTCAAACGACTTCCAGAAGGAGGGGGTTCTTAATTCGACTGTTACGTGATTCCTCGTCAACTGTAGACCGATTTTAATTTTTTTTCTTTATTCGAAAGATTACACTCCTGAGGTAGTCCCATTGTCACCAAGTCATGATATGATGAGTGGAACCCAGGGAAATCAAGAGCAACCCTTGAAGAAGAGTGCCGAACACCTACACTCTTTGAATAGCAAACTTGTATACCTCGCCAGTAGTACAAATACTTCAGGCGCTTTTAATATTATTTCTAAAGCTATTCAAGCAACTGAAAATTATAATTATGACTTATTATTATTAATCTAAGAAAATATATATATATATATATATATATTATATATATATATATATACTAGCTGACCCGGCAAACGTTGTTTTGCCTTTTAAATTATTTTTAGTAATTTTAAGTGTTAATTTCTTACAGTACTAATATCGCTATTAAAAAATTGGGGTTGTTGGTAGAAGGGTGAAAATTGAGGGTTGTATGTATTTTTAATGCCAAATTATAACAAATATATAAATAAGAAATTTTGTCAAAAATATAAAAAAATATATTTAGGGGTGGGTTACCCTTATGATTTAGGGGTATGAAAAATACATGTTGGCCCATTCTCTGACCTACCCGCGCACAAAATTTCATACAAATCCGTTGAGCCGTTTCGGAAGAGTTTGGTAACAAACACCGCGACACCCAATTTTTATATATTAGAAGATGTATTAGGTAAATATATATATATAACCGACTACAAACTAAAAAGCAAAAAGTAAATATTTTATACAACGTCTTGAAGTCGGTGCTAAGTAAAACATAAATTACAACATAATTGCAAAATGCACCGACTTCAAGATGTTGTACAAAATAATTTATTTTTCTTTTTAGTTTGAAGTTGGTTATGTTTTTGTTAAAACAATGCGTTAGATTCAGTATACTGAATTATTATATTCTTTGCATTTTAGTTACTTGTAAACTGTATTTCAATTTTTGCTAAAGAAATTTTGTTTTAAATTTTTTTTATTGCAGGTGTTCAGCAGACAGGCAGACGGCCCACTAGATGAAAAGCGGTTACCATCGCCTATAGACATTTGCAACACCAAAGGTGCTACAAATGCGCTGCTGCTCTCTTAAGGGAGACTGGAACCTGGTCACTAATGCCGGAACACAACACAAGGTTGTTATGGCGGCATACTCTAGACCAGGGGTGGTCGCCATCCAGTCGAGCAAATACTCTACCACCTGGCTGTGGGTTGTTTAGTCGCCTCTTACGACAGGCCGCCGGGCCGCAGGAAATTGTATTCTTTCTCCGTTCCTGCACGGATAGAATTGATTTTTTCTTATATTTTCTTAAGTTTTCGCAACTGGTATACATAATAAAACTAAGATTATAATTAATTAACAATTAAAATATAAGACCCAAACCCATGCAAAACCCAAATGCCAGACCTCAAGACACTGTGAGCTCTTTCTGCGTGCACCGGAACGCAAACTAACTTGATTGATAATTTATTTTATTTTTCCTTCCACCCATTTTAATATTATATAAAATTATTACAGCTAGGCATTGTTGCTGAAGAGTTTCTTGCGCCGCTTCTTCTGTTCAAGCCACAACATGTTGCGAAGCGTGCATAGATCAGGCTCCCATAGAATAAATTATCACCATAAACAAAAATTAAAACTCAATCAATACTCATTGACACTTGACATCTTTGTCTTCCGTGATCACGGCCACTGAAAAGTGGCCAAAACGTCAATAATAAAAATCAAATAAATTTCCGCGCTTAAAACCGTTAGAACGTAGTTTTATTATAAAAGTTATTTGGTTACGAAACGATAACTGCGAACTATACCAATCACAGGCTACCACAGCTTTGAGAGTCTCCCCTTAATCCACCCTCAGACATTTAAATAAGTATACAAGGTAGCTATATTTTCTTTGAAGAAGCTGTCACAACCAAAGCGTCGCGTAATAACAGAATATCGTAACTTTGTATGTAATAGCAAGCCAACCTCTAACAGCGTGCCACGTGCTGGCTAATCGAGAAGAAAATTGGTTCAACAAGTTGATTTTGTACAACACTCCATCGTCCAGAAAGGTGCTTTAGATAATTATATATCTATCTATCCCTATTAATATTATAAATGCGCAAGTAACTCTGTCTGTCTGTCTGTTCCGTTTTCACGGAAAAACTGCTGGACCGATTTGGCTGAAACTCAGTATATATATATTTTCGATGCCGAGAATGAACATAAGATATTTTTTATCCCGAAAAATGATATAGCTTCCGGGATAAAATTATATTTGTCTTTTTGTTTGTTATATTTGTGTGTCCACTTGGTCCCCTTGGTCAACTGGGTCCACTTGGTCAACTGGGTACACTTGGTCCACTGGGTCCACTGAGTCCACTTGGTCCACTAAGTCCACTTGGTCCACTGAGTTCACTGGGTCCATTTGGAACACTTAGCCTACTGCGTCAACTGGGTCCACTGGGTTCACATAGTCCACTGGGTCCACTTTGACCACTGGGTCCACTGGGTCTACCTGGTCCACTGGGCCCACTTGGTCCACTAGGCCCGTTGGGTCCACTTTGTCCACTGGATCCACTGGGTTCAGTTGGTCCACTGGGTCCACTGGGTCCACTTGGTCCACTTGGACTATGTTATCTATTTTGTCATTTTTGTCAAGTTTTGTCATTTATGTAGTTTACATATAGACGGGGTGGTATAGTTTGCGATATAAAATGAAGTGAATCTTTCGGGGGCAAATACATACAAATTTAATACAATGTAACCTGTACCACTTGCTCTTTAAACAAGAGATACGCACTAGAGGTTGACCCGCGGCGCAGCTGCGGGGTTAACTCTAGTAATACTATAAAATCCTAAATATGCCGTGTTTGTGTACATTAAAACTATTTAAAAAGCAACTCGACTGCATAAACGATGGAGAACATGATGCAATTTTCTTAGATTTCTTTTCTGTTTGTTCGGGATTCACGTAAAAACTACTGGGCCGATTTTGATGCGGTTTTCACTGATCGACACTGAAACTATGCTCTACTTTCTATTCTTAGTTGTACACAAAAAGTTATATACAAAATTAAAGAATAGTAGTGATGTATATAGGCGAGCTTAACCCTAAAAGAGTTTTCTTCCAATAAACCTATGAGTCTAGCGAGTAAGGAAGAAACAAAAGACGGGGTTGTGTACACTAAAATATTTTATGATTTAGCTATGTAATATATTGTTACGACCTAGGTGTCGACAAAAGTGGATTCACACCTGCATACCATAAAATAATGGAAACACACTTTATTACCTTTCCGCATTTGGAATTCTTTTGTTTACTTGGTGTTTTAAATTTGTGATTAGAAAACAACCCATTGTGTATTGTAATCTTTTAAGGCAGTCATTAGCCAGGTATGTCGGACTGATTCTAAAAAATTCGGTCTACGTGGTCGCGCCGACATATTTTACGGTGCAGTATAAAGCAATGGCCCAATGAAGAGATCAACAGTCGAGCGATAACCAGCCGCGAGACAAGACTTGTATATTGTACATTCGGTAATCTATTTGGTAACGGACTTGGAACGTGTTATTGAATCGTGCATTACGTTTGGACTGGTTGTGTTCAGTTATATTTGTACCTGTGTTATACGTGTTTGTATAGTTCTAATAAATTTTATAGTAGTTCCAAAGGCATTTTAATTCGAGTCCTGCAACTCGTGACAATGTAATATAAACATTTTTATACAATTCACAATTATTCTGGGAATCCCGTAGGAATTTTTCTGGGAATGATTTAAAATGGCCAGTATAGCATCCGATTTCCAGACAATGGCGATCGGATGCTACACTGGGTAAATTTTAGATGGCTTCGACGCTCAAGGTCAACAACGATATAAGCAGTACTGGAGCAGTTTGTAGTTGTTCGGGTGCGTAAAATTTGCTTATACCGACACAATTTTCACTAAAACAATGGCTTATATTATTTTTCAAAAGTTGCGATATTTTGTGTCCCGTGAATCTCGCGGGAATTTCAAGTCAAGCGTAGACGAATTCGCGGGCATATCGTAGTGTTAAAATAATTTTCAACAATTTTCACTGTAGAACAGGTAGTCATCGGCCAACGCCATCTAGCGACGGTGAACCGAACCAAGGGAGCAACTCATTAAAATTACGTTGACATTATCGCTACTAAAACGATGTATTTTTTATAGTCTTCCCAAGTAACGGCATGTTTAGAATTTTATAGTATTATAGATATCTATTATTGTATCCATTGCAAGTAACATTTGCTATTAAGGAAATTGAAATTTATTAAAAACTCATAATAATTTGATTAATACTCGCCAAACAAAAAAACTGGCATTACCCAAGTTTGAATGGAAAAAGGGTTAAAATGAAAAACAAATTACTTTCGTTCGTGGATTGAATCGTTAGCGACATTGTTGGGTCATATAAAGTTAGTGTTGCCAGGTGATTAAATTGACGAACAAATTGTGGATAAAAAAAGTTCCTTTTGGAAATATAACCAACAGGTATGAAATAGGTTGTTTGCATTATGTAATTAATAGACTAGTTGCGCCCCGCGGTTTTGCCCGTGTGGTGATGGAAAATTGTTGTAATATTATTGTAAAGTTTCATCAAAATCTATTCAGTAGTTTTTGCGTGAAAGTGTAACAAACATACATCCATACATTCTTACAAACTTTCGCGTTTATAATATTAGTAGGATTTGATAGATGACAGACAGCGTTTTACCTGTCCAGGAACGGAGAAAAAATACAATTTCCTGCGGCCAGATGGTCCGTCGTAAGAGGCGATAAAACAACCTACAGCCAGGTGGTAGGGTATTTGTCCGTCTGGATAGCTACCACCCCTGGTCTAGAGTATGCCGCCATAACAACCTTGAGTTATATGCCAGCATTAGTGGTCAGGTGTCAGTCTCCCTTTAGAGAACGGCAGCACGCTAAGGAATAAAAAAAAATATTCAAAACCATTAACAAAAGTATACAAAAAAATATGGTATCGCAAACAACAGCTTTAGTATAAATACTGTATTGCTATTGTTAGCGCCTACTTCCAGATAATTTGATTGTAATACATACATAAGCGATGATAACCGCTTTATACCAGGCGAACCGTCTGCCTGTCTGCTGAACGCGTGCAATAAAAAAAAACAAGTATGTTTGCAGTTCGCACGCAGAAAAATTGAAGAAGTGAAACAAAGTGCGAAAAGGGGTAGGAGGGTTTCTAAATTTCGTGACGTTACGTTATTTCATATAGTATATAGTTATAATATATTTAAGCTTTAAAACACGAAATTTGAAGAATTAACGGAAACCTTCAAAATATTTCCAAATCTACCTGTATGATCATAGTTTTTCAATTATTAAATATAATGTAGTCGATCTCATTCTCTCGCAGGCTTAGTCCTACAGATATATATGTTTATCTCTTTTTAGTGTCGCTTTTTCGTTTCATCGAGTTTCAAATCATAACGACTAAAGAAATTTCACTTCAAAAAGACATGTTATCATACATATATTCTAACATCATTATTATACAAACAACAGACGTTGAAATTAGAATTGTACAGTGTCTTACTGACGCCGCGACGTCGCAGCGTCAGCAATACACTCAACAACCAACTACTGTAGCAAGTGTATAGACTATACAATCATCTTACTTTTGAAATAGTATTATAGAACATACATACATATTTGAATATATATATATTATATAGATATAGTATTCTACAGGCAGTCAGGTATTCTCAGTGTATGAGAATATATGTATAGCATGTAGGTGAGGTATATCAACGTTTGCACCTGGCAACCCAAACGGCCTGGAAGGAGGCAATCGAATCAAGTGGAGTGAAATGAATTGGCGCGCGGCCGACAATTAAACGGCGGAACTTTGCGTTTCATTGCCAGAGTTTTTCTATTTCACAAATTAATATTGAATACCAAACAATGTAATGAAAGGTTTTGCATTCTGGCTTTAAAAATGGCATCTGTATCTACATTGTTTTTCTTAGTAGATCACAATAATACGTCTAATAATTAGACGAAATAAAATTATAGACGGAGCCTACGTGAACAAAGCGGCCAAAGAAGTGAAGCATTTTTTTAAATAAAACTTCTTTAGAAGCTTCGATTTGAAACTCTACAAAACGAAAAAGCGACACTAAAAAGAGATAAACACATACCTAAATCTATCTAAGCATGTGAGAGAATGAGATAAGAGTTTTATATTGTGCAGCACAGATTAGATAGTCAATAAGACCGATGATTAAACGTAGGTCCAATTTGGACCGTAATAAAACTGATAATAAATTTTTTTAGACTAAGTGAAAAATTGAAAGTGATACTTAAGAAGTCTATTTTGAATTATAATATGTTGACGGATGTAGGCTAACGGAATTATATTAATAAAAGTTAGAGAAGGATTATCTGTGAGTATACTCTATGAAGTTTCACTTCTACTGCGTGTGAACTGCCCACACGCACACACACACAAATATTTAAGACTAGCTGTGCCCGCGACGTCGTCCGCGTGAAATTTGTTTTCAAAATCCCCCGATTTTGAAACAGTCTTCATTGGTGCTCCGCTTCTATTGGTCTTAGCGTGATGCTATATAGCCTATAGCCTTCCTCAATAAATGGGCTATCTAACACTAAAATAATTTTTCAAATCAGATAAGTAGTTCCTGAGATTAGCGCGTTCAAACAAACAAACTCTTCAGCTTTATATATTAGTATGAGTATAAGATTGTAAATGACTGAAACAGTTCAACGCCTCTATGAAATATTTCAACGTGCCTGGTCTGCGCACCTGCGGATATTTCGCGAGAACTTTAACTAAATATTATATTGTTATAATTATTTTTATTTATATTATTATTTTATATATTATATTATTACAATTCATATAAAATATCAATTTTTGAAGTGAAACTTCTTTATCGATGTATTAAATAAATTTCCAAGGTATATACTTAAATAACAAGCATCACGTTTTCATACAACGTATTACAGTCACGGGTGCATCTTTGTACCAAAATTGGTAGACACAGATCCTATAAGTATAAAACAATTTGAACAATTAATGTAATATAGCTTGTTTTTTTCTTAGGAGAAAATTTTGGTCATGTTTTTGAAGTAAAACTTTCATTTCTAAGGAACAGATCTTATAATATTTTTTATTATGTAACAGATATTATTTTATGCTCCGGTGGTTCGGGCATGTGGAAAGAATGCATGATGGAAGAATGACTAAACAGATATACAATGCAAAAGTGGATGGATGCAGAAGTCGTGGAAGGCCACGACACACCTTCCATGATCAAATTGATCGTGTACTAGCAGAAGGTGATGTCAGGAGCCTTAAGAACAGACGAGCTTGCATGACAAGAGCTATGAATGTCAAAGAGGCAAGTGAGGTGTGTAAGAATAAGCCTAAATGGCACTCTGTTGTTCGTGCCTACCCCGCAAGGGAACTGGCGTGAAGTTATGTATGTATGTATATTATTTTAATTATTTTCCATTAAATAACCGTGACTTTAATGTAACGCAGGCGAAGCAGCACGAACAGCATAGTCAGTTTTTATACATCTTATTCAACCGAGCACCCCTAAAAGGTATAATCCCTTTGCCTCCATTGTTAGTGCCTAAAAACTCGTCATTTTCAAGAGTGTACCCGGTGATTAGCAACAAATGATTGAATATTCCTTTCATTGCTGACACTGTATTGTGTGTCAAACACACTGGGGCGAAAACAGCGTAATGGTCGCTAGCAATACGGTGAGAATGTGCCCAGATAATGGTTTGTATTTGTCAAATATTATTGTCATGATCCCAGATTCAAATTTGCTTTTAATTAGCTAAGTATATAAGAATAGTATTTTTTATATTGCATGAGTTCAGCAGACAGGCAGACGGCCCACTTGATAGAAAGCGGTTACCATCGCCTATAGACATTTGCAACACCAAAGGTGCTACAAATGTACTGCTGCTCTTTTAAAGGAGACTGGAACTTGGTCACTAATACCGGAACACAACTCAAGGTTGTTATGGCGGCATACTCTAGACCAGGGGTGGTAACAATCCAGTCGGGCAAATGCCCTACCACCTGGCTGTGGGTTGTTTTGTCGCCTCTTACGACAGGCCGCCCGGCCGCAGGAAATTGTAGTTTCTACGTTCCTGCACAGATAAAATATCTCTATACTATATCCTAAATCTATCTATCTGTACTATAATAAATCTGTAAATGGTTCGAATTTGTACAATGCGTTTAAAAATGTGAAAGATCAGGGGGGATAATTCGGACTAGGAGATTGCGAAAATGCAATTTTTAGATTTTTTCTGTCTGTCTGTTAGAGCGTTACATAAAAACTACTTAACGGATTTAAATGAAACTCGACACAGAGCTAGCTAATATCTCGGGGCGTAACTTAGGATATTTTCATCCCGATAAATGACGTCGTTTCCGCGGGATTGACGAAAATCTCGAAAAATATGGCGTTGCGATCGCATTCTTTTTGGAAACTACTGAACGTATATGAATGAAACTCGACATAAGGCTGATTTATAACCCGAATCAACACTTTTAGGATACGTTTTATCTCGATAAAAAACGTCGTTTACTTGGAATAGACGGACTAGCAAAATAGATGGCGCTACAATCGCGTTTTTCAATTAACAAATACGTTGTCATTGGAAACAAGTCATTCATTGTATTACTTCAAGTCAATCATAACATCTTCATCTCTCCCATATTTACGTAATTCTATACATAATTACTATGATTATTATATATATATATATATATATATATATATAAACTAGCGGCCCCGGCAGACGTTGTCCTGCCTTTAAAAAATAAAATTCTAGAACCCGATCCCAGAGCCACCTACCGTTTCTAATTGCGAATCTAAACCATCCGGGTTTAGATAAACTCAAACACACAAAAACAAAATCACCAAAATCGCTCCAGGTGATTAGGAGGATTCCAGAACCCGATCTCAGCGCCACCTACCGGTTCTAATTGTGAATCTAAAAGAGTAATATATTATTTTTTATTCTAAGTCATGACAAAATAAGATTAAAAATCTTGTCAAAAAAATTAAAGTTTATAATTAACAAATAAAAAATAGGGATTGATCGTAGAGGGATAAAAATTTAGGGTTGTATGTATTTTTTAATGTTGTATCCTAAAAAAATAAAATAAAAATTTTTTGTCTAAAAAATAAAAAATAAAATTTAGGGGTGGACTACCCCTAACATTTAGGGGGATGAAAAATAGATGTTGGCCGATTCTCATAGATACCGGATAAGCACAAAAAATTTCATCAAAATCGGTCAAGCCGTTTCGGAGGAGTATGGCAACGAAAACTGTGACACGAGAATTTTATATATATATAAATATATGTATATTTTTGTCTTAGTTTTAAGTCTATTATACTTGCCATTTCAACATTTTATATACTTTTTTATTCTGGTTATATTGCAAAACCCACATGTTACACAAT
This sequence comes from Dendrolimus kikuchii, assembly GCA_019925095.2. Classification (NCBI taxonomy): domain Eukaryota; kingdom Metazoa; phylum Arthropoda; class Insecta; order Lepidoptera; family Lasiocampidae; genus Dendrolimus; species Dendrolimus kikuchii. The sequence goes on along the minus strand of CM034409.1, from coordinate 12,743,844 downwards.
TTTTCTCTAATCCATCCTAAGGTTGTCTGGAAGAAACTGGTTTTAGTGATAAGACCGCCTATTGTCTTCTGTACTTAAACTTTTAGAATAGTATATTCTATTCTACTTCAAATCAGGTTGGCTTCGACTCATCTCTATGTTTTATTGGGCAGTTGTCAAGAGGATATGGACTTAGTTTCTTTGTTATTATTATATGTAAAATACCGAATTAAGTTTATGTGTAAGAAAAATAAAGCTACTATCTAGGGTTAGACATGAGGCACAGTCGTGGAGCAAACTCTAATATTTATATAAAATACAAGAATTTATATAAAATAGAATTGTAATTATTATGCAAACGGCATTTCCTTAGAAGCCAAAATTCAATTAAAGTGCAAAACAAACAGCAATTGCATATGTTGGGGTAAATGCATCAATCGCGGGCACCTCACCGTGAAGCGAGGGTGGCGCCCTCTTTTTAGAAACAACTTAATAAAAGACGTTTATTTGTCTAAAACACACTTGACTGTTGAATGCTTTTGAAGAAAGGTTAAGTTCATGTTGCACATTGAAAATAGTTATGTATTTGATCTTTTTAACAGATTGTATCTCAATTTTTTATAGTACCGTAATTGATTAGTAGACTGAAAATTTATTTTGATTATAAATAACTGACTAGAAGAAAAAATCATAGTCATTCTATTTGTGTTCTACATTTCGTGCGGGTCTCTTATCTGGAGATCTTCAGTCGGATCCAGACTAATCATGTTCAGCTTGTATGCCTATGTGTCAGCCGAAAAAGACGTAGCTAGGTCGTAGATGGAAAGAGGTTACCGTCGCCTATGGACATTTACTACACCAAAGGTGCTACAAATGCGCTGCTGCTCTCTTAAGGGAGTCTGGAACCTGGTCACTAATGCCGGAACACAACTCAAGGTTGTTATGGCGGCATACTCTAGACCAGGGGTGGTAGCCATCCAGACGGGCAAATGCCCTACCACCTGACTGTGGGTTGTTTTGTCGCCTCTTTTAAACTATTTTCAATTGTGATCTCTGTAGATCTAGTGTCCAATATTGACAGGCTTTCACTTTTAATAAATTACTATACAGGCGATAGAGGCTAGCTTGCTAGTAAAGCATTCGAGGTTTATTAAAATTAAAATGAAAACCAATCAATATCCTATCACTATTATCTAATTAGTCGCTATTAATAAAAGCCAGTTAACTTATAAACTGCATAGCAAAACATTACCTTTTAAGTTTCCGACAAAGACTAAAATATTTTCGAAACCACGTACAAAAGTGTAGGGCAGTTGCACCAGTTATGGACACCCAGCGGAGAGCGGCGAGGGTGTCGCCCTCTGTTTATCCGCGATACTTAATAACGACTTATTTATTTGCACAAAGGATTCGAAAGTAATTGCGTGCCAGATAATACGAGAACTATTAACTTGTGTGCACGCGTCGGTTTGTTTGCCATCGGACGGGGAAAGCCTCCTCACCCCTCACCTTTTCCTACCACCCCTCATCCGTCACGATCTCAGCCCGTCACACGGGTGACTTAAATTTTGATTTAGTGTCTATGTCTATGTTGCATCTCTATATTCCTTTTTATAGTTCGTTTAAACTTTTGACAAAAATTCTTTTGAATTCTTATGAAAGTGTAGTATTTGTTTTTTTTTCTTTTTTAGTAGTAGTATAGGTTCGCGTTTGACCATCATTTTGCCAATATAGATTGGACATAATAATATGGTCTAAGATGGAACACGCTTACCTAAAAGGAACTCTTGTTATCTGGTCTATCCGTCCCTCCTTTTGTACATGGATGATATTTAAGAGGAAGGTGCATTCTATATCTAGTAAAATAAGGATAGAGTGCAAATTTATTTGCGGCCGCCATATTAGGAATATTGAGAGTTAAAACTTTTCTTCATTATAAATAGGCGTGTGAAGTAGCGTCAACCAAAATTTTGTTAAACTTGACATATTTAGTAGTTTTAGAGATAATTGAGTTATTTTTATGGGGTTCCGTGGCGAAGTAACAGAAACATTACATATTGGTCTACCATAGAACTCTTTACGCATTTGGCGAATTGTATTTAATCTTATGACTATTGGCTCTAGTCCTTTTTGTTAACATCGATAAAAAATAGTAATAAATAAAATCTAATAATTTTAGTGATAATTTTGGAGATTAATATGCGAATTTTATCTGAGCTCCTTGCGGAGGTCTTCCTGAGTAGTACAGTGTAGGTGATTTTAAAAAGGGTGTGAGTTTTTTTGGCAGACAAACACACATAGTTAATAAACCTAAGATAAGCAAATGACGCTTGTGTTGTGGGTAATATACAACGGACCATCTGGGGCCAATCCCAGACACCCAAATCATAGTAAATAATATAAACTTCCTTTATAACATTTATCATGCCAGAAATCCAATTAAGAGGAATTGGAAGGAAAAATTTAAACTCCTTCAAAGTAGATAGTGAGTTGATAACAACTCTGGCGTTGCAAATGTACATAGGTGACTGTAACCAGTTAACCTTTTTCCACCAGGTGAACAATTAACCTGTCTGCAATAATAAAATCTTAAATGTTTCGTTTCGTTATCTTGAAGTGAAGAACTCTGAAGATAAATATAAAATTTAAATCTCTCTTGAATGAGGGTATTACCATAATACGAATAGAATTTTAACATACAGACAATTTGCATAAATGTAAATAATTTTATATAATAACAATGTTATTTAGGGACCCCTAAACACATACATTCTTACGGACCCCTCAAGATACCTAAACAGTCTCTTTCCCTAATAGGCATCATTTCATCAAACATCGCTAACAGACACCCTACAAGAAACATACATACAGACCTCTCCTTAAGTATCTAAAATAACTTCAATCCAAATTCAACCGTATTTTCAATTTTATAAAACACAATATTTCTTAACATCTAAATTATATTTAAGACCATTCAATAGTAACAAACGTTAAAGAGAATAATCTTCAAGAAGTATCACTGCCTTTAAATGTCTAAGTTACCCTATCTATAGGTTGGTTGTCTCTATCGGGCATTAAACAGCTCGTATCAACCGTTTCAATATATAATAAAGTGTAACTTTACTTGACGATGTACTGTAGTTACGACCTTTTGAAATTAGCACCAATCATTACAGGAAACAAGTTCACAGGAAATGAAATGTTAGTGTGATTGAAATAAAGTACATTTTGTATTACGATAAATGATTAGCTTGAGTCGCTTGAGGCATTATTCTAAACTCAAGTTTGTATTAATAACCATTGCATTTTAAGCTTTAATTCGTTTTGTTAAAGGTGATTTCTCTTTATAAATAATTGAAGACTTAAGACATTTTTCAATTAAGTTATTGGCTTACTTGGACTTTGGTCCTTAAACTGCATCTAAGATGGCGTAGAAGTTTCATCTCTCTCTATTTTATTTTACTTAGCATCTAGCATCTCTTTCGTTTTCTTAAATTTTTATATTGTGTAAGAGTAAGATAGAGATAGAATCGATTGAGCTTTGAGTAAATAAGAGGTGAGTGCGATCGATTGAGGGATTTTGCTTCTTGTAAAGCAGACGTCGACAGTAGACACATTTTTTAAACAAAAACTAAACCAATTTCAAATTAAAAAGAAAAAAATATTTTTTCTTTTTTATTATTATATTTATCTTGAAGTCGCTACTTTCATAATTTGATTGTTGCTGTTTTTTATTTTTTACTTGACACCGACTGCAAGATGTTTAAAAAAATATTTATTTTATGCTTTTTAGTTTAAAGTCGGTCTTGCTTTAGTTAAAAAGAATGTTTTCCATTTTTTAGTTAATTGCTTTAGATATAATATTTAAGCGCCTGCAGAAATTGTACAAGTTTGCCTTTCCAAGAGTGTAGGCACTTGGCGCTCTTCAAGAAGGGTTGTTTTTTATTTCCCTGGGAATTTACAATGATCACGTTTTTACGGAGCCGCCGTTGCAATTCACTAACAAACAAATCATCATGGCAACGCAAACGAATTTTGGCTAGCACGACTAGTAACAGAAAAGAACAACAACAAATTTACAAAATATAGTAATTTTTATGTTTTACTTGACAACGACTTCTAGATGTAGAAAGAAGTAGCTTTCTTTAAAAAAAATTCAGTGCTTTATTGGATTATCTTGAAAAAACCTCGTGTATTTTTATTGACTATGGCATCTGATGGAGACAGTTTGACAACACAAAAGGAGAAACAATATTAGATTTTTGGAAGTAGCCTGTATCCGACATCTAGCAAAACAACTGGCCTTGTCCGAGTTGGAATCGCGCATATATAGTCAAGGTGGGAAAGTCCGGCGGTGGGGTAAGTTTGTACACCTCTCGTTCTTTACCTTTTTAAACGGATTTTAACGCCAACTACAATTCGAAAAGAGAATTAAATGGTGTGTTAACTTTACTGACCGATTTTTCGTCGCCGTAGCTATTCAAATACGGAAATAACGAGAAACGTACGGAATTCCCCCACTAACAGATTTCCCTACCTTGACTATAATATAATCATCATTTTATTGCCAGATTGGCAAACAGACTGAGGACCCACCTAATGGAAACTGGTTACCGTCGCCTATAGACTTTTCCAACACTAGGGGGTGAAGTGTTAACTGTGAGGTGTGTAAGAATAAGCCTGAATTGCGCTCTGTTATTCGTGCCTACCCCGCAAGGGAACTGGCGTGAAGCTATGTATGTATGTATGTAGGGGGTGAAGCTAAGCGTTGCTAGCCCTGAGGATATGCAAATGCCCTACCATCTGGCTGTGGGTTGTTAAGTCGCCTCTTACGACAGGCCGCCCGGCCGCAGGAATTTGTATTCTTTCTCCGTTCCTGCACGGATAAAACGTGCTACCGGTGATGCAAAACATCGTTATGGAAGCTGGTATCACACGTCGTTAAGCCTCTAGTGACGCTTTTTATGAGGAGCCCCATATTATAACGCCTTGGTATTAAGCCGTTCTAGTATAAAAAACGATGTGTTTAAAATTTTAATCCATTTTGAAGTTAAACATTCCATTAAAACAATTAAAATAATTGAAATAATTTTAACAACTATTATTTTATCGCGGCTCAGATTAAACTGAAACGGGGCTGAGGGGGTGGTTGAATTAAAGTATTCATAGGGATGTACTATAGCTAGTGAAAATTATCGATATAAAAATGTCGATCATATCAAAAGTGAAACATTGATGTTTCTGAACATCCCTATATCTAATGGCATTTATTCGACGTTGAAAACATGGAATTTTTTATTGTTTACTTGTGCCAGCGAAACTTAGTTCGTGTTGCCATATCGATGTAGTTCAGTAGCATTCATGTGATGCTCTAAGAAACAGACAAACGGACATACAGACATAAAATAAAAATCCTATAATTATCTAAAATGAAACCTAATTATAAACTAAAACATCTTAAAAATTACGTTATAACACAACTTAAAGTTGTTATGGCGGCATACTCTAGACCAGGGGTGGTAGCCACCCAGTCGGGCAAATGCCCTACCACCTGGCTGTGGATTGCTTTAAAGCCCTCTTACGACAAGCCGTCCGGCCGCATGAATTAATATTCTTTTTCCGTTCCTACATGGAGATTTCTACACGATTTCCTTGCGATACACAAATCAGATTCTGGCTTGGTGACCACGGAACTGCCTCGGGATTATACATACTTACGAGTAAAGAAAAAAAATTCAAAATCGATCCACAACTGACGAAGAAATCGCGTAATATGCATATATACAATTAAGCGCCTGCAGAAAATGTAATAGCAACATGCATATACAAGATTTTTCCAAGAATCTAGGTGCACGGCTGTCTTTAATTAAGCTTTTTTTAATTCCCATCCACTCATCAGATCCTGACTTGGTTACCATGGGACTACCTCGGGAATATACACATACGAGTAAAGTCGGATAAAAAGTCTTTTGGAAATATCGATAATACCGGTTACAACCTTAGGTGTTATTGGGGTGAAATTAAAGCGGTTAAACATTTCGTGTCCGGAATTGTCGAGTTAATTGGTCCCGCTATACATTCACGCTATGCCCACTGCTGGGACTTGGCATTAAACATGCTTGGACATAATTCGTTTGATGCCCAAGAGGGTTTTGACTTTACGAGAAGTGAATTTTGTTGAAATGGGTGTTAGATTAAGATATAGTGAAGAACGTAACTGAACAAGAAATTGGCCAAGTGCGTATCGGCCCACGAACTATAATAGCTTCGGTAAAGATGATGAACGTCCACGGTTTAAAATGAAGTTGGTTGAAATTGTTTTTTGACCTTAAATTGTTTCAAAATTTTAACTTCATTGTTCAAAAGTTATTATTTAACCATCCAACCAATCAATTATACTACTTATATAATTATATATAATGTTTATTAATACATATATAATATAATTAGTTGAGCTCAATGAGTGGTTGACTGACATATAACTGACTGACTGACATATAACATATACTGGAGCTAGGATAGTCAAAGTTTGCATGTGGGATCATTCAAACCCTAAAGGGGTGAAAAAGGAGATGAAAGTTGAAAGAAAAAAACTAGCGATCCCGGCAGACTTTGTGTTGCCCTGAAAAAATAAAAATCTAGAACCCGATTCCAGCGCCACCTACCGGCTCTAATTGTGAATCTAAACCACCCCGGGACCCACTCAAACACACATAAAATTTCATCATAATCTTAGTATTTTGTTTAGATGGACATTTTTAAATCCTATCAATTTTTAAAATATAAAAAAGTAGTTATATACATAACTACAATCGTTGTACATATGATATCGCGAAGTTTTTTGTATATATTAATATGTTCTTTAATATTGTAGAATATTTTTTTGTTGTACCGTCAGTAGTTAACGCAGCTCATGCAATGAAAGGCATTTTATGGCTAATTTTTTTACACCTTGGGTTACATTATTGAAGTTTTATTAGCAATTCCTAACAAAACTAGTTAGTTAGTAGTTTTCTAGTAATAAATATAGCCCTTATTATTCAGGGATAATGTAGCATTTGAATGATGAAAGAATTTTTGAAATCGGTCCCGTAGTTTTTCAGTTGTTTCGCTACAATCATAGAAAAAAAAAAATATTTCCTCTTTATAATATTAGTATAAAAAACTTGAGAGATAATATTTCAAATGTTTGGTAGCTTTTAATGTTTATTTCGACTAACGCTATTTTTCTGCTAATGGATTCTTTTTTTTTATTGCATGAGTTCAGCAGACAGGCAGACGGCCCACTTGATGGAAAGCGGTTACCATCGCCTATGGACATTTGCAACAGCAAAGGTGCTACAAATGCGCTGCTGCTCTCTTAAGGGAGACTGGAACCTGGTCACTTATGCCAGAACACAACTCAAGGTTTTTATGATGGCATACTCTAGACCAGGGGTGGTAGCCATCCAGTGGGGCAAATACCCTACCACTTGACTGTGGGTTGTTTTGTCGCCTCTTACGACAAGCTGCCCGGCTGCAGAAATTGGTATTCTTTCTACGTTCCTGCACGGATAGATGGAATATGGAAATACTCAGTTAAAATTGAATTTTACTTCCTAGTCTATGTACACCGCTTCGTAACGTATTATTGCTGTTAAGGAGAAGAAGCGGCAAGAAACTCCCCAGCAACACGTCTAGCTAAAAATTGATTTTATTTCTTATTATATTTGTGTATTAGTTTTTTTTTCTCTGTTGAAGTTGAATTTTTATTTCATGAATAGTTTAGCTAACTTAAAAAAATACAAATAAATATTAAAAATAAACGAAATTATAAATAAATTGAACTATACTATAAATTCAACTATATATATAAACTAAAATTAAAGTCGTGCTGCCAAACCTCTTATACTCCTCTGAGACATGGTGTGCATACCGCCGCCACATCCGCACTCTGGACCGCTTCCACCTTAAATGCCTTCGTACCATCATGAAGATCAGATGGTCCGATAGAGTGCGAAATACCGAAGTTCTTCGGCGAGCCAATGTTGGTGGCATTGAAGCCTACTTAATGCGTCGACAGCTTCGGTGGTGCGGTCACGTATCTCGTATGGCGGAGGAAAGAGTGGCCAAGCGCATCTTCTTTTCTGAACTGGAGGAGGGAAAGCGGAATCATGGCGGTCCCCTTCTCCGGTTCAAGGATGTCCTAAAGCGACACATGAAAAGATGCAATATAGAGCCCTCTCGATGGGAAAGCTTGGCAGCACAGCGGCCAGAATGGCGCAGGATGGTGAACAGCCAAGTACGCGAGTTCGAGGTTCAGCGTATAGGTGACCTTGATACTAAACGCGACCAGTTAAAGGCTCGCCCACCTGCTGCCATTATATACAACTATGACAACGGCGTACTCACGTGCCCTTGGTGTGCACGGAGTTTCGCCGCCAAGATAGGCTACATAAGCCATCTTCGCACGCACCAGCCTCAATTATCTGATTAGGGGTCAAAGTGGTCGCCATGGCAAAGAAGAATATTATTATTGTTATAATAATGACGAGACGTATGTACTATAAATTTGTACGGCAACATATCTGCATAAATTCCTTATATGTTTGGCAAAATTAAAACGTTATACAGTCGATCGTATAAGAGGCTGGAGCGAGTTGCTATTGAAATGAAGTTATTAACCGTCTTCAAAAAAAAGAGGAGGTTCTCAATTCGTCGGGATCTTTTTTTTATGTATGTTCACCGATTACTCCGAGATTTATGATCCGATTTACGTGATTCTTTTTTTGTTTGACGCGGAATAGCTGCTATTTGGTCCCCTAAAAATTTGACATAGTTTGGCCTAGTAGTTTTCATTTTATGAACATTTTTATGAAAAATTTTCCATTCCATTCCATATGTACACCGATTACTCTGAGAGTTATGTTCCAATTTACGTAATTCTTTTTTTGTTCGACGCAGAATAGCTGCCATTTGGTCCCATAAAAACTTAACATAGTTTGGCCCAGTAGTTTTCATTTTATGAACATTTTTATGAAAAATTTTCCATTCCGTTCCATATGTAGACCGATTACTCTGAGAGTTATGATCCGATTTACGTGATTCTTATTTAGTTTGATGCGGAATAGTTGCCATTTGGTCCTCTAAAAATTTAACATAGTTTGGCCCAGTAGTTTTCATTTCACGAACATTTTTTTGTTCCCATTTCTTGGGTCCTATATTTTTTAAGGAGCGCAGCACCTTTCGTAGGTCTACCCATACATAGCTAGACACTAAAAAGTAACAAAAAAATATAAAAACTTCGTTTAAAAAACCGACTTCAAAAACTAACAAGTATAAAATAACTTATTTATGAAAATAAATATTTATTTATTATTAATATTATTATCTAAAACATCTTGAAGTCGGTGCAAAGTAAAACATAAAAATTACTATATTTTGAAAATTGATAAGCACCGACTTTAAGATGTTTTAGATACATACATACATAACTTCACGCCAGTTCCCTTGCGGGGTAGGCACGAACAACAGAGCGCCATTTAGGCCCATTCTTACACACCTCACTTGCTTCTTTGACATTCATAACTCTTGTCATGCACACTCGTCTGTTCTTAAGGCTCCTGACATAAGAACAGATGTTTTAAATAATATATATTAATAATAATAGCTTTAGAAATAAGTTATTTTATACTTTTTAGTTTTTGAAGTCGGTTTTTTTATATCATTTAAATATTCTTCAATAGTGTAATATCCTTTTTTTAACAAAGATGCTTTTCATCAGGTTTAAACCTTTAACACTTAAAACCTTATACGTTTCCATGGTTATTCATAAAAATCAAATTGGAACTGCGATCAATTTCGAATAACGGGTGGAAGTGGGATGTAGGGGGATGAATAGGAAAGGGGGGAGGGTAGCCAGCGACACTTCCGCGTGATAATGGTGGATACGTTCCGACTGTGTAACTCAGTTGCCACCTCACCCGGTGAGACTACGAAACCTATACTGATATCAGTGTATACATCTATACAGATAAATAAAATTGGAGTGTCTGTTTGTAATGTCATAATAACAGCTTTTTACTAAATGCTCTGTTCAGCAGACAGACGGCCCACCTGATGGAAAGCAGTTGCCGTCGCCTATGAACATTTGTAACACTACGCTACCAATGTGCTGCCGCTCTCGAAAGGGACACTGGAACCTGGCAAGGTTGTTATGGCGGCATACTTTAGACCAGGTGTGGTAGCCATCCCCAGTCGGGCAAATACCCTACCACCTGGCTGTGGGTTGTTTTGTCGCCTCTTACGACAGGCCGCCCGGCCACGGGAAATTGTATTCTTTCTCTGTTCCTGCACAGAGGTACGGTTCTTATATCAAAAATCATTTATTTTGTCCGTCTGGATGTTTCGGCTAATCACTGAAACGATTGGACCGATTTTGACGAGACTGTCACTAGCAGATAGCTGATGTTATAAGGAGTAACTTAGAATTACTTTTTCTAGTACCTACGTAGGGACGTTAGTGTGTGGTCTATCAGACACCTGTGCTACTTCAAAACCTAGCAACTATCATAGTTTTTAAAATGAATGTTTATGCACTTTACCTTATTATACTTTGATACTTGTACATATTCATAAGAATATAACAGGTATCAAAGTATAGTTGACCTTTATACTGTCTTAACTAGTTCATCCAGACACGTGTCAATTTTACTAAATGATTCTCTAAAAGCGACATTTTTAGGTCCTCAACGGTATTACCAATGTGCTGCCAACCTCGTAGATTGAATAAACCCGTTTAAAAAAAAATCCCACTACTTACATTTTAGTAATAGTTTTTCCCGCGGCTACACCTCGATTCCACCCTGGTAAGTAGCTCTATTTAACTTACATAAAAACTTACTTAGCTTTTTATATATCGCGAACGAAGCTGGGGGTAAAACGCTAATATATACCTGTATATAAACCTTATCTAACTGATGTTAAAAACTACTTAATAATCTGTTGTATTGTTTAGGAGGAATTAACGGATATAGAGAGAGCACAGACAGATGCTGAAAGCGACTTTATTTTAATTGTTATTTGAATACACAAAAAAATCGTTTATAAATTAAATTCATAAAATATTCGGGTCGTTTTAGTATTACCCAAAAGAAAATTTTACACTGAATATCAGCGTTGTGTCGGATATTATGTCTGCACAAAAAACAAGCCGAGTGCAAAGCTGGTTTGCTGAAAATGCGGAGTAAAAATTCTCAAAGTATGTTTTTATTTATTATTTATTTTAAAATACATTTCAGCAATTTAAGTATGTCGCTATTTCATCAAATATTTTTTTCTTTCTTTCTTTCTTAATACGGATATTCTCCCAGTAGAGATTTTCCCTCATTTAATTGCAGAAGATACAGTAGATTAAGAGACGCGCATGACGACGTCGTAAGAATTTTTGGTAGGGTAGCCTAAAAAATAACAAATTACATAAAAATTCCCCCAAAACAATACTCCGATTTACACCGAGCGATTCAATAAAAGACAACATAATAAAACAAATCCGTGACGGCCCTACCCGCAACAGCTGTCGTCGTCAAAAAAATAAAAACAACCAACAATGGCCACGAATATGACATCTGTCAGATTTGTGTTCGATTTTCGAATATAGCGCTCTGATTGGCCGACAGCATCCCATTTGAATAACATTCGTTCGTCGGGACCAATCACATTTCATTTTGCGTAATAATTAAATTATTTAGTGCTTGTATTGAAATCTTTTAGCGTTAATGGAGTGACAAATTGACTTTGTGACATTTGTTATTTTTTGCGTCGTCAAAGCATTTGACTGTGTATTCAATTAATTTGTAATGCAATTATATAACTGTTGTTATTGGATTTTTGGTGAGTGGTCCTGATATGATTTTATTCAGTTTATGATTGAGATTAAAACAGCTGTTTAACAACTGTTAGCATTTGAATTAATAAGTGTTATGAAACTAGAACAAAATGTATATTAGTAATCATAAATTGTGAGATAATTAACGTGTCTTTTTAATTAATAAATTGGTAGCGAATTTTTCCTTGTCAATGTCGTGAAATTTGTGTTCCACTATAGGTAACTTTCGAAACATGATATAATAATCAGAAATCAATAAGAAAAGTGCCAATGGATACTTTCTTAGAGTGAATACTTTTAATTAATTTAGGTTATATTTATATAATTTATTCGTCTCTTTAGATTAGATAGGATATAACATTTATGAAAAAAAAAATGTGAAAATTTTGAAATAAATCAAGTATTGAAAATACTTAAAGAAAATTGGTTTCATAAATAGCCATTCAGTATTTATTGATATAGGTATAAAGTATTTTATTTTTAAATGTTTTTATGGTTCTCAAACTAAATGACAATGGTACATGGACTACCAAGCGCATCTACTATTTGCCCAAAGTAATGAAATAATTAACCAATTATGCCTTAAAAATATTTTTATAAAAGAGTCAAAAAGCTAAAGAAGTAAGACCTTTGTTAGTATCTATCATTTAAGATTTAGAAGCTAAGAATTACTTTTCACAAACATTCTAGACTCATTCATATTACTATTTATTGCGAAGGTAGAAGACAGGTAGACCGCTAACGATCGGTTCCTATATCTTACTGACCGTTCATTTGCTTTACTAATGATTTACATTTGACATAAGCTCCATACAAGTAATGTCAAAATTATTTTAGTTGTATTACTTTATTCTCCATAATATGTAGGTATACCATCTATCCGAGCAGATGCATTCTTATCCCTGCAGGAACGGAGAATGAATACAATTTCCTGCGGTCAGGCGGCCTGTCTTAAGAGGCGACAAAACAACCCACAGCCAGGTGGCAAGGTATTTACTCGTCTGTAGAGCTACCAACCTTGGTCTAGTTACGGGCTAGCAGTTAAATATAGGAACCAGCCAGTAATGGATGGCTGTTACCGTCGCGTATAGACAATTGTAGCAAAGCGGGCGAAGTTAACACTTTGCCAGTGTTTAGGACGGCACAGACTTGACGGGATAGGAAGAATGAAATTAGGAGATGGTATAGTAGGATTTTGTTTTATTTAGTAAAATCCACAGCAGTTGAACCTATTCAAGTTGAAGGAGGGCCTGTGCAATGCTGGATCACGGATCCTTACCACACAGCTTCGCTGGTTCTATTAAATCATTTTTGTGGACTGTATAGGGTATATATATGAGAGTGAGAGGTATGCCAAATCCTGCACAAAAACCAATGGAGTAATAAGCACCACTAACCTCGGAATCCACCTCCAGTGGGGCAGCTAGACAGCTCATGAAGTGCACGGCACTAACAAGTCCTCGGATGGCACTTAGGTTTAAGTTATGGCACACACACCAAGAGCAAGCACGGCTTGTGTTTAAAGTTTAATAGGATCTCCAAGAATGGGATGTGAAACGTTCACTTACACGGAGAAAACGGAACGTCCGAACTGACCTCGCGTGCGTTGGAGACTGGTTCGCCACCACGCAATGGCGGCGAGACCGAAATCCAGCGGCACTTACAAAACTACCCACATTAGTATAATCGTGAGGATCCAACAGGGCCTTTCGTATGTCAGTGAACCGGAAATACCAAAAGCCCCTGACATTAATTTTCGGTTGCCCTCTTTGATCTGGATAGGACGAAGATGCTAGTTCATTACCTAAATAAGTTTTCACTTCAATAAAAGGTGTGGTCTTAAGGCTGGGAAGTTTGGGGACCACTGCCCTAAACGATTCAAAAGCGATAGGACCGAACTCGTCAAACCCCAATCGCGTGACCCAAGCACTTATTAATAACTACGAATTAGTAATTCCATGCCTCCGAATGTACTACTCGTTACTGTTAATTAACAAAACAATAACTCACCTTTTTCGAAGTCGGTTGGCAATACGATTTGGTTTAATTGCCTCGATCAAGATAAGCCGGTTATTTTTATGTACAATGCTGATACGAATGACCTTATGCTAGTTTTATGCTATAAGAAGTAAATTAAGCGGTGAAAATTTTACGTTTATTAATTATATGACCTTTCGATTCTTTGTGGTTAATTTGGTGTTGGTTTATTATAAGTCCTTTGATAACTGATTGATAAAAAAAATAAAAAATATGTGTGTGTGTGTGTGTGTGTGTGTGTGTGCAGTCCACACGTACTAGAATTCCAACAAAGTGTGATAAGGGGCGGGAGGGATTCTCAATTTCGTGACGTCACATTTCATATTGTTACAACTCAGGTCCCGACAAAAACAAAATCCACCTACATATCTGAAACAAAACACATTTTATTACCTGCCGGCATTTAAACTAATTGTAACTCTTTTATGATCGTCTTCTTTTGTTTACTTTGTGTTTAAAATTTGTGATTAGAAAACAGCCCATTGTTTTATTGTACTCTTTTATGGCAGTTTGCGGTCGAGTCATTAGCCAGGTGTGGCGGATTAAGTCGACTTAGATACGGGGACATTGCATTTGTGCAGTATGAAACGATGACCTGATGGAGGAGGAGAGAGTCGAGCGAGAACCACGAGCGAAGCGAGACGTGTGTACTACAATCAGGAATTTAATAAGTGACGGACTTTGCGCGTTTTATTGAATTACGACCATCTGCATTACGTTTGGACTTGTTGTGTTTGGTTATATTTGTTCATACATACATATATCCATACATACATACATAACTTCACGCCAGTTCCCTTGCGGGGTAGGCACGAACAACAGAGCGCCATTTAGGCTTATTCTTACACACCTCACTTGCTTCTTTGACATTCATAACTCTTGTCACGCACTCTATTTGTACCTGTGTTATACGTGTTTGTATAGTTCTAATAAACTCTATAGTAATTCTAACGGCATTTTTATTCGGGTCTCGTACTCGTAACAATATATTATATCGTTATAATATATTTAAGCTTTAAAACACGAAATTTGAAGTATTAACCCAAAAATTTCAAGACATATCCAACTCTATATGTATGGGCATAGTGTTTAAATTATTAAATACCTATGTATTATATCCAGGGCCATATTTACCTCAAGTGCCGCCCTGGGGCACCTTGAAAAATACCGCCCTATTATATATGCACTGTAACTACACTTCAAAACGTAAATAATCAATGAGAACTGGTTTTTTAAGATTTGGCAGACAACCAATAACTTCACAATTTTTAAAAATCATTGACTTTTATAGCAGAAAGTTGAAAAAAATTTTACTGACACTAAATTTTGCCGCTGGGCATTAGCCCCTAGTGTAAATCCATCACTGATTCTATCTCATTCTCTCGCAGGCTTTGTCCTATAGATTTATGTGTTTATCTCTTTTTATTGTCGTTTTTTCGTTTCATCGAGTTTCAAATCACAACGATTCTACAGAAATTTCACTTCAAAAAAAAAATATTTTATATTATTTGGAGGGCTAACAAAGGCTATTTTATTATTGCATTAGTTCAGCAGACAGGCAGACGGCCCACCTGATGGAAATCGATTCCCGTTGCCTATGGACATTTACAACATCTAAGGTGTTAGAAATGCGCTCTCTTAAGGGACGCTAATCCTGGTTCCGGCACAGGCATTACTGGCCAGGTTCCAGTCCAATCTACAAGGCTGTAAGCGCATTGGTAGCATCTTTAATGTTACAAATGTTCATAGACGACGGTAACCACTTTCAATTACAATTGGGCCGTCAGCCTGTCCACAGTACTCCAGCAATTTAAAAAAAAATGTACAGTCTATAAAACAATGTATTGATAGAATTTAAGTACAACACTAGACCTCAAAATGGTGTTTCAAAAGCGAAACGTGTAAAAAATTACGCAATCCCAAATAATACATTCGCTATCCTTCGACATGCAAGCTTCGACATTGAAATTCTAACACTGATATTACCAATATTACTAAAGAACTGCAGACACGGAATGTTCGCAACGGTACGTAATAAATTGTAAAATATGAAGTGCCATTTACTCCCCTTGTATGGCACCGACCGACACCATGCTATGGTAGTCCCGAACACTCGCTTAATCAGCTTAATCGAGTTTAACTTTGTTTAACTGTCTCCACGAGTTACAGGCAAAACGGACAAACTTTTACTTGTACGTAGATCACTATCTAAATTTGTAAACAGTAATTGATGTATATAACTATATTTATGTGTATGTACTTGTACATATATTCGTATATAAATATCTATGTATATATATATATATATATATATATATATATATATTTGCCAGGTGGTAGAGTATTTGCTCGACTGGTTGGCGACCACCTCTGGTCTAGAGTATGCCGCCATAACAACCTTGTGTTGTGTTCCGGCATTAGTGACCAGGTTCCAGTCTTCTTTAAGAGAGCAGCAGCGCATTTGTAGCACCTTTGGTGTTGCAAATGTCCATAGGCGATGGTAACCGCCTTCCATCAAGTGGGCCGTCTGCCTGTCTGCTGAACTCCTGCAATATATATATATATATATACACATACATATATTAATGTATATATTTTAAACTATGCGCACTGAATACCGACCCATTATTAGAAATGTAAAATTATCTCCCGAAGGTTGTCTGGAAGAAATCGCTGTTAGCGATAAGACCACCGATTGTACTAATTATATGATTATTAACTCATGTGTATTATTTTTTCTTGTGTGCAATAAAGATTATTCTATTCTATTCTACGTATATACACTCTTTATTACCACTCATAATATAAGTAAGTGTATTTATTTTATTTTATGACGATGGTAGGCGTTCTGACGGAATGACTCTAATTCCCTGGAAGCGTGGCAAGCCTTTGGCGTGGGGTGCGACCTGCGTAGACACGTTGGCCGCATCCCATTAACCAAACACGTCTAGATCAGCCGGTTCGGCGGAGGAAACGGCTGAATCACTCAAGCGGCGTAAATATACAACCCTCAGTGAGACGCTTGGATCGCGGGGTCCTGAGGCCATGAGCTTCTACCAAAATTTATCAAAACGACTCATTGACTCTTTAGGTGATCAGAAGGCTGGTGCTTACCTCGGGCAACGGATCAGTATGGCGATCCAGCGAGGAAACGTAGCCAGCCTTCTGGGCACCTTACCCATAGAAGACGGTGATCTAGGCTCAGTATTCTACTTAATAGTCTTGAGGGACTATGAGTAGAATACAATACAAATAAGTTATCTTTTATTGTATTAGATTATTACTACTTATATTAGTAGTTTATAATATTGTATTACATTAATAAAAATAAACGTTTTATTTTATTAACCGACGTCAAAAAAGAGATTCTTATTTCCACTGTATTTTTGTTAATATTTGTTATGCGATTTCTCCGTCAATAATAGTCCGATTTTCATTTTTATTTATTCTAAAGAGTTTACTCCTGATATGGTCCCATTGTCACCAAGTCAGGATCTGATGAGTGGATCTCAGATCTCTCATCTCTCTCTTATGTTTAAATAGTTGCATTTTATCACCATATCTTGTATATGTATATAACTTATGTGTATATTTGTATATATAGTATAGTTATATATTTATTATTAAAATGTAAGTAATCGTGCAACAATTATATGTATACCACCATCGCCACTCTTAATCAGCAATATTATTGCCACGGGTTGTCTGGAAGAGATCGCTTTTTAGCGATAAGACCGTCCTTTGTACACAATTAGTATAATACTAGTTCGTAAGTTTCCTGTAATGGTGTACAATAAAGTGTTATCTATCTTTCTGTCTATCTATCTCAGGGAAATCGAGAGTAGCCTTTGTTGAAGAACACCGAGCGCCTACAGCTACATTCTTTGAAAGGCAAACTTGTACACGCGTGCCAGTAGTAGTACTATTTCTACAGGCGCTTAACCTTTTAATACGGAACCACCACAAATTTGTTCTCAAGTGTCACACACGGCAAATTGGGAAGCACCACAAATTTGTGGTCAAATACAGATAATTGAAACAAACGTTGCAGTGATGCTTTCTCCCTCTAACTACATAGAATTAGTATTAGAGTAAAAGAGACGATATACTTTTCTTTGTTTTGGCGCGACAATTTTGATGGCAGCGGGCAGCTTTGGACAAAAATAATATTAACTTTATATCCTCAAAAGGGTTAATATGTTATTTCTAAAGCTATTCAAGTATTTCTTCAATTAAAAAGGAGAAAATATTTTTTATCAAGTGACAAGTGAAACAAAAAAAAACAACAAAATTGCAAAATAAACGGACTTCAAGATGTAGAAAATAATTTTTCTGAACTATCTATATGAAGTCGGTTTTTGTTAAAAAAAATTTTTCAACCACGTTTTGCTGTGACTGTCACTCGATTGGCCTCAAATTTAGCTGCATAGCCTAACCGGACAGCTAACTGTATTGCATCTAACGTTAACGATTGTCAGTTTAGTTATATTCAACACTTTTAGAAATGGGTCGTGTCATGTCTTAAGATGCGCATCGATATGCGAGCGCGAGCGCAGTGATCAGCTCAGCTTGCACGTCGATACCGGTCTGCTCAAGTCGAGCGGCTCGATTCGCGTTGTCGGTGTTCTGGCACTGCTCAAATGGCGCTCAGTCCAAGTCGCGCAGTGTATAAACGGACGTACGCACATTTCGTGAGCAGGATGCAATACCGCAAAAAGACTTACGAACTTATCTATACTAATATTATAAAGAGGTAAAGTTTGTGAGTTTGTGACGTTGAGAGGGTAATCTCTGGATCTACTAAACTGATTTTAAAAATTCTTTTACTGTTCGAAAGCTACGTTAACAGGGAGTATCATAGGCTATATAACATGACGCTATATACCACGGGAGCGGGACAAAGCGCGGCTGAAACCGCGCCGGGCCGCTAGTTTTATTATATAAAGCAAATAACATACTTGGGGCCCTAAATACCCTTTTTAATATAATAAATTAAAAAACGAAAGAAAATTATCTTCTAAGTTACGATTTATCTATTTAACCCACCAACGAGGTTTTTGCCATTTTTTATTTACCAATGAATTGATAACAATAACACCACCTGATCACGAATCAACATAGACTCGTGAGCGGCAGCGGATCGTGTGCTCACTTTGCGCCGCTCAACTGATGAATATAAACAGTTATGTCGAGCAGCTCAATCTGAGTCGCTCACTGCGCTCGCTCTCACATGTCGGTCGATACACAGCTTTATATATGGTCACTCGTCGCATTCTAACCAAAGCTTTTCAGTTTGCAAATGCCTTTACAGCTCTCGAATCAGACGCAATAATTTCAGTCACAACTCTTATATTTCAAACTTAAACAAATGTAGCAGTTACGACAGGTGACCGATCAGGTCGCATGTCTTCAGCCTGTCTCACAATAGTCGCTATCACGCGAGCGCCGCGTATTTCCACCGAAGACACCCTATATCATTTTACACTACAATCTCACACTACATTTGCGACACACGATCATATTTCGCGCAATCGAATACCAACTTAGTCATTACAATCATAAAAGTTATATTTGTATAACAGGATAATGCTTAAAGTCATGGATCGTTTTATTAGTGATGCTCCATGATTTCATATCAAATATTCACAACATCGATATTATGGTGTCAATGTTGGAAGTATCGATGCTAGTTTGAACTAGAAAGAAAGAAGATTTATTGACGTAAAAACGACGATTAGTAAAAGCTTACATTATTCAATCATAATAGCCGTTAAAGTTTATTTATGATCATTTATTTTTTATATTTATATGTCTTATATATACTACGTATGTATGCATGTGTAATGTGTGTAATATGCTTTGCAATGATGTTATTTTATCCGTGCAGGAACGGAGAAAGAATACAATTTCCTGCGGCCGGGCGGCCTGTCGTAAGAGGCGACTAAACAACCCACAGCAAGGTGGTAGGGCATTTGCCCGACTGGATGGCTACCACCCCTGATCTAAAGCATGCCGCCATAACAACTTTGAGTTGTGTTCCGGCATTAGTGACCAGGTTCCAGACTCACTTAAGAGAGCAGCAGCGCATTTGTAGCACCTTTGGTGTTGCAAATGTCCATAGGCGATGGGAACCGCTTTCCATCCAGTGGGCCGTCTGCCTGTCTGCTGAACTCCTGCAATAAAATAAAAAAATGTCTGTAGTGACGATACTTTAATGCCTCAATATAATGCTGAGACTTTTGCCCCTTTTAGGACAAGATTATGTTATTTTAGTTTTTATATTTGTAACTAATGTAATTTGTCCTGAATAAAATTATTTTCCTATTTGTTTCTCAAAATAAATCGATACTGAATTATCGATACCAGAATCGAGCATCGAGCGAAGCAGCGCACATCCCTATCGCAGTAAACAGTTTATATGATTGAGTTCGTGTCGTCCATATTCAAAGTTTGTTATGTCTACGAACCTTACTTTCCCTGATTTATCGTTTTGAAACCGTTTAGGGTATATTTCGGAGGGTGAACTTGGATGGCACGTTAATTTTAGGTGATAAATATGGTGCAAGTGTCTGCTGGTTAACAGTGTTTAATGCACAAAAGTACCTGGTAATAATATACTTTACTATTACTTTTTACGTTGTAGGGCCATACTAGAAGTATTGTCTTGATTACAGCTATTAGGCTGCCAGTCCATTGATGTGGTGCGAGGCTGCGGAGCGGAGAAATATTAGTATTTCATTACAATTATTATTATTTTATAATTGAAATGTTTATTTATTTATTTATTTTCTCCCTTAAATACTAAAATCAACAAGAAAATTTTTGCGAAATTATAAAAAAACCTATAAATTATTGTATGACTTAAAGTTATTACAAAATTAACAAAGCTAAGTAACGGGAGACAGGAGCCCAAACTGAGAATAAAACCCGTAGTATGGAACTCGTAATTGAAGTATTTAAGAAAAAATCGAAATGTGTGCTGGGACACATAGTAGAAGTGAAACTTCAACGGACAAGTGAAAAAATGAATGGCAACGGATAAGTGGAAAAACGAATGGCAGCGGACAAGTGGCAAAACGAATCACAACAAAATTTTAACTTGAAGTTGTACGGACAGCTTTTCAAATTGGACAAGTACATTAACAATCTGCCCGTAAAACTTCTAGTTAAAATTTTATTGCGATTCGTTTCGCCACTTGTTCGTTGACATTCGTTTTTCCATTTGTCCGGTGCGATTCGTTTTTTCACTTAACCGTTGAAGTTTCACTTCTACTATATTGTGTCCCAGCACACATTTCGATTTTTCGCAGGTTTACTGCAAATTATGATTCGGTTAGGTTAGGTACATTTTAATTAATGCATTTTTTATTTAAACATATTTTAACATATGTCGCCTCTCACCACGTCTACTCTAAATTTATGCCGCCTTTCACCACGGTCTTAACGTTTTTTCGTGACAGAAAAAAATCTCATACGCCCCGTCTATATACAAGTTTCACTTCAAAAATTCATCACCTTAACAAAACACATATTTTTTGTATTACAGGTGTGGTTCCAGAACCGTCGGGCGAAGTGGCGCCGCCAGGAGAAGATGGAGGCGGCCAGGCTTGGACTATCGGAGTACGGGTGCGGGGCGGGAGGAGGCATACCCCGGTTGAGCGGGCTGGGCCTACCCGTTGACCCCTGGCTGGCCCCACCGCTCTTAACCGCTTTGCCTGGTGTGTAGAATTTTATATTGAAACTGTATTTTCTGGTACTGTATTTATTAAACAACACATCTCGTGTGCGTCAGCTTTGACGCACGACAAGAGTTTACTTCTTAATCATCAAAAAAACATGTGCACGTGCACAGCGACAGCGACCGAAAGCGGCCTAATAAGAACGGTTACAAGAAAACCATTCATACCCTTCATTTATTTATTTTAAAACTTATTGTACAAACTCAAACCTCCTGTTCGTTAGTCTCGCTAAAACTAACACGCCATGACGGACTTTGATAAAATTTTATATGTGGTTTTGAGTGGGTCACGGAGTGGTTTAGATTCACAGTTGGAACCGGTACGTGGCGTTGAAATCGGTTTCCAAGAAAGAACTTGTGTGTTTGAGTGGGTCCCTAGACGGTTTAGATTCACAAATGGAACCAGTAAGTGGCGTTGAAATTGGTTTTCTTGAAATTCCTTGTGTATTTGAGTGGCTCCCGGGAGGGTTTAGATTTACAATTGGAACCGGTAGGTGGCGCTGCAATCGACTTTTTATTATTTCAAGGCAAGAGCTCTCGCTGGGCCACTAGTTAGTTATACATATTTTGAAAATAAGTAGGATTTAGCAACTCATTAGTGTTCCTTGTATTTACCCAATATGTATTAACATTTTTGTTTTCCTGTTTACAGGTTTCCTAAGCCACCCGCCCTCGGGGTACCCGTCGTATCTAACGCCCCCTGCGCCGGCGCCGCCAGCCCCCGCGCCCCCCGACCCGCGGTCGTCCTCCATCGCCGCACTCCGCATGAAGGCCAAGGAGCACGTGGAAAGCCTCTCCAAGGGCCTACAGATGGTCTAGTACCGTAATGAAGATGCTACGTCAACTTGTACAGGATACTTAGATATTGTGTAATTTATTTAATTGCGGGATCTATAGTGGGTTATCTCTGACCGAGTTAGGTATAAAGTTGATACTACACGGTTCAACAACCCAATTGATTCAATATTATTGAAAGGCGCAAAAATGAATGGCTGTTTAAGCTAGTGTTACACAATTCAACCAAACCTTTTCACGATACGGCGACGCTCACAAACTCATGTAGAGTGAATCAAATTTTGTAATAACACATTAATTTCTTATTAAATTTGGTTGAAATTGAATGACAGAAGCTAAATATTGTGTATGTTCAATTTCTTGAACGCCATCGAAGGATTCAATTATTGTTTACCTGTATCACTTAGGTTGTTTCATCCAAATTGAAAAACAGGGCTTAACGGTTCACGTCTGGGGGCCTAAAACGGCCGCTTTCGCAAATTTCCTATGACTAAATCTCTCTTTTCTTTCACCATATCCCAATTACTTGGGGTCGGCACAATATGTCTTTTCCTTCCACACTCTTCTATTCTGACATACCTCTTCTGTCACACCGCATATCATCATGTCATCCTTCACACAATCCATCCATCTTTTTTTTGGTCTACCTTTAAATTTGTACCCATCGATCTTGTAGTATAACATTCTTTTTGTCACTCATTATATGCCCATACCAACTTAATCTTCTTCCTCTCAATTTTTCTGACACAGGTGCAACTTTCAAAGATCCCCTTACGTACTCATTTCTCACCTTATCCATTCTTGTAACACCACACATCCATCTCAACATTCTCATCTCAGCTGAGTGGAGACGTTTGTAGTTTATCACTTTAGTGGCCCAACATTCAGACCCGTATAGCATGACTGGTCGTATGATAGATTTATATATTTGACCTTTTAGTTTCAGTGGCATTAGTTTGTCGCACGTCACACCGGTTACCTGTCTCCACTTCAGCCATGCTACATTTATTCTTCTCCTTACATCCCTCTCTCTATCACAATTATTCTGCAGTAGTGAACCAAGGTATCTGAATTTCCTATTACTAAATGACAAGCATCAAATTAAATTGGAACACCCAGTTCAAACAATTTCATTTTTATGGATTCTTATGCATCCATCATATATTAGGTCCATCCGTCTGTATGCCATACCTAGTCATTTATCGTTCATCAGTCATTTCGAGAGAGATTTTTGATGTAGCATAACGAACTACAATAATACAGTTTCTGCCCTAAGCCAAATTAATATAGTCATATAGAAATACTAGCTGTGCCCGCGACGTCGTCCGCGTGGAATTTGTTTTCAAAACCCACCGATTTAGAAAGATTTATCATTGGTGCTCCGCTCCTATTGGTCTTACCGATATGATATTATACCCTATAGCCTTCCTCAATCAAACAAACAAACTCTTCAGATTTATATATTAGTATAAGATAAAAATGATGGTTGTATTGCACTCTGGATTTTAAGGTGTTTTTAATTACCAATTGCATGCCTGAAAGGGCAAAAACATGAGAAACATAAAATAATATATTGTCATCTAATAATAAAACTATGTTTTAACGGTTTTAAGCGCGGTAATTTTATTTGATTTTGGTTTTTCCGACGTTTCAGACACTTTTCAGTGGCTGTGATCACGGAAGACAAAGATGTCAACTTGACACTGAAAAGTGGCCGAAACGTCGGAAAAACCAAAATCGAATAAAATTACCGCACTTAAAACCGTTAAAACGTAGTTTTATTATGTATACAAGTCGCGAAAACTTAAGAAAATATTATTTGTCATCTAATGTTGTTATTTACCATGTTTGTGAGTAAATACATTATTTAATATGATTTTCTCAGAATACCGAATTGATATTTATGAAATTTTACAAGAAGACGTAATGATATACCTTATAACTTTTTGTTGTAGTCAATCGGCTTGCTCCCCTTAGCTCCTTGCGCCTGGCTGTCACGCACTCCTTGCACCCTTGGGTATGGCCTCATCTACAATGTCTTTCTATCATTTAAGAGTTGTGCGGTAGAGCCTCCTTCAATCTTCTCCATTATGGGCCAGCTGTTTTACTACTTTCTACAACACGACACCCACTTTTTCCTAACTTAAAAATTATGTAAATAATAATATTAGAATATTGCAATTAACCATAATACATAATTGACTTCTAAAATAAACTAAGTTATAAAGTACAAGCGATTATAGACTGTAACAAATCGCTGCCAGATGGGAGCGTGCCCAGAGGGCTGGCTGCATTGCCGCGCTCTATGGCGATGCTTATTTGTTGGGCGAAATATGAGCCAGCCTTCTGATCACGGGTGGCATCAAAGAGTTTCTTGCAAATCTCTTTGAAGAAACTTTTTGCCGACTTTTTCCTTAATTTGTTCCATAAATTGTCGTCTTTAGCTTACCTTCACTCTTCTTGCTTCTATTTTGCCCTTATATGCATAGGAAGCTGTCGTGTAGCAAATCGCCAAAAATCTTCCGCGTTCTTTCCTCAAGAGTTTTTTATGTGCGCTTCTCTTTCAATTTATTCAAAACTTCTTCGTTAGTCTTCTTTTCTTTCCAACATCTTCTCTCCATGCGTCTCCTATGCCACATTTCAAATGCTTCCAATCTATTGCACCCTTTGTGTCACTGTCCATGTTTCACATCCTCTCTCTTTTCTTTCACCATATCCCAGATAATTGGGGTCGGCACAATATGTCTTTTCCTTCCACACTCCTCTATTCTGACATACATCTTCTGTCACATCACAAATCATCATATCATCCTTCACACAATCCCTCCATCTTCTTTTTGGTCTTTCTTTACATTTGTACCCATCCGTCTTGTAGTTTAACATTCTTTTTGTCACGTGACTTTCATCCCTCCTCATTATATGCCCGTACCAACTTAATCTTCTTCCTCTCAATTTTTCAGTCACGGGTGCAACTTTCAAGGATCCCCTTATGTACTAATTTCTCACCTTATCCAATGTTGTAATCCATTCCATGTTTCACTCCCATATAATACAATACTACTTCTCTACCTGTACCTATAGGGGTAGAGTACTAATATGGAATATCAAGACACATGTCAAATTCACTAAGCAATTCTCCAAAAGCCGCCACTAGGCCTCCAGAAGCGAACCGCGTAATATCCCTTGAAATCAGAATAATAACTAAACCTACAGAAACTCAGTCAAAGTGGCTACTAAATACACATATGCGAAATATTTTCGCTTATGCTGTTAATAGCGTGTTAGAAAAGGATGCTTATACAGTAGTATATTCTGTATTCAGGACATATGTTTTGGATATAGGTTGCATACGCCTACTTATGTTTTGATTCGATTCCTGGTACCCAATTCTGCTATTGCTATCGCGTCAAAATCGCCGGATACCATCGTCTCAATCGTAGGTGTGCCTGATTTTGGTATTCTATTAATTCCAATGGTGTGCCCATGACACGCCACTCTATATTTAGAAGCGAAAACTCGCGAAGCAAATGTTCACATTTTCGATATCTTTTCAATATACATTTCGGCTAATGCCGTTTCTGCTAATAGTAGTACTAATACTTTTTTTTTCATTTTCATCCCCGTTATGAAATATCAAAGGCCTAATTGGACGTAGTTTAGCAGAAACAACCTAACACACAAAAAGTCGTTTTTGAGTTATTGAGGTTTTAAGTTTAGACAAAAATTGCTGGTAAATTGGTATACAGAACTCATTTTTGACCACAATGTGGGTTGAGTCCTTTCTGCTAAACTACGTCCAATTATAATTGAACGTTTTTTTTAAATATCAAATTGTCATTTGTCACTTAAATACGAGTTTTTTGGCGGGAACTGAAAGGAGACGTTGTGCTGTGCAGTTTTATTTTCTAAAAATGTGTAAAATTACTCTAAAATGAACAATAGTTGTAGGATATTGATAGTTTTTGAGTAGTAATTATGTGTTTTGTGAGAAATGTGAACTGTATAGTCAAATGTGGCCTTTTGAGTTTTCACAAGAACTCCGTTGAATGGCGTTAGTTGTAGCCTACAATACAACTGCGCGACTATTATACGAAGACTTAAACATCAGAATTGGCTGTATGGACTAGATTCCTTTGCCTGCCTTTGTGGCGAATACAACTACTACTCACTTAAATACCATAAACAATCTAATACAATAAAGGAAAGCTTTACTTATTTGTATTGTATTCTACCCATAGTCCCTCAAGACTATAAGTATACTGAGCCTAGATCACCGTCTTCTATGGGTAAGGTGCCCAAATTGCTGCTTACATTTCTTCGCTGAATCGCCATACTAATCCGTTGCCCGAAGTAGGTGGTGCCTTCTGATCACCTGAAGAGTCATTGAGTCCTTTTGATATTACCAAATTTTTTACCATTATTCTGCCGCGACGATATCAAAACGACATTGTAGAATACGAATTTTTGACACTATTGCAATACGTTCAATATCTTCGCAATGCCAAAATGGTTAAATAGAAGAATTGGGCTACTCATATGGTAAATTTCATAAGTGAATCTTTCATCACTTTTTTTACGCTGGAGAACAGCAGACAATGGTTTGGGTGAATTGGATTAGCGTCTGAATTGTTCGTTGCATATTACTCATACATGCAAACGTACCTTGCTAAGTTTGGGAATATACAATGTTTGTGTACCTCTTTATTATCATCATCATCATCATCTGAGCGTTAATTCCCGGTTGCGTTCGGAGCGTTCACTCCGACGCCCAGGACCGCTTTCCTACTTTTTCTACTGCACTTCGCGCGGCCCTTCAGCATCCCCCGTTTTGAGACCATTAGTACGCATGTCATCCTTCACAACGTCAACAACATTTCTTGGGCTTTCCCCTTTACCTTTTAACTTTTTATTATCATATACAGAATTATATACGCAAAGAAATCCCAGTATGTTTTCTTTAGTTTTACCACCTTGTACACATAGTTAAAACTACGTTTTCGGCATGTTACTTGTTTTTTAATACGACATTTCGGCCACTTTTTCGCAACTTTGTCTTCCGTGATCACGGCTACTGAAAAGTAGTTAAAATCTAATATATAAAATTCTCGTGTCGCGGTGTTTGTTACCAAACTCCTCCGAAACGGCTGAACCGATTTGTATGAAATTTTGTGTGTATATCGGGTAGGTTTGAGAATCGGCTAACATCTATTTTTCATACCTCTAAATGATAAGGGTGATCCACCCCTAAATTTTTTTTTTTTTTACTTTTTTATGATTCCGCATTAAAAAATACATATAACCTTAAATTTTCACCCTTCTACCACCAACCCCTATTTTTTAATAGCGATATTAGTACTTTAATAATTTTCTACTCTCGGTGGTCGATGATTGATCAGTTACCACTTGATCAGTTGTTCAAGAATGATTTAAATTAATAATTGGTCCCGGTCGATGGCGCTGCAATCGGGTTCTAGATTTTTATTTTTTAAGGACAGAACTACGTCTGCCGGGTACTGCTAGTGTCGATATAAAAACCAATTAAAATGCCACGCTTAAAACTGTTAAAACATAATTTGTCCCTGTATAACATTGGATAATCCTTGTACATAGTGTGATAGAATTTTTGTATGAAATATATATTTTAAATGAAAATGTCTTGAACATAATAAATTAGTGTATGAAAGCAATACATTATATGTGTACATAACATGACTTAAATTAATATTAGGCTAAGTAAGTTATATAGAAAAATTATAGAAACATATGTACGTATGTATAATTCTTCAAATGTCTATAGGCGACGGTAACCGCTTTCCATAGATTCAAAATACAAAAATAGTAAGGTCCCAATGAGGTTTAATGTACTACGTAATAGAGAAGGCGTCCATAACTAGCTTATATGAACACTCGTTATGGTCCATGGACAAGAACTCGTTTAGTCTTCGCCAGGCTGTTTTCGATACTCTACGTGTTTGAAAAGTAATTAATAAAAACATGCCTTCATGTGTACTCAGGTACTGTTCATACCACTCAAGAAACTGGAAGAAACGTCAAGGAGTGACTTTTGTTGTATTCTCGATAAAACATCTTATTTTACTTAAATTTTATCAATTTTTAACTCGTTTCGACGTGTCATCGCTGCGTCCATGTTTAGGCGAATTTAACCTACATTCTCTAAGCGATCTAGTGCTGCATGTTTTAATAGTTTGGTTAGTTAGACAACCCGCAGCCAGGTGGTAGGGCATTTGCCCGACTGGACGGCTACCACCCCTGGTCTAAAGTATGTCGCCATAACAACCTTGAGTTGTGTTCCGGCATTAGTGACCACTTTCCAGTCTCCCTTAAGAGAGCAGCAGCGCATTTTTAGCTCCTCTGGTGTTGCAAATGTCCATGCGCGATGGTAACCGCTTTCCATCATGTGGGCCGTCTGCCTGTCTGCTGAACTCCTGCAATAAAAAAAAAACAGATGGCATTTAGCGTTGCAGCAAATACATGAGTCAGTCCACGGCATGCTCGCCCCGCACAGGTGCCCCGTTTTCATCAAGTTCTAACTTTTTTTGTTATGAATAGCTTCTCTAGTACGTATTATACACATAACTCAATATAACAATCAAAGGGCTTACCCTTAAACGTCTTTCGTCGTTTGTTTTCGTTTTCGAACTTCTTTTGCTTGTTTTCAGATTGATACACGACAGGTGAAAGTGACCTATTTAGGCATGAGATGGTTTGGCGCCCTCGCTACGCTCGTACTCTAATAGTTCGAGTGTCTAAATAGGCCTTTCACCCGAGGTTAATACTCTATTTTTAATTTCGAATATGTGAATACTACACAGAAACTGATTCGTTAAACAAACAACTGCTTTTGTAATAAAATCAAGCGTTAAATTCATATCTAAATCTAACTAACTCATTTAAGGCGTCATATACGAAACGTCAAGTATATTTCTTTTTTCGTTTCTCATATTCTGAATTTGGAGTTGCCTTGAAAACAGTACTTTTCATCCCTGGGAAACAATTTTCGCTGCTATCAAAAAATTTCCCTTTACCCTAAAGCCTACGTATTATTCCGGCCAATTTTCAGGCCTCATATTGTTTTTCCAAGCCGGTAGATTTTTAAAATAAGTTTTTGTTTAAGCTCAATTTTTATATACTATTGCTAAGTTAGGCTAAGTTATAAACATTCCGATTGTACTGTGATGTATATAGATATATTTATAAGTGCTATTTATATAAATACGTGTATATATTCTGTGTGGTTAGTATAACATGTAGAGCGTAAGGAAATATAAATACGTAAATGAGAGATTAATAAATGTGTTCTTTCTTTATATGCCTTTTTATTTTAGTGCCCTTTTTATTATTATTATTGCAGGAGATCAACAGACAGGAAGACGGCCCACTTGATGGAAAGCGGTTACCATCGCCTATGGACATTTGCAACAGCAAAGTTGCTACAAATGCGCTGCTGCTCTCTTAAGGGAGACTGGAACCTGGTCACTAATGCCGGAACACAACTCAAGGTTATTATGGCGACATGCTTTAGACCAGGGGTGGTAGCCATCCAGTCGGTCAAATGCCCTACCACCTGGCTGTGGGTTGTTAAGTCGCCTCTTACGACAGGCCGCCCGGCCGCAGGAAATTGTATTCTTTCTCCGTTCCTGCACGGATAAGGCCTTAACGCTTAATTTGTTACTTACTTGTAACTTTTAATCGACAACTTATTACTTAACTGGAAAATGACTGTCTAAATGATGACAAGGACTTAACTCGTCAGTTTCGCAAGTTGAAAGCTTCTGTACTTAGTGTTGAACAACGTCTAACGTTTTTATCATTTGGCTGCAACATTTTAAAAATATTTAATCATTTTTTCGATTCTATGATTATTATTTTTATATTGCATGAGTGCAGCAGACAGGCAGATTGCCTATCTGATGGAAAACGATTACCATCGCCTATAGACATTTATTACACCAAAGGTGCTACCGATGTGCTGCTACTCTCTAAAGGTACTAGAACCTAGTCACTAATGTCGGAACACAACTCAAAGTTATTATGCCGGTATACTCTAGACCAAGGTTGGTAGCCATCCAAATGGGCAAATACCCTACCACCTGGTTGTGGGTTGTTTTGTCGCCTTTTACGACAGACCGCCCGGCTGCAAGAAACTATTGTATTCTTTCTCCATTCCTGCACGCATTGATTTTTTATGATTATTTAGACGTGCTACAGCCAAGCTGAAATGGTCTTGATTATAGGGTCTTAGGGCCGGCTCGATAGGTAATACCACGCAAACACAGATAGAAGTGTGAAATTAAATCACTGGATAAATAAGTCTTGTTAAAAAAATGGTGGGTTTTGAGTAAACCCAGCTAATTTGAATTCACGATTGGATCCGGTAGGTGGTACTGAAATCGGGATCTAGTTTAAAAAAAAATTAAGTGTAAAACACAGCCGTCTGTTTATGTACCAGAGACAAAATTTTATAACAACTCCAAAATGTGAGTCCTTAAAGGAATCTTTTTGGGGGCAAATTTCCCAATCCAGAAACCATGGAACATACGTCATTGGAATTAGACGCGAGTTCTTTAACCATTAATTTGTCCCCTAAGAATATTTGTTGGGGATTGTTGAATCCTTTAGTATACTGATATGGGTAGTTTTGTAAGCGCCGATGGCTTTTTTTTCATCGTCATTGCGTGGAAGAATAAGCAGTCTCCAACGCACGCGAGGTCAGTCCGGACGTTCTGTTTTCTCCGTGCTAAGAGTAGAGTGAACGATTCACATCCCATTTTTCAATACCTCATTGAACTTTAAATAAAAGTCATGCTTGGATTTTGGTGTGAATGTCTGCCATAGTTCGAAGACCTAAGTGCCACCCAAGGACTTGTTAATGCCGTACACTCACAGGAGCTGTCTAGTTGCCCCATTGGAGTTGGAATCCGAGATTCCTGGTGCTTATTACCCCACCTCACTCCTATATATCCTCAGAATAACCATACAGTCCACTAGAAACAAATTATTCGAATCAGCGGAGCTGCGCGGATCCATGATCCACCATTGCATAGGGACGAATTGCCTAATCTGGAAACACTGGAGCATACGTCGTTGGAATTAGACGCGTGTGAGTAAACCATTATTTGGATTCTAAAGAAAAAAAGTATGGAAGAAAGTTCCCAATCTCGAGACCCTGGAGCATACGTCGTTGGAATGAGACGCGTGTGAGTAAACAATTATTTGGATCCTAAAGAAAAAAGTATAGAAGAAAGTTCCCAATCTCGAGACCCTGGAGCATACATCATTGGAATGAAACGCGTGTGAGTAAACCATTATTTGGATCCTAAAGAAAAAAGTATGGAAGAAAGTTCTCAATCTCGAGACCCTGGAGCATACGTTATTGGAATGAGACGCGTGTTAGTAAACCATTATTCGTATCCTAAAGAAAAAAAGTATGGGAGAAAATTCCCAATCTCGAGACCCTGGAGCATACGTCGTTGGATTGAGACGCGTGTGAGTAAACAATTATTTGGATCCTAAAGAAAAAGTATGGAAGAAAGTTCTCAATCTCGAGACCCTGGAGCATACGTTATTGGAATGAGACGCGTGTTAGTAAACCATTATTTGGATCCTAAAGAAAAAAGTATGGAAGAAAGTTCTCAATCTCGAGACCCTGGAGCATACGTCATTGGAATGAGACGCGTGTTAGTAAACCATTATTCGTATCCTAAAGAAAAAAGTATGGGAGAAAATCCCCGATCTCGAGACCCTGGAGCATACGTCGTTAGAATGAGACGCGTGTGAGTAAACAATTATTTGGATCCTAAAGAAAAAAGTATAGAAGAAAATTCCCAATCTCGAGATCCTGGAGCATACATCATTGGAATGAGACGCGTGTGAGTAAACCATTATTTTGATTCTAAAGAAAAAAGTATGGAAGAAAGTTCTCAATCTCGAGACCCTGGAGCATACGTCATTGGAATGAGACGCGTGTTAGTAAACCATTATTCGTATCCTAATGAAAAAAGTATGGGAGAAAATCCCCGATCTCGAGACCCTGGAGCATACGTCGTTAGAATGAGACGCGTGTGAGTAAACAACTATTTGGATCCTAAAGAAAAAAGTATAGAAGAAAATTCCCAATCTCGAGACCCTGGAGCATACATCATTGGAATGAGACGCGTGTGAGTAAACCATTATTTGGATTCTAAAGAAAAAAGTATGGAAGAAAGTTCTCAATCTCGAGACCCTGGAGCATACGTCATTGGAATGAGACGCGTGTGAGTAAACCATTATTTGGATTCTAAAGAAAAAAGTATGGAAGAAAGTTCTCAATCTCGAGACCCTGGAGCATACGTCATTGGAATGAGACGCGTGTGAGTAAACCATTATTCGTATCCTAAAGAAAAAAGTATGGGAGAAAATTCCCAATCTCGAGACCCTGGAGCATACATCATTGGAATGAGACCCGTATGAGTAAACCATTATTCGTATCCTAAAGAAAAAAGTATGAAAGAAAGTTCCCAATCTCGAGAGCCTGGAGCATACGTCGTTGGAATGAGATAAACCATTATTTGGATCCTAAAGTAAAAAAGTATAGGAGAAAGTTCCCAATCTCGAGACCCTGGAGCATACGTCATTGGAATGAGACGCGTGTGCGTTAACCATTAATTTGATCCCAAAGAAAAAAAATTGGAGGGAAATTCCTCAATCTGGAGTCCTTGGAACATACGTCACTGGAACAAAATGCGAGTGCCTAAGCCATTAAGCTACCCATTAACATGTGTAAAATTAATTACACGAATATTAAATTAGCATAAAACGTATTTGTTTCGTATTGTGGGCGTTAAAATAATGGCGGGAGAGAGGTTTGTTTAACTGAATCACAGAGAATTAAGGGCCTTAACAATTATAGTCCAGTCCAGGAGTCAAGAGCTTTAATATACTACGACATTTAGTAACTTTAAATGCTTAACTAACAAACCATACAATTATACAAGCCCCTCCGTTTAAAAAAGAAAAGTCAAACTAATGCTTGACAGTTTTTTTGTCATTTATCTATAATTCTATAAAATAATAATTTAATCGAACTGTAAAACTAGATGTCAAAGAAGCAAGTGAGGTGTGTAAGAATAAGCCTAAATGGCGCTCTGTTGTTCGTGCCTACCCCGCAAAGGAACTGGCGTGAAATTATGTATGTATGTATGTAAAACTAGAATGACATCAAAAGAAAACCAAGAAACACCAGTCTCATATTGCATTATAACTAACCACATAATATTATATATATCAAAGTCCTACCAAAAAGTTCTTTTTCAGTAGATATTGTAGCTTAAAATTGAAAACAATCTCACGTATGCTTTTATCAGATAATGTTTTTATCTCAACTTTTATTATTACAATAATACTAATAACTTGATGCTACTCTTCCAAATTCAGTTAACATTATTTTTATAAACACCAGTTTCTTGAAACACAGAGTTGGTATTTGAGTCAATTACCTCCTGGTCTATAATATAAGGGCATTAACAAATCAGATTATGGATGAAATTATAAAGGAATGGCTTCAGAACATGTGAACCGAGCATTATTATTACGCAGCGATGACAAATTGGAACGTCCAACAGCTCAGATGGACAAATGTACATACACATCTTCAATAATTGGTACTACATGAAAATTAAAATAATTATTAAAAAAAATTGCGTGTGTGTGTAGTTCACGCGCAGTAGAAGTGAAACTTCAGAAAATATACTCATAGATAATTCTTCTCTAAGTTTTATTAATATAAATACAATTCCTTTAGCCTACGTCCGTCAACATATTATAATTCATAATAAATGATCTGGCCGATTGCCAGATTTCAAGGGTGCAAGGGTAAGAGGGAATGGAGATAAATGGACTCACCCGTAATAATATGAGCTGAGTAACCGGAGCGTCTGCGATACAGGAGCAGCAGTGCGTGTTCTCTTGTTATATATCTCCCGCTTCACATTGCCACTTATCACCAAGCTCTTGGAACCCGGTTAGTATTGCAATTGGGTGGATATCTCAAATGCGCGCGCGATGCGTGAATGTTTTTACGACGGATCGATTCAGACTGATCGTTGAGACGCGGAAGTGCTTCCGGGCAGAATCTTCTTTATTCTTCCCATCTTCCACTGGAGTCTGGGAAGATTATCCTCCTTTATGAGTACCAGCTCACCAATCTTGGGTCGACTGGTTTCCGTAGTCCATTTAGATCGGGATTGGAGAGTGTGCAGGTAGGATTTCGACCACAAGGTCCAAAATCGCTGAGCCAACGCTTGCACTAAGCGAAAACGTCGTAGGGTTGATGGAGGAGAGGATTCATGGGAATGTTCGGGTAATGCGGTAAGTGGGCGACCTATAAGGAAATGACCAGCGGTTAGGACTTCGAAGTCTGTAGGGTCTGAAGACAGAGGGCAGAGTGGTCGAGAGTTGAGAACGGCCTCAATACGGGCTAAGAGTGTAGAAAATTCTTCAAAGGTCAGATGCTGCTCACCTAATACGCGATAGAGTAATTGCTTAGTAGATTTCACGGCTGCCTCGTGCAGACCGCCAAAAGAAGGAGCTGAGGGCGGATTGAGCAACCATGTGATCTGCTGTGTGGCTAGCTTGTGCGTAATTCTATCATCATTGGCCTTTAAGAAGTTTTGTACTTCTATGAGCTGATTTCTTGCGCCGACATAGTTTGTACCGCAATCAGAGCGAATTAGGGTAGGGATTCCGCGCCGACTAACGAACCTTTGCAATGCCGCAAAAAAGGCGTCCGTAGAAAGTTCCGAGACAGCCTCTAAGTGCACTGCCTTGGTGGCGAGACAAACGAAAACACAAAAGTAGCCTTTGAGAAGTTTGGCATTGCGTAGAGTACTTGATTTAATTAGGAATGGTCCGGCAAAATCCGTGGACACTTGACTAAACACCGGTTGTGGGCTGACTCGATCAGCCGGTAGGTCGGCCATAAAAGGGGGATTCGGCTGAGCTCGATGCCTAAAACAGCGTACACATTTAAAGACACGGTGACGAATGACTCGCCTTCCAGATAAAATCCAGTATTGTTGACGGAGTAGTGCGTGTAGTGTATCTGCGCCCGGGTGGCAGTGTATAGTGTGGAAATGATCTATAATTAGGTCCACAAGGGGGCTTGAACTGGGTAAGATGAGGGGATGTTGTGTGTCATATCTAAGGGCTGAGTTGGACAAGCGCCCTCCTACTCTAAGAAGACCATCCTTGAGAAAGGGCGAGAGGCGTTGTATTCGCACTGTACATAATTTGTTAGTTTGCAGTCGGTGGATGTCTTCAGCGAACATATTTTGTTGGACTGAGCGTACCCAGTGTAAGAGCGCTTTCTTACGTTCGTCTACGGTAATGGGACCAACGATGCGAGAGTGAGAAGATACCAAGCAATTGTGTGCAAAACGTTTAATACATGCGGTTACGCCTACAAGTGTGTCTAAGGAGCTGAATCTCGTGAGTAAATCCGTGTCTAGATCAGGAACCGCGATGTGAGCTACCATTTTTCTGGGTTTTAGACCAGGCAGTACGTGATGACCCAAAGCAGGGGGCATCGTGGGCCAGGTATCAGGTGGGGCCTTGAGCCAAGTAGGCGACCACCATAGGTCATAGGCTAAGAGTTCCTGTGCTGATATTCCCCTGCTAGCACAGTCGGCAGGGTTAAGAGCTGAGGGTACATGTCTCCAAGTAGGGTTACATGGATTGGCTGCAATGGCAGAGACTCGATTGGCCTCAAAGACCTGTAGGGATTGAGAAGGAGTTTTAAGCCAGGCGAGTACGATAGTACTGTCTGACCAACAAAAGTGTTGCTGAATGGTAATGTGGGCAGAAAGTTGAACAGAGACGCGAGAAATGAGCAGCGAAGTGAGGTGTGCAGCTGAAAGTTCCAGCTTTGGTATAGTCTGTCGGGTTTTAATGGGGGCTACCTTGGATTTAGAAACAAGTAGTCTGACGTGTACCTGACCCGTGATATTCGTTTCATGAAGATAGACTGCGGCTGCATATCCGGATTCGGATGCATCGGCAAAACCGTGTAGGGTGTAGGTGGAATCTTTGCTGGTGCAAATTGTTCTGGGGAGTCGAAGAGCAGAGAGTAGAGGTAAGTCTTCAAAAATGTGCTGAAATTGAAATGTGACATCATTGGGAGCCGATTCATCCCAGTCTAACTTTAGAGTCCATAGGTGCTGAATGAGCAGTTTTGCGCGGAAAATAACTGGGCTGATCCATCCACTAGGATCGTATAAACGAGCGATGGTACTGAGTATTGACCTTTTGGTAAATTTTTCCAGTGTAGGTACCGAAATGTGATATGTAAATTCGTCCGTTTGGGGTATCCATTGCATACCAAGTACCTTGATTGCATTGGAGTCGGGTACAACATCAAAATCCTTGGGTATGTCACATTGATCATCCGGGAAGCGTTCTAAAAGCTGACGAGAGTTTGAGGTCCACTTTCGCAAATGAAATCCCCCTAGGGCTAGTAACTCAATGAGTTCAGTCTGCAGAGCTATTGCCTTGTCAACTGAATCATGCCCAGTCAGAATGTCATCCACGAATATGGAGTGCGTAAGAACCTGTGCAGCCTGGGGAAAACGGTGACCTTCATCAGTGACCAGCTGTATAATAGATCGATTGGCGAGGAAGGGGCTGGGTCGTAGGCCATACGTGACAGTGGACAGGGCGTAAGTGAGCAGAGGTTGATCTGGAGAAGAGCGCCATAGAATGAGTTGGAACCGTCTGTGGTCTGGGTGAACTAGTATATTTCTAAACATCATCTGGATGTCTGTACTAAAGACCACTTTGTGAGTACGAAAATTTAGAATGATGTCAGTAATATCACGTTGGAGCGGTGGGCCAGTGTGCAGACAGTCATTAAGACTGACACCATTAGAGCTCTTACAGCTGCCATCAAAAACCGTGCGAAGTTTTTCAGAGTTGGCTTTGAAGATGCCATGATGCGGGACGTAAAAATGGTCTTTTCCTTTGAATGTGCTGGGGTGACAAAGAGCCATGTGGCCCATGTCAATGTATTCCTTCATGAAGTCGATATATTTTGAGCGGAGGGTAGGATCTCTTTGGAGTTTGCGCTCCAAATTAAGGAATCGTCGTAGTGCAATAGCGTGGGTTGCACCGAGCTTAGGTGCCTTTGTAAGAAAGGGAAGGGATACTATGTATCGCCCTGTGGGATCACGTGTGGTGGTAGAACGAAAGTTCTCCTCACACTCGTCAGAGGTTGAGTTGTCCTTTGATTGCACTTCTTCGACTTCCCAGAATCTCTCCAGAGCGGAGTGTATTTCTTTATTTGAGTGTTGGGGTTGTAAACAGTCAATATTTACTAGTGCTGAATTAACTTGAGGCTCAGGCTTTGTGTAGTTTGGATTGATAGGACCTAAAAGAGCGAAATTGAAGATCGTGCCGAAGGCTATTGGCCTGCCGGGGCCCAAAAAAATTTTGTTACCATCCAAAATTTGGCCCAAGACATCAGAACCTAAAATCAAGTCAATAGCGGCTGGAAAACGATAAGACGAGTCTGCTAGGGGAAGCTGTGTCGAGTCGAGGAGTGGAACAACGTCAGGTAACATTGTTAATGGTAAAAGACCTGTCAAATCTGGTAGAATGTATGCCTTTGCGCTAATTACTGGGACTTCGGTGTGAATAGGGCGGAATGTGATGGTAGTTGAAGAACTAGAGTTTTGAGTCTGTTGATTACCGACTCCTGTAATTTTTAGTTCTGTGTGCTCGACAGGCAAACGTAATTTTTGTGTCATAGTTTTAGTTAACAAGGTTAGCATGGAACCGCTGTCTAATAATGCTCTTGCCTTATGAAATACTCCAGCGTTGTCTGCTAGTTCTAGGGACACAGTGGGTAATAAAACTGGTGGATCGTGTACTGTAATGTGCTGAGTATGTGCTGAAATATGACTGTCATTTTGGTTAGCTTTATCAGAGGAAGTAACAGGGCTGCCGGGCAAGTGATTATTATGATAAACTTTATTATCATAGTGCTGAGTATGAAACTGGGATTTATTTTGTTTACGTGATGTAGTGGATGGTGTATATTGTAGCGATGGTATGGGTGGGTGTAGTGTAGTATTGTGTAAGTGAGT
This sequence comes from Dendrolimus kikuchii, assembly GCA_019925095.2. Taxonomy (NCBI): domain Eukaryota; kingdom Metazoa; phylum Arthropoda; class Insecta; order Lepidoptera; family Lasiocampidae; genus Dendrolimus; species Dendrolimus kikuchii. Next base: position 12,705,293 of record CM034409.1, on the reverse strand, counting down.
AGCAGGTAGTCATTGTTGTGAATTAATAGGTGAATTACGACGAGAAGAGTTTCTTGATTCCGTGGTTGGGCGGGTGTGTTCTTGTCCTCTTAGTTGTGGGGGCAAGAGGTGAGAATTGTCATATGTGGGTGATTCAAAGCCACTGCGATGTAAGGTGGTATGGTGTTTCTCGCTATCACATTCTCTACACCGTCCTGTGGATCTGCACTCGTCAGAGTAATGGGGTCCTAGACACTTACGGCACCGTTCATGAGCTTGGATAAAATCCCAGCGCCCTTGCGTAGGCTGTCTTAGGTATTCACCGCAGTTCAGCAACCTGTGTCCTCTAACGTGACACCAAGGGCAGTAATAATTATTGGTCGGTGCTGGTGGGTGGGCGGAATCTTGTGCTATGGGCTCGAAATATTGTGTAGACTGTGGGTATCCTTGAGCGTACTGTACAGGGTACGCTTGACTTTGTAGAGGATATGCAGGGCGCGTTAAAGGTGGGCGGACGGAAGTAGTGGGCTGAAAACGAACGTGCCGAATTTCTGGTCTGGGTGCAGAAGCGCGTGGTTGGTACCGTGCTGAGGGAGAAGCACGTTCAGTTTGTCTGTATGTCGGGCTGAGGGGAGGGGGGGGTGGGTTATATGTCTCAGTTTCTGTGCAACGTGCATGGTCTTCTAAGAATGTGATTACATCCTTTAAGGTGGGCAGAGTGTCTGAAGACCCATGCGTTCGTTCAAATAATGTGCGAAGCTCGCCCTTTAACTTCCGCACTACTATTGACACTAGGACGTAGTCTGAGTCATGTAGTGGTAAGTTTAGGTTTTTAAGCGCCGATTGGGTTGAAATAAGAGGGGCTAAAAATAACTGTCTGATTTGTGAGCGGGTGGTGATGTGGGGTAACTCTAGTATCATATCTATAAACCTATCAATGAGAACTCGGCGATTTTCGTAGCGATTGGCAAGTGTTGTCATCGCTACATCGTAGTTCTCATCGGTAACCTTGAGGTGTGATACCATACTGAGAGCTTCTCCGGAGAGGCAAGAAAATAAATAGTGTAATTTAACTGCACCTGACAAATTACCGGCAGTGTCCGTAAGGCTTTTGAAAATTGTTATGAAAGATGGCCAATCCTCAAGCTTGGAAGAAAATTTGGGTAGATCTATTTTGGGCAGAACAGTAGACGTGGAGAATGTGGGCGAGCTTGGTTTGATGCTTGAGCTGATGGTGATGTTTGCCACCAAAATTTTTTCATATGCTTCTATAGCCGAGGTGTAGTAGTCAAAGTACCATTTTTCCACTTTGTCGTCAAGGTCTTTAGAGTCCAAGATCTCATAATATACTGTATCCAACTTGCCCTTTATATCGTCCAATTTTGTAAAGCGCCCTATGAAATCGTTTACACTATACTTTTTGTCTCCTTTTAATATAAGGTTAGCTATCTCTAATAGGAAAGTTATGTACTTATGGGTTTGCATAAAGATGGCAGATTGCGATTTGGTAGGCATGACGATGAGAAGTGCACAATAAGAAAAGGAAAAGCAAACGAAAAAAAAAAAAAAAAAATTTTATTTTTTTTTTTTTTTTTTTTTTTTTTTTTTTTTTTTTGTTTTTTTTTTTTTTTTTTTTTTTTTTTTTTTTACTAATGCTAATAAAGAACACGCAAGAAAGCAGCCAGAGAAACGTAAGAAATACGAAATAAATAAAAATGATTAGGAAAAAAAATATATATCAAACTGTCGTGTGCGCTGAGTCTTAATAAACACGAAGCTATATATAAGCTATAAAAGTTGCACGGCAAGCTAACCACACCGAGTGAAACGAATATAATATTCAATATTATTATATCGATCCGATATCACGTTTAGTGCAAGTATTCGAGAATAGGTGTGCTGAATAAAGTACAGAATACGTACTCGAGGTTATATTAACCTACCTACGTACCAAAAAATAGTTATCGTGTAGCAATTTGCGTAATTATCTGAGGAATGTGGAATGGGTATTCAAATATATAAGGGCAGAAGTAATATGTTTATAAGAAAACAAAAAAGAAAAAACAAGGGCAGAAAACGGGTAAATGGGCAGATTGATAATGATTGTTTATTTAACTTTTTAGGTATGCGAAAATTTACAATTTGGTTTGAATTAACCATAAAATGGCAAAATACGGTTGTTGCAGACTGTATAAATAGGTCGCCAGTTGGAATATTCGGTTCGAAAGACCATATGATCTGGCCGATTGCCAGATTTCAAGGGTGCAAGGGTAAGAGGGAATGGAGATAAATGGACTCACCCGTAATAATATGAGCTGAGTAACCGGAGCGTCTGCGATACAGGAGCAGCAGTGCGTGTTCTCTTGTTATATATCTCCCGCTTCACAACTAGATTCACTTGCCACTTATCACCAAGCTCTTGGAACCCGGTTAGTATTGCAATTGGGTGGATATCTCAAATGCGCGCGCGATGCGTGAATGTTTTTACGAAAATCCTGTCAAAATCGGTCCAGCCGTTTCAGAGATTAGCCGCAACATCCAGACAGCCAAACAGGAAAAAAAATTAAAAAAACCATCTATTCCGGCCAATCTCTGAAACGGCTTGACTGATTTTGACGGGAATTTCACTTGCAGATAGCTGATATTGTAAGGAGTAATTTCGGCTACTTTTTTAGGGTTCCACGAAAAAAAACCACGCGGACAAAATGGCGGGCACAGATATTTTCTAGTAAATTGTTCGTCATTACAATGTTATCCGCCTATATATTTCCCGCTGAACGCATTTTAATAGCAGCCGAACTGTAGGTGCTAAAGCTTTAACTTTAGCCAAGACATTCTAGAGATTCGACTATGCAAATGTAACCAAAAATAATTGTATTCATCGATAAAAAAGGCAATAAAAATAATAAAAGCCGGTGTTTGTTTTATTGCGGGCGCGTGGAGAACTCGCAGTTAGCCGCACGGTAATTAATTATTACATTAAAACAATAATTACCTAGTGGAGTCGAACCGCGCACGTGATGCGAACATTAGTCACACAAACATCGGCTTTTTTATTTATGACTGCTGTTAAAGCAGAATAGATCGAATGTATACGAATGCATTTTTTTCTCGGTAAATACCTAAAACCAAAAACTTGCTATAAGTCGTGGTAGCGTAATGGCTAGCGCACGCGTCTCATACTCAAAGGGCGCGGGTTGGATCCTGGCCGGAACGCATGCACCGCTTAGTCAGTTTTCTGATCTAATGTGCTAATTGTTACAATTACTACATGCTAACAACGGTGAAGGAAAACATCGTGATGCAGATACACTCTACATTAGTATAAGTTTAGTATTAAAATTAGAAAAAAATATTATTATAAGTTATTCTTAAGGTACACCAGAACATAAAAATCACTAAATTAATGTCACACACAGTAACAAAAATAAACAATAAGCGTGTATGAACTCTACAAACTTCCATAGAAATTAAATTGTAAAAAAGGGTACGGAACTCGAGTCCGTAGTTGTTAAAAAAAAAACATCGTAATGCAACCTGCACAACGCGATAACCGATGTGTCAAACTTGCCGCCTTTGACAAGCGTGGCTGGTATACTGTCTATTCCCCCTATAATGGGAGGCCCGAGCCCAGCAGTGGGACATTTATGTGCTGATATTATAAAAAGCTACGGATCTAAATTCTTTTGAACTTTGACAGGAAAATTATATCTATAATATATGTATCGCGATAAGTTACCTCCCATATATGCGAGGGTAATTGCGAATATTAGTTATTATATAAGGCCAGGAGACAGTAGGCACATCATCAGTCGACACACGATCACCAATGCAGTAAGTAATGGTACACTTTTTGTACAAACTCTTTGCAGGTTTTTATGGTCGTTTGACTTTATATAGAAAAACATTGTGAAAAATGTAATGTGAATTGGAGTTTTCTTCTTCAAAATGTGGACGTAGGAACTGGTTATATCGAATTTCGATATATTTAAGAAGAAAACTCCAAATAAAAATTATTATATCACCCTAATATATTTTCTCCAATTGACATTACATTTTTCACAATGTTTTTCTGTATAAAGTCAAACGACCATAAAAACCTGCAAAGAGTTTATACACTTTTTTTGTTAAAGCACGGGGAATACATTTCGAACAATACCGGTCCTTTGGTGGGAATTAGACCGGGACTCTGGTACAGTCCTTCCTAAATAAACCACTGAACCTGCCTCCCAGTGCCCGTGCTTGTGGTTGGAAGAATATGAGACTTAGAACGTAGTTACACCCGTGTTGAGTTGAGTTACCCCGGGAAGCAGAGTAACTCACTTCACCAACAGAGGTCCACCGCATCCCCAGATGCAAGTGGACCCTTGGACTTGAATGTAGATCAATAGAATAGGACGCGTGTGTTTTAGTCCCTGAACCATGACGAATTACCTACTTGTATAAGAAACATCCACCAAAACAAGCTTTAAGTAACGACATCTATTGTTGAGTTACGTTAACTCGAAATGAAAACTACAACAATAATAACTATTACTGGTATTTCACAAACAGAAATAATTTTAGTGGTCATCGGACAATTACTGTTCAATGCTGGGTCTAGGCCTCCCAAAGCGTGTAATTTTAAGTATTGAGTATTACTTATATTCAAAGTGTATTCATAAACATGAAGGTGCTGCAATGTCAATTAAACAATTCTATATTTTCTCTACCTTATATTATAATTTTATAAACCAATCACAATAGTTATGCTATTTGCCGCATTGTCGCTGCAATCGCGTCTGATTTTTAATTACGCGGCGGCAAGGCGTGCGAGGGGCAACGTTGTAACAATTTGCAATTCAAAGCCGCTGAAAAAGTACTAAAACACCTAACACACAGCCCTTTGGCACTCTGCCTGGCACACGAAAATCTATGGAGTGGCCTAATATTATAAATAAGAATTTCAATCAGTTTCTAATATTTCGTCTGAGAATACTTTTTAATATGAAGGTCGCTCCAAATTTTACTTCCTCTTCATCCAGTCCATATTAAAAAATAAATATTGCACAACTATTTGTAGCCATGAAAGATGAATCCTAAAAATGAAAATCAACCAACAATATTTTCTGAAAATTATTTTGCAGATTCAATCTTGATTATTTCTGAATTTTCCACATAATTATTCAAAAGTTTTCACCGAGACATATTACGAGTTTGGACACAAAAACAGAAGCTCTTAATATCATTATGATCTTTTTAAACTTAAAGTTGCTCCACACGCCTTAATATGCTGATTTTTATCCCTCAACCACATGCGTCTAATCAACTTATTTATAAAAGTTAATAGTGGTTTATACGCTCATTAAACATAGTTAATAATTTTTTCATAATCACATTCAGAATTACGAAAAACACTTTTCTTAACTCTATTTCATCGAGTCTATAAATCTCGTATAACTATTATGAATATAGCAGTAGGTAAGAGAATAATATGTACCTTTGTAAGCACATGTCCTGTCATTATCAAGATATTTATGGGAAAATATAAAGTGAATATGTTTTTTACTTATTTAAATCATTTATCAATAAAATATTTTTTATTTTCACGACACATTTTTTAAATCTCTCGTAGTTCACATACATAGCGCGGGAGTTCAAAAACCATGTCATCATCCTAATAATTTATATATAATTAATACGATATTTGCCTCGGTATAGAAAGAAAGTTATAAAACTTGTAACGCTCATATAAAATCTATGTAGCTAGAGCGTATTGTAAGTCGATAAAAAGTATCTCAGTTGTTTTTAATGGCAACTGCCATTTTGTTAAATTAAAAATCATGGATTTATTTTAATAAGCAGTCGACTCCATGAGCTGTTCTAGCCGCTCACTAATCTCTCTCAGAGGTGAATTTCGTTAGCTCTCATTTGTTTTGCCGTAATTGCTCGAGATATGAGGGTTTATTGAGGGCCTCCCCCGCACCCCGTTCCTCCCCTCCCCGCCCCGCCCCCTCGGTTTATTGGATTGCTTTATTGGGCTCTTTATTGAGTGAATTTTATGTAACCACCTCATTAAGCAGTTGCTCTAGTATTCTCTGCAAATAGTTGCGTTTCTTCTGTTTTTGCTGTTTTCTGTTAAAACAGACTGCTTTGTTGTTGTTGTTACTATAATAATTTGAGGCTGTGTAGTTTGTTTTTTGAATTGGTCTAAAAATAATTTTGTGATAAGTAAACTGTTTGTTTGCAATGTTCGCCATGTAATGTTTTCTTAACAATAGTATTTTATTGTAACTTTAAGAAAATTGGCCTTTGTTTGGCCCAGTCATTAGTATAGCTCTCCAACACGGTAACGGTTTCAGCCTTTTGGCAACGTTCGCTACAAGTGACAGTGCTTTGGGGCCAATTTTTGGTGTAGCTTTATTGTCGGTATTATTTATAATATTTTCTCAATTTTCGCGTCATAATTAAAAATATATAAAAAATACAATGAAGAATTAAAAATTACCGTGCTTACCGTTAAAACGTAATTTTATTAAGTATTATTTATTTTTAAGATAATACTGGTAATAAAACTACAGATAAATTCTACGAATATTATTAATTTAATCTGACCACAAGCAACATTTGCAAAAGTTATAATAAAACAAAGTAATTTAATTTTAGTTTCTGTAATATAAGTGATAAAAAAACTGAATGGATCCTAATAAAACTTGGCAAGGATGTGGTACATTATATTCTAAGGACGGTGATATACTACTTAGTCTCAAAAAAGAATCTTGTTGAAAAAAGGCAAAATAAGGGATACATTTTTGTACGGGCAACCCATAGTCTTTAAATAAGCGATATGAAATTACGATGTGTGTACTTTATATTTGAATAGTACTAGAATTTATTGTAATGTGTCCACATCCTAATTTAAATAAATGACTAAAATATTAGATAAAGGTCGTATATATATAATTCTGACTAAAGATAAATAAACACACTCATATCAAAATATTTAGGAATCAATAAACATATGCGTATCAATATTAGTTTTTTTTACATATTTTTTTTCTTTGTTTCTATAAATTGTGTTAAGTATATTTTATTTCCATTATTTTTAAACATTGTAAAGGTGGAACTAGAAGATATCGCCGGCGGTGATAAGACCTCCTATTGTGTACGTAACTTATGTATGCAATAAAGAACATTCATTCAATCATTCATTCATTCAAATCACAATGAACCCGCGGGCATAGCTTGTGTACATATAAATAAGTTTCAGTACACTATTCATCATTATTACGTCAAATCTTGCTCCTTTCCGGACCCTCGGGCCCGCTTTCCTTCTCCACTTTACGCGACCTTTGGAACCTTTAAAATATAACATATATACAGTCCAAGGAAGGAAAAGGGTTTGTTTAGTGGCATCTAGTATTTAAATGATAAAAACACTTAGAGTGTAACGCCATCTGTTATCTAGTAGCTTACAATAAATATTTTATATAATTGTTGATAGATGTCAGTAGCAGATATTTTTTTCTCAAATTGTGTGAATAACTACTGACGAATTTTCCCATATCTTTTGTGATAATTTCGTGTAGATTCTTTATACTTTCCAGAAATGCACTGTCGTAAATTAGCATTCATTAGTTACCACGCCATCTGTTTGAAACAATTGTTATCGTATCTCTTTTATAAGAGTTTTACCCAAGAAAATTAAACAATTTTTCAGCATAAAATTATCCTGTATTTATCCTCGTTATCAAAATTACGTATTAACTTGAGAGGAAAAAAATAGGCAAAACAATCGTTTAGTAAAAAAAACTAGATGGCGCCAAAGCTCATAGTTCGTTAACATTATTCACCATATTATCAGTAAAAACTATGTAATGTATGCTTGTAGGTGAACTGATACGGACTTTGCCCGTCTGGACCTATACCACCCTTGGTGTAGATTATACCAACCGCCTTAACCACCTTAAATTGTATTCCGGCATCAGTGGTCAGGTCCGGTCTCTCCTTCGCAGCTAGCAGCACGTTGGTAGTACCTCTGGAGCTGGGAAAGTACGGTGCCGTTGCGAAAGTGTAAAAAATTCGTATTCTACATACATACATAACTTCACGCCAGTTCTCTTGCGGAGTAGGCACAAACAACGAACCGCCATTCGGGCTTATTCTTACACACCTCACTTGCTTCTTTGACATTCATAACTCTTGTCATGCACGCTCCTCTATTCTTAAGGCTCCTGACATCACCTTCTGCTAGTACACGATCAATTTGATCATGGAAGGTGTGTCGTGGCCTTCCACGACTTCAGCATCCATCCACTTTTGCATTGTATATCTGTTTAGTCATTCTTTCGTCGTATTCTACTAAATCCATAATATCTTTTCGATATCGTCGCGTCGGAATAATAGTAGCCGAAATGAATATTGAAAAGTTAGCAAAATTTCAAACGGTTATTAGACGAGTCAGAAATTAACAGAATACCGAATTCAGTGAAACTTACAATTGAGACGATAGTGTCCGGCGGTCTTGACGAGATTGTGATAGCAGAATTGGGCCCCTGGGGCTGCAAATGTTCATACGCCACTGGTTGCACTGAAAATCAGCGTTGTGCCGGATATAATTCCGGCAAAGCAATATGCAAAACCTTGTTTGCTGACAATGCGGCGTACATATTTTCAAAACATGCTCTTTGTATAATAATGTACAATGAATGTAATTACGTCGCATTTCTTCAAACAGTCTTTTTTTCTTTATTTCATAGGCGACAGGTAACCACTTCCCAATCGGGTTTTTCATGTCATAATAATGTTGCCAGTTGAAGATATTTTGAATTTGCCGCCATTTAGTTGTGCCACGACTCACTGGCCAGACTAGCCGATCGCACAGCGTGCACTGTGAGAATTTAGTACTAAATAATCGAATTAGTACCGATAAAGTTGGAATGGTTACCAGTGGATACATTAGTGTTAACCAGACAGACGCATACTACGTGTACACTAACTACCTACACTAGCAAAAAGCGGTGCTTTACGTGCTCAAGAAGTTTTGTACCTAGTAAAATTTTTTAAGACAGTTTAAAGAAATATTTTAATGTATGGATTATTATATTTTTACTCTTCACGATAGATGGCGTTATTAGTAACAGTCCAGTTGAAATTACACGTGTTATTGGTTTTATAATTTTCGACACATGGCGTTAGGAATACAATAAAACTTTAATTAATAAAAATTGTTATGTCTTCAATTTTTTAATGTGTATAAAATGATATTTTAGTGCTAGATAACATAATTAGAAATAAATTGAAATGACTATGTCAGTCAGTGGCGGAACTTGCCTGAGAAGGGCAATGTATCAAAATGTGTTGGGGGAACCAAAGGAAGGGGATTGTTTTATAAAATAAACAAAAAATACTTAAATTGAATTAAAATTATGTATTGGTTATAAGTTGTTACTTATACTTAATGCTTCTAAGAGCTAAGTTAGACAAACAATTCAAATCACACAAAGGGCCTAAAAATGAATAACCCAGGCACAGAAAAGAAAAAAACAACACACATGGCTCTAGATAGGACAATATATATAAGTATAGATATAAGGCCCACATTGCACATGCACTTCCTCACAACACCAGCATATAACAGATACACTCTACAGTAGTATAAGTTTAGTATTAAAACTAGAATAAATTAATATAATAAGTTATTCGTAAGATACATACACTTCAACACAAAAATCAATAAATTAATCTCACACAAACGAACCAAAATATCTAATAAGCGTGTTAAATTCAAAAAATTAAATCTAGAAATTAAGTTGTAAAAAAGGGTACGGAACTCGAGTCCGTAGAGTTGTTCATAATATAAAAAAAAACCATTCAAATCATAGATACACTTTTCTCGCTTTATTTCGGCAAACTTATTTATCAAATCATCCATAGCTGAAGACGATTTCAGTTTTTCTAAATTTTCTGTCTCTATAGACATTAACGACAAGTCTGATAGCCGTTTCTTTTGGCCTAGCAGTTATTCTCAAAAGTGATATTAATCTGTAAAAGATTGTGGATAACATTTTAAGAATTTTTGCTTACACATTCTCGGGGCCCCTGTAGCCTGGGGGCCCCGTATCATTGATACGGCTGATACGGCGGTAGCTACGCCCTTGCTCAAAGCCCAAATCTGAATGTGTGATGGTTTTTGAGTAAAGTATAAAAAATGCGTGCGAGTGGAAGGCAGCCTGTCGCCCTGGTTTGACGTCAATATTGGCGTCCGCCAGGGCTGCGTGCTGTCGGCTTTGCTGTTCATCCTATATCTTGACGATTGTCTCCAGATAATAAGATTTATGGATGTTGGGGTGCGAATGAGTGATCTAGTTGTAAGCACCTTGCTTTATGCGGATGATGCCGTGCTTTTAGCCGAATCGCCATCAGAACTGCAAACACTAGTCACAATGATGAAAGATGACTGTCAGGCGAGAGGCTTACATTTGAATGCGAAGAAAACAAAGGTTATGGTGTTTGAAAGAGAAGAAACCAGAACGAATGCAAGGATAATGGTCGATGATGTTATGCTAGAGCAAGTGAATGAGTTTGTATATCTTGGATGTGCTTTTAGCAGGGATGGAAGGTACACCGCTGATATAGACAGAAGAGTGAATTTGGGGAATAGTGTGAATGGAGCGTTAGGTAAACTTCTAGGCGCTAAGAACCTCAGCCAGAAGGCCCAGCTCGCCGTACACAACGCGGTGCTGGTACCTACGCTCACGTATGGATGCGAGAGTTGGGTATGGAAGAGAGAGCATGAAAGTAGAGTAAACGCGGTCGAGATGCGAGCACTGCGCAAAATCTGCGGAGTGACGCTCGCGGACCGCGTTCGTAATACCGAAGTAAGAAAGAGAGTTGGTCTGAAAGAGAGTGTCGGGGTGAAGGTAAGGAAAGGAATGCTCCGGTGGTTCGGGCATGTCGAAAGAATGCATGATGAAAGAATGACTAAACAGATATAAAATGCAAAAGTGGATGGATGCAGAAGTCGTGGAAGGCCACGACACACCGTCCATGATCAAATTGATCGTGTACTAGCAGAAGGTGATGTCAGGAGCCTTAAGAACAGACGAGCTTGCATGACAAGAGTTATGAATGTCAAAGAGGCAAGTGAGGTGTGTAAGAATAAGCCTAAATGGCACTCTGTTGTTCGTGCCTACCCCGCAAGGGAACTGGCGTGAAGTTATGTATGTATGTATGTATGTATAAAAAATGCATAGATTGTGGGATAGTGTTGGGCCATGCTTCGCTCGCCCTTATAAGTTTACGCACACAAGTATTTAAAACATTCTTCATTCATTATACCTCGCGGTATACGCCTCTTGGGGTATAGAGGTTCTTACTCGAGATGGGGGCGCGAGTGTTCCGCGCGCGCACACCTCTCCTCCCGTGGGGCGAGTTACAGACCGCCCCACGCCTAGAGAGATTGAAGATGCCGGGGGATAAAAGTAGTCCCCCGGCAGTGGAAGAGGCCTCGCGAGGCCCACGCCTGCCAGGGCTGCGGAGAGGCTAGGTCATATACCCGTAGCCCTGGCATAAGGCGAAGGACTGAACACCCAGGGGTTTTAGTGGGTATCCCTAACCGGGGAGTGGCAATAGCATGACACCAGTTCTGACTGGGCATGCTAGTGCCACCCCCGATTTGTCGAATCCCACATTAGGTCGCGAATTATCCCCCCAAGCTTCTGCCCTTGTCGCGGCTTAGTCCTCAATCGGTTTCATACATACATAACTTCACGCCAGTTCCCTTGCGGGGTAGGCACGACCAACAGACCGCCATTCAGGCTTATTCTTACACACCTCACTTGCTTCTTTGACATTCATAACTCTTGTCATGCACGCTCGTCTGTTCTTAACGCTCCTGACATCACCTCAATCGGATTTCCCCTGGTAAAAAAGGCTCTGCATACCTAGGGGTTCTCACTCACCTGCAAATGCCGTCGAGATGAGAGCGTGAGTGTTCCGCGCGCGTTCCCCTCTCCTCAATACCCACCACCCACCCCACGCACACAGAGCTTAAAGATACCAGGGGATAAAAGAAAGCCATCCGGCAGTGGAAGCGGCCTTGCGAGGTCCACGCCTGCCAAGGTCACTGAGAGGCTGTCATATACCCGTAGCCCTGACAGAAGGCGCAGGACGAAATAGAATAGACGTAGGGACGGAATAGCTAGCCAATTGTAAGATAAACGAGCGGGTAGTAAGGTGGAACTATCAAACGCTCAGGTAACTTATGCCTTAAGTATAAGTCGTGAAGGTACTTGAGGTGAAGATTGGCGCCTCCTTAGCGAATTAACAGGGTTGGGTGGATTCAACATTTTTAATTACGAACTTCGCCCGTTTATTGGTAGCAATGAAAAGCGCACAAACCGGTTATTTGTTTGTGTTTGAGCTACGTATTGGCTGAGGGAGCTCTAGGGTTGCCATCGTAACTCACATTATGAATAAACCTTACATATTTTTTAAGACCATAGATTACAATACATTCGCTCCCAAAGTCTCAAGCCTATAGAACTATGAAATGGAAAATTCTGGTAAGAATTGTAATGTGCTTCATTTTTTTTTTTTTGTTGCAGGAGATCAGCAGACAGGCAGACGGCCCACTTGATGGAAAGCGGTTACCATCGCCTATGGACTTTTGCAACACCAAAGTCGCTACAAATGCGCTGCTGCTCTCTTAAGGGAAACTGGAACCTGGTCACTAATGACGGAACACAACTCAAGGTCGTTATGGCGACATACTTTAGACCAGGGGTAGTCATCCAGTCGGTCAAATGCCCTACCACCTGGCTGTGGGTTGTTAAGTCGCCTCTTACGACAGGCCACCCGGCCGCAGGAAATTGTATTCTTTCACCGTTCCTGCACGTATAATACGGCTTCATTTATGTGCTGCAATAAAATTCGCTTTACCCCGAGCTGGATGCCGTTTGCATAAACGTAATACATTCGCTCTACCAGCATGTCGCACTGTGTACTGGTAACACTCACCATTCTACCGTGCCACTCGGCTCTAAACGAGGCGGCAGGTAAGAACAATACCTTGACCCTTCAATGGATCAAAGGACACAGTGGTGCCCGAGGTAATGATGCGGCAGATCAACTAGCAAGGAGAGGTTCCGAAACCCAACCAGTTGGACCAGAGCCTTTCCTGCCTTTGCCACACAGTTGGTTTAGAAACTACATAAATCAAAGGACAAGGGCACTACATCAACAACTTTGGGACAACCTGGAGGATTGCAGGCAAGCCAAGCTGGCAATGCCTCGGCTAAACCTGCATTTCTCCAGGAATATCTTAAAGCTCAGTCGGTCCCGGCTGAGGCTAGTTATTAGTGCAGCCACTGGACATGGCAATTTTAACAGACATCTTTTTAATATAGGTGTCACTGACAGCCCCCTGTGCAGAGCATGCTTGGAGGAAGAAGAAACAGCCGCCCATGTCCTGCTTGAATGCGGAGAGGTGGCCCAATACAGGGCGAAGTATCTGGACGCCCCAGGTAGCCTCCGAGAAGTCTTCAGTAACGTCAAGAAGCTGGTGGACTTCCTGGAGGAGCTGGGCTGGATGGAGTAAACCCTCATCCACCCTCGCACGCAAAATAGGCGCTTTGTCGTCGAGTTGCGGAAACCGCCCGTTCGCAGAAGAAGACTTGCCAAAATGTAAGGAATTTATGGAGATATGTTGCAGTACAAACTTTTAGTGATTTCGTCATTATTATAACTATAATATTCTTCTTTCCTCTTACGGTGTCTTCGTGTTACTGAGTATGAGCTGTTTGATACAATTCCATTAATTCTTAGAAAAGTAATTCTGTAACATATTTCTGTATAAAACTTAAAAAAAAAGAACTTGAGATATAAATAGAATAAGAAATATAAAGAAAAACAATTTTTAGCTAGACGTGTTGCTGGGGAGTTTCTTGCCGCTTCTTCTCCTTAACAGCAATAACACGTTGCGAAGCGGTGCACTAGGAAGTAAAATTAAATTTTAACTTATATGTATGACCTCTGAAAGAGAGTATCGGGGTGAAGGTAAGGAAAGGTATGCTCCGGTGGTTCGGGCATGTGGAAAGAATGCATGATGAAAGAATGACTAAACAGATACACAATGCAAAAGTGGATGGAAGCAGAAGTCATGGAAGGCCACGACACACCTTCCATGATCAAATTGATCGTGTACTAGCAGAAGGTGATGTCAGGAGCCTTAAGAACAGACGAGCGTGCATGACATGAGTTATGAATGTCAAAGAAGCAAGTGAGGTGTGTAAGAATAAGCCTAAATGGCGCTCTGTTGTTCGTGCCTACCCCGCAAGGGAACTGGCGTGAAGTTATGTATGTATGTATGACCTTCAAAATGTGTTACCCAGTGGAACTTATTATTAATAAAAACTTTTGAATTTGAATTTGTGCCGTGAAAGCAAACGTATATATTGTCAGAATATAGGAGTATTGAAAGAAAAGAATAAGATCATTTGACAGCTTCTGTGGCTGAGCGGGCTAAGTCTTAGTCGGGGAGTTTTTGGCGGGAACTGAAAGGATATGTTGTGCTGTGCAGTTTTATTTTCTAAAAGTGTGTAAAATTACTCTAAAATGAACAATAGTTGTAGGATATTGCCAGATTTTGAGTAGTAATTATATGTTTTGTGAGAAATGTGAACTGTATAGTCAAATGTGGCCTTTTCAGTTGACACAAGATTTTTTTTTTTTTTTATTACAGGAGTTCAGCAGACAGGCAGACGGCCCACTTAATGGAAAGCGGTTACCATCGCCTATGGACATTTGTAACAGCAAAGGTGCTACAAATGCGCTGCTGCTCTCTTAACGGAGACTGGAACCTGGTCACTAATGCCGGAACACAACTCAAGGTTGTTATGGCGACATGCTTTAGACCAGGGGTGGTAGCCATCCAGTCGGGCAAATGCCCTACCACCTGGCAAAAATTTTGAATTGTGAAATTTTGAATTCCGTTGAATTGCACTAGCTAATTACCTACAGTTCAGCTGTGCTGCACATAGGTTTAAGAAAATGAAGAAACAATATTGTAAACTAAGATCTGGCTTAAAGGCCTAGCTGCCAAGCCATAAACCTAAATAAATTAAGTCTTAGCCGGTCGAAATCGCTGGAAAGCAGAGGCTCCGGGTTTGATTCCTGGCGTGGTAAATTTTACGCATAACACAAGCATAACTTGCTTAGCTTGAGGATATACAGTGTGTATTTGTCTGCCCATTATTATTATTATCATTGTATGTACTTGAAGACCACAGGCCATAAAAATGGCCTGGACTTTTAGAAGGCTTGCGTGGGCCCATAGGAAGGCCAACACGTAGAGGCCCTTTGAGAAATTTAAGTGATTGTCCCTGTCTACGCCACATAAAAATGTACCCAAGGACAAGCCCCGGTCAGTGCAGGACTATTGTAGGAAATGAGAACCAAAGATACCGGGCTATTGGGTGAACTGTTAGTGGAATTAAGAATTTGGGTCACCTTGTATGTTATGATAATTAAAAAAAGTTGTATTCCAAATGATTGGAAAGTGTAAGAAAAAATATAAGTCCCAAGAAACGGGAACAAAAAATGTTCGTAAAATGAAAACTACTGGGCCAAACTATGTTAAATTTTTAGGGGACCAAATAGCAACTATTCCGCATCAAACTAAACAAGAATCACGTAAATCGGATCATAAATCTCAGCGTAATCGGTGTACATATGGAACGGAATGGAAAATTTTATATAAAAAATGTTCATAAAATTAAAACTACTGGGCCAAACTATGTCAAATTATTAGGGGACCAAATGGAAGCTATTCCGCGTCGAACAAAAAGAGAATCACGTAAATCGGATAATAACTCTCAGAGTAATCGGTGTTCTTATGGAACGGATGGAAATTTTTTCATAAAAAAAAATCATAAAATGAAAACTACTGGGCCAAACTATGTCATATTATTAGGGGACTAAACGGAAGCTATTCCGCGTCGAACAAAAAAAGAATCACGTAAATCGGATCATAAATATCAGAGTAATCGGTGAACATACATAAAAAAAAGAGATCCCGACGAATTGAGAACCTCCTCCTTTTTTTGAAGTCGGTTAAAAAGAGAGAGATTGTTTGACGTGTGGTTCTGTGGTTACCCTGGTATTGTGGTTACCCTAACAGGAGGCGAAGGATGGTGGCTAACACGGCGCCGACCTGCGCGGCAATTTAATAACGTAAGCTACGCCCGCACCGCACTCGGCACCCGCGACAGTAATAACCTTTGTAAAAATATCCACAGACACACGGTTTAAGGCGAAGCCGACATCTAACAGAAAAACCATAATTATTATCTACTAGCGGGGTCAATAAACGTTATCCTCTCTTGAAAAGATAAAAGAACCCGATTGCAATGCCATCTACCGGTTCCAATTGTGAATCTGAACCATCCGGGAACCCAACTAAAACACGCAGAAAAATGTCATCAAAACCTTAAAAACAGATTTCAGCGCCAGCTATCGATTCCAATTGTGAAACTAAACCATCCCGGGACTCGCTCAAACATAGATACAAAATTTCATCAAATTGGTAAAGCCGTTTTGGAGTTTCAGAGAGACTAACGAACAGCAATTGATTTTTATATGTAAGTAGATAGATAGATAAATGAGTTCACGGGTTCATTTCTCCTATTTCAATACCTTGGCGTTGTGAAGATATTCAAAATACGATTCCATTGCGATAGTGTCAATAATTCGTATTCTACTAAATCCACAATAACAATAAATCCGCGATATCGTCGCGGCAGAATAATAATATTAATTATTTTTTTTACTATTAGAGCAGAAATGGCTTTAACCGAATTGAAGCTACCAAAGTAAGTAAAGCTAACAATCAACTATTTATTTCGCAAGTTTTTGCTTATAAATATTTATAAAACTAGTGGCGTGCCATGACCACCTCATTGGAATTAAGAGAATGCCGAAATCAGACAAAGCTACGATTGAGACGATAGTGTCCGGCGATTTTGACGAGATAGTATTAGCAGAATTGAGCCCCAGATATGTCTTGTTACATGGATCGACTAGCTCCTGGTCTATATTCCTTTTTTTTACAAAGTTGAGAAACAGGCAGACGACCTACTCGGTACGCCGTACTACTACGGTAGATGGCGCTGTAATCGGGTCCCAGGATCTTGATGAAATTTTTATGTGTTTGAGTTTTTTTTTATTGCAGGAGTTCAGCAGCCAGGTAGACGACCCACTTGATGGAAAGCAGTAACCATCGCCTATGGACATTTGCAGCACCAAAGGTGGTACAAATGCGCTGCTGATCTCTTAAGGGAGACTGGAACCTGGTCACTAATGCCGGAACACAACTCAAGGTTGTTATGACGACATATTTTAGACCAGGGGTGGTAGCCATTCAGTCGGGCAAATGCCCTACCACCTGGCTGTGGATTGTTTAGTCGCCTCTTACGACAGGCCGCCCGGCCGCATGAAATTGTATTCTTTCTCCGTTCCTGCACGGATAAGAGTGGGTCACGGGATAGCTTAGATTCACAATTAGACCCGGTAGGTAACGCTGGAATCGAATTCTAGATTTTTATTGTTCCAGAGCAGGACAACGTCTGGCTGGGCCGCTAGTATAATTTATATAATATAATGTTAATTAAATTTGTCTTCATATGACGAGGCTTCGCCTTAAGAGAGCGGTGTTCGCCGGGGGTGCTCTCAACCAGTTTTATTTGCCGTATGCCTTAACCCGCGCTGGCAATATTAAACTGAACCACCCCCCAACAGCCAGATTTCAAACCCCCACCTACCACCCCTATCTGGTACCAAATTACCACATTACGCGGCTTAGATTAGATACATTTCAATTTAAAAGGACTTTGTATAATGAGGAACAAAAATCACTTTTTTTCTCTCAGATATATTATGTACTAGATATTGCCCGCTTTACTTTACAAATATGTGTTGTTATTTTAATAATGATCACATGCTTTTGCAATTTTTTTCAACTTACATTATATGGGTACATACAATTCTTACTTCAACATTTATTTAGTTTTTAATTATTATTGCTAATACATACATACATACATAACTTCACGCCAGTTCCCTTGCGGGGTAGGCACGAACAACAGAGCGCCATTTAGGCCCATTCTTACACACCTCACTTGCTTCTTTGACATTCAGAACTCTTGTCATGCACACTCGTCTGTTCTTAAGGCTCCTGACATCACCCTCCGCTAGTACACGATCAATTTGATCATGGAAGGTGTGTCGTGGCCTTCCACGACTTCTGCATCCATCCACTTTTGCATTGTATATCTGTTTAGTCATTCTTTCATCATGCATTCTTTCCACATGCCCGAACCACCGGAGCATTCCTTTCCTTACCTTCACCCCGACACTCTCTTTCAGACCAACTCTCTTTCTTACTTCGGTATTACGAACGCGGTCCGCGAGCGTCACTCCGCAGATTTTGCGCAGTGCTCGCATCTCGACCGCGTTTACTCTACTTTCATGCTCTCTCTTCCATACCCAACTCTCGCTTCCATACGTGAGCGTAGGTACCAGCACCGCGTTGTGTATGGCGAGCTGGGCCTTCTGGCTGAGGTTCTTAGCGCCTAGAAGTTTACCTAACGCTCCATTCAAACTATTCCCCAAATTTACTCTTCTTTCTATATCAGCGGTGTACCTTCCATCCCTGCTAAAAGCACATCCAAGATATACAAACTCATTCACTTGCTCCAGCATAACATCATCGACCATTATCCTTGCATTCGTTCTGGTTTCTTCTCTTTCAAACACCATAACCTTTGTTTTCTTCGCATTCAAATGTAAGCTTCTCGCCTGACAGTCATCTTTCATCATTGTGACTAGTGTTTTCAGTTCTGATGGCGATTCGGCTAAAAGCACGGCATCATCCGCATAAAGCAAGGTGCTTACATTATTGCTAATGTTTTAATAAAATTTTACAAAATACTTGCAACACCTCAGTCACCTCATGGTAGTAAAAGAACAGCAACTGGTCACAATACTTTATAATCAGCGAACCTTACGGTTTTAACACATTACAGACACTAACTTTTTAACAAGCATTTTCAGAACACCTCGCCTCCCCGCCAACAATTTTACAGTACATGATACTTAGCAATTGGCACAACCGGTAGCGGATTGAAGTCATTGATAAACTATTTTAAATAAAGTGTTATGAATGAAAAGAATTTAATACATTACTGTTTGGAAATTCCAGATAATATTGTATACAAGATATTATAGACCTAAAACGTTATACTTAATTTTTACATGTAAACTGAACACAGTACAAATCTATCGCGCCTGCCAACATGAAAACAAAATGTAGTGAATACGGTCTATATACAATTGAGAGATTTTGAATTATAATCTGTACACAATCACTACATATTATTGTTATATAAAATGGAGGTAAATTATGGAGAACTACTCTATACAAAACAGGCGCTAATCACAGAATAAATAAAAATATAACATTATTATTCAATTAAGGAAATGGCCGATTGTATCGTTTAGAAATAAGAGGGTACATAACAAAATCAATTATTAACTTTAAAAAAAGCACGACAATAACAACTATGCTACCTACTTAATAACTGTAACAATACTAAGCAATACACAATTTAAATTTACACATTTATCTATTGATAGTAATATGTCTAGCGCGTTAATGTTATCATACGGGAAGTAGCTCATATGCTAGTCCAGACTATAGTCTATCTCTGTGCCGAATTTCATCCAAATCCTTTCAGCCGTTCTGGCGTTATTGAGCAACAAACGTGCTTCCAAACTTTCGCATTTAGAATATTATTATTTTTTTTTTTAAATAAACAATTCTACGGACTCTAAAGTTCCGTACCTTTTTTAATTTGAAGTTTATTAGTTGTATTGGTTTGTGTCTTTTTATTGCGCTGATAACATTGTTCTTTTTTTTTATTATTGTATTAAAGTTGACGACATAGACACGGGTGGTGCTTATTGATTAATTTCTTGATCTCTAAGTATTTTATGTTATATGAAAATTGGACTTATTATATTACTTATTCTAACTTGTGTAGTGTTGCTGTTATAAAGTGGGTGGGTGGTGTTTGGCGTGTGTGGAGTCTTAGGTGCTAATATTATTATGCTATTCTTAGGATATGTATATATTTTTTTTTTTTTTGTTTTTTTTTTTTTTTTTTTCCTTAAAATGTACATTACAAGTAGTCTTAAAAATAGCTTATTCTAATACATTTTGTTGTTTTTTATTTATTTTTGTGTCAGGGTGGAATTTTTGTTTGTTCGTTGTGTGTTGGTGATTTTGGTGTGCTGTTTGTTTATTGTGTGTCATAGTGTCTTTTGTGACTTGTGTTGTTCTGTGTTATTTGTGTTTTGTTGTTCTGGTGTGTGGGGTGTGTGTTAGGTGAGTTGTGATATTTTGCTATTGATGATTTGGGGTGGGATTTGTAGGGGGATTATAGGGATTGTTCTGCCTCCATTAGATTATTAGCATTTAGAATATTAAGTAACTATAGATAAAGAAGACCCCTAATTTATTGAGTTTTTGATTATTTATTTAAAATCAGTTATTTGATTTTAGCCGTGGTAGCTTAGTGGTTAGTGCACGCATCCCAAACTCAAAGGGCGTGGATTCGAATCCCGGGCGGAAATAGTGCAACACTTATTACCTACTTATTGCTCGTTCCTATATCTTACCAACCGTTGAATTTTTTTTTTGCATGAGTTGAGCAGACAAGCAGACGGCCCACATGATGGAAAGAGGTTATCTACTGTAGCTGGTGTACCTATAGACATTTATAACTCCAAAGGTGCAGCTGCCAATGTGCTTTTAACATTTGGTCCTTCGAGCCGGATGAACCAGCGATATATGGATAAAGAGCTATAAAAAAATTGGAGAAAAATTATTTTTGTCTTTTTTATTTTTATTGCAGGAGTTTAGCAGACAGGCAGACGGCCCACTTGATGGAAAGCGGTTACCATCGCCTATGGATATTTGCAACACGAAAGGTGCTACAAATGCGCTGCTGCTCTCTTAATTGAGTCTGGAACTTGGTCACTAATGCCGGAACACAACACAAGGTTGTTATGGCGGCATGCTATAGACTAGGGGTGGTCGCCATCCAGTCGAGCAAATACCCTACCACCTGGCTGTAGGTTGTTTTGTCGCCTCTTACGACAGGCCGCCTGGCCGTAGGAAATTGTATTCTTTCTCCATTCCTGCACGGATAAGTGTTAGATAGCCTATTTATCGAAGAAGGCTATAGGCTATATATCATCACATTAAGACCAATAGGAGCGGAGCACCAATGAAGAATTTTTCAAAATCGGGGGTTGTTTTTAATTTACTTTTTTTAACTATTCCATGCAGACGAAGTCGCGGGCCGAAGCTAGTTAACTAATATATTGCAAAACCGAAACTCGACATAAGAATGACATGTCTATAAACAGCATATAAAAAGAACTACATACTAAGAAGGATCGTTATAAACACTAACACTATCACATTATCCCAAATGCAGCAATAACATAACAATAATTAGTATGAGGCAGCGTTTTGTTTTATAAGGTTTAAGATGGAATCAATAAGAAATTGACGAGACTGAGTATTAGAATTTTGATGGCCTTTGTGGTTGACGAGCTTACTGGAACGCAGAGGCTCCGGGTACGCTTCTTGGCATGGTAAATTTCGGAAAACGAATTTTCCGTTATCTGCTCTGGTCTGGGTGTCTGGGATCTGCCCCAGAGTGGTCCGTTGTATATTATCCATAACACAAGTGTAAATTGCTTAGCTTTAGGATATACAATGTGTGCGTGTGGTCTGCTGATTATTATAAAAAAATTAAGTATATTCACATGCGTTGAAATGTAGTAATACGTCTCGTATTTTCCTCGCCATTGGCCTAATGCCAGTGTCGATATAACACAGCAACGCGCCCACAGCTCTACATTATCATACACTTGCATACTTTTACAATAATATAATATCTACATGATATATATATATATATATATATATATATATATATATATATATATATATATATATATATATATATATATATATATACTAGAGTTTACCCCGCGGCTCCGCCGCGCGTCAAACTCTTGTGCGTACCTCTTGTTTTAAGAGCAGGCGTTAATACAGGATATATTGTATTGTATTTTTATGTTGGTGCTATTTGCCCTCGGAAGATTTACTTCATTTTATATCGCAAACTATCCCATCTACCGGGATGAATAGTATCTATGTCCATTTTCGGTATTCAGACAGACAGATCGAGTGAAAGTCGCATTTTTTTAAAGATTATGAATTTTTATATCTAGGTATAAACTTGATAAATGATTGATCCCCCATACAAACTTTAATACTAAATATTGTGTAAACTACACAAACGACCAAGACTACCAAACGTACTAAAACTACCGAAACTACCAAATTACCAACCAAAACTACCAAATCCACCAACTAAAACTACCACAACTACCTAAATTGCCACAACTATCAAAACTACCAAAACTACCACAACTATCAAAACTACCAAAACTACGAAAACTACCAAAACTACCACAACTATCAAAACTACCAAAACTACCATAACTATCAAAACTACCACAACTACCAAAACTACCACAACTATCAAAACTACCGCAACTACCAAAACTACCACAACTACCAAAACTACCACAACTACCAAAACTACCACAACTATCAAAACTACCAAAACTACCACAACTACCAAAACTACCACAACTATCAAAACTACCACAACTATAAAAACTACCTAAACTACCACAACTATCAAAACTACCAAAACTACCAAAACTACCACAACTATCAAAACTACCACAACTACTAAAACTACCACAACTATCAAAACTACCACAACTATCAAAACTACCACAACTATCAAAACTACCAAAACTACCACAACTATCAAAACTACCAAAACTACCACAACTATCAAAACTACCGCAACTACCAAAACAACCGAATATACCAAATCGACCAACCAAAACTACCAAATCTACAAACCAAAACTACCACAACTATCAAAACTACCACAACTTCCAAAATAACCAAATCTACCAACCAAAACTACCAAGAGCTGTAAATGTCAAAGAAGCAAGTGAGGTGTGTAAGAATAAACCTGTTGTTCGTGCCTACCCCGCAAGGGAACTGGCGTGAAGTTATGTATGCATATATATATATATATATATATATATATATATATATATATATATACACATATATAATTATGTATTATCATATTATTCGTGCAGGAACGAAGAAAGAATACAATTTTTGCGGCCGGGTGGCCTGTCGTAAGAGGCGACTAAACAACCCACAGCCAGGTGGTAGGGCATTTGCCCGACTGGATGGCTACCACCCCTGGTCTAGAGCATGCCGCCATAACAACTTTGAGTTGTATTCCGGCATTAGTGACCAGGTTCCAGTCTCCCTTAAGAGAGCAGCAGCGCATTTGTAGCACCTTTGGTGTTGCAAATGTCCATAAGCGGTGGTAACCGCTTTCCATCCAGTGGGCCGTCTGCCTCTCTGCTGAACTCCTGGAATAAAAAATAAAAAAATGTATACAGCATTTAAATATTTCATGACATGGTTATAAAACCCACAATATAACCATGTTATGAACAAACGAATTTGATTTGATTTTGGGCGTGCTAAACCGGTCCAAGCGGTACTTCACACAGTATCAGTGCCTTGTGTTTTTGAAGTGAAACTTCTTTAGAATCGTTGTGATTTGAAACTCGATGAAACGAAAAAGTGACACTAAAAAGAGATAAACACATATAGGACTAAGCCTACGAGAGAATAAGCTACGTGTTTTACATTGTGCAGCTCAGATTAGAGAGTCAATAAGACTGATGTTAAACGTAGGTCCAATTTGGACTGTAATAAAACAAATATTTTTTAGACTAAAACAGTGAACAATTAAAAGTGATACTTAAAAAGTTTATCTTGAATTGTAAAATGTTACCAAGTTTGAACATTATTAAGGTTCTGTTGCCAAAGATTATATTTCTATAATCACAGATTTCGCCAAGGCTGCACTGTTAATTTGACTTTGAACAATAAACAAATAGTATATATATTTCAAATATATGATGTTTTTTTTTATTGACTTAATGTATTTTTTATGCATAATTAAAAAAAAATTCAAAGTGCATTAGCATTCGTCGCTTCTTCTCTACAAGTGTGTGAAATTTATATTCCTCCGTCCGCGCAATTTTCGTAAAAAGTTTTTGCCGCACGTATTAATATAATGATTAAAATATTATAAGCCTAACGCTGTAAAGTACATTTATTATTTGACTTGTAAATTCAATTTCAGTGCTAAAGTTACCTTTGATGAAATCTGTAAAGCTTTGTGTACATTGACACGTTCAAAATGAACACTAAGCAATTGAACAGACTATGATCAAAGTGGTGCGAGTTAATAATTTTAATATTACAAATTCCTTGTCAATGGAATCAATCTGGTCGCTGAGCGTAAAGGGACCACAGAGTTATAGAGATATAGAACGACTGCCCTTAGATAATGTGTCGAATTCAAAATCGAGTTATTTCTTCTTTTTAAAAGTCTTTATTTTTACATCTAGCCAGTGTTAAGTATCCATAATTATTCAACTCTTATAATATTCTTTAAGTAAATGCTAAATTGTAGTTCTAACGTCAAACGATGGAGTTTTTATGCCAGCACAATAAAGTATATTATATTAAACTGTTAAAATTGTCAACACAAATGTTGGCTCACGCACGGGTGGAGACGAGCGGAGGACGAGGGGCCGCCCCACGACCACGGCTGCAGCCGCACGACGGCTAATGCGACGGACCATAGTAAATTGTGTATACATAACTTCGAATATATCAGCATCTTCAATATACAGTCCATAATCATTTAAACACCTTATCAGTGTGTCTGCTAGAAAGACAACAACAAAGAAACACAAATCTTGCTTAAAAACGATCAATATTATGTAAACTTCTTGTTTTTTGATTAATCTTATAAAATCTTTAATAATAACTTAGCAGTGGAAATTTATATAAGTATATATTTGTACAAGAATATGACCAATACAAGCGATAACACATGTAAGTAAGTAGGCTAAGAGTTTGGGCAAGAAATATAAATTAAAAGAAATACAATGTTTATTTGCCAAAGATGACACAAACAATTAAATCATTTTCAATCGTTATATGTTAGCTACATATACTCGTAACTATTAAAGATAGGTTACAACGAGGTTAGTATACTATATTTTACTATGTCCAAATTTTATTTGACTCTTTTTTATTTCACCTTCTCCCAATTATTTGGGGTCGGCACAATATGTCTTTTCCCTCCACTCTCCTCTATTCTGACATACATCCTCTGCAACACCACAAATCATCATATCGTCCACCATACAATCTATCCATCTCTGTTTTACTTATCATTTATTGCTAAGCTCAAACAGTATTTCATATTTTAATGCAAAATATTACATTTCATAAATTACATATTTAAGATGTATAATACATATTATTCAGATTCCATAAAGTATAAAGTCTTACGATAAAATAGAAAACAAATGCTCGAGTTTCAATTTGATTTATGAACTTCAAAACTTTAAAATATTTCCAACTCTATCTTTATGAGCATAGTGTTTGAATTCAACGTAAATTAAATTCAAATTACAATCATTCTAAAGAAGTTTCACTTCGAAAAGGTGACCTGTCTATTCTCTTCGAAGCCCGTAAGATCGTACATTGAACAAAGCGATTCGCTTTGAGCTGCGTCGCATTGTGTTAGATTTTATGACATTTCACTATACAATGCGTCGACAGGCAAATTGAATAATATTTATATGTAACACTGTGAAAATATTAATTATACGATAGAATACAAAGAATGATAATTACATACATACATAATTTCTCGCCAGCTCCCTTGCAGGGTAGGCACGAACAACAGAGCGCCATTAAGGCTTATTCTTACACACCTCACTTGCTTCTTTGACATTCATAGCTCTTGTCATGCACACTCGTCTGTTCTTAAAGCTTCTGAGATCACCTTCTGCTAGCACACGATCAATTTGATCATGGAAGGTGTGTCGTGGCCTTCCACGACTTCTGCATCCATCCACTTTTGCATTGTATATCTGTTTAGTCATTCTTTCATCATGCATTCTTTCCACATGCCCGAACCACCGGAGCATTCCTTTCCTTACCTTCACCCCGACACTCTCTGAATGATAATTGCCTGGTAAAAACCAAATTTTGGAAAACTTATCCAAATGCATGTCTCACGACCAACTTCCCGCTAAATCTATAATGTTATAAAATTGAAAAACTTGTAATAGACTATATAAACGATGGAGAACACGATGCATTTTTTTTAAATTTCTTGTCTGTTTGTTGGTTTGCTTTTTTGTTCGGGATTCACGTAAAAACTGATTTCGATATGGTTTTCGCAAATCGACAGCAAATTCTTAGACTTCAAATCTGCGCTACTTTTTATCGAGGGAACCATGCGGAAAATTACCTAGGAATGCTTCACAATAAGCAAATTTTAAAAAAATCGAATTCCAATATGATTTTTTCACTAATCAATAGCAAATTTTATGTAATAAAATGTGTGAAATTTTTATCTCCGGAATCCTGCAGGAATTTGCCCGGGAGCAGTTTGTAGTTGTTGGGGTGCATAAAAATTTATTTATTCCGGCACAGTTTTCACTAAAAGGATAGCTTACATTCCTTTTTAAATACTTTTTTTATATTGCAGGAGTTCAGCAGACAGGCAGACGGTCTACTTGATGGAAAGCGGTTATCATCGCCTATGGACATTTGCAACACCAAAGGTGCTACAAATGCGCTGCTGCTCTCTTAAGGGAGACTGGAACATGGTCACTAATGCTGGAACACAACACAAGGTTGTTATGGCGACATGCTATAGACTAGGGGTGGTAGCCATCCATTTCGGCAAATGCCCTACCACCTGGCTACCCTTACGACAGGCCGCCTGGCCGCAGGAGATTGTATTCTTTCTCCGTTCCTGCACGGATAATACTGCGGTACTTTGTGTCCCAGGAATTCCGTGGGAATTTCAAATCAAGCGTGGACAAAGTCGCGGACATAGCTTAGTCTAATATATACAGGTGAATTTTTCAAGTGGACCTTCAGGGCCAAATCCTAAACTATGCTAACTAGCTAAAAACACTTAAAAAAGTCTCGAAGCCAATTTTGACCAAAAGTGGTATCATAGGTTTTCCAAAAAATTTTATAGATAGGAAAAAATAAACATATCTTGTATTCATAAAAAACGTATTAACGGTTTTAAGCGCGGTAATTTATTGGATTTTTATTATTCCGATGTTACACCCTGTATTATTACACCAAATCGTAGTGTAGCTTGTTTTCTTAGAAGGAATGTCAAACGGCACGCGTCGAAACACATACAAATGGGTGGGTCTGATCCAGTATATAAAAGTACTATGTGGTCTGGTCAAAAGCACAGACCGTTATTTATCTTTTGTGAGCCGGTTATGTATTAATAGAGAGAAAAAATCGAAATGTGTGCTGGGACACATAGTAGAAGTGAAACTTCAACGGACAAGTGGAAAAACGAATCGCAACAAAATTTTAACTTGAAGTTTTACGGACAGGTTTTCAAATTGGACAAGTACATTAACAATCTGCCCTTATAACTTTGTTGCGATTCGTTTTTCCACTTGTCCGTTGAAGTTTCACTTCTACTATGTGTCCCAGCACACATTTAAATTTTTCGCAGGTTTACTGCAAATTATGATTTGGTTAGGTTAGGTACATTTTAATTAATGCAATTTTTATTATTTCTTCATTAGATTCACTCATTTTAACAATAAGAAAAACAAATGAAAATCACACATTTTCCTAATTTGAATTTGGAATTGTCTTCTTTAAAATTAAAACTTTTTAATGATACCGAAACCAGCCAGATACAAATGGTATAGCCAAAGAGATCTTATTACAAGTTCATACATACTATATGCGAAAAGACTTTTGACCCAACCTATTATTTAAACATATTTTATTTTACATACATACATAACTTCACGCCAGTTCCCTTGCGGGGTAGGCACGAACAACAGAGCGCCATTCAGGCTTATTCTTACATACCTCACTTGCTTCTTTGACATTCATAACTCTTGTCATGCACGCTCGTCTGTTCTTAAGGCTCCTGACATCACCTTCTGCTAGTACGCGATCAATTTGATCATGGAAGGTGTGTCGTGGCCTTCCACGACTTCTGCATCCATCCACTTTTGCATCTATTTTATTTTATCAAACAAAAAAACTGAATTCGATTCGGAACAAATAAAAACATCGATAATCTACTCTAACATTATGCCGCTTCTCACCACGTCTAGTCTAAATTTATGTGGCTCTTTCACGCGGCCGTAATGCTTTTTCGTGACAGAAAAATCCTAAGACCTCGTCTATATAGAAGTTTCAGTTCAAAACTTGTGCGTGCGTGCAGTTCACACGCAATAGAAGTGAAACAAAGTGTAACAAGGAGTGAGAGGGATTCTAAATTCCGTGACGTCACATTTCATATACGATATCCTTATAATATATTTAAGCTTTTTTTTCTATTGCAGGAGATCAGCAGACAGGCAGACGACCCACTTGATGGCAAGCGGTTACCATCGCCTATGGACATTTGCAACACCGAAGATACTACAAGTGCGCTGCTGCTCTCTTAAGGGAGACTGGAACCTGGTCACTAATGCCGGATCACAACTCAAGGTTGTTATGGGGGCATACTCTAGACCAGGGGTGGTAGCCATCCTGTCGGGCAAATGCCCTACCACCTGGCTGTGGGTTGTTAAGTCGCCTCCTACGACAGGCCGCCCAGCCGCAGGAAATTGTATTCTTTCTCCGTTCCTGCACGGATAGAAGCTTGTGACTCTAATTCTCTGGCAACGTGGAAAGCCTTTGGTGTGGGATGCGACCTGCGTAGATAGGTACGTTTTTCGCATCCCTTTTACCATCCACGTCTAGATCAGCCGGTTCGGCGGCGGAAACAGCTGCAACCCTTTGTGAGAGTTATATGCTTGTGCCGTTTGCTGTCGCTTGAACTGCGGGGTCCTGAGGCCATGAGCCTCTACCAAAATTTATCACGACGACGTGCCTACCTCGGGCAACAAATCAATATGGCGATTCAGGGAGGAAACGTAGCCAACCTTCTGGGCACCTTATCCATAGAAGACGGTAAATTACATCTATATAGGTCCAGTAATTTTCAAAAAAAATATTATAGTATCAGACAGAGAGATGAATGGAGATGACTATTTTAAAGGGCTTTTTTCAAAATGGCTATTGAACCGAAATTGAACCCATTTTTTTTTCAATTGAATGTGTAGATAAAAGGAAGACTGAGTAGGGGTGTCAGGTTAATAATGGTTATTAATATAGTTTAGCGATGGTATACAGAGGAAGGGGGTGAAACGTAGCATCGCGAGAACTTGTCTAATATCTCAGGAGGCAAATAGTCGCGGTTACGGCCTAGTACGAGAGGCAACACGGGAAACATAGCATGGGAAAAAATGGATAAATTCTTGGCAATATTGGACAATAAAAATGTAACGAAATTATATAAATAATAAATTTATTTGGCTCAAAATCATATTTTTTTTATTGCCAGGCTGACGGTCTAACTATGATAGATAGTGGTTACCGTCGCCTATAGACATCAGCAACACCAGAGGTGCTGCCAATATGCTGCCGGCCTTGAAGGAGCAACTGGAACCTGGCTGCGGATGCCGGAACACAACTCAAAGTTGTTATGGCGGCAAACACTAGACCAGGGGCGGTAGCCATCCATTCAGGAAAATACCCTACTACCTGGCTGTGGGTGATTTTGTCGCCTCTTACGACAGGCCGCCCGGCCGCAGGAATTTGTATTTTTTTTCCGTTCCTGCACGGAGAAATTATCAGTTTATTAAATAAATTATTAGTAATAAATTTATGAGTAAGTGAATATAAAAAATAGAAGTGAAGGAAGATTATTTACTATATACATTATAATATGTGAATGTAACTTGAAGTTATCAATCAATCAATAACTTTTTATTGTATACACCAATACAAAAAAATAAACGTACACTACTAAAAATACAAATCTAATTATGAACAAAGGATGGTTTTATCGCTAAAAAGTCATCTCTTTTATATTACTTATATATTTATTATCTTTTATATGCCTATCTAATGCGAAACATGTAACTATAGTCTGTACCACCTAACATAACATTTGAAAAAATGTCTATGTTTAAACCAAATAAATTACTTCGACTTTGACTACTAATTCTTGCGGCCGATCGTCCTATCGTAAAAGGTGATAAACCAACTCACAGCTATGTGGCAGATCATATGCTCGTCACACTTGCCCATTTTTTTTCTTTTCACATTGCTATTAAAGTGTGACTTTTAAAATGTAATTTTGTTTTTTGATATCACGAACAAGTGAAACTTCATTCGCGTTACCATAATGACGACGTATTTGTTAAAGAAGTGGTGGCACCAAAAAAGCTACCTCAGTGCCACGTTTTTGGATATATCTAACTCACTCACGCAACTAACGTCATTTGTGGGGATAGAAAGTATCCTAAGTGTTGTGCCGGGAAAAGCTGTGTCGAGTTTCATTTAAATATGTTCGAATAGCTAACAAATAGTTTTTATTTATTTGGCGCGGAATAATACTAACCACCAAATATACTGAATGTTTGAATTTAGAACATAGATGTTCTTTTGTATATATTTTTTTTTGTTGTATCTTGTTTCTCTTCCATTACAATCGTCAATATATCCACACTTGCGTTTTAAATTATTATATTATTGTACAGTTTACTATATTATTAATATTTAAATAGTTTTACAATGTTTGCGATATTACAAACAAAGACAGACACAAAAAATCTAAATTACATTTTCGGAATGTGCTGCTCCGAACTTTTTCTCCCTTATTTTTTCTCATTTAAATTAATTAAACGATCGACTTCTCTACAAAGTTGTACTATAAATAGATTTTTATATGAAACTAATATTGTATATTGTAAAGTACCTTTGTATTTCAGTATGTTAGCTCCCAGACAAACCAAAATGGCAGCGATGAGCGAATATTAAACTTGTTCCCGACGAGTTCAATTAAATCACTTCATTTACAACTATCCCATTATAATGAGTCATTATCATCAGAGCCGGTTTGCCTACAATGCTATATTAAAACTTGATTACGAATATTAATAGTGAAGGATGTAATGGAGCTCCGTACCGAAACTGTCGGATATGCGATATGCAGGTTTTTTCAAAGAAATTTGTAAACAACAGACAGAGATCAGCAGACAGGCAGACGGCCCACTTGATGGAAAGCGGTTACCATCGCTTATAGATATTTGCAACACCAAAGTTGCTGCAAATGCACTACTGCTCTCTTAAGGGAGACTGGAACCTGGTCACTAATGCCGGAACACAACTCAAGGTTGTTATGGCGACATACTTTAGACCAGGGGTGGTAGCCATCCAGTCGGGCAAATGCCCTACCACCTGGCTGTGGGTTGTTAAGTCGCCTCTTACGACGGGCGGACCGGCCGCAGGTAATTGTATTCTTTCTCCGTTCCTGCACGGATGAAAATGACTTGTTACATACCTAGCTTATAATCATTTAAACTAAGGTATACACAAGTTAATAAACTATTTTTAGTACATATTTTAATTGTATTTTTTAAGTTAGTTTAAAATATAACTGTATCGGATATCGGTATAATCGGTGCTGATATTAAAAGTCAGTTCGGTCATATGATCGAAGTCTAAATATTATAGTCATTTAGAACCTATAATATCCCTACCCCATCCAAATTCGTCTTGGTTATAGCATTAAAAATAACCCTGTTTATTTTTTGTTTGGTTCGCAAACTGGCCAACTCAGCTTACGTACTTTTAAACAAAACTAGAACACAGAGAATATGGTTGCTGAATGGCCTTCTTGATGCGAACATAACATGCATTATATATAGACATCGAGTACATAATAATTTAGGAGAAAGAGAAGAAACAAATAAATAATGAAGTTCAATAAAAAATTAACAAAGAGTGTGAAACTTCTTGATGTGCTTAACCGATGCATTGTTAATATCGAGTCCGTGATCTGTCAATGATTAACTACATTAACGTATATGCATATGTTATCTGTGAATTTTAACGTCATTAACAATTAATAACAATGTTTCGTTACAAATACGCATTAAACTCATAGCTACATCCCGTGATATAACACTAACATTATCCCAGATGGAAAAGGAACATAAGAGAAATTTAGTCCCTTAAGGAGAAATAAGCTTTTTTAAAAAGATTTTTAAATACAAGCTTTTGAGATCCTGGATATCATGTAGCAGCAGAGTGCTAGCCAAGACAAGTAAAACAAGCCCAAACACGACGGGTCTATTTTGTTTAGTACAGGAGTTCCTATGGCCACCTTCCGACTCCATCATCAGATCAGCTCCATGGTACCATATTATTGAATTATCACGCGATATACATATGCGTGCAAAATTTCAGTTCAATCGGAAAATGGGAAGTTGGTCAAATTTAATTTACAAGATTCCACCCGAATTTACATACATACATATATAGGTACATCCATTGCAAGTTAAATAAAAGCTTGTAAAAAACTATGAATAGCTGTCAAGCTTTTCGCCGTCAAACGACACACTGCTGTCAGATATTAGATATTTATATTAGATTATTTATATTTTTCTCTTACAATCCACAAAAAAATCAAGGTATCTGTAATTGAAACTATCCGTAACTATCGGATAATCCGAAAGTTCATATCCAGAACATCCCTAATTATTAGTAAAGGATCTTATATCCTTTATTATTAAGAACCTTTCATACCGTCCTTGGTCCTTACTAGTTATATTTTGTAGTATTATGGTATGTAATATCCGTGCAGGAACGGAGAAAGAATACAATTTCCTGCGGCCGGGCGGCCTGTCGTAAGAGGCGACTTAACAACCCACAGCCAGGTGGTAGGGCATTTGCCCGACTGGATGGCTACCACCCCTGGTCTAAAGTATGTCGCCATAACAACCTTGAGTTGTATTCCGGCATTAGTGACCAGGTTCCAGTCTCCCTTAAAAGAGCAGCAGCACATTTGTAGCAACCTTGGTGTTGCAAATGTCCATAGGCGATGGTAATTAGACACTATAAATGTCAATTGTCAACATTACTTGTCATTTCCATTCGCCAAATCGGTCTTTTTACTTTTAAATGATACGTGTTGCCATAGATTATTCACTAATGGTGTAAGGGAGGTATTGTTACTCTGAGGATACTCCTTGTTTATTAATAACATTCTTACGACGAAGTTAATACTTACACAAATAGTAACTAGTCCGGCCTAAAGGCGGCTTACTCCTAGGATTAAGACTTTTTTATTAATAAGACTGTAAGTGTGCAAAATTACATACTCCGACATCCGCGAAATTTTCGTAAAAAGGGATACAAAGTTTTTGCTTCACGTATTAATACATAGATATATATTCATAAATAAGAACAAAATTATATTTATAGTGGATTTTTACCTAGGAACAACACCTACAAGCCAAGGTTACCTTATAACTATAAACTAGTACAGTGAAGGAAATTCAACTTATAATATATTGTATACATCCTATAAATTCTTAAGACTATAAGTAGAATACTCAGCATAGGTCATCGGAGCCAATGGGTAAGGTTCCTAGAAGGTTACTTCGCTGGATCACCATACTGATCTGTTGTCCGAAATAGGAACCAGCCCTCTGATCTTCCGAAGAGTCAATGAGTCGTTTTGAAATATCTTTGTAGAGGCGCATGACCTCTGGACACTATCTATGGCCCAAGCGTTTCAACAGCAAACGGCACAAACATGTACCTTACCGAGCCAAGGTTTAATTGTATGGGGGCCATGGGAAGGCTAACATGTAGAGGCCACTTGATAAATTTAATCTAAATATGGCGTGACACTGACCGGCGATTATCCCTATCTACACCATATAAAAATGCACCAAAGGACAAACCCCGGTAAGTGTAGGACTATTGTAGGGAATGAGACGAAAAGGTACCGGGCTATTGGGATGAACTGCTAGTGGAGCTACAGATCGGGGACTATGGGGACTATGGCGTTTTCCCGGCGCAATGTTCAAGGAACATAGAAAAAATGGGCAGACGGTGACTCGCCAGTCACTGCATGGGCCCCTAAAAATGCCTAGATTGGCGAGGGGCAACATGGGTGTGAGTGGATAATATTTCAATTATTACTATTTATTAGCAAGACAGCTATTTTTGTTTTTTTGTAAGTAAAATTTAACTTCTGGTTATTTCAACAAAAGCCACAGCTAGTAATAAATAAGATTTCAAGTTATTGTTTTATTACCATGGAAAAAGTGTAAAGAATGACAATGGACCTATTACAAACGTGACTCTATATTGAACTCCAAGCGCCTCATTAGATAGCATTTCAGGTCATTCTTTTATTGATTTTATTTGTTTTACATTTAAACTTTTAATAAATGTTAAAATTAAAAAATTAAATGAAAAAAAAATAGATATGAAAACTGTATGCTAAAAATAATTTTACACTAGATTGATGGATACAAGAGTAGACCGGTAAAGAGACGAATGGATTCTGTAAAGTTTTTTGATACGAACGAAAATACATAATCTATATGGTGTCAACCCCAATTAATTGAAAAATGGT
Source organism: Dendrolimus kikuchii (assembly GCA_019925095.2). NCBI lineage: Eukaryota > Metazoa > Arthropoda > Insecta > Lepidoptera > Lasiocampidae > Dendrolimus > Dendrolimus kikuchii. The sequence continues at coordinate 12,670,515 of CM034409.1, read as the reverse complement.
GAAAGGATGAATTGAAAAGCAGAAGAAACGGGCAACATAATAATTGAATCACATCCACGAAATCCATGTCACTGACGCAGCTATAGATAATATATCCCTCTAATTGCACAGTAACCCAACGCTGAAAATATATAACAGGCGAAAGTGAAAGAAACAATAAAAATAGTATCACCATACTATAAATAGTATGAAAAGTAGTACTGAAACCTTGTACGCGGTTCAAAGCTATCGTATTCTTAAGAAATCAACTCTTCCTATACGAAAACAATGTAAATGTAAACACATTAAACGACTAAAATAAACATTAAGTTTACTTTCGTTTGAATAGTTGCAGACAGTTTGTCGAAGATCTGCTCTCAGATTTGGTTGGTTTATAATTAACTTGTACAAGAACTCACATAGTAACAAAGAATTAATATACTAAAAGCAAGTAGATAATACTGCAAACGTTACTGCAGGTGAATTTAAACAGACGGAAGGATCCCGAAGCAGCTCCAGTCTTTGTGGACTCGGTAACCATTTGAAAAATTAAAGTAGGAAAGATCTAACTAAACTGGACTGTAACTAAAATATAAAATAATTTACATCGTTAATTTTAGAAGCTTGAGTGTACACAAAAATTTGATAAGTCGGTCAAGTTAATTTACTACGTATACATAAACTTGTATATCAACCAAAGATAGGAATCCTTCACAACAAACTACAAATACTAACAACCATGCAAAGATCGTTAAGGCAGTCACCCAAATAACCAGTCAATAAACCTCGAAGCATTATTAAATCATTTAATAACATGCTAGACAGATTATCAGATACTACGAAGTTTGAATGTGAGAGCGCTAAGGGAATTACTCGATCTGCAAAACTAGAAATATATCGTCGTAAATACATGAAAACTGAAACTGTACGCGTGCTCAATGTGGACGATATGAAAGCAGAAATAATCATCATACGTCATAATCGGTGATACGAGAATACAGCTAGTCGCTCTCCGGGAGTCTCGGTATTAATAGACGGGCAACCGATGGGTTCTTTTACACCACCCGTCCTCTCGATATTTACGGAAACGCGCGAGGTCATACGAAAACGAATCTTACGCTGATCGGATTGGGTTTATTTGTAAATGGCACCGGTGTTGGTTGTCGAGCATCGATATTCTGTTAAAATTAGAAAATGCTTTTGGCCTGCGGGAGCTGTCTTTACTATTTATGGTAGTGCACGTTGCTGCTATTCCGACGCGTGGGGCAACCTCCGCTTCTAATCTGGGCGCCCTGGCGGGAGTGACGAGAGGTGGGCGGGAGGGGGATATGTTTGGGCCACTGTCGCAAAGGAATTCGGGGAACTCGACTCAGGCGTCGATTGATCATCGGAATGTTGGCAATCGACATGTGACCCACTTGTGGACAGGTGTGCTCTACTGACTCACATTCGCTACACCACTGTCCTCCTCTGTTTTGTTATTGTATTGCAGGATGACATAAGGAGGATGGATGAGGCGGGGAAGGGAGCAGGTATGCTTCAATCAAAAACCAAAGTCAACGAATGTATAAAAAGAAATAATGTAATTAAAATAAATAAATTAACCGTTTATTTATTAATTACATTTGGCGTTGAGATCCATAACGATCCCGTGTGTATATAATAAAAATAGAAAAGAAATTAAATTTATATAAATTTTACAATAAATTACATTACAATAGATGGCGTTATATTTAGATGTTCAGTTCAGGTATCACTACGTACAACGTACAAATGCTTGCGTTCCGAACTCGAACCAAGAGCACCACAACACACAGCACTGGGCTCAGGCGGCCGCAGCGGCTGCAGCGACTGCATCCAGCGCCGCAGCCGCAGCCGCTGCATGCGACCCGGACACAACTACCACTAAAGCGCTTAGAAGCACTTGCGGTGGACGATGCCGGGGCCGGACTCGTCGTATTCCTCCTTGGAGATCCACATCTGTTGGAAGGTGGAGAGGGAAGCCAGGATGGATCCACCGATCCATACGGAGTACTTCCTTTCAGGGGGAGCGATGATCTTGATCTTGATGGTAGAGGGCGCGAGGGCGGTGATTTCCTTCTGCATCCTGTCGGCGATACCGGGGTACATGGTGGTACCACCAGACATGACAGTGTTGGCGTACAGGTCCTTACGGATGTCAACGTCGCACTTCATGATGGAGTTGTACACGGTCTCGTGGATACCGCACGATTCCATACCCAAGAAGGAAGGCTGGAACAGGGCTTCTGGGCAACGGAACCTCTCGTTACCGATGGTGATCACCTGACCGTCAGGAAGTTCGTATGACTTCTCAAGGGAGGTGGAGGCGGCAGCGGTGGCCATTTCCTGCTCGAAGTCCAGGGCAACATAGCAAAGCTTCTCCTTGATGTCACGCACGATTTCCCTCTCAGCGGTGGTGGTGAATGAGTAACCACGCTCGGTGAGGATCTTCATGAGGTAGTCGGTAAGATCGCGACCAGCCAAGTCCAGACGGAGGATGGCATGGGGCAGAGCGTAACCTTCGTAGATGGGTACGGTGTGGGAGACACCATCACCAGAGTCCAAAACGATACCGGTGGTACGACCGGAGGCGTACAGGGAGAGCACAGCCTGGATGGCGACATACATGGCCGGGGAGTTGAAGGTCTCAAACATGATCTGGGTCATCTTTTCCCTGTTGGCCTTAGGGTTGAGGGGGGCCTCAGTCAGGAGGACTGGGTGCTCCTCAGGGGCGACACGCAGCTCATTGTAGAAGGTGTGATGCCAGATCTTCTCCATATCGTCCCAGTTGGTGATGATGCCGTGCTCGATGGGGTATTTCAGGGTGAGGATACCTCTCTTGCTCTGGGCCTCATCGCCTACGTAGGAGTCCTTTTGACCCATGCCCACCATGACACCCTGGTGGCGCGGGCGGCCCACAATCGATGGGAAGACAGCGCGGGGCGCGTCATCACCGGCGAAGCCGGCTTTGCACATGCCGGAGCCATTGTCGACTACAAGCGCAGCAACATCGTCGTCGCACATTTTGATAGGTGTGTGTGGTTCGGGACGCGATGGATATTGACTCTACGGCAGCGAGACTGCGAGTGGTGCAGCCCAGGCGTCCGCTAGCTTATATAGGCGATGGTCGCGAGCCCGCCGCGCGCCTTACATGGCGAGCGCGCCGGCCCCCGCGCACTCGCATAAACCCCATCAAATCGCTGTGAAAACTACTTATTTAGGACCTTGGGCCCTAGAAATCACCCCTTAGGTCCGTAAACAGGCCCAAAGGTCCCCAATTTCGAGCTTTTCGCGTATAATACGTACGCGGCGCCGTAAGAGGCGCGCTCGCCGCCTCGCCGACGTTGCACCATTTCGGGCGTTGGACGTGGTTATTTACATCGAAATAACTAAGAATTTTTAATTTTTTTTCATTTATAACGTTATTACACTTCATAACTTAGTTTTTAGTGACCCTCAGCTTAACATAAACTATCAATCTTCATATTTTTTAAGTTTAAAATCATAGATTCATTTAACAAATTTACATTTTTCATTGAATTTCTGCTTGCATTGCATGCTGCAGAAAATTTTACATATTGAAAAATACTTTTTTTTTGAAACTGAAAAAACTATACTCATACATATCTACCAAAATATTGTCTCTACGAAATTTCATGGAAATCGGTTTTCCTACAAGACTGTGGTTGAAGGACGAGTAATATAATGAATTTATTTTTTATCGAGAATTGACAACTGAATTCACTATTTTTGTAATTTGGAAATCCAAAAAACTAATGGAAAATAGGTAACTCATATCAAAATTACTCGATGAATCTTGATCAAATTAATTTTAATGTAAAGTTGTTTTTAGACGTTAAATTTTATTTTTATGCTGGGGCTTCATCTGCGTTAGTGTTAAAGATTTAGGCCGTTTCATGCAGATTGGCGATGGGTTTAAAGCGTTATTCGAGATGCGATATTGTTAATGACGTTAAATATTGACAGATAACATATGTACATACATTAATGTGGCTAAGCTTTAAGGACGTTTTTTTAAAAGCTTTAAATATGATGTATTCGGCGACAGCCTAAATCTTTAGCACTGAATGAAACCCTAGAAGTTTCCACTTCATCCTTGAAAGAGGATAGACTAATATTTTACGGCTTATTAAGCCAATACCTCACCGACTATTTTAAAGAATCTTCTTTTTTTTATTGCAGGAGCTCAGCAGACAGGCAGACGACCCACTTGATGGAAAGCGGTTACCATTGCCTATAGACATTTGCAACACCAAAGGTGCTACAAATGCGCTGCTGTTCTCTTAAGGGAGACTGGAACCTGATCACTAATGCCGGAACACAACTCAAGGTTGTTATGACGACATAGTTTAGAACAGGGGTGGTAGCCATCCAGTCGGACGAATGCCCTACCACCTGGCTGTGGGTTGTTTTATCGCCTCTTACGACAGGCCGCCCGGCCGCAGGAAATTGTATTCTTTCTCCGTCCCTGCACGGATAAAAGAAGAAGACTTCTTCTGCAGAAGGACATAGGCTATCTTATATCTTTTATATATATCGAACTGAAATATTGGACCACCATTTCTTTATGCGAAACCCATAGCCCTTCAAGTTAAGGATATGACAGTTTATATTGCTTTATTAACCGATTTCAGAAACGAGTAGGTTCTCAATTCGACTGTATAGTTTTTGTGTGTTTGTTACCCGATTTCTCCGTCAATTGTGAACCGAATTTTAATTATTTTTATTCATTCCAAAGAGTATACTCCTGAGGTGGTCCCATTGTCACCAAGTCAGGATCTGATGAGAGGATCCCAGGGAAATCGAGAGCAACCCTCGAATAATATAGGTACGTACAACATGTTTCGTTATTTTTTTTATTTTCTAAAGCTATTCAAGTATTTGCGTAACTAATTGCGTGACAAGAGTTATGAATGTCAAAGAAGCAAGTCAGGTGTGTAAGAATGGGCCTAAATGGCGCTCTGTTGTTCGTGCCTACCCCGCAAGGGAACTGGCGTGAAGTTATGTATGTGTATGTATGCGTAACTAAGAAGTAGAAAATAAAAAATGGCAAAAAAGAAAACCGACTTCAAAATTATTTATAGTAATATTATAAAGAGGAAAGATTTGTATTTTTGTATGTTTGTAACGGATAAACTCAAAAATTACGGGACCGATTTCAAAGATTCTTTCACCATTAGAATGCTACATTTACATATTTATTACAGGAAAAAATTAGGGGTCCCTACTAAAACTTCAATATTGTAACCCAAGGTGTAAAAAAAATCGTGTTAGAGTGGGTCCAGGGATGGTTTAGATTCACAATGAGACCTGATAGGTGGCGCTGGAATTGGGTTCTAGATTTTTTTTCAGGGCAGGACAACGTCTACCGGAACCGATAATGTACTATAAAAAAATCCAAAAAATAAGATACCGACTTCAATAGTAACTAAAAATCATAAAATCGGTGCCAAGTAAACATAAAAAACAGCAAATTTGAGAATATATAATAATTATTATATTTTACTTCGCACCGACTTCAAAATGTTTAAAAAAATATTTATGGTTTCATTTCTTTTTTTTTATTATTATTATTAACATATCTACGGACTCGAGTTCCGTACCTTTTTTTACTACTTAATTTCTATGAAAAAGTTTAGAGTCCATACACGCTTATTGTTTATTTTTGTTAGTGTGTGACATTAATTTAGTGATTTATATGTTGTGATGTACCTTAAGATTAACTTATTATATTAATTTATCCTATTTTTAATACTAAACTTATACTAATGTAGAGTGTATCTGTTACATGCTGGTGTTGTGAGGAGGTGCATGTGCAGTGTTAGCCTTATGGTTTCATTTTTAATTATTAAAAATAATAAACATCATACAAAACATAAATACTTAATACGAACGAAGCCGCTGCTAACAGCTAGTATTTATAACTAGCGACCCCGTCAGACGTTGTCCTGCTCTGAAAAAATTAAATCTAGGACCCGATCCCAGCGCCACCTACCGGTTCCAATTGTGGATTTAAATCATCCGAGAACCCACTCAAACATACAAAAACAAAATCGCTCCAGGTGATTAGGGGGATTCTACAATCCGATCTCAGCGCCACCTACCGGTTCCAACGGGGTAAAAAGTATCCTATGTCCGTCTCTTGGTTCTAACCTACCTACCTCCACCAATTTTCAGCCAAATCGGTACAGCCGTTCTTGAGTTATAAATAGTGTAACTAACACGACTTTCTTTTATATATATAGATATATATATTAGAACCAGTAAATGACTGATATCATAACGCGCCTCTGTGGTTGAGAAGGCTAAGCTTTACCGGCGTTGCCTAGTGAAACACAGGCTCTGGGTTCCATTCCTGGCATGATAAATTTCATAAAGTAACTTTCTGTTATTTGCTATGGTCTGGATGTCTGGGAACGGCCTCAGAGTGGTCGTGAGATGGAAGATACCAATCTCGTATCTCAGTAGCAAATTTTCTTTAAGATTCGTTTTATGTTATTATCCGTGCAGGAACGGAGAAAGAATACAATTTCCTGCGGCCGGGCGGCCTGTCGTAAGAGGCGGTTAAACAACCCACAGCCAGGTTGGTAGGGAATTTGCCCGACTGGATGGCTACCACCCCTGGTCTAAAGTATGTCACCATAACAACCTTGAGTTGTGTTCCGGCATTAGTGACCAGGTTCCAGTCTCCCTTAAGAGAGCAGCAGCGCATTTGTAGCCCCTTTGGTGTTGCAAATGTCCATAGGCGATGGTAACCGCTTTCCATCAAGTGGGCCGTCTCCCTGTCTGCTGAACTCCTGCAATTAAAAAAAAAATGTTTTTACGTGAGTGATTGTATTTTGTAATAAAATTAAATAATGTTCTTTCTTAACACAAAATGTATTATTTATTTATGTAAGCACGAAACAGATTACAATAATTAAAAATTAAACAATAACGGCCTTACTTATAATAATCTCGTTAAGAAACGATTAGGCATCTCTTAAGTAAGAGAATCAGGATCAGACCCTAACCAATGAATATCTTTTTTTTCACTTATAAACGTGTATTACCTGCTGTTTACCTAAGAGGAGCACAGATAAACGAAATTTGAATGATTAATGTAGGTTGTACCCAAAATATTCGAATAAAGAGTTTATGCATGTGGAAAGAATGATGAAAGAATAACTAAACAGATATACAATGCAAAAGTAGATGGATGCAGAAGTCGTGGAAGGCCACGACACACCTTCCATGATCAAATTGATCGTGTACTAGTAGATGGTGATGTCAGGAACCTTAAGAACAGACGACCGTGCATGACAAGTGGTGTGTAGGAATAAGCCTGAATGGCGCTCTGTTGTCCGTGCCTACCCTGCAAGGGAGCTGGCGTGAAGTTATGTATGTATGTAAAGAGTTTATGAATAAGATTTTCACTAATCAGTTGCTGAGCAGTTTCTTTAAATTTAGGAAACGATTATAAGTAAGGCTGTAACAATGTAATATACGTGCTAATTAGACGAACGACAAAATGGATATTATATAGGAGTTCAAAGTTCATTTTACATATAATATAACAAAAGTGAGTGAAAAGGTGAGGCCCCAAGATAAAAGGTAGCACAGATTTGAAGTCTAGGAGTTTGCTGTCGACCAGCAGAAACCGCATCGAAATCGGCCTGGTAGTTTTTACGTGAATAAACAACCGAACTAACAGACAAGAAACCTAGAAAAAATTGCATCGTGTTCTCTATCGTTTATATAGTCTATTGCTTTTTTTTTAATAACTTCAATGTACAGACACGGTATGTTTAGAATTTTATAATATTATAGATATGGACGTGGTAAATTTCATCATAATTTGTAATGTGTATTGCTAAAGCGGTAGTCCTTCAAGAATGTATGGAGTTCGTATGAAACATAAACACTTACGTCACGGGAGCAGGTCAGTCGCCTCTGTATTTTGATTAAAACACATTTAAACTGCGCACGTAATATTATCGAGAGTCCATCATAAGAATTTATTGGTAGTGCTCAGTTAATATGGTTACGGATTTATTTTTACAATAATAAAATCTTTATATAATCAATATGCGTGAGTGTGTCAAATACATGGTAGTTTGTGTAATGTTTTTTTATCGATTTAACGTATTTCTTATGCATAATTTTAAAAACATATTAGCACTCTGCACTCCTTCTGTATATAAACTATAGGTGTGCAAATTTTGGTACTCCTCCGTCCGCGCAATTTTCGTAAAAAGGGGTACAAAGTTTTTGCTTCTTGTATTAATATAATTATAATAATCGGCAGACAAATAAGCAAGTTACGCTTGTGTTATGGGTAATTACAATGAACTACTCTCGGGTTGATCCCAAACACCCAGATAATAAATAACAGAAAGTTCGTTCCCGAAATTTCCCATGCCTGGAGTCGAACCCGGAGCCTCTGGGTTCCAGCGAGTTCGGCCGGTTAAGACTTAGCCGCGCGGGTGACGGTCAGGGGAGGCTATAAGGCCGTCACCCGCATCTAAAGCCGCCGAGTAGGGGGCGCGTCGGTGCCCGCGCGCGCCCTTCAATTATGAGTACGGAGAGGCCTGCCCCAGTGCTGGGGTGGGCCCACACCAGCCGGGGTCGCGGAAGAAAAGCTCACGCATATCCCGTGACCCCGGCTCATGGCGTCAGGTGGCACCAAGGGGTTTTAGTGGGTATTCCGGCTCCACTAGCCGGCGAGTCCCACACTCCCCCGGCGAAGACTCCCCGGCGGGGGTCCGCAAACGGATTTCCCCTTGTAAAAAAAAAAAAAAAGGTTAAGACTTAGCCCGCTCAACCACAGAGGCCATCGAAACACAGTCGTTGTACAGTTTAGTATATGAGTCTTTACCACTTTATCGTAAGCGACACTTGGACCTAAGTACATTTTCTGTTGTAAAAGGTATTTAAAGTATTATTTTGTTTTAAGACTTTCAGTTTATGCTAGTTTAGACCCTGAATCAAAAACTGAAATAGAACAAAATAATAGTTTAAAATACCTTTTGCAACAAAAAATATATAATACTTAGGTGCAAATGTCACTTACAATAAAATGATGATCCAATTGAAAAATCACCTACATATTATGCTAATTACAACACTATACTGAGTCTGTGACAGAATACAGAGGATGTTCGTTACCAAGCTACTCCCTTTTTTTAACGCAGCATCCGCTAGAGAAAGGGTCCCTAAATCAGCGTCGTATAATAACCGCTTGAATGCTAATATAGTTTTGGAACGAAGTTCCTTATCGCACGTTACTCGGCGGACGGGGGCTAGACAAAAAGTGTTAGCGAAAGAAAAAATGCTGACCACTATTATACAATTTAGAACTTTAATACAATGAAATAAGATCTAAATTATCATCCATTAGTGTAATATACGCTGTTTTGAAAATTGAAGATATTGCCTTTATTAATATACAATTTCTTCCATGGCCTTCCATGGCCTTCGATGGTCTTTGAAACGTCATTCCAACCATGTGCCCCAAAGACATTTTTTTGGTTAACAAGTATGTGATGTAATAATTGTCAATGATAGTACTGCCAAAATGTTTATGAATCATCCGCACGATGCTCGACCTAACCCAATGGGCCAAAATACACGATCAGTCGCGCCGGTCCTTATTGAGTATTGCACTTCACTCGCTATACTTAGCATTATCTTTGCCAAATTAATATCCATTACGTCAGATGAGAAAAGTTTCGAATATTTCGACAGTCATTTGTGCTGTTTGCTGTTGACACGCTTAAACCGTGGGTTCTTGAGGCCTTGAGCTGCTACAAAGAGTTCTCGAAACAACTCATAAACTAGACGTTTGATGCCTATCTCGGACAGCGGATTAGTATGGAAGCGTAGTCAGCCTTCTGGGCACCTTACCCCTAGAAGACGGCGACCTAGGTTCAGTATTTTACTTATAGTCTTGAGAGATTGAGTTTTCTTTATTGTATTAGTTCATAATGTCTTAATAGGGCCGATTTTTCAATCGTCAGATAAAATTTATTAGTCGGATAAACTATAACCTGCGTGAATTCAAACGTCAAACCATTCAACATTTTTAATTTTTCCATATTCTATGATTAACTTTTATCTGCTAATTGAACAATCGGCACGTAATCTATATATATAAAAATCAATTGCTGTTCATTAGTCTCGCTAAAACTCGAGAACGGCTGGACTGATTTGGCTAATTTTGGTTTTGAATTATTTGTGGAAGTCCAGGGAAGGTTTAAAAGGTGAGTAAATATGAAAAAAATGCTTGGAATATAGTAAGAACAACAATTTCGCTTTCCCTTAGAAAGTATTCCTACCTGTCAAACATTTGATGTTCGTCCCGTCGTTCGGAAATCAAATTAAATTTAAAAGTGAAGTTTTTTTTCATTTTTTTGGTTGTGAATGTCAAACGTTTGATGTTCGTTCCGGTTAAGTTTTAACCACATTTATTACTAAAGTTGTAACATTCTGCAATTATCATTCAGCTTTTTTATTTATTGATTCTGAGGCGGTACGAAGTTTGTCGGGTCAGCTAGTAGTATAATAAATCAATTAGGCATAATTAAAAAAGAATAATTCTATCCGTGCAGGAACGGAGAAAGAACACAAATTCCTGCGGCCGGGCGGCGTGCCGAAGCGAAAAATCCACCCACAACCAGGTGGTACGGTTTTTGCCCGTCTGGATGGCTACCACCCCTGGTCTAAAGTAGGCCGCCATAACACCTTTGAGTTGTGTTCCGGTATTAGTGGCCAGGTTCCAGTCTCCCTTGCGAGAGCAGCAGCACTTTGAGTTTAAATTCATTCACATATTCTTGGTCTTTGTTTCACATATATGTTTAAGATTTCTTATCTTCTAGATATAATTTAGGGCTGATGATTTTCCATTTTGTAATAGGAAAATGTAATACTTTTAAAAGCGATATTTCGCTACACATTGCATTTTTTGCATGTGCACTGCTCTTTTATAGGACACAAAATAAAATTTGACTTAGAGATAAAACGCAATAAACATCAAAATATGACTACCATGATTAATTGTGAACTGTATTTAGTATAGTGGTAGGAGTATTGAGATTCGATCGACCGAGATCAATGAATGTTAACAATAGAAGATCTAATTATAAGTTGTTTGTTTGTGGTTGAAATAAACTCATCGAACTAGACCTAGACATTGTCACTAATGACTGAGATTTCGTTCAAAGTTCGTATAAATTTTAATAATCTACTTGAAATAGCTAAAGCAATAGAAACCTTTTTAAATAGCTACAGATTACGTATATCTGAACTGTTGTTAATTATAGTGTTGAAAGCGTGTTAGAAAGAGAAGCGTATAAAGTCATGTATTTCGTATTTTTTATTGCATTCGTTCAGCGGACAAGCAGATGGCCCATCTGATGGACAACGGTTACCATTGCCTATGGACATTTGTAATACCAAAGTTACAATGGTGCTAATTATAAGCCGCGCGCAGAAGGTTTGCCGATAACTACTTACTATCATTGTATTGTATTACTTACTATTATTGTATATACTTATACATACATACATAACTTCATGCCAGTTCTCTTGCGGGGTAGGCACGAACAACAGCGCGCCATTTAGGCCCATTCTTACACACCTCACTTGCTTCTTTGACATTCATAACTCTTGTCATGCACACTCGTCTGTTCTTAAGGCTCCTGACATCACCCTCCGCTAGTACACGATCAATTTGATCATGGAAGGTGTGTCGTGGCCTTCCACGACTTCTGCATCCATCCACTTTTGCATTGTATATCTGTTTAGTCATTCTTTCATCATGCATTCTTTCCACATGCCCGAACCACCGGAGCATTCCTTTCCTTACCTTGTATATACTTATGTAAAGTATATACAATAATACATTTATTGCAACAACCATTTATGTAACCTATTTTGTCAACCCTACTGACCATCGACGCGTGACATCATGAGGCTATCGGCAAACCTTCTGCGCACGGGTAATAAAACATATGTAATTCGCGCATAGGAAGTTAGAATTGAAGCAATAATTTGTCAAATATTTTCTTATGTTTTCGTAAATGTAAGTACACATAATTAAAACTATGTTTTAATGGTTTTAAGCGCGATGTTAAATGTTTTTGTTTTTATTTGATTCTTACATTTTAAAAACTGACCTAAACGTAATATTAAAATAAAATTCAAATAGCATTTAACACTGTTAAAACGTAGTTTAATTATCAATTTCGTTGTTTTTTTTTCTCGATTTGGTATTTGGCCGAATACGCCGAACACCGAATAGCAGTCGAATGTTCGTGGCATATACTTTCGACCAATCATACATGTTTCTTGAATTATTGAACCGAGTAAAACATCATCTTTAAACATTAACAAAACAACCATTGGATGCCTAAACGAACGACACTGTCTCCACTATCGACTAGATCGTTATACATTGCTCACAGGTTTCTAATGTGGTTACAAGCAAGCCACAGAATACAAGCAATGGATATGACATAGAAGGTAACTTTGTGCTGTAATTTGATATTGGTAGGTGGAATGCATCGTGGGTGCATTGCCCGGCTGCTTCTATTTACGTGTACAGGTGTTCCCAAGAGATGTGAGGTAACTTTGCATTCTTACTTTCTTTGCTAAATATAATGCGTCCGGTTCGTTTTAAAAAATCAATGTAATTTTTTTAATAAGAAAGAAAGAAAAATATTTATTTCATAATAGCGACACACACACCATACACATAACTAACAATAAAACTTATACACATACTTAAACCTACGAGCACTACCATCGCATTGCATTACACGCACACTCCACAAACAAACCAAGACACACAAAGAGCCTAAAAATTAATACCCCAGGCACAGAAAAGAAAAAAAACAACACACATGGCACTAGATACGACTATATATAAGTATAGATATAAGGCCAACACTGCACATGCACTTCCTCACAACACCAGCATGTAACAAATACACTCTACATTAGTATAAGTTTAGTATTAAAATTAGAATAAATTAATATAATAAGTTATTCTTAAGGTACACCAAAACAGAAAAATTACTACATATAATGTCACATACACTAACAAAAACAAACAATAAGCGTGTACAGAGTCTCAAATTTTTCATAGAAATTAAGTATTAAAAAAGGGTACGGAACTCGAGTCCGTAGAGATATATATAATAAAAAAAAAACCAAGAGGAATAATAACATGACAAGATATAAAATATATACAAAAATTGTATGCTGCAATTTGGAAATGAAGTCTGCACTCATCATTTTGCTGTAACGAAGCGTAGTTCTACACAGAGCTGATTTCTTTATTAAAGTTTTCTGCTTTAACTTTAGAATACACGAGTGTTGGTTAACATATCCAAAATATTGTTCCTGAATTAGGCATAATATACGCCGCGCCGGCCCGACGCCGCCACGTTCGTCTGGCGCGCTGCCGCCTCTAGCTCGCGGCGCGTACGATAGGTAGTTTAGAAAAAGGTTGAAGATTCGGAAAGGATAAGACAGATGGATAGATGTTTAGAAAGGCATAGATAGTAAATAAAAGAAGATCGAAATAATGGGTTCCAGAAGATTTTTTCGGGTATATAAGCAGCGTAAGGCACTCCTACCGTAGTAGTTGAGTTTAGTTCTAGATAGCGAAGCCACAAGTGCGATACGAGAGAGTTGGGAGAAGAGTTTAATAGAAGACCTTGACGAGTTTAGTGGTGAATTTAGTGAAAAGTTTAGTGGGCAGTTGAGTGAAAGAGGAGTTTAGCAAAGTTTAAAAGGAGGTCCAGACGCTAGCTGCGGTAAGTTCGGGGGTGAACACCGCAGCAGCAGGAGGTGGTCGACGCAATATCGGCGACGGTATTATGAGTGAGACGTCTTATTGTCGGAACAGTGCGTCGTTAGTTGTGCGTGTAGGGACAACCCTGCGAAGAAGAATTACGTGCGGCTGTGTAAGTCAATAAAAGCGTTTAGCTAAAAGAACTGGTGTTTCCTTCCAATCCTAAGTGCGTAACCCCGCTCGCACATAACAATATATACATATGTAATTTAAGTATATATGTCCTGAGTTTTCTAAAACCGTTCGTTAAATTGATAGCATTGTATAGAACAGATGGATAGTCTGAAAAGAACAGAAGAAAGAAAGTGTTCTCATTTTTAAATCCTACCTATTTATCCCCGGTTTGCAGGTCACGCTTTTAGGTGTCTCAGTTTTGTTTGTAACTATTTTTCGAAATAAACATAAATTGTAGTTTAGTTAGTTTGTAGTTATTGATTGATATATTTAAATATACCCCATATTTAAATATATCAATCAATAACTCTTTATTGTACACCAATGCAATAAAATAATTTACAGACTACAACTAAGTGCCCCACGTTGGGCGCCAGTTTAGATGTTTAAATATAAGATTACAAGATTATAATAACAATTACATTGCCAAACTGCAGCGCAGTTCTCGTGGATTGCATTAAATTACACCTTATAACTTCTACCTTATATACTAAAGTACATTTTTTTTAATAAATTATAATATAAATTGAAATTTTTGAGTAAACCATTGTTTGTATTATACCTTGCTTTAATAACCACCGTTATCTAAAGTACATATACGCCAAACCCCTTTAAAATCTTTAAAACGTCGTTATATGCTAAGGTATTATAAAATATTCATATGTTTTGGGTTGTAACAGATTTTAATTCAGATCGCAGAAAAGCACTTGCACAGCGGACATTAGCGAACTGTCTTGCTTTGACATCGTGAACAGTACATCATTTCACGTTGGTGGTGGCTGCTGCTAAAGTGTAAAACCTTTGTGTTATATCTCTAATTATGCATAAAGGGCGGTCTTATCGCTAAAAAGCGATCTCTCCCAGACGGCCCCAATAGTAACTTAAAAGCATGAAATTGTTACACCGCCGACGCCGCGCTGCCACCAACTAAAAATCCCCAGGCTGCCGCCACCGCCTTTTTTCAACGCAGCGCAGTTTACCCATAATATAAGCAAGCGTTGTGTTAAGTTTCATTTAAATCTGCTCAGTAGTTTTCACCTGATGTTCTAATATATAGACAGATACAGACAGACTCCTACTTTCCGACGAGTACCCGTTCCGATGACCGACGAACTTCAGCTTCTTGGCGTTTCCTTGACGTCGACTATTAACTTTGGCTCATATATCGAGTGTATAGCACAAACTGCGGCAAAAAAGCTGGGCATACTCTCGAAGGTGAGACGGTACTTCACACCTGAACAACTGCTAGTATTGTACAAAACACAAGTACGAGCATGTATGGAGTACTGCTCTCACCTTTGGGATGGCTCAGCCAAATACCAACTCGAAGCACTTGAGTCGATTGAGCGGAGAGCCAGGAGGCTGGTTGGCAACGACCAGCTTTTCGATGACAAAATGCAAAGTCTCGAACATCGGCGCAGGGTTGCCAGCTTGTCGGTTTTCTATCGGATTCACTTTGGAGAGTGTGCAGCTGAGCTCTTCAATCTGATCCCGCCATCTCCCTTCCATCATCGGACAACCAGACGAACCGGCATGCGGCATCGATATATGGTGGATATTCCACCTATTAGAACGAAGCGCTTTGCATCTAGCTTCATCATACGCGCCGCAAAGGAGTGGAACTCATTGCCGGAGTCTGTCTTTCCGGATACATATAACCTGGGTGTCTTCAAGTCACGTGTGAATAGGTACCTTCTAGGCAAGCGTGCTCCATCCTAGACCATATCTTCGCCCCACATAAGGCAAGATTGTGGTCAAACGCGAACCTATACTACAATAAATTAATAATCTTGTAAATGATTCCATGTGGACAACGTCGTTGGCGTCAATATTATTACATACATACATACATAACTTCACGCCAGTTCCCTTGCGGGGTAGGCACGAACAACAGAGCGCCATTTAGGCCCATTCTTACACACCTCACTTGCTTCTTTGACATTCATAACTCTTGTCATGCACGCTCGTCTGTTCTTAAGGCTCCTGACATCACCCTCCGCTAGTACACGATCAATTTGATCATGGAAGGTGTGTCGTGGCCTTCCACGACTTCTGCATCCATCCACTTTTGCATTGTATATCTGTTTAGTCATTCTTTCATCATGCATTCTTTCAATATTATTACATAATCTTATTGTAACTTTTTCATTACGTATGTTATATTATAGCTGTTTGTTGTTTCTTTAAATAAATGAAATAAAATAAAAATTAAAAATAAGGTGCCCAGAAGGCTCGCTACGTTTCCCCGCTGAATAGCCATACTGATCCATTATATTAATAAAATAGAACACAATAGTAGATAATAAATATGTTAATTAAGATGGCCTTACAATATTCATTATTCAATCATTGAGTCGGTCTGTACGTCAATGTTGACTTAAAAATAGTGCTGCAAGTTCACTGTCGCGAAGCCGATGGATTCGTTAGAACATTAGAATTAGTAATAGGCGACAAGGTATCTGATATTATCTCCGTAAGAATTATAGGCTTGTTCTCTTATTTATGCCTTCCGCGGCCATTTTGGAAAAATAATCTTTATGATACCGGCATGTCTGTCTGTCCAACTATCCGTCTGTCTGTGTATTTAAAAGTTATTTTTAAATACATAGTCATACACATAATTTTTGTCTTTCTCTCTGTTAGAGCATCACGTGAAAATTACTGAACGGATTGAGATGAAACTCGACGCAGACTTACCTTATATTTCGAGTCAACACTTATGATACTTTATATCCAGATAAATCATGTCGTTTCCATACGAGAGGCGAATAGAGTACAAAATGGCGCTGTGGTCGCTTTTTTTAAGTGGCGATGTTGCAATTTAAAAAAAAATACGTCATCATGGTAACGCTAACGAAGTTTCACTAACACTACACTCCGTCCAACGGTTTATTTAACTTTTGACAGGTCGGTCATTGATCAATTCGTGATGCCCTAAAGCATTACCAATTCGATTTGATTTAAAAGTCGAGTGTCTTTATCAATAAATTTTAATCAATTTAGTGCACTGCACCTATATCATCGAGTAAAATATTTCGTTGCATAATAAATAAACTATATACTCGAACATGTTTGTACTTAAAAATGAAATAGAAGCAAAATTATAATTTTTAAAATATAAAAAACATTTTAATTTCAAAGTGAATAATTACGATTAAATTTAGATATGAAGACGATAATTTTTAGTCTGTGAATTAGATGAACGTCACTAGTACGTGGAGTTTTTGGCGGGAACTGAAAGGAGATGTTGTGTTGTGCAGTTTTATTTTCTAAAAATGTGTAAAATTATTCTAAAATGAACAATAGTTGTAGGATATTGATGGTTTTTGAGTAGTAACTATGTTTTTGTGAGAAATGTGAACTGTATAGGCAAATGTGGCCTTTCGAGTTGTCACAAGAACTCCGTTGAATAGCACTAGCTGATTACCTACAGTTCAGCTGTGCTACATATAGGTTTAAGAAAATGAAGAAACTATATTGTAATTTAAGATCTGGCTTAAAGTGTCAACGAGTATTGTTAAAGTTTTATTTAGCCTACCGCCAACTTATTAATTTTAATTATTTAATTTTTAATTTTGTTTATGGTTATTATTTAATCTATGGGAGCCTAATCTAATTTACTACCGCTTCGCAACATGTTATGGCTTGAAGAGAAGAAGCGGCGCAAGAAACTCTTCTTGCGAAAGAGTTAACAATACTCGTTGACACTTGACATCTTTGTCTTCCGTGATCACGGCCACTGAAAAGTGGCCGAAACGTCGGAAAAACCAAAATCAAATAAAATTACCGCGCTTAAAACCGTTAAAACGTAGTTTTATTATGTATACAAGTCGCGAAAACTTAAGAAAATATTATAGTAATTATGTGTTTTTGCGAGAAATGTGAACTATATAGCCAAATGTGGCCTTTCGAGTTTTCACAAGAACTCCGTTGAATGACGTCGATTGTTAGCCTACAATACAACGGCGCCTGGCTTAAAGGCCTAGTTGCCAAGCCTTAAACATAAAAAAAATCACTAGTACGTCATCTGGAATAATGAAGAATGGCAATTGTGACATACGGCGCATGTGAAATTTACGAGTAGTAGTAGTCGCAAAATTCGCCGCAAAGGCAGACAAACGAATCTTTAGTCCATACAACCAATTCTGATGTATAAGTCTTCGTATAGTAGCGCAGTTGTATTGTAGGCTACAACTGACGCCATTCAACGAAGTTCTTGGGAAAACTCGAAAGGCCGCATTTGACTACACAGTGAAATTTGCGATCAAAAATATGTAACTTGATAGACGTGCAAATATCAAAAGTAAAATAAATGATTGGAGAGAGTATGTATACTAACAAAATAGGTTTTCTTAATTTCCTATTTACGTTGAGCCTTTGGCAAATAAAATTATTGTTTCTTTCTTCTTTTAATGATAAAAATCATAACCGTTTGTGGTTATTACGGAATCATTTATTATAGTCGTAGACTGGACTCGCAAAATCCTATACCTATAATTGAAGGACTTATATATATTTAAAATGAACTCGTCATCCCTTTGTCGTAATTTGTCAACGGGGAAATCAAATAAGTGAGCAAATTAAACAATAAATTGAGTTACACGCGTCACCCTATTACCATAGATTATATATTACAGATGGAACAGTTTTTATAGACAGCAGTGTAGTAAAATTACCTATAACCTATACCTCTCTTCTCTTTCATCTTCTCCCCAGTGATGTATTCACATTAGGGTAGTGCCCAGGGCGGCAAAATTTGGAATGTCAGCAAAAAAATTACCTTTCTGCTATGAAAATCAATGATTTTCAAAAATTGAGAAGTTATTGGTTTCATGCCAAATCTTGAAAATCGAGTTCTCATTGGATATTTACGTTTTGAAGTCTAGTTACAGTGCATAGATAACAGGGTGGTATTTTTTACGCTACCCAGGGCGGCACTTAAGTTAAATCCGGCCCTGCTTCTCCCAATCATTATGCGTCGGCACAATATATCTTCATTACATACTATAAATGAAGTCGCTTTCCGCGTCTGTCTGTTTGTCTGTGCAACGGATTTTTTTAGCGATTTACACCATCACCACCATAATATTCTGTGATAAGCCCGCTGTTACACACAATATATTCATCACTTTTTAGTCTACCTTTACATTTTTTTCATAGGTTTTCAGTTTAATAATTATACTGTTTATCACATGACCTTCATCCCTCCTTATTACATGACCATATCGATTTGATCTTCTTCCTCTCATTTTATTAGTCACGGATGCAACTTTCAAAGAGCCCCCTTATGTACTTTCTCATCTTGTCCATTCTTGTAAAACCACACAGCCATCTCAACATTCTCGTCTCTGCTGAATGGAGACGTTTTTTATGCACCAATTTAGTGGTACAAACCTTTATATATAGCATTAAATAAAATTAAACTGTTTGTTTGCGACTTCAAAATAATGCCAAAAATAATTCGAAATTTTTTATTTATACGATGCCCAATAGTAAATGATAAATTTTGGTAAAAACTGAACCCTTATGTTTTCATATCTGTGTCTCTGTCTGTCTATCTTTCTAAGTTAGACTAATTTTTCTCAGACACTTGGCTCTTTATTATTACGTACGAAATTTGGCAGAATGGTCTATACAACGCTTCAGAAAAGTGTAAGTTTAAAAAAATATTTTTAATGAACTACATAATCGCAGATGGACTCCTTAGTTAAATCGATATTAGACGGTTCATTTCTGTCTTTCAATTTAGATGAACCAACAAAGTGATCCATATAAGCATAAACATGAATCATTCAATGTCATTAAATTCCTCGGTGAGCTTTGATTTCTATGCATTTCAACTAAGTTGATTCAATTTGTTGATCCGTCTAATATCATTAGAGTTTTAAAAATCAGAACGATGTTTCATAATGACATTTTTTATTAAAACGATATGGTCAATTGTGGTTAACACTTTTTTCCTCAAAGAGTTATTACAGTTGTAGGCACAATACGTAATGTAAAAATAAATAAAAAATATATTTAATCTACATGAATATGAAAGTGCACATCCACGGTCGTGTGCAGTACACGCTCCTGCTCTGATCATAGCGCTAATTGGCGATTTGCTGGCCACACTACACTAAGAAGCAATAATTGGGTCACCTAAATAATTTGTGTTTATTATAAGGTACACAACACAAAATAATCTTAAATATATAGGTGATTTTTTTTTCTTCGACTATTTTTTTCGGTCCCCACCCGAAATTTGGTTTTATGTGTCGGAAAATAATCCCTAAAAGTTACAGCCCTGAATATTAATTTTAAGTACTTTCCCTGTACCTGAAAAGATTTTCCATATAAAATACACGTAAATCAAGTTTATTTTTGTTTTACTATAACTCAGCCGCATTTTATGCTATCACATCGGGTTTGGTCGCGATTTATTCAGAATTAAACAATTTATAATAGAGTCTATTGCGGCGAAAGTGTAACTTGTACTGGTGAGTCGGTACACGTCACTGAAGTTGATTTTCACTTAAAATTCTAGTCTTTTTGCTGTTATCTCCAAAGCAATGAACTTTACCAAAAAATGTAAATAGCAAATTTGTTGGAATTTTAATTTCCTACATAAAAGTCTCATATATCTAATTGCTTAGATCAATATTTTTTGAGATATTGAACTTAAACTCATAAGTGGTATAATTTTTTTTTATGATTTGTCGCATGGGCGTACATTAGTTGTCACGCGACAAATCACCATTTCATCCTTCTCACAATCAATCCAATTCATTTTGGTCCACCCTTACAGTTGCATCTGTCAATCTTTACAAAATTCTTTTTGTTACGTAATTTGCATCTCTCTTCATTACATACCCATACTAACCTTAGTATTTTCGTCTAATTTTTAATCACGAGTCAACAATGTTTACACTTGTAATAGAAAAAATATTTTGTAACTAAAAATAGTTGCAATAATGTCTTCACTTCGCTACTAAATAACTTGAAATATATAGACCATTAGCAATTACGCAGTACTATAAATATGAATTTCCTCTTAAGCAACAGATGTGTCCATAATTCTGTGTCCATAAGTGTACAAGATTTAATCCGGTCGTCCGATCGCCGGAACGGGGGCGACTTATTAATTTGGCCTTTATTGTGTTGGTTTAGCGCCACGTCCCACTGCTGGGCCCGTTTGCCCAATTAATTGGCCATCCCATCCCTTAGGGGCCCATTGTCCCACGCGCGGGCGCCACGTGCTGGGCTTAATGTGGCATTTTATTGGCCTCACTGGTTTTATTTAGTTTATTAGTGTAAACATCAGAGCATGAAATGTCTCATTGCATTCTCTATTATCTAATTTTATTATGGTAGAAGAATATACTATTTAGGTAAGATAATCACCCAGTAAACGAAGTAACTTAGAATAGCTTCTAATTTCAATATTTTGATCAAAACATTGTTGTGCCATTATAACGTCAGTGAACGATCATTGAGCGACGATTATAATACAAGACTTGCGGACCTTTGACATTTTAGTCAAACCATATTTTTAGACCAAATGAGAAAACAAACTTATTAGGAAGATGGTTGGCAAGTATCACCTGTTTGGAACCCGATCATCAAATCTATTAAGGCCCAAACCCAACAAAGAACTACCGCCAGATCTAAGGACACAGTTCTTTCTATGTGCACCGGAATATAACCTCCCACCCATTTTATTCTATATATATAACTAAGTCGTGTTAGTTACACAATTTATAACTCTACAGCGGCTGGACCAATTTTTATGATTTATGTGTTTTTGGATTTTTCTTCTGAAATAGCAATATTAAAATATGATATTCATTAATTAAAAGAATTATCATTAATAAAACATCAGTCACATCAGTGTAGCCATTCATTTTATATGATCTTTCCCGGCTGATATCAGTAATAGTGACTGAATTTAAACTCATTTTTATTTGTTTGATTAGGTGAATTATTTTTGTGTGTGTTCAAGTGGTGAAGAACTGGTGGATGAGCCAAATATAATAGGCGAGAGCAAGGCACATCGCTTGCGCTGGCTTGGCCACCTATATAGAATGGGGGAGGATCGCGCGGTGAAAAGAGCCTATCTGGGCAGACCAACAGGGCGGCCCAGATATCGCTGGAGTGACGTAGTGGAGGTTGATCTGCGCGAGCTTCATGCCGATGACTGGCAGGAGACAGCGCTGAACAGGAAGGAGTGGAGCACTCTCATCTCGGAGGCTAGGACTCATTTTGGGTCATTGAGCCGCAGCAGTTAGTTAGTGTTCACGAATGGACGCGATAGGTGGCGCCGCTGAACAACTCTTTAACGGTAGGACCGATTTTGATGAAGTTTTTTGTGTTTTATCAAGTAGATTCGAGAATGGTTTAGATTAGCAATTGGTCCCGGTTCATGGCGCTGCAATCGGTTTCTAGACTTTTATTTTTTAAGGGCAAGACAACGTCTGCCGTGTACAGCTAGTATTATATAAAATGATTAGATTTAGGCATGTTGCTGAAGTGTTTCTTGCGCCACTTTTCTTCAAGCTATAACATGTTGCGAAGCAGTGGCAAATTAGATTGGGCTCCCATAGAGTAATTGTAACTATAAACAAAAATGACAATCAAATTATTAAAATAAGCAAGTTGGGGATAAGCTAAACATTTTTTTTTTTAAATTTCATGAGTTCAGCAGACTACCAGACGGTCCACCTGATGGAAAGCGGTTACCGTCGCCTATGGACATTTGCAACACTAAAGGTGCTACATACGCGCTGCTGCTCTCTTAAGGGAGACTGGAACCTGACCACTAATGCCGGAAAACAACTCAAGGGTTGTTATGGGGGCATACTCTAGACCAGGGGTGGTAGCCATCCAAGCGGGCAAATGTCTTACCACCTGGCTATGGGTTGTTTTGTGGACCACTACAGACAAACTAGTTTATTCCACCATCACTCGCCACAATTTTTTATAAAATATGACATAATGTATGATGTGACCAGCTATAAAATTTGGACCCGGTAGGTGGCGCTGGAATCGGGTTCTTAATTTTATTTCTTAATAATTCAAATTTCGTTCATTTGTGCTCCTCTCAGGCAAACAACAGATAATACACGTTTATAAGTGAAAAAAACAATATTCATTGGTTAGGGTCTGATCCTGATTCTCTTACTTAAGAGATGCCTAATCGTTTCTTAACGAGATTCTTATAAGTAAGGCCGAAGATGTTTAGTAACCATCAGTTTCAAAGAATGTGAAGTATTAGAATTTATTTTAACATGTTGTGTCCGCATCCCTATTTTCATGGCTCCTATAGTCTATCCCCAAACTATCGTGACTCGACCACGCGTTAATCAAAACATGTACGGCTGACATTCGAACAAACAGCGCCCAGTACCAACAATAACATTGTCAATGTTATTGAAAGCAACATACGATTTTTGTATTGGCAGATACTTGTGGGAATTCAAGTTGTTATAAATATGTTTTTACGTTTCTCGTAATAGAGTAATATGGTGTAGTATTTCTTTTATAAATTGATGTATTTTATATCCTACTAGCTGACCCGGCGAACTTCGTGCCGCCATATTTTCTGAATTCCTAAAAGCCTTTGTTTCATGACACAAAAAAAATCACCAAAATCGGTCCACGTGATTAGGAGGATTCTAGAACCCGATCTCAGCACCACCTACCGATTCCAATTGTAAATCTAAACCATGCCGGGGCCCACTCAAACACACACACAACATTTCATCAAAATCGGTAAAGTCGTTCTCAAGTTATGCGCGTACATACATTTCTATGGTTGACTATATACCTATAGATAGACCAACTGATCCGTCCCCGCTTCACTGGGCGTATTAAAAACTATTATTAATCACAGTCAAATATAGCCTATGGTAGTCAGGTATAATTATTACTTCCTACAAATTAATTCAATAACCTTACCTCTTTATATTACTAGTATAGATTTAAGTTAAACTACAGTAAACCTTAACCTTTAACCTGTTTACTACAGTAAACCCTCTGTAAGTCAAACATGAAAGGAGATGCCAAAACATGCTAAATATAGAGTTTTCAACTGATAGAGGACTAGCTTCTGCCCGCGACTTCGTCCGCGTGGAATAGTTAAAAAAAAGTTATTTAAAAAAACCGTCCCGATTTTAAAACATTCTTCATTGGTGCTCCGCTCCTATTGGTCTTAGCGTGATGATATATAGCCTAATTGTTTTTTTGATGTATAAATTGTTGTATTGTTTTATTATGATGATACCGACAATATCAATACTTAATTAGGTGCACAAGTTGTATAATAAGCTGTTTAAGTAATTAAAGTTTTTTTAACTATCCCACGGGAACTCTTTAATTTTTCGGGATCAAAATATCCTATATGTTGACCAGGGATATAAGCTACCACCAAACAAAATTTCATTTAAATCGGTCCAGTCCTTTCGGAGATTAGCCCGTACAAACAGACAGAGAAACAAAAAGATTTATAAAAATCTTAATTAGTTCTATTTCAACTCTTACATCCCCCTTAGTCGGTTTTTAGCAATTTTTTTTCATTGTACAGAAATTCGACCTCTACAATTTTATTATATATAGACTTACTTACTTAGCAAATTTTGTAAGGAAACATTCGACTTGTATAGGTTAAGATTTATATTATACTAGCTGTCCTGGCAGACGTTGTTCTGCCCTGAAGAAATAAAATTTAGAACCCGATTGCAGCGCCACCTACCGGGTCCAAATGTAAGCTATCCTATCTTTCAAGTTGGATCAAACTGCACACGGTGTGCAAATTTGATTAAAATCGGTCAAGCAGTTTAGGAGTCCATCGCGGACAAACAATGTGACACGTAATTCATATATATTAAGATTTATATTTGTAGAGGTTGTAAAATCAAATATTGTTATGTTCGAGATGCAGAGGTCGAATTTATTTTTTCGAATTATAGAGGGAAAATACGTAGTGAATTTGCTTATATGATGATTTCGACTTATAGAGGGTTCATATTTCGAGCAACTGAGGTTTTGGGGGTTGAAGGGAGGGGAACATAATTTTTTTTCGAATTTGGGAGGTTTTCGACTTAAAGAGATTCAACTGTTACGACCTAAACGCCGATAAAAGTGGATTCACACCTGAATACCGCAAAAACACATTTAATTACCTATCGGCATTTGGACTTCTTTTGTTTAATAATCGGCAGACAAACACTCACAGTGTATATCCCCAAATTAAGCAAGTTACGCTTGTGTTATGGGTAATATTCAACGGACTACTCTGGGGCCGATCCCAGACACCCAGACCATAGTAAATAACGGAGAAAAGACGTTTTCCGAAATTTACTATACCAGGAATCGAACCCGGAGCCTCTGCGTTGCAGTGAGGTAGGCCGGCAAAGGCTTAGCCCGCTCAACCACAGAGGCCGTCGTTTACATTATGTTTAAATTTGTTGATGAGAAAACAGCTCATCGTGTATTGTAAACTTTTATGGCAGTCATTAGCCAGGTGTGTCGGACTGATTCTAGGAAATTCGGTGCACGCGGCCGGGCAGACATGTTGCATCTGTGCAGTATAAAGCAATGCCCCAATCGAGATTCCGTCGAGCGAGAACCACGAACGAAGCGAGACGTGTGTACATAGCGGGAATATCTATTAGTCACGGACTTTGCACGTTACATGGAATCACGACCTTTTGCATTACGTTTGGCTTTGTTGTGTTCGGTTATATTTGTACCTATTTTATACGTGTTTGTATAGTTCTAATAAACTCTATAATAATTCCAACGGCATTTTAATTCGAGTCCTGCAACTCGTTACACTACTGTATATTATAATTTGTAAACCCTCCTCCTCGCAATGATTGATACTCTAATAATTTATGTAAAACAATAGGAAATCTCAATGCATTCTTACCATATAGCCATGCAATGATAATAATAATTGTATTATTATTCACAACAAAAATATTTGTTTAATATTTTACCAACAGCGGTATAATTACGCCTATTTAGTTACGAGTCAATTGATCTGCGAATACAAGGCAATTCGACATATTTTTCCTCTTAAACATACAGAAAAAAGACAATTATTATGACATGTCATGTAATAATGACGCAACGGTTCTATTTCGGGTATCTCCTATTAAACACAAGCACTGGCTGCGAAACGAGTGGATTAAAAATAAAATCATTACTAACAACTGAGGTGCAATGGACATGCCCAAGAAAACATTACACAAGCCGGCTAAGAGGGAACATAATTCTAGGTGAAAGGGTTCTGCAGTGAACGCTCTTTTCTAGTTCAATTAAGTCACTGAACTAGTTCACCTCAATAATCTATTAGTTCTATTTAGTCATGGGAACTTTTCGATCTTCTATTGGTCAGTAGTTCTAACTGATAGAAAGATGTTCTATTAATTCAAAAATGAGTTTTGACATAACGCCTTTACAATCATTTTATCGTAAGAGAAATTTGGACATAAGTATGTTTTTTATAACATAAGGTATTTTAAATTATTATTTTAAATTTTTAATTCAGTGGGATCTAATCTAAGTAAAACTGAAAATCTCAAAACAAAATAATAGTTCAAAATTCCTTTGGCAACAAAAAATAGACTTAAGTCCAAATGTCGCTTACGATAAAATGGCGGTAAAGACTCAATAAGATTAGTAAGTAGTAAGTTACTGTAGCTTTTTTTATTATAGAACTCTCACCGATGTTTAATATATTGTTTGACTTTTTCTCATCATTTCACTCGTTATTTTTTACTAGAATTACTTTTTATATTATCTATTTATCACTACGTCCTACGTTTAAAACTCATATCGATTTATTAGCAATCGTATGTTGATGAACTACACAAGACTATCGGAACGCTGACTGGCGCACTGAGCGTTGACCGAGTGAGCTAAACGTGAAACGTTTCTTTCAGTGCAATGCAGGCAACAGGTTATCCTAATAGTTCATCGTTCACTACACAAGTCTATTTATGTAGGTCGCGTTGGTCGTGGCGAGTCGTGAAGCTTTACCTGATACCTGAATACTACCTGAAAAGCTGTTGGACATTTCTAGACAATTACTTGAAGCATAGTGAAAAATTGTACAATGCTTTTATGATATTTAAATCTCACATTCCTTCATAGTGCGTAGGCTGCCACGCAATAGGCCGATTTCATTAATTTAAAAAATATAGGACATGATTTTATTCTCTCTCCTGTAGCAGTAATACTAATCTGTATTCAGGATATAATTGCATGTACATGATTTAATATATATTTTAAAAAGGTAATATTATAGGTAATAAACATATAGAAGACATGTTGTGTAAGAAAAGTAGTAAGTTAGCTATAGAAAGAATCTACATATAGAATAGAAAATTGGTATAAATGTATAAAAAAATTAAAAGGAAACGCCGATAACTTCAGTAGAATTAAGATGGACATGACTAGTAATAAAAAATAAGTAAATAACTAATGTAATAGATATAAGAATGTAAGTAAAGAGAAAGAGAAAGCAATTAAAATAAAAAAGAACAAAAATATATCAAAGAGAATATAATACTGACATATTGTGTTTCTCAAGAAAGAGGAGAATAATAAAAAATAAAAAATAAAAATACTCAACTTTATATTACTAATTTTCGATAATACCCTTTACGCCGTGACGGTAAAATGTTGCAAGGAAACGTGACGCGTTTTCGTTTTATACTCTACTTTATACGTATTTTTTATACGTCGATAAAAATGTTTCACTTCAAAAATTGTTCTGTAGCAATATTTATCTTCTTTTATAATTTGTTTAGACTACGTTATGATGAAAATTTTGTGTAGCTCGAACTTCTTGGGATGCCCTATACTAGGCGAGGACAGAATACCGAGGGGTTTTAGTGGGTATCCCTAACTGCAGTGTGGCAATAGCATCTTTAGTTCTGGAACTAGAGCTGCTAGTGCCACCCCGACCTGACGAATTCCATATACCGGCCGCGATTTCCCTCTATACGCGGCTAATGGCCCTCAACCGGGTTTCCCCTCGGAAAAAAATGGGGTGCCCTGTAAAAGTAAGATTTACCCTAATTTCATTTAAAGTATAATTACTTATAGATATATTAATATCGATAATTCATCTATGGAACCCTAAATTTAAACATGGTAACCCCGCTCTCCCCGTTCATTGCGTTCCCTAAAAAATATTCTATTGACTAAAACGTACACGTGCCCACACAAAATTAGCTAGAAAGGGACAGAAATATCACTAAACGCGATTCTCAACAGGAGGGCACAGGACAGAAGCGCTGCATCACGACTCCATTTCAGGCGAAACACACTTTCGTCTCTTAAAAGAAAAAGCCTATACGCACTACTTAAATGTAAAGAAACATAGTTTTTATTGTACAGTTATAAGGTTCACTTTTGAATAAAGAATGTACTGGAAGTTATTTCTAGATTTACACAGCGCCGTTGAACAAATTTCATTTTAACCGCCGAAAGTTTAAAGTACAATATAAATATTGCATCTGGGCTCTGTGTTCACAATTTGAAATGGTTCTCATCTCGAGACTCGCTGCCACCAATGACACAGTGTCGAATGCATCTTATGCAGAATCGCCAATAAAAGCGACACAGCTTCGCCAGTTGGAAAACCACAGTATGCCCATGAGATACAATTTATAATAACACGCCAGGTAAAAAAGGAGTAGTAAACATCGTATCACGGAAAAATGGACCCTGTGACATTGTATTAATGTCGTTATCAAACTGTTAGGATTATGTAAGTGAGATATTAATAGAAAATGTTGCAGAATGCGCGCGAGGACCGTCTTATTTGGTTAGAACGGCTGAAATAGCTCGCAGTACGGTATGGCAGCAGTGGGTAATTTTATTTTAAGTGGCGCTAAATTTTATGGCCCCTCTCAGGCAGGCAAGAGAAATTGTGCAGAAGGCTGCACAGTTACTGTTATTTATGAAAAAACCGTCTATTGCTATTAAGTTGGGCAAAAACTTGAACTCCAATCTTTACGTGAAATAATTTAAACGGGTGATAAAGGTGCGAGCAAGTATTTATGGCTTGACGACCTTTTAATCCCGTATACAATTCATAAGTGCGCGAACTTATACAATGGTAAAAGGTCGTCGAGCGATAAGTACGCGCACTTAGACTAGCGAAAAAAGTCGTCCAGACAAATACGCGAGCTTACATAAGCGAGAAAGGTCGTCGCACCAAAAACACGGGAATGCACAAGGGAAAGGGTCATTGAGCCATAACTATAAGAATTTAAACATACGTAAAAGGTCATCAAGTCATAAGTACGCAAACTTATACAAGCAACAAAAGTCGTCAAGCCTTAAGTACGCGAACTCACACAAGGGAAACTTACAGAAACGAAAAATGTTTTCGAGCCATAAGTACGCGAGCTTATGTAAGCGAATAAGGTTGTCGAGCTATAAGTACGTGAATTTATACAAGCTAAAAGGTCGTCGAGCCATAATTATTCGAACTTACACGAACGAAAAAATCGTGGAGCGATAAGTACGCAAAATAATTTAATGGAAAAAGGTTTTGAGCGATAAGTGGGAGAATTTACACACACGAAAAAGATCGACGAGCCACAAGAGTGCGAACTTATACAACGGACAAAAATCGTCAAGTCAATATACTCGAACTTACACAAGGGAAAAGATCATCGAGTTATAAGAACGCGAATTTATACAAGCGACAAACTCTGGAACCATAACGTCTAGAAGCTCACCGCGTTTATAGAGACCTATCTACAGACTTGATAGAAGTCTCACATGACTAAAAAGGCTGGCCTATACTTTGGGTAACGCATAAGCACTGGCATCCAACGTGGTAACGAGGCCATCGTTTTGGGGACGTTCCCAACTGACGTTGATTTGGGACCTATTTATTATTTGTAATTTTTTATCCTTATTAAGCTGTAGGATATGTCATTTGTATAATTTTATATTAAGCTTTTTTAAGGTCAATGTAAATTTTAATTGTAAATATGTATAAACAAAAGTGTTTTCAAACAATTTTACCCTTAAAAATATATCAATTCCCATTGAATACATATCTGAAGTATATGCAAGCAAATCCGCTTGGAACATACTAGTCTATAAAAAACACACTCCCATACCATACTACGAGTCGCTGAAAACTCACGAGCGACACCTAAATAAGGTGCGTACGAAGCGTAACTACTACAACCACATGCCAACAATACTCCAGTATAACTTGATCTTTCATTTCTTATATAATCGCAAACAATGATTCACTAATGAGAGCTCTTATGAATTTTGATGGTTTTGAATCGGCGCGTGGGCATTTTACACGTGCGTTGTAATGTTGTGTGGGACGCATGCTATACTGATACTAATGTTTATGATGTGTAGGTGAACTGTACTACACTTCGTTAGTGTATTATAATAATTTTGGACGTTGTTCGGGGTCTAGTACTCTAAGGTCTTCGCCCGCCTAGTGGAAATTCAGCAATACCCTAGGGGGGGCGTCCATTAATTACGCGAGGCATTTTTGAGAATTTTTCGACCAAACCCCCCCCCCCCCCCTTAGTGAGATTTCGTAAGGTTGTTCTCAACTCCCTCCCCCCCGCCCCTAAGGTCACGCGAGATTCTTCAAAGTGTATGTTTTAGCTGTAAACGTGTTGGATTATGGAGAAAAAAAAACAAAAACAACTTGTTCTATTATTTTATATATTGTGTTCTATTATTCTATATTACTTTTATTGAATGTATGCATGATGAAAGAATGACTAAACAGATATACAATGCAAAAGTGGATGGATGCAGAAGTCGTGGGAGGCCACGGCACACCTTCCATGATCAAATTGATCGTGTACTAGCCAGAAGGTGATGTCAGGAGCCTTAACAACAGACGAGCTTGCATGACAAGAGTTATGAATGTCAAAGAGGCAAGTGAGGTGTGTAAGAATAAGCCTAAATGGCACTCTGTTGTTCGTGCCTACCCCGCAAGGGAACTGGCGTGAAGTTATGTATGTATGTACTTTTATTGAAGACTAGCAAAGACTATAGTATTTGTGAATATTACCTACGATAATACGACAAAAACTATTTTGTCAGATTTGGCCAAATTTTATTCTAGAAATAATTTTTCAGGCAATTTCACACTGTTTTCTGCTAGGAAAAAAATTACGTGATATTGGCTAAGACCCTCCTCCCCCCTAAGTGATATTTGGAAAAATTTAGCTTAATCCCTTCCCTCCCTAGAACACCTCAGGTAATTAATGGACGCCCCCTAGCCAGTTGAAGAAACATTCCCTATGATGCAAGCGTCGACTACACCGCTGTTGAGAAAACATCTCACTCGCAATGTATTTTATTACTACAACTTGTATTTTTAATTTTGCAATCTTACCGCATATTTTGAAACTAAAGCCGGTGCCCGATCGGGTTATGAGTTGCTATTTCATGCAATACGTGTGGAAAACCACCGAGCGTAAAAGATATATACAATAATAATATAATATATAAATACATACACACACACAACATACTCAAGCGCTCACACTTCTATAGTTATAAACATATATTGAACTAGCTGATACCCGCCCGCTTCGCATGCCGTAAAATCCGTTCTCAGCTGACCCCTACTTGGAGAAAGGAAGGTCCATGACAAATTTCTAGTCTATAGTTATTATAACTCCTGATATATTTGTGAGGACTCACTATATTCGTGAATATCAATTATATATATATAGATAATGTTGAGTAATGAGAAGTTAGGTTAAATAAATTTGATATTTTTTTATTGCTAGGGTACAGCAGACAGGCTGACGGCCCAACTGTGATGGAAAGTGATTAACGTTGCCTATAAACATTTGCAACACTAAAGCTGCTACCAATGTGCTGTCGTACTAGTGAAAAAAAATTGTGTGCAGTTCATTTAGTTCAGTGGATAAAATTCATAATGAATACATACATATCAGCTAAGTTTCCACTAAAAATATTTCATACTAGCTGATGCCCGCGACTTCGTCCGCGTGGTATTTATCATCCCTTCAAAGCTGTTTAAGTAATTTACAGTTTTTTTTAACTATCCCACGGGAACTCTTTAATTTTTCGGGATCAAAAGTATCCTATATGTTGACCAGGGATATAAGCTACCATCATACAAAATTTCATTTAAATCGCTCCGGTCGATTCGCAGATTAGCCCGTACAAACAGACAAACAGAGAAACAAAAAATTTGAAAAAAATCTAAATTAGTTCTATTTCACTGCTCACATCCCCTTGACTCGGTTTTTAGTATTTTTTTCATTGTACAGAAATTCGACCTCTACAGTTTTATTATATGTATAGATATGGTCTGTTTTGTAATTGTATATTTTGGTGTGCAATAAAGTGTTATCTCTCTCTCTTTATATATATCATATCAGACAGAGAGATTAATGGAGATGATGATTTTACATTACAGCCTATGTCACTCATGAATAATGCAGCTATCTACTGGTGAAAGACTTTTCAAAATCGTTTCAATATTTCAAGAGATTACTTCCTACAAACAAACTCACAGACTTTACCTCTTTATAATATTAATATAGATTATTCTTGATGACTAATTTTAATGAAAGCTCTCGTAGAATAAGCGACCGATCACGCTATGACGTTAATTTGGCACCAATTCCACAATTTCATACGTAATTTGCTTCAGTATTGCTTCAACATTTCCACCGAACACAAGTCTTGTCATTAAAAGCATTATCCGGTAAAATTATATAGAACAGCACGTTGTAAGTTTCGAATTAAGCTCTGAGCTGTGATTTAAATCGGCCGGGTAGTATACAGCACAAATGTGATTCTAAATAACTTGTTACTAAGGCTGGTTTACATTTCTATTAGTTAAGTAAAATGCCGATAAGGCCGTGCCCGCATCACGATGCGATTATTTCGCGCAATATCTATAATCGGATTTAAATTCTGTAATTTGCTAGAGATTTGACGCTATGCGTTTCCACTCGGAATTTTCACACTACGGAATAAAATCCGCAAATCGCTGCAGTAAAGTGCTTGAACAACGATGGAGGCGTGTTTGTCGCCTAGTAAATTTCAGATGTCATAATTCGTGTTAAAATATTAAAGATTCGACTAAAAGCCGTCATAAGTCTTAATACTGTTTGTGTTTTTCTAGTATTACAACAGTAAACGAATTGGGTAAATGCTTGGCAGTTCATACACAACGGAGGCTTCCGAGGTGGTGACGAACGTTCCTGTGTCAAATAAGGAATACCTTATATCTCGAAAAACTATTTAAC
Organism: Dendrolimus kikuchii; assembly: GCA_019925095.2. Taxonomy (NCBI): domain Eukaryota; kingdom Metazoa; phylum Arthropoda; class Insecta; order Lepidoptera; family Lasiocampidae; genus Dendrolimus; species Dendrolimus kikuchii. Next base: position 12,637,197 of record CM034409.1, on the reverse strand, counting down.
GGATATTACGCATATTATATATTTACGCATTTGCCCGACTGGATGGCTACCACCCCTGATCTAAAGTATGTCGCCATAACAACCTTGAGTTGTGTTCCGGCATTAGTGACCAGGTTCCAGTTTCCCTTAAGAGAGCAGCAGCGCATTTGTAGCAACTTTGGTGTTGCAAATGTCCATTGGCGATGGTAACCGCCTTCCATAAAGTGGGCCGTCTGCCTGTCTGCTGATCTCCTGCAATAAAAAAGAAACAAAATATTATATGTTCAATATTTTATAAAACTTATGAAAAATTCTGAAATAAATTGATCTTGTAGAGCTTTATTTTAAAAAATTTCACGAAGGGATAAACAATTTTCACTAATTGTACAATTGTATAATACAACTAGCTGTTGCCTGCGGCTTTGCTGAGATAGATTAAAAATGGTTTCAGTAGTCAAAAATAGTCAAAACGTAGCCCATTTTCCACCTCCTTACGGGTTTAGTTATCAAAAGAAGCGTATATACGTGTACATTTATTACTAACCAGAAGCAAGTGCATAAGATTTCGTGCTTCTTACTAAGATAATGAAGGATTTTTTTGACGGCCTCTGTGGTTGAGCGGGCTAAGCCTTTGCGTACCTCACTGCAACGCAGAGGTTCCGGGTTCGATTCCTGGTATAGTAAATTTCGGAAACGTATTTTCTCCGTTATTTACTATGGTCTGGGTGTCTGGGATCGGCCCCAGAGTAGTCCGTTGTATGTTACCCATAACACAAGCGTAACTTGCTTAATTTGGGGATATACAATGTGTGTGTTTGTCTGCCGATTATTATTATTATTATTATTATTATTATTTTTATACAAATTTTCATCCACTTTTTCATCTCTTAGGGAAACCCCTACTACTACCTAAACAAGTAATGCTAGCGTAATAGCTAACGCATTTGTCCTAAGTTTAGAATCCTGGCCGGAACGCATTTTTTTTTATTTCTTTTTTTTATTGCAGGAGTTCAGCAGACAGGCAGACGGCCCACTGGATGGAAAGCGGTTACCATCGCCTATGGACATTTGCAACACCAAAGGTGCTACAAATGCGCTGCTGCTCTCTTAAGTGAGTCTGGAACCTGATCACTAATGCCGGAACACAACTCAAAGTTGTTATGGCGGCATGCTCTAGACCAGGGGTGGTAGCCATCCAGATGGGCCGATACTTTACCACTTGGCTGTGGGTGGTTTTGTCGCCTCTTACGACAGGTCGCCCGGCCGTAGGAAATTGCATTCTTTCTCCGTTCCTGCACGGATAGATCGCATGCACCACTTAGGCAGTTTTCTGACGTAATGTGCATATTGTCACAATTACCACCTGCTAGTAACGATGAAGGGAAACATCGTGATGAAACCTGCACATAGAGATAACCGATGCGTCAAACCTGCCAAGCCGCCTTGGACAAGCGTGGCGTGTATACTATCTGTTCCCCCCTATAACGGGAGATCCGAGCCCAGCAGTGGGACGTGTATGGGTTGTTATTATTAATATATTTTATAATAACAAGCGGTGGTTCGGGCATGTGGAAAGAATGCATGATGAAAGAATGACTAAACAGATATACAATGCAAAAGTGGATGGATGCAGAAGTCGTGGAAGGCCACGACACACCTTCCATGATCAAATTGATCGTATACTAGCAGAAGGTGATGTCAGGAGCCTTAAAAACAGACGAGCGTGCATGACAAGAGCTATGAATGTCAAAGAAGCGAGTGAGGTGTGTAAGAACAAGCCTGAATGGCACTCTGTTGTCCGTGCCTGCCCCGCAAGGGAACTAGCGTGAAGCTATGTATGTATGTATGTATTAATGTATGTAATATATATTATAAGAGTTTAACATTCTTAAGCAAATTTTCACTGTCCTAGTCCCAGTAGATTCGACTATGTGTTGATATATCCGGTCAGTCAGTCAGTGAGAGCAAGCAATTATATAATTATGTATAGATTATTTTTCGCATTATGACTAAATAAACATTTTTCTGTCTTTTTATATTTTAAATTAGCTAATTACCCGTGACTTCATCCAAGTGGAATTTAATTTGCCTTCCAGTGCGGCGACGGCAGTGACGAGCGCTTAGCCTTTCATTTTTTTTCTAAAATAAAAGGAGTAACTTAACTCCTTATAACATCAGCTATCTGCCAGTGAAAGTCCCGTCAAAATCGGTCCAGCCGTTCCAGAGATTAGCCGGAAGAAACAGACAGACAAACATTTTAAAATTTGATTTTAAGAAATAAGTACTGTATATACTTTCATATGCATATAGTAAAAAGCCGTTATATTGACATTACAAACAGACACTTCAATTTTATTTATTTGTATAGATGATAGTTTAATGATCCCAATAGATCCTAGTAGTTGAATCTGTACTGGGAACTGGGATCTAGTAATACTTCTAGCTCTACTGGGATCTAGTAATACTTCTACCTCTACTGGGATCTAGTAATACTAGATCCCGGTAGTTGAATAATAAAAACTGTATACATTTGTCACCTTTACGGTACCCGACTTTTTTATAAAGATTTAATAACTACTGAGAAATAAAGACTAACCCGAGAACGGAGCAATCATGACCAAAAACCCCTAAAAAAGGTCTTAATATCAAAACCATTTGGTCGAGTAACTAGATATATTATGATTTGGTTATTTGGTAACAATTGACAAAAGCATTTCAATACAATGGCCATTTCCTGAGCGCAGTTGTATGAGGTTGTATGGAGTGTGGTTGTATGATTGTATGAGATGACGTTGCAAACACCCGCCTTGTCATCGATACTTTTTTTTGCGGTTTGAATAAGGTTTTTGGGTTACGAGGTTTTTGGCAAAAGAAGTGGCTATTTTTACATATATTTTGGGTTCATTAAAATTACATTCAGCTTAAATTACCACTTTTCAAAATATTTTTAATATATATCTTTACTTTTATTATCTGCTAGAAATCCCGGCAGACGTTGTCCTGCCTTGATAAAATAAAAATCTAGGATCCGGTACTAGCGTCACCTACCGGTTCCAATTGTGAATCTAAAGCATCCGGGGAACTTAAACACACAAAAATCATCGGTCTTATTGACTCTCTAATCTGAGCTGAACAATGTAAAACTCGTATCTCATTCTCTCGCAGGCTTAGTCTTATAGATTTATGTGTTTATCTCTTAATATTTTCTTAAGTTTTCGCGACTTGTATACATAATAAAACTACGTTTTAACGGTTTTAGGCGCAGTAATTTATTTGATTTTTGTTATTCCGACGTTTTGGCCACTTTTCACTGGCCGTGATCTCGGAAGACAAAGATGTTAAGTGTCAACGAGTATTGTTAAAGTTTAATTATATTATGTAAAATTATTAGAGCTAGGCATGTTTGCTGAAGAGTTTATTGCGCCTCTTCTTCTCTTCAAGCCATAACATGCTGCGAAGCGGTGGTAAATTAGATTAGGCTCCCATAGAGTAAATAATAACCATAAACAAAATTAAAACTAAATAACTAAAATGAACAAGATGGCGGTAGGCTAAATAAAGCTTTAACAATACTCATTGACACTTGACATCTTTGGCTTCCGTGATCACGACCACTGAAAAGTGGCCGAAACGTCTGAATAACAAAAAACAAATAAATTACCGCGCTTAAAACCGTGAAGATGTAGTTTTATTATGTTTATCTCTTTTTATGGTCGCTTTTTCGTTTCATCGAGTTTCAAATTACAGCGATTCTAAAGAAGTTTGACTTCGAAAAGTTTATACTTTTATTAATATGCATACTTCGCTTCACAACGTTTGTTTAAACACTACACCAGCGGGCTACAGAACCTCCAATTCCCAAGCAGTCTTCACTGTTGACCAAAGTTTTTCATAAGAATTAAGATCTCATGAAGTTTTGTAGTGAATAAATGATGTGGAAAATATAAATGTCAATTGAGTTTTATTCCCATTGTTGGGATTGGTATTGTGGGATATCAGACGGATATCGTGAAGAGAGCAATCCCATACCCCCCGCAGCTGGGATTAACCAAACGATGGCCCAATTGGGTTTAGTACCATACTACATTATAGTCGTCGTTTTGGCATTCTATAGACTTCTGAAGGTCTAGTAGTCGTTTTTTGAGTCTAGTAGTCGTTTTATAAAATTGACTCGTGGCTATATATACTGGTACGTCTAAGATAAAGAAGAGAATGGTAAGGTCATATAGAGAGAATGGATGAAAAGAGACTGTCATTTTTTTTATTTATTGCAGGCGTTCAGCAGACAGGCAGACGGCCCACTTGACGGAAAGCGGTTACCATCGCGTATAGACATTTGCAACACCAAAGGTGCTACAAATACGCTGCTGCTCTCTTAAGGGAAACTGAAACCTAGTCACTAATGCCGGAACACAACTCAAGGTTGTTATGGTGACATACTTTAGACCAGGGGTGATAGCCACCCAGTCGGGCAAATGCCCTACCTGTGGGTTGTGGCTGTGGGTTGTTTTGTCGCCTCTTACGACAGGCCGCCCGGCCGCAGGAAATTGTATTCTTTCTCCATTCCTGCACGGATGACATCATAACAAGTGTATGACAACAGCGTGGATAGTAGAGCCGGTACTGTTAAACCGCGATGTACTTACCACGACCAAATCGCAAATGTATTAAAGAATGGCTAGGGAAAAGCAGCTATAATACACCTGTATGTATGAAGAGCCAATTCGAGCGGAATTGCGAACGGTGACTCGCCAATCACTGCGTGGGGCAAATGTGCCCTGAACATTGCGACGGGTAGACGCCATTGTCTTCATAGTCCCAGATCCCTAGATCCACTAAAGCAATTCATCCCAATAGTCCGCGATACCTCTTGTTTTCATTTCCTCCAATTGTCCTACACTGACCGAGGCTTGTCCTTAGTACATTATTATATAGTGTAGACAGGGATAATCGCCGGCCAGTGTCACGCCACATTTACATTTTTGTCTAAAGGACCGCTATTGTTGGCCTTCCCATGACCACGCAAGCCCTCCAAGAGTTCGGGCCATTTTTATGGCCTATGGTCTTCAAGTATACACAAATCCGTGCAGGCACGGAGAAAGAATACAATAACCTGCGGCCGGGCGGCCTGTCGTAAGAGGCGACAAAACCACCCACAGCCAAGTGGTAAAGTATCGGCCCGTCTGGATGGCTACCACCCCTGGTCTAGAGTATTCCGCAATAACAACCTTGACTTGTGTTCCAGCAATAGTGGCCAGGTTCCAGTCTTCCTTAAGAGAGCAGCAGCGCATTTGTAGCACCTTTGGTGTTGCAAATGTCCATAGGCGATAGTAACCGCTTTTCATCAAGTGGGCCGTCTGCCTGTCTGCTGAACTCATGCAATAAAAAAAAATATATCCTCTTTGTTTCTTATGATTAATACTATTGATAATATCAGTACCTGTCATTGTCAATGTTAGAATTTTCTTTTCTCACGTTTATATACGTTTATAAATATAAACGTAACATTTATTAAACAGTTGGTAGTACTGTTCCTTGTACTTGTGCAAACAAAAGTCGATTTAAGATGACGAACCTTTTCATACCGTGACTGTACACGCACGGTAGTATAGATTCCGCCGCATTCTCTTATTATATTACTCTGATATAGGGAAAGAGTTTAAAGGGTCCCAGCATTCCCCATAGTGTAACAACCCTATTAGATATACCCCAAAACTAGCAAAAAAATATTAATATATTGTCTAAAATCCCAAATAACATTAGCATTATAATACCACAAAATATAATAACCAATATTAACACGTCGTAATCCTTCCAAACCCCTGTTGATATTTATTTTAAGTGTGCATTATTATTTATTATTAGTATTTTATTATTATGGTGCTAATGATCGTATAAAATGCATTGCCCCAGCGCACCCCTAATAGGGAATTACACAGTGTAGTTAAAATTAGTGGTGAAGAATCGTTTTCGTGTAATAAAATGCCATGACAAAAAAATGTTATGAATGACAACTTAAAAAGTTGTAACTCCGAAAATCTCCTAAATCCACATGAATAGAGAGCGCCACTGGTCATTACTTTTCCCTTTCTGTTTCGACGTGGGCACGGGAGTCGGCGGCGTAGAGCAATGGAGCTTTATGAATAAATCTCCAAATGGAATTTATTACTAATGGACTTATTTTGATTATATTTAGTTTTATAAAAGAATAAAATATTGGCAACGAATTATGTGGTGTGAAGGCAAATGAATAGCTGAAACGTTGAATGGCATCTTGTGTGAGAGAATCGGTTGATATTAGAACGAGAGAAATAATCGATCTGTTCCTGCAGTGTTCAGCGCCATCTATGTAATTTAATTAATTACGACTACTATATATACTCGTGGAAAGTTCGTTTAGGGCTAGATGGAGCTGTAATACTTTTTTGGAGATATTATAATTTAACACGTATTTACTTGTTAGATAGGATCAGTCAAAAATTGAAAAAAAAACTCATTAAGGCTATTAATTTTTGATTGAGTAATTTAATATAAAAATATGTTTTAAATTATAACACATCTAAAACCGAGGTAAGAAGAATCTGTGATGTCATCTAGTTACGTAGGTTTAAGAGGTTTTCAAAGATAAGTTTTGACTAGGTGGTTGACATTTCTTGTACCTAAGTATTGTTTCTCCGAAATTATCTGTAAATAAATTTAATATGTTCTAAATAAGAAAAATATACCTATTTCAAAAAACAATCTGTAGTGTTATCTTCTTCTTCTTCTTCAGCCACTCTCAGTCCACTGCTGGACGTAGGCCTCCCCAAACACGCGCCACATATCCCGGTTTTCCGTCTTCCTTTAGTAGTGTTATCTAGTTATGTAAAATTTAAGAGTTTTTAAAACTAACATTTTTTTATTAACGGATCGTCAATCTTAGTACTCATCTTTCAAGGTATGATTATGGAGTTGGTTTCACCCGCTATAGATAAGAATAAAATAAAAGTGTATGAGTATGTTGCACTCTGATTTGCCGATACTGTGGTCATGATTTGCTCGTAGCGAACTGAATGAACCGTAGGGGTTCTTTGTGCACTTGCCATGCACCGCATCGAACCTACAATTCCTCGAGTGTATTGCTGCTCATTCACAAAATGCTTGCAATATTAACTACAGAAGTCGCGGCTATAGAACGCACTAAATATGACTTACCTACTTACTACGTGTTCCTTTCGTCAGTTTGTGCGTTTTTAATCGACTTCAAAAAAGGAGGAGGTTTTCAGTTCATCGTGTAAATATTTTTATGTATGTTCAGCTATAACTTAGTCATTTCTGAACCGATTTTGATGATTCGAAATGGTCTTATATAAATTTCATTGCTAGCAGACTTTGGGTTCCGAAGTGTTAGAAGATGTCTACCACAGTAGTCATGAGAACCATAGTGCATATTAACATTACATAGATAATATTTTTAGTCGATTTATCAGATGATTTGATTTATAATTAAATTACCATTTTCTACCGGTTAGTTAATTTTATAAGCCCACTAAATTATCGTCTAGGTAATTTAGTGCATCAGTAACTAATTATTATAATTGTTTTTGTGATACTGGCAACACTATGATGTAATTGCTATTTTTAGCAATGATGCAATGTTGTTGTTTTGTAGGGTAGGTATTTTCGTATAAAAGGCGTAGCAGCGCGTAGACTGTGTTCAATGCTTACTGTGCTGTGTGAATAGTCACATCAAGGGCTGAACAATAAAAAAGAGGAAACCCTGGCCCAATGGTTAATATTTGGTACTTTCTTACCCAAATCTCTGCAAGGCTGATACAAAAGATATAGCAGATATCCTTTTTTAACAAAAACAAAACCGACTTCACACTAAAAACCAAAAAAAATTAACCACCTTCTTTCTGTAACATCTAGAAGTCAATGCCAAGTAAAACATAAGAGAACAACAACAAATTTACAAAATACAGTATTTTTAAGTTTTACTTGACACTATGAGACTAGATTGACACTTCTTGTGGGGTGCTTACACCCCACAGCTCATGTGGTTCGATTTATACCCACTGTATGAGAGAGATATGACCTAGATCCTGGCACTAGAAAAGTAGAAGCTCCACCAACCTTGAGATCCGCTCTCTCCTGGCTCGGTTCAGGTTACACACAGAACAGCACACGGCACTATGGTTTCACTTGAGAGCTATCACTTTGTACACAGAAGACCTACTTAAAAGTTATTGGCACGGCCATTAATTACAATTATATCAATTTAAAAAAAAACAGATGAGCGCACGGCGCGATGTCGTTGAACGATGATTGTGAGTGTCCAAAATGGCTGCCCCTATCCTGCTGTGCATTGGCCGTCAAGTCACACAGAAAGAGGGTAGAGAGCAAAATTCTAGGAGCGATGTTCTACCTACTTCACTAAGCATTGGATCGAAAACTTCTATATGTTGTAAAAATGTTGTTTAAACAGAAATATAGTAGGACGTTTATGGGCTGTCATTTTATAAACATACGTTTGAAAAGAGCTTTTTAAATGAAAAATTAAACGAATGATCCTTCTAGTGAATTTCTTTATGTCTGGATCTAAATGTTTCCGATAAAAACCTTTTATAGGTTTGGTTACATTACATTTTAATATGACTCCTTCACAATAGGACTTTCAACATTGTGTTGTGACCGACGACTTCCGGCGGCAAATCGATTCCTTTTCAAACCGCGCTTATAATTTTGTGATAAGTGTTTTGTGAACACGCGTAATGTGATCTGTATAAAAAAAAGTATTTCTTTTTTTGAAAGAACCAAAAAGAAGTGTTGGCGAAATGAAAAATGCTGACCGCTATATATCTTAATATATATAAATTACGTGTCACGTTGTTTGTCCGCGATGGACTCCTAAACTACTTGACCGATTTTAATCAAATTTGCACACCGTGTGCAGTTTGATCCGACTTGAAAGATAGGATAGCATACATTTGGACCCGGTAGGTGGCGCTAGAATCGGGTTTCTTCAGGGCAGAACTACGTCTGCCGGGACAGCTAGTTATTATATAATTTTGAACTTTAATGCAATGAAATTAGATCTAAAATATTATTTTTGCTTTTTGAAATTAGGAGGTCTTGTAATTGCCTCTATTCTTCGATGGTCTTCGAAACTTAAGACCATAGAAGAATAGGGGGCAATTACAAGCGCCCCGAAAACCCTGGTAAAGTTGTGAGGTCTTCGGACCAACAACATAAAGTCAAGACCAATTAAAAAAATGTGTGCTGGGTCGCATAGTAGAAGTGGAACTTCAACGGGCAAGTGGAAAAACGAATGGCAACGGATAAGTGGATAACGGATAACCAATCGCAACAAAATTTTTAACTTGAAGTTTTACGGGCAGATTGTTAATGTATTTGTCCAATTTAAAAACTTGCCCGTAAAATTTCAAGTTAAAATTTAGTTGCGATTCGTTTTGCCACTTATCCATTGCCATTCGCTTTTCCACTTGTCCGTTAAAGTTTCACTTCTACTATGTGTCCCAGCACACATTTCGATTTTTCGCAGGTTTACTGCAAATTAGGATTTGGTTAGGTTAGGTACATTTAATGAATGCATTTTGTATCTAAACATATTTTATTTTATCAAACAAAAAAACTGAATTCGATCATAGTCGTACTCTAAAATTATGCCGCCTCTCACCACGTCTAGTCTAAATTTACGCCGCTCCTCCACGCGGCCGTAACGCTTTTTCGTGACAGAAAATCCTAAGACCCCCGATTAGATTATATAGAACTTTCACTTAAAAAAAAATTAGTTCACTTCAGTTCACATTAGTACTCGACAGTGAATACTACTTTCTACCATTTGAAGTATCATTTAACCTCTACCTCTCGCTGCTACAAGGTCGTTAGATGACCTGAGACTACATCAGATCGCAACCGACAAATGGCTTGCGTCCGGCTGCAGGCAGCTGTCACAGAGCTAGGCGAATGGTTTCGCAAATGGAGGATAGAGGTAAACCCGGAGAAAAGCGCAGCAATGTTCTTTTCCCCGGGCACGCTTCGCTCCCCCAAACGCGCTTGCCTTCGCCTAAAAACCATTTCGCTCTACGAACAACAAATTCCCTGGGAAAAGTACACCAAATACCTGGGTGTCACCCTAGATCGGAACTTGCGCTTCAACGAGCATATCACTATAATCCGAAATAGAGCGCGATTTGTGATGGGTCGTTTAGCACCCATGATAGACAAACGAAGCAAAATGTCCCTCAGACACAAGCTTACTTTGTATAAAACATGCATCCGCCCGATCATGACATACGCGAGTGTGGTATTCGGCCATGCCAAGCCTGCCCTTTTAGATAAATTGCAAATCGTGCAAAACAAATTCATGCGCAGAGCCGTCGGTGCTCCCCTCTATATGCGTAACGTCGACCTCCACCGCGATCTGGAGCTTCCCTCCATCAAAAACTACATTACGTCGCTCTCGCGTAAGTATTTCGATCTCGCGCCGCACCATCGAAATCCACTCGTCGTGTCCGCGTCCGATTATAAGCCTCGGCGAAAGGCTCTCGTGCGACGACCGCGTAACGTCCTCACGGACAGGGTCGACGTTATCACAAAACGGCTGGCCCGGATCAGCCCGCCCGCGGTTAGGACGGCAGGCTGGCAGGCACGGACAGACAGACACAGACGGCGGCGTCTCAGGCGCCGCCAATCAAGATCTCTCCACGTCCCTGCGAGGGACGCTAGGAGACATAGCCCCCCCACAGGATAGACTAGGCGTGTTGCTGGGAAGTTTCTTTCGCCGTTTCTTCTCTCCCAGCCATAACACGTTGCGAAACGGCAGTAAGATAGCGTAGGCCGCCTCAAACCACCGATCCCGGCCCGCCGGAATCCTTCCCCTCGGGCTTTATATTACCCGTCGCCCGCTCTCAATTAGTGCTTTGTGTCGCCCTATGGTGGCCATCATTAAATTCATCCCCCTCTCATGGCAACAGTTCGTTATAATTTATTCCACTGATAACTTTTATCCAATGATTGAAAAATCCAAATGACTAAAGTGGCTGCTACACATTTATTTGAGGACGGTTTGTAAATCAAGGTAAAATTAGTCAAAGTCGGAATTTATAACTAGTCGTACCTGTAATTACTTTTTATCGTAAGGTAAGTTTTTTAGTCATACCCAGTAGCTATTATAACACATTTTCTAGTTGAAAAAGAATAACTTTTTATTTCAAACAATACAAACGTTAAACAGCTCCTTTTACTACAACACAATCGACTGAAAAAAATAATCCTACAGTAGCGTTTTAATCCTTTACTTTGACCACCCAGTATCATCTTACTGTAATCCTCACATTTATAAAACCTACAAGCGATTATGAATCTTATTGTAATGACTTATGAGTTGATATTTAAAGTAGTTGTTATACAAGGATATACGGTAGAGCAGATAGGTAAATAGAATGAATATCAATGTTTGCATCAATTAGCGTAGCTGCACAAAATAGTAAGTTACAGAATGTTTTACTTGAGATGTCTTTGAAATGAATAAAGTTTCATTTAAATGGAAAATAAAGCTTGTCAATGTTTCTTTAAAAAGTTATAGGAGCTATTATTGTTTATTGATAAGTGTTCTAGATTTATTCTCTTTGAAATCGCCAAATATTTTAAACCATTTGTTTTTTTAATTTTTATTAAGTATACAAATAAAACGTGTAAAATCCTAAGCAAAGCCATCACAATAATGGTGGATATACCACCTAAACTAGACTTCTCAAAATAGTCAAATCATTGTCGGAGTCTTATTTTCCAAAATCTACAACCTGAGTGTCTTCTAGTCCTAGGCCAATACCTTCTAAACAACCTGCTCTATCCTAGAGCATAATACTGTTACGTGCGGGGGTACGCACTTGGGATTCGAAGGAAAGACCAGTTTTTTAAAAACTAAATCCTTTTATTATCTTACACAGCCGTACCTGATTCTTCTCCGCAGGGTTGCCCCTATACGCAAAACTTACGACGCACTGTCCCAACGATAGGGTGTCTCACTCACAATATCGTCGCCGATATTGCGTAGAACACCTCCTGCTGCTGCGGTGGTCACCTCCAAATTTATAGTGCGTAGCTCGCATCTGGATCTCCTTTTAAACTATGCTAAACTCCTCCTTCACTCAACTGCGCACTAAACTTACCACTAAACTCGTCACTGTCAAGTAAACTTTTTTGCCAACTCGCTTGTCATTATCTTCTATTAAACTTCTCTTCCAATTTCCTTGTATCGCGCTTGTTACTTTACTGAATTCAACCGAACTCTCCGGTAGGCGCGCATTACGCTGTTTACATATCCGGAAGAATCTTTTGGAACACATAATTTCGATCTTCTTTTCGTTATTCTTTTATTTACTGTCTATCCCTTTCTAAACATATATCCTTGTCTTTTCTTTCCAGAATTTTCTACTATATTCTAAAAGTCTTGAGACCGGCTTACGCTGCCAGAAAGTTCTACCATCGGGCGTCACAATATCTTCGCTCAAAATCAAAATAGAAGTCAAATACATGGTGAACCGATACAATTAAAAAGGCCGTCATGAGATTTGGTGTAATATCTTTGAATAAAGCGTATGACGAAGTATTTTGTATCTTAAATAAATGTTACATTTTCACAGGTATGGTTCACAAAAATGTACATTGTGAAGTTTAGTAGATAATCGCAATTGACATTCGACCGACTTGTGTCGAAATCAGAGTACGCGCGTTTTTCATAAGCGTGTTTCAACGCTTTGTATCCAGTGGACATTCTGCACATAATATTTTATTTTGTGCGTAAGATTTTATTTGTACATACAAATAATGCTACACGTATAGCCGGTGCATTTATGTTACGGTGTTGCGGCGAGATCAGTCGATTCCTTTCACACACTCATATTATATTTACCAACTTCCGTGGATTACTGTAATTGGGGATTTATGGTCTGATGTACTGCCATTATTAAAGAGTATCCAGTTAATATACACAATTTCTCCCTATGACTTGATGAATGAATTGTAATTTATTTCTGGGAGAAATCACTACCAGGATAAAATTCAAATATTTTATAAAATGCATCTTTTCGACCTGCCAAAAAAAACTATTGTTAACGTCGTCAGTAAAAGGTCTGCAATAATTATTACTAGTACTTAAATGAAATGACGAATGGATCAAATAGAACTTGGATTAAAGGCATTTGATACTAGGTCATAAAACCTTTAAAAAAGGATATGATAAATTTTCTTTTCTACTAATTGTATGCTTTATTAGAATTAATTTTCATTTAAGTTAAGAAGTATTTGAGGTCTTTAAATGACGTACGAAGTATCAATCATAGCAATTTTTTTGATATATTTTTTTTAATAATTGTTTTTTCTGTGATTCATATGGGCATGTTGTTTTGCAATGACATAGACAAGAATTAATAAGAAAATATAATAGTTCGGAAATATAATACACAGACAAGCAAAATCACTACCGATATTTAAAACTATGACCAAAAAATACTACCTGTCTTTAGACTATAGTATTTAAATTCATCTTAAACATTTATATATTTTGTAGATATGTATTTGTATGATATATATTAAGTATATATCTATTTAATATATAAAATTTCTCCATATCATTTATGTATTTATTATTAAAAATTAAGTAGTTCGTACCTACTATATATTACGCATACCACCATTGCCATTATCATCTCAATTCATTCCTGGGGTTGTCTGGAAAAGATCGCTTTATAGCGACAAGACCGCCCTTTGTATATAATTACATGTAATTTTAATCTTTAAGTTCATTTTTGTATTGGTGTTCATTTTTGTGTTGGTGGTGTATAAAGTGTTATCTATCTATTATATAATAATAACACAAAGCTAATTATCTAATTATACCCTGGAAGGCATTGAACTTAGCACATTTGCATTCCAGTAAATTACGTGGGAAAATGCTTAGAGCATAGAGCATACCACAAAGCCCATCAAAGAAGATAAAAAGAAAAGGGTCGTTGGAAACAGTGTAGATATACTGTTTCTAATAGATTTGAAAATTTCTTTTTTGATTAAATTTACCTTCAAATTTATTACTTGAAATTAAACTAAATATGATTAAGCTGTAATTATTTTAATAGAACTCGCTGTCACTTAGCTTCATGGCGTAAAGGTGAAGGGACCTGAATTCGCAGAACTGGTTGGTGCACCAGCCGGAGTGGCCATCCGTACAACGGCACGAATCACACTCATCCATGTACTTCTCTCCAGGTACGCATTTGAAGAATGGGTTCTTTATCACTGTAAAATGAAAGATAGTGATGATAGATAGAAAACTCTTTATTGTTCACCACATACACATAAAATAAACAATTTACAGTAGTCACATTTAATCATTAAAAGGAGGAACAAAGGGCGGCCTTATCGCTTTAGAGCGCTCTTCCAGACAACCCAGGCTATGGATTTTATCACCGGGAGATTCGCAAGTGTATGACGGTGGTGTGCAAATTAAATACATATATATATATATATATATATATATATATATATATATATATATATATATATATGTATATATATAAGATATATAAATATCAGACAATACATATACCTACAATGAATAAAAAATAGAGAATAAACAATAACACATATTAATATTATATATATACTAATATATACATCATTAATATGTGTATAACAACAGCAATAGCTATACAATATTAATAATAGTATTAATACATACATACATACATAACTTCACGCCAGTTCCTTTGCAGGGTAGGCACGAACAACAGGCGCCATTTAGGCCCATTCTTACACACCTCACTTGCTTCTTTGACATTCATAACTCTTGTCATGCACGCTCGTCTGTTCTTAAGGCTCCTGACATCACCCATTAATACATAATATATTAATATTATGTATAAATAAACGTACATGTAATTAGGTATTAAATATTTATTATAAAGTGTAGTGTATTATAAAGTTTTTTAAAAATGGCGAGTGACTTTGCCTGTCTTGTTTTCGGGCAATGAGATGATATATTACATGAATATTTTAAATGTCGTCATTAAAATCGAAGTACAGAATTCTTGACTATATTACATTCGATCTAGTTTCTGCTTGGGGGTTGATAATCTTAAAGCATAAGAATCTGAAACATTCTAGGATGTAACAGTAAGAGCCGGTCAAGTTGATGAACGAATTATGTGAAGATATATCCCAGTATTGAAAAGTATGGCAGAAATGTATACTATCCAATTAAATAATTAAATGGCTAAAAACATTAAACTATAGTGACACAGAATGTATATTACCAAACCGACTATACCCCTAGGGGCATACACACCAAACACACACGCAGGCTCTCATTATACATAGTTATAGGTTAATTAATCAATAATTCCACTATATTTAAGTTCTTATAATAAAGTTGTGTTGGATGCCGCGATACAGACCAAGAGTCTAGTGCAGCAACCGCCGCCAAAAAAATTGTAGTGTTAATTTTAACTATTGTAATTCAAAATGTGTTATTACCATATGTTTTAGATTTAATTATATAAGGCCTAGAAATAAGTTTATATATATATATATATATATATATATATATATATATATATACATTTTATATATATATATATAAAGTCGTATTAGTTACATTCTGTTGTTCGTGCCTACCCCGCAAGGGAACTGGCGTGAAGTTATGTATGTATGTATGTATTAGTTACACTATTTATAACTCAAGAACGGCAATACCGATTTGGTTGAAAATTGGTGGGGAGGTAGCTTAGAACCAGGAGACGGACATACGATACTTATTATTCCGTTGGAACTGGTAGGTGGCGCTGGGATCGGGTTTAAGATTTTTTTTCAGAGTAGGACAACGTCTGCCGAGGCCGCTAGTAAATAAATGAATTTGAAATTGAATTTTGAATGTCGACCAAATTATTTAACAAAAATCAAAAGGAAACAGTTGCTGCTTGTCTCAAACAAATTATGCCTCGTTGTCCATTTCATTATCTCCTAGTAATTTGGTGTCCATTACAATATATGTACATAACCTCGTTGATTCCAAATAAACATACTCACCAGTACATCTTAAACAAGGCGTACTCCTTTCACACAATGCCGTCACAGTGGGTTCGCAATACACGCACGATGGCATGGCTCTACAAGCGCCTGAGTCTTGTGCCTCACATAACAAACAGTTTTTATTCTCAGGAACGAGGGTCAAGGAAGTTTCCTCCTCCCAGTACTGATGAGGTGGCTTCGGTTTCACGAACTGGGAGACTACATAACTGGAATTATGCAGATGTTTCAGAATTATCTTTTGTACCAATTTTGGGACATTGGGCTTTTGATTCTAACGAGCAGGTATGCTACCTTCATGCCATTTTTGAAACTGAGTAATAATTATTATCGAGGTAAACTTGATATAAAATCAAACATCGTAGAAGAAACCGATGTTAATTTTTAAGTTAACGGTGACTGCGGAAATATTAGTTACGTACATATATAGATAGTTTTTAATCGAATGGTACAATGTTTTGCCTCTGTAATGAAACTAAGCTAATGTAAATTATATATTTATTATTAGATATATTACACAACATGATACTGAAATTAATAACAGTAATATTAATGACACTAATACAAAAATACATATTTTGATGATTATAGACAAATAGATAACTTTTAAATATACCAAAGTATACGCCAAAGTTAAAAAAGCTTTAAATTTCCAAATAAAATTATTTGTGGTGCTTCTGAAGGATTGTTTTAGAAATTTGGATTATCTCGGTAGCTTATTCCAAATCTATAGAGTTTGTACACTAAATAACTCATTCAAAGAAACTTAGAAGCATTTACAGATTTGCTTGTTTGGAATTGTAGCTAATATTTATATGATAATGGTAGTTGAATTGATGGTGGTAATATTCAAAAATATTGATTTTACTGACGCCTGTGATCCTGGTCGATATATAGGCGGTGATTTCTCTGGTCCACCGCCAACCGAACTTAGAGCCCCAGGCAATGGGGCACCTCGCATACGCACTCGAGGATCTACAGAACAAAACAAACGAGAATTGATTATTAGTTTATTTTATATAACTTTTGAAACGATCAGACCAGTACTGCACGAGTCCAAGGACGCCAACTACAACGTCAAGACTCGGCTCTCAGCAGCTTGCATCAGGAAACATGAGGTGACTGGTATCATTGGTAACCCCATCATGCTGGTTTTTAAAAGACAAGTCTATAAATTCAACATTAAGTTTATTACTTTGGTTTGGTTTATGGCAGTAAAAGGTGGCCTCTACTCAGAGCTGTGTAACATGGAGATGAATATGCTGAGATGGCTGTGTGGAACGTGATGTGACGAAGATAAATAATTCCGCCGTTACTGCAATCTTCATGTCTATAACTTAAAATACAACTTGGAAGAGTGTTACGCTGTCGCGTTTTACAGAAGATGGTTAACCATGTGCAGAATCCAATTATATCGCTGTAACCAGCTCCTAGTAATAGTGGCATATCTAAGAAAAGCTGGCTTAAACTCATGACAATGATATGAGTACCAATAGTCCTCTAAAGAGGAGCGCTGAAGAGAGCGAGATATAGAATAGAAAAATAGAAAACGGACCCGATTCTAACCAAGATATAACACCAAATACAAACATTAATTTCTCTTACCATCACCGCGTGTACTCCCCGCTGCAGCAATGCACAAGAACGCTGTAATCCGACCAAACATGGTGCACTGGCGTAAGCCTGTATTTGAATGCGAATGGGCACCCACCCTCCTGGTTCCGCTAACCAAAGTCCAATTTGCCTCTTATCTACGCAATTAGTGCACTAACAGCACCAATTAAACGGATTCATAAATGCAATACGTGTGTTATAGGATGTTGTTTTAAACCTGAACATTATTCGACAGAATTAGCGTTGTTTTGGATATAATTCCGGTATTGTAATATGTTGGGTGTCAACCTCATTTGCTGAAAACAAATTCTCAAAAGCATTTTTCTTTTTTTTAAATTCTTTCATAGATATAAAGTAAGTGCTACGATGCTAAACGTGAAGTAGGACACTTGAATAAATATAACTTCGATCTTAAAACTGGCTATAATTTAAATTCCTCTCACAGTATCTATCAGTAGAGAGTACATGTATTGTGTGATCAGTCGTATAAAAGTTATCAATTGAATCCTGAAATGTTTTTCTTAAAGTAGCACTTGTTGTCAAACGTCAAATGTCATAGTATTGTCTGAAGTTGCTTTGCTTTTAGTTATGAGAGAATTACATAAATTAACCAGTTTTATTGCAAAAGTTTCTAGTAAAAATGTATAAGCGAAAAATTGAGTTGGAAACCCGAACGCCTGGTCTTGTGGTATATTAAGCAAAGGAAAGAATACAAATTCTACAACTATGAACGTGGTAAGTGTATCCACCGCAGATAGATAATTTTTTGCAAAAAAATATGTGTGAAGTTCACATGCAGTAGAAGTGAAATTTCAGAGAACATACTCACAGATAATTCTTCTCTAACTTTTATTAATACCATATAAATATAATTCATTTAGCCTACATCCATCAACGTATTATAAATTTCAAATTTGCAAAAAACATGGTTTAAAAGGTGTTACAATAATTATATTTAGTTACACATGTTTTTGCCATCTTGGCGTGCAGATTTAGCTCGTACAATTTACATTGTTTATAATATTATCATAATTATGTCACAATTTCAGTTAAAATTAAATAAATAGCGTCCACAGTCCCATAGCCAGATAATTATAACAGTCAATATAAATAATTTTGTAATTGGTAATATGATTATACATACATACATACATACATAACTTCACGCCAGTTCCCTCGCGGGGTAGGCACGAACAACAGAGTGCCATTTAGGCTTATTCTTACACACCTCACTTGCCTCTTTGACATTCATAACTCTTGTCATGCAAGCTCGTCTGTTCTTAAGGCTCCTGACATCACCTTCTGCTAGTACACGATCAATTTGATCATGGAAGGTGTGTCGTGGCCTTCCACGACTTCTGCATCCATCCACTTTTTCATTGTATATCTGTTTAGTCATTCTTTCATCATGCATTCTTTCCACATGCCCGAACCACCGGAGCATTCCTTTCCTTACCTTCACCCCGACACTCTCTTTCAGACCACCTCTCTTTCTTACTTCGGTATTACGAACGCGGTCCGCGAGCGTCACTCCGCAGATTTGATTATAATTATATTATAATTCAAAATAAACTTCTTAAGTATCTAAGCTCATGGCCTCACGATCACACAGCCCAAGCGTTTCAACAGCAAACGTCACAAACATATAACTCTCACTGAGGGTTGCATATTTGCGCCGCTAGAGTGATTCAGCTGTTTCCGCCGCTGAACCGACTCATCTAGACGTGTTTACTAAATTAGATGCGGCCAACGTTTCCACCCAGGTTGCATCCTACACCAAAAGCTTGCCACGCTGCCAAAGAATTAGTATCATTCTCTCAGGATACCTACCGGAGCCGGCAGTTTATTGATTTAGAATCAACCTGTATTAGTGTTGTGCACACATTGGTCCAATTAACGATTGTATCCGTCTCGTTAACAAACAATATGGATACGGATTAACCGGTATTCTCGTCCACGTTCAACCGTATCTCAAATTGTTTCAATTTTATTTTCAGAGTTCTGTATCGCCAATGAAATACAGGAAGCCTTATCATCGTTAAGCTCAAAGTTATCACAAAATGTCGTTATGACTTTTCAAGATAAGTATACTTATACACTGACAAATATATATCTCAGGAGTTTTTGACTGGGACTGATGGTCTATGTTGTGATGTGTTGTTTTATTTTATACAGTGTTATAATATTGCCAATTATACAATACGGTACAATGAATTATAAATTAGTATAAAAGGGCAACGGTCAGTATGGCGATTCAGAGAGATAACATAGCCAGCCTTTTAGAGGTACCTTCTTACCTATGCTCATAATAGATGACCGATGACCTAGGCTCAGTATTCTAGTAACAATCTTAAGGGATTATAGATAGAATACGTTATAAGTGAAGTTTCCTTCATCTGTACATAATATGAAACAGAGTCGCTTTCCGCGTTTGTCTGTATATCCGCTAACTGCTTCTAAATACGCAAGGGATTTTTAACCAGTTTTCACCGTCAGTTAGTTTATATGTATATATTATCATTCGCAGTGCAGGTTCTTTGCCTTTGGAACTCCTTACACATAGATGTCAGAAAAGCTAAATCACTTGCGATATTTAAAAAACTGTCAAAAACCATTAACTTATAATAATAAAAAGAAATTTATTTTTCTTAACTTTGCTGTTCACTGCCTACATTGTACTGTTCTTCCCCTTTATCTTACTTCTTTTTAATTTAATAATACTTAAACATAAGTTGTTAACAGCACCCTCTAAGTCAGGTTGCCTGGAGAAGATGGGTTTTAGCGATAAGGCCGCTTTTTGTTTTGCCGAAAAATTACTGTAATTATTAATTTTGTAATTGTTTATTTTGGTGAACAATAAAGTGTTTCCTATTCTATATATATATATATATGTGTGTGTGTGTGTGTGTGTGTGTGTGTGTGTGTGTGTGTGTGTGTGTGTGTGTGTGTGTGTGTGTGTGTGTGTGTGTGTGTGTGTGTGTGTGTGTGTGTGTGTGTGTGTGTGTGTGTGTGTGTGTGTGTGTGTGTGTGTGTGTGTGTGTGTGTGTGTGTGTGTGTGTGTGTGTGTGTGTGTGTGTGTGTGTGTGTGTGTGTGTGTGTGTGTGTGTGTGTGTGTGTGTGTGTGTGTGTGTGTGTGTGTGTGTGTTTGTGTGTGTACGCGTGTGTATAGTTTTTTTATTGTATAAGTTCAGCAGGCAGGCAGACGTCTAATTGAAACGCAGTTACCATAGCCTATAGCCATTTGTGACACCAATTGTGCTAACAATGTGCTGCCGCTCTCTAAAAGGGGACTGAAACCTGGCCACTAATGCTGGAACACAACTCTATACCAGCGGTGGTAGCCATCCAGACAGGCATATCCCCTACCACCTGGCTGTGGGTAATTTGTCGCCTCTTACGACTGGCCGTCCGGCCTCAGGAAATTGTATTCTTTCTCCGTTTGTGCACGGGTTTAAACTCGACTCTATATAATTTTTCGCTAGTAAGTGCCAGTATATGATAAAAAAAAGTAATTAAGAAAGTAATTATGTTCAGTGTATGGCTATCTAAACCCGATTTCCGTCCAATATATTACGAGGGTACGTATTCTATTATCAATATTCGTGTAATAATCCATTTTATTTCATTATGTCGACACATTATCGACACATCCGTTATTATTGTATCGTAATTGCCTGTTTTATCGCAAGGGAAATCCATCGATATCGATATTGAGCGGAATTCATGCGCAAGCATCAATGGTCTTTAATGGGTACCAATCGAAAGATGCTTGTAAGGAGTTTTTGGCTGAAACTTAAAGGATGATGTTCTGCGGTACAGTTTTAATTCATAATACATAGAATAGAATAGAATATACTTTATTCTACAATAACATTTATGAAACAACACAGAAAAACAGCTTAGAATTAAGTACAAATGGCGGCCTTATCTCTGGCAGCGATCTCTTCCAGACAACCAGATGGGGAGAGAAAATGGCATAAAATTAAAGGCAGGGTTTAGTTGTTAATATTATATATATGTATGTATGTATATGTGTGTGTATATATATATATATATATAATACATCTATTAAAACATAAACATACATACATACATTATACTTTATGGTAAGTAATCTTTAACAAGTCTACTGAAGGAGGATGCTGATTGGGCTTATCTCACTTCTAGTGGAAGCATGTTCCATAATTGAACAGCTAGAACACTGAATGATCCATGTAAAACTTGGTTGTATTGAGTGGAGTTTCTAGTGTCATGTTCATTGATGACCTGAGGAATTTCTCCTGATTCAAATTGAAGAATTGAAAACGTTCTTTTTAGATAAGAGGGAGACTGGGGCTAAACAAGACATTGTACAGAAGTGACAGGATATGCATATTCCGGTATTTATACATATAATAAATTTGTTCGTGCCTACCCCGCAAGGGAACTGGCGTGAAGTTATGTATGTATGAATGTATGTATGTATGTAATAAATTTGCGAATGGTTCGAGATTGTCCATTGCGTTTAGCACGTTCGCTGGGAAACGGGGTTTAAGTGTTTCTCTTAGTTAATAATAGGAGAAACAAAAGTAGATAGATAGATAACACTTTATTGTACCCCATTACAGAAAACTTACGAACTAGTATTATACTAATTGGGTACAAAGGACGGTCTTATCGCTAAAAAGCGATCTCTTCCAGAAAACCCGTGGCAAGAATATTGCTGATTAGGAGTGGCGATGGTGGTATACATATAATTATTGTACGATTACTTACATTTTAATAATAAATATATAACTATACTATATATACAAATATACACATAAGTTATATACAGTAATAATTTTTAAATAAAATAAAGGCTTCTAAACTTCAGCAATAAAAAATAAAAATAAAATATTGCTGAAGCACAGCAGACAGGCCTACAGGTAACACTATGGAAAGTGGTTACCGTCGCATATGGACATTAGCCATACCAGAGGTGCTGCCAATGTGCTGCCGGTCTTGAAGGAGAAACTGGAACCTGGCCACTGATGCCGGAGCACAACTCAAAGCTGTTATGGCGACATACTCTACAGCAGGAGTGGCAGCCATTCACTCGGTCAAATGCCCTACCACCTGGCTGCTGGTTGTTTTGTCGCCTCTTACGACAGGCCGCCCGGCCGCAGGAAATTGTATTTCTTCTCCGTACCTGCACGGTGAAAAATATTATGTTGGGCTCGGCCACGACATTCTCAAAGCCGAGGTTGGTTCGGACCCTCAAGCTACCATCCTCTCTCTTTGTTAGGGCTAGTATAAGCTTTAGTTACAGTCAATTGAAAACAGAATTTCATTTAATATACTATCAAAGACCTATTACAGTAATCTATTGATACCCGCTATCACATTGTCAATTGTGGCACGATGGTGGCCCTCCATCATGAGAACCGACACGTGTCCAGATAACGCCAATCGTGCTTTATTTAATTTATTCATATTTTTCATATTATACCATTTTGTTTGTTACACCTGCTGTTTCGTTTAGATAAGGGAAACGACGCCGGTTTTTAAATCTGCACAGTTAGTTGGGCTTTGATAGAGATTGTACATACATACATACGTAACTTCACGCCAGTTCCATTGCGGGGTGGGCACGAACAACAGAGCGCCATTCAGGCTTATTGTTACACACCTCACTTGCTGCTTTGACATTCATAGCTCTTGTCATGCACGCTCGTCTGTTCTTAAGGCTCCTGACATAGAGATTGTAATTATAATAATTTGTTTGTTTGTAATAAAAGAAAAAATAGTCCAGTATACACACAAGTTATGTGAGATGGCTGTCGGAGGAAGTTGTAAAAACTAAATTTATTAATTAAATCTTAATTAAATCAATTATTACAATAATCTATATATATAAAAGAAAGTCGTGTTAGTTACACTATTTATAACTCAAGAACGGCTGTACCGATTTGGCTGAAAATTGGTGGAGAGGTAGCTTAGAACCAGGAGACGGACATAGGATACTTTTTATCCCGTTGGAACCTGTAGGTGGCGCTGAGATCGGGTTCTAAAATCCTCCTAATTACCTGGACCGATTTTGGTGGTTTTGTTTTTGTGTCTTTGAGTGGGTTCCCGGATGATTTAAATCCACAATTGGAACCGGTAGGTGGCGCTGGGATCGGGTCCTAGATTTTTATTTTTTCAAAGTAGGACAACGTCTGTCGGGGCCGCTAGTTAGGTATAATTAACTAGAGTGCATACCTCTTGTTTAAAGAGCAGGCGTTAATACAGGTTACATTGTATTATATTTTTATGTTGTACTATTTGCCCTCGAAAGATTTACTTCATTTTATATCGCAAACTATCCCATCTCCCGGGATAAAAAGTATCTATGTCCATTTTCGGTATTTAGACAGACAGTTTGTTGGGGGCTAAGAAGACGTGATTATTAAATACACGAGAGGTCTACGTTGTTACGAGATATATTTTCGAGTGTTACTTCAATGGTGGCAGAAACAACTCAAGACAGCCACGCATTCCAATATTAAATTTAAATTTAATATATACAAAAAGTTTGTATATCCATCACGCCCCTATAAATTTTAATTTAATTACATAAAATGTCCAGAAGACAAATTAACACAACTTAATACGTAAACCATCTAAACACTTGTAGTGTTTAACACTAGCTAATGGCTTAGTAAGCACGTCTGCCACATGGATTCAGTGGGCACATGTTTCAACACAATGTCGTTCGTATCCCTTAAAACCTCCCTAATGTAGTGATATCGAATATCAATATGCTTGCTACGCGCATGAAACATTGGGTCTTGAGCTAAAAACATAGCCCCTTGGTTATCGGCATGAACAATCACTCGAGCATACCTCATGAGCCCTACTTCCTTCATCAGACTATTTAGATACACTGCCTCCTTCATACTTTCGGAAAGGCTGACGTACTCTGCCTCACAAGTCGATGTCGCCACGCTACGTTGTTTCCTAGACTGCCAGGATATACATGCACCACCTAAAATAAATGCATAACCCGAGTAAGATCGTCTGTCTAGTAAACAATTCCCCCAATCTGCGTCTGAGAAACCCTGTATACAATTACTAGTCTTCTTGTATACGAGACTACGTTGTATGTTCCCTTTCAGGTAACGTAATACACGTTTTGCAGATTTCCAATCAGATTTTTCAGGATTCGTGACTTTTTGGCTTAGCTTACTCACCGCATTAGCAATATCTGGTCTAGTTGCATTGCTTAGGTAATTCAAACAACCTATCAATTCTCGATACGGCCAATTTGTATCGCTTTCGTCGTCATCGCATTTTTCTTCTGGTTTATGTTTGGAATTAATTTCCATTGGCGTTGCACATTTATTGCAATTTTCCATTGAAAAACGTTTCAATAAATTGTCAATATAACTTTGTTGTGACAAAATAATGACATTGTCATTATTATTTCCCCGTATGTCTATACCTAAAATATATTTTGCCTGACCATAATCTTTTAATTCGAACTCCCTTGACAGCTCATGTTTAAATTTAATAATTAAACCTCTTTCTTGACTTGCTACGAAAATATCGTCTACGTAAACCAATACAAACAAATGGCTATTTGCACTTTGTTTAAAGTATAAACATGGCTCGTTCAGACTTTGCTTCAATCCCATAGAAATCAACTTTTTGTTGAGTTTGAGATTCCATTGACGTCCAGCTTGCTTCAAACCATACAATGATTTCCGCAATAAGCATGAATCGCAACCACTATCCAATTTATTCAGCATGATTTGCGTACGCTTTTTGACCATTGGATCTTCTCCCTCACGATTCATAAGCTTAATTAAACTTTCTCTTAACAGTTCTGGTATCTCCATGTAAATCTCTTCATCCAAGGATCCATTTAAGTAAGCAGTGTTTATATCTAATTGGTGAATTTCCAAGTCCAATTCTACTGCGAGAGCCATTAACAATCTGACGGTGTCTAATCTAGCAACAGGTGCAAAGGTTTTCTCATAGTCGACCCCATATCGCTGGCTGAAACCTTGTGCTACAAGTCTCGCTTTCTTCTTTAAAGTCTTATCGACATTTTGCTTTGTCGTCAACACATAACGGCAGCCTATGATGTTCCTGTTTTTCGGTCTCTTTACCATCTCCCATGTACCTTTCTGAACTAAACTTCTAATTTCAGATAATATGGCTTCCTCCCAATCAGGTTTATTCTTACTTTTCAAAGCATTCTTCAAGGTGATCTCAGTTGAACCAGCAAAATCTTCAACCTCATTTGCATCGGTAGAAGTTACAGATCGCTCAACTTCCCTCGTTTGATAGATTTTCTTCAGTCGGCCTACGCTTCCTGTGCGTAATACTAGGTCTACCAGGAGCTCTCGTCGTCATCCTTAGCTGATCAAGCGCATCATGCCTTGTTTCTTCGGCTTGTTGTTCCGCTTGTAAACGTCTAGATGAAGACTCGTCTCGGTCATACTCTGCAGGATATTCTTGACATTCACTCCATATGTCTTGCATATTGTCAATCTCTTCTGCTTCATGTCTATGTTTTTCAACTGGAACATTCGATTTTGTGAAGTCTATTTCTATGAAATCCTGATCGTCGTCTTTCGTTATGTTTAGTAGGCTCGGCTCTTGCTTCGAGATGTCCTTTCGTGTGTTTGGACTTTCGTGAAATTTCACATCTCTCGCAATCATGAACTGCCGTCGCTCAGGAATCCACACACGATATCCCTTGGCGTTCTTCGGGTATCCAACAAAGTTACCAGCAATACCTCTTGCTGCGAATTTATCTTTGTTTGGATCTTTATCTAGAATGTGTACCTTAGTTCCAAATCTTCGAAAGTATGCAATTTTCACCGATTTGTTTCGCCATTTTTCATAAGGAATTTCACCCTGTAGACTTCTAGTAGGACAACGGTTTCTGACGTAACATGCAGTATCCACCGCTTCGGCCCAAAAACCTGGAGAAAGATCAGAACTCAATAGCATACACCTTGCCATTTCCACCAAGGTCCGGTTCATTCGTTCTGCTATTCCGTTCTGCTGCGGTGTTCGAGGTACAGTTAGTCTTCGCTGTATGCCTGCTTGTTTCAAAAATCGAACAAATTCCGAGTTACAATATTCTCCTCCATTATCGGTCTGGAGATATTTAATCTTAAGTCCCGTCGTGTTCTCAACGTGACTTTTATAAACATTAAAGGCTTCTAAGGCTTTATTTTTCGCACTTAGAAAATAAACTTCACACCAACGTGTACAATCGTCGATAAATGTTATAAAATATTTTGCTCCCCCTATAGATTCACATCTCATAGGTCCTACAATATCAGAATAGACTATTTGTAATTTTTCAGTACAAGAACTATGGGAATCAGAAAAAGGTAACGCGGTCATTTTTCCTTTAGCACAAATATCGCAATCACGTAAGTTTCGTACTTCGGTTACATCAAACTTAGCACCTAATTTACCTAAAAGCTTAGCAACATCTTTACCATTCAAATGTCCTAATCGCTCGTGCCAACAACGTACATCAGCATTCGAATCACTCAAATTAAATATATATTCCGGGTTATTTAAACAATATAAATTACCTCTACGATATGCCGACAATTTAATTTCTCCATTCTTATCAATAACCTGAGCTACATCGTTATTGAACGTAACATTATAACCGTTATTTGTTATTTTGGCTACTGAAATTAAATTCGTCCTTAAATTAGGAACAAACAACGTATCGCGTAGTTCAAATAAATCCCTCGAGTGTTCGCTCCATGCCGACAACCTTTCAGTACCCTTACCTTTTATATCAGTACTTACATGCGTCGCTAAATTTAGTTCTCCGCTAGTCATTTTTAAAGTGTCCCCGAACTTACTGGCATCATTACAAAGGTGAGACGTGCACCCACTGTCCAAAATCCAGTCATGTTTTTGAACATTTACAGCATTAGAAACTTCTACATCTAAAACATTAAAAGTGGTTAGAATATTATTAATACAAAGTGTTTCTTCTGCTTTCTGTGCTTTTCTACCTATTTTAATTTTGCACTCCGATGCTTTATGTCCACGTTCGTGACATTTATAACATTTAAATCTAAAACCTTCTTTCTTTTCAGTTCTACTCTTTTTAAAGTCAGTTTTGTCTGCAACTGTACTTCTGTTCTTTACGCCTTTCTTAGGACACCTTCTCGCATTCGTGTACAAAACACCTTCATCCAGATTTTTGTTTGCATCTCTGGATTCATGCTCTTCGAGTATTTTAATTTTCAAGGCCTCTGGTCTCGGCAACTCGTCTCTCGATTCAATCGCACATCTAAAGCTTTCAAAATTTCGGGGCAAACTGTATAACAACATAATAGATACTAAATCTTCGTTGATACTTATATCCATCTCTGCCAGCTTGTCCACAGCGTCGAAAAAAGTATCTAAATGTTCTCTAACATTTCCTGTTTCCGACATTTTGTGCAGGATTAAACGCTTTAAAAGTGTAGCCTTCTTAGCGGGTCCTTTCGATGCATAAATTGACTCTAATTTCAGCCAAACATCTCTGGAAGTTTTACAACCTCTAACATGACGAAGTTCGCTTCCACTCATCGAAAGAATCAGATCGGCTTTGGCCTTTTCGTCCTCTTCCACCCAGCGTTCAGCTTCATTAATCTCAGCTGGTCTGAGAACCTTGCCACTCACGTACTTCCACTCATTGTTTTTAATTAATAGAGCTTGTACCTGAATTCTCCAGCTATCATAATTATCCTTGCCCAAGGGCTCGATTCGCATCGACATACTGCTCATCGTTCTGCACCTTTTCGCAATTAATTACACTGCTTTTGAATATTTTCCAATCCGAATTCTTTTTGTTAATATAACAGCGCTATATGGATTTGCGCTGCCTGGGCCCATAACCAATGTTGGGGGCTAAGAAGACGTGATTATTAAATACACGAGAGGTCTACGTTGTTACGAGATATATTTTCGAGTGTTACTTCAATGGTGGCAGAAACAACTCAAGACAGCCACGCATTCCAATATTAAATTTAAATTTAATATATACAAAAAGTTTGTATATCCATCACAGTTCGAGTTACTATCAATTTTTTTTTCACCCGCAGTAGTGTAACAAGAAGTGGGAGAGATTCTAAATTTCGTGACGTCACATTTTATATTATCTATATTTATATTATACTAGCTGATGCCCGCGACTTCGTCCGCGTGGTGCGGTTTTTTAACTATCCCACGGGAACTCTTTAATTTTTCAGGATCAAAAGTATCCTATATATTGACCAGGGATATAAGCTACCACCGTACAAAATTTCATTTAAATCGGTCCAGTCGCTTCGGAGATTAGCCGGTACAAACAGACACACAGAGAAACAAAAAATTTGAAAAACATCTAAATTAGGTCTATTTCACTTCTTACATCCCCCGACTCGGTGTTTAGCAATTTTTTTTCATTGTACAAAAATTCGACTTCTACAATTTTATTATACGTATAGATACTATATCGTTATAATACATTATATTAAAGCTTTAAAACAAGAAAATTGAAGTATTAACAAAAGAAAAACTTCAAAACATATCCAACTCTATCTGTATGAACACTGTGTTTAAATTATTAAATATAATGTACTTACTCTATCTCATTCTCTCGCAGGCTTAGTTCTATAGATTTATGTGTTTATATCTTTTAGTGTCGCTTTTTCGTTTCATTGAATTTGAAATCCTAACAATTCTAAAGAAGTTTCTCTTCAAAAATTACTTGACGTGTGTCATATGTACATGAAATAAGTTCATTAGATTTAGACATGTATTGAACGCCTGATTTCATTAGAAAAATAATTGTTTTTTTAACTAAGCAGTTTCTATTTACTTTCCTATTTTGGCACTC
The DNA here is from genome assembly GCA_019925095.2 of Dendrolimus kikuchii. Taxonomy (NCBI): domain Eukaryota; kingdom Metazoa; phylum Arthropoda; class Insecta; order Lepidoptera; family Lasiocampidae; genus Dendrolimus; species Dendrolimus kikuchii. Next base: position 12,607,661 of record CM034409.1, on the reverse strand, counting down.
GAACTATTAGCGTTACTCATATCTCGTGCCTAAATAGGTTATCTATATATTTTACTTTTTATTGCATGAGTTCAGAAGACAGGCAACCGGCCCACTTGATGGAAAGCGGTTACCATCGTCTATGGACATTTGCAACAACAAAGGTGCTACAAATGCGCAGCTGCTCTCTTAAGGGAGACTGGATCCTGGTCACTCATGCCGGAACACAACTCAAGGTTGTTACGGCGGCGTATTCTAAACCAGAGGTGGTAGCCATCCAGTCGGGCAAATGCCCTACCACCTGGCTGTGGGTTGTTTTGTCGCCACTTACGAGGGGCCGCCCTGCATGGATAAAAAATAAGTTACTCTCATCACTAGTGCAAACAACCCACTATTAACGTGGTAACTTAATTTGAATATTAATAAATGTATAAATGTCTGAATATTTACACAAACAGATGAGAATATTTAATATCAAAATAAATCACAGCTAAAATAGAAATCAAACAACCAAGTGCAGGGTTCGATTCCCACGCGATGCAAACTCCTATTAGCAATAACAATTACTCGTTCATTAACAAATTAGGCAGTTGGTTTGTTCGCAAATGGGTTTAATCGCGATAAACGGGCACAATGCGCCCGCGACTACGTTTGCTTGGAGTGAACATATTTGCGCACATTATTCACACTTGTATGGACATTGAACAACGTGTGAAAGTGTAAATTAAGGAGTTGTTCTGAAATAAACTAGTTAAACATATTTTATAGTCCCTACAGTCAGAGTTGGGCAGTATTTGAATTACTTGCTATTAAAAAACGCAATTGAAATGCAAATCTATTGTATATCTTTTTTTTTTTTTTTATTGGACTTGACTTTATGTTGTTGGTCCGAAGACCTTACAACTTCACCGGGGTCTTTGGGGCGAGTGCCTTCGCGAAGCGAAGGCGCTCGAGCCCGGGGGGGCAACTTGCTCGAGGGAGCTCCCTAAGGAGTTCTACCTCGGCTGGACTGTTGCCATGAATGGGGAATGAATTTAATGATGCCCACCATAGGGCGACACAAAATACTAATTGGGAACGGGCGACGGGTAATATAAAGCCCGAAGGGAAGGATCACGGCGGGCCGGGATCGGTGGTTTGCGGTGGCCTACGCTATCTTACTGCCGTTTCGCAACGTGTTATGGCTGGGAGAGAAGAAACGGCGAAAGAAACTTCCCAGCAACACGCCTAGTCTATCCTGTGGGGTGAGCTATGTCTCCTAGCGTCCCTCGCGGGGACGTGGAGAGATCTTGATTGGCGGCGTCTGAGACGCCGCCGTCTGTGTCTGTCTGTCGGTGCCTGCCAGCCTACTGTTCTAACCGTGGGCGGACTGATCCGGGCCAGCCGTTTCGTAATAACGTCGACTCTGTCCGTCAGGACGTTACGCGGTCGTCGCACAATTGTATATCTATAAATATATAAAAGAAAGTCGTGTTAGTTACACTATTTATAACTCAAGAACGGCTGTACCGATTTGGCTGAAGATTGGTGAGGAGGTAGCTTAGAACCAGGAGACGGATATAGGATACTTTTTATCCCGTTGGAACCGGTAGGTGGCGGTGAGATCGGGTTCTAGAATCCTCCTAATCACCTGGAGCGATTTTGGTGATTTTGTTTTGTGTGTATGAGTCAGTCCCCGAATGGTTTAAATCCACAATTCGAACCGGTAGGTGGCGCTGGGATCGGGTCCTAGATTTTTATTTTTTCGGAGCAGGACAACGTCTGCCGGGGCCGCTAGTATATATATAAATGAATCCCTATTTCCCTTGGTCACGCCATCACACGTGAACGGCTGGACTGATTTCGCTAATTCTTTTTTTGTTGTGTTTGTTATTGACAGGCAATGGTTCTTATGAAAGAAAAAATTAAGAAAATTGCGCGGAAAATTGGAAAATTTAAGAATACATAACCACCATATAAAATTATGTCTAATCTAACCTTAGCGATTTGGACAATATAAACTTTTTTAATGTAACCTTATGACGATTGACATAGAATTGACAGAATGCGTGCTGCAATTGTCATCAAAGAGGATATAAAAAAAACTGAATATCGCGAATTTGAAACATATAAATATAAGTTACTAGATGACCCGACAGACGTTTTCTTATCTTAACTATGAATATTGAATTCAAATTGAACTTGTTTTGAAATATATTTTTTTAGTTATACCAATTCGACACACCTTCCATGATCAAATTGATCGTGTACTAGCAGAAGGTGATGTCAGGAGCCTTAAGAACAGACGAGCTTGCATGACAAGAGTTATGAATGTCAAAGAGGCAAGTGAGGTGTGTAAGAATAAGCCTAGATGGCACTCTGTTGTTCGTGCCTACCCCGCAAGGGAACTGGCGTGAAGTTATGTATGTATGTGTGTATGTACCAATTCGAATTCAATTTTCATAGTTAAGACAGGACAACGTCTGTTAGGAAGAGGCCCAGTGAGGGGGGCCCACGCCTGCCAGGGCACTGCGGAGTCGGGCAGCCCATTTCCCGTAGCCCTGGCATAATGCGCAGGACGGAACACCCAGGGGTTTTAGTGGGTATCCCTAACTGGGGAGTGGCAATAGCGTGGCACCGGTTCTGACCGGGCACGCTAGTGCCACCCCCGATCAGGCGAATCCCACACACTCACACAGGTCGCGAACATCCCCCCAGGCTTCTGTGCCTGTCGCGGCTTAGTCCTCAAACAAATTTCCCCTGGCCAAAAAAAAAAAAAAGGACAACGTCTGTCGGGTCAGCTAGTACATACTAATAAGGAACGCAACCCTTTAATTAAAATAGTTTATCAATGACTTAATCCGCTTTCGGTTGTGCCAATTTGCTAAGTTTGATAGACTGTTAAATTGTTGGAGGGATGGCGAGGTGTTCTAAAATGCTTGTAAAGTGTGAAAAGTCAGTGTATAATATACGTTAAAACCGTAGGGTTCTCTGATTATAAAGTAATGTGACCAGTTGCTGTTCTTTTACTACCATAATAAACCCTTCTGCGTTGTTGCAAGTATTACACAAGATCCGACTTTCTTGCTATATTTTTAACCGATTTCAAAAAGAAGGAGGTTATCAATTCGACCGTAAGTTTTTTTTGTATTTTTGTTACGCGATTACTCTGTCAATTGTAGACCGATTTTCAATTATTTCTTTTATTCCAAAGAGTATACTCCTTAGATTGTCCCGAATTAACAAAATTAAGATCTGATGACTGGATCCCAGGGAAATCGGGAACAACCCTTGTTGTAGAGCGCCGAGCGCCTACACTCTTAGAAAAGCAAAACTTGTATACGCGTGCCAGTAGTATAATTTCTACAGGCGCTTAAAATTATTTATTTCTAATAATATTCAATGAAATAAAAAGTAGAAAATATATTTTTTATTTAACGAAAACCACACCGACTTTCAAGGAAAAAGCAAACAGTATTGGTAAGTAAAGCATAAAAGACAAGAAAATTGCAAAATGCGCGAATGACGAATGTTTGAAGTCGGTTTTATATTTGTTAAAAATCTTCCGTCTGACCGTTTCTTCTAAAAATTCAGTTTCCTCAGATCCAGCAGTGAAACATATGTACCCAAAATTAATAACTGCGAAATAAAATGTTGTCCAATTCGCCTTAACCTCATAAAATTCGCGGTCCATTCAAATCCAGTCTTAAGTGGAGTTATTATTAAAGGAGTGCACACCGGATAATGTTATGAGGCGAAGTAAACTAATAACGGGACGCCCCAAGCATGGGGATGGGGAGGGAGGGATGGAGGGAGGGCTGGATCTGGTTGACCCAATAATAACGTGCGCCAACTGAAAGAATTAACGAAGAGCGCACACTGGAGGCTAAAAACGCTTCATTATTACATGAGTGTAAATAATATCGCAATTCGAACTAACACTTATAAACATATAGTTGTGTACAAATATATATATAATGGTAAAATCAGTAAAATGTAACAAAAAGATTGTAAACCAAAACCAACTTCTAAATCCTATTCTCTTTCATTCCATTCAGAATCTTAATAATCCCTACCCGCCTAACCTTGTCCAGATTAAACTACCCATCCTAGAACAATAATAGCAATAAGAATACAAAAATTAATTAGCATTAGCAAAATAGGTAAAAATTGTAAACCATAGTACATTATGGTACTAGTGTGTAACATTGGTGATTACCGCCGAGGCGCCATTGGGACTCGAGCCGTAGGCGAGGGTCTTAAGAGAGCCGAGGACGGTAATCATCAATACACACGTGTATCATACGACGTTTTTCAACACACTTGTGAATAACTCATTTTATTTAGTAGATAAAAAAAAGTTATATATGAGTGAAAGTTTTATTTATTAAACACGTACGAGTTAAAATTATCTATTTAAATAAGAAGTTGCATGAAATGAGCAAGCAATAGGAACATTAATTTATTTGTTTTATAGAACACGATTTTTTTTTTAATAAAATCTTTTTTAAGAACATACCAACTCAACCAATAAAATTTAACAAAAAATCTATAACTCACTAGTGGGTTATAATGTTTTTAGTCACAGTTTGATTATGGGTGTCATTCTGTGCCTAATTGCGGTGACCATAGAGCCACTTTATGAGCAAGTGTATTGAAAATATTTTTTTTAAATAAATAAAGCAAATTAGTCGGGCAATCCCGTTTGCCCGTACCGAAAGGAGTAAAAAAAACAATATTGCACGTATATTTAAAAAAAATGTATGTGTGTGTGTAGACATGAAACAAAGTGTGATAAGGGGTGGAAGGGATTCTAAATTCGTGACGTCACATTTCATATATGATATCGTTATAATATATTTAAGCTGTAACACACGAAGTTTGAAGTATTAACGAAAACCTTCAAAGGATTTCCAACTCTATCTCTATCTGTAGTGTTTAAATTATTAAATATAATCAATTCTATCTCATTCTCTCGCAAACTTAGTCCTATAGATATATGTGTTTATTTCTTTTTAGTGTCGCTTTTTCGTTTCCTCGTGTTAAATTGTAAGTCAGAATTTAAGAGCAAGGTTGGGAAACCGGAAAAAAGTCGAACCAGTTACAGCCTAAGTACATAGGAACTTTATTTTCGGTACTGTTGTCATTTTAGCTCAAACAATCAGTTTTTGGTTATAAAAGTTCATTTAACAGGTTTTTTTAAATAAACCGGTTTCGGACAAATTGTAACGGTTTTTTTTTGCATACGTTCAAAGCGCAGCCATGTGGTAAAACAAGTCGCAAACAAACACATGTTGAGAGAGATAGAATGACATTTCCTCTTCTTGCAGAATAAACCGGTTAATTCAGGTTTATATAACACCCTCTTTAAGGTTTACACTCCGAACGAAATAGTTGATTAAAACCGGTTATCCGGTTGTTTTCTAAAATTTGTTTTACTTGGCACCTACTTCAAGATTTTGTAGAAAATATTTATATTACGTTTTTAGTTTCTTATTTCTTTTTTCCTAGTTTTTTTTTATTATTTTTCACATTTATGTTACGCATATAGTACCTACCTAATTACAATTAAATTCGCATTATGAACCTATCCTGAGGCTTTAATGAATTCAATGCAATAAGAATCATCAAAATCGGTCAGATACAAAAGTCATGACTGAAGACGTCAAAAAAATTAAACGACGAATTGAGAACCTCCTCTTTTATTGAAGTCAGTTTTTTAAAAATTTTATTTTTCCCGAATGAAATATAGTATTTTACCTGGCTTTTGTTACAATGTCTCTTTTTTTCTTTTTATTTCAAATCCGTTAAAAAATTTGCAAAAGCCTATAATTTTTTTATTATTGTTTTTATTGCAGGAGATCAGCAAACAGGCAGACGGCCCACTTGATGGAAAGCGGTTACCATTGCCTATGGACATTTGCAACACCATAAGTGCTACAAATGCGCTGCTGCTCTCTTAAGGGAAACTGGAACCTGGTCACTAATGCCGGAAGACAACTCAAGGTTGTTATGGCGACATACTTTAGACCAGGGGTGGTAGCAATCCAGTCGGATAAACGCCCTACCACCTGGTTGTGGGTTATTTTGTCGCCTCTTACGACAGGCCGCCCGGCCGCAGGAAATTGTATTCTTTCTCCGTTCCTGCACGGATAAAATGCTATTGTGTTTTATAACGTGCATTGAGAGTGTAGCTTTACTATCTGCGGGCCGGTGTAAAGAAGGGTACAAATCGCTGTATAAACTTAATATCGGCTAAATTGCCCGACAGAGGGGGGATGAAGGGGGGGGGGGGTGGCACACAGTGCAAACATCCACAGCTTTTATTGCGATGATCGCGTATTGATTCCGGTCATAAGCCGCTGTTACGAGGATAATTCAATCGCCAACACGACTTGCCCATTCAATTCAAATCTACCAATACAATTGAACTATATATCTACTATTTCAAAATGACAATATATAGGCGAAAATTGCTATTTTTATTCTGTTTCCAAGCGTTTATTTTACATTTCACATTTGCACGTCTATCAAGTTACGTATTTCTTGACAGTAAAGCCCACGGGATTCCAATGATATAATTGTCGTACTTTATTATTGTGGGTGACGTAATTGTGATGTTTTGTGAGTTTTGTAACGCACAGACTATTAAACAATCGACTCTATACGTAAACAAATCGAAAGTAATCGATTAAAAAAAAAATGTTTTACTTTAAAGAAAAATAATACTGCAATTATTATAAATGTCATTTTATTTTCCCGAATTCATTTATAAGGAGTTTTTGGCGGGAACTGAAAGGAGATGTTGTGCTGTGCAGTTTTATTTTCTAAAAATGTGTAATATTACTCTAAAATGAACAATAGTTGCAGGATATTGATAGTTTTCGAGTAGTAATTATGTGTTTTATGAGAAATATGAACTGTAGTCAAATGTGGCCTTTTGAGTTGTCACAAGAACTCCGATGAATGGCACTAGCTGATTACCTACAGTTCAGCTGTGCTACACATAGGCTTAAAAAAATGAAGAAACTATATTGTAAACTAAGATCTGGCTTAAAGGCCTAGCTGCCAAGCCATAAACCTAAATAAAAAAAAATCATTTATAAATAAATAAATTTATAAATACTACTAGTGGTCCAAATTCGACCATAATAATTAATTTAAATTATAAGTTTGAACATTATAAGATTATGTTGTCAAAAACTATACTTCTATAATCACAGATTTCGCCAAGGCTAGTGTTAATTTGACTTTAACAATAAACAAAAGAGTATATATGCGTGTGTGTGTCAAATACATGGTAGTGTGTGTAATGTTTTTTATCGATTTAATCTATTTTTTATGCATAATTTTAAACAAATATTAGCAATCGTCGCTTCTTCTCTATTTAAACTATACATACATACATACATAACTTCACGCCAGTTCCCTTGCGGGGTAGGCACGAACAACAGAGCACCATTTGGGCTTATTCTTACACACCTCACTTGCTTCTTTGACATTCATAGCTCTTGTCATGCACGCTCGTCTGTTCTTAAGGCTCCTAACATCACCTACTGCTAGTACACGACCAATTTGATCATGGAAAGTGTGTCGTGGCCTTCCACGACTTCTGCATCCATCCACTTTTGCATTGTATATTTGTTTATTCATTCTTTCATCATGCATTCTTTCCACATGCCCGAACCACCGGAGCATTCCTTTCCTTACCTTCAGCCCGACACTCTCTTTCAGACCAACTCTCTTTCTATATAAACTATAAGTGTGCGAAATTTCATACTCCTCCGTCCGCGCAATTTTCATAAAAATGGGTACAAAGTTTTTGCTTCACATATTAATGTATAGATACATATAAAACCTATATATAAATGAAGTCGATTTAAATAACAAATCGAGTCGGTAACGCATTAGGACATTACTAATTGATCCGTCATCGAGCTATCAAAAGAAAAAAAATGCTTGGAAAAGGTATAACTGTTCAATTGTTCAGTGGTCAATTAGTTGCAAAAGGAACTCTTATAATAGTCATGTTCAGACTCAACATGACTATTAGAACACTTCAGTGGTGGACTTATCATCAGTCTAAGTAGGCTGGAGCGGCAGATTTAGAACCGACTTCAAAAGCACGAGGTTCTTAATTCGAGTATGCTTTTTTTGTTGTATATTTCTTATGCTATTTCTTCATCAATTGTGAACCGATTTTCTATTTTTTTTTATTTGAAAGAGTATACTCCTGAGGTGGTCCTATTCACCAAGTCCGGATCTGATGAGTGGGTCTGGGAAATTGAGAGCATTCGAGCCCTTCATGCATCACGAACATGTTAACCATTTTAAGATTTAATATTAAAGCGTTGACAGAATCGTGAATCAGCTTTACATTCTCATTACACTACACTGATGCAGGGTCCTGGTACAGAGATCCTAAACCTGCCATTTCAATCGTGTTAGAATTGCCGATTTTCAGATGTTAGTTACAACCTCTATGTATGTTTTTTTTGTATGTTGGTAAACGATTTCTCCATCAACTGTCGACCGATTTTCTTTCAAAAAAGTATACTTCTGAGGTGGTCGTATTATCAACATGGCAGGATCTGATGAGAGGACCCTTGAATATTACAGGCACGTACAACGTGTTTCATATTTTTTTCTAAAGCTATTCAAGTGTTTGCGAAACTAAAAGGTAGTAAGTAACCAAGAAGTATTGTAATTCTGCTTTATTTATAATTGTGTATTTTGGTGAACAATAAAGTTTTATCTATTTAAAAAGTAGAAAAAAATAACAATATGCAAAACCGACTTCAAAAGTAACCAAAGAGCAAAAAATAAATAATTTCTACAATATCTTGAAATCGGTGTCAAGTAAAATATAAATTAACAACAAGTTTCCAAATTTAGTATTTTTTATATTTTACTTTGCACCGACTTCAAAAACTATAAAAAATATTTATTTATTGCTCTTTGGTTACCCTTGGTCGGATTTGTTTTTTGTTAAAAAAATTTGGGTCGCTGAGTTTCAGCGATTTAGTTAAACTATTATTTTGAAAAATAATCATTTGCATGAACAATCAGACGATTCTGCGATGAAACATCATCCACCAGATATTGTAATTGACAGGGATTGCAATTGTGAAATACAAAGCAGTCTTACAATTGTGTTTAGTCCATTCACTATTTCATAAAATATTTTATAGTCAAATGAAGAACAGTAGATCAAATCGATAAATACTGTGTGATACATCTTACACCATAAGTAACCCGTGACTTTTTCTGCGTTTGTCCTGAAAATTCGTAAAAACAAGTCAATGATGTCTACACTCAGTTCTCAGGTCAGTATTTCATTCTCTATCCCATTCCTCCTGTCTCATTATTCTTCCTGTCACGGTCGCCAGATATGCTGAGGTACAGTATTCTTACTATTTTTCAACTGAGAAATATATATAGGACCACGAATAAAACAACATCAGTTTATTGCAAGCCATCTTACTGTAGAAATAATTCTTTTAAAATTATCATTGACAACTTGAAAATGATCTGATATATAATACGTTCCATTTTACAACGCCCTCTGTTGCATCTCAAAGGCTGGCAATGAATTGGCTACGCATGTTGACTTCCAAACATCTCTGTATAAGACGCGCGACGGTACGCAATTTTCATTAGGTGAGCCCGTCTGCCAATTTTGAAATATTTCTTTTTTAATTGCTTCTAGAAACATCCTTAGAATTTTACACCAATACAACAGTCTATTCTTGTAAATTCACTCATAGAGCAATTTAATATGTTGTCAAATATCCTAATTTTTTTATTACGAATTTGGCAAACATAATGACGGCCTAGCTCATGAAAACTGGTTACCGTCGCCTATAGTGCCAGGCTTTAGGATGGGATAAAAAGGGGAAGATAGGGGGATGAGAAAGAAGGATCCAGCAAGAGGAATGGGATAGAACGGATAGGATATGGGATTGAAATAAGTGTATAGGATAGGAAAAATCGGAACTGTCACTTACCGCACGAAATACGATTAACAGAAGGCTAACCGTTTCACGCCGATATTCTGAGAGAGTGTGATATCACAAATTGAGCTGGCCCTAAAAGCTATAATCAAGATAATGATTCCAGCATGGCTATACCACTTTAAAAATAATGTATAATATGAATAGGATTACGGTGCTGTGGTTAAGTTGTGCTACTGCATTATAGTTTACTACAGTACACCCCGTGGTTACGCCTTGGCGTGGTAGCGACACTCAACTGGGGCGCATTGTGTTGCGACTTCATCGCTCCCGATCGTTGAGGGAAAACTCATTACGCCAACTGGCACATTGTTTAAACAGCATTATTTCTGTATTCTGGCCAAGCTTAAACGTCTTGGAAGATATATTGCATGGCTTGTGATATCACCAAGTAACCTTCCGGCCTAATCTAACTTTTCTTCAATTAATTTAAATTCTTGTTCTTCAAATCTAACGGCGCGTTCCCCTTTCGTACGCACGTCAATTATTCATGTCCTGTCATTATAAATCACGGACTTCCTGGACAGCACGCTGATCGAATTCCTGGGTCACCCTCCTTACAGCTCTGACCTAGCACCGTGTGACTTGTTTTTATTACCGAAAATAAAAAATCTGCTCAAAGGGATACAATTTTCGTCGCCGAAAGATGCGCTGTTAGCGTTCGTGTAAGCTGTAAACTAAGTGTCTGCGACGGAATGGAAAATGTGTTTGGAAAACAGGTTCAGACGCATGAAACATTGTATAGAGGCTGGCGGAGAGTACTTTGAAAAGATTTAATAAAAAGATATTTAACTATAGAACATTCTTTTTTATTTTCGCAGAACTTTCTGAGTGCTCCACGTACATGATTAATTATCTGTCATTGATCAACGTCACTAGCTATTCATAACAATGTTTTATCACAAATGACACATTAAACCCTTGACATGAAACTATATCTGCGTGACACTGTCACTAAACTAACAATATCCCTTGCCCCCAAATCTGAAACTTCCACAAAAAAAACCATGTAAGTGCTAGTCAAGATCCATTCAGCTGACAAATGGTCAAATGACCGTAGTCTCTGAAATTGAGATTAATAAATCAGTCTCGGTCAAATCAAGATGACTTAATTCAATATTGAGTCGAGATGGTTTACAGATTACCATAATAGTCAAAAGTAACGATTCCAATTCGATTAGATTGCCAATTTGAGTTAGAGACTCGTGACCGAGTCTCAGACAAATCAAGATTGATTCAATATTGAACCTAGATGGTTTACAGCCGTGATACTCAACCTGCGGCCCGCCGGGCTTTTGTGAGTGGCCTGCCTGATATAGTAGTACAAAATAATGAATTTGCATTGGTAACACCTCTGGTGCTGCAAATATCCATATACGATATAACCGCTTTTCATCACGTGGACCATCAGTCCGTCTGCTATGAATTTTAGTAGTAAAAAAATCACGTAAATAAAATATAATTGCAGCCCGTGGAACTTGATCTAATACCTCTTTGCGGCCCATATAAAAAAAGGTTGAGTATGGCTGGTTTACAGACTACCAAAACCGTCAAAAGCAACAATTCCAATTCGATTCGATTGCCAATTTGAGTTAGAGACTCGTGGTTCAGTCTCGGCTAAATTAAGTTTGATTCAATACTGAGCCGAGACGATTAATAGGCTACCAAAACCGTTAAAAGTTGCGATTGCAATTCGATTCGATTGTCAATTTGAGTTACGGATTCGTAGACCCTGGTGGACCTGAGTCCTATGAGATAAATAAGGGATAATCATATTGAGTGAACGCCCACATTCCGTCACTTGTTAATTGAATTAACTTTGACCCCGGGCGCGGGGCGTGTGCTGTGGGAGGAGGTCGAACCCAAACTGCCACTAATCCAATTAAGTCAATGGGCGTGTACTAAAGTACACAACTTTGTGATACGCCTACATACTAGCTTACTTAGAATTAATGGAAGGATACCATTCTGTGGTAGATTAGTGTTTAACGCTCTTGCATCTCAAATGGCGTGGGATCGAAACATAATCAAGAAACTTGCACGACTTGGCTACAGGGCTTAGAAACCGGTAAAAAATGTCTAATCAGTTACAACCGGTTGTAACGGTTGTAACCGGTTAAAGTTGACAGAACCGAAAAGAAAAGTTTGTATCTAGGTAATTCCTTCTTATAACTATACTCGATCTAAAGGTTGTCTGGAAGAAATCGCCATAAGCGATAAGACCGCCGATTGTACTTATATATTAATTTTCTTGATTTTATGTAGCATTTTTGTACAATAAAGTATACTAGTAGTCGAAATTCGACCATAATTGATTTAAATTATAAGTTTGAACATTACTATGGTTCTGTTGTCAAAGACTATACTTCTATAATCACATATTTCGCCAAGGCTACGTCCGCGCAATTTTCGTAAGAAGGGGTACAAAGTTTTTGCTTCACGTATTAATATAATGATTCTGTCCTATTCTATTCTAATTCTACATACGAACTTTTCTTTTCGGTTTTGATTTAGCTTTAACCTCAATCAAACGATTTTTGTACCAAAAGTTCGATAAATAGGTTTTGTTAAATAAGCGTGTTTCGAACATATTCGAACGGTTTTACCGCACACCTTCAAAACGCAGCCATGTAGCACAGCAAGTTTTAGACGCACACAAACGCGTGTTGATAGAAATAGAATGAGAAAGTAATTCGTGCTGAATAAGCCGGTTAAATCAGGATGGGATGCCGTCTGTTCCTTCTGCGAGCGCATTATGCTTGGCGAAGGAGGAGGCGGAGCGGGAGCGTGAGCGCACATCACTGCTCCGGTCTCCGTGAGCGGGCGGCGCGGGTTAGGCCTCTTGGGGTATTGAGGTTCTCACTCACCTGCACGTGCCGTCGAGATGTTGGTGCACCTCTCCTCCCGTGGGGCGAATTGCAGACCGCCCCACCCCTAGAAAGCATGATGATGCCGGGGGATAAAGTAGTCCCCCGGCAGTAGAAGAGGCCTCGCGAGGCCCACGCCTGCTAGGGCTGCAGAGAGGCTAGGTCATATACTCGTAGCCCTGGTATAAGGCGAAGGACGGCCCACCCAAGGGTTTTAGAGGGTATCCCTAACCGAGGAGTGGCAATAGCATGGCACCAGTTCTGACTTGGCATGCTAGTGCAACCCCCGACCTGGCGAATCTCACACTAGGTCACGAATTAGCCCCCCAAGGTTCTGCCCTTAGTCCTCAAACGGATTTCCCTTGGCTAAAAAAAAGGTGCATATAAAGCTCTTTGTAAGGTTTACACTCCGATCGGAATAATGGACTAAAACGGGTTATAATTGACTAAAACCGGTTATAATTGTCTAAAACCGGTTAATTTTAAACCTGTTCCAAGATTTGCTTGGCAATTTTTGTTCTATACAGAGATACTTTTTATCATCTTACAAAATAATAATAATGATCATAAACAAACACACTTATCCCCAAGATAAGCAAGTTACGCTTGTGTTATATTACACACCCAGACCATAGGAAATAACAGAAAGTTAGTTTCCGAAATTTACCATCATAGAAATCGAAACCGGAGCCTCTGCGTTCCAGAGAGTTCGGCCGGCTAAGATATAGCCCGCTCAACCACCGTCGCAAAATGTCGCAGTCTCATAAATTTTGTACGAGCATACAAACTTATGACATCATAAGTTTGTAGAAGTAAAAATCGATAGCGCATTAACTACTGTTTAACACGTTCACTGAAGAACAGGGTCTAAGTCACCCCGAACGTGTCCCACTTGCGGTGTGGCTAAGAAAAATATAAACTTCTCTATGCTGGGGAGAGCGTAACTTCAATTTGGTTCAGTGTAGAAAAAATATGAATATATATAAGATGTGCTATTAAACCAGAGTTCTGTGGTATCCCTTGACCTAGTACCGTACAACACAAAACAAAAATCCATAAACTATTTTATTTGTAAGCCAAAAAAGGGTTTTAGTTTTAAAATGTTACGGGGCTCAATAGGCCTCGTACCGCAACAATGGTAGTTTTAGTACAAGGTCTAAAGCACCCCGTATCGCAGGAATGGAAATTACAGACAAATAAGTGCCACTATGAACGTATTAAACTTAGCACAGTGCCAACCTTTGCCAAATAACAGACTTCGATTTAATGAAAACCTTGGCAAGTAAGTTCCAACAAAACCGTGTCATCCATTCCACCAATTACGACACTTCGCCCGAATCGTCCCCTTCCACCCTTACACAGGCCCCCAGGCACCCCCCTCCCCACCCTGTGGGAACAATAGGTAACCGTTTAAGGAGAAATAAGGAGATTAGGGGACAGTGCTAAGCACATCGGGAGGACAGATTATAAACAAGCTGGTTTGAGACAACGACTTACTTAACCATAGAATATGTTATCATAGATTATATAACAATAAATTATGTATATATGTTCTCTTCTTCACCACAATAGCAAGCAAAGGAACTGAGTCCATATGGCCTTGTCTGATATATCAGGTTTTTAATACAGTTTAGCCAAAATGTAGGTGTTTAACTGACGCCACTTTACGTAATTCTTGTGACATCTCAAAAGGCTACATTTGACTACACAGTTCAACATATTTAACTGAAAACTATTAGGTGCTTTAATATATTTCTTATTCCCTGTTTAATATGGCTTCATACGGTTGATGGGTAAGCCACTGATAGGTCTTCAACATGCATTTATTACTTTAATTTAGATTAAATTTGTCAAGGCGCCTCTACGTGTTGGTCTTCTCATGGCACCACGCAAGTCCTCCAAAATTCCGGGCCGTTTTTATGGCCCGTGGTCTTCAGATACATGCATAAAATAAATAAATGTCGTTTATTTCTCGACCAGCCATGAGAATAATTTTCTTTAAAAGTGTTTGAAAGGCAATTCTCTTATTGATGCAGGTATTCGATTATATACTTTCATTGTTATTACTGGTATATTTTTGTGACTTAAAGCAGTTCTACGCATAGGAATTATTTGTCTAGTTGGGTCTCTGTTCTTGATTTTCGAATATATTCTATATATTTAATTTACAAAATTTACATAGCAGCTCGCTCCAACCTCTTATACTATATTTTGTATAACTTTTTTATCTTGCCAAGCATGTAAGGAATTTATGGAGATATGTTGCAGTATAAAATTTAGTCATGTCATTATTATAACTATAATAATATTTTTCTTTCCTTTTATTGTGTCTTTGTCTTACTGAGTATGCACTGTTTGCTACGACTCCTTAATGCTTCGAAAAACAATTGTGTAACATATTTCTGTATAACATTTATTTAAAAAAAAGTTTGAGTTAATAAATTTTTTGCTAGACATGTTTCTGGAGAGTTTCTTGCCGCTTCTTCTCCTTAACAGCAATAGTACGTTACGAAGCGGTGTACATAGACTAGAAAGTAAAATTCAATTACAACTTATATGTATGACCTTCAAAAAGTGTTCTCCAGCCGAACTTATTTTGAACAAAAACTTTTGAATTTGAATTTGGTCTGAATATTATTCTAAATGTTCTTTTACAATTATATCGATTTGTAATCTATACACGTGAAACAAAAACTGTGTACCCATTTTTACGAAAATTGCGCGGATGGAGGAGTATGAAATTTCGCACACTTATAGTTTATAAAGAGAAGGAATGCTAATTTTTTTTTTAAAGTATACATTAAAGATACATTATTTAATGTACTTAAAAAAAACATTACACACACTACCATATATTTGACACACACACGCATATATATTCTTTTGTTTATTGTTAAAGTCAAATTAACAGTGTAGCCTTGGCGAAATCTGTGATTATAGAAGTATATAGTCTTTGACAACAGAACATTGATAATGTTCAAACTTATAATTTAAATTGGGCGACCACTAGTATGTATAAACCAGCTAGAGTTAATAAATATTTTTTGTTGTCTAAATAGTGGTCTGCAAGAAGTAATTGCACTCACTCCATATGGATCTCAAGCACTTTTTTGGGAAATAACCGTAGACCGTGACCGCGGTGTGGCAGTAGCATCTGCTAGTGGTGCTAGTACCCTCGACTTGGCGAATCCAACACACCGGCCACGACATCCCGCGCGGCTGATGGTCCTCTAACGGATTTCCCTTCATAAAAAAGAGGTATTCTAATATCATACTTAAGCCCTAAACAAATTACCGAAAGCGACTGACAGCCGCGACTTATAAGTACCTGGATAATTAATTACATACATACATACATAACTTCACGCCAGTTCCCTTGCGGGGTAGGCACGAACAACAGAGTGCCATTTAGGCTTATTCTTACACACCTCACTTGCCTCTTTGACATTCATAACTCTTCTCATGCAAGCTCGTCTGTTCTTAAGGCTCCTGACATCACCTTCTGCTAGTACACGCTACATAATTAATTACAATAACAATATTATAACCACAGCGAAAATATTAGCACCTTGTCCTAAACGTCTAATTGATGAACTTCCGAGTCTCATAAAAGAAAGAAAAAGAATAAATCGCGAAAAATCCACAAGGTTTCACATAGTAGTTATTTTGATGTGCAGGCATCATCACGAAGTTATACTTCACGTTCAGCACCCAGTACTTATAACAATAGGCATATTAGGTCACGAAACTACCTACGTGATGTTGGCTTTTTCCGACCAGAATTAGAACGTCATTTGAAACGTGACTGCGTTAGTCACTGACCTACCACAGTATACCGTACTGTCCGAGGACAAATATTAATTTAGTGAGTGACACTGAATGAGTTAGTGAGAGAGTGAGTGAGTCATCGAGTGAATGAACATCCCAATGTTCCTCTAATCCGAGGCAAGGAAGAAAGTGCAGGGAAGTGTGTGTGACCTTAGCACTTGTTAATTCTCGCGCTAAAATATTGATGTCACTCCAAAACCTATCCGTGCAGGAACGGAGAAAGAATACTAATTTCTGCGGCCAGCCGGCCTGTTTTAAGAGGCGACAAACACAGTAGGGCCGTCAACCTGTCGGCTGTACTGCAAGAATAAAAAACATGAATTCACTGAGCACAACAAAAATAATAATAACCCGCAGAGGGGCTTTGTGGACTCGCAGGGGGCCTTTGTGGCGAAGCCTTAGGTGAGTAGCGACAGCTCGTACCTGACTCCAGGGGCCAAGGCAAGGTCACGCCTCCGTGCTTGCCTTAGCTGGCCGGCACGGAGTGGAGATCGCTAGAACTAAGACTCAATATCCAGAGGTGGAAGTGATAAATGGCGTCACGTCAGAAGTAGCTTCGGTGAACCTGCAGCTCACCTCTGTATACCCGTTAGCCACTCACACCCATGTTGCCCCTGTCTTCTATGGCATTTTTTGGGGCCCATGCAGGGAGTGGCGAGTCACAGTCCGCCCATTTTTCCATGTTCCCTTAACATTGCGACGGGCAGATGCCATAGTACCCATATTCCCAGGTCCCTAGTACCATTAGCAGTTCACCACAATAGCCCGGTGCTTTTTGTCTTCATTTTCCCACAATAGTCCTACACTGGCCGGGGCTTGTCCTTGGGTGCATTATTATATAGTGTAGACAGGGATAATCGCCGGTCAGTGTCACGCCACATTTACATTAAATTTGTCAAGGGGCCTCTACGTGTTGGTCTTCCCATGACAAGCCCTCCAAAAGTCCGGGCCATTTTTATGACCCGTGGTCTTGAAAGACATACAATAATAATCGGCAGACAAACACACACATTGTATATCCCCAAATTAAGCAAGTTACGCTTGTGTTATGGGTAATATACAACGTACTACTTACTCTGGGGCCGATCCCAGACACCCAGACCATAATAAATAACGGAGAAAATACGTTTCCCAAATTTACTATACCAGGAATCGAACCCGGAGCCTTTGCGTTGCAGTGAGGTAGACCGGCAAAGGCTTAGCCCGCTCAACCACACAGACCGTCAATTATTGTTAAAATTACATTATCTAGTTGAAGCAACTGATACTCTTATTTTTATAGGTTTGATATAGGAGAGAACAATCCTACTTATTTTATCCTACTAATATTATAAACGCGAAAGTTTGTAAGTATAGATGTATGGATGTATGTTTGTTACTCTTTCAGGCAAAAACTACTGAATGGATTTTGATGAAACTTTACAATAATATAGCTTACATATCAGAATAACACATAGGCTATAATTTATAAAGATAGATCGTCTGAATTATCCAAAATATAACGATTTTCCATTACCACGCGGGTGAGACCGCGGGGCGCAGCTAGTGCTCATATAAAGTTTTCAAATTTTGACTTCACACATAAGGCTAGGGTGACCATAATAAACGAGTTAAATTAAAACACATGAAATATATTCCATTTTTTTTATTGTATACGACTACACTGACATTATTGCAAACTCACTACCAACTAATTTACAGTATTTCGATGAAATTTTCTTAAAATACAATTAACTGTATTACGCTCTTGAACGCAAAATTAATATTTGCTACTAATCGTATATATGACATTAAAAAGACGTGGGAGCTTTATTATCAATGTCAATTAAAAACTGAGGAACAAAATATTTAAGGTTTATTAATTATTTTACAGTTTATAATAAAATAAACTTTGATTTGCAATTAATTAAAAGTTAATGTAACGTATTTTTACAGGGTTTATATATTAACTGCATTACCATACGTTTTGAACAGAAAGGAATAGACGCCTCTATTTATGGGTATACTAAAAAGTGACCCTATTACTGAATTTATTTTGACTGGAAAAGCAATATTCTGAACATGACCACAATAATTATGCAATCATCAAAATACCAAAGAAATAATAGTACATTTTGCTTTAATACCTCGCGAAAAATTTAGGCATTTATTAGTCAAATTCAGTTATATTACTTTAGGAAAATTTCAGTGAAATTCTAAAAAGTTTAGTATAAATAAAATGTACGATTTACTTACAAATGCGATAAGTATATAATAAACTACAAGACTAATACTAAACTACCATACTTCTTATAAACTACAGTATTGTACACTATTTACAATATAATATGCAATTGTTGTCGATTCAGTTTTCATACTTATAAATCATATAAATCTAAACATATACGGTTGAGATCATTATATAAATATCTATTTATATTCAGAAAAGTTTATAATTGATTAAGACATATTATATATTAATGATGTCCTTTTAAAATGACATTTCGGCCATATTTTAGTAGTTGTGATCATAAAACGACATATTTCAAGTGTAAATGTCTAATAATAAAGCCCTGAAAAATGAATATTCAAATTAAAACAGATGAAAATACATATGTGTAAGACATTAACTGTTCAATATGACTCATTACTAGATCGTCAATCTTATTACATAATATATTCAAAAGGTTTACAATATTTTCTAACCTTACAGGAGAGAGTGTTTAGAAACTTAAGAATCGATTAACTAATAAAGCAATCATAGTTTAGTGAAACTTATTTTCGTATGTTGAAATGACAGAATTTGTTTCGCAAATTAATCCTTAATTTTCTGACTTACGCAAAAGAAAGTCTTTATAATGCAGGAATTTATTTGAAATTTAACAGCGAATTAAATTACACACAGTACGTACAGTTTTGAAGTTTTACAGACACCCCGGGTCGTCGATGGGAGATAAAGTGACGCACAACTAGCGCTGTGAAAATAGCGCCGCCACATATGCATATTTACAAATTACAATTAATCATAGTACTATCTTGGTAACTATCGCTAAATTATTAAGATGAGATCTTATGGAATGTGTTCAAGCATTTTTATATTCGTTCAAGCCCTTAAATTACAACATCGAACTTTAAGGCACACGTATTTTTGCAATACTCATATAATTCGCTCCATCGTTCTCTTAACTTTAATTCTCAGATGTGAAATATTTTTTTCATTCAGTTTTTATTTTAAAAAGATTATGGAATTTTAAAAACTGTAATTTTATAAAATGAAATATTTTCCTTGATTTCTAAATTATGGATTTCCTACTTTTATGTTTAGATTTTAGGTTTCAATGACGGATGTCCATCAATTTGCCTTACTAATCAATGTTAATTAAAATTTTGAAATTAATGCTGATATTAGATGAAGCAACCGAATTGAAACAATTGGGTTGAAAGGCACGAAACTGAAAGGACACAGCGGTATTTAATGAAATTGAATAATTCAAGTTTATGTTTATACGGATCACTTTTTTGATTCATCAAAATTGAAAGACAGAAATGAACCGTATAATATCGACTTATAGTAAAGTAATGTACCTATATAGTCAGATATAGAATAAAATCTCAACAAATCGTGTGCTGTGAAAAAAAAACATCAACAATATTATTGAATAAATTTAAAATTTACCAAAATAATATAGTCCGCCCAACTTATCTGTGAAATGGCAAAATGCAACTACAGCCGCCATGTTGAAATTTCATTAATTTGAATTAGAGTTGCCAGTTCTAAATGTAATATAGCGAGAAGTGATAGGTAATTTATTTTATTTATTTGTATCACAAGTATATATAACATTTTTTTGTTATGATAGGAGATACTTGCGACGCGGCCGCGCTGTCAGCTCGTGGCAGGGTCGCCATGTAATGTTGCGAGAAGCGATGATACAACTGCCTATCTTGAAGGATCTTTAATAACTAAACTCACAATAATACTGTGGCGAGCGATGGTGGAACGATCTAGTTGGTTTAAGAAGTTTCAGAAAAATGTAGAAGATTCTGGAAGAAAAAGACAAGGACAGATACATTTTAGAAAGGGATAGATGATGAACAAAAATTCTAGAATAGAAGGTTCAGGAAGGTAAAGACAGAGATAGATAGTAAATGAAAGAATAACAAAAAGAAGATCCAAATTATGGGTTCCAGAAGATTCTTCCAGGTATATAAGCAGCGTAAGGCGCGCCTACCGAGTTGTTCAGTTCAAGAGAGCGAATTGTCAAGTACGATACGCAAGATTTGGAAGAGAAGTTTAATAGAAGATAGTGACGAGTTTACTGGGCAGTTCATTGAAGGAGGCGTTAAGTGTAGTGTAAAAAGGAGATCCAAACGTGTAGTGAGGACCGTAGTAGCACGAGGTAGTCTACGCAATATCGGAGACGGTATTGTGAGTGAGCTATCTTATCGTCGTGACAGTGCGACGTTAGTTATGCGTGTAGGAGCAACCCTGCGGAGAAGAATCACGCATTTAATTAGAAAAAGTGGCGTTTACTTCCATTCCTAAGTGCGTACCCCCGCTCGCACGTAACAATACGTTGTTTTTCGTGAACGGCGTTATGTTTAACTCTATAATTAAGACACATTTGGCAACATTATCCCAGATGGAGCCCGAGCATTTTAATATATGATTACCTTGTGATATATTCAAATGTGTTTGGTGATTATTCATAGATTGGCAACACCAGAACGATCACAGCGACGCTCTTCATTGCACAGATAAGTTGGCTGCACTATATCTTATTCAACGATAATTTTTCTAACAATTTGTGTGGAAGAAGAATTATTATAACGATGTAAATAAGTGTTACCCGTTAAAAAAACTGAAAGACCCTAAATCCTACATTAATTACGGTGAACTTTCGGGGTAAATTACAAAGGATAAGATTAGGATAGTTTCCAATAACATTCAGGCCAGAAAAATACTTGTACAATAATTCTTTCCAGGATTAACCAAATCGAGACTAAGTGTTAACATATTAAAAGTTTCAGTAACACCCACACTGGAGCAGGTGCCAGATCATTTCATGTAGCATCGAATCCTCTACCGGACCACCAGTACTGGAATGTACTCCACGGTTGGTACTGCATATCCCACTGACTCCAATTATGTTGTTACGTGTGCACTTTGTTGTTCTGGTGTAAGACGACCCTATCCTGAAGGAGCTGGTCGTGGGCTCGAAGCCGTAACGCTTCAGCGCTGGTTAGGCGGGCGAGAGAGGGGGCTGGGGAAGGCGGCGATGGGGATGAAGGCGCGGGGGGCTCAGGTTCTGGGGGGCGAAGTGCTGGTGGAGGCAACGCCAACACATACCTGTAAACACATCATCCTATTAATCAATTAATCCTCAAGTCGTGGTAGCTTAATGGCTAGCGCACGCGTCTCCAAACTCAAAGGGCGCGGGTTCGATCCTGTCCCGAACGCATGCACTACTTAGGCAGTTTTTTGACCGAATGTGCATATGGTTACAATCACTACGTGCTAACGACGGTGAAGGAAAACATCGTGATGCAACCTGCACATCGAGATAACCGATGTGTCAAACCTGCTAAGCCGCCTTGGACAAGCGTGGCGGATATGTTGTCCGTTCTCCTATAGTGGGAGGCCCGAGCCCCAGCAGTGGGACATTTATGGGCTGTTATAATAAAAAAAATCTATACTATATATTTATATACATGCTAGGACATTCGACTTCGTCCACGTTTGACAGGTAACGTAGATTACAGTTATTCTGCCAGTATTTAAAATCAAAGGGTATTTTCAGCAGGGCAACGGATGTTTTAGTATGAAAATACATGAATTCCGAAGATTCCCGTAAAAACCCGGGAATAAAGGCATACATAATTACAACTGTTCTATTAAAGATACATACATACATACATACATAACTTCACGCCAGTTCCCTTGCGGGGTAGGCACGAACAACATCTATTAAAGATGTCTAATAAATATAGAAATATATCAAGCAAGTCCTAATATGACGTGGTTTCGGGGTTAAGAAACCCCGGGAAATATTAAAAGTCCCAGATTATATTGTTTTAGTATCAATTGGATCGGAATCAGCAAATTTTATATGTACTACTACACTTTAAAACACTCCCGGGAAAAAACTCACTTGAAAAAGGACTTAGCTGTCGTTTTAGTGAAATCGTATCGGAATCAATGCATTTTATACACGCGAACAACTTCAAACCGCTCCCGGGAAAAATCCCGCAAGATTCCCAGGATAAAAAATAACACACATTTTATTACATATTTGCTATCAATCAGTTAAACAATCGCATTGGAAGTATTTTTTTTCAAACTGGCCATTTCAAATACTTCCCGCGGTATCCGTAGGATAAAAAGAAAAAAAATGCTGTCAATCAGCGAAAACCGCATCAAAATCAACCTAGTAGTTATTACGTGAATCCCGAACAAACAGGCAAGAAATCTAAAAAAATGCATCGTGTTCTCCGTCGTTTATATAGTGTATTCCAGTTGTTTTTTTTAATTAATAGCTTCAATGTTTGTTATAAATAAAATGTAAATACACACATGTATCGGCATTTTTGGAAATTCTACCCCTAAGGTGCTCAAAAAAGGGCTACCTTTTAACTTTTTTTGATTACTAAAACTATAACTATCATTAATAATAGCATGCGAAGCCGCGAGCAACAGCTAGTAAATTATAATGATATAATTTAGCCAACTTGCTAAATTATAACAATACGTGTCAAGTAGAAACGTAGTCGTTGCGAGTCATATCATGGAGTAAAGTGAATAACACACGTCATTGTTACGTGCTCGGCTAGAAGGCGGGCAGATGTATAGCGGCAGACGTCGTTGACGGTTATGTCCGTGTTGTGAATTTTTACAACAACCAATTTGTACAGCCTGTTTTTAGATTAAAAAGTTTAATTAGGCTTATAATATAAAAAAAGAGTACCTGTGCAATAAAGCTCTGAATGCTGCCGCTGGTTCAGCGTCGTGCCACAAAGGGGTTGGGACCCCAAGAGCACCCAGGCCACCCAGGCCCAAAGCCCACCACTCGCCTCCAGCAGGCGCACCGCTCCATTCGCCTACCACTAAAACAAAAAGAAATTCATTCAGTGAAATGATAACCAAAATTAAAAGAGTTCTCTCTTGTCTTTCAATTTGCGTAAAATGGAATAAAAAAAAGTTGCAAAATATTGTAATTTTTACGGTTTACTTGGCACCGACTTTAAGATGTAGAAAATTTTATATTATTTTGTCTCTTAATAAACTAAATAAATTCTTATTCAACAAAAATCTTTATTAAGTTATTTTGTACTTTTTAGTTTTTGAAGTCGGTTTTTCTTAAACGAAGTTTTTTTTTATTAATTACTTTTTAGTGTCTACGTATGGGTAGGTCTACGAAAGGTGCCGCGCGCCATAACAAATATAGGTCCCAAGCAACGGGAACGGAAAACTTTCATAAAAAAATGTTCATAAAATGAAAACTTTATTAAATTCTTAGGGAACCAAATGTCAACTATTCCGCATCAAACTAAAGAAGAATCACTGAAATCGGATTATAAATCTCAGCGTAATCGATGTACATACATAAAAAAAACCAGTCAAGTTGAAAACCTCCACCTTTTTGAAGTCGGTTAAAAACTTCTCCACTTTAGTCATGCTACATTTATTCTTTTTAACTTTATTCGCCTAGTTATATTAGCTGCAGATGTGTAGTAGCAAATTCCAATCCAACGCGATATCAATATCAGTCCATACAATCGCCCTTTGTTAGATACACCACCTGCCACTGCCCACGTAAGGCAAGTTATACCTACCACCTTTCCTTAATTAAATATAGATTTGGCACAAATGTTTACTTTTAATATTTTGATATGTTTACACTGGTACGTAATAATGCAGACTATCAGGTATTATTATCTAGCAGCAGGGTACAGATACTTATGTTAAAAGAGCAGCCTAGTGTATGTTGAGCAATGCAAGTTAAAGGGTTTCGTGGAAGCATCGAATATTCCCTATTTTTGTTGTTTGGTTACGAAACCAAAGAAAGAAAATTACATACATACATATTTTCACACACCCTATATTGTACGTACTAAAATGTTTCACTTATCCAAACGTTAATGAGTCGATTAGTTATAGGATACATTTTTATTTTGGATATCCGATAGTTTCGATCCGGGTTTGGAAACCTGTAATAAATTCGAACCGGTTATAACCTAAATATATGGAATGGTTGAGGCGAAGAACACCTCCTTATAATTTCTTCCTTCTCATACTCGCCATCAAGAAAAAATTAACTTTCAAATAAAGAAAACAAGAATAACACATCGTTTCAGTGCTGTCACCACAAGATATGATATAGTTGGAACAAAACATAAAGAAAAATGTGTGAACCCTGGGGCACTAGTCCAGTATGGCGGTGAACCGGTGGCGAGGTAAGTTAATCTTCCCTTGCTTCTTCTTCGACGACCCTTTTCTTTCTCCCGGCCATCGCATCCCGCCCGCAATGGGACCTTTTCTTTTCGGTTGCATTTTAAATATAACCTCTATGAAACGATTTTTGGTAATAAAAGTTTATTATATAGGTTTTGTTGAATAAACTGGTTTCAACCGGTTTTTGCCGCGCACATTCAAAGCGCAGCTATACAGCACAGCAAGTTTTCAATCACACACAAAGATAAAGTTTATATTGAAAACAGTTGTCATATAAAGAAAGTTATTGTCGCACAGTAAACCGGTTAATGTAGATTTACATAAAACTTTTTTGCATTTAAACTCCGAACGAAGTATATGACTAAAACCGGTTGTACCCGATTAAACATAGTTAATTTTGAACTGGTTCTAAGCCTTTACTTTGGTTACGGCTTAGGAGCTCCATAACGTCCCCGATATATATAAACGAAGTTAGTAACTTCATCCTTTATAAGCAACTTGAAAAGGGAGGAAGTTCTCAAGTATATGTTTTTTTTAAAGTGAAACTTCTATATAGACGTCTTAGGATTTTTCTGTCACGAAAAAGCGTTACGGCCGCGTAGAGGAGCGGCATAAATTTAGACTAGACGTGGTGAGAGGCGGCATAATTTTAGAGTAGACAATGGATGCGTTTTTTGGTTGCGGATCGAATTCAGTTTCTTTCTTTCATAAAATAAAATATGTTTAAATAAAAATTGCATTCATTAAAATGAAATTAAATTAATTAAATTCAATAAAATTAACCTAACCAAATCATAATTTGCAGTAAAGCTGCGAAAAATCGAAATATGTGCTGGGACACATAGTACAAGTGAAACTTCAACGGACAAGTGGTAAAACGAATCGCAACAAAATTTCAACTTAAGTTTTACGAGCAGATTGTTAATGTACTTGTCCAATTTGAAAACCTGCCCGTAAAACTTCAAGTTGAAATTTTGTTGCGATTCGCTATGCAACTTATGCGTTGCGATTGGTTTTTCCACTTGTCCGTTGAAGTTTCACTTCTACTATATGTCCCAGCACACATTTCGATATTTGTTTTTGTATGACTGTTACGCGATTTCTCTATCAATTGTAGGCCGATTTTCATTTCTTTATTCGAAAGAGTATACTCCTAAGGTGGTCCCATTCTCACCAATTCAGGTTCTAGCTAGTGGATCCCAGGAAAATCTAGAGCAACACTCGAATATTATAGACACGTACGTTTTTCATATTTTTTATTTTCTAAAACTATTCCGTTATATAATCCAAGTAAAATACAACATCTTGAAGGTATCAAGTGAAACATAAAAACAGCAACAAAATTGTAAAATTTACCAACTTCCAAATTTTATTTATTGAAAAAAAAACCAACAGCGCATATTAATAATACAAACAAACAAAAAAAGTAATTATAATGTAGTGCTAATAACAGGTTTTTCTGAATAAAATTGTGAGCAAACGAGCGAAGTAAAGTATAAAAATGCAATAAAGATATACTTACACACATACATAATAATAAATACATATGCATACATACTAAAAAGCAAAAAATAAAGACAATATTTATTTTTTGCTTTTTAGTTACTACTCATCCAGTCGATTTTTTTTTGGAAATCCACACTTAAAACCGATAACAACATGACTAAACCATTTCTAATGACTTATCAATAAACATTTGTGAGATGTGAATTTTGAAACAGCCCTATCTACGACACAATCAATAAATCACTGCGTAAACGAATTTCGTAGCAATCATGACGCTATCTGTCATCTGTAACACATCGGCCCATTAATAGCCCATTATATATACATTATAAACTCCATAATGATATTTCATAGTTAAACACTTTCCAATCGTAATTATTTAACACTAGCTGACCCGGCAAACTTCGTACCTCGTCAGAATTAATAAATAAAAAAGCTGAATGATAATTGCAGAATGTTTCAACTTTAGTAAAAAATGTGATCAAAACTTAACCGGAACGAACATCAAGCGTTTGACATTCAAAACCAAAAATATGAAACAAACTTCACTTTTAAATTTAATTTGATTACTAAACGACTTTTAAATATAATTGATTTCTAAACGACGGGACGAACATCAAATGTTTGACAGGCAGGAATAATTTCTAAGGAAAAGCGAAATTTTTGTTTTTACTATATTCCAAGCACTTTTTCATATTTACTCACCTTTTAAACTTTCCCTGGACTTCCACAAATAATTCAAAACCGAAATTAGCCAAATCAGTCCAGCCGTTCTCGAGTTTTAGCGAGACAAACGAACAGCAATTGATTTTTATATATATCGATCTGTTTACTGGAAGAACACATTAACTGACATATCATATAATTATATGACAATTAGTGAGTTATTGCAGTTATAGTTTCATAAAGTAAATATTATATCTTTATCAGTTGACAATTATCAACGTATACAAACAGCTTTAATAAGTCGATATAGTTAAGGTAGTTAGTGGACGATAGCATCGATGAAACGACTGGTAATGACCGGTAAACACACGCGCGGTACAAGCAATTCACTCCTCACACGAGTTACCCCCAAATTGGGTGTCAAATAACAGCCATTGGAAATGCACCCCATTCAATTATTAAACTATTTTAAAACTGTACTCATTGTCTTTGATGTGTCATTGGATTTATGCTTTCCTGAGACCATAATATCTGTTTGTGCAGCTCATTTAGGTCCCCAAAACTGACAAAATTAATGACAATATTTTCTTACGTTTTTGCGATTATTACACATATTTAAAATCACATCTTAATGGTTTTCGGTGATCATGGCCATTGAAAATTTCTTTCATTTTTCAAAAAACAAAACTGACTTCAAAAAAAGTAATGAGGTGTCTTTGGGACACATGTTTGGAACGAAGTTCTCCTAAAATGTCTTAAAAATTCTCAAAACATCTGAAAAAGTGTGTCGATAAGCATCGAAAACCATCGAAATTTTATCAAAAACCTATGTATAGAAAGAAATACATAAACAAACAAATAGTATCAAAAACAGCGTATATTATTACACTAATTGATATTTTAGATTTTGTTTCATTGCATTAAAGTTGATAGCTTACTATAGCAAAAAGTGTCGTGACAACTTTTCGTAAGAATTATTTCCGTCTAGCCCCCTTTCACAACGCGCGATAAGGAACTTCGTTTCAATAATATATTACAAACAAAAATGTTACCAAAAAGAAGCCCACTTCAAAAGTAACCAAAAAGCAAAAAATAAATATTTTCTACCACGTGTTTATTTTTTTTTTATTTTTTTTTTATTGCATGAGTTCAGCAGACAGGCAGACGGCCCACTTGATCGAAAGCGGTTATCATCGCCTATGAACATTGCAATACCAAAGGTGCTACAAATGCGCTGCTGCTCTCTTAAGGGTCACTAATGCCGGAACACAACTCAAGGTTGTTATGGCGGCATACTCGAGATTAGGGGTGGTAGCCATCCAATCAGATACCCTACCACCTGACTGTGGGTTGTTTTTTCGCCTCTTACGACGGCCGCCCGGCCGCAGGAAATTGTATTCTTTCTCCGTTCCTGCACGGTAAAACGTTTTGTCCACGTTTTGAAGTCGGTGCAAAGTAAAATATAAAAATTACTTTTATTTATTTTATTTTGCAAATTTTATTTTTTACTTGATACCGACTTCAAGATATTGTAGAAAATATTTACTGTTTGCTTTTTAGTTATACATAACTCGGTTTCTGTTTTGTTAGAATTTTTTATAGTAGGTATATCCATTTGAAGTTAGTTTTGTTTTCAAAGTAAAAATTCTTTAGAATTGTTGTGATTTGAAATTGGATGAAATGAAAAAGCGGCACTGAAAAGAGATAAACAGGTCAATCTATAGGACTAAGCCTGCGAGAGAACGAGATATGAATTTTACATTGTGCAGCTCAGATTAAAGAGTCAGTAAGAACAATGATTAAACGTAGGTCCAATTTGAACCGAATTAAAATTGATAATAATATTTTTAGATTAAAACAGTGAAAAATTGAAAGTGATACTTAAGGAGTTTATTTAGACTTATAATATGTTGATATACTAGCCGTCCCGGCAGACGTTGTTCTGCCCTGAAGCAATAAAATTTAGAACCCGATTCCAGCGCCACCTACCGGGTCCAAATGTAAGCTATCCTATCTTTCAATTCGGATCAAACTGCACACGGTGCACAAATTTGATTAAAATCGGTCAATAGTTTAGGAGTCCATCGCGGACACACAACGTGACGCGTAATTTATATATATTAAGATTAAGAAAAGTCAGAGAAGAATTATCTGTCAGTATATCCTCTGAAGTTTCACTTCTACTGCGTGTGAACTGCACGCACACACGCACACATTGTTTTTTGTTTGTTTGTTATTTTTTTTATTTTCTATTTTTTGGTTACGCAAACACTTGAATTGTTTTAGAAAAAAAATGTGAATCACGTTGTACGTGCCTATAAAATTCGAGGATAACTCTTAATTTTTTTGGAATCCTCTAATTAGGCCCTGACTTGGTGATAATGGAATCACCTCAGGAGTATACTCTTTTTAACCGACTTCAAAAAATTGCAGGAGGTACTCAATTTATCGGAATCTTTTTTTTTTGTTTTGATTTATGTATGTTCACCAATTACTCCGAGATTTATAGTCCGATTTACGTGATTCTGTTTTTTGTTCGACGCGGAATAGTTGCCATTTGGTCCCCTAAAAATTTAATATAGTTTGGCCCAGTAGTTTTCATTTTACGAACATTTTTTTTGTTCCCGTTTCTTGGGGTCTATATTTTTTAAGAAGCGAGGCACCTTTCGTAGGTCTACCCATACATAGCTAAACTAGTTAAAAAGTAACAATTAAAAAAAACACTTCGTTTAAAAAAACCGACTTCAAAAACTAAAAAACTAAAAAGTATAAAATAACTTATTTCTAAAGCTATTAGGTATTATTAATATATATTATCTAAAACATCTTGAAGTCGGTGCAAAGTAAAACATAAAAATTACTATATTTTGAAAATTACTAAGCACCGACTTTAAGATGTTTTAGATAATATATATTAATAATAATAGCTTTAGAAATAAGTTATTTTATACTTTTTATTTTTTTAGTTTTTGAATAAAAATATTAAAAAACGGTTGATGGAGAAATCGCTTAACAAACTTACAAAAGAAAACATACTCAAAGGTCGTGACTAACATCTGAAAATGAAATAAGTAAATATTATGATTGACAATTCTGACACGGTTGTAATGGCAGGTTTGGGACTGAATCAGTGTAGTGTAATGTGGATGTAAAGCTGATTCATGCTTCTGTCAATGGTTTAATGTTAAATCTTAAAATGGTTACCATGTTCGTGGTGCATGAAGGGAGCATGGTCTCTTCCCAGTGCCTTCTCCCGCTTGCGCCACTTCGCTCTGCGATTCTGGAACCACACCTGTATAATACAAAACATATGTAATATTGCACTTCTTTTCTGTCCTCATCATTATCCAAACATTAGGTTGCGTTGTTATCTTAGTTAATAAAATAAAATATGGTTTTTAAAATCACTGGAAAAGAATATTATCTGTGGAGGCTTAATAATAGCTTCTCATAAACTAGCTTATTTTTAGTTATCACTAGCTGACCGGCGAACTTCGTACATACCGCCATATTTTCTGAATTCCTAAAAAACTTTATTTCAGGACACAAAAACAAAATCACCAAAATCGGTCCAGGTGATTAGGAGGATTCTAGAACCCGATCTCAGCGCCACCTACCGGTTCCAATTGTGAATCTAAACCATCCGGGAACCCACTCAAACACACAAAAACAAAATCACCAAAATCGGTTAAGTCGTTCTCAAGTTATCCGCGTACGTACATATCTACGATTCATTTTTATGTATATAAGATAAATGATAGCTGTTAGCCCCCCAAATAAAACAAAATAAAAAGATATATACGTACTAGGAATAATAATAATAATAATAGCCCACTCAATAGGTAACTTTTAGGTAATTACCGCGTCATCACTCAACATCAGGTGACACAATGGTCAAATGCAAATCTATACATACATAATAACAAAAAAAAACATAATTACAATATTATCATGGTAATAGGCGGCCTTATCGCTTAAAGCAATCTCTTCCAGGCAACCTATCTTAAGGAATAATGTAACCTAACCTGGCGATGTAGGTGGTGCAGATTATTAGGTATATCTTAAACAAACATACTTAGGGTCGCTTGCATAACGATCGCCTTTAAATACAATTAGCTAATCATATTAAACTGCCTAAATACGTTTTACACAAAACGTATTGACAGTTCCTTAAACATATTTAGCGGCAAATTTTGCGTTCTGCAAGACGCTAATTGTATTTAAGGGTGTTAAATACGTTTTGTGTTTCTTAAATAAATTTAAGCAACGTTATGCAAGCGGCCCTTAAACTACATATTTTATAAATTAAATATGATATGACGATTTGTGGTGTGACAGAGAACGTATGTCAGAGTAGAAGAGTTTGGAAAAAAGACATATTGTGCCGACTCAAAATAATTGGGAGAATATGAAAGAAAGAGCAGTGTTTTACATATTTTTAAGCGACTTGAAAAAAAGGAGCAGGTTCTTAATTCGTCGGGATTTTTTTTTAATCTATGTTCACCGATTACTCCGAGGTTTATGATCAGATTTACGTGATTCTTTTTTTGTTCGACGCGGAATAGCTGCTATTTGATTCCCTACAAATTTTACATAGTTTGGCCCAGTAGTTTTAATTTTATGAACATTTTTTTATGAAAAATCTTATGTTTACAATATCTTCAGGTAACTCATTAATTACAGTCGTGGTATGAAAATCTTCGCCAGTTTTCAAATTGATCCATTTAACGGTCCGCGAGCACCTGTTACGTTTTCAAACTAAGTCACAGAACAGACTATTCCACAGAAAATTATGTTTAAGTATTTGACAATAAAGCTTAGAATTATTTACATTGAAGTTGTTTGATTTTCTATCTTGTCTAAGAAAATTGTTTAGATATGTAAAACCTTTTTATTGGTTTTAATATTTTTGTTAAGCGTAGTGATTATTTTCTCTTTGTTTCTTATTGTTAATATCAGCGTCTGTCATTGTCAAAATTGCAATTTTCTTTTTGCACGTTTCTATATTTTATAAACGTAACATTTATTAAAATGTTGGCAGTATTGTTTCTTGTATTTTTGCAAACCAAAGTTGACTTTAAGGTGACGAACATTTTCATTCCGCGACTGTACCTTAGGACGTATCCGTCTCCTGGTAGTTGCCCGTCAGTCGTCAGCCAATTACAATCTACTGCTAGACGTAGGCTTCCACTCATCACGGTCCTCCGCCTTCCTTATCCAGCCTACCTACCGGCGACCTGGTCGTCAGTCCATCGGGCTGGAGGGTGTCCGACACTACATTTACCGAGACGTGATCTTCACTTCAAGACTCGTCTGCTCGGTTACCTTGGTTCTCTTACGGATATCCTCATTTCTAATTATATCCATAAGAGAAACACCCAACATAGCTCACTCCAGCGCCGGTTGCACAATTTGGAATTTGTGGACCAGTCTTGCTGTCAGTATCCACGTCTCAGCCCCGTAGGTCAGGACTGAGAGGACGCACTGCTTGAAGACTTTCGTCTTCATGCATTGCAGGATGGTCGACGAAAAAACTTGACGAAGCCTACCGCATGCTGCCCACTTACTACAACTACCAATAGTTGCCCGCAATAATGATTAACCTTTGGAAATAATAACTTTTTTTTTTACTGCAGGAGTTCAGCAGACAGGCAGACGACCCACTTGATGGAAAGCGGTTACCATCGCTAATGGACATTTGCAACACCAAAGGTGCTACAAATGCGCTGCTGCTCTCTTAAAGGAGACTGGAACCTGGTCACTAATGCCGGAACATAACACAAGTTTGTTATGGCGACACACTCTAGACCGGGGGTGCTCGCCATCCAGTCGACCAAATACCCTACCACCTGGATGTGGGTTGTTTAGTCGCTTCTTACGACAGGCCGCCAGGCCGCAGGAAATTGTATTCTTTCTCCGTTCCTGCACGAATAAAACTCTATCAAAAGCAAGCATACTCATTGAAAATTGGTAGTCGTAATTTGGAAACGCTTGTGAATAGGAAGTTAAACGCTTCTAGTCGACTGCTGCAGCTTGTCGCTTCATAATTCTTTTTTATTGTGTAATTGTTGGCAATTTGGCTTCTCCCTTCAACCATGCCCTACCCTCCCCTCCCTTTTCCGCCACCCCTCCATCGCCTACACCTCTCGACTACAATGGTTCCGTAATGAAAAGCAATTACGCATACGTGGTTTCAATTTGCATCCTCCCTCATGCTAATTATGACTCTAACACCACAGCATAGGGTTCCTTTTCAATAGTAATAACACGAGAATAGAAACAAATTGAGCTAGAGGCGAGCCGAGGTGCATTGCGCTAATAGAAGACATTGTAAAAGTTTAAAAATTGACCAAGTGCGTAACAGGACACGAATTGTAAAGAGTTCTGTACACATGATAAATATCCTTTGCTTTCATCATTTGGCCACGAATCCAAAAATCAAAAATATCTAAAAAAAAAACTTAACGTTTTTAAACTTCAACAGCTTTAGTATTAAAAATAGGATAAATTAATATAATAAGTTAATCTTAAGGTACACCATAACATATAAATCACTAAATTAATGTCACACACTAACAAAAATAAACAATAAGCGTGTATGGACTCTAAAATTTTTCATAGAAATTAAGTAGTTAAAAAGGTACGGAACTCGAGTCCGTAGATATGTTAATAATAATCCAAAAAAAAACTTCAACAGCTTTAAATTTTTTTTCATAATTTGCCACTTGATAGTTCAAAGGTTAGACGGGGGTAAAATAATTTTCATGTATTTTTCTCCACCAATTGACTTGATATTTGTTACTGTATGATAACTCTAAGAATAGCGATGTTTGTGAAAATAAGTAAAAATTACATCTTCCTAGTAACCTTCACCCATAATAATAACACCGGCCCACAAAAGAATAGTGGTCTGTACTTCTCACCAGACCTCGCGCTCTCATCTCGACGGCCTGTACCTTTGACCACACCCATCTGTTTTTATATACTTCGATGCGCTAAATCCGAAATCTGGGGTCAGTTTGGTCCATACACCCTCAAAATTTTAAGGGTGTACGGACCAAACTGATTCCAGAGAGCGCGGGTATTCCGCGCGCGCTCACATCTCCTCCCGCGGGGCGCGTTTTAAACCGCCCCACGCCCGGACTAGACCTATGATGACGCCGGGGGATAAAAGAAAGTTCCCCGACAGTAGATGAGGCCTGTGCGTGAGGCCCCCGCCTGCCAGGGCACGCGGAGTTGGGACCGCTTTCCACTTTCCCGTAGCCTGGCATAAGGCGCAGGACAGATCACCCAGGGGTTTTAGTGGGTATCTGACTGGGCATGCTAGTGCCACCCCCGATCTGACGAATCCCACACACGGGTCGCGAATTATCTCCTCAAAGTTCTTGCCCTTAGGTCCTCAAACAAATATTTTTTGTGGGCCGGTGTAATTATACTCAGTCGGAAACTTTCGGAGTACAATGACTCTGACATAGAAAGATAGACGGACCGTCGGTCATGATAAAAAAATGAGGCTTCAGTCTTTATCAAAATAGCTACGGAACCCCAGGAATTGGTGTAATTTCATAATTCGCGGGAATTTAACGAGTCAGTGGTTCAGCACAATGGGCGCCTCACGGCCCACTTGGCGGCGGCGTCTGAGTGTCTGCCAATTTGCTCATTGCTCACGATTTACGCTCAATTAATCTAATTTAGGCAACAAAAGCTTATTATTTAAGCCATTTACCAGATTGTTGTCAATTAAGTCATAAGTCGCTTTTAAAAATGTAAAGATCAAACTGGGCGTTTGTCTTTAATTTCTTGTAGTACTTCAAAAATTTTAAATGTAAGTTCGTCTAATAAAAATCACTTACATACATAATTTTACATATTTTATTATTAGTCTGCAAAATTGAATATTGATTATAAACATACCTTTTTTATACATACATACATAACTTCACGCCAGTTCCCTTGCGGAGTAGGCACGAACAA
The DNA here is from genome assembly GCA_019925095.2 of Dendrolimus kikuchii. Taxonomy (NCBI): domain Eukaryota; kingdom Metazoa; phylum Arthropoda; class Insecta; order Lepidoptera; family Lasiocampidae; genus Dendrolimus; species Dendrolimus kikuchii. The sequence goes on along the minus strand of CM034409.1, from coordinate 12,572,418 downwards.
CAGAGCGCCATTCAGGCTTATTCTTACACATCTCACTTGCTTCTTTGACATTCATAGCTCTCGTCATGCACGCTCGTCTGTTCTTAAGGCTCCTGACATCACCTTCTGCTAGTACACGATCAATTTGATCATGGAAGGTGTGTCGTGGCCTTCCACGACTTCTGCATCCATCCACTTTTGCATTGTATATCTGTTTAGTCATTCTTTCATCATACTTTTTTTTATATATTGACTAAATAGTTTCATAGCCTAATACTATATTCTGTTTATGCAAACACGCAATACATAATATAATTGATTCTCTACGGACTATGTATGTGTGGTCTTGAGTAGTAAAAACAAAGTACAAGTAGGTGTGACAAAGTTAAGAGGATTTGAACAAAGGCTTGAGTCGTTTCTTAATAGAATGAGTAGAGTCGGCGAATATGTCGACCTTTGTACGTACGGAATTACTATAGTTCATCATTCTGTATAGAGGAGAATATAGACCTATATTAGTTCTTACTTGTGGTAAATTAAAAGTTATACATATTTTTTAGATAATATTTTGCAAAAAAAAACGCTTAAAGATTTTGGAGTACGTAAGTGAGTGTAAAGCTTCAAAAAGACTTTCAAGGAAATTAATTTGAACAAAATCCATAAAGTAATTTTTGAGATATGCTGTATTTTCGATTATAGTAGATTGTTACACGAGCGGTGAAGGTGACCTATTTAAGCATTAGATGGTTTGGTATGTTATAGTTCGAGTGCCTAAATAGGACTTTCACCCAAGGTTAATACTCTGATTGTCTTCTGATTAGCTAAACAAACAACTACTTCTCTAATGAAATCAAGCATTAAATCCACATATAAATCTGTGAACTCATTTAATACGTCACATATGAAACGTTAAGCAAATTTCTTTTTCTGTGGCATTCTACCGGCCAGTATTTTTTTGTCGCTGATGATAGCAAACACTTAGCTCAATTAATCAAATAATAATTTAGTGAAAAGTAACTTATAAGTATAAAACGATGTTATAAAATTTTTGATATTTTTTATTACAATTTAATACCGCGATTTAACAATGGTTGTAAAAACAATTGAGACCCGAGCCGCATGTACGGAGAGAGTTTCGGTAAAGTCAAGTAAAGGACACTACTTAGACGCGCGGTAAAAATTGGGCGGCTTTTTTCTACGATTTCCTGTCGTATTAACGCAGGACTTCGTGCCCCAATGTACCAACTCGTCAATAACTACAATACATAATTTGAAAACATTGACATCTTTGTACTTTCCTTGGGTGCTTTTAAAAAATACATTATTAACGCCATTAAGGATCAGGCACTGTAATTTTCTATATATTTTTTTTTCTGTTTCTGTTATCTTTATCCCTTGGATATATGATATGTATATAAGCGTTTTGTTGTGTGTGTTTATTTGCATGTGTGCGTGCGTGTGGGTCTGTGTGAGTTATTGTATATGTCCCATATTACTTTTAATGTATTGTACTACTACTAAATAAATCAAATAAAAAAAGTATCTCTCCGTACAAAACACGATTAGCCGAAGCCAACCATTTCCTAGCGCCGATGTCCTATTGCTGCGGCTTCATCTGCGTTAGAGTTAGCAAGTTCGAAGATTTGTTTATCATTCTTCAAGAAGACTTCAACTTAATCGAACTCAATATGAATAAGACCGTTTATCTGCGGACTAATGCGTCTTATTTAATGTGTTAAAAATAGCGCCGTTAACACATAGTCACATTAGTGTATACACATACGTTATCTATCAATATTTAATGTCATTACATTGCTAATCGTATTTTAAATAACGCCTTAAACCCATCGCATCGTATGAAACGGCCTAAATCTTTAACATTATCCTAGATGAAGCCCTTATGAGAGCGAGCGTGGTATCATAGTGTAATCAAGATAATTCTGACATGGCTCTTCCACATTGAAAATATTAATTTTCTAAGGTAAAAGGATTTAATGTGGTGAGCGATCAGCCTGTCTGCTGTACTCCAAAAATAAAGAAATAAAAAGGTAACTCCTTTGTCGCCGCACGATTTATCAAAGGAATGTACACATCGGTCCAGCCGGGCATGACATCAGTACGCTCGCGCCGGTGTGTACACGCAATATCAAAATTGCCTATGACAAATAAATAACAACAAAACTTGTACACATACTCACACCAACGCGCACTACCACCGCATTGCATTCACGCACACTTCACAAACAAACCAAGACACACAAAGAGCCTAAAAATTAATAACCTAGGCACAGAAAGGAGAAACAACACACATGGCAATAGTTAAGATAATATATATAGGTATAGACATAAGGCCCACACTGCACATGCACTTCCTCACAACACCAGCATGTAACAGATACACTCTACATTAGTACAAGTTTAGTATTAAATAAGTTATTCTTAGGGTACACCACAACACAAAAATCACTAAATGAATGTCACACACAGTAACAAAAATAAACAATAAGTGTGTATGAACTGTAAAAACTTACATAGAAATTAATTTGTCAAAAAGGGTACGGAACTTAAACCCGTAGAGTTGTTAAAAAAAACGCACTTTTGTCTACGGCCAACCGCCAAGTTCGAAAAAATTCACTGCGGAGCAAACCGAATTATTGTACGCGCAACAAGTTTTATTGTAAAATCGGAAAATATTGAATAACACACATTTCTCGAGAAAAAGGTGCTTCATAGAAGACTTCCTACGCTACATCCTTCTATAATTGAAATAAAATTTTACTTTAGACCCGGCCTTCTGAGAAGGTTCTGGGAGTTAGACATCCTAAGCCGCAGTTAATGAAGTTCAGTATGGAGTGCTCTGATAATTTGAAGAGTGCACATCGAGTGGCCGCTCGTGTCGGTTACCGCAATGAGCTTTTATTCCAATTTCAATTGCATTCTAAATATCAAAAATTAAAAACCTCTTTATTGACAATTTTGAACTTTATTTTTGATGACTTAAGGTTCTAAATTGAAAACCTCAGTTGGATATAGGGTGGCTAGATTCTTTGTCGGCTTACGCCATCTATCGAGTGGATTAAAAGCAATTTACAGTGAGTCGAGTGCACTTGGTGCGTGCCACCCCTGCCCACTCATGCCATCTATGCGCCCATGGACCTTTCCTCAAAGTCGTGTGGATGAAAGGAGACGGGGACTTATGTGCCAAAGAAATGTAATGAGTTGAGATATAGCTTAAAAAAGCGACATATTTTTTAATACAAAATAGAAAACATCAGCTCTAAATTCTATCTGAAAGACCAAAAGTCTAAAAAACAGGATGTAAATAAAATAAATGATCGATTTCTGTGAATGAATTTCGACAATGAATAATATGAAAACACTTATATAACAAGATTAATTGATTCAAAATAACTAACCTCACTACAATTAGAAAAAATATCAACATAATAATAGGAAATCTTAAAATCACTCTCATCGTTTTACAATCTGGGCCCAAGAATATATAAAATCGTATCAGTCTCCTTTGGTGTATAAAATATTAAACTTTAAAATTTAATTTATTCTAACAAAATAAAACTATACATACAAATTAAAATTAAACTATAAAATCTAGTGCCAGACCGCTGTGAGTTGGAAACGTGCCCAAAAGACTGTTTACACTGTCTACATTCCCTCGCTGTATCGCAACGCTAATGCGTTGTGCGAGATATAGACCAGTCTTTTGGTCACGTGAGACGTCTACCAAGCGTTTCGCTGTCTCGATAAAGTTTGTGCGCCTCAGGCCCTCTTAGTCCCAGGGTCTCGACCCCAAAAGCCGCAAATATGTAACCATTTTTATAACCATAACAAGTATTTATATTATCTAAAACCATTAAAATCTGAAGATAAAAAGATAAGTACTATATATATATATAAATAAACCTGTTGTCCGTGCCTACCCCGCAAGGGAACTGGCGTGAAGTTATGTATGTATGTATGTATGTATAAATATTTACAAATTTAAAATGTATTCCAGATCACTATCGGTGATCCGATGATGATCTTTTATTAGACCATTTATGATTTAACTAAATTATAATTTGCACAGATATTAAATATTATAAAAGTAAAACCATCTTATACTAATACTAGCTGTCCCGGCAGACTTTGTTCTGTCCTGAAGAAATAAAATTTAGAACCCGATTGCAGCGCCACCTATCGAGTCTAATTGTGAATCTAAATCGTCCTCGAATTCACTTGAACACACACAAAAAAAAACATTCAAATCGGTCCAGCCGTTTAGAAGGAGTTCACTGTCAACACACGTACAGAAGAATTATATATATAAAGATATAAAGCTGAAGAGTTTGTTTGTTTGATTGAACGCGCTAATCTCAGGAACTACTAGTCTGATTAGAAAAATTCTTTCAGTGTTAGATAGTCCACTTATTGAGGAAGGCTATAGGCTATATATCATCACGTTAAGACCAATAGGAGCGGAGCATCAATGAAGAATGTTTCAAAATCGGGGGGTTATGAAAACAAATTCCACGCGGACGACGTCACGGGCACAGCTAATGTAGCTATAAAAGTCAAGTAAATATGTGTAATCGAATTTAATAATATATCTCTCTATCTATAACATAATAAATCTTTAGAAGGGTCGAGTTTTTACAGTGCATTAAAAAATAAGAATAAAATCAGGGGGACTAATTCAGACCAGCACATTGCGAAAATAAAATTTGTAAATTTTTTGCCCGTATGTCGACTATCGTTTGAGGACTACTGAACCGATTTAAGTAAAACTCGACACAAAGTTAACTTATATCTCGGGTCAATACTTAGGATACTTCTTATCTCGATAAATGACGTAATTTCCGCAGGATAGACAAATATAGCAAAAAAGTGGCGCTTTTGGTACCACTGTTACAATGCACTAACATAATAATATACGTCATCATCATTACGACGCGACCAAAATTTCGCTAGCAATTACTAATTAATAATATAATCCTATAACATAAGAAACATCGGTTTAAACCTTAATTAACCTTATCTTAACCAAACGGGGCTATATTCATATATAGCCCCGTTTGTTCCAAAACAACTAAATAACCGAAACGTTACTGAAAAGCTTCCACACTAATCTTCCTACACTGTGGCACAATTGCACAGATTATGTACCACTCCAGAGACTTGCAACCCACACACACAACCGTAACGCTGCAAATGAATTTTTGGGCGAACTCTTTAACCCCACTGAAGGAGCATTAGCTTTCCCATGAATTCACTGCAAATTGTAATCAGACAGTATTTAAACGAGCAATGCTTTAATTACTTACAGATATTTCGTTTTTTACTCTATACTTATTGTATGTTTATAGTATATGTTATATTTATTCTATGCACTAAAATACATTTATTATAATTATTACTAATACGAAAGAGAGTGTCGGGGTGAAGGTAAGGAAAGGAATGCTCACGTGGTTCGGGCATGTGGAAAGAATGCATGATGAAAGAATGACTAAACAGATATACAATGCAAAAGTGGATGGATGCAGAGGTCGTGGAAGGCTACGACACACCTTCCATGATCAAATTGATCGTATACTAACTAGCAGAAGGTGATGTCAGGAGCCTTAAGAATAGAGCGTGCATGACAAGAGTTATGAATGTCAAAGAAGCAAGTGAGGTGTGTAAGAATAAGCCTAAATGGTGCTCTGTTGTTCGTGCCTACCCCGCAAGGGAACTGGCGTGAAGTTATGTATGTATGTATGTTTTTACAAAAATTACGCAGACGGAGGAGAATGAAATTTCGCACACTTATAGTTTATATAGAGAAGTAGTGCAGAATGCTAATATATTTTTTTTAATTGAGCATAATAATTAATTTAAATTATAAGTTTGAACATTACTAAGGTTCTGTTGTTAAAGACTATACTTCTATATACACAAACTTTGCCAAGGCTGCCCTGTTAATTTGACTTTAACAAAAGAGTATATAATATGCGTGTGTATTTCAAATACCTACAAGGGTGTGTAATGTCTATTTTATTGATATAAAATACTTTTTACGCATAATTAAAAAAAAATATTAGCATTCTGCACTCCTCTATATAAACTATAAGTGCGCGAAGTTTCATTCTCCTCTGTCCGCGCAATTTTCCTAAAAAGGGGTACAAAGTTTTTGCTGTGTTTTTGCTTAACTAATTCTATGACAGATTTAGAAAAAAATGAGATTTTCACGGAATAAAAGCAACACAGCATTTAGATAATAAAAATGTCAGCAAACAAGGTTTATTATTATATTATAGCAGCCCATAAACGTTCCACTGCTGGGCTCGGGCTTGCCATTATGGACGTATGGACGGTATACCCGTCACGCTTTTCCAAGGCGGCTTGACAGATTTGACACATAGGTTATCTCGATGTGTAGGTTTCATCATAATGTTTTCCATCACCGTTAGCACGTGGTAGTTGTAACAATATGCACATCAGGTCAGAAAAATTGCCTAGCCTAAGTGGTGCATGCTTTCCGACCAGGATTCGAACCGACGCCCTTTGAGTTTTGAACACGAGCGCTAACCATTAAGCTACGGTTTGCACTCAGCTTATTTCTGTGGCGAAGTTAAATTTGACAAAGCGCTGACTCTCGCCGAATTGAAGTTCATTCTGGACCAGAAAGTAAAAGAATGCAGCAAGAATAAAGATTTGAAGGCGATAGTGGCTCATTTGCCCGATAGCCGGAACTAGGGGGGATGAAAATGCCGCATTTTATAATATCTGCGGCAATTTTATAAGATGCCGATGCACCTAGGGTTGCCAAATATTAGAATTTAACCAATATGTGGAGACTATTAAACACCTGTTGGATACTTCTGTTACATAACACGCGGAAACTATCGCATCTTGTTTACATAGTACATAAATAACAAAGTCGCTTTTCGCGTCTGTCTGTATATATTCGTTATTATATATATTCGTTAACTCCTCCTAAACTACGTAACGGATTTTAAGCAGTTTCACCATCAGTCACGTCACTATTCATTGAAAGTATATATATATATATATATATATATATATATATATATATATATATATATATATATATATATATATATATATATATATATATATATATATATATATATGCTTTTTTATTCTAGTTATATTGCAAAACCCACATGTTACACAATTTTCTCTAATCCATCCTAAGGTTGTCTGGAAGAAATTGCTTTTAGTAATAAGACCGCCTATTGTCTTCTGTACTTAAACTTCTTGAATTGTATCTTAATGTTATGCAATAAAGTATATTCTATTATATATATATAAGGTAATTAGGTTTTTATGTAAGCAAAATAGAGCTGCTTCCTAGGGTTTGACCCACGGCATAGCTTCAGGGAAAACTGTAGTAAATATATAAATAAATGAACATTGTTCTTTTTGCCGTAACTTTTTAGTTTAATATCTGGTAACCCTGTGTACCTGTGGTGGACGCGGCAAACATTAGCGCACTCCACTGGAGAGCGTAATGACGCGCGCGAATTAGCGCGTATTGTGCAAACTGGCGCCAATTGCCAGTCGCCAGTTGCCACTGGCACGCCATTAATGCCGCCTAATAAGCAATCAGGCACTGTTGCACTTTTGTAATGCGGCGCTAATGACGCCATCTAACCTATACAATCTTTGCACGGTGGTATAGGAGAGCAATCTGTACTTATCAATTTATATATTATCACGGGTTGTCTGGAAGAGATCGCTTTTTAGCGATAAGACCGCCCTTTGTAAACAATTATAACACTACTTCGTAAGTTTTCTGTAACGGTGTACAATAAAGTGTTATCTATCTATCTATTTTATAATTAAATAAGTTGATAAATAACTCTTTATTATAAACTAATACAAAAATGAACTTGCCGATTAACTTTTTTTTAATATAAATGCCGTATATACTTTAAAAAGTTATTATTTTAACATTACAAACAGATTCTTCAGGTTTATTTATGTGTATAGATGTATATCGAAATTTATTATTATTATTTATTTTGAAAAAGAATACAATTTCCTGCGGCTGGGCGGCCGCCGTAAGAGGCGACAGAATAGCCAGCAGCCAGGTGGTAGGGCATTTGTCCGACTGGATGGCTACCACCCCTAGTCTAGGATATGCCGCCATAACAATTTTGAGTTGTGTTCCAGCATTAGTGGCTAGGCTCCAGTCCAGAGAGCGGCAGCACATTGGTAGCCTCTTTGGTGTTGGAAATGTTCATAGGCGATATTAACCGCTTTGAGTCGTCTGCCTGGATACTAAACTCATGCAATAAAAAACAAGAAATAGGTATTCAATGAGAGTTAGATGAAACGTCCTAACCTGCACTCTGGCCTCGCTGAGGTCCAGCCGCATGGCGAGCTCCTCCCTAGTGAACACGTCAGGGTACTGCGTCTTGTCGAAGGCACGCTCCAACTCGTGCAACTGGTATGTCGTGAAGGTCGTCCGCGAACGACGTACCTGCTTAACAACACAACATACGCTGCGGTCATATCGCCGTACACAGAGTCGATTAATGCTTGATCAACTTTTACCAGAGGGAATTTAACTTTTGTATTTAGGTTATGAGTCGTTTAGTGTCACAAGCTCACTTCTCAGTTTGTAACGAGTCTACATACACTCATTTAGTTAATTAACAACAAGTTTATAGAATTTACAATACTTACAACAGTATATAAATAACTTAAAAATATGGAAATATTTTATAAGAAGAACTATGTCATTGTTGAGACCCCTTCAATGATTGGCATCTTGTTAATTTATTCAAGCCTAGTTGTTGCCAGCGGCTTCGCTCACGCAGATTAAAAGTAGTCATATTTTTAGTCGTAATATTTTGCTTATGTCGTCGTACATAAGCATTACACTCCATATTCACAAATCTCACTACACACCAGTTTAACACCAACACTCCACACTAGAATAAGTATCATAGTAATAAAAAATAGAAATATAATTAGGTTAATTAACTTTAAGGTACACTATAATACACATAGTGTGTCGGGGTGAAGGTAAGGAAAGGAATGCTCCGGTGGTTCGGGCATGTGGAAAGAATGCGTGATGAAAGAATGACTAAACAGATATACAATGCAAAAGTGGATGGATGCAGAAGTCGTGGAAGGCCACGACACACCTTCCATGATCAAATTGATCGTGTACTAGCAGAAGGTGATGTCAGGAGCCTTAAGAACAGATGAGCGTGCATGACATGAGTTATGAATGTCAAAGAAGCAAGTGAGGTGTTTAAGAATAAGCGTAAATGGCGCTCTGTTGTTCGTGCCTATCCCGCAAGGGAACTGGCGTGAAGTTATGTATGTATGTATAATACACATACAAACACCTAAAAAATGTCATACAATAATAATCAAAGCGTTTAATTTTCATGAATTTCCAAATTTTTAAACTTAAAAAAGGTACGGAACAGGAGTCCGTAGAATCTGTTTATAAAAAAATATATAAAAACCGCTCACAAGAAAATTTCTGTGGGATTCTCGGGATATACAGTACCGCAAATTTCAAGTCCGAGAATTTGCTATCGATTAGCGAAATCAGCATCGAAATTGGCCCAGTAGTTTTTGCGTAATTCCCGAACAAACAGACAAACGGGAAAAATATTAAAAACAAAAGACTACACTTTTACAATCTTATTATAGATAGATCTTTGTACAACTACAGAGTAAAATCATATTAAGATCCCTTAATGTTTTGAATAACATTGTGACAATCATTGAGGGAAATGCTGTATGGTCTGTCCTTGTTTATAGATCTTAACTTAATATAAAGTTAAGATTGGATATAGTCATGCAAACTAATATGCGAAGTGTAGAAACAAAGTCCGTGTCAGCTCCAACACACGACTGAAGTTTACTCCTTAAACATTAAAAAAAAATATTATTTTAGATCTTATTTCATTTCAGTAAAGTTCGTAACATATAATAATAAATAAGCAACGTATAATAAATAATCTTTTTAAAAAGGTTTTTAAATACAAGCTTTTGAGATCCTGTATATCATGTAGCCGCAGAGTGCTTGCCAAGACAAGACAAGTAAAACGAGCCCAAACACAACGGGTCTATCTTGTTTAGTAGAGGAGTTCCTATGGCCACCTTCCGACTCCATCAGGTCATATGCGTGCAAAATTTCAGCTTAATCGGAAACCGGGAAGTTGGTCAAATTTAACTTGCAAGATTCCACCCGAACTTACATACATACATACACAGGTACATCCATTGCAAGTTGAATCAAAGCTTGTAAAAAACAACGCTTTTCAGTTAACATACATACATAACTTCAACCCAGTTCCCTTGCGGGGTAGGCACGAACAACAGAGCGCCATTTAGGCTTATTCTTACACACCTCACTTGCTTCTTTGACATTCATAACTCTTGTCATGCACGCTCATCTGTTCTTAAGGCTCCTGACATCAACTTTTCAGTTAACGCTTGTTATTATTTCATGCCTCGTAAAATTTCTATACCCGGGTCGTTTATGAAAATCGCTTTTTAAGAAATAAACTCCAAGAAGAAGCTCTGAAAGGAACGCTGCGAATGCTACCGGGATTTAACACTGAGTTGATGATGAAAAAATGTGTACAAGTTACCTTGCGCGGTCTGCCTGAGTCGAGCGAGTCGATGTGTTCACCGTGCTCGTTATGCTCATGGTGATTATGCTCGAGTTCGCCTTGTTCGTGCTCTTGCTCGTGCTCGTGCTCGTGCTCGGAATCTGAGTGAGGGCAGCTCTCGCTTTTCAGGCCTGATCGTTCTGAAAAAGAATATCATAGGTTATTGAAGGTTACTAATTTAATTCTCAGAGGTAAATCCTCAAGGGCTAAGAAGCTTGTTTAATTTCTGCTTCCTATGTCTTACTATTCAGTCAATTTGTATCCGTGCAGGAACGAAGAAAGAATACACTTTCCTGCGGCCTGCCGGCCTGTCGTAAGAAGCGACAAAACAACCCACAGCCAGGTGGTAAGGCATTTGCCCGACTGGATGTCTCCCACCCCTGGTCTAGAGTATGTCGCCATAACAACCTTGATTTGTGTTCCGGCATTAGTGACCAGGTTCCAGTCTCCCTTAAGAGAGAGCAGCAGCGCATTTGTAGCACCTTTGGTATTGCAAATGTCTATAGGCGATGGTAACCGCTTTCCATCAAGTGGGCCGTCTGCCTGTCTGCTGAGCTCCTGCAATAAAAAAAATAAAATAAAATAAAAAAAATTCGCTACCTTCGATTGAATTTTGACATTAGGTGTATGGAGCTTGTGACAAGTTTTAATCTATAGTAAGGCAAATGAACGGTCAGTAAGATAGAGGAACCGGGCCTGAGTGGAGTATCTATTCTAAGGACCGATTTTTTAATCGTCAGATAAGAGTTATTCATGGAATAACATATACGTGACTAAATTAAAAATTACCGTTGAGTGAATAAAACAGTTGAGCTGTTTTTTTTTATTGCAGGAGTTCAGCAGACAGGCAGACGGCCCACTTGATGGAAAGCGCTTACCATCGCCTGTGGACACTTGCAACACCAAAGGTGCTACCAAGCTGCTGCTGCTCTCTTAAGGGAGACTGGAACCTGGCCACTAATACCGGAACACAACTCAAGGTTGTTATGGCAGCGTACTCTATCATGGGTAGCAATCCAGTCGGGCAAACACCCTACCACCTGGCTGTGGGTTGTTTTGTCGCCTCTTACGACAGGCCGCCCGGCCGCAGGAAATTGTATTCTTTCTTCGTTCCTGCACGGATATTTGTTTCACTTTTACATCCAGCCAAATTATAATTTATTCGATTGGTAACGTATTAGGACACTACTAATTGATACGTCATGGAACTGTCAAAAGTAAAATAAATGCTTGGAAGAAACATCACGTGATTAATGGACAACCTCTAAAGCCGAGTATTCACATGCGAGCCGTTGCACATTACTGTAATAACGGCTATATTTTTAGCAACTTTTGGTAAGTCAAACATTGAGTACTAATAAGGCGACCCCTAGCATTTAATATCTGAAATTTTCAACTCATCACAAACTAATCCCACTATTTACAACAATTAATATGTAGTCCGTGCAAATAATGCAGAGATTAAAATCAAATTACACGCCAATCACTGGTGATTCGTTCCCACCAATTGTAAGGGTAATCTCGTCACAGTATAAAGCATTATACAGAAAGCACACCTATTTACTTTTGTAATTTTGCTTTGTATGTGAAATGATAAATTTAAAAGAAATTATAGTTAACAATACCCTATATAATAACCCTATCATTGATCATAGGTATATATCTCTATAAATATTATAAACGCGAAAGTTAGTAAGAATGTATGTATGGATGTATAGATGTATGGATGTATGTTTGTTACTCTTTAACACAAAAACTACTTAATGGATTTTGATGAAACTTTACTAAGTAATATAGCGAACACATCAGAATGACGCATAGGCTAATAATTTAGAAAGATATAGTGTGAATTATCCAAAATATAACGATTTTCCATCACCACGCGGGTGAAACCACGGGCACAGCTAGTAATATTATATATCTATGGGAGGTTTGTATGAGATTTGTCAAAAATACTTTTTATTTACTTTTTTTTATCGAGACTATGAACAGTGTATAACTAATATAAATAAGGGGGTAATTAGTTATAAGGCTATTAGTGATTGCTTCCTGAAAATCTTAGGAAAGATAAGAATTTGTCCAAGATAAATGGTGTATTGTAATAATAATAAAGAGGTGATAACGTCTCTTTACCCCTTTTAGTATATTATGATGAATAGACATGAATACACACATAAGATTTAATTAGATTAAAGAATAAGAAAGATATCAATATATCAATTACAAATTTTATGTTTAGTGAGATATTTAAATTATTCCATATTTGCATGTTATTGTAAGAAAACTGATAAATCATTTCTGTGATTAATTAAGGAGACCATTGGAAAAGGTTTCTAGTCTAATTGTGAATCGTAAAAAAGTAACAGACAGTTAAATCGACTGATAATCTTTTTTCATCTTGCAAAACATCGCAGATTTTGTAAGATATATAGCGTATAGCTTATTATGAGGTCAAAATTTGGTATAAGTAAAATGTGTCAAATAACGCATTGATTATTTTATGGCCGGTTCTTATATTACTTTTTTGTTCATTTGCTTTATCATCAGTTTAATTCGAACATTTCTTGTATAGAGTTTACGTCAGATTTTAAACGATAGTAAGGCAAATGAACGTTTCATAAGATATAGGAACCGGCCATTAAACAGTAATAAAAGCTATTTCTATCAGACTATTTTAAAAGCAAGATTTTATTGAAATGGCCAGTTCTTTTTTATGTAAACGAATAAAATTGCATCATATCCCCGCATTCTTATTCATTCTTTAATCTTCTTAGATATCTGCTAAACCACCATAAATATTGACATAAGTAGTAGTTCAGCAACAACTCGCACGCGTCTTGCTCCTAAACCTCCAGCGCGGATTTATCTAGACTCCGTTATACATCTATTACCTTTTATACTGTGGATATCATCACCTCCTGCGTCACAAAATCTCAAAGTCCCACCTAGTTTCAAAAATCTTTGCCATACCAAAAAACACTTTAAAACATAATAATCAAAGCTGAAATTAATATTATAGTTGGACCAGTCAGTGGTTCATATAAATATTTTTGCCCTAAAATAAAGCGCTATTTATGAAACTTAAGGTTGAAATTTGTTTGTGTTCAAATCAATATTGGACGATAAATTTCCCCATAATATCAAAGCAGCGAATTAAAAAAAATAACTTATTGTTGCGCACTTAACGTCATTTGAAGTTACGCGCACTGTTTGTTAGGACTATAATACTATACATTCAAATAAATCCCAATTATTGAATGGAGATTATCACAATGGGAACATCCTACAACGGAGGGTATAGTGCAAAGGTTATTTTATTAATAAGTCGATATGAATTTACACAATTTAAAGGTGGGATATCCCAGTGTAGTCTCAAATGAAATTAAATCATAAATAATAATAAAAATTACTGGGTAAAACATAATTCGCGTTATTAAAGTGCATTGGTCCCCAAATTAGGTCGGCCTGTCTTGAGGACCTTCTGTATATTTGATACAATTCTGTTCCTGAAATTATTGTTTACTATTTATTACACTGATTACTTATAAGTAGACATCGGATTATATGCATTTGCATGTTTGCATATGCCAATGCATATAAATCTATTTTTATAGCGTTATTGCATATTTCGGTACTTTTTTATTGCTTATTTCTGTAGTTATACGTGTTAGGCGTCTTGTATTACGCCGACGATGTAAGGAATAAATGATTGAACAGAGTAACGCCCTTCCGAGTTCACTATCGCAAAAGGTGTTGTGGCAAATTAAATGCAGTTTTGTATAAAAACCCCGGTCTTGAAAGAATAAAGAAAATTGACGCATATATCAACGGCACCGGACAAACTCTACCTGAAGAAGTCTCTGCAGAAATGGCGCCAAAATTCAAGTTCTGTCCGGTGACGTCAGTTGACGTCCAAAGGTCATTTTCAGCCTATAAATTAATAATTAAGTGACAAACGTCACAAGTTTGCTGCAGAAAACCTGGAAAAATATGTTATTGTTTACTGCCACAAGAATTATAATAAGTAAATTATTATAATAATAATTTGCGAGGCGACGTAATTTAATTTACTGATGACATGACAATGAATGACTGACGTGCTTGCAAAAAAGGTAACATGCCGCCAGTAACGCCAGGTTTTTTTTTATTTTTATTTTTAAGCTAGGTTTATTTATATTATGGATTATGCCCTCCTTTTTATTTAGTTCTAGTTTTTAATTTTAAGTTTATTTTTCATACTGCAGTTTAGTTTTAGTATTTAATTGTATTTTTCTATTGTATTAAATGTCGGGGTGAAGGTAAGGAAAGGAATGCTCCGGTGGTTCGGGCATGTGGAAAGAATGCATTATGAAAGAATGACTAAACAGATATACAATGCAAAAGTGGATGGATGCAGAAGTCGTGGAAGGCCACGACACACCTTCCATGATCAAATTGATCGTGTACTAGCAGAAGGTGATGTCAGGAGCCTTAAGAACAGACGAGCTTGCATGACAAGAGTTATGAATGTCAAAGAGGCAAGTGAGGTGTGTAAGAATAAGCCTAAATGGCACTCTGTTGTTCGTGCCTACCCCGCAAGGGAACTGGCGTGAAGTTATGTATGTATGTATGTATTAAATGTAATTAATTTACAAATTTACTTATCTAAAATTATTGAAATTGTTTAAATTGAGAAAAGCTTAGATTACTTACATAATAATTTATAACTAATATTAAGAAATGTTTAATATATAAATATAATGTGAAAATAATCTTAAATTCTAATCAATCTAATAATAAATGGTTTATTGATTGTGCATATTTCGCCCTTTTTTAGTGCTTATTTGCATGCATATTTGCCATTTTGATAGTGCATATAATCCGATGTCTACTTATAAGTGTGTGTAGTATCGTTATATAAACATTCTTTTGGCCTATTGATACTTTTCTTCTAACATATTTAAATTCTTCATTTAAATCTGGCGGCATGTTACCTTTTCTGCAAGCACGTCAGTCATTCATTGTCATGTCATCAGTAAATTAAATTACGTCGCCCCGCAAATTGTACATATTGTTACGAGTGCAGGACTCGAATCAAAAATGCCGTTGGAATTACTATAGAATTTATTAGAACTATACAAACACGTATAACATAGGTACAAATATAACTGGACACAACCAGTACAAATTACACGATTCAATAACACGCGCAAAGTCCGTCACTATACAGCTTATCGAATGTACACACGTCTTGCTTGTATCGTAATCGTCGCTTGACTGCCCCTCTCTGCATTGGGCCATCGTTTTATACTTCACAAATATAAGTGTGCCCGCCCGTATCGTTGACTTAATTTCCTAGAAATACGTAATCCGCACACCTGCTTAATTATTCCTGCTAACGGCCACAAACTAGTACAATACACAATAGACTGTTTTTCTAAGTAAAAAAGGCCAAATGCGGGAAAATAATAAACTGTGCTTTATAGCAGGCAGGTGTGCATTCACTGGTGTCGGCATGTAACAATATTTAATAAAATAACATACAATTTAACGCCCCCGCAACACATAAATGTGTATACTATGTAAATAACCCGCTCCGCACCGCAATTATAAAATATAATAAACATATATCAAATTGACGCTCGCGGACCGCGTTCGTAATACCGAAGTAAGAAAGAGAGTTGGTCTGAAAGAGAGTGTCGGGGTGAAGGTAAGGAAAGGAATGCTCCGGTGGTTCGGGCATGTGGAAAGAATGCATGATGAAAGAATGACTAAACAGATATACAATGCAAAAGTGGATGAATGCAGAAGTCGTGGAAGGCCACGACACACCTTCCATGATCAAATTGATCGTGTACTAGCAGAAGGTGATGTCAGAAGCCTTAAGAACAGACGAGCTTGCATTACAAGAGTTATGAATGTCAAGGAGGCAAGTGAGGTGTGTAAGAATAAGCCTAAATGGCACTCTGTTGTTCGTGCCTACCCCGCGAGGGAGCTGGCGTGAAGTTATGTATGTATGTATATATGTATATCAAATTAATCGTGTACTAGCAGAAGGTGATGTCAGGAGCCTTAAGAACAGACGAGCGTGCATGACAAGAGTTATGAATGTCAAAGAAGCAAGTGAGGTGTGTAAGAATAAGCCTAAATGGCGCTCTGTTGTTCGTGCCTACCCCGCAAGGGAACTGGCGTGAAATTATCTATCTATAAAATACTATAAATGTAAAACTACAACAACTGAAGTCAAGTGTACTTAGGAGCAGAGGAGCAACTGCATTTCCCTCCATTACTCAGGTACGTGCGTGCTCAATCTTACATTCCCACCTAAATTACCAAACACTTCCTTCTCTACAAAATAGACATAGTCCATTTTTATCATTAAATCCCGCGCCGTCGCAACAGTGTGTGTGACTGTGTGTGCGATGTGCGCGTGTGTGTGTTTGTG
This sequence comes from Dendrolimus kikuchii, assembly GCA_019925095.2. Taxonomy (NCBI): domain Eukaryota; kingdom Metazoa; phylum Arthropoda; class Insecta; order Lepidoptera; family Lasiocampidae; genus Dendrolimus; species Dendrolimus kikuchii. Next base: position 12,555,372 of record CM034409.1, on the reverse strand, counting down.
TGTGTTTTTATAGCGAAGCTAGCAAGCGGGCAGACGGCCCTTCTAATGAAAATTGTTTACCGTATTCAGGATTTAGTAGATATGAATATAAACTGCACCTCCTACGCAAACGAAGTGGCGACCTGAACTAGCTAAATATTACCATGCATTTAAATGCTTGTACCTCACACAATAGTAGACCCCATAAAGCTTAGTTATTTAAATGGGGTCCCCTCTAATATTCTACTTTAAGGGGCTTATCAAATGAATTGATACGTTTTATATCAACAAATCGTTTTGTAATTTGTTCGAGGATTATAACAACAATGGTTTTAATGACGATTTCAAATGTATTTTTAGGGTCCCAAAGCTAAATGGTAAATATGGTACTCTTGTAAAGTTGTCATGACTGTACGTCTGTTAAATTCAAGATTTTATTCAAAACTATTCGTCGCCCGTGGTCGAAATTCGACCATAATAATTTATTATCAAAGACTATACTTCTGTAATCACAGATTTCGCCAAGGCTGTTAATTAGATTTGAACAATAAACAAAAGAGTAATTAATATATATGTGTGTGTGTGTGTCAAATACATGGTAGATGTGTAATGTTTTTTATTGATTTAATGTATTTTTTACGTGTAATTTTAAAAAAGTATTAGCGTTCCTCGCTTCTTCTCTATATAAACTATAAATGTGCAAAATTCCATACTCCTCCGTCCGCGGAATTTTCGTAAAAAGGGGTACAAAGTTTTAACTTCACGTATTAATATATATAGATAAGTTCCACTAGAAAACATTTTTTTTGGAATCATATCTATCTGTGGATGTAAAGACACACAACCTCCATATAATTTTCTTGTCTAAGTGTCTGTGACAGAATATCGTTGCTCAGCAACTTTCCTGTTGGGAAAACTAATTTCAATGTTCTGTCTTGATTTGTAATTAGTATTTTCTGTGTAATTCTATCCACAGTAAAACAATTGTATATTAGAAAATTTTTTAATCTATATATTAATACGCGAAACAAAAATTATTTACGAAAATTGCGCGGACGGAAGAGTATGAAATTTCGCACACTTATACTAACTAATATATAAAGCCTAACAGTTTTTTTGTTTGTTTGCTTGAACGCGCTAATCTCAGAAACTACTGGTCTGATTTCAAAAATTCTTTCAGTGTTAGATAGCCCATTTATCGAGGAACACTATAGGCTGTATATCATGACGCAAAACCAATAGGAGAATGTACCAATGAAGAATGTTTCAAAATCGGGGTTTTTTTAACTTACTTTTTTTTACTATTCCACGCGGACGAAGTCGCGGGCAGAAGCTAGTGATTTATATAGAGAAGGAGTCCAGAATGCTAATATTTTTTTTTTAATTACGCATAAAAAATACATGTAATCAATAAAAAAAACATTACACACACTACCATGTATTTGACACACGCACGTGCATATTCTTTTGTTTATTGCTCAAGTCAAATCAACAGAGAGTAGCCTTGGCGAAATCTGTGATTATAGAAGTATATAGTCTTTGACATTAATTATTGTGGTCGAATTTCGACCACGGGTAACCACTAGTTATATTAATTTCACATGTCTATCATTTAAGAACTGTGTTTTTTGTCCGTGGAGCCTCCTCCAATCTTCTCTATTATGGGCCAATACTTTTACGCCGTTGCAAAAGAAAGACACTCGCTATATCCTTAATAATCCATGAATGCTCAACTTGGCCTTCCTTTCCCTCTTCATGCTTCTACTGTACCATCGATTAAGGTGCGTAAGAAGGTGTCGTGTCGTAGCAAATTTCCAAACATCTTTCCCCTTCTTTCTTTACGTCGTTTCTTTACTTTATAACATAAGTTCAGTAGACGGCTCACCTAAAGGAAAGCGTTTGCCATCGCCTGTAGGTAGACATTTATAACACCAAGGGTGCTACACATATGGTGCCGCTCTTTAAAGGAAGACTGGAAGCTGGCCACTAATACCGGAACAGAACTCAAGTTTGTTATGACGGCCGGTCTAGACCAGGGGTGGTAGCGATCCAGACGGACAAATACCCAGCCACCTGGCTGTGCGTTGTTTTATCACCTTTTACAACAAACCGCTCGGCCGCAGAACATTGTATTCTTTCGCAGTTCCTGCACGGAGAGTCCTTTCCGTTCCTCTTGTTGAAGGACAAAGGCTGCAACAAACTCCTCAAGTCTAGATAATAATTTCTTCATATTTCTCTATCTCAGGACCTTTTTTTATAAATACATACATACATAACTTCAAGCCAGTTCCCTTGCGGGATAGGCACGAACAACAGAGCGCCATTTAGGCTTATTCTTACACACCTCACTTGCTTCTTTGACATTCATAGCTCTTGTCATGCACGCTCGTCTGTTCTTAAGGCTCCTAACATCACCTTCTGCTAGTACACGATCAATTTGATCATGGAAGGTGTGTCGTGGCCTTCCACGACTTCTACATCCATCCACTTTTGCATTGTATAAGTATTTTATAAATAAAGAAATATGTAATATAATACAAGATGACGCGTGACCACTTCGCTGGGCGTTATTAAAAAAATAATAAATATTATTAATCACAATTAAATATGGCTATATTTGATTGTGATTAATAATATTTATTAATAATGCGAGTGAGTGACATAGGCTTATGTCACGCACTCGCAGTGCTTCGTAAGAGAATGTGCGCAACTCTTGCTGGAACGTTATTGCTGTTACAAATTTAACAGACATTCCCGTGCTCACTATCTCACTCAAATTCATATAGCTTTACACTGATGAAAGTATTTTCAAAATCGGTTCAGTGGTTTAAGAAACTACTTTTTGATTTTTTTTATTGCAGGAGTTCAGCAGACAGGCAGACGGCCCACTTGATGGAAAGCGGTTATCATCGCCTAAAGACATTTGCAACACTAAAGGTGCTACAAATGCGCTGCTGCTCTCTTAAGGGAGACTGGAACCTAGTCACTAATGCCGGAACACAACTCAAGGTTATCATAGCGACATACTTTAGACCAGGGGTGGTAGCCATCCAGTCGGGCAAATGCCCTACCACCTGACTGTGGGTTGTTTTGTCGCCTCTTACGACAGCCCGCCCGACCGCAGGAAATTGTATTCTTTATCCGTTCCTGCACGGATAATCACTATCTCACTCAAATTAATATAGCTTTACACTGATGAAAGAATTTTCAAAATCGGTTCAGTGGTTTAAGAAACTACTTCCTACAAACAAACAAAATTCACAAACTTTACCTCTTTATGATATTAGTATAGATTTGATATGTAAAGATATTATAGAATAACATTAGCATTTTGAATACTAATTGTTGTAGAATTTTATCTCTATAGGTGTTAGCAACAGTACCATATACAGCCGTACCAAAGTTCATAATATTAACTTCTGTATAACAATGTATAATGGAGTTACGAATTCGCTCCAGTCCGTTACAGTGAGCTCCCAAACGCGCATTGTTCGAAGGAATGTAATTAAAACTTCATATTGTGTATGCCAGGGGCCAAAGTTCGCACCTCGACAGTTTATCAAATTCAACACTGGCAGTACTGATACCTATTTCATATCGCTTTGAACTAGTTCTGCTTTCATCTGTCAATTTAATAATTATGTATACCTTATTCGCTCTTTCCAATCTAACGTGATCCGATGGAGAAACATACAATTGCCTTCCTTAGTATAGCGAGATTACCCTTGTAATCAGAAATTTATGCTTAAATTTTTGGTCGGAATATTTTGACAAAAGATCGTTAACAAAAGGCATATGGTATAAAGTAATCCAGCCATCTCTCCCTCGCTCCCCTTGGTTCGATGTGAGCAGAATGAGAAGACAAGAAGTTGTTACGGCACTGAGGCTTAGATCTGGGCATGTCCCACTGAATTGTTTTGGTTACACGATGCGTAAAATTAATTCCCCGAATTGCACTGTATATGTGAGAGAAGATGTCCATCACATTTTGTTTGAATGTGTGCGCGTCGAGCCTCAGAGACGTGACAAATTTGGCGCTAGAACGTCTAATTTAGGCTTTTTTAACAGTATTCTGGCCTCACCGCTATCCGATGAGGCCAGAATGCTGTTTAAAATTATTTCCTTTTATTTAAGTCGTCAAAATTAATTGTTAATGTTGCTTTTATATATTTTTGGGAGCAATAATGCAAAAGTGGATGGATGCAGAAGTCGTGGAAGGCCACGACACACCTTCCATGATCAAATTGATCGTGTACTAGCAGAAGGTGATGTCAGGAGCCTTAAGAACAGACGAGCTTGCATGACAAGAGTTATGAATGTCAAAGAGGCAAGTGAGGTGTGTAAGAATAAGCCTAAATGGCACTCTGTTGTTCGTGCCTACCCCGCAAGGGAACTGGCGTGAAGTTATGTATGTATGTATGTAATAACGGGGGTGACATTTTCTTTTGAAAAAACCCTCATAAATAAATAAAGATATAAAAAAAAAAATCTAACGTGAAATTAGTTTGCAGAGAGAGACGTTAGTAGCAGGATGATGCCAATGCCGTGGTTCTCCCGGCAACACATTAGGCCGATGGACCACCGCCTGCCAAGGCATCGCGGAGTGGCGAGGCATTGTACTGTAAGGACTAACCTCCTTAGTCGTTCTGATATATTAAGAAACATAATTTATTTAAATAAAATCGTAGAATGCCTCCCAAAACAAGAGAAGACAGATTTGTATCGGCCCGCGAGCAGAACACATCTATGTCAAGTGTCTTCAATCTATACATATAATAAAACTGTATAGATCGAATTTCTGTACAATGAAAAAAATACTAAAAACCGAGTCAGGGGATGTAAGAAGTAAAATAGAACTAATTTAAACTAAACTATCTAAACTATTTATCTGTGCAGGAACGGAGAAAGAATACAATTTCCTGCGGCCGGGCGGCCTGTTGTAAGAGGCGACTTAACAACCCACAGCCAGGTGGTAGGGCATTTGCCCGACTGGATGGCTACCACCCCTGGTCTAAAGTATGTCGCCATAACAACCTCGTGTTGTGTTCCGGCATTAGTGACCAGGTTCCAGTTTCCCTTAAGAGAGCAGCAGCGCATTTGTAGCACCTTTGGTGTTGCAAATGTCCATAGGCGATGGTACCCGCTTTCAATCAAGTGGGCCGTCTGCCTGTCTGCTGATCACCTGCAATTAAAAAAAAAAAAAACATTTTTTTTCAAATTTTTTGTTTCTCTGTTTGTCTGTCTGTTTGTACCGGCTAATCTCCGAAACGACTGGACCGATTTAAATCAAATTTTGTATGGTGGTAGCTTGTATCCCTGGTCAACATATAGGATACTTTTGATCCCGAAAAATTAAATAGTTCCCGTGGGATAGTTAAAAAACCGCACCACGCGGACAAAGTCGCGGGCATCAGCTAGTGCTAATACAAGTTTATATTCTAAACCAGTCTCTTATTGAAGATCCCGGTCAGCTCAGAAACCGCTGGACGTTACGTGATGGAGGCGTCGGGTACTCAAAAATCGTTTGACAGAAGACGTAGATGTGAATGTTATAAAGAGTAACTTGGTTACTTCTTTTTAGGGTTACGCAAAAAAAATCTACTCGGACGAAATCGCAGGCACAGCTAATAATACAATAAAATTTAAATAAACGTTTTGTTTCACCATTTTTCAAATGAGATAAAAACAAAAAAGTACTAATCGATATTTTTTTTTACTAAATGAAAGGTAAGATAAATAAAATATAGGTTAGATACTGACAAGAGCTATGAATGTCAAAGAAGCAAGTGAGGTGTGTAAGAATAAGCCTGAATGGCGCTCTGTTGTTCGTGCCTACCCCGCAAGGGAACTGGCGTGAAGTTATGTATGTATTTATGTATGTTAGATAGATACTTCGAACACAAACATAGTGTAAAATCCAAAAATACGTAATCATTGTAGCCAATCGAATAGATAGACAAAATGCATTTACAGACTCGCACAGTCCACTTATCTCGCCCGTTCCTGCTTGCTCCCATGAAAGTGGTCAATAATGAAAAATCATAACTTGTTTAGGCTTTAGATAACATTTTAATGAGAAATAACTGTCAAATGGACATAACCCAAAATAAGCTACTTGCAAAAGGATTAACGAAGATAATTACTTTTTCACGTAACACTCAAATCCGCCTCAAAAGGGTATCTGAAGATGTGGATAAGAACATTATCTATACGTAATACGTCTAGTCATGTTTAAATCGTCTTAAAGAAATCTCGGAGAGCAGAACAGTATCATTATATTAATACGTGAAGCAAAAACTTTGTACCCCTTTTTACGAAAATTGGGCTGACGAGGAGTATGAAATTTCGCACACTTATACTAATATATAAAACTGAAGAGTTTATTTGTTTGAACGCGCTAATCTCAGGAACTACTGATCTGATTTAAAAAATTCTTTCAGTGTTAGATAGCCCGTTTATCGAGGAAGGCTATAGGCTATATATCATCACGCTAAGACCAACAGGAGCGGAGCACCAATGAAGAATGTTTCAAAATCGGGGGGTTTTTTAACTTACTTTTTAAAACTATTCTACGCGGACGAAGTCGCGGGCAGAAGCTAGTGGTTTATATAGAGAAAGAGTGCAGAATGCTAATATCTTTAAAAAATTATGCATAAAAAATACATTACACACACTACCATGTATTTGATACACACACGCATATATACTCTTTTATTTAATAATGTTGAAACTTATATTTTAAATCAATTATTATGATCGGATTTCGGCCACGGGTGACCAGTATGACACTACTACTCGACAGATTTAATCATCTTTGCTCTGACCTTTTAGAAATATACAACAGATATTCTTAAAACGATGTTACATAACAAAAAATAATCCGATAGTAAGGATTCGAAGCTGTGGCTATTGATAGAGACACCTAATGCGTTTTCACCGCAGACCTACCAGTAAAAGAACTAAAGTAATTGAGGAAGTAAGCCGTAGTAGCCTTTTTTGGTACCGTACTCAAAGTCGTATTACAAGAAGGACATGGGTTCGAATCTTAGTTAGAAAGAATGCACCACGTAGGCAGTTTTTACTTTAATGTTCACATTGTCACAATTACCACGTGCTGACAGTGTTGTTAAAGATCGTGATGAAACCTTTACATCGAGATAAAAGATGTGTCAAACCCACCAATTCGCCCTGGACTTGCGTGGCGGGTATAGGCACGGTTAGTTCCCCTATACATGTCTAACCATGCCACCTCCACCAGGTCCCGGTTGAAGGGGTAGCCCCACTAAATGCTGGCTTGACGTTGTGTGGGATGACATGCGTACCAATAGTCTCAATACAAGGGTTGCCGAAGATCACGCGAAGTGGAGAAGAAAAGTTGGAAAGCGGACCCTGGGCGTCGAAGTGATCGCTCCGAACGCAACCGGGATTTAACACTCGGATGATGATGAGTTCCCTTATAGATGGTTGGAGCTCAACAGCGGGACGATGTTAGTACACGCTGTACTAACATATTGTTACATGGATTTGGGCGCATTTTGCCTGTAGGTAAATTAAGGAACCCCAAAAATCCCTTAACGTATCAAAACATAAACGGAATAAATTGCCAAAACGAATCAATCCTCTTCAGTGAAATTGTGTTACCTTATTGATGTTTTTAATGATACGTTTGATATATAAAAAGGATTTCTGCCTTTCCACGAACTACACGCGTCTGTTTGCGCTTAATCCTGTCAAATTGCCACTTCACAGGACCAGGATGTATCTAGTTCAATTCAACCTTATTACCATGTGATAAAGTCTATATTCGTATAATAGTGAGTCAGTCAAAGGTATTGTTATTAGTGATAAACGGTACGGTATTTGCGACGAGCAATGTACATTCTTATTGAGACATCAAAAATAAATGTTGCTTTTAAATAGACAATAATGTACCTTCGCTTGATTTGTGTATATAACCAATGTGAAGTATTCATTAATATATTCAAGTTTTTAAATGATGTACATTTATCCGTGCAGGAACGGAGAAAGAATACAATTTCCTGCGGCCGGGCGGCCTATCGTAAGAGGCGACCAAACAACCCACAGCCAGGTGGTAGGGAATTTGCCCGACTGGATGGCTACCACCCCTGGTCTAGAGTATGCCGCCATAACAACCTTGAGTTGTGTTCCGGCATTAGTGACCAGGTTCCAGTCTCCCTTAAGAGAGCAGCAGCGCATTTGTAGCACCTTTGGTGTGGCAAATGTCCATAGGCGTCAGTAATCGCTTTTCATCTGCATGTCTGCTGAACTCCTGCAATAAAAAAAAAGCAAATAGACACGAGTCGAAAGCCGGCAAGAAATATGTAAAATAAACTTCAAGCAAATCTTTGACTGGCGCCAAACGTAGGAATTCTTTTAAAATATGTTTTATTGTATAATGTTATAAATGTTGTTATTTGTATTTCTATTAGTTACTAGCTGACTCGGCAAACTTCGTACCACCTCAGAATCAATAAATAAAAAAGCTGAATGGTAATTGCAGAATGTTTCAACTTTAGTAAAAAATGTGGTCAAAACTTAACCAGAACGAACATCAAACGTTTGATATTTAAAACCAAAGAAACGAAAAAAAACACTTTTAAATTTAATTTGATTTCTGAACGATTTTTAAATGTAATTGATTTCTAAACGACGGGACGAACATCAAATGTTTCACAGGTAGGAATAGTTTCTAAGGGAAAGCGAAATAGTTGTTTTTACCATATTCCAAACATTTTTTTTTAATTTTTAGAATTTTTGTCTGACTATCTGGATGTTCCGGTAATCTTTGAAATGGCTGGACCGATTTTGACAGGACTTTCACTGGCATATAGATAATGTTATAAGAAGTAACATCAGCTACTTTTAAAAATAGGGTTCTGCGAAAAAAATGTGGACTAAGTCGCGGGCACAGCTAATTATTAATAAAATATATTGAAATTAAAACACTTGACAAAAACAACATAACAACGTAGCTGTGCTGATTTATTATAATTAGTTAATTTTTTTTGCCGCAGGAATTTTTTCGTGAGACGCACTCTACGTACCTACTGTATTATCCATTATACTGTGGCACTCACCATACTTGATGACGTACAAAGACAGATAAGTGCTCTTGTTTATATACAGCAACAATATGTTGCTACAATAAAATTATTTTTAAATTAAAGCAACTTTTTACCATCAACAAAAACCAATGAATTTCCATTTTGTTGCTTCCATCAAAACATGTTGCTTTCCGTTGTTACGAGTACTTATACCACTCATAATATAATAACTATAAGCTTCAGTTGATCATCGGAGTGGAATAATGATGGATTGGCACAAAGGGCGCGCAGTGTACACTGGCGGCGCAGACAATGGCCGAGCATATCACTTATGAGCAACGCCGCGGGGCGCTGTAATATTACTACTAATAAACACTCATAAATACCGCAGGGGCTTCTTTCATTTTTAAGGTTCCGTAAAAATTTTGACGTAAAAAGAATCATGTACGACATGTGTCATCTATATATTAATACGTGCAGCAAAATCTTCGTACCCCTTTTTACGAAAATTGTGCATGCGGAGGAGTATGAAGTTTCGCACACTTATAATTTATATAGAGAAGCGACGAATGCTATTTTTTAACCGACTTCAAAAAAAGGAGGAGGTTCTCAATTCGTCGGGATCTTTTTTTATGTATGTTCACCGATTAGTCCGAGATTTATGATCCGATTTACGTGATTTTTTTTTTAGAAGCGGAATAGCTGCCATTTGGTCCCCTAAAAATTTGACATAGTTTGACCCAGTAGTTTTCATTTTATGAACATTTTTTATGAAAAAATTTCCATTCCGTTCCATATGTACACCGATTACTCTGAAAGTTATGATCCGATTTACGTGATTCTTTTTTTGTTCGACGCGAAATAGCTGCCATTTGGTCCCCTAAAAATTTAACATAGTTTGGCCCAGTAGTTTTTATTTTACGAACATTTTTTTGTTCCCGTTTCTTGGGACCTATATTTTTTAAGGAGCGCGGCACCTTTCGTAGGTCTACCCATACATAGCTAGACACTAAAAAGTAACAAATAGAATAAAAAAACTTCGTTTAAAAAAACCGACTTCAAAAACTAAAAAGTTATTTATAATATTCATACTAAGTAATAAAACTAAAAGTTAAAAATAAATAAACTAGACTAAACTATAAATAAAGCTATACTTACAAAATATCATAAATCTATAAATAAAAAATTTACTCCAAATCGCTGTCGGCGGGGAGAAAAAAAAGGATAAAATAACTTATATCTAAAGATATTATTATTAATATATATTATCTAAAACATCTTAAAGTCGGTGCTTAGTAATTTTCAAAATATAGTAAATTTTATGTTTTACTTTGCACCGACTTCAAGATGTTTTAGATAATATATATTAATAATAATGGCTTTAGAAATAAGTTATTTTATACTTTTTGGTTTTTTAGTTTTTGAAGTCGGTTTTTTTAAACGAAGTTTTTTTTATTTTTAAATTACGCATAAAAATACATTTAATCAATAAAATAAACATTGCACACACTACCATCTATTTGACACACGCACGCATATATACTAGTTTGTTTATTGTTCAAGTCAAATTAACAGTGTAGCCTTGGCGAAATCTGTGATTATAGAAGTATCACAAACATTTTCGATTGTCATCAAATCGACATATTTTATCAATGCTAGCCTCGTTAGCTACCACAATACAAAATTTTTGAAGGAGAAATAGTTGGGCGTCTCATTAAAATGAAGCTACTCACGGAAAATTACCTTGATAGTAATCAATAGCATAAATGAACATTGGATCCTGGACTACCAGCGATTTCTACCAAAAAACCTTTGGATGGACAAGAAGTTTGATAAGAACAGAGGTATATTGGTGCATTATTCTCACTACCGATTCAGTATCTTATAAATATGTACATACACGATATAACATATACATTAATAAAATATAAAAATTATACTAATAAGATATATGTAAATAAAATATACAATGCACTTACATAAATAAATATAAAACGAGAACAAAGCTGACAATAACTGCTGCTGCATCCTTAAATTTAGCTATTTGATGATAGATCCTTTACAAGTCTATTAAAAAAAGCAGTGACTTGGCTAGTTTTATATTAACATGCAGCGCGTTCCAAAGACGAACTGCTTGGAATTCGAACATGTACATTGTTAGGATCGTAATGGACCTAAGTCATAGTAGCGCAATCGCTAATCAACCAAAGCGACCCATATAAACATATATTTAAATCATTCAATGTCACTGTATACGTTGTTGCGTCCTTATAGTTCCTTGGTTTTCAACCAAATTAATTCATTTTGGTAATATTAAATGTGATAGAGCTGGTGCCTACCTAGGACAACGGGTCAGTATGGCGATCTGACGAGGCACCTTACCCATACAAGACGGTGACCTATTCTACTTATGGTCTTTATACTATGGGTAGAATACGTAATAATAATAATTTTGCGGATGGTTTGTAGGCCGTGCTACGACCCTGTAACGGCGTAGACCGCTACGAAAATACTACCCCCATTATTACTGACTAACTCCCATCACTTCATTTGTGCTTTTTGGATATTTTTTTATAGCTGGAGTACAGCAGACAGGCTGACGGCCCAACTGATGGAAAGCGGTTGCCGTCACCTATGGACGTTTGCATCACCAGAGATTTACCAACGCGCTGCCGGTCTCGAAGAAATTTTATGACACCCTTTTTAAAAATCTCCATATAGTAGCGCTGTGGGAAAACCTCGGCTGCGAGCTCATTCCAAATCCCCACGGTACGCAAGAGAAACATTCTACAGAACCGTTGAGTACATGAGCGAAGCGGCTCGAGGAAGTGGGGTTGAACTCCCAACCGATGGCCAGCGGTGCGATGGTAGAAAGAGGACGAAGGCTTTTATATCTTAACTAATATTATCAATAAGAATATTTGTTGGATTGGTTACATTTGTAACATCAAAAGTGCTACGAATGGGCTGCTGCTCTTTAAAGGGAGACTGAATCCTGGCCACTAATACCGGAACACAACTCAAGATTGTTATGGTGGCATACCCCAGACTATGAGTGGTAGCCATCCAGTCGGACAAATACCCTACCACCTGGCTGTGGGTTGTTTTGTCGCCTCTTACGACAGGCCGTTTGGCGGCAGCACATTGTATTCTTTCTCCGTTCCTGGACTGATAGAAACTTTCTGCCTTAATAAAAAACTTTATCTATACATTATGTGTATAATTATAATTACTTAACCTCAGTGACTGACTGACTGCCATATACTGGGGCTAGTACCATGAAAATATGCATGTGGGTTCTTTCTGCACTTTAGGTGAATCTACTTTTACTACTACTACACTAAGAATGGATTTTTGGAAATTCTACCCTAAAAGGGTTAAAAAAGCGTAGAAAGTTTGCTCAAATTATGAATATTTTTAATATACGCGGGTGAAGCTGCGAGTGACATCTAAGCAGGGATATAGAAAAGGACGTAGGGTACATTTCAACCAGTAAAAATGTACTATTGCCGAGGGATAAATAAACTTGGGTTTTTGTTCACGCCATAGTCACGAACAACAGAGCGCCATTTAGGCTTATTTTTATTGACATTCATAAGGAGATCAGCATCATGGAAGGTGTGTCGTGGCCTTCCAGGCAGACGGCCCACTCGATCTTAAAGAACATTAACATTAACATTTTGTTACCATCGCCTATGGACGTTTGCAACACCAAAGGTGCTACAAATGCGCTGCTGCTCTCTTAAGGGAAACTGGAACCTCTCTCCAGACGAACGGGATTGTCCGGGCTTCATTACTTTTATAGGTGTTTTTATATTTTCATTTTCTTTCTTTCTTATTTATTCTTTTTAAATAATCTTCTACAGAAATTTCATAATATTTTTCTTATTATCTAAATTTACATTTTCTTCCAAATCTTCTGATGATATTACTTATATTTTATACTACTATTGTTACAATGGGCCTGAATGGGGCTCTGTTGTTCGTGCCTACCCCGCAAGGAAACTGGCGTGAAGTTATGTATGTATGTATGTATTGTTACAATATTATACGATAGGCTATCTAATACTCACTTACTCGCTACTGTTTCGGCAAGCTTCTTAATATCTATTATATCTCACTACTACTTTTTTATATAATACAATCTTATTTTTGTTTTCTATTGTATTCTAATTTCTTACTAATAACTTATTTACTACTTATATTTTTGTTGCATTTTTGCTTTTGGACTTATCTATTTGTCTTACTCACTATACTTTGTTTGTACATTGAATATGTATATTTAAATATATACTAATTATACAGATTATACCTAGTCTTGCCAAAAATATTGTAACAAGATTTTTTTTCTATCGCAAATAACATTTATAAGTTTTACAGTGTGTTAGTTTAATACATAAATATAAAACAATTTAAAATATAAAAAGCTTTTTCAAAGTGGCCTCCATTGGCTGCAATACAGTCCTTTAAACGTTGAGGCCAGTTATCAATAGAAGTACGCACTCTTTCCATGGGAAAATTCTTCACTGTCAATTATATGGATTGTTTTAGGGACTCCAAATTATAATGGCGTTTAGAGCAAGCCATACTCTCTAAAACTGACCATAAATCATAATCCAGCGGTTTAAGATCGGGACTAGACGACGGCCAGTCTTCAGCTCTGATGAAGTCCGAAACGTTCGTTTCCAACCAAGACTGCGTGGACCGAGCTTTATGACCCTGCGCCGAGTCTTGCTGGAAGAACCATTCTTGGTTATTGAACATGGTGTTGTTAAGGGGCTTAACTACCTTCTCAATAATGGTATCTTGATACACTTGTGCCGATGTTTTGATACCTTTTTCACAAAAATATAGCTCAGTCACTCCTTCATAGCTAACACCCCACCAAACCATCACTGAAGACGGATAATGACCACGTAGCACTCTGTCGACTAATTGAGAAGCTTCCTTAGAGCTTTGAGCATAAATACGGTCATTTTGTTTGTTAAAATGTTGCTCAAATGCAAAAAATTTCTCATCCGTAAACAATATTTTTCTGTGACCTCCCTTTGCGTACCGCTTCAGTAGTTGTTTCGATTTTACCACTCTATTCTTTTTTAAATTATGAGTTAAGAAATGACTAGTGCGTCTCTTATAGGTTGCAAGTCCTAAGTCATCTTTTAAAATACGCGACATGGTTTTAGGTGATATCGTCATCTCCCGAAATAAAATCTGTTACTTTCGGACAGGATTTCTTCGAATTCTTTCCCTTACTGCTTTGACCACCTTTTTCGTACGAATACTACGTGGACGGCCAGATCTTTTTCTGTCACAAACAGAGGAGGTCTCATTGTACCTATTGATAGCCCGGTACACAAACATTTGACTAATACCAAGCGTATGGAGAGTTTTAAAAATTGCATTTGGTTCCATACCTACTTTTTGTAATGCAATCACAGCGATTCGGATATCTTTATCGCCCTACTCCATTTTAATATCGCAAAATGTTGTACAATGTATTGGCGCCAAAATGAGAAAACACAATGAACAATCATATAAAAATGACAGATTCCAAATTAAAATGTAATATTTTGTTTCTTTTTAATTGTAACTGTATGGCCAGACTAGGTATATCTATGTTAAAAAAATAAACCTGGTTACCGGTGGGTAGTTGCCAACTGAATTACAGCCGGGACAAGGACGACAAACCTCGAAGACTCCTCCTCCATATCTCAATTGGACACAGAGGAAGAAGACCCAAAGCTGAGAAGTACACCTACATTACTAGACAGTATCCTCTGAACAGAGTAGGGATGTTAAGGATATGACATATCGGATATGAATAATATTATACCAGTTTCATTGCCGTTACTGATATGAAATTATTTCGAATTATTCGATAGTTTCAGTTTCAGAATATATTTTTTTAAAGAAATCCTGAGAGATCAATAGAAATAATTACAAGGTAACGATTTGACGACCATTGTGACGACTCTGCGAGAGAAAAGCTATCATTACGTATCGCATTTAACGTTTAAATTTCTCTGATAATAATAAGCAGAGTCCGTCCGAAACTTTTATATCGGATTCAATTGTAGTATCGGGTAGATTTTTATTTCGCATATCCGATAGCTTCAGTTACGGTTGACCTTGAACTCTTCGCTGCACTTTTAAATCCTTCTTGCTATCGTTACTCCTCATAACAAGCGCTCTCCCTCCACGCTCAATATCGTAGTCATCGTCGTCGCCTTAGCTATTTTATTACACTCCCCTTATTTAAGAGAAAAGATTGTAAATTTTTGACATGATAAAACCATGCTGGAATCTTCATCTTGATTACTATAGCTCTTATGATCGGCTTCATCGGTGTGATACCACGCTCTCACAGAATATCGACGTGAAACGGTTAGCCTTAAGCCAATGTCATCTTCTTGATCCCTATTCCATACATCTATCCTATTGTATCTATCACATTTTTCCTGTCTGATATCTCTATACCAGGGATTCCCAAAGTGGACGATATCGACCCCCCGGGGGTTGAAATCGGTGTTTTAGGGGTTGACAGAAACGAAAACTGATTTTGGGGGTCAACGAGGTCTAAAATTAACCCCTATTAATTAATACAAGTTCTTATTTGAAACTTTCAAGATACTGTATAAGGGAAGATTTATATTAGACCGGGCCGTGTCCGGGGCATGCCGTGTACGTGGCCCGGACGGGGCACGAATTTGAAACGTTACATACATTTTGTATGAAGCTGTTTATATTACACAGTGCAGGATACGTGTCCCGTCCGGGCCCGGACAACGCTCGTCTACACCACTGTTGTTGCACGGCCCCGCCCCGGCCCCTCCACGTCCCGTCGTAATACGAATACTCTTCCGTGCTGCGTACGGGCCAAGCATGGAAATGATTGCTACTTTTAATTCATTATCATTAGATGAAATTTAAAAAAAAATCCGTGGCGACTTATCGCCCGTTTAGCACCCGGTGTAATATAAACGTGCAGCACGGAGTGGCTCCGCTCCGGCCCCGCCCCGGCCCGGACACGGACCGGTCTAATATAAATCTTTATATGTTTTCGTTTACAAGATTACTATTACTTCTCACAAAACGTCTTTTTTGAGTACATGACTCATACGCGACGTTATTTGCTCAAAAAAGTAATTTTGTTACAGGTATGTACCTAATTGTAATCATGTAAACGAAAGTCGAAGACCTATAATGGCGAAATTATCAACCGTTGGTTAAGTTGCCACATTTCACGGTGTTTTTACGTATTTTGTATTAATAATTATTAATTACATCTATATTTACTAATTTTATGTCTATTTATTTTGTTAAATTTTGATGAGAAAATGATGTCAAGTTTACTCATATAACCAATCATAAAGTTTTTTAATTTGTAAGTATTTTGTAACAATACGAAAAAAAACTATAGATAGGACTTTTAAAGTATTTCTATGGGGTCTGAGGTAACAGTTGATTTTCGAAAAAGGGTCTCTTGCCCAAAATAGTTTGGGAATCCCTGTATCCCATCATGCTGTCACATCCGCTTTATTCCACCCTGAAGACTGGTAACACGTTAGCTTCGTCATGGTGTTGCAAAGGTCTATAGGGGACGTTAATCGCTTTCTTTACATTATTAGGTGGGACGTCTGCCTGTTTGCTAGCTTAGCAAAGAAAAAAAATCAGTGTAAGTAGTATATAACTGGCCTCTGTGGTTGAGCGGGCTAAGCCTTTTCCGGCGTACCTCACTGCAACGCAGAGGTTCCGGATTCGATTCCTGGTATAGTAAATTTCGGAAACGTACTTTCTCCGTTATTTACTATAGTCTGGGTGTATGGGATCGGCCCCAGAGTAGTCCGTTGTATATTACTCATAACACAAGCGTAACTTGCTTAATTTGGGAATATACAATGTGTGTACTTGTCTGCCGATTATTATTATTAACTGAAACTTACCGGGATGTCTATCTGTATGTCCAAGGATGCTGTCAATAGTGTACGCCGCACCAAGGCGACCGCTCTCCGACATCGCGACAACTTCGTCCGACACACTCCGACACAATCCGACACTGATTACCAATGTCGCATAAATCACGCATAAACCACAAATAAAAACTCACTGCACTTATGCGAAACGATTCAAAACTACTAAAGTTTTATTTATTACAAATAAGAAGAAAATTTCCAATTTCTTAATTGAATTTTAATAATTTATTTATAATTCAATTAAAATGTAATTGATTAATTAATTGTAATTATTACTTAATTAATATAGTTTCGTAATGATGATGTAATATTTTTAATTCGCAAACGAGTTTTTCGCTTGGCTAGCAAACTTTGACTGGCGTTGAATAACTCGTGTTGTGTTCGCGACAGCCCTTCCTGTACCTGCCCTTATTATCCATCCCTTTCTATCACACACTCTCCTTCTATATGCGTTCCTTTTCGCACACTCCGCCCCTGTGGTCCCATTGGCTGAGTTGGATAGGGGTACGGCTTCAATAAGTGGTGTAACCCTCAGTTGAATTCATAACCTCAATGTAACACCACATCACTTCATTTGCTCTTAGCACTTGTTCTTTTAACGATGCACTTTTCCTAAAATGTCCACACTCCCATAATATTGTTTATGGTTGAAGTGTCGCAGAGAGGCTGACACCCATGGAAAGTGGTTACCGTCGCCTATGGACATTTGGAACCCCAAAGGTGAAATGAAATGAATTAATCTTTATTTGTATGAGACATGGATAACAAGGTCTTATGATATGGTGAGAATATGTTTCGCCACTTACTGGCATACAAACTGGCAATTTTCTTAAAAACTAATATGGTTTATAAATATCAAATATTTTTATTTAATAGTCGTTTATTATGATATTATATTATACAATTTTATGCAAAATATTATCACCTTTATGTCAAGTTTCATCTTAATATATATAAATTACGTGTCACGTTGTTTGTCCGCGATGGACTCCTAAACTACTTACATACATACATACATAACTTCACGCCAGTTCCCTTGCGGGGTAGGCACGAACAACAGAGCGCCATTTAGGCTGGTTCACACACCTCACTTGCTTCTTTGACATTCCTAAACTACTTGACCGATTTTAATCAAATTTTCACACCGGGTGCAGTTTGATCCGACTTGAAAGATAGGACAGCTTACATTTGGACCAGGTAGGTGGCGCTGCAGGGCCAGTTCCCTCAACGGTGGAAGACCGGAAAACTGGTCCTGCTGCGTAAGGAGGGGCGCCCCGCGGACTCACCGTCCGCCTACCGGCCCATTGTGTTGCTGGACGAGGTCGGCAAGCTCTTTGAGCGTATCATCGTCGACCGCCTCGTCCAGTACCTATCGACGACGGGGCCGGACCTGGCGGACAACCAGTTCGGTTTCCGCACAGGGCGCTCCACGATCGACGCCGTCATGCGCCTGAGAGGCCTGGCGGAGGAAGCAGTTTCCCAGGGCGAGGTATTACTGGCGGTGTCTCTAGACATCGCCAACGCTTTTAATTCCTTGCCCTGGCCGTGCATCATGGAGGCACTCCGGTATTTCGGGGTGCCGTCCTACCTCCGCCGTATAGTCGGGGACTATCTAAATGAACGAGCCGTCATTTACCCGGTCCACGAGGGATGGAATCGGCGAGCCATGGTGTGCGGTGTTCCACAGGGGTCGGTTCTGGGTCCCCTCCTGTGGAACATCGCATACGACTGGACGTTACGCAGCAGGGTCCTCCCCGGCGTCAGCATCATATGCTACGCGGATGATACTTTGATCGCAGCACGAGGGAGGACCCACCGGCAGGCGTGCCTTCTAGGCACGGCTGGGGTGTCCTTAGTAGTAGGCAGGATCCGGCGTCTTGGACTGGAGGTGGCGCTTCAGAAGACTGAGGCTGTGTTCTTCCACGGCCCTCGGAACCGTCCACCTCCAGACACCGCTATTATAGTAGGAGGCATCCGCATCGGCATTGGGGTGACCATGAAATACCTTGGGTTGGTCCTCGATAGCCGGTGGGATTTTTCGGCACATTTTCGGCAGCTGCTCCCCAGACTCAAGGGGGCAGCGGGTGCGCTGTCGCGCTTGCTCCCCAATGTCGGGGGGCCGAACGCCACGTGCCGAAAACTCTTCGAAGGCATCGTACGGTCGATGGCCCTTTACGGAGCCCCTGTATGGGCGGATCGCCTGACAGCCAAAAACGCACCGCTATTGCGTCAAGCACAGCGCATAATGGCCGTCAGGGCGATAAGGGGATACCGTACGGTGTCCTTTGAAGTGGCCTCGCTACTCGCCGGATCCCTCCCATGGGACCTGGAAGCCAGGGTCCTGGCGTCACTGTATGTGTGGCGCAAAGAGGCCCTGGCCAGGGGCACCAGACCCGCGCCTCGCGAAATCGAGGCGTGCAGGTCGGAGCTCCGCCAGGTCGCCGTGGGAGTCTGGGAAGATCGCCTTAGACGCCCCAGCGCGGGCCCCATCACCATCGAGGCGGTGAGGCCCGTCCTGCTGGATTGGATTGGACGAACATACGGCACCCTGACGTTCAGGCTGACGCAGGTCCTATCGGGGCACGGTTGCTTCGGGAGGTACCTGTGTCGCCTCGGCCGCGAGCCGACGTCAGGGTGCCATCATTGCGACACAGGCGACGAGGATACGGCGCTGCATACCCTGCAGGAATGTCCTGCATGGACGGAGCAGCGCCGAGAGCTCGTCGCCTTCACCGGACTAGACCTTTCGCTCCCGGCCGTGGTGCGCACCATGGTCGGGAGCCGCACCGGATGGGACGCCGTCTCCTCCTTCTGCGAGCACGTCATGTTTGCGAAGGAGGAGGCGGAGCGGGAGCGTGAGCGTACGTCCTTGCTCCGCTCCCGCCAAAGGAGGACGCGCCGACGCCGGAGGTCGGAACTCGACCTTCGGCCACCGTAAGCGGGCGGCGCGGGTGGGGCCCCTAGGGGTATAGGGGTTCTCACTCACCCGCATATGCCGTCGAGATGAGAGCGCGAGTGTTCCGCGCGCGCTCATCTCTCTTCCCGTGGGGCGCGTTACAGACCGCCCCACGCAAGAATGAGACACAGTAGTAGCCGGGGGATACGTCCCCTGGCATAGGAAGAGGCCCAGTGAGGGGGGCCCACGCCTGCCAGGGCATTGCGGAGTCGGGTAGTCCATTTCCCGTAGCCCTGGCATAAGGCGCAGGACGGAACACCCAGGGGTTTTAGTGGGTATCCCTAACTGGGGAGTGGCAATAGCGTGGCACCGGTCCTGACCGGGCACGCTAGTGCCACCCCCGATCTGGCGAATCCCACACTCACACGGGTCGCGAACATCCCCCCAGGCTTCTGTGCCTGTCGCGGCTTAGTCCTCAAACGGATTTCCCCTGGACAAAAAAAAAAAAAAAGGTAGGTGGCGCTGGAATCGGGTTCTAAATTTTATTTCTCCAGGGCAAAACAACGTCTGCCGGGACAGCTAGTACAATTATATACTTGATGAATGGCATCTTTATCAATAATAATTAATTGTCAAATTGAATAATAAGCGCATTTGCCGCTGCTATTAATGCTGCCAGGCTCTAAGACAGGACTGTAACCTGACCGCTAATGTAACACAACTCAAGGATGTTTTAGGGGCATATTCTAGACCAGAGTTGGTGGCAATCTAGACGGACAAATGCCCTACCACCTGGCTGTGGGGTGGGTTGTTTTCTCGCCTTTGACGACAGACCGCCCGGCCGTAGGAGTTATTAGTAGGTGTTCTCTCTCCGTTCCTGCACAAAACACTTTTCAACTTCTTTTTAAAAAGTCAACAAACCTCAATACTGTCAGAGTGGCCAAATCCTTACCGACATTTAGAAATTTGCTCAGAAAACACTATTTGTCTACAAATAGCTAAATCAGATTAACACAATATAATCATGCTAATACATGTATTATGTATAAATACTTACGTATTTTGAAATATATTATTGTATATGTGTTTATATTCTAGAGGTGCTAGTGCCACCCCAACCTGGCGAATCCTCACACACCGGCCGAAATTCCTCCTACACGCGGCTGATGGCTCTCAATTGGGTATCCCCTCGTTAAAAAAAGGGGTAATAAGCCTTAATCCCATCCGTATCTATTCACACTCGAAACAAAGTATAACATTGTTAAAGAATAATGACAAATAAACAGGCTAAGTGCGTGTGGGTTCACTCACAATTATATGTTCTGTACAGGTGACAAACGAACACCCTATTTTGTATTTAGCCACGGACCCATAAAAAAGCATTTGTGTTATATGAAAATGAGTGTACTTATTTATTTCAAAACGGAATCTGCAGATTACTTATTGAAAGTCATGAGTCTACCACCACTTCCAAAGCAATTTTAGTTACTGTTCAAGGAGAAGAAGCGGCGCAACAAACGCCCTAGCAACATATCTTTACTTCATATTTATTATTACTACTGGTCGCCCATTGCTCGAAATTCGACCATAATTAATTTAAATTATAAGTTTGAAAATTATTAAGGCTCTGTTGTCAAAGACTATACTTCTATAATCACAGATTTCGCCAAGGCTACACTGTTTATTTGACTTTAACAATAAACAAAACAATATATATGCATGTGTGTGTCAAATACATGGTAGTGTGTGTAATGTTTTTTTTTATTGATTTAATGTATTTTTGATGCATAATTTAAAAAAAATATTAGCATTCTGCATTCCTTCCAATATGTATGATCTACCGATTATTATTGGTGGTCGTGGTCGAAATTCGACCATAATAATTTGTTTGTTGACTTGAACAATAAACAAAAGGGACCTATATCTAATATATAAAATTCTCGTGTCACAGTTTTCGTTGCCATACTCCTCCGAAACGGCTTGACCGATTTTGATGAAATTTTTTGTGCTTATCCGGTATCTATGAGAATCGGCCAACATCTATTTTTCATCCCCCTAAATGTTAGGGGTAGTCCACCCCTAAAATTTTTTTTTATTTTTAGACAAAATTTTTAATTTCTTTTTTTTTATGATACAACATACAAAAATACATACAACCCTAAATTTTCACCCCTCTACGATCAACCCCTATTTTTTATTTGTTAATTATAAACTTTAAAATCTTTTGGCAAGATTTTTAATCTTATTTTGTCATGACCTAGAATAAAAAAAAAATATATTACTCTTTTAGATTCACAATTAGAACCGGTAGGTGGCGCTGAGATCGGGTTCTGGAATCCTCCTAATCACCTGGAGCGATTTTGTTTTTGTGTGTTTGAGTGGGTACCCGGATGGTTTAGATTCGCAATTAAAACCGGTACGTGGCTCTGGGATCGGGTTCTAGAATTTTATTTTTTAAAGGCAGGACAACGTCTGCCGGGGCTGCTAGTATAGGTATATGAGTGAGTATGTCAAATACAGTGTAGCGTGTGCAATGTTTTTTTTATTGATTTAATGTATTTTTATGCATAATTTACAAAAATATTAGCATTCGTCGCTTCTTCTCTATATAAACTACAAGTGTGCGAAATTTCATACTCCTCCGTGCGCGCAATTTTCGTAAAAAGGGCTACAAAGTTTTTGCTTCACGTATTAATATATAAATATGAATGTAAGCATATTGGACAATAATTTTTTTTTAAAGTTCACAGGTGACGGTAACCACATTCCATGAGCTGGACAGTCTGCCTGTTTGCCAGGTTAGCAATAATAAGCAGGATTTTATAAGGATTCTGTTACTATAAAAATGGGATACGGTACCCAAAAAAGATTATGTGACGCTCAATTGTCCAACCTCTTAACATAAAGAAACTAATTTAACTAACACCCGTAAACTCTTTTTCCAATATTTGGCAGGTAGACAGTATTTTAAAGTTAAGTACAACCCTAAAACCGTGTTAAAGAAGCTTATGCAATCCCAACTCTTAATGATAACACCATGAAAGAAGATTACAAGGGAATTTAATTCAAGAACCTATTTTAATGTGTAAAGAAATAAACCTTATTTCAACCACTGGCCAGGAAATAGAGTACCTAGATCAGATGACATCTTATATATCGATACCTCGGGGCTCAAAGGACGTAACCGCCATTTCGGCGAAATTTACTTTTTAATAGCCCTACTTAATTTTTTCTCCTCTATCGATCAGTATATGTAAAGTATTCCAATTCGCCAAAAAATGGTGTTTACGACCCCATTTTTGGAGAAAATAAAACATATATTTTTAGATTTTGTGTCGTAACAGCAACCAATGTTAATGATCATAAACGCGGGGGTAGTAAACGACATTGTAGATGATACAATTAGTTGTCCGAGTTGATAAATTGCTATACTAAAGTTAATAAATAAAATTGAAATTAAATAGGCAAATAAAGAAAGAAAAGAATTTCTTATTTTCTCTCTTTACTTAATGTTTAATCAACTGAAGAAAACAAAGCAACAGTCTACAAACTGAAAGAATTAGTAGGCAAATTGGCAGTTACAACCATCTCTGATCACACGTCCATAGATTTTTAGGGTATAAACGCCCCGAAAAATTGCATGCTTGGGGCATGCAATTTTTCGGGGCGTATAGGAAAGCTGTTTTTGTTACTTTAAAATCTATTTGAAATATAATTTAATAGTGCTTTGTATCATAACATTTTAAGACTTTTGGTTTTAGAATGGTTTATTTAGGCCAAGAATCAAAAAAGTTATGTACGAAATAATATTTTATATTTTGTTTTTGGACTCTCCTGAAAAATCGAGTTTTGGTTCTTACGCCCTTTGAGCCCCGAGGTATCGATATATAAAAATCAATGCCACTTTTCGTTGTAATTTTATAACTTGAGAACCACTATACCGATTTTGATGAAATTTTGTGTGTGTGTTTGAGTGGGTCCCGGGATGGTTTAGATCCACAATTGGAACCGGTAGGTGGCGCTGAGATCGGGTTCTACAAATCTCCTTATCACCTGGAGCGATTTTGGTGATTTTGTTTCTGTGTGTTTGAGTGGGTTCCCGGATGGTTTAGATTCGCAAAAATAACCGGTAGGTGGCGCTGAGATCGGGTTCTAGAATCCTCCTAATCACCGGGAGCGATTTTGGTGGTTTTGTTTTTGTGTCATGAAACAGTCTTTTAGGAATTCAGAAAATATGAGAATTTTATAATCTTATAGAGTTTATATTGTATGTAAGTACCGATGTAGTTCCAAACCTGAGCGACTTGAAATTTATGGACCAATCCTGCCTTTCCTGTCAGTCTACGTATTAGCTCCATAGATCAGAACAAAACATAGAACGAAGACAGAATAAAACATAACTGGGGGCTATTATAGCCTGTCATATTGTATAATTATCCTATTTTCCATGTCTCCGTGGCCATGGATAATGGTTCTCGTGTCGCGAACGAAGTTCAAAACGGTCTGTAATGGGCGCAAACAATTACCGAGGCACGAGGCGAGGGGGGTTCCTTCCGTATCTCCACTGGCGCTGATCTAATCGCGCACATCCACCTATTCGCAGCCCTAAAGACAATTAGCACAATGCTACTAGCGAAATACACTACATAGTAGATTCGAGTAAATACAATTAGGAGCTGCATCCCGATATACATCCATGTCTAAAATGTACATCCAGGGCCCCAATTCTTCTATGTCAATATTTGGACGTTGCGAAGACATTCAAAGTGCGATTCCATTACGATAGTGTAAAAAATCGTATTCTACTAAGTCCAGAATATCTTCTTAATACCGTCGCGATGGAATAATAGTTGAGGAAAATGAGTGTAACACTGTAACACATACAACTTATTTTAATTTTTTATTAAATCTGTTCAAGCGTTTGTGTAACTAAAAAAATAGAAAATAAAAACCAAAACATAAATAAACAATAAACAAACAAAAAATAATAATTTGCTATTTTAGCCTGAAGTCGGTGCTAGCTAAAACATAAAAAACAACAACTTTGCAAAATACACTAATTTTTAAAAATATATTTTAACGTGTTTTTTGAAGTCGATTTCTTGTTTGTTAGAATTATTTTTACTAGTGGTCGCCCGTGGTCGAAATTCGACCATAGTAATTTTTGTCAAAGACTATACTTCTATAATCACAGATTTCGCCAAGGCTACACTGTTAATTTGACTTTAACAATAAACAAAAGAGAATATATGCGTGTGTGTGTCAAATACATGGTAGTGTAATGTAATGTGTAATAGTGTGTGTAATGTTTTTTTCTTTAATCGATTTAATGTATTTTTTATCCATAATTAAAAAAAATATTAGCATTCTGCACTTCTCTGTATAAACTATAAGTGCCAAATTTCATACTCCTCCGTCCGCGCAATTTTTGTAAAAAGGGGTACAAAAGTTTTTACTGTGTTTTTGCTTCACATATTAATATATAGATAATATATTTATTGAAGTCAGTTATGTTTTTGAAAAACTTATTTTATATATTTTTTTTTTATTGCAGGAGTTCAGCAGACAAGCAGACGGCCCACTTAGTGGAAAGCGGTTACCATCGCCTATGGACATTTGCAACACCAAAGGTGCTACAAATGCGCTGCTGCTCTCTTAAAGGAGACTGGAACCTGGTCACTAATGCCGGAACACAATACAAGATTGTTATGGCGGCATACTCTAGACCAGGGGTGGTCGCCATCCAGTCGAGCAAATACTCTACCACCTGGCTGTGGGTTGTTTAGTCGCCTCTTACGACAGGCCGCCGGGCCGCAGGAAATTGTATTCTTTCTCCGTTCCTGCACGGATAAAAAGAGATTATAGAGAAAGGGACAGATTATCTGCTCGTAAAAGACAGATTGGTGTCACAAATAGGTTTCCTAAATGTACTGGTTTTATAACGATGTAAGTATTCATTCACCCTCAGCACGAAATTGCACAAAGTGCATGCTTCCCGGTCAAGTGTGGAACCCATAAATGAATGAATGAATATGCTTTAATATATGTTAAAATATACAATTTACAGAATAAAAAATACAATATAAGGTGGTGTTATGGCTATTAGTGATTTCTTCCAGACAACTTTTGGATGGGCAAGAAGTTTGATAAGAACAGTGGTATAAGAGAAGACCCATTTTATCTTGTACGGGCTAGCAACAGCCGTAGATCGCCGTGTCAGCGGTTTACGCCGACATGTGCATTTTAACATATCATTCGCATCAGTACTCGTTTAGCACCGTTCTCGGTCAGTCGGCAAAACAGCCATTGATCTTAGCACAATCATTAGCACCATAATTCCATTAACATAATTTAAGTAACAAACAATTAACATCTTAAAACAGCGTATCATTAATCATTCCTATGTAGGAAAACCCCCTACAGATCTGATACGTGAGTATGAGACGCTACCTAAGCTACTAAGCAAGTACGACTTTCGCAGTGCTTGCGTCAAATGGCTCGGAATGTCGGCCTGACAAAGTGGCACGCTGTCAGCCCGTCAGTGGCGCTCATATCCGCCGATTAGCGTGGCTGTCTTTGAGCTCCCTCCTTCCCGTACCAAGAGGGGTGAGGCCGGAGGGGGGTGAAGGCATCTCGCTAATGGGTAGCCTATTATTTTATTTTCCGGCGTTGGGAAAATTGCCTTAATTCGCTACAAAGGACCGACAGATGTCGCAGCCGCTCGGGTGAAAGTAATCGCCATCAACGGAACTAGACGCCAAGATGCAAGATATAATTTATGTCTCCTTTAACTCTCGTACCTACTCAGAGTGAAATAATCTTCTCTTAATTTTTTAATCTAGTTTGTAATCTATATATTAATACGTGAAACAAAAACTCTGTACCCCTTTTTACGAAAATTGCGCGGGCGGAGGAGTATGAAATTTCGCACACTTATAGTTTATATAAAGAAGAAGCGACGATTGTTAATATTTTTGTAAATTATGCATAAAAATACATTAAATCAATAAAAAAAACATTGCACACGCTACACTGTATTTGACATACCCACTCATATACCTATATATAGGTACTCTTTTGTTTATTGTTCAAGTCAACAAACAAATTATTATGGTCGAATTTCGACCACGACCACCAATAATAATCGGTAGATCACACATATTGTATATCCTCAAATTAAGCAAGTTACGCTTGTATTATGGGTAATATACAACGGACTACTCAGCGGCCGATGCCAGACACCCAGACCATAGTAAATAACGGAGAAAATTCGTTTTCCGAAATTTACCATACCAGGAAACGAAACCTTAGGTAGCGCTGCAGTGAGGTAGGCCGGCAAAGGCTTAGCACGCTCAACCACAGAGGCCGCCAAGTTATATTAAGCAAGTTATCTTTGCCTGTAAAAGAACGAAGACGAAGAGACAAAGAAGAACGAGATGAAGAGTTTAAAGCCGTTATCATGTAGGTATATTTAATTTTAGGACTCTAACATAATAGTTGTTGGCAAGGTGATGATTAAATAAATAAAAATAAAGAAAACGAAAGACTTCCTAAGAAACGACTTCCGGTCTTATTCATATTTTTTTTATTGCACGAGTTCAGCAAACAGGCAGACGGCCCACCTGATGGAAAGCGGTTACCATCGCCTATAGGCATTTGCAACACCAAAGGTGCTACAAATGCGCTGCTGCTCTCTTAAGGGAGTCTGGAAGCTGGCCGGAACACAATTCAAGATGTTATGGCGGCATACTCTAGACCAGCGGTGGTACCCAGACGGATAAATAAAAGGCCGCCCGGCAGCAGGAAATTGTATTCTTTCTCCGTTCCTGCACGGATAGTCTGCATATTGAGTCGTGGTAGCGTAATGGCTAGCACACGCGTCCCAGACTTAAAGGGCGCGGGTTCGATCCTGGCCGGAACGCATACATCACTTAGGCAGTTTTCTGAGCATTTGATACAATTACCACGTGCTAACAATGGTGAAGGAAAACATCGTGATACAACCTGCACATCGAGATTTTTTTTATATATATATTTTTTTTTTATTGCAGGAGCTCAGCAGACAGGCAGACGGCCCACGTGATGGAAAGCGGTTACCATCGCCTATAGACATTTGCAACACCAAAGGTGCTACAAATGCGCTGCTGCTCTCTAAGGGAGACTAGAGCCTGACCACTAATGCCGGAACACAACTCAAGGTTGTTATGGCGACATACTTTAGATCAGAGGTGGTAGCCATCCAGTCGGGCAAATGCCCTGGCTGTGGGTTGTTTTGTCGCCTCTTACGACAGGCCGCCCGGCCGCAGGAAATTGTATTCTTTCTCCGTTCCTGCACGGATATGAGATAACTGATGTGTCTAACCTGCCAAGCCGCTTTGGACAAGCGTGGCGGGTATACTGTCCGTTCGCCTATAACGGGAGGCCCGAGCCCAGCAGTGGGACATTTATGGGCTGTTATTATAAGTTTGTTGGTTTCTTTAAGAACCTTAAAGAAGCCTACAAACTTACTCATACTCTTAACTCAATATGAATAAGACAATTTTTAATTAACGGGGTAGTTACTTGACACTGGAATGAATATATACTTATCATTATATTAATACGTGAAGCAAAAACTTTGTACCCCTTTTTACGAAAATTGCGCGGATAGAGGAGTATAAAATTTAGCACACTTATAGTTTATATAGAAAACAAGTGCAGAATGCTAATATCATTTTTTCAAATTATTCATAAAAAATATATTAAATCAATAAAAAAAACATTACACACACTACCATCTATTTGACACATACACACATGCATATATACTCTTTTGTTTATTGCTAAATTCAAATAAAGAGTGTAGTTATAGTATTTGACAACAGAACCTTAATAATGTTCAAGCTTATAATTTAAATTAATTATGATCGAATTTCGACCAATGGGCGACCACTAGTATATACAAGTATATATTACGGAACGAGCTATGTACGGAATCTCTCTTACGGATAACATTAGTAAGCTAAACTGGCAATGATGAAAGAATGACTAAACAGATATACAATGCCAAAGTGGATGGATACAAAAGTTGTGGAAGGCCACGACACACTTTCCATGATCAAATTGATCGTGTACTAGCAGAAAGTGATGTCAGGAGCCTTAAGAACAGACGAGCGTGCATGACAAGAGCTATGAATGTCAAAGAAGCAAGTGAGGTGTGTAAGAATAAGCCTGAATGGCGCTCTCTGTTGTTCGTGCCTACCCCGCAAGGGAACTGGCGTGAAGCTATGTATGTATGTATGATGTATGTATATAAACTGGCAATGGGCCGGTCATGTCTGTCGTAAGACTGATGGAGCAGACAGATGCTGCGATTGGCTGACGACAATATGTTTTATTAGACTAGACCTTCTTTATTCAATTCGAAGACAAACATATTAATTGACGATGTAAATAGGAAAGTAGCGCGGATTTTGAGTCTAAGAATTTGCCGTCGATCAGCGAAAACCGCATCGAAATCGGCCAAGTAGTTTTTACGTGAATCACGAACAAATAGACAAGAAATCCAAAAAAATATTGCATCGTGGTCTCCAACTACTGGGCCGATTTCAGTGCGGTTTTCGCTGATCAACAGCAAATTCTTAGACTTAAAATTTGCGCTTCTTTTTATCCTGGGAATTTCGCAGATATTATTCTGGGAATGATTTAAAGTGGCCAGTTTAAAAAAAAATCGGATTCCAATCCAATGTGATTTCTTTACTGATCGATAGCAAATATAATGTAATAAAATATGTGATATTTTTTATCTTGGGAATCCCGCGGGAAATTTCCCGGAAATTTCGAGTGCGAAAAAAATAGCTTATTCCGACACAGGTTTTACTAAAACCATAGCTTACAGCTTCTTTTTCAAATGCTGCGGTATTTTGTGTCCCGGAAATCCCCCGGGAATTTCAAGTAGCGTGGACGAAGTCGCGGGCCTATCCTAGTATAATATATAATGGAAGATAAATTGTGCGGCTGTTGGTTATGTAATACGTTTATAGCGCTAATGGCCCGCTAATGCACGCCTCGCGTTAGCTCCTTCGCGTCATTGTTTAAAATGGTTGCTTAAGAGATTTGTGCCTTTATTGCGGCCCCATTTAAAGGTTTCACATTAAGCCACGAGTGCGCGACATCGACGCCCGCTGCTACTCCAGAACGCGTCACACAGCCACAGT
Source organism: Dendrolimus kikuchii (assembly GCA_019925095.2). Lineage (NCBI taxonomy): Eukaryota > Metazoa > Arthropoda > Insecta > Lepidoptera > Lasiocampidae > Dendrolimus > Dendrolimus kikuchii. Next base: position 12,525,263 of record CM034409.1, on the reverse strand, counting down.
GTCCCAAACCCATATACGAATGTATGGGGAAATTACACAGTGTCGTGTATTTGGAAATGAGCTCGTAAGGACGCAGACGCTGTAATGGCACGCGCCATTAACCACTCGATACTCGACATTATCCGCTTATCGATGTATATCGCCGCTTGAGTTGTTAAAAGCGCGCCACTCGTCGCATGCTAAGTGATTCGATTCGATTGTGCCCTACACAATGCTTCAGCACTCAAGAATCGTATTATAATACAACTGAGTACCATTTCTGTTAAAGTATTTAAAGTCTTGGATAAATAATTTTTCAACACACTTGCTCATAAAGTGGCTCTATGGTCACCGCAATTAGGCACAGAATGACACCCATTATCAAACTGTGAGTAAAAAACATTATAACTCACTAGTGAGTTATAGATTTTTTTTTAATTTTATTGGTTGAGTTGCTTTGTTCTTAAAAAAGTTTTTATTCAATAACAAAAAAAGATCGTGTTCTATAGAACAAATAAATTAATGTTCCTATTGCTTGCTCATTTCATGCAACTTCTTATTTAAATAGATAATTTTAACTCTTATGTGTTTAATAAATAAAACTTTCACTCATATATAACTTTTTTTATCTACTAAATAAAATGAGTTTTTGTTGTTATTTTATTCACAAGTGTGTTGAAAAACGTCGTGATACACGTGTGTATTGATGATTACCGTCCTCGGCTCTCTTAAGACCCTCGCCTACGGCTCGAGTCTCAATGGCGCCTCGGCGGTAATCACCAATGTTACACACTAGTACCATAATGTACTATTAGCTTACCTGTTATAGATTGACATAAACCCAAGCACGATTCATGAGCAGACACTTTTTCTTACGAATAGTGAAATTTCGATCCTTTTTCAAATTAGGCCCCTTACGAATAGAGACGAATACCTAATATAGTCGACATATCGAAATAAATATCATTACATTGGCTACGATCAATGCGCAAAACGATCCCTACTGTTCCGCCGACCGCTCATAATTCGTGCTGGGAACTTTAATACCATAGAAGAGTAGTAAGAAATGACAATCGCTATGTACATAAAAACCAAGGCTTGGAACCGGCTTAAAATTAACCTCCTTTAATGAGTTATAACCGGTTTTTGTCAACCACTTCATTCCGAGTGTAAATCTTAGAGTGTTATGTAAATTAATATAAATATGTTTTTCATTTCTCATATTCTGAAAGGAGTTGTCTGATCACAGGGATGAAAACAGTACTCTTCGTCCCTGAGAAACGATTTTTCCTGTCAAATTTTTATTTTATTTTATGGCTTGGCAGCTAGGCCTTTAAGCCAGATCTTAGATTCAATGTAGTTTCTTCATTTTCTTAAACCTATGTGTAGCACAGCTGAACTGTAGGTTATCAACTAGTGCCATTCAACGGAGTTCTTGTGATAACTCAAAAGGCCAAATTTGACTTTACAGTTCACATTTCTCACAAAACATATAATTACTACTCAAAAATTATCAATATCCTACAACTATTGTTCATTTTAGAGTAATTTTGCACCTTTTTAGAAAATAAAACTGCACAGCACAACATCTCCTTTCAGTTGCCGCCAAAAACTCCCTAAAAAAATGTAATAACTATGAGAGTAATAACTATTCCAACTTTTTTTAGTCACTGTTAAAGTGTGACATAAATTGGGAGTAATAAAAAAATATCATTTATTATATTATAAATAAATAATTATTCCCCAAATTATTATTTAATTTACATAAATTTGAACTAAATATTTACTATTATCAATTACAAAAAAATACCTACTAGCTGGTAGAATGCCACAGAAAAAGAAACTTACAGAACGGTTCATATTTGACATTTGAAATGAGTTCATCGAAATGGATTTAACGCCTGATTTCATTATAAAAGTACTTGTTTGTTTAATTATTCAGTTTTTATTTACTTTCCTCATATTCGAAATGAAATGAAGTGTTAACTACAGTGAGAGGCCTATTTAGGCATTCGAAGTATTAGCGCCCTCGCTATGCTCGTGCGCCAAACCACCTCATGCCTAAATAGGTCAATTTCGCCTCTTGTGTAACAATCTACTATTTGTGAAAGATTGAAAAATTTCTTTAGTACGTGGCTGCGCTTTGAAGGTGTGCTGCAAAAACCGTTCGTAACCGGTATAATCAACAAAACCGAGAACGAACTTTTCGGTCCGTTCAAGCTAGCGCAGAATCGAAGCGCATCAAAGCGTCTATCTAGAAGTTGACAGCAAATTCTCCTTATCTTCACAAGGTAATGCACATATTTCTACGGCAATAAAAAAAATTCGCGTGTATTCCATAGAATACGCACGAGACCTGTGAGCGACCAACGCTGATTGGTGCGCGCGACCCAAGCGCTTACTAGGCAAACCAACACGCGCGTCGTCAGTTGGAAACTGACCTACGTCGGAGTTGATCACTGCTAATGTACAATCAGCATAGCATTTACTTTTTCCAAAAGTCGTGCGAATGGGCGCGAATTCATGAGAATACGCGCGCATACGTGCAACATCGCTTTAATTGTGAAGAATTAGACGCTTCGATGCGCCCCGACTGTGCGCTATCTTGAACGGCCCCTTAGCAACAACCGTTTATATCAACCCATTCACGTCCCACTACTGGACTTGAGGCTCTCCCTGCAGTGGGACGGACAGTATATCCGCCAGACATGTCCAAAGCGGTTTGGCAGGTTTGAGACATCGGTTAGCACGATGTGCAGGTGTCCTCGTGATGTTTTGCTTCACCGTTGTTAGCACGTGGTAATTGTAACAATATGCATATTAGGCCAGAAAACTGCCTAAGTGGCGCATGCGTTCAGGCCAAGATTCGAATCCGCGCCCTTTGAACCTGGGACGTGTGCGATAGCCATTAGGCTGCCACGACTAAAAACAGTTTGATTGAACTTAAAGTGAGAACAACCAAAAAAAAAAAGTTCCTATGTACTCAGTTACTCACCTATTACTTACGTATTTTTTACCACTTTCCAAGCCTTGCTCGTAACATGCGCTCCATCATCAGTCATCTTTTGGAGGCACCGTTCTTTATAAGAAAATCTCAAAACTTTTAATCACCCTCTTATTATATACGAACTGTCTAGTCTGTTAACCGGATGAATAATATTCGTTCGCTAACCGGATGAATAATGATCATCCGCTATCCGGATGAATAACAATCAATCAAGCTAACTGGACGACTAGACAATTCTATGTTATCCGTTCGTTTAGCGGACGACTAGCAGGATCCTATTATTTACTTGAAACCTATATAATAATATTTCCTAAACTTAAATTATTCATTCGTTAAAAATCCTAACTGGCTTCTTTATAATTTTATGATATTTACGAAATTGAAATAAAATTACTAATTAGCATTAACTACACTCTGATTTTTAATTGTCTAGACTAAAATGACAGTTACGATTTATGTTGCAAGCTTGAGTATGAACTCATCACTGTGTGTGAGTTTAATCCTAAAGATATTCTGTAGGATTCAACTAGGATTACCACCTTTTGAGGAAAATGTAGTAATTTTGTTTTTAAGCTGTAAAACATAGTACTTCTGGGAAATCTAGGTGAAGAAAAGAGTACACATTTATTTTTTCATAATAAATAAAACATTATAAACAATGTAAATAATTTTAATATAGATTTTTCTTAATTTTTATAAATAGAAACAAACACAATCACAAAATTATATTGTACAATAAGGTATAACAACTAAGAATAGAGCGCATTTGCAGCCAACTTCAGTTTGTAAATCGGTCATATACCTGCGGCCGGCGGCCTGTCGTAAGAGGCGACAAAACAACCCACAGCCAGGTGGTAGGGCATTTGCCCGACTGGATGGCTACCACCCCTGGTCTAAAGCATGCCGCCATAACAACTTTGAGTTGTTTTCCGGCATCAGTGGCCAGTTTCCAGTTTCTCCTTCAAGGCCGGCAGCACATTGACAACACCTCTGGTATTGCTAATGTCCATAGACGACGGTAACCACTTTCCATCACAGTTGGACCATCAGCCTGTGATAAAAAAAAGATGGCATGGGGCCATCGGAACTCTGTAATGTTTGATTATTCCATCGGAATTGAGTGGTCCGAGCTCAACGATGGAATATTACGGGTTGAAGTCACACAGAACTAAGTATCGGTCGATGATCGCGTGTAGTCGCGTATGTGTGCGACTCCCGAATCGGTGGCCACGTGCGCGTTGGACGCCCTAACATTCGCGTTCACGTGCGCATTGTGCAATTCGGATATTTGCGTGGAGCAAGCGGCCGCCGGGTCCCCAGAACTCCAAAGCTTTCCAATCCTGCAGCAACATAAAGACGTAAGATTAAATAAATAATGTAAAATGATGAGACAGATAGAGTAATAACTACAAACAGAGAAGCAAGAACAGTAACGTTCATAAATTCAAAAACTTCGTTTAAAAAAACCGTCTTCAAAAACTAAAAAAGTATAAAAGAACTTATTTCTAAAGCTATTATTATCTAAAACATCTTAAAGTCGGTGCTTAGTAATTTTCAAAAAAATATAGTCATATATATGTTTTGCACCGACTTCAAGATAATAATAGCTTTAGAAATAAGTTATTTTATACTTAATATTTTCTTAAGTTTTCGCGACTTGTATACATAATAAAACTACGTTTTAACGGTTTTAAGCGCGGTAATTTTATTTGATTTTGGTCTTCCGTGATCACGGCCACTGAAAAGTGGCCGAAACGTCGGAAAAACCAAAATCAAATAAAATTACCGCGCTTAAAACCGTTATAGTTTTTGAAGTCGGTTTTTTTTTAAACGAAGTTTTTTTATTTTTTTGTTACTTTTTAGTGTCTAGCTATGTATGGGTAGAGCTACGAAAGGTGTCGCGCTCCTTAAAAAATATAGGTCCCAAGAAACGGGAACAAAAAAATGATCGTAAAATGAAAACTACCGAGTCAAACTATGTTAAATTTTTAGGGGACCAAATGGCAACTTTTCCGCATCAAACTAAACAAGAATCACGTAAATCGGATCATAAATCTCGGGAGTAATCGGTAACATAATCCTCCTTTTTTTGAAGTCGGTTAAAAAGATAAAAAATAGTTATTTTACATGAACGGGTATCCAAGTAACCCCAATGTATGTTTTAAGAAAAAATTTATTTTTCGAGTTTTAAATATTTTTATTTTATTTTTTGGTGTGATTATTTGGTAGTTTTTTTTTTGTAACTAAATCCTTATCAATTTTGCTTTTACACATAAAATAATCAGCACCCTAACATCAACATAAGTTACAAAAATTGTACTTGAAAGTGAAAATGATTAGACTCGAATTTTCAATCTTAAATTAAAAATTGAAAAAGGCAACTTCATGGATTCGCAGTGTCTTTTATAACTGTGCAAGTGTCTAAGCTTTCATAATAACACAATAAAAGTTACCCTTAATAGGGCATTTTTTTATTTAAACGGCCTTCAAACTGACTCAGGTGGAAAATTTTCAAGTTAAAATATTTAGCAAAAAGCGTAAACCATTCTCAGAAACCACACACATACGCATGCGTGTACAGACTCACTCACTCACTCACTTACTCACTCACTCACTCACTCACTCACTCACTCACTCACTTACTCACTCACTCACATAACGAACAGCGTGCTATAGTGTAAAAATATTTATTTTATACATTGATAAAATTGTTAAGTGACGTCGTTACCAGAATTCGTTCCCGGGATGCGCGTTCCCGTCCCAGGGGTAGGTCATCACGAGCAGCTTCCCCTCATGTTCGCCGTTCAAGCGGGATGAGGGTTCGCGATCTTCAAGTTGAACATTTATACCCCCTGCAAGTACAAAATTCACATTTTTTTATTGCTGAAGTCCAGCAGACAGTCTGACGGCCCAACTGTAATGGAAAGCGGTTAACATCGCCTATGAACATTAGCAATACCAGTGGTGCTGCCAATGCGTTACCGGCGAAGGAGAAACTGGAACCTGACCACTGATGCCGGAACACAACTCAAAGTTGTTATGGCGGCATACTTTAGACCACGGGTGGTAGCCATACAGTCGGGCAAACAGCCTATCACCTGGTTGTGGGTTGTTTTGTCACCTCTTACGACAGACCACCCGGCAGCAGGAATTGATATTCTTTTTCCGTTCCTTCACGGTAAAATACAATAGTCATTAATATACACGGTGTCACAGTGTCATCTATTTGTTGACTTTTTTTTAAGTCAAACAAATGATGAAAAACAAAAAAGAATAAAAAATTTCTAGCAAAAAGAAAATGATTTTTTTTTATTGCAGGAGATCAGCAGACAGGCTGACGGCCCACTTGATGGAAAGAGTTCACCATCGCCTATGGACATTTGTAACACCGAAGGTGCTACAAATGCGCTGCTGCTCTCTTAAGGGAAACTGGAACCTGGTCACTAATGCCGGAACACAACTCAAGGTTGTTATGGCGACATGCTTTAGACTAGGGGTGGTAGCCATCCAGTCGGGCAAATGCCCTACCACCTGGCTGTGGGTTGTTAAGTCGCCTCTTACGACAGGCCGCCCGGCCGCAGGAAATTGTATTCTTTCTCTGTTCCTGCACGGATAATATTTCAAGATTTCAAGAGTAATTACAAAAAAACTAAAAAAAATGTATTATTCACGTTTAAGTTACGTATTTGATATCTAATAACAATGTTTGTATGAAACCAACCTGAAGCTGTACCGAGTCCAACGCAAAATAATGATCCAAATAGGTTCAGCAACAAAAAAATATGGTTGAACATACCTATATTTTGACGAATTGAAAACCTCTATTATTTAGATCGGTTAAAAATGTATAAGAAGTATAAGTATAAGAAAAGAAAATAAAAAAAAGGAAATAAGTTAATAAGAAAATAAAATAAAAAAGAAGAAAGTAAGAATGCTCTCTATTCTTAGATTCTTCTTAATTTTTCTTTTCTTTTCTTATTTCTTTTACTACTAAGATACTATAACTAATGATGCTAACAACTAACCTTTAGGATGGTCTTTGTACTTCAGGAACATTTTCTTTTTGGTCGTATCGTCGTTTTCAGAATCCGATGAACTATTGAACATTGCTGTAATAGAAAATACCAAACTTTACAACAATATTAGGATATGCCCGCGACTTCGTCTACGCTTGACTTGAAATTCACGCAGGACTCCTGGGACACAAAATATCGCCTTTGGAAAAGAATGCAAGCAGCTATATCGTTTTAGTGAAAACTGTGTTGGAATAAGCTAATTTTATCGTACCCGAACAACTAAAAACCGTTCCCGGGAAAATTCCCCAGGAATACCCGGGATAAAAAGTATCACACATTCTATTACATTAAATTTGCTACCGATCAGAAAAATAAATCCCGCCAATTCGCCTTGGACAAACTTGACGGTAATGCTGTCCGTATTTCCATAACGGGACGCCCGAGTCCAACAGTGGGTCGTTTATGGGCTGTTATTATATATATGTTTATATTCAAAGTTTCTTTTTTAAGATTTTTTTTATAAAAATTACGCAAAAGACATCTTAAGTAAAAAATACATTAAAAAAAGTTCAAAAATATTTTTATTATAGTCAAGGTGGCGAAGCCCGTCAATGGGAAAGTTCATACAACGCTCGTTTTTTAACTTTTTTAAACGGAATTGTATAACGGAATAGATAGGACTATATATAAGTATAGATATAAGGCCAACCCTGCACATGCACTTCCTCAGAACACCAGCATGTAACAAATACACTCTACATTAGTATAAGTTTAGTATTAAAATTAAAATAAATTAATATAATAAGTTATTCTTAAGGTACACCACAACATAAAAATCACAAAATTAATGTCACACACACTAACAAAAATAAACAATAAGCTTGTATGGACTCTAAAATCTTTCATAGAAATTAAACTCGAGGAACTCGAGTCCGTAGAGAAGTTAATAATAAAAAAATTAAAAAAACATGGAAATATTGAGAGTTTCCCCACTGACTGACTTCGCCACCTTGACTATATATACATAAAAGTACCTGTGATTTTATTGTGGGTCCCGATATATGCGAAATTAATATCCGACACATTGTTAAGAAGTCCTTTCCTCATCAGATCACTTGTTCGTTGAAGAAATGATAGGACGAACACGTCATTCTGATGCCGCGATATCCTCCATACACCGAGGCCTAGAGACATAATTTTTCAATGTTACAGGCTGGCAGAACTTAGGGGCGCCACTTTCGCACGTTTGTCTGAATTTTAGCGAACCCCTTTTTTTTGAACTGAAACTTCGATATAGAATGGGGGGTATTAGGACTTTTTCGGTCACGAAAAAGCGTTACGGCCGTGGTGAAAGGTGGCATAATTTTAGAGTAGACTATCGATGTTTTTATTGGTTCCGGATCGAATTCAGATTTTTGTTTCGTAAAATTAAATATGTTTAAATAAAAAATGCATTCATTGAAATGTACCTAACCTATCCGAATCAGATTGTTAATGTACTTGTCCAATTTGAAAACCCGCCCGTAAAACTGAAGTTAAAATTCTGTTGCGATTCGTTTTCCACTTGTCCATTGAAGTTTCACTTCTACTATGTGTCCCAGCACACATTTTTCAAGAGGTAATCCATTTGCTGTCACTTTGCCGCACGTAAACTACGGTGGGGTAGAACTCATCGACCAGATGGACTGCCGGAATATCCAAAAAAACCCCCCTTGGCAGGGCTTGAAATACCGATAAAAATATGGTATCATTATTTTCACTAATTTCAAATACCGATAAAAATTTACCGTTATTTTTAGACAATTTTACCGGTGGAAACGTATTAACGGTAATAATAAATTTATCGGTAATATTACCGTTGTAACTATATTTCGTTACTATCGTCGCTCTCGTTCACTCGCAAAGATCGTCAAACGGTCAGACAGCATCATTGCTAGGATCGAGCGTACGGCGTAATAATATTTTAGAGTTGTGTAGGTTGATTGTTTCGGCAACGTATAGTCGTGATTCCAAATTCTGCTAGAAGCTTTAAAAATAAATGCAAAAATAACGTTCACTCTTTTCTTGTATAGATATTAGGGTGACCCAAAAACTATTTATTTTCCAGTTTCTTGTGAAAATGTGTTAGTTTATCATGTTTTAAAAAGCTTGCCAAAATGAAGAACGGTAACGTTGCTTGAAATAACGTAAAAAATACCGAGAAGTATTACGTTAGACATACGATTTTTAACGATATATTATAACGTTAAAATCATAAATGTTACCTAAGTGACGGTAAAAACGGTAAAAAATTATACCGGTGTGGCAGTATCTTTTTCGAAAATACCAGTAATTACCTATATTTTTAAAGATAATTGATAACGTTTTCAAGCCCTGCCCCTTGATGTCCTTTCTGTTGTCATATTGTCGCTTAGGTATCAATAGCGCACAACTCAAAAATTGCACATTATATTTTATAATTTTGTTATTACATAGACCCTTTGGGCGAGCATAAAATGATGGTACACAATTTTCAAAATCATGCACTCACGCCGCATAATACATAATTTATCATTACACTAATATTGTTTGAAAGATATTAAAAGAATTAATAACTTTTTTGTACAGGTAAATTAGTTTCGAAATGTTTTTGCGTTTATATAAGTGTACTGTCAGCACAAATATAAATAAACTAATAATTTTTATATACTGACCACGGCTTGAACCACGGCCGGGAGCGATAAATCTACTCTAAGTTTGCAACACTAAAAGCGAAGCCAACGCGTTGCCGGCGTTTCGAATTGTGTAACGGATATAACGTCCAATTATGTAAAGGAGAATGAAACAACGTTTTATACAGTTTAAAAGTTATCCGTTGAATCGCGAGTGAAGTTCGTGCATTCGATTACTCTCTATGCATTCAATATATACTTTTACTTATTAACAAAACAACCAGGTGAATACATAAATATTTTATATATGTGTCGCGGCACAATTTAAGAAGGTACACACCGGTCCAGCCGAGTATGCAATCAGTACGCTTGCGCCGGTGTGTACGCGCAATATCAAAATTGCCTATGAAAAACGCTCATTGTCTACGGCCAACCGCCAATATTCGAAATTCAAAAACGGAACGACGACGCAAATTGTACGCGCAAGAAAATTATTGTAAATTCGCTAAATATTAAAATATACGCATATTTCAAGCCAAAGGGTGCTTCATTGAAGACTTCCTACGCTTCAATATTTATACTTAAATTATATATTTAAATTATTATTATATATTTATTATTATTATATATTTATTATTATTATATATTTATTATTATTATATATTTATTATTATTATATATTTATTATTATTATATATTTATTATTATTATATATTTATTATTATTATATATTTAAGTCGATGGATGCAGAAGTCGTAGAAGGCCACGACACACCTTCCATGATCAAATTGATCGTGTACTAGCAGAAAGTGATGTCAGGTGCCTTAAGAACAGACGAGCGTGCATGACAAGAGCTATGAATGTCAAAGAAGCAAGTGAGGTGTGTAAGAATAATCCCAAATGGCGCTCTGTTGTTCGTGCCTACCCCGCAAGGGAACTGGCGTGAAGTTATGTATGTATGTATTATTTATTATTTTTATTTAATTGTCTAATTTATTTAATTTTACAGGCAACACCGAGCGGGCCGTTCATACAACGAATTCTATCGTCAACAGAATTAGATAGGAAGTATGGAATAAAGATGGGATAGAGGGATCAAATAGGAGGAATGCGTAATCAATCAGCATTTGCTGACTTAGAGCCTGCTTAGACTAAGTTCGCTTTTTCTTTTTGATTAACCTCTTCATGTTATAATATTAGCTTAAGTAATTCTAAATCACTCACCGCATCCTATGACATTGAGATAGGCATACTTGCTCTCTTCGCTCGCTCGTCTATTCGCTTCCAAGAGCGACGTTTCGGTGATGATCGATGTCCTTCTATGGAAAGTGAGGTTGTCGAATATAACGCCATCTTTTTGCAGCCACACGAATCTATCTCCATACATTTTCTCTTTCCTTTTGTTCTGCATATCCACGTGGGATGTCACCTCGTTGTATATTAAACTGTCTATCTGAAAAAGTAATTAAAATTAAACCGTAATGATAATCAAATCTAAAAAAAAAGTAGATTAGCAGCAGAAGGCAAGAAAGCGTTCTTCTTCTTCAGGCAATCTCTGTCCACTGCTGGACGTAGGCCTCCCCAAGTACGCGCCATATATCTCCGTCTCCGATCTTCCTCGTCCAGCCCCTGCCAGCGACCTTGCGTTATTTCATAACAAAGAAAACCTTCATCAGAAATCGATGTTGAAACTTGTATTAAAACTAGATGGCGCTAAGCCAACATAGAACGGTTTGAGGTATATTTTTAATCTGGTCATTTTAAATTATTCCCAGAAAATTCCCGCTGGTTCGCAGGATAAACTGTCGCAGATTATAAGTCTACGAATTTTCTGTTCGAACAAAATAGTTGGCTGAAACAGACTCAATCAAACTGGTAAGTTTTTAAAGTGGTTCCAAGACTTGGTTTAAAAGAAATGGTTTTCTTTCTCTCTTTCCTTCTTACAAAGAGCCTATATCCGTGCAGGATCGGAGAAAGAATACAATTTCCTGCGGCCGGGGGCCTGTCGTAAGAGGCGACAAAACAACCCACAGCCAGGTGGTAGGGCATTTGCCCGACTGGATGGCTACCACCCCTGGTTTAGAGTATGCCGTCAGAACAACCTTGAGTTGTGTTCCGCATTAGTGACCAGGTTCCAGTTTCTCCTTCAAGGCCGGCAGCACATTGGCAACACCTCTGGTATTGCTAATGTCCATAGACGACGGTAACCACTTTCCATCACAGTTGGGCCCACCAGCCTGTCTGATGTACTTCAGCAATATATAAAAAAAAAGATGGCATGGAGCCATCGGAACTCTGTAATGTTTGATTTGACTGTTCGCTTGATTATTCCATCGGAATTGAGTGGTCCAAGTGGTACAAATGCGCTGCTGCTCTCTTAAGGGAGACTCCCTTAAGAGAGCAGCAACGCATTTGTAGCACCTTTGGTGTTGCAAATGTCTATAGGCAATGGTAACCGCTTTCCATCAAGTGGGCTGCTTGCCTGTCTGCTGAACTCCTGCAATAAAAAAAAAGAAAAATAGCAACAGCTCACCTGGTAGAAGTTCTCCCATAATTGCCTGTAAGCTCTTTTAATGGGTTCTTCCGGTTGCCCATAACCATTAGCGGCTACATTTTGCTTCTTGGATATCACCATGTCCTCATAATCCATACGACCCAATCTCTTAAATCGCGCTCCGATCACACCTAGAAAGATTTAAGAATGCCTGAGCCTCTTTTTATATATCTGTACAGATAAATAAAATTGAAGTGTCTGTATGTAATGTAAAAATATTATTCGGAAATTCCGAAAATGCAATTTTTAGAATTTTTTTCTGTCTGGATGTTCCGGCTAATGTCTGAAACGGCTGGACCAATTTTGATGGGGCTTTCACTGGTAGATAGCTGATGATGAAAAGGAGTAACTTGTGCTACTTTTTTCTTTTTTTAAATTTCTTTTTAGGGTTCCGCGAAAATAATTCACACAGCTAGTATATATATATTGCAACATGTTAACAACAGTGAAGGAGAACATCGTGATGAAAATTGCACATCGAGATAACCGATGAGTCAAAGCTGCCAAGCCGCCTTGGACAAACGTGGCGGGTATACTGGCCGTTCCCCTAATAAAATACAAGATCATCTATAATTAAATGTACTTAATTATTCGATCGGCGTTCTAGTTGCTCAAAATAAATAGGGTTTATAAAGGATATCTTCTTTTATTGTCTAATTTTTAACTATCCCACGGGAACTCTTTAATTTTTTGGGATCAAAAGTATCCTATATGTTGACCAGGGATATACGCTACCACCATACTAAATTACATTTAAATCGATTCAGTCGTTTCGGAGATTAACCCGTACAAACAGAGAAACAAAAAAAAATTAAAAAATCTAAATTAGTTCTATTTCACTTCTTACATTCCCCTGACTCAGTTTTTAGCATTTTTTTTTTCATTGTACAGAAATTCGACCTCTACAGTTTTATTATATGTATAGATAATAAGAGCTTTGCCGATCTGTGTTCGGCTATTAAAAACATAATGAAATTTATGTGAACATTCTGTTACAGTTATTTAGTAGCATAGTTGTTCTTTTCATGTTTCTTTTTAAAGTTAATAATTAATTTTGTCATGTACCCTCTTATTTGTAAATGATACGACCGGCCATTTCCTTAATTGAATAATAATGTTATATTTTTATTTATTCTGCTGTTTTGTATAGAGTAGTTCTCCATAATCTACCTCCATTTTATATAACAATAATATGTAGTGATTGTGTACAGATCATAATTCAAAATCACTCAATTGTATATAGACGGTATTCACTACATTTTGTTTTCATGTTGGCAGACGCGATAGATTTGTACTGTGTTCAGTTTATATATTTTATACAATATCTTATATAAAATATTATCTAAAATTTCCAAACAATAACGTATTAAATTCTTGTCATTCGTCGTCGTCGTCAGCCATTTGCAGTCCACTGCTGGACGTAGGCCTCCCCGAGACGGCGCCACTCATCCCTGTCCTCCGATTTCCTCAGCCAGCGCCTACCGGCGACTTTGCATAGGTCGTCGGTCCATCGGGCTGGAGGGCGTCCGACACTACGTTTACCGAGACGCGGTCTCCATTCCAGGACTCGTTTGCTCCATCGGCCATCGGTCCTGCGGCAGATGTGACCGGCCCACTGCCACTTCAACTTGCTAATTTTGCGAGCTATGTCGGTTACCTTGGTTCTCTTACGGATTTCCTCATTTCTAATTTTATCCATAAGAGAAACACCCAGCATAGCTCGCTCCATAGCCCGTTGAGCGACTTGGAACTTGTGGACCAATCCTGCCGTAAGTGTCCATGTCTCGGCCCCGTAGGTCAGGACGGGGAGGACGCACTGCTCGAAGACTTTTGTCTTCAAGCATTGCGGAATGGTCGACGAGAAGACTTGACGAAGTTTACCGAATGCTGCCCAGCCCAACTGAATCCTCCTATTGGCTTCCCTCTCGAAGTTGTGCCTGCCGACCTGTATGTTCTGTCCAAGGTAGACATATTCCTGCACAGCTTCCAGAGGGACGCCATCGATGTTTACCGGTCTCGGCATGACGTGTTCATTGAACATGACTTTCGTCTTGTCCAAATTCATGCCGAGACCGACCCGTCGGGAAGATTCATTTAAACTGCCCAGCATTTCGGCAAGTTCCTCCAAAGTCTCTGCAAAGATCACGATATCGTCGGCGAAACGGAGGTGAGGTCTTGTCATTCATAACCCTTTAATTAAAATAGTTTATCAATGACTTCAATCCGCTATCGGTTGTGTCAATATGCTAAGTTTCTTGTACTGTAAAATTGTTGGAGGGATGGCTAGGTTTTCTAAAAGTGCTCGTCGAGTGTTAAATTAGTGTCTGTAATGTTGACTGTTAAAAGTGTAAGGTACTCTGATTATAAAGTATTGTGACCAGTTGCTGTTCTTTCACTACCATAAACCCTTCTGAGTTGTTGCAAGTATTACAACTCGTAATTTTATTTTTATGACTTGTGTAATACAGATTTGTAGTAAATGTAATAAAATGAGAAGACGAACATACCTACAATGACTGCACTCCTCTCTATATCAGAATCGTCGATTTTGCCCGCATTACGTCTCAGGCCGTCGTTAATACACTCCGTGTGACCAGTCACATACAGCAAAGCTGATATTTTGATCTCATCGTAACTCAAACAATTCTCCAATACAAGTGGGGGCGACTGTTTTAACGTACCAACAGCCCTCCGCTCCCTCGACGTCAAGAAGTCATCCGGTCCAGTCGTGGAAGATCGCCCATGTTCACCCCATCCCCAAAAAAGGTGACCGAACGGACCCATCGAATTATAGGCCTATAGCAATAACCTCTTTGCTTTCAAAGGTGATGGAGCGAATTATCAACGTGCAGCTCTTGGGGTACCTTGAAGATTCCCAGCTCTTAAATGACCGGCAATATGGCTTCCGCCATGGTCGCTCCGCTGGGGATCTTCTGGTGTACCTGACCCACCGTTGGGCTGAAGCCATTGAGAGCAAAGGGGAAGCTCTGGCTGTCAGCCTAGATATTGCTAAGGCCTTCGATCGGGTCTGGCACAGGGCTCTTCTGTCAAAGCTACCATCTTACGGGATACCCGAGGGACTTTGCACCTGGCTATCCAGCTTTCTTGATGGCCGCAGCATACAAGTCGTTGTCGACGGTTGCTGCTCTAGCATCAAGCCCATCAATGCTGGTGTGCCCCAGGGTTGTGTGCTGTCGCCGACGCTGTTCATTTTGCATATCAATGATATGCTGTCCATTGACGGCATTCATTGTTATGCGGATGACAGCACCGGCGACGCACATTACTCTGGACGTGCAAACGTCCCTCGATCATTTGTGGAGGAAAGTCGGGTTAGAATTGTGTCTAAGATAGAGAACTCCTTAGAGAGAGTCTCCGAGTGGGGAAGACAAAACCTTGTCCAATTCAACCCTACAAAGACACAGGTCTGCGTATTCTCTGCCAAGAAAACCCCTTTCGTACATGCGCTTCAGTTCCAAGGAACACCCCTTACCACCTCTAAGAGTATTGGGATCCTTGGTGTCGACATTGCAAACGATATACAGTTCAGGGGCCACCTTGAAGTCAAGGCAAAACTTGCCTCCAAGAAGCTGGGAGTGCTAAACCGGTCCAAGCAGTATTTCACTCCGCGGCAACGCCTTGTGCTTTACAAAGCCCAGGTGAGGCCGCATATGGAGTACTGCTCACACTTGTGGGCCGGGGCACCCGCCTACCAGCTAAACCCCCTGGACAGTATTCAACGTCGAGCCGCTCGCATTGTTGACGATCCCATACTCACAGACGGTTTAGATACGCTTGGCCTTCGGAGAGACTTCGCGTCTCTCTGCGTATTCTACCGACTATACAACGGAGAGTGTTCCGAGGAACTGTTCAGAATGGTGCCTTCGTCTTCTTTTTACCACCGCACCGCACGCCATCGGCTGGGAGTTCATCCCCACTACCTTGAGCCGCTTCGCTCTTGTACGCAACGGTTCTCTAGAACGTTTCTCTTGCGTACCGTGGGGATTTGGAATGAGCTCCCAGCCGAGGTTTTCCCACAGCGCTACAACATGGGGTTTTTTAAAAAGGGTGTCATAAAATTTCTTCGAGGCCGGCAGCGCGTTGGTGACACCTCAAATAATATGGATAAATTGACTTTGTTTAAAATTCACTGACATTCGACTACAGATAAGATAAAAAAAATATTGCATGAGTTCAGCAGACAGGCAGACGGTCCACGTGATGGAAAGCGGTTACCGTCCCCTATGTATCTAAGGTACCAATGTACTGTCGCTCTCTAAGTGGGACTGGAAGCTGGCCACTAATGCTGGAACACAACTCAAGGTTGTTATGGCGGCATACTCTAGATCCAGACGGGCAAATATCCTACCAGTTTGCCAATTTTGCCAGACAACGAATTAAATAATTTATTTTTAGATGTTATGGAAATGCTATAAGAAGAGTTATAAGGCCTGTGGTCCCAAATCGTGTTAATATGCGGTTGTGAAACTAGCATTATGCCTGAGCAAGAGCCTTTCTAGGACATCATAATTAATTGTTACATATATTATCATGTAAGACTTTTTGTATGTCGTCCTAAATAAATATTTTTTCTTTCTTTCTTCTAATAGTTGAAATTACTTGTGAAATAAACAAAATCAGGCAAAAAATATTACATTAGAAGTTTACAGTTGCTTACCCAGTTTCTCCGGTGATTAATTTATACCGATCATTAGCTCCTAGAAATGAAACTGCCCTTTTTTGTAAAAGCCTATCTATAAATTCCGGTATAGTCATTTCTTTGTAGAATTCTTTCTCTATACTACTACCATATTCTCTGAAAATAAAATAATATAAGAATTCTTTTAGTTTTAGGACAATATAAATACTATTTAACATGGACATGCATTTGGCGCATTAGCAATCAGGTCTTTAAATACTGATACCCCATTGGGGGTTGGGTATAGGTATATGGACTTTTTATTTATTATGAATAGATCCGATATTTTAAAGATAGTTATCTCAAATCTATACTACACAATACTATAATCTATACTAATATTATAAAGAGGTAAAGTTTGTGAGTTTGTGACGTTGTAGCGGGTAATCTCTGGATCTACTAAACCGATTTTAAACATTGTTTTACTGTTGGAAAGCTACGTTAACAGGGAGCGTCATAGGCTATATAACATGACGCTATATACCAAGGGAGCGGGACAGAGTGCGGGTGAAACCGCGCCAGGCCACTAGTAATATATAAAACTGCCCTATATCTATACCCCACTCTACTGGTAAAATATGCAATTGCAGATAACGGTGAAAATAAAAATCGTTATAAAACTTTATATTAATTCTAGAACATTTTATTGTTAACTAGCTGTCCCGGCAGACGTTGTCCTGTACTGAAAAAATAAAAATCAAGGCCTAGATTCTAGTGCCACCTACCGGTTCCAATTGTGAATCTAAACCATCCGGGGACCCGCCCAAACACACACAAAAAGTTTAATCAAACTCGGTAAAGTCGTTCTCAAGCTATGTGATTCATTTTTATACATAAGATTAAATATATCGTTAATACTAATTTTATCAATGATTATGCCGTTATAACTATGTTTTGTTATCATCCTCGCGCCCCTTCACTCCCAAATATCGTCAGCATTAATGCTATAATAAAAGCACGCGTACATGCTTATTGTACACGCGATATTTTCAAATAATAATGCAATTGATTTATAGTTGTGTTTGTTGCTTATTCCGGTAAAGTAAAACATAGCGGTAAGTTCAACGTTAAGCATACTGTTACGTGCGAGCGGAGGTACGCACTTAGGATTCGAAGAAAACACCAGTTCTCTTAACTAAACGCTTTTATTGACTAACACAGCCGTACGTAATTCCTCTCCGCAGAGTTGCCCATATCTCGGTGGTAGCTCGCTTCTGGGTCTTCTCTCAGACTACGCTACACTCCTCCTTCACTTAACTGTTCACTAAATTCATTACTTAACTCGTCACTGTCTTCTATTAAACTTCTCTTCCAACTCTTTCGTATCGCACTTGTCGCTTCGCTGTCTTGAACTGTACTCAACCCTAAACTGCCCGGTAGGCGCGCATTACGCTGCTTATTATATACCCGGAAGAATCTTCTGGAATCCATAATTTCGATCTTCTTTTCGTTATTCTTTTATTTACCTGTCCCTTTCTAAACTTTCTTTCTATTCTAGCACTTTCATTTATCGTCTATCCCTTTCTAACATCTATCTATCTGTCTTTTCCTTCCCGAACTTTCTATTCTAGAACTTTCGTTTATCGTCTATCCCTTGCTAAAATGTATCTGTCCTTGTCTTTTCTTTCCAGAATCTTCTACCTTTTTCTAAAAGTTCTTAAACCAAATAGATTGTTCCACCATCACTCGCCGCAATACGATTGCTAACGTTATATTTAACGTCAAAATTGCAAATGTTACTCGAGACACGGTATGGTAGTAACTCTTTCGAAAATACGGGTAATTAACTATACTAGTGGTCGCCCGTGCTCGAAATTCGTCCATAATAATTAATGTCAGACTATACTTTACTATAATCACAGATTTCGCCAAGGCTACACTGTTAATTTGACTTGAACGATAAACAAAAGAGTCTATATGCATGTGTGTGTTATATACATGGTAGTGTGCGTAATGTTTTTTTTTACATACATACATAACTTCACGCCAGTTCCCTTGCGGGTTAGGCACGAACAACAGAGCGCCATTTAGGCCCATTCTTACACACCTCACTTGCTTCTTTGACATTCATAGCTCTTGTCATGCACGCTCGTCTGTTCTTAAGGCTCCTGACATCACCCTCCGCTAGTACACGATCGATTTGATCATGGAAGGTGTGTCGTGGCCTTCCACGACTGTTTTTGTTATGTTTTTTTTTATTGATTTAATATATTTTTTATGCATAATTTAAAAAAAATACTAGTACTCGTCGCTTCTTCTCAATATAAACTGTAAGTGTGCGAAATTTCATACTCCTCCGTCCGCGCAATTTTCGTAAAAAGGGGTACAAAGTTTTTGCTTCACTTATTAATATATAGATTTTAAAGTGAATTGATAACTTTCCTAAGCCCTATTAGCAAAACACTTTTACATTAAAAAACTGACCCATTTTACCTTTTAAATACAAGGAACTCTGCCATCAAATGCAGCACTCTCCAGTGTAAGAGGGGGTGGGTCGAGGCTATGTTCTTCTTCAGATTTTCTTTTGATACCCTGTCTTTCAGGTTTTCCATCCTAAAAAAAATCATTTCAACTATTTACCCAAGGTGTCCCCGAAACTCTATAGTAATTTCAACCAAAAATACGAATTAATTAGCATACGACACATTAGACCCGCATTTTATACGCGGCCATGCAGCCTGTCGCAAGAGGCGACAAAAGAACTCACAGCCAGGTGGTAGGCCATTTGCCAGACTGGATGGCTACCACCCCTGCTCCAAAGTACGTCGCCATAACAACCTTGAGTTATGTTCCGGCATTAGTGACCAGGTTCCAGTCTCCCTTAAGAGACCAGCAGCGCATTTGTAGCACCTTTGGTGTCGCAAATGTCCATAGGCGGTGGTAACCGCTTTCCATCAAGTGAGCCGTGTGCCTGTCTGCTGAACTCTAGCAATAACTTTTTTTGACCAACTGCCTTTTCGCTAATGCTCTACGTAACAAAGCACGCGACTTCGCTCGCGCAGATGAAAAATATGTAGTTTGAGTAGTCAAAGATAAAAGGCAACCCCTGTTTCACCACGTTAGGGGTTGAATTTCCAAAAACGCCAATTCACGTATACATTAATTTCGAAACAGAAGTAGATACGCAAAAATGTAGCATATAGCTATAAATACTCATATATTAGTACTAGGATATGCGCGCGAATTCGTCCACGCTTGAGTTGAAATTCCCGCGTGATTCCCGAGACACAAAGTATCGCAACATTTAAAAAAAGAGTGTAAGCTATCGTATTAGTGGAGACTGTGTCGGAATAAGCCAATTATTATGCATCCAAACAACTTCAAACCGCTCCCGGGAAAATTCCCGCGGGATTTCCGGGGCAAAAAGGAGCGCAGATTTTAAGTCTAAAAATTTGCTGTCGATGAGCGAAAACCGCATCGAAATCGGCACAGTAGTTTTTACGTGAATCTCGAACAGACAAAACGACAAACAGACAAACAGTTTGTTCTCTATCGTTTATATAGTCTATTCCAGTTGTTTTTTTAATAGGTTCAATGTATAGACACGGCATTTTTAGAATTTTATAATTTATTTATTAGCTTACAAACATCGCTATCATTATAGTTGTCAATGTCAAGATTATATATAGATGGTTCCGCACGTACGACGGTTAAGTTCGTTCGGTTTTCATATTCATTATCGACCGGGCGAGCGCAGAGGATAGCCAACAAATTCTGCTAACCATGGCAGGCATGATGGTATGATGGCATAATAAATATAAGCTTTTGAGTGCTAGCCAAGACAAGTAAAACGAGCCAAAACACGACGGGTCTATCTTGTTTGGTACAGGAGTTCCTATGGCCACCTTCCCACTCCATCATCAGATCAGCTCTGTGGTACCATATTATTGCATTGTCACGCGATATACATTTTCGTGAAAAATTTCAGGTCAATCGGAAACCGGGAAGTTGGTCAAATTTAACTTGCAAGATTCCACCCGAACTTACATACATACATACATAGGTACATCCATTGCAAGTTAAATAAAAGCTTGTAACAATGAGGGACGTCAATGCTTAAATCAATATTATATTAATATTCAGGAGTCATAAAATTACCTGCCATTCTCAACCGGGTGTTCAACAGGGAACAACTTGCTTTTCCTTATTATTTCTTCTATATCACTGATCAACTCTGTTTCAGGTATTTGTGCGCTCTCTTTCAACAATTCCATTGCTTTCTCGCTAATATTTGGTTTAGGCCAATCAGTTTTGCACCTGAAAATATCAAAATAAATCCCTCTGGTGATCGACAATCTCATGCCCAAGCCGATGTTACCTACTTCTTTTACTGCTTACTAAAGGGTGCAACAAGGTTTTCCCTTACTTATGATAGAGTAAAAAACACTATAATTTTCATTCAATCCTACTATCCTACTAATATTATAAACGCGAAAGTTTGTAAGAATGTATGGATATATGTTTGTTACTCTTTCCCGCAGAAACTACTGAATGGATATTAACACAGTAATATAGCTTACACGTCAGATAACACATAGACTATAATTTATAAAGATATAGTGTGAATTATTCAAGATATAACGATTTACCATCAACACGCGGGTGAAACCGCTGGGCGCAGGTAGTCTTTTAATATTTAGAGCATAATTCACTATTACTTAATGTTTTAATCTTAAGACCGTTACAATAACGTTCTAAGGTTTCAATTGGTAACTTGAAAAAAATCTATTATAATAAATTCAAATTATTTTATTTTTATTAATTAAAACTAGAGGTCCCGGCAGAAGTTGTCCTGCCCTGGAAAAATAAAAGTCTAGGACCCGATCCCAGCGCCACCTACCAGTTCCAGTCCGGGAACTCAAACACACAAAATTTCTCTAAATCGGTAGTCATTCTCAAGTAGATAGATAGATAAGCACCACTGGAGAACATTTTTTGAAGGTCATACATATGAGTTAAAATTTAAATTTACTTCTTATTCTATGTACACCTCTTCACAACAGGTTATCACTGTTTAAGGAAAACAAACGAGAAGAAACTCCCCAACAACGTGTCTACCTAAAAATTCCTTTTGTTCATATTTATCTAAGGATTTTTTTAATAAGCAAAGAAGTATGTTATATAATTACTTTTAAAAGAATTAATGGAGTCGTAACAAACATTGCATACTCTAGTGACAAAGACATAATAAGAGGAAAGAATAATTATTATTTACCATTCAAGATTCTGTAGTTGTCTATGAATGTCCATGGCTGACAGGTTAGCTGAAAAAAGAACCAAATCAAAATTTATCCAAATTCAAACAGATTATACAGGAGTAATCATGTTTAATAATGAATAAAACTTGCAATACAATAATAACTGAGTATATATATAATTGAAAATAATTGAAATTATTAATGATTAAATTAATTAAATTACTCTCCCTACCTGTTAATAGTTTAATCACATCTCATTAGTATTAATAATTTAAGAAGATATTATGCAATTAGGATCATTATCTTATGAGTCATGTAAACATCACCATGTCTGACTCATTGCTGTATTTAACAACATTAAAAGTATGACACCATTACGCCATAATATAATTCCTTGCAAAAAGGGAAAAACATGCTTGGGAAAGTCGATACATGGGCCATCCCCATAACTGCTGTGACTTCCACAAAGAAGGTGGCTCAAACGTGGCCTCTGGAACCCCGTCAGGGAACCAAAGACTCCGCAATGATGGGCCCAAACTTCCTTGAGCTAAAATGGGGCCAACTCATTATAGCAATAGTATTTTTGTTATAGGTATAAAAATCTATACTAATATATAAAGCTGAAGAGTTTGTTTGTTTGCTTGAACGCACTAATCTCAAGAACTACTAGTCTGATTTGAAAAATTCTTTCAGTGTTAGATAGCCCATTTATCGAGGAAGGCTTATAGGCTATATATCATCATGCTAAGACCAATAGGAGCGGAGCACCAATGAAGAACGTCTTTTTTAACTTACTTCTTTTAAACTATTTCACATGGATGAAGTTGTGGGCAGTCTAGTTATTTATAAATTTAATAAATTACATGTCATGCTATATCCCAAAAGTGTTAATGTATATCATATAATGTAAATATTTTATGTAAATGTACATTAGGCATCAAATAACTGAATATGAATCATATTTCAATACTCATTCATTTAATGCATATAGTTATGAAACTATAAATTAATATATGTTCTTCCCAAGATATCTCCTTTTCCTTCTTCTTCAGCTTCCTTTGGTTGTGGAAAGGTAACAAACAGCTACATTCGATTTTTTTTATAAATGAAGTGTTTAACAAAAAATACCTCATTAATATTCACAATCATATCTTAGTATTTTAATATATGGATAATTAGATATGTATAAATTAATAATCACTAAAAATATCCTTACCTAAAGTTGGAAATACACAATAGTTGAAATCTTGAACTGTGATAGTGATGATGCCAAATATGAGGATTATATACCATTCCAGTTAATAATATGATAAGATATGATTAGATATAATACATTTCTATTTTATTCTTCGTCAGCAATGGCTCCAATGCTTTATGCGCGTGTTGATTTTGCCAATGTTGGAGTGATTATGTAAAAATGATAGGTGTAGGGCGATCAGATATTAAATTATAATAATGACTTTGAGTGGTTAAGAACATTTTCTGATAACCTAAGGACAACACAAAAGACTGATAATTGTATTAAACTAACTAATCTATAAATAAATAATATTAATATATAGAAATTTACACAAAATATATAAAAAATTAGTATGAACAAGAATTAACAGGTGATTGACATTCATAGGAGGATACTAAATTTAATTTTTAATCAAAATAGACATTGTAACTTTCCCTAATACAGTTTCAAATCATAGATAATTAAGATAAAACAAAGAAATGCATGCACAAATATAAGCATCATCACCCTTCCTATCTCTACCACACAGTTGGTTTAGAAATTACATAAAATAAAGGACAAGTGCACTACATATACAACTCTTGGACAACCTGGAGGAATGTAGGCAAGTCAAGCTGGCAATACCCCAAGCAACCCTGCATTTCTCCAGGATGATTCTAAAGCTCAGCAAACCCAGCTGAGACTGGTTATTAGTGGAGCCACTGGACATGGGAATTTTAACAGACAATTTTTTCAATATTTGTGTGACTGACAGCCCCCTTTGCATAGCTTGCCTGAAGGAAGAAGTAACAGCCGCCCTGCTTGAATGCAGAGAGGTGGCCCAGTACAGGGTGAAATGTTTGGACGCCCCAGGTAACCTGTGAAGTCTTCAGCGGCATCAAGTTGCTGACGGACTTCCTGGAGGCAGGATAATCTCCCAGGCAAAATAGGTCCTATCTCATACACATATTATTAAAATGATACATTTATTGGTAAATCTATAGCTTCTTTATACAGGAATTTTAAGTAGTGGGGTGGTGAAGTGGGGAGGGGGGGAGGCATACTTACCTTTACTACAACCCCTAGGGTCCGGAGATCTTGAAATATTTTTTTTTTAATAAACATAACCTCACTTATTTTCACTGATTTTTTCGCTAATGTTGCACTTCTATCATAGGTCCGAAATTGAAAAATCCTTTCAAAGTTCAAAAAAAAGCCAGTAATCAACATAAAAAGAGCCAAAATAACCCAAAAACAGCTTAATTGGATAAAAATGAAGAAAAAATACAATAGAGCACATTTATATACACTACAAGAGTAACTATTCAAAATAGCGACCAATAAAGACGATATTTTTTTTTACGTAATCGCATTAATTTATATTTAACCAATATTTAAAAAAAAATTCAACAGTGTATTTAATAATAAAATTTATATCATTAATATATTGATTCATTGTCATATTAAAAGCCAACTTGCTAGTCGTCCACTAAATTGATAAATAAAACAAATGTTTCATATGAGACTTTCAAGGCGTCCTAACTGTCTGTGTATACAAAAAAAATAGTAAATGGTTACAGTCGGTTCTGGCACTCGCCGGCCGCTGCCGCGGCACGCTCGCTTCGCTCGCTCGGCTCGTGCGCTTTGGTCTGAATATCACCTAACATAACCGACTGTTTGTGTATAAAATAAATGGTTACCAGTCGGTTCTGGCACTCGCCGGCCGCTGCCGCGGCACGCTCGCTTCGCTCGCTCGGCTCGTGCGCTTTGGTCTAAATATCACCTAACATAACCGACTGTTTGTGTATAAAATAAATAGTAAATGGTTACCAGTCGGTTCTGGCACTCGCCGGCCGCTGCCGCGGCACGCTCGCTTCGCTCGCTCGGCTCGTGCGCTTTGGTCTAAATATCACCTAACATAACCGACTGTTTGTGTATAAAAAAAATAGTAAATGGTTACCAGTCGGTTCTGGCACTCGCCGGCCGCTGCCGCGGCACGCTCGCTTCGCTCGCTCGGCTCGTGCGCTTTGGTCTGAATATCACCTAACATAACCAACTGTTTGTGTATAAAATAAATAGTAAATGGTTACCAGTCGGTTCTGGCACTCGCCGGCCGCTGCCGCGGCACGCTCGCTTCGCTCGCTCGGCTCGTGCGCTTTGGTCTGAATATCACCTAACATAACCGACTGTTTGTGCATAAAAGAAATAGTAAATCGCAATTATTATAAAACACAGCACAAGGCGTCGTAAAATAAAAAATTAACAGAAGAAAGCACATTCACTCAACTACTAGCGAAAAGAAATAAAATGGCGGCAATAAAAGGGGCAATAAAGGCGGCATACAAAAGTATTTATAAAAAAAAAATTTCATAAAAATATATCGATTTCCGAAAATTATATAAAACAATATATTAATTAATTCTAAATCTTGAGCTACAAGATTTCGAATTTCTTAATTACAAATCGATAAGTATTAATGACATATCGATTAATTTATTTTTATAATCACACCTTGTTAGCCAAGCCATTAAAAACAAAAGTGACACTAAAAACTGTCACTTTTTAATCAATCGATTATATATGTCTAGCATGAATTTATATTTATGCGTCAATTAAACTTGAAACTTTATTTCTACATTAAAAAACAGTTTTGGTGTTATAAAAAGTTCTAGTGGTTATATGTAATTCATGAGTACATTCATAAACAATTCGTGAGTACATTCATAAACTCAAATCACGGTTTGTTATTATCAAAAGTGGCACAATTTTACAAGAAAAATAAGTGAGGTTATGTTTATAAACTAAAAAAAAATTAAAACCTCCGGACCTTAGGGGTTGTCGTAGGGGTAAGTATACCTCCCCCCTATTCACTACACCCACCCACAACTTAACATTTGTGTATTAGATTCTTAAGTAGCAGCCCATTTATTTATTAATGAACTATAGATTGGTTTCACATTGCACAACAATGAGCAATTTTAAACTTGGTGTACTACTTCTAAATTTATGAATATCAAAAATTATGCCAGAAGGTTACCGGTGATTATACTTTTCTTGTAAACTTGAGAAGTCACGACTTCGAATCCCTGGAACTTGTTTCAAGGTACTTGATTCTTGGATTTTCCCAATAACAATTCTTGAGGGATACAGGTTAACTAATACATTCTTTGAACCAACGACTACACTTGAACAGGCTTTAGCAAAGTACTGAAATAGTACCTTATTAAACTGGTATAAAATTTCGCGTATGTTCTCAGAAAATAATAAGTTTACTTTGTGATCGTGTTGTGACACTTTGTTTTGCAACCTGCAAGTTGTAAACAATTTTTTATTTTTTATTTTATGGCTTGGCAGCTAGGCCTTCAAGCCAGATATTAGATTACAATATACTTACATTCATTTTCTTAAGCCTATGTATAGCTCAGCTGAACTGTAGGTTATCAACTGACGCCATTCAACGGAGTTCTTGTGACAACATTTCACTATACTTTTATCCGTGCAGGAACGGAGAAAGAATACAATTTTCTGCGGCCTGGCGGCCTGTCGTAAGAGGCGACTAAACAACCCACAGCCAGGTGGTAGGGTATTTGCTCGACTGGGTGGCAACCACCCCTGGTCTAGAGTATGCCGCCATAACAACCTTGTGTTGTGTTCCGGCGTTAGTGACCAGGTTCCAGTCTCCTTTAAGAGAACAGCAGCGCATTTGTAGCACCTTTGGTGTTGTAAATGTCCATAGGCGATGGTAACCGCTTTCCATCACGTGGGCCGTCTGCCTGTCTGCTGAACTCCTGCAATAAAAATAAAAAAAAAATACAGTTCACATTTCTCACAAAACACATAATTACTACTCAAAAACTATCAATATTACACAACTTATGTTCATTTTAGAGTAACTTTACACATTTTTAGAAAATAATACTGCACAGCACAACATCTCCTTTCAGTTCCCGCCGTTCAAAAACTCAGTTGTAATTTTATTTAAATTTATGGCTTGGCAGCTACGCCTTTAAGCCAAACTCAGTTGTAAACAAAGTTATATACCACAGAGTACAGTACGGCTACATTCCACAAGAGACACACAAGGACAACGTTCAGCGCGTTCCAGCAGTAGCTAACAACGCCCAAAATGTTCTGTCAGTCGTTCCACAAGGCGACCGCAGTCGTCGTGGTCGTGGCGTAAACGTCACTAATGACGTCCTGATTTTCGGTCACACAACTCTCACAACGACCCATGTCAAGAGGTGAGTCGAATAGCCGTTCCACTTGAGTTTACGATTGTAACGCTGGCAAGCAAGCGGAACGGGAAAAATCGCGGTCGTTGTGAGTCACAGATGGAACGTAACCGTTCAGAACCGCGATTTTGTTTTCTGGAGCATTTTGGCGTTGTGAGCTACCAAAGGAATTATCGTTTTTCGAGGCAGTTAGAAAAGTAAAAAAAAGATAGACCAAGAAATTCCGAAAAAAATATTTTGACTAACAAACCAAGATATAGCCTCCAGAGGGTAGAGGTAAGGAGAATCATCTCAAATAGCAAAATAGTTGAAGTGTCCAGTTGTAGGCTGTAAATAACAGTTCAAAAAGCGTCCATAATGGCGCTGATGTAGACAAAGGGTATGGTATGAATGTAGCTGTTGTAGACGAATCGAAGTATGCAGTACTTGGTGACAGTACACCGTTATAAAACGTCAGCTATTTACGTAGTACAAAGTAATTTACTAAATATAAGCGCAACGAATTGTTATGTGAAAACGTGAATAGTGATTTTATTTCGTGAATTTTGAATAATAAGCTTAGTGATTTTGTAATATTTATTTTTATAAAACTAAAACACTAATACAACTCTAAAAACTTTTGGCGCTCTCTTTAAAATTCGCCCTGATGCCAACGTGGCGCCCCCCTAATTTAATGCATTTTGATGGACACTTCTTCATATACAGAGATGATTCTCCTTACTTTTACCCTCCATAGCATAGCCATCAAGATTCCACGAGGATTCAGTTTGTCAAAATGTTTACGTTAATCATAAAATAGATTCTTACTAGATCACAAGGAATGCTAGGAAAGAAAATAAGTCAATATTGGAACAAATTTCATTTATTTAAATTTTCACTATTATTGTTATTACATATATTATGTATATTACGATTTTTCTGTGTAATAAATAAGGGTATAAACAATATTGTGCTACATGGCATTCATATTTGTGGTAATCCCCTTTCACGATAGCTTGACGCGCAGGGTTACCAAATTCTAAAAATTAACATCACTTAAAATTATGGTATAAAATAGGTTATAAATAGAGATTATCACAAAACGAAAATTATTCTTAATTTTCTAGTAACTATCACGATTTTAGGTGATTTTTGACTCTAGTTTTTAAGTGTTAAAATTTTTGATTGTTGGTAACCCTACGCGTCAAGTTATCGTGAACGGGCAATAGCTTATTGGCCGTTTCTACATCTTGCTAGTCATATACTATTAAGATGAAGCTTATGTCAAATTTTAATTCATAGTAAGGCAAATGAACGGTGGGTATGATTTAAGAATCCACTTGGGCCCTACCTATAGTCTTATTCATATTAAGTTACGAGTAAGTTTGTAGGCTTCTTTAAGGTTTTTAAAGAAGCCTATAAATATGCTCTAACACAATATGAATAAAACTGTTACAATTTATCTCATGTTTTGTACAAACATTATTTTTAAAACATAAAAGTTCTTGGGTACTTGATCTTGACTAGTGACACAAATCATAGTCAAAATATTTTTTAAATTCCCTAAAATGGCCAGGCTCGTGCCCCGCAACGGGTTATCTATGGTCTATTGTTATAAGCCGTGGTAGCTTAATAGTTAACGTATTAGAGTCCCAAGCTAAAATTACGCGGATTTGAATCCTAACAGTGCATTCACCACTTAGGCAGTTAGATGACTAGTTCAAGGGGGGTCTTCAAAATACTACGCTTGGTCACGAGAATGGGGCGCGGGGGGGGGGGGGCTAGTTAATATTGTAAAAGGGGGGGGGGGGTTTGTCACGTAGTATGCAACAACATGCTGATTGCAAACCTTGTTTGCTGAAAATGCGAAAAATGAAATAACAATATCTAATATATAAAATTCTCGTGTCGCGGTGTTTGTTACCAAACTCCTCCGAAACAGCTGAATCGAATTGTGTGAAATTTTGTGTGCATATCAGGTAGGTCTGAGAATCTGCCAACATCTATTGTTCATACCCATGCACAGTAGGTATACTGTCCGTTATCTAATAAATTGGGAGGCCCAAGCCCAGCAGTGGGGCATTTATGGTCTGTTATTATTAATTATAGATATTCGTCTATTACACAGAAAAATCCAAATTAATACCGAGGTTAGATGACAGTAGGCACAAATATTCCAGTCAT
This sequence comes from Dendrolimus kikuchii, assembly GCA_019925095.2. Classification (NCBI taxonomy): domain Eukaryota; kingdom Metazoa; phylum Arthropoda; class Insecta; order Lepidoptera; family Lasiocampidae; genus Dendrolimus; species Dendrolimus kikuchii. The sequence goes on along the minus strand of CM034409.1, from coordinate 12,495,545 downwards.
ATATTGTCTTTATACATGTTTAATAAGGGTATCCGATTTACATCTGCTTCAATTACATAGATGATGACAAGATTGTGGTCTAATCGGGCTTTTTATGTCATTTTGATTATTATATGTATTATAACTTCATGTATTTTACAAAAGTGCAATTGTATTGTACAATGCAAAAGCGGATGGATGCAGAAGTCGTGGAAGGCCACGACACACCTTCCATGATCAAATTGATTGTGTACTAGCAGAAGGTGATGTCAGGAGCCTTAAGAACAGACGAGCGTGCATGACAAGAGCTATGAATGTCAAAGAAGCAAGTGAGGTGTGTAAGAATAAGCCTGAATGGCGCTCTGTTGCTCGTGCCTACCCCGCAGGGGAACTGGCGTGAAGTTATGTATGTATTTTACAAGACTCTCCTGCGATACGAATAAACCCATGAGGTTTTTGTGCCACAGTCGAATGTGTTTTATATAGGTAAGCAAATAAATTAGAAATTTAAAAAAAAAAAATCTTAAGTTTTCACGACTTGTATACATACATAAACAGTGTGGTGACGATTTTAAGTGTGGCAAATTATTTGATTTTCAAAGTGAAACTTCTCGCGAATCGTTGCGATATGAAAGTCGATGAAACGAAAAAGTGACACTAAAAATAGATAAATACATAAAATTCAACCTTATTTAATTTGAAATAAAACACATTTCTCTTTACCCGTTAGTATTGACTTTCAATTTAAATAAAACTTAAAGATTTCAAACGAATTGTAGCTCTATTTGTATAGACTTAAGGCAGATATTCTTTTATACGTAGATCAAAGGAAATTGTGCGTAACAGTGCACTGAATTTTGAACTTTATGCTAGTGGTTTAAAGTGTAATTTAGAATGAAGTTTTGTATGTAAATGATGTAGGCTAAAGGAATTATATTTATATAGCTTCTGCCCGCGACTTCGTCCGTGTGGATTAGTTAAAAAAAAACTCCCCGATTTTGAAACATTTTTCATTGCTGCGCCGCTCCTATTGGTCTTAGCGTGATACCCTATAGCCTTCCTCGATAAATGGGCTATCTAACACTGAAAGAATTTCTCAAATCAGACCAGTAGTTCCTGAGATTAGCGTGTTCAAACAAACAAACTCTTCAGCTTTATAAACTAGTATAGATTGATAAAATTTAGAGAAAAAAATTACCTGTGAGTATATTATTCCAACGTTTCGGCGACTTTTCAGTAGCCATGATTTCGGAGGACGTCAATTGTCAATGAGTATTGTTAAAGTTTTATCTAGCCTACAGCCAACTTGTTCATTTTGATTTTGTTTATTATTTAAAAAGAAAAACATATAATATTTTCTTAAGTTTTCGCGACTTGTATACATAATAAAACTACGTTTTAACGGTTTTAAGCGCGGTAATTTTATTTGATTTTGGTTTTTCCGACGTTTCGGCCACTTTACCGCGCTTAAAACCGTTAAAACGTAGTTTTATTAAGAAAAACATATTTCGGAATCTTCAGCTAGGACTCCGCCCTCCCTCTATACCAGGTCCCTAAACAAGTGTACTGTTAATGAGGAACCCTAAAGCAAACATCGATCGGATACCTTTCAGCTATTTCATATATCTACAAAAGCATTTTTAACAATAACTTAATATTTCTCTATGATACTAACATTTTACATTTCCACGACTGAGCTTTGTTTAGCCATTGAAGAAGAATATTACGAATAATAACCAAAATAAAAATCGAAATGTGTGCTGAGACACATAGTAGAAGTGAAACTTCAACAGACTAGTGGAAAAACAAATCGCAACAAAATTTTAACTTGAAGTTTTACGGGCAGATTGTTAATGTACTTGTCCAATTTGAAAACCTGCCCGTAAAACTTAATTTAAAATTTTGATGCGATTTGTTTTGCCACATGTCCATTGCCATTCGTATTCCACTCATCCGTTGCCATTCATTTTTCCACTTGTCCATTGCTATTTGTTTTTCCACTTGTCCATTGCGATTCCTTTTTCCACTTGTCTGTTGCAATTCCTTTTTCCACTTGTCTGTTGCGATTCCTTTTTCCACTTGTCTGTTGCGATTCCTTTTTCCACTTGTCTGTTGCAATTCCTTTTTCCACTTGTCTGTTGCGATTCCTTTTTCCACTTGTCTGTTGCGATTCCTTTTTCCACTTGTCCGTTGCTATTTGTTTTTCCACTTGTCCATTGCGATTCCTTTTTCCACTTGTCTGTTGCGATTCCTTTTTTCACTTGTCTGTTGCGATTCCTTTTTCCACTTGTCCGTTGCTATTTGTTTTTCCACTTGTCCATTGCGATTCCTTTTTCCACTTGTCTGTTGCGATTCGTTTTGCCACTTGTCTGTTGCGATTCGTTTTGCCACTTGTCCGTTGAAGTTTCACTTCTACTATGTGTCCCAGCACAAGTTTTTTTATTTACTGCATATTACATTGTACATTTATTTATTTATGCTAGTGTAATGTATTCAACTTATGTGTTGTAGTTCTAAATAAATGTTTTTTCTTTATTTTCTTTCAGATTTTTAATTATCTGGACTAAAATGACAGCTGCGATCGACCTTTTCTTATGTTGTTTTATGGAGCGTAGTGTTGTAGTTTGGCTCATTCATAAGTGGGTTGTTGACACAACTCGCCACTGAATTCAATCATATAAAAATTTTATATGATTCAACTCAGTGGTGAGTTGAATCAACAACTCATACAGCTCACTTATAAATGAGCCATACCAAAACAATATGCTCCACACTTGTAACATAGAAAAGGTCGATCGATTATATTTAATAACTTAAACACTATGCACATACAGAGTTGGAAATGTTTTGAAGTTTTTCATTAATACTTCATATTTCGTGGTTTAATTATTAACCCTTTAGCCCACTATTAGCACATATGTGTCCGCGATGAGAGTGCAAATCGCGTTTGTGCACGTGATCGTTTTTGTGTTGTTGTCTCACTCTGTTTATATAGGAGTTGTATGATTTGTATGAAATGGGTATATTTTCTTGGTATATTACGTGATAGTGTTAGTCTTGCGGCTTTTTTGGTATATCGATAATTGTCTTAAGGGTTAAATATGTTATAACCATATGAAATGCGAGCTTCTACTGTGTTTGAACTGCACACACACACACACATTTTTTTTAAACCACTTCTGTATTAGAGTGAACAAAAGAAAAATTAAAACCAGTCAGGCCATTTTTTCAAGTTAAACTAATTTAAATGTTAATGTTCACCTCTCCTATAATAGCTTGCTTACCAAATGAGTTTTAGTAAAACTACCATTATATTTCTGTCAGGCACTCTGACATTACTTATATGATTTTAATCTTTAATGAATGCGTTTCTGAGTATGCGCCGTGTTAATATGTGTATTTACTACTAACTAAATAGTTATAGGTCTGTATGCATGCTTCTCTTGTCTTGCCTTTATTCGGGTATGTACGTTTCTCTTGTAACTGACTTTGTTCGGCCGCATTCGGACGCTGTCACCACGCACATGCACGTTTTTCATGTTGAAAGAGTAAACTCCAGTCGTGCGTCGGAGTTGACACACACAAGTTTTTTTAACTGACATTCCTAATATTACTTCTTCAATGGTTTGGCCTAATAACTACATTGAATAATTCGAGTAAAGTATTTTTCAGTCGTGGTTTTTGAGTGGCAAAGGCGTCCATATTTCATTCCAATGAAGCGGGTTCGAAACCCGGCAGGGAACATGCACAGCCTAGATAATTTCGCTGGCCTAATGTGCATACTGTTACAATTACTACATGCTGATGGAGGCTCGATTAAGCTGCACATTGAGATTATCTATGCGCACAACCCGCTAATCTGCTTCAAGCAGGTATACTCATCAATATCCAAGAAATACGGAGGGGCAAGTGCTATTATATGACATTTTGTGAGTTTACCATTCGCGTATGTTGGTACGCGATTCCGGTGTGGGTGCTATTGTTAGTTCTAAAGGAAAAAGACAACATCGTTAAGAAATTAGCAAAACGGTGTTACTGATGTGTGAAACCCGCTAAATGCTAATCCACATTTGCCAATTGTGACAGTACCAAGAGTTAAATCTCGCACAATGGAATTGCCGATGTGTGAAACCCGCCAATCTTTCTCGGACACTGACAGGTATACCTTCGCTCTATACGGTACAGGGAAGCCCGAGCCCACAAGTGGGTTATTAACGGGCTGACGTTATATAGAACTAAGTATCGGTCGATGATCGCGTGTAGTCGCGTATGTGTGCGACTCCCGAAGCGGTGGCCACGTGCGCGTTGGACGCCCTAACGTTCGCGTTCACGTGCGCGTTGTGCAACTCCGATATTTGCGTGGAGCATGCGGCCGCCGGGTCCCCAGAACCGCTCAAACTGCCTAACCTGCATCGTTATAATTTTTGTCTATATTACAAGAATACAAACAAACACATAGTATCTATAATATTATAAAATTCTGAATATGCCCTGTCTGTGCATTGAAGCTATTTAAATATTTCTTCAGGGCAGAACAACGTCTGCCGGCACAGCTAGTAATATTATAAAATTCTGAATATGCCGTCTGTGCATTGAAGCTATTTATAAAAAAAACCTGGTATACACTATATAAACGACTAGCTTCTGCCTGCGACTTCGTCCGCATGGAATAGTAAAAAAAAGTAAGTTAAAAAAAGCCCAGGATTTTGAAACATTCCTCATTGGTGCTCGGCTCATAATGGTCTTACCGTGATGATGTAGCCTATAGCCTTCCTCGATAAATGGGCTATCTAACACTGAAAGAATTTCTCAAGTCAGACCAATAGTTCCTGAGATTAGCACGTTCAAGCAAACAAACAAACTCTTCAGCTTTATATATTAGTATAAGATAACGTACCTTAGTCACTATCAGACCGTGTCGAAGTTGCTAGTGGATGATCCTGGCTACTAGGTTATTATTATTAATAGTTAATAAACAACGGATTGTCTGGAGGAGATCGCTTCTTAGCGATAAGACAATATTTTTAGGCTATAAGATTTTCTGTTTTCTGTAATGGTGTACAATAAAGTGTTATCTATCTATCTAAACAACAATTGTAAGACTGCATACCAGAATTCGTTCCCGGGATGCGCGTTCCCGTCCCAGGGGTAGGTCATCACGAGCAGCTTCCCCTCATGTTCGCCGCTCAGCCGGGACGAAGGCTCACGATTCTCCATTTGGACATTGATACCACCTGACATATAAAATAATACAATTATAATACGAGTAAACTACTTGAAAATTTAATGTGATCATTGTGAAACAGACCTTTAGAATAATAGCTGAAGTTACAGAATTATAATAATTTATTTTTTATTTTTTTATTTATCTATATTAAAATTTTACATCATAAAACAAATAAGGCACCACTTAAACCTATGAGGTTTGCGTGTGATGCAACACACCCTCGCAATTTCAAATTTTAGGAAAAAAAAAGTGCCCGACATATTAATAAGAATAAAATTTGTATGCCTCCGCATACCACTGCATTATATGATAAAAGTGTGTTTGGGATGGCACCAAGAATATATAATAAGTTACCATGTAATATAATGCAAGAAAGTAATATTAATATTTTTAAACAAAAATTATTTGAGTGGTTGACAAAAAAATCCTATTATAGCGTCCAAGACTATTTAAATGAGAGGTAATTAAGAAGATATTGTGTTGTATTGTTTAAATAAAATAAAAGATTTATAAGGCACCAAGTTAAATCTAATATATAAAATTCTCGTGTCCAGTTTTCGTTGCCATACTCCTCCGAAACGGCTTGACCGATTTTGATGAAATTTTTTGTGCTTATCCGGTATCTATGAGAATCGGCCAACATCTATTTTTCATCCCCCTAAATGTTAGGGGTAGTCCACCCCTAAATTTTTTATTTTATTTTTTAGACAATATTTTTAATTTCAATTTTTTTATGATACAACATACAAAAATACATACAACCCTAAATTTTCACCCCTCTACGATCAACCCCTATTTTTTATTTGTTAATTATAAACTTTAATTTTTTGGCAAATTTTTAATCTCATTTTGTCATGACTTGAATAAAAAAAATATATATTACTCTTTTAGATTCACAATTAGAACCGATAGGTGGCGCTGCGATCGGGTTCTGAAATCCTCCTAAGCACCTGGAGCGGTTTTGGTGATTTTGTTTTTGTGTGTTTGAGTGGGTACCCGGATGGTTTAGATTTGCAATTGGAATCGGTAGCTGGCTCTGGGATCGGGTTCTAGAATTTTATTTTTTAAAGGCAGGACAACGTCTGCCGGGGCCGCTAGTATTATATAGAGATAGGTTAAGTAATTTTATATTGCGATGCTATGAAAGGCCAGCTAAGTAATAAGTTCTCAGCTATATTGAATAAGACCTATGTATTACACTTAGTTCGCAATAAAAATGATTTGATTTGATTGATTAGATTTGATTTGATTTGAAAAAAAAAAAAAAAAATTGTACATCCATATTCAAATGTAACAACTAGTCACATCGTATGTGCAGATAACATGCGTAGTCACGAACGTTAATACGTATAAGCTGTCACTGCAATTTTTCTAAATAATAGTTTTTAATTTCCGTTTTATATTTTTGCCATTTAAAGATCCTCTTAGTGAAGTGGGCAATTGATTAAATTATTATCAATTGATCTAGTATATGTATAAAATAAAGTAATCCCAAACTCGAAGGGTGGGGGTTCGATCCTGACCGGAACGCATGCACCACTTGGGCAGTTTTCTGACCTAATATGCATATTGATACAAATACCACGTACTAATAACGGCGAAGGAAAACATCGTGATGCAACCTGCACATCGAGATAACCGATGTGTCAAACCTGCCAAGCCGCCTTGGATAAGCATGGTGGGTATACTGTCCGTTCCCCCTATAATGGGAGGCCTGAGCCCAGCAGTGGGACATTTATGGGCTATTATTAGGTATATTATATATATATTTTATCCATGCAGGAACGGAGAAAGAATACAATTTCTTGCGGTCGGGCGGCCTGTCGTAAGAGGCGACTTAACAACCACAGCCACGTGGTAGGGCATTTGCCCGACTGGATGGCTACCACCCCTGGTCTAAAGTATGTCGCCATAACAACCTTGAGTTGTGTTCCGGCATTTGTGACCAGGTTCCAGTTTCCCTTAAGAGAGCAGCAGTGCATTTGTAGCAAATTTGCTGTTGCAAATGTCCATAGGCGATGGTAACCGCTTTCCATGAAGAGGGCCGTCTGCCTGTCTGCTGATCTCCTGCAATAAAAAAAAATATGTATAACCACCTTCCTTGAAAAATTATCAAATTGATGCGATGGTGACAACTGCTTAAAAATCAGTTGCGTGGTTTAGGAGGAGTTAGCGGATATAGGGGCACTCAAAAACAGATGCAGAAAGTGACTTTGTTTTATATTTTGTATACATAATGACGATGAACAATAGGATATATTCTATCCTGTATATTGGGATAGATTCCATGGGATAAGATTAGCAAGTTCATGTGGACAGAGCTGCATGGAAGGTTTTAGTGTTAAAATACAATATAATGCTAAACATAAATTTAAACAATTACAAAAAAATTTCAGTACAAAGTTCACTAGTATCTATATGAATAAAAATTAATTGTGGAATTGTATGTACATGCATATCTTGAGAACGACTTTGTCAATTTTGATGAATTTATTTGTGTCAGCAAAAATAAAAATCTAGGACCCGATTCCAGCACCACCTACCGGGTCTAATCGCGAATCTACACCGTCCCCAGACCCACTCAAACACTAAATTCTTTACACCTTGGGTTCGAATTATTGAAGTTTTAGTAGGGGTCCCTAATTTTCTTTTAGTAATAAATAAACAACAATTTCGCTTTCCCTTAGAAACTATTCCTACCTGTCAAATATTTGATGTTCGTCCCGTCGTTCAGAAATCAAATTAAATTTAAAAGTATTTTTTTTTCATTTCTTTGCTTTTGAATGTCAAACGTTTGATGTTTGTTGCGGTTAAGTTTTGACCACATTTTTACTAAAGTTGGAACATTCTGCAATTACCATTCAGCTTTTTTATTTATTGATTCTGAGGCGGTACGAAGTTTGCCGGCTCAGCTAGTTATCAATAAAAATGTACAAACTCTCACCGTTTGGATGCCTCTTGCTCTCGAAGAATATCCTCCTCTCGACCGGACTCTCGTTTTCTGTGTTCGATGAGTTCGTGAATAATCCTAGAAACAATAAAATTCAATTTATTTATAAAGGAGAAACGAAACCCTAAGAAAATTATAGTTGAATCAAAACAAAAACAATCTTAAAAAAAACTCGAACTAAGAAATAGAAAATCATTTTTATGTATGAAGAGTTTGTTCACAAAAACCAAAATTAGGGGTGTGCGAATATCGTTCGGAGCGAATAGAATCGAATAATTCAAATTTCGAATTATTCGAAATTCGACGAATATTTCGAACAATTCGCGAATTATCGAAATATCACTGGATTTTCTATCGTTCCCAATTTGAATTCCATTAGATCGTGTATCAAAAGATTCTACTTACGAATAATATACTTTTTGATTAAATATCAATTACCCGGAGAAAACAATTGCTCAATTTCAATATATGTTCATTTCTGTCAGTAACATAAAAAATCTAGATACTAACATTGGAAGAGATCTTTTCAATTCATTTTGGTTTTTATAATTATTAATTTCCGTTTGAAAAAATCTATTTTATAATAGTCGAAATTTTGCGAATAATATAATAAATCGGAAAAAAATTAAATTATTTAAAAAATTTCGAATTATTCCCGAACTTTCGAATGTTTCGAGTTCTGAATCGAATATTAATATTCGATTCGGAACGAATGGTTCGTAAGTTCGAATTATTCGCACACCCCTAAAAAATATTTTGAAAAGCCTGGGGCGCTTGACACAAATAAAGATATAGTAAAACGCACTCCAAGCTTTTAATTTTTTTTTACTCCTCATACTTAAAAAATAATTTTTAGTTCGATTATTTTAGTTTTTTTAATTATTTTCTTTTCTTATTTTTTAGTCTCGGAACCAACTAAAAGCAATTATAATCAAGTAACTCGACTCTTAGTTTGTCATGCGTGAAAGAAACTCACCTGTAATACTGCTGCTGGTTCTGATGTATGCGAAGTTAACATCGGATACATGGTTAAGCAAATCCCTCCGCAGCATCGCCCGGATTCGCTCCAGAAACGTCAGAACATACACGTCCGATTGGTGCGACGATATTTTCCATACACCCAAACCTATATTCAGGGGGAAATACGATACTTTGGGTGCGTTCTTCATATGGCTCACAGCGCCCAACATGCTCCGTCTGCCGTTCCACATGGCGACCCCGGTCATTATGGTCGTTGCGAAAACGTCACTAATGACGTCATCATTTTCGATCACACAGCGCTCAAGCGGGCGTTGACCACAGACCAATAATTCTCTCTATCGATTGACATTGAAAAAGGCGCGACTTTCAAATCAACCAATGACATTTGTTTATTTCGCCGTTGAGTTTATGACTGTAACGCCCGCAACCAAGTGGAACATGAAAAATTGCGGCCGTGAACGTGGTCGTTGTGAGTCTCTTGTGGAACATAGCATAGATCTGTCTATACATATCTATATATATAAAGCAAAGTCGGGTTAGTTACACCATTTATAGTTCAAGAACGGCTGGAATAATTTTTATAATCTCAGATTTGTTGGATTTGTCTCTACCTCAAATAGCTATGAATATACCGAAAAAATTCGCAAAGAAAATTATTTAAGTATTAACAAAAAAAAAATAATAATAATAATTAACTCCGGCTTTTTCCATAGTTGACAGCTCACGTCACGCAGCTTATTTGTAATAGATGGCGCTGCGATACGGTTCCACATAATTGGACCAGGTAGGGGTGGTTTATATTCACACTAGCTGCGCCCCGCGGTCTCACCCGCGTGGTGATGGAAAATCATTATATTTTGGATAATTCACACTATACTTTATAAATTATAGCCTATGTGTTATTCTGAGGTGTAAGCTATATTATTTTTTGTTGCTGGATGTAGGCCTCCCCAAGTACGCGCCACATATTCCGGTCTCCCGTCTTGCTCATCCAGCCCCTGCCGGCAGGGGGATCTTGCGCAGGTCGTCAGTCCACCGGGCTGGCGGGCGTCCTACGCTACGTTTGCCGAGACGTGGTCTCCACTTCAGGACTCGTTTGCTCCATCGGCCGTCGGTCCTGCGACAGACGTGACCGGCCCACTGCCACTTCAACTTGCTAATTTTGCGAGCTATGTCAGTTACCTTCGTTCTCTTACGGATGTCCTCATTTCTGATTTTACCCATGAGAGAAACACCTAAGATAGCTCGCTCCATAGCCCGTTGAGCGACTTTGAATTTGTGGACCAGTCCCGCTGTCAGTTTCCATGTCTTGGCACCATATGTCACGATGGGTAGGACGCACTGCTCGAAGACTTTCGTCTTCAAGCATTGCGGAATGGTCGACGAGAAGACATGTCGAAGCTTACCGAATATATTATTGTAAACTGTGTGTATATATTATTTATTTATTGTAAACTTTCATCAAAATCCATTTAGTAGTTTTTGTGTGAAAGAGTAACAAACATACATACAACTACATCTATACATTCTTACAAACTTTCGCGTTTATAATATCAGTAAGATTTGAATCTGGTAGATGGCGCTGAAATCGAGTTATAGATTTTTATTTTTTCAGAGCAGAACAACTACCGCCAGGGCCGCTAGTTATCTATACTAATATTATAAAGAGGTAAAGTTTGTGAGTTTGTGACGTTGTAGGGGGTAATCCCTGGATCTACTAAATCGATTTTAAAAATTCTTTTACTGTTCGAAAGCTACGTTAACAGGGAGTGTCACAGGCTATATAACATGACGCTATATACCACGGGAGCGGGACAAAGCGCGGGTGAAACCGCGCCGGGCCGCTAGTGTGTAATAAAATTAATGAAACAATACACAAAAACAATTAAGTACAAATTGCGGTCTTATCATTGACAGTGACATCTTTAAGAGAATAACTGGGATGTGCCCGCGACTTCGTCCACGTTTTTGAAATTCCCGCGAGATTCCTGGGACACAAAGTACCGCAGCATTTAAAAAAGAATGTAAGCTATCGTGTTAGTGAAAACTGTGCCGGAATAAGCTAATTTTTATGCACCCGAACAATTACAAACCGCTCCCGGGATAAATACCCGAGGCATTCCAGGAATAAAAAATATACATACACACATACATAACTTCACGCCAGTTCCCTTGCGGGGTAGGCACGAACAACAGAGCGCCATTCAGGCTTATTCTTACACACCTCACTTGCTTCTTAGACATTCATAGCTCTTGTCATGCACGCTCGTCTGTTCTTAAGGCTCCTGACATCACCTTCTGCTAGTACACGATCAATTTGATCATGGAAGGTGTATCATGATCTTCCACGACTTCTGCATCCATCCACTTTTGCATTGTATATCTGTTTAGTCATTCTTTCATCATGCATTCTTTCCAAAGAAAGTAAACAGGTAATAAAAAAGCTTACCACAACCAATAACATTGAGAAAGGCCATCTTATGTTGACCCCTGGCCCTATACTCGGCCTCTAGCAAGGTGGTCTCTGCTAAAATAGCCACCCTCTTATAGTAGACCTCGTTGTCAAACACTGTGTCTTGCTGCGGAAGTCGGACATATCGCTCCGTATATTGGGACTCCTCACCCTTGTCTTGGATGTTTATGTACGACGTTAACTCCTCATATGTGTAGCTGTGGACCTGAATGAATAGTTTCATTCAACAAACGACTGAGTAATGAATGATTCTTGATAAAAATAACATTAACATTGAGTTATGCGGTTTTATATTGACCACTGGCACTATACATGGCCTCTAGCAAGGTAGTCTTCGCTAAAATGGCTACCGTCTTGTAGTACTTGTTAAATAAATCCTCCTGTTTTGATCAAAACCAGATTCGAAGAACCAATGAAGGAATGGTTCTAGATGATAAAATAAATTAACATTTGAGTAGGCCATTTTATATTGACCACTGGCACTATACATGGCCTCTAGGAAGGTAGTCTCCGCTAAAATGGCTACCTTCTTGTAGTACTTGTTAAATAAGTCCTCCTGTTTTGATCAACACCTAATTTGAAGAACCAATGAATGAATGAATGATTCTTGATGATAAAATAATTTAACATTTAAGTAGGCCATTTTATATTGACCACTGGCACTATACATGGCCTCTAGCAAGGTAGTCTCCATTAAAATGGCTACCTTCTTGTAGTACTTGTTAAATAAGTCCTCCTGTTTTGATCAAAACCTAAATTGAAGAACCAATGAATGAATGAATGATTCTTGATGATAAAATAATTTAACATTTAAGTAGGCCATTTTATATTGACCACTGGCACTATACATGGCCTCTAGCAAGGTAGTCTCCGCTAAAATGGCTACCTTCTTGTAGTACTTGTCAAATAAGTCCTCCTGTTTTGATCAAAACCAGATTCGAAGAACCAATTAAGAAATGATTCTTGATGATAAAATAAATTAACATTTAAGTAGGCCATTTTATATTGACCACTGGCACTATACATGGCCTCTAGCAAGGTGACGTGGCTAAAATGGCTACCTTCTTGTAGTACTTGTCAAATAAGTCCTCCTGTTTTGATCAAAACCAGATTCGAAGAACCAATGAAGGAATGATTCTTGATGATAAAATAAATTAACATTTAAGTAGGCCATTTTATATTGACCACTGGCACTATACATGGCCTCTAGCAAGGTGACGTGGCTAAAATGGCTACCTTCTTGTAGTACTTGTCAAATAAGTCCTCCTGTTTTGATCAAAACCAGATTCGAAGAACCAATGAAGGAATGATTCTTGATGATAAAATAAATTAACATTTAAGTAGGCCATTTTATATTGACCACTGGCACTATACATGGCCTCTAGGAAGGTAGTCTCCGCTAAAATGGCTACCTTCTTGTAGTACTTGTTAAATAAATCCTCCTGTTTTGATTAAAACCAGATTCGAAGAGCCAATGAATGAATGATTCTTGATGATAAAATAAATGAACGTTTATGTAGGCCATTTTATATTGACCACTGGCACTATACATGCCCTCTAGCAAGGTGACGAGGCTAAAATGGCTACCTTCTCGTAATACACTTTTCACAATAACACTAGAATAATTGAAAGTTATTTCCTATTTTTTAATTTGAGTTTTTTTAAGCATGTAGTTTTTTAGTTTATTAAACTGTATTTTTTTTTAAAGTCTTAAAACCAAACAGCTAACTAATCGAGAAGTTCGGGGGACTGCATCTATGTAATCAGACATCTGGAAGTGAGTGTAAACGACGTTGAAAGTTTCCGTTACATACATACTTAGGTACCTTCAAGCAAACCTTGGAACCGGTTGTAGCACTGGTCTCAAAGTGAATCGAACAAAACGGAAAAGTTCTTATGTAGTCAGGCTGTAACCGGTTCGGATTTTTTGACCTATTTCCAAGCCTTGCATACAAGTGAAGCTAATAAAAGTGTGTAATTAAAAATTTTCAGTTGTTAGGTTTTAAAATAGCATCACTGTGTTGAACATGGCGATTGTGATAAGGGCTCTGTTTCCACCAAAATGTATGTGAAACCATAAAAATCATACACACCTGATAGAATTCCGCCCACATCTGCCGCCACATATGCCTCGCGGACTGGTTATTCCTGACATATGTCGTTTTGAGGACATTGAGGCAAGTGGTGGGGGTAACCTCCTCCCCGTAACCGTTCTCGGGACAGTTCTGTTGCTCCGTTATCAGTATGTCTTCGTACTCCATGCGGTTGCGACGTTCGAAACGCGCACCTATCGTGCCTATAATTTGTATTAAAAAAAAAGTGTCAGCTACGACGCACGACTGCAGTTCACTCTTTAAATACGAAGCAAGAAAACAAGTAGCATATGGACGAGTGGAAAGATGGACAGTGCTTTATACTAGAGATGCTACACATAGTGGTTTGGCCGAATACCGAATATTCAGCTACCGAATTTTCGGCGTAAAATAAAAACAACAATTTGTAAAATACTTTTTTTTTATTGCAGGAGATGAGCAGACAGGCAAACGGCCCACTTGATGGAAAGCGGTTACCATCGCCTATGGACATTAGCAAAAGCAAAGTTACTACAAATGCGCTGCTGCTCTCTTAAGGGAAACTGGAACCTGGTCACTAATGCCGGAACACAACTCAAGGTTATTATGGCGACATACTTTAGACCAGGGGTGGTAGCCATCCAGTCGGGCAATTGCCCTACCACCTGGCTGTGGGTTGTTAAGTCGCCTCTTACGACAGGCCGCCCGGCCGTAGAAAATTGTATTCTTTCTCCATTCCTGCACGGATAAAAATTGTAAAATACTTTCTTACATTCTCGCGAATTATAGTTACACGTAATTAACATTAACATTTTAACGATTTCAAGCGCGATTTTATATGATTTTTTAAATTTAATTGTCACATTTTAAAAACTGTAAATTTTAAGAACGAACTAAAAATTTTAAAAACGTATTTTAAATATCGATTTTTGATGGAAATATATACAATTATGAGCTTATGCTTTTGTCTTTGTAATGTTCGTCCGTCCGCTCGTCTTTTATTTCATAGTTATCTTTATTTAGAAACTACTGAGTCTACATAGGTGAAATTTGACAGTATATAATGAGATTTTTCTAATATCTTGAATAAGTTGCCAGTAGAAAATAAATAAATGGAATTGGGCGGGTTTGGGAATTGGCATGGTTAACTTTAAATCAAAATTGATCTGTCCGTAAAGAAGGCCATAGACAAACTCCAAAAATCATAGACATATGTAATAAGACATACCTATAATGATGGCTTCCTGTTCAATATCCTTCTCCTGTAACTCCCCATTATTAACCCTTCCCCCATCATTGATGCATTCCGTTGGCCCACTGACATACAACATGGCCGACAATTTAATCTCGTCGTAACTTAGGCAGTTCTCTAACAAGAGGGGAGGACGTTGGTGCATACTGCCAATAGACTCCCAACCGTCTTTGCTGAAAGAATAGAAAGAGTCGTCTATCATCACCAAGGCTTGGAACCGGTTTAAAATTACATACATACATACATACATAACTTCACGCCAGTTCCCTTGCGGGGTAGGCACGAACAACAGAGCGCCATTTAGGCTTATTCTTACACACCTCACTTGCTTCTTTGACATTCATAACTCTTGACATGCACGCTCGTCTGTTTAAAATTAAACGGTTTTAAACGGCTATAACCGGTTTTGACCAGCTATAATCGGCTATAGCTGGTTTTAATCGGCGTTAATCGGCTATAGCCGGTTTTAATTGGCTATAACCAGCTTTAATCGGCTATAACCGGTTTTAGTCAACTATTTCATTCAAAGTGTAAACCTTAAAGATAGTGTTATAAAAACCTGAATTAACTAGTATATTCGCCAAGAAGAGGAGGTATCGTTGTATCTCTCTCAACATGTGTTTATGTACGACAAAAAAATTTGTCTGAAAGAGAGTGTCGGGGTGAAGGTAAGGAAAGGAATGCTCCGGTGGTTCGGGCATGTGGAAAGAATGACTAAACAGATATACAATGCAAAAGTGGATGGATGCAGAAGTCGTGGAAGGCCACGACACACCTTCCATGATCAAATTGATCGTGTACTAGCGGAGGGTGATGTCAGGAGCCTTAAGAACAGACGAGTGTGCATGACAAGAGTTATGAATGTCAAAGAAGCAAGTGAGGTGTGTAAGAATGGGCCTAAATGGCGCTCTGTTGTTCGTGCCTACCCCGCAAGGGAACTGGCGTGAAGTTATGTATGTATGTAAAAAATTTCTGTGCGATACACACGATATTGAGATAACATAGAATATTGCCAGAATTAACTATGGCCAGGTTATAAAAAAGTTAAACTTGTATACATTGAAACTGGTTGTTTTGTGCGAGACTCAGTGAGAGAATATTATATGTGTATTTTCTGAATTTAAAAAATTCGATAAATTAATGATCAAATTTAGAGATACCAGAAGATTAGATTGCCAACATACAGAATCGCTCTAAGTAATATAAATTGTCATTTGATGACTATAAATATATACAATACAATTACTATAATATAATCATAATATCTATATGTAGTCACAAGGACTGCAAACGGCTTGTAACCAAAACTACTTTGAACTCACCCTTCCTCCCCAGTGATGAGTTTATATTCGTCCCAAGCGTCCATGAATACAACAGCCCTTTTCTTAAGTAACCTGTCGATAAATTCGGGCACCGTCATGTCTTTGTAGAATGCTTTCTCCATGCTAGATCCATATTCTCTGAAAAATGTCAATTATTAAGTACATCTATATATTAATATGTGAAGCAAAAACTTTGTACCCCTTTTTACGAAAATTGCGCGGACGGAGGAGTATGAAATTTCGCACACTTATAGTTTATATAGAGAAGAAGCGGCGAATGCTAATATTTTTTTAAAATTATGCATAAAAAATATATTTCATCAATAAAAAAAAAACATTACACACACGCATATATATACTCTTTTGTTTATTGTTCAAGTCAAATTAATAGTGTAGCCTTGGCAAAATCTGTGATTATAGAAGTATAGTCTTTGACATTAATTATTATGGTCGAATTTAGACCATGGGCGACCACTAGTATATATTATTATTCCAAGTACAGTGGATTTCGTTTGTAACGACTTTTTGGATCTAGTGACGTCATACAGTTTTACTAATTACTTCCGATGTTTTTATCTACGTAGGTGGCGTACCACAGCGAACGAATCGTGTAAGCGGGACCGAGCTAAGAATGCATAGCAAGCAACACTGCTTTTTGCACTTGCAGATAAAGTTCAATATAGATTACTAGAGTTTACCCAGCGGCTCGACCTTTAGTGCGTGTCTCTTGTTTAAAGAGCAGGCGGTACATGTTACATTGTATTAAATTTTTATGTATTTGCCCCCGGAAGATTCACTTCATTTTATATCGCAAACTATACCATACCCCGTCTATCTGCAAACTACATAAATGACATAACTTGACAAAATAGTTAACATGGACAAAGTGGACCAAGTGTATTAAGTGGACTAAGTGGACCCAGTGGACCAAGTGGACCAAGTGGACCTAGTGGACGAAATGGACAGAATTACAAAACCTATCCTAGTTTCCGGGATAACCTTTACATAAATTTATCCCAAAATCTAACCCATTATCCGGGTTAAAAAATGTCCTTCGGCCACACTCGGTATTAAAATTACATATGTACCGAGTTTCAGCCAAATTGGTCCAATAGTCTTTCCATAAAAGGATAACAAACAGACAGACAAATATTACCCCAGAAACTATCCCATTTTTCGGAATAAAAACTATCCTATGTTCATCCTCGACATCGAAAATATATTTATATTTATATATATGTAAATAAAGCTCTCTTAAACTTTATTTATTTTGAATTTCCCGCGCATCAACTTGGACTGCATACGTTATCTGTGTTGACAGCAGACCTTTACTATGCGCGTTCGTTTCGTGATTGGAAAAATACTCTTTGGATTGATAGAAAAATATGTGAACGTTTTTATGAAGATATTCTTCAAATTATAAAAATACTATTGAAGCAATTGTTGTTTCTCTTTACAGAGCAATAACCTAAGCAGTTGTTTCAATAAACAACATATTACACACACACACACACATATATATATATATATATATATATATATATATATATATATATATATATATATATATATATATATATATATATATATATATATATATATATATATATATATATACACACTGAGTTTTAGCCAAATAGGTCCAGTAGTTTTTCCGTGAAAACGGAACAAACAGACAGACAGACAGAGTTACTACTTTCACGTTTATAATATTAATAAGGATAAGGATAGAGATACGGACTAGCAGACCAGTGCCCACTTCGCTGGACCTCATTAAAAAATACACAGGCACCCACGCACACATATCAAGGTTTAAATAAGCATTGTAACTTTTAATTAATTCATAAACGCAGAAAGCACTTGCAGTGCCTCATACAAAGATGTGCACAATTTTTGCGTGGAACATTATTGCTGTTACATATTTGGCAGGCATTCCCGTGCCGTTCACAGGGAGTCATTAAAAAAATATTATTAATCACATTCAAATATAGCCTATGTCACTAGGGCATAATGTAACTTTACACTGGTGAAAGAATTTTCAAAATTGTTTCAGTATGAACGGAGATTACCTCGAACATCCAAACTCACAAACTTTACCTCTTTATAACATTAGTTTAGATATACAACACATTGAGGACGTCCACCATTTTTCAAAGTTAAAAATCCTACCTTTTGTATATAAGAAAGTGTGTGATCAGCAGAAGTACCCTTTCATGCAGTATTGGATAAGTCGAAGCAATATTCCTTCTTAACCTATCAATGGGTCTTCGTTCTTTTAAATTTTCTAACCTGAAATTAAGAAACACAATTTTAACTATACTGCGTCTACAATAACTTGACATGCAGGTAAACTAAACTTGCATAAATATTAACACTATAGTTAGGCCGTTCTATATAGCCCCATTTGGCATCTATTAAAATTATTTTAGTAGTTACGTGAACTGTCAAATATAACTCAAATCAAATCGATACAGGAAGTCACTCATTACTGAATCCGTCAAAATAAAACTATTTATTATTTAAAAAATATATTTTACGTTTCATTGCCTTTTTATCTTTAAAATGTAGAAAATATGTCTAACTTAATTACTTATGTTTAAACTTTTCGATTATATATCAATTTCCAGGTCACGTCACTAATATCTAGAAAAAAAAGTGTTGACAAACATAATGTTGCCATGTGTTACGTTTCTAAAGAAATAAGCTAATATTATTTATAGTGTTTTAAATTGATAAGAATTATTTTAATACTGTCACAAAGTTAGTTCCTCAATATTTATATTAAACAGTGCCAGGTGGTAGGGTATTTGCCCGACTGGATGGCTACCACCCCTGATCTAGAGTATGCCGCCATAACAACCTTGATTTGTGTTCCGGCATTAGTGACCAGGTTCCAGTCCCTCTTAAGAAAGCAGCAGCGCATTTGTAGCACCTTTGGTGTTGCAAATGCCCATAGGTGATGGTAACCACTTTCCATCAAGTGGGTCGTCTGCCTGTCTGCTGAACTCAAGCAATAAAAAAAATATAAAAAAACATCAAATGGAGCGTCTTAGTACTATACTTACTTCTTCTTCTTTCTAGTATACACATCTATAAAGCGGTGCTTAAATTCCGTGACACCAAAAATAAGTCTGTCAAAGAGGCTATAAAAATAGAAATGTGCGCTGGGACACATAGTAGAAGTGAAACTTCAACGGACAAGTGGAAAAACGAACGTCAACAAAATTTTAACTTAAAGTTTTACGGGCAGGATTTTGAAATTGGACAAGTATATTAACAATCTGCCCGTAAAACTTCAAGTTAAAATTTTGTTGCGATTCATTTTGCCACTTGTCCGTTGAAGTTTCACTTCTACTATGTGTCCCAGCACACATTTCAATTTTTCGCAGGTTTACTGCAAATTATGATTTGGTTAGGTTAGGAACATTTTAATGAATACATTTTTTGTTTAAACACATTTTATTTTATCAAACAAAAAAACTGAATTCGATCCAAATAAAAAAAACGCATCCATAGTCTACTGTAAAATTATGCCGCCTCTCACCACGTCTAGTCTAAATTTATGCCACTCGTCCACGCGGCCGTAACGCCCGGTTTATATAGAAGTTTCACTTCAAAAAGGAACAGCTAAACTGTAGGTCCTGTTCACATTTATGTGTATATACTTTGTACATACAAACATATTGTTACGCCTGTTTCCCATTGGGGTAGACAGATGTTGGATCACCACCAGCTACGATCCTGATGTATATTTTTCGCTTCACCAACCTTCATTGATCTCTTCATACGCACACCTTTGTTTAAAGTGGTTTTTACCTGACCTACCTTCAAAATATCTTCAATTTGATCATGGTGAGTACATCGCGGTCTACTAGTACTGACTCTACATAAATAATATGTGTATGTAATATGAACAAATATGTCTCACCTAACATTAGGTACCGGATGCGGTATTGGGAAAGCTTTGCTTCTGCGGATGACCTCATCTATGTCATCGGTCAACTCCGGTTTGGGCATTTGTGAACACTGATACAACAGCTCATTTGTTTCTTTGCTCATACTCGGGAAACACCAGTCCGGCTTGCACCTGGAAATTTATATAATATAATGCAAATATAAACGAGGTTTAAAGTTAACACGATCGTTACTGTTCTCGCGATATCGCGTGCCGTGGCCGGTCGCGCCAAATCGCGTGTTGTCGTTTTTCACGCCATATCGCGTGGTCATCGCTAATAAGTTTCTGTGCCATTCTATTTCTAGAATAATCTAGAATAGCAGTCAAGGCGAGAGTGATGATAACCAAAGCTATACTTTGATGTCTTTATTTGCCTACTAATTTTCAGCAGATAGGCAGACGGCCCACTTGATGGAAAGCGGTTACCATCGCCTATGGACATTTGCACCACCAAAGTTGCTGCAAATGCGCAGCTGCTCTCTTATGGGAGACTGGAACCTGGTCACTAATGCCGGAAAACCACTCAAGGTCATCATGGTGGCATAATTTAAAACGGGAGTGGTGGCCACCTCGATGGACAAAAGCACTAACAGCTAATTCTGGGTTGTTTTGTCACCATTACTGCACAATAATAAATAATAGTAATTGGCAGAAAAACACACATATTGTATAACCCCAAATTAAGCAAGTAACACTTGTGTTGTGGGTAATATACAACGGACTACTCTGGGACCAATCCCAAACATCCAGACCATAGTAAATAACGGAGAGAATACATTTCCAAAATTTACTATATCAGGAATCGAAGCAGGAACCTCTGCGTTTCAGTGAGGTAGGCCGGCAAAGGCTTAACCCATTCAACCACAGAGATGTATTATCGACGGCGATAAACAAGTTTTCGCGAAATAGAAAAAAAAACACAGATATAGAGAAAAAAAATTCTAAATTATTATGATAAATTAAAGACTAAACTATAAATAAGCCTAACTTAAAAATATATATACAATAGTAAAAAATTACATGGAATAAAAATACAATATTTAGTTCATACATAACTATGTATAATATAGCTTCATCTATCTACATGATAATGAAATAGAAACATGAAATTTATAACTACATACCAAGCTAGACTTTGAAACTGCCTCAATACATCCATGCTCTGTGGTTTGGCCTGAAACACAAAATTGTATTGTTTTTAATATTTTGAATGATTTGGAATAACACATAATATTTTAAATAATTATATGTTTACTATATCAAACGCAAGAGAATAGGAGAAAAGAGAAAGATTTCTTCAGAATTCCTTTAATTTTTGGAATTTTTCATATTTTTTACATGATTTGGCATATGGTTTCATTAACTAACCAACAGAACCTTCAAACTTTCAAAATACCATCACAATTCAAAACCCTATCAACCCGGCATAAATCATAAGCCAATCCAAATAATGAACCAAAAGACTAGAAAACCAAAAATTTATATCTGTTGATCAATGGCGGCGCCGAAATTAATTTATGCACACACACACGCAAGCACGCACGCCTCACGCACACACGCACATAAAGCTTTGAAATTTATAAACTCAACTAGTGTATAAGAAATAAGTAAAACCAGAAAACATTTTAATCTTAATAATTAGTGGTAGAGACCAAGAGTTCATAGACTAGAATAAGCTTTTTTTAAAAAGGTTTTTAAATACAAGCTTTTGAGATCCTGGATATCATGTAGCAGCAGAGTGCTAGCCAAGAGTGCCAAGACAAGTAAAACGAGCCCAAACACGACGGGTCTATCTTGTTTAGTACAGGAACTCCTATGGCCACCTTCCGACTCCATCATCAGATCAGCTCCATGGTACCATATTATTGCATTGTCATGCGATATACACATAAGTGCAAAATTTTAGCTCAATCGGAAACCGGGAAGTCGGTCAAATTCAACTTGAAAGATTCCGTTACTAACATACGTATGAAGCTAATAAAAGCGTATTAAAAAGAGATGGCAGCTGGAGGGTCCAAACCAATTCCGAAATAGAAGACCTCATGGCCGAGCCCAACGTAATTGGGGAGATAAAATCTCACCGTCTCCGCTGGCTCGGTCATGTAGAACAGATGGAGAAGGATCGGGGAGTGAAAAAGCATACTTGGGGCGACCAGTCGGTTGGCATCCGGTTGGTCGTCCCAAGTATCGCTAGAAGGACAGAGTGGAAGCTGACCTGAGCGCACTACAAGCCCACAACTGGCAAGATACTGCACTGTTTCGGTGGCCAAGACTCATTTAGCAGATCAGCTCCATGGTACCATATTATTGCATTGTCACGCGATATGCATCTGCGTGCAAAATTTCAGCTCAATCGGAAACCGGGAAGTTGGTCAAATTTAACTTACAAGATTCCACCCGAACTTACATACATACGTACATCCATTGCAAGATAATAAAAAGCTTGTAAAAAAATGTTAGTATAGTGCGGTTCATACCTTATAAAACACAGATAACTCAATGTTATCCATTTCACACAAATGTTTTCTGAAAAACTTATAAAGATAGGAGTGAAGTACACTTTAATTTAATTACGATTAAAAATATGCGCACTCTAGTCCACAATACCAGTTATAGTAAATTATAAATAGACATACTTTTTTATTGCCTGAAGCAGGCAAACAGGCGGACGGCCCATTCAGGAAAACCGCAAAACGGTGACAAGTATTTCCATATAATTTATTTATTATTCCTAATTACGGTACGACATTGACTGTTTGAGGGTTCGGTTTTTTTTTATGACAGGAGCTCAGCAAACCTATGGACATTTGCGACAGCAAAGGTGCTACAAATGCGCTACTGCTCTCTTAAGGGAGACTGGAACCTGGTCACTAATGCCGGAACACAACACAAAGTTGTTATGGCGGCTTACTCTGGACCAGGGGTGGTCTCTATCCAGTCGAGCAAATACCCTACCACCTGGCTGTGGGTTGTTTTGTCGCCTCTTACGACAGGCCGCCCGGCCGCAGGAATTTGTATTCTTTCTCCGTTCCTGCACGGATGCGAGCTGCTTATTACTACTTGGCAATTAACCGATTGCCATGTAATTTAGTACCTAGATATAGGAATTTAGCCGTATCAATGATACGGGGCCCCCAGACTACAGGGATCCCGAAAGTGTTTAAGCAAAAATGTCTAAATGTTATCCACAATCTTTTGTAGATTAACATTTTTGAGAATAATTGATGGGCCAACAGGAACGGCTATCAGACTTGTCATTATTGTCTATACAGGCAGAAAATCTAGAAAAACTGATATCTGTTCAGCTATGGACGATTTGATAAATAAGCTTGCCGAAAAAAAGGTAAGAATAGTGTAACTTTGATTTGATTGTTTGTCTAACTTAGCTTCTAGAAGCATTTGGTAATAACTTATAATCAATATATAATTATTTTAATTCAATTTGAGCATTTTTTGTTTCTTTTATAATAAAACTTTATCCTTCCTTCGGGCACCCCAAACACTTTTTGATACAGGGCCCGTCTAAGGCAAGCTACGCCACTGGTAGGTAGGTACAGTCGACTCTCGATAATACTGACACTAAAAGGACAAGAGAAAAATTTCAAATCACCGAGGGTTCGAAATAACAGGATTTTATAACCAAAAAGGGTGTGAGAAAAAATAAAGTAAAATAAACATTCATGGTGTATTATTTTAAACATTTAGACAATTATGCACAAATGTTATTTCGAAAACAAGTCCGTAATCTATTGAGTGAGTGACTTCAGTCTATCATTGTCTAATGGATTTTCGATAATGGTAAAAGCTAAGAAGAAATCATCACTTGTGTCGTTTCTAAGGGCGTAAAAGCGGTATAGATTAGGGACTTCAAATTATTGTATGTTGGTGGGTAAGATAATATTCCTTCTACTTCAAATTACCGAGAAGACCAATTAATATTGAATTTATTTAATTTATCGAGTATTCTTCAAGGGACCAGAACATTTTCTAATTATCAAGACATTCAAATTAACGAGTGTCAAATTATCGAGAGTCGACTGTGTATATTTTTATACAGTCTAGTTTAACTGCACACCAACGCTATCTGTACAGATCTTATCCATCCAAAGGTTGCTTGGCAGAAATTGTTTTAAGCAATAAGGCCATAAGCCTATGTACAGTGACAGAATAAAAAATATCTTCACTTAACGTTCCGCGAGCACATGTTACATATTTAAAGTAAGTCACAGAACACTGTCCCAAAAAAAATTATGTTTAACTGTTTAACAACAAAGTTTAATATTACTTATATCCAAGTTATTTTATTTTCTATCTTGTCTAAGAAGATTATTTAGAGATATAAAACCTTTTTATTAGTTTTAATATTTATGATAAGCTTAGTGTCCTCTTTGTTTCTTAATTTGAATCTCAGCGTCTGTCATTGCCAACAATGCAATAATTTTATATATCTATAAGTCAGAATAACAGCTTCTTACTAAATGCATATAACAGTATTTACAGTATCTATAGCAAAAAAACAATTTTAAACATTTTTGTCAGTCTGGATGGATTACTTCTGAAACGGTTGAACCTATTTAACAGGACTTTCACTGGCAGATAGCTGATGTTATAAGTAGGCTTAGGCTACTTATTTTTTAGGATCCCAAAAAATAAGTAGGCTTAGGCTACTTATTTTTTAGGATCCCAAAAAAAAAATTTCTAGCAGACAAAGTCACGAGCTTGCATGACAAGAATTATGAACGTCAAAGAGGCAAGTGAGGTGTGTAAGAATAAGCCTAAATGGCACTCTGTTGTTCGTGCCTACCCCGCAAGGGAACTGGCGTGAAGTTATGTATGTATGTATGTATGTACATTTATTAAAATGTTGACAGCACTGTTTCTTGTACTCGTGCAAGCAAAAGTCGACTTTAAGGGGACGATCCTTTTAATTCCGTGAATGTACTACCTCTACTTATGGTATTTAAGTTTATTGTGTGTTTTTCTGTGATTTTGGTGTACAATAAAGATTATTGTATGTAGAGTCTGCGCCACCAAAGAAGACCCATGGATGCGGCGCTGCAATCGCTGTACTTACACCTGTCATAGTGAATAATAAATACGAAATATTCCATAATTAAAACTGTAAATTTATTTCCTGGCTACTTTTGAATAAAATTCTATGAAATAGCAGAGTTGTCACTTTTAGTTCCTTTATTTTCCATCGGACTTCTTCTGTAGCATGACCCCTATATCAAAATTTTTTGAGGGTGAATAGCGCCTAGACAAAAATGTATTGCAAAGTAACCTATGTGAATGCTTGTTCTAAAAATAGAGTTAAAATTAGATATATATTATGAAGAAACCTTAAATATTTAAGTATGTATGGAGAGATTAATGAAATTAGATGAAACAAAAATTATTTGTCAAGATCGAAAATTATTTGTCAGGATCGTAGCACATGGAGATCCATCTGCAAATGTCAATAGGAACAACTGTGACAATATGTATGTATTAGAGATAACGAATATTCAGCTACTATTGGATATTCGGCTGAATACTTGCTCATTTGCAAACCATGAAAAAAAACCTCACATATTACTCAAAAATGCATAATTATCTTTTAATCACATATAATATTATTCATAGTTAAACTACGTTTTAACAGTGTTTAATGCTATTTTGATTAATTTTTCATTTTGAACTTATATTTCTGCCAATTTTTCAAATGTCAGAAACTAATAAAGATCATGTATGCGAAGTGGGGACATCTTACACTGAATATTTGGTTGACAGTGTGGTTGAATATTTGATATTTAGCTAAACCACAATTTGTGGCATCTCTAGTATGTATGTATGAAAACTAGGTACCAGGATTTGTCGTACGGTGAAGCTACAAGTACTGGCGGATTTATATATTTGCCGACTGTAGGCTATTGAAACTCTGTCGTCCCTATGGATTATAATATTTATTTAAATTTTTGTCAATGTAACTGTAACTTTATGATTTGTACACTATTGTCTTGATTACACCTTTTTTTTCCATAAAAAATGATTAACATTTAAGTACAGTGGAACTAATCTTTCAATTTCGGTAAGACATGAAGCAATTTTGGCCCCAAAGCCATCCTCAAAAACTGCCTTATATATAACAAATATATTGAAAAATATTTACCTTTGCATGATTTGAAAGTAAAACACACAAAACAATTGCTATAATAAATTTTGAGAACATGATAAAAAAGGTTACCCTCCATATAAAATATAAAGTGTAACTGACTAGTAACACAAGGAAAACTTGGTGATAAACAAGGTTCTAGATATATCTCAAGAAACAGGTTTGACGCCATCCATAAACTATGTCCACGTTACAGGGGAGGGGAGGTGGTGTCGGCGAAGTGTGGGAGGGGTCTCAAATTTTGTGACGTCACATTCCAATCTTATAAATAAAAATCAATATTTGTATGTTTGTCATCGATATGCTCCTAAACCTTTAATCAGATTGTGACAAAACTTTGGCAGGGTATTCTGAGGACTCCCAAAAGGGTTTCTGGCTTAAAAAATCTATATGTCTATGAAAATAAAAAACAATATTTGCATGTTTGTCCTCTGTGTTCCTAAACCAGTGATCAGATTCTGATGAAACTTTAGCAGGGTGCCCTGAGGATGTCCGTGAGGATTTCTGCCCAAAAATCTTTATATATAAAATTCTTTTGTTTGTGTATATCAGTGGACTCTTCCAAAACAATTAAACCAGTTATGATTTAAAAAAAATGTATGTTCAAGTGGGTTCCTGGATGGTTTAGATTCACAATAGGATCCAACGATTAATGACCTGTCCCTATATCTTACTATTTATTCCGTTGTCTTATCTTCATTTCAATTTTGACATTATTTATCTGGAGCTTATGTCAAATTTTAACAGATAGTAAGGCACATGTACCTTCAGTAAGATATAGGAACTAACCATTACTGTATTTGTGTTAAGACACCCACAAAGTGCAAAATTTCTGATAAATAGTGGTGAATTTGAAATAATTTGTTATGTTTTGCTTCAGAACATTTCGAGGATTTCATTGTTTGGATTCAAATAAATAAATTAAAAAGCCAGCTTTTATGTAAATGCTCTAAAATGAAAAAATAAACTTGAAGTACATCAAGCCCATCACTTTGTATACAATGTTAAATAGACAAATACACAAATTAGGCAAATAGAATGATTAAATAGTATTTTTTAAAGTATACACAAAATACAAGGGTCTAGACAACAGAATTGATCGTTAACTGCGTTATTATGACACCATTTCCAGTGCAATTACTCATTAAAAGGAATTGAAGCAACTACAGTTAACTGTGTTAGATAATAATTAACGATTTCTCCATACTCCATGTTAGTTAGTAAAAGTTACAAAGAACTATAACACTTACCAAAATATGCCTGATGCTGAAAGATGTGCAAAAAACTATGTAGCTAATAAACATAAACAAAAACTTTTGTTTAAATTTAAAATCTTATTATACCCAAAACGTATTTCCTCCTTAAAAATTGACCTAAATTTGTCGGTGAAATGTAAGTGTGACCAGTTGCAAATTAAAAATTCTACTAACTTGATAACTTCTCGTCTCTCGGATAAATTCTAAGCCCAGCTATTAATCTTCATTTCACAAAATATAGCACTATGCTCATTTTTTGTATGAATATTATTGGATGTATAAAATAAACATACAAAAAGTATTCTTTTGTATAATTTTATAAACTAAACTAAATCTTTAGTAATTTTGTGTTTTACCATTTTATTTAAGAAGTTATTGTGCTTTGGACTAATTTGCTTTTATAACTCATCTTCAACTAATCAATGTCCATTAATGGACGTATGCTTCCCCGAGCCACCGCTACTATTTCAGAACACATAATATATATTCCATCGCCTATCAGTCCTTCAACAGACTTCCCCCCGGGCATGAACCGGGGTTTTCGGGGCGAGCGCCTTCGCTTCGCGAAGGTTAGGTAAAATTGTGAGGTCTTCGGACCAACAACGTCAAGTCCAATAAAAAAAACTTTAACAATTTTTTTTTATTTTTTTATTGCAGGAGTTCAGCAGACAGGCAGACGGCCCACTTGATGGAAAGCGGTTACCATCGCCTATAAACATTTGCAACACCAAAGGCGCTACAAATGCGCTGCTGCTCTCTTAAGGGAGTTTGGATCCTGGTCACTAATGCCGAAACACAACTCAAGGTTGTTAAGTTAGTCGGGTAAATATCCCTACCACCTGGCTGTGGGTCGTTTTGTCGCCTCTTACAACAGGCCGCCCGGCCGCAGGCAATTGTATTCTTTTTCCATTCCTGCACGGATAAAAACTTACTTACCAATTTTGCGAGCTATACTAATTACCTTGGTTCTCTTACGGGTATCCTCATTTTTAATTATATCCTTAATAAAAACACCAACATAGCTCGGTCCATAGCCCACTGGAAACATAAATTTAAAATCGAATTTATGAACCGGTCCCACAACAACAATATAATTAATGGCGGATCGGATGCACTGCTCTAAGACTTTCATTTTTATGTACAACATAATGGTTGACTAGAAGACTAGACGAAGCTTAACAAAATCTTTCCATTCTAACTAAAATCTTCTATTGGCTTCCTTCTCGAAGTTGTGCCTGTCGACCTGGATCCTGATACTTTTTAATGGCTTATAATTTACCGCTCGTACTATTTTTTACTACCTGCTTGGCATGTAGTACTGTATAATACTTTTTATGGTTCTGCGCAAGAAACTTATAGAACTTTTATAATCATCGTCTATCTATTTTGTATGTCAGTGATGTTTCTGAGAAACCACTAAATTTAGTAAAATTTTCTAAAATGTATTTTATATGATGCTAGGTTAAAATTGTGTGTGTGTGTGTGTGTGTGTGTGTGTGTGTGTGCAGTTCACACGCAGCAGAAGTGAAACAAAGGGTGGGAAGGATTCTAAATTTCGTGTCGTCACATTTCATATATTATATCGTTATAATATATCTAAGCTAAAAAACGAAATTTAAAGTATTAACGAAAAACTTTAAAACAAATTCAACTATCTGTATGAGCAGTGTTTAAATTATTAAATATAACGTAGTCTATCTCGTTCTCTCGCAGGCTTAGTCCTATAGATTTATGTGTTTATTTCGTTTTAGTGTCGCTTTTTCGTTTCATCGAGTTTCAAATCAAAATGATTCTAAAGAAGTTTTACTTCAAAAATTGTGATAAAAATAATATTTATAAAACTTAAAGAATAATTACATTGAATGTCGGATTAAACAAAAGCAAATAGTTGTTGAGGTCGCGGGGTACTTTCGAGTAAATACTCTTTAACGTTCTTTGTTAATGATAAGCATTATATGTTTAAACACTTCTATTTTTATTGTGAGTCAAATAATAAACATTTTGGTCAAATTTTAAACTCGTCTGAAGGATAGTTTTTAAACTAATCATTTGTAAATATAAATAATTGCATGTCTTCTAAGATATAGAAGAAATAGCCTTGCAAATTCAATTACGTGTAGATATTTTTATAGATATCATGTTAGGGTAAATATCGAGTCCTGCTGAATATCTGCTAAAGTTTTGAAATATTCATTTTAAAATTCCTAGTTCTTTTTAATCTGTTATTGAATAAATTATGATGTTAATTCTGCTAAAATTACAAAATTCTGCTAAATGTGGTTACACTGAAAATAAATACATTGTTTTCAAATGACGTTGACATAAACAAGTGACATTCCCATAATCTTATGATTGTGTTTGTGTTGGTATTATATATTTTCAGGTTCATCGCGAATTAAGACTATTGCATTTCACAGATCTCAGAAATTGGGTAATCTTATTATGCGGCTTGAAATATGTTTTGATTAAATATCGCCTGAGGATGTGACCAATTCTGTCAGCAACCCCCCTTGATGTAGGGTAGGGTAGCAGGGCACCGCTCAACTAAAGTCCTGAAGATGATGGAAGATGGTTTGGGGCCTTTGGGGCCTTTGTGGCGTTGGTGTGGTGTTGTCATCACGGCCACTGAAAAGTAGCCGAAACGTCGGAATAACAAAAATCAAATAAAATACCGCGCTTAAAACCGTTAAAACGTAATTTTATTAATAATAAATTATTGATATTTTAAGTGTTTATTAGGCACCATAAATATCCACGCCTTTGTCTGTATAGTTTTATTTTTAGTTTGTATAACATGTATTACTGCATTATATATATGAATATTATAAATATATATAATATGAATATCTGTATATTTATTAAATATTATTTTTTAGTTACTTATATACTATATACAACATATACTATATAGGGGACGCTACAGCAGGCATTATTTTACATTATTCTACATTTTTTATTTTACATTACTTTACATTATTTTATTTTGTTAAATATACTACATTTATATAGAGCTTAACATAAACAAACTCTTTATTGCGGTCTTGGTCTTGCACAAATACACTGTAAAGCGTGAAGTATCCAGTAATTGGCAACATTCATATTAAACAGAGTTGATTGTTTTAAGTTATAAATATAGCTGTTGGATATGTAATAAATAAATAAATAAATTTCATTAATAATTAAATTCTTGTAAAGGTATAGTGTGTACTGTCTTTATCCTCCTAACGCCCTGGTTGTGCAACGCTTTCAAGAATTATACGCCCAAAGTACTTAAAAAAGGTATCAATAGCGAAAACCCAAGACCTTGATCTTTAAAAATTGTACTTTACAGTAATCTCACAAGTATGTTTTTTTTGTCTTGTATGAGGTGTACTAGGAGAAGGAAAAAAAATACAAAAATAAGTTACCTTTTGGTAGGCCTTTGGGTCAAAAGCATTTGACTTAAAACAACAAAATTTATAACATTAATTTTTTCAACTACCTTCAAAAAGTAAAAAATTAAATTAAATTTAAAAAACAATTTAATAACCTTAAATAAACAAAATAGTTCTTTAAAATTAATAGAAACATTTATTTTATTATTATTTATTTAAAACATTCGAAACAATCATTATAGGCCTTATTAATCCAAAGGTCTATTAAAAGGTGTTAAATTTAGAATTAAGATAATTTTTTACTATATCTCAGATCCATATAAAGTTTTGATGTAAACAGAAAATATATTATTTAAACACCTATTTTTGATAAGCATATCAACATGAATCGTAAAGATTTCACGAATAAATTAAGATTTATTTTCACACTCGACGATCTTGTTCGATGTTAGGTCAAGAAAGAAAAAATTCTTTTGTTTTTGTTGGCACAATTGCTTGGTCATACACAAATAAAAACCTCGAACATACGTTCGGAGACATCCTTTATAAAATGGTGGTAATTTAAAATTAGTAGCAATGGTTAAAGTTGGGATACTTAGAATAGTACCCTGCCTGGGTGTTCATTTGACGAAATTGGATTCGGCGTTGGGCTTTATTTACTTTTTAATTAAAGTACTTTTTTAAGGATCGTGTGTGCTAGTAGTTATAAAGGCTACGTTCCATTAGGGACTCACAACGACCACGTTCACGACCGCGATTTTATCCGTCCCACTTGCTTGACAGCGTTACAATCGTAAACCGAGGTGGAACGGCCATTCGGCCAACCTCTTGACATGGGTCGTTGTGAACTTTGTGTGATCGAAAATGATGATGTCATTAGTGACGTTTTCGCCACGACCACAACGATCGCGGTCGCTTTGCGGAACGGCTAATTGAGCATTTTGGGCGTTGTACGTTACTAATGGAACGCCCTGATAGAAACCTGGCTTAAAGACCTAGTTACCAAGCCACAAACTTCAAAAAATAATTTAGAAAATAGAAAAAATCAACTGTCAAAACTATCACAACAAACTTTCAAAAATAATTTTGGCGCCAGCAGATTTTTAATAAAAGCTTCTGGATGGCTCCTAGTGTTGAATCTAAACAGATATTCTGTATAAAATAAAATAGAAATAAAGTTCAGTGCAAAGAAAATATTAAACCACAAGTTGTCACGTCATGGGTGACTTACAAAGGATACGCGTGGAAATTAATAATGCTTTCAAACTTAGTGGTTTTACAATACGTAGAGAGGCTAGTACTTTTATAGCGGAACAGCTTTTTTCTTTATCACATGAAAATCGGCAAGCTATGATTGATAAATTAACATCTCATTTACTACGGCAGTGTCTTTCACAACCGGTTTTGGAAAAAGAACATATAGAAGTTGCTTATAGAGAGTGTTCTTCCACAGGATTGGAGGAAACTGAGACCGTCTTGAATGTTATCGATGCTTTTGGCGTGCCAAAACTGACTTACGATAATGAGAGAAAAAGGTTTGTTAAAGATGTTGTAAATCGGAGTAGTTTATTTCCAGATCCAAAATTCAAAGCACAATTTCTAATTGATAGATATACAACAATTTGGCAACGTACTGTACGCAATAAATTATTTGCACAAGAAGTTCTACCTACAGGAGAAGAAGAGAAGCATTTCAATTTACATAAGGTGGAGGTTTTACTCAGTTCTTCAAGTAAACTTGATGATGTGATTGTTTTAGGCTTGTTGACTCAGTTAACGGAAGGAAAGTTCTTTCTGGAAGATCCCACTGGAAGTGTGATGTTAGATTTGGCACACACTAGATACCACTCTGGTCTTTTCACAGAGAACAGTTATGTTTTAGCTGAAGGTTATTATGAAGACAAAGTGCTGCATGTTATGGGCTTAGTGTTGCCACCTTGTGAGTCTAGGGAAGCCTCATTGCCATATTTCGGGAACATCAATACATTTGGGGGAAAATCTAAGAATTTATTAAAAAATTCCAAAGCACTACTTAAAATTGAGAAGGAGAATAAGGATGGCATGTTTGTATTTTTGTCTGATGTGTGGTTGGATAGTTTAAAAGTGATGGATAATTTGAAAACACTGTTTGCTGGCTATAATGATTTTCCACCTATTGCTATGGTATTCTTGGGAGAGTTTTTATCATGTCCATATGGCTTTGAACACAGTATACAACTTAAATTAGTTCTTAATAGTTTGGCGAACCTTATTTCCCAATTTACTAATTTAAAAGATCATTGCAAGTTCATTTTTGTACCTGGACGAAACGACCCTGCTGCAGCTAATATCTTACCACGTCAGCCACTTCCAGATTATGTCACAAAGGATATTAAAGCTAGTCTAGGTGACACAGTAATATTCACATCAAATCCATGTCGTATACAGTATTGTACACAAGAAATTGTTGTGTTCAGACAAGATTTAGTAACAAAAATGTGTAGAAACTCAATTCATTTTCCGGAATCAGGAGACATACCTGATCATTTGACAAAATCTTTACTAAGTCAGTGTACTTTATCCCCATTATCATTGGGAATTCAACCAGTGTTCTGGAATCATGCTGATGCATTGAATTTGTACCCAATTCCAGATTTAGTTGTTGTAGCTGATCATTTTCAACCATACACTCGGACATACCAAGATTGTCAATTGGTCAATCCAGGCTCATTTCCTCGGACTGAGTTTTCATTTAAAGTTTACATACCATTTTCTAAGACTGTTGAAGATTCACAGATACCTAAAGATGATAGTTAGTTCTTCGTTATCTTTGCTGGTTATTAAAGTGTCAGTCGAAATTGTGTTTTCTCACAATGATGTGGGTTCTGATCATGGATGGGAAGCATACTTAGGCACTTTTACTTAACATGTATATATATTGTTACAATTACAATCTGCTGACTGTATATTATAAAATCTTAAGGATACTGCCACATTGAAATTGACAATGTGTAAAACCCACTAATTTGTTATTATACCAGGAAGTTTCCCTAAGAAATGGGGTGAGAATCTTTAGAGCCCTTATACTCAAATTTTGTTCTCTGCCATGCTACATAGCTGTTGATATGATGGAGTGACATTGCTACAACCTCTATTGTTGCAAGAGTCTATAGAGGATGGTAACCACTTTCCATCAGATGGGCTGTAACAAAAAATTCTTAAATTAATTAATTTCATGACCCGTGGCATCTTATCTAATGTGGCCAGTGGCATAGCTTGGGGGTAGCCTGCCGCGGTGCCACCTGTCTATGGGTGACACCCGAACATGAGTTACAAAAATACATACAAAATATTGTGTTTGTGTGTTCAGTTTCCACACAGTAGAAGTGAAACTTCATTGAATATTCTCACAGATAATTCTTCTCTAACTTTTATTAATATAAATATAATTTCTTTAGCCTACTGTCAACATAGTATAATTCAAAAAATTCAATCTAAATTACTCTTTAAATCACTAGCTTAAAGTTCAAAATTTAATGCCCGCTTACTCACAATTTCCTTTGATTTATATATAAAAGAATATCTGCCGTAAATATATACAGATAGAGCTAAAATTCATTTGAAATCTTTTAAGTTTTATTTAAATTAAAAATTAATACTAACAGGTAAAAAAATGTGGTTTTGAATTAAACAAGTTTGAATTTCATGTCTTTTTAGGGTAATTTTGTTGTTTCATCGATTTTCAAACCACAATGATTCTAAAGAAGTTTCACTTCTAAAACACCTTAACCATACATAAGTACTGCCACCTATAAAAGGTAATTGTGGTACATTGTATAAATGACACTTTTAAAATGTATGTTGTAAAATTAATTACAATTATGTATAACAGTAATAAATAAAAAATTATAATATTATTTAAATAAAAAAACAATTATTATTTGATTTTTATTCAATATAACAGTTTTGATTTTTGGGATGACACCACATCACCCCTGATATTCGCACCAGTGCCACATATACTAGTGCTACACCACTGTGTGGCCCTTATAAAAAAATATGTGTGTGTGCAGTTTACATGCAGTAATAGTGAAACTACAGAGAATATACTCACAGATAATATATTATTATCAATTTTATTTCGATCCAAATTGGACCTATGTTTAATCATCGGGGTCTTATTGACTGTCTAATCTGTACTGCACAATGTAAAACTCTTATCTCATTTTCTTGCAGGCTTAGTCTTATATATTTATCTCCCTTTAGTGTCGGTTTTTCGTTCAAAACACGATTCTAAAAGTTTCACTTCAAAAATGGTTGAGTATAACTGCTTTAGAGTATTTGAAATGGTTCTCAAATACTATTATATGTTATGTTCCATTAATTTATTAATAAAATAAAACTTAGAATAGGAGTTAATTGTTTAATTTTTTCTTAAAATAAATCTATTTACATCGATTATGATGATTCTTAAACAAACTATTTATAAACCATTTATAGTTACAAAGTTATTTTCTTAACCTATTTTTTGTGCTTTATACCTATTTAAAAGACGAAGTTAGTAATATTTACAGAAAGATATAACTGTTAAAGAATAGTGAAAACGTAAAACCATTGACCCTGCCATACGGCAAGATGTTAAAATAGGGTACTAATGTTTGAGTCCATTTTAGACATAGACAAAGACAGACCGAGCAATACTAAAACACTAGAACATCGTTTCTCAACCTGAGGTCACAACAGAGTCACGTTTGTTATCAAAGGGGTTGCAGTCTGTTAAGCAAAAAACATCTATGTACAAATCAAATGCATAATTAAACTATTATTATAATTTTGTAGTGAAGGGGACTTTACTTAAGTTTTGGTTTTTTCATTGGTCGGGTCTCGAGAAACAATGCTCTAAATCTAGAAAAAGCAACTGTATGGCCAATGTTTGTCTCTTTCCTGTAGTAATGAAGGCGCTGTGTCAAAGCATGGAAGAAT
Source organism: Dendrolimus kikuchii (assembly GCA_019925095.2). NCBI lineage: Eukaryota > Metazoa > Arthropoda > Insecta > Lepidoptera > Lasiocampidae > Dendrolimus > Dendrolimus kikuchii. The sequence continues at coordinate 12,459,588 of CM034409.1, read as the reverse complement.
ATTATAATAACAATGGCTCTGTAAAAAAAATACTTTTAAAAAGTTTTTTAAATTATAAATGATTTCTTCTTTTTCAACCATTGTGGACCATGGTGCATTTATTTAAAATAGATCCAACACAAGTGAAATCTACCGAATATCACTGGCGTTATACGAGTATAGCCAGTTATGACGTCATATCTCTAACGTGTCAAATAGCGATTATTTTTTAAGCAGTAATTTAAATCATTTTTACAGTGATATTTTGAAAGTATAATGATAGCAACCTATTTTAAACCCTTCTCCTTTATACAAACTTGCGCCACTGGCTAAGTCAAAGCACTGTGCGAGACCATATTTAAAAATAAAGTCTTAGTGCTTTGAGAATTTTGCACTGTAGAAGTTGCTTATAACGCGCTCAAATCACCAAGATTACATATTGTATTCACTCTCCATAATGTGGTAAAATACAGAAGTGTGATGAAGAGTAATCAAGAAGATAAAATATTATATAACACAGGTTCATCGTAGCATAGCTTAAAATGTAAATTACGTATGTTAAATGACGTTGGCGGTCACCAGTATAAGTGTACTTGGTGACTCACGGGTGCAGGACAAAGTTGGAAAATAATAGGGAAACGGACAATTGAATCGACACTTTTTACCATTATACAAAATGTCGCGGCTATATAGATTTTGTATAGTGCTCCCGACTTATCTGTGGAATGGCCAAAAACGAAACTACAGCCGCCATATTGAAATTTCATACGAATTAGGGTTGCCAGTTCGAAAAAAAGTTGTATATTCGTTAATGTCGTTATTTTTCACGCTATAATTAAGACGCAGTTGGCCTCAATTAATAACTATAACATTATCCCAGATGGAACTCGAGTATTATAATATATGATTGTCTTATATTAATGTGGTATATTTAAATGTCTTTCATGATTGTTCAACGACGCTTATTAATTCATAGACAAGTTGGGAGCACTATACGAGCGTACCAACTTATGACGTCGTTAGTTGGTATAAGTAAACAGAGTCAAATACCGCATTACTTTTTGTTTAAACATTAATTAAAATTATTTTTGTTCTTCATTCTTCTTTTATATGGAAATAATCTTGGAATTTATTGTGACATGTGTCTGCGCATCCTTTTCGTGGCTTTATTTGTTAAAAGTATTTGATCAATAAATAATATTTAATCTATATTAAGATCCCAAAATGGAGTCGTACGCTTCGGCGATTGACGGGATAGCAACCAAGCAGATCATTACAATCACGAACAATACGATAATAGGCGAATATACTCCCAGTAGAATTCTTCTGAATCCCGAGAACTGAAAAATAAAGAAGTCATGTCAACAATTATCATAGTTATTCGCCGTTTCAGACAGAGGTAGCGATGAGTTATTTGTGATGTCATATTGTTATTAATTTTTAATGAGTAATGACGTTAAATATTGACAGATAACGTACGTGTATACAATAATGTACAGATAAATTAGCTTCAAAACGTATTTGCGTTTCTAGTGGTGTACTGTCAGCACATAAATAAATTATTATTATTAATAATAATCGGCAGACAAACACGCATATTGTATATCCCCAAATTGAGTAAGTTACGCTTGTGTTATGGGTAATATACAATGGACTACTCTGGGGCCGATCCCAGACACCCAGACCATAGTAAATAACGGAGAAAATATGTTTCCGAAATTTACTATACCAGGAATCGAACCCGGAGCCTCTGCGTTGCAGTGAGGTAGGCCGGCAAAGGCTTAGCCCGCTCAACCACAGGCTGTCATATAAACTAATACTTTTTATATATTTTTATAGGCAGGTACTTAATATAAAACTAATACTATTAAAATATTAAATATTAATATTAGACGTAATTTTTAATATTAGATTTCAAGGAAATTAAAATTTCAAGTTTAGAAGTCTTATAAATATACAAACGCGAAAACGTCTCGAAACTAAGAGACTGTCTACTTATTTTTAAGCTGTTTCCACTATCAGGTAGGTCTATTTTCATTTTAAGGTTATATATATAAAAAACTTAATTATGTTTTCATGTAAGTAACATAGAGTTACTTACTACCTAGGGTTTTTCATGCGACGTAGCCCCGGGGAAAACACTAGTCTATACAGATTAATATAATTGAAGTGTCTGTAATATCAAAATAAAAAGGTGAAAAAATTAGGGGGGGATAATTCGGACCAGGAGATTCCGAATATGCAATTTTTAGAATTTTTGTCTGTTTGTCTGTCTGCTGTTAGAGCATCAGGTGAAAACTACTGAACAGATTTAAATGAAACTCGACACAGAGCTAGCTTATATCCCGGTTTGTACTTTTAGTTGTACTTGTTACATAAAAGACTTACAAAGTAAACATGTATGCAAAAAATGTAAATAATTTAGTCCTCTTTATACTTTTGATACACACTTTTTTCATATAGTAAACTGTTGAGACGTTATTTAAAAATACTTAATTTTGACACTTTGAATTCAAGATGGTGGCTTGTGCCCCAAAGTTCGAAAACATTGATTTTTATTAGGCTGCCATACCTAAGCAACATATGTCAAAATCGTTTCTACTCCACCTTTTGGAGGGCAAAAGTACCTATTGACTGTACTACATGTCGTCCATTGTGTTACTTCGAATCAGGTTGGCTTCGACTCATCTCTATGTTTTGCTGGGCAGTTGTCTATACTTTTTGGACTTAGTTTCTTTGTTATCACTATATGTAAAAGGCTGAATTAAGTTTTTTATAAAATAAAGCTACTGCCATTATACAATGAAAGTTTACCGGTGCGTCTGAGCTTCTGTCGATCTGTGTGGCCTGCCGCGTCTGGCCGAGCATGTCCTTCAAGGGGAACGTATTCACGCGCCCGTTGCTTATCCTGCCGTCGGACACGCACGCGGCCAGCTGCGAATACAGTTATTTGTTATTTCAACTATTTTTGTAACGAGGGTTAATCCGATTGAGGACTAACCCCAGCTGGGACATGTGGTATTCGCCATGTTGGGTGCCACTTTAGTCATCCTCATCCGAGCGTTAAATCCCGGTCGCGTTCGGAGCCTTCCCTTCGACGCCCAGGGTCCACTTTTCTACTCAACTTCGTGCGGTCTTCAGCATCCCCCGTTTAGAGACCATTGATGCGCATGTCATCCTTCACAACTTCAAGCCAGCACCTCTTGGGCCTTCTCCTTCGACCGACATCTGGCGGAGGCGGCATGACGAGACATTTGTTCCCCACATAATTATAATATAACTATAGTACTCCCGAAGAAGTACGATTGCCACCCGAGTTAGCGATAATCACCAACACCGATCGATGGTTCTTGGTCTTATGCCAGGGCTATAGGAAAAGCGGAAGCTCGACAAACTCCGCGTGCCGTAACAAGCGGCGTCCAAGAGCCACATACATCCATTGTTTAGTTATTTGAACTAGCATTTATTTCTGGACGATTACTACTAAACTTGTTTTACAAATTTTCGAATTGATCAGACATCGGGAAGTTGGGAAAACAATTAAACATGTTTAAAACAATTCATAAAAAAAATACACTTACGGATAGTACTAAATGCATGACCACGTGGAACACAACGAATGCTGCCAAAATGTAAGTACTAAATGAGGGTAATTCCGCTTTTTTCAGTTCCACGGCGAAGAATATCGTTACGACTGAAAAGAAAAGTTTTCTTTGTTACTCATAAATAGGTACAGAATGAAAACCGCCTACATACTACATCTTATATATTACTCATGCGCAGAAGGTTAGCCGATAGCCTCATGACGTCTCGCGTCGATGGTCAGAAGGGTTGACAAAAAAGGTTACATAAATACTTGTTGCAATAAATTTAATATTTTAATTTATTATATTTAATTTATTTGAGTGACCAGTCAGTCGGCGACAGGTTGGTCGTCCGAAGTATCGCTGGATGGATAGACTGCAAGCTGACCTAATCGCATCACAAGCCCACAACTGGTAAGACACTGCGCAGGACAAAGGAAAGTGGCGTGCTCTCGTTCCAACCAAATATGGCGCGCAGCCTTTAGCGCTTTTTAAACGGCTAATAAGCCAATTTTTTTTTTACTTTCTATTTGCAAAAAATATTTTAAAACCATATTTACGAATTACCACGTGACAACTAAAGGGCTACGGGTGGTCACCAAAGGGGAGGAGGATTTGTTAAAAAAATGGGTCACATAGTAATGGGTACTTTCCCCGATTTATTATACACGTGGAGGTAACCCTCAATCTTTATTTACGCAGTATAACAAAACCTTTGTGTTGCACCATATCGAATCTTTACCGCCAATTTATCGTAAGCGACATTTGGACCTAAGTATATTCTTTGTTGCAAAAGGTATTTTAAATTATGTGAGCTGCATACGTCTAGTCATCGCAGCGGACAACGAACTACTGGCTAGCGCAACGCGGGAGCGCACATATTAATAGTTGCTCTATCTCGCTCGCACATCATCTGTCAAGCTCACACACTGTGCTATACATTGTAGGTACTGCTTAATATTTGTACTTAAGGTTAGTGTTTCCAAAATAAATCAGTTCACATCAGCACTCGACAGTGAATACTACTACTCTCTGCCATCTGAAGTATCATTTAACCTCTACCTCCCGCTATTACAAAACTACTAATTTGTTTCAAGACTTGCAATTTTTGATTCAGTAGGGTCTAATCTATCTAAAAGTAAAAGTTTTAAAACAAAATAATAGTTTAAAACACCCTTTGCAACAAATCACATACTTAGGTTTAAATGTCGCTTACGATAAAATGGCGGTAAAGGCTCGATATAATTAGTTCCTTTCCTGTCAAATTTCAACCGTATTGTCCCAGCACTTTCTAAGAAAATGACTATGACATGCAAAAACTATAAATCTACCCATGAGCATAATAAAAAAAACAAGCATTCTGTTCCTCTCAAAATGGCTTCAGAACCCTATGAAGCAAAAACTTACTTCCAAGGATATGAGCGGAGTTTCCAACAAGCCAATGCAGCCAGTTGAATATTGACCTGTTCTTGGTACCCGGGTGCGGTCTGAAATATGCACCTATGGAACAAAAACAATATTATAAACTAACACAAAAGAAGTGTTGTAGTTTTGTATGAAAATAGTACTGGCTATATAAATATATATAAACCCCGCAAATTGCTAAAGCGCTGGAACCTTGTCAAATTAACATTCACGTGACGTCATCCGCAACTAAAAATGTACGCGTACTCGCCGGCCAGTGATGCTGACGGTACTGAGTGTTCGGCTACGGTTACGTCACCAAAATGGCGGCCAGGCGCATTAGCAATTTGCGGGGATAATAACATAGAAAAGTACATTAAGTCACGTTTAAATATTAACAAGATAAATTGTCACTCCAATCCCGGCTTCCACAAAAACTAATCGTTTTATTTTACTTTAAGAAGAAAATCAGAAATCATTTTATTGATAACATTGTTACATGTCAGTTTTATGTATCACCAGCTGTGCCCGCGACTTCGTATGGAATTGGGATTTTATTCGCGGAGCATCAGCTATCTGCCAGTGAAAGTCCCGTCAAAATCGGTCCAGCCGTTTCAGAGATTAGCCAGAACAAATAGACAGACAATTTTAAAAATTGTATTTTTGATATATATATACTGCATATACTTTCGTATGCATTTAGTTGAAAGCTCCTATTTTGACATTACAAACAGACACTTCAATTTTATTTGTTTGTATATAGGTATTTCATATTTGTATGCATAGATATAAATGTATGTCATAAACTTATTATATGTCTAAAAGGAGCAGTCGACTAACCACCTCCTGAGCCGTATTTTAAACAAATTGACAGAAGGTGAGTGAGTCGAAAATAACCTAAGGTAATTCCCCTTAAAAAAATTACCTTAAAAAGCTAACTAACAAACATTGCAAGTTAAATAAAAGTTTGTAATGAAAAAAGGAGTATACCAATTGGCTGTATGAAGCAAAGCACGACTGTGATGATCCCAGTAATCGCATGAGGGTTGGGGCTCGTCGACTGCCATCCCCCTACTTCCACCAGGATGAGGATGAAACCCACTATCGTGAGTAACCACGTTGTACACATAAATATCCTGTGATACTGGAATGAAGAAAAGAAAAGAAGCTATAACAATTTGGGTATTATCCTATAATAACAATAGCACAGGAATATGTCCCACTGCTGGGCTCAGACTTCCCAATTCTTTAACTGATCTAATAGTATACTCGGTATGTTTGTCCAAGGCGGATTGGTGCGTTTGACAAATCGGATACATCTTATCTCAGATATGCAGGTTTCATTAATGTGTTGTCCTTTACCTTCAGGACGTGGTAATTGTAATATTATGTCAGATAACTAGGGATTTTATTATTTGTTATAATGGCCATGGACCCCTAAAACGGACGTAATCGCGAGTAAAATCTAGTGTTAATATCATTTTTATAAGTAATACCAACTACTATTGTAATAATTGCGGGTAGTTGTGATTACTAATCGGATATAAAAGCGGGTGAGCGTAGCGACAAAGTATCATTCTCACTGCGACTTTGGTCGGGTGTATATATTACAGTAGCGCTTTAGGGTAACTAATTATTATGCGAGAATCATAACTTATAATCAATTGTAAGTAAGCTCGGTAGTTTTCGTTATGAACAGTTAAGTTCTACGTGTTTCGTTGTATAAATTCCGCACTAAAACGAGATATTTATTTAATTGTTCAACTCCTAAATTACGGTTAAAACTAAGTTAATAATACAAGAGAAAACTTACTGCGAACCAAATATCCTTCCCTCCTAATTGTTTTCCAACCCACGTCTGCTTGAAGTATCTGCAAGAAAGCGTCAGTAGTCAATAATATTGTTAATCAATATTTAAAACTATATAAAGTACATACATAACGTCACGCCAGTTCTCTTGCGGGGTAGGCACGAACAACAGAGCGCCATTTAGGCCCATTCTTACATACCTCACTTGCTTCTTTGACATTCATAACTCTTGTCATGCACGCTCGTCTGTTCTTAAGGCTACTGACACCACCTTCTGCTAGTATACGATCAATTTGATCATGGAAGGCGTGTCGTGGCCTTCCACGACTTCTGCATCCATCCACTTTTGCATTGTATATCTGTTTAGTCATTCTTTCATCATGCATTCTTTCCACATGCCCGAACCACCGGAGCATTATTAGAAAGTATATAAAGTAAGTAAAATAAATTTTATTTTATCGTAATAAATCTACGTGTTAACGGTTTTGAGCGCGGTAATTTATTTTATTTTTATTATTCCGACGGTGATCACGGAAGACAAAGATATCAAGTGTCAATGAGTATTGCTAAAGTTTTATTTAGCCTACTGCCAACTTGTTCATTTTAATTATTTAGTTTTAATTTTGTTTATGATTATTATCTACTTTATGGGAGCCTAATCTAATTTACCAACGCTTCGCAACATGTTACGGCTTGAAGAGAAGAAGCGGCCAAGCCGCCTATACTGTCCGTTCCCCTATAATGGGAAGCCCGAGCCCAGCAGTGGGACGTTTATGGGCTGTTATTATTTTATGTATTTATCTATTTGGATTTGTTGTATCTCTGTTTATTATATACTAGCTGTGCCCACGACGTCGTCCGCGTGGAATTTGTTTTCAAAACCCCCGATTTTGAAACTTTCTTCATGGGTGCTCCGCTCCTATTGGTCTTAGCGTGATGATATATAGCCTATAGCCTTCCTCGATAAATAGGCCATCCAACACTGAAAGAATTATTAAAATCAGACCAGAAGTTCCTGAGATTAGCGCGTTCAATCAAACAAAGAAACAAACTCTTCAGCTTTATATATTAGTGTAAGATGTACTGAATAAAATGTGTTATCACTGCATTGGATGAACCCTCGCTACGTGTAACAATATTATTTAATAATACTTTATTAATTATAGCAATAAACAAATATAAATTCTCACCTTGCTAGCAATATTCCCAAGGAAGCAGCACCAATCCAAGCAATCAACATGAAGCTTCCATGCAACTTGATCAGTACTTTGGAAGCACCAGCCGCGGCGCCCACTGACGCCAGCGATAAGGGCGTCGCTGTGGCTTCATACGCTAATGAGTGGAAACCAACACGATCTACATCTGAAAACACAATGCGGTGTTATAATCTATACCAGTGGTTCTCAAACTTTTCTGAATCAATGTCCCCTTTAGAAGAGAACGAAAGTTTCCATAACAGATTATATGAAACTAGCTTTTGCCTTGGTTTTACAAGCATAAGAAATATGAATTTATGACACTAGGCTCTCATACCCGTTTGTTCTTTCGGATAAATATTTAACAGGAGCAGTCTTTCAAGCCAGATTAAAAAATATTACTAAAAATATGTATTTGTTTTAATTATATAAATAAACCGTTTGGCCGCCCCTCTTGAATGATTCAACGCCTTTCAATCGCTTTTGGATCTACTACTGCCTGTGCTTTTGTATTGTGAAGCTGGAAAACTGGTAAATGACCTACCTAATGGAAACTGGTTTCGCCTATAGACGTTTGCAACACTAGGGACAAAGCCAATGCGTTGCCAGCCTTTGAGATAGGATAGAATGAAACGTGTGTGTGGTATAGGATAGAGCGATGGGATAGAGGCAGTGCCGAGTTTACCTATAGTGCATGTGGGGCCGTGATATGTGCCGCCAATGTGGGTCCCGCACCGTGGTGGAGATAAAGGTAAAGCAGGTGTAATTACGTATACTTTAATGTCTATATCGGTACACCTATGGGCACTGCGGACTGCCGGCGCGGACTAACTCTATATAATAAAAAATGGACGGGAAATGGGAAAGATGCACACCACTCGATACAGTTAGGTAAGTGCAGCACTTACATAATCGTATGGGTGTGTGTGTGTCCCTACGATGTAGGGTCTTAGAGGGCACTGAACACAAAAACAAGCATGCATCTTTCGCGGCGTCAGCGCTCTCGAAGGCCCTAATATGGCTGACGCCGGGCGCCGTAATAAAACAAGGCGCGCCACGAGCAGATACTTTACTCTATACAATAACTTTTGTTTCTACGTGAAATTAGACTTACAACAGATAATTAAATACTATATTGGTGTAGTGTTACGTTATTCTTGTAACCCCTTCCTTTCTAAGAATACTTTTTACTTTTGTACCCTCAGAACAAGAACTGCCATAGAAAGAAGCAAGGAAAAAAATAATGCTTCCTTACCAGCATATTTTTGTCTCACTTATCAGTATAGCCCAACTTAGGAGTAAAAGAAATAAAATATTGTATATTCCACACACCAAATTATGTCATAAGTGAAAATAAAACAACAGTATGCTGTTGCTATTTTAGCACGGTTTCTGTGAGAGTTCATGTTCTCAAAGTGTGACATCATTTTAATTGAAATATTTGTACCCGAATTTCCTTTTACTCCTTTTAACTATAAGTATTCCATCTTGACCGCGCTAGAGGACGCCAGAGTATAGATTACACATGGGTGCTACATGGGCTAGAAACGCCTCTGCGTAGAGGGATCAAACAGGAGAACCGAGATAAAGGGGTGAAATAGGGGAAGAGAGAAGTGGGCGATCAGAACTCTGAAGAACTAAAAATATTTCTGTAAATTTTAAAGCTAAATAATACAATGGAACATACCTTTCATGCTGTCTCCAGAAACAACCATCAAGTTATACATGTTACTCGGCAAATCGAATGTGACTCCATTTACAGTTGACACAGCATCTCTTGTAAATTTACAATAGAGTTTTCCGTCTATATTCGACGACTCGATCAACTGCACAATCTCTTGGGGAGAGTCAGATCTCTTCACATATGGTTCAGCTTTGGGATAAGTCCATGAAGTATACAAATTTATACGTCCATTGTCATTTCTGACGCATTCCATGGCACTATCATCACCCATTTTTGTATCAGAACTGAGGGCAGCCGCGACATATCTGGGATTACCAGTGCCTTGTACTTCGAATGTGTATATGTCGCCGGCGACAAAAACTGCCACTATTGCAATACAATCACCCTTATCGATACAATTCTGTGGAACACCGAAACATAGTTTCGTGTCGGCACAACCGTTGTATATCACATCTTTGGGAGTCGCTGCTTGCTTCGGCTGGAATAATAATATTGGTTTTTAATTGTATCCTATCAATGTTGAATTATATTTTTTATCTGTTATCGTGTCTGTATCTATGCTTAGAAGTTGTCAATGTCAGATGTAAATGTCGCTGTCAGTTGAGTTTTGGTATTATAGAGAGATTGGCTATGTTACTATGTGTGTGTAAAATTACGGTGCATTAAAATTAAATAAACGGTTTGAAATAATAGTATCAATCTGAGTAGTCAAAAAAAATAGAAAGGTAGCCCTAATTTCATCCCCTTAAGAATTGAATTTCGAAACACACCGATACACGTGTACATTTATTTCTCGGGTATATACAATTATATGTTTCTTACTTTAAAAATGCTGGTTTTTATACAAAGTTTGTTTCTCTTTCACCTCCTTAAGGTATAGACATTTTTATAATGTAAACCTCAGTAGTCTGGGCGATGTGTTGACACCTCAATCAGATAAATAAGATAGATAAATCATAAACGAGAAAATTTGTGCGAACGGATGGACGCGTGTTTTTCTTTGATTCAAACAGTATTAAACGGATTTTGATGAAGTTTTATAGTAATATCATGGAAAAAGAAGTAATATATAGTTTCAATTGCACTTTACTGTCAATGATATAGACACATGGACACTACCAAAATACAAGAATTGTTCAAAGCGTAATTTAAATAAGGAGATGCAAAATATTTTGTGAAAGAAAATACCATGTTTTTAGTTACCTTATTTTCCATAATAACTGGTGGTGCTTGAGTGGAGCGCTGCGTTGTGGTGATTGGAGCTGTGGTGGTGATCACAGTGTCAGGAGTGACCACCTCCACTAAAGACGATTCAATGTTCTTCCAGAAGGTTGCATAGCTTTGTGCTACTGTTGCTCTGAAAAAAAATTATTGTCATTAAATTAACATAAATCGGTTAGTGGGTGTATCAGTAAAAAGTTTGACAAACACATATTTTTCCACATAATGAAGGATGCCGTAGTTGCGTCGAGAATTGACAGAGACAGCGGAGAAGCTAGGCCATTTCCCGTGGCCCTGGCATTCAAGGCGAAGAACGGAATACCGAGTGGGTATCCATAACCGTGGCGTGGCAATGTCCTCTTTAGTTCTGGCTAGAGGTGAACTATTCGTGCTGGAAGAAGAATACAATTTCCTGCGGCGAAGCGGCCTGTCGTGACAGGAGGAAGAAACGACAACACACCTACAGTCATATGTTATTTTTTTATTGCAGGAGATCAGCAGACAGGCAAACGCCCCACTTGATGGAAAGCGGTTACCATCGCCTATGGACATTTGTAAAAGCAAAGTTGCTACAAATGCGCTGCTGCTCTCTTAAGGGAAACTGGAACCTGGTCACTAATGCCGGAACACAACTCAAGGTTGTTATGGTGGCATACTCTAGACCAGGGGTGGTCGCCGTCCAGTCGAGCAAATGCCCTACCACCTGGCTGTGGGTTGTTAAGTCGCCTCTCACGACAGGCCGCCCGGCCGCAGGAAATTGTATTCTTTCTCCGTTCCTGCACGGATAATAATATGATAGATTTCAAAGTAAACTGACCTGAATTCCACTCCACCCAAGAAGTCTGTGGGGGCTTCCCACTGGAATGTCATAGCAGGTTTGTCTGCAGGCGAAGAGTGTGTTACGGTGTCGTTATCGGCATTGCACGTGATTATGTGCTCTTTCATCGGATCGGGGACTGATACGAATTTTCCAACTATCGTGTCTGGATTCTGAAAATCATAAAGATTATATGTTTCTCTTCTTTTTTCTTCCACCTTCTCTCCCCATAATTTGGACTCGGCATAATATACTTTTCCTTTCATACTTTTATATTCTGTCATATGTTCTCTATCATATCATAAACAAGTTGTTGTCCGCGGCTTCGCTCGGTTAAATTAAAAATAAAGTTTAAGCAAACTTTTGACACTTTTTTATTTTTATTTATATTGCAGGAGTTCAGCAGACAGGCAGACGGCCCACTTGATGGATAGCGGTTACCATCGCCTATTGACATTTACAACACCAAAGGTGGTACAAATGCGCTGCTGCTCTCTTAAGGGAGATTGGAACCTGGTCACTAATGCCGGAACACAACTCAAGGTTGTTCTGGCGACATACTTTAGAGCAGGGGTGGTAGCCATCCAGTCGGGCAAATGCCCTACCACCTGGCTGTGGGTTGTTCTGTCGCCTCTTACGACAGGCCGCCCGCGCCCGGCCGCAGGAAATTGTAGTCTTTCTCCGTTCCTGCACGGATAAAAGTTGAAGAAAGAACTTCAGGGGTTGAGTTTCCTAACACGACGTGTATTTATTTCTAATCAGTAGCAGATTTCCTACTTTAAAATGACGGATTTTCATAAACTTTCAGCCCCTTTTTCACCCCCTTAAGGGGTAAATTTTCAAAAATCTTTTCGTGGTGCCTACCTATAGTATAGACGGAACTCGTACCCAAATTCTCACGGTCCTAGCGTCAGTAGTTTTGGGTTGTACGTTGATATGTCAGCCAGTCAGTGAGGTCAAGTAATTACCTTTATCTTCTACTAGCGGCCCGGCCCGGCTTCGTACGGGTTTTTTAGGGCATTTTTAGGGATCCCTTATTTTTATATAGCCTATATTAATCAGGGATAATGTAGCATTCGAACGGTTAAAGAATTTTTGAAATCGGTCCAGTAGTTTTTGTAGTGTTATCGCCCCCGACCGACGCGTGTCGTTCCCCTAGCAACGACCCAGTTTGTGCGTAAATCGGTTAAGCATTTTCCCTCGCCTCAAAACAAAAAAAAAAGCATTCGAACGGTTAAAGAATTTTTGAAATCGTTCCAGTAGTTTTTCAGTTTATTCGTTCGTAAAACAGTAAGTCGAAGTGACAGTAGACCAGTTACGATTGTCATAGGACTGACGGCCAAGGGAGCAGATTGGTCCTAGAGTGGAGTTTGTATATCGGCAATAGCAGTGTAGGTCGTCATCCAACCCAATGAACGAACAATTTGCGTAAAGTCGCTGATGGGCGCTGGATCATGCAAGCGGATAACCGGGATATATGGCACAAAGTTAGTAGGGTCTACGTCCAGCAGTGAACTACTATTTTCCTAACGAAAAATGATGTGTGGGGTACTTAAGACTAATCTATCATTATATTAATAAGTGAAGCAAAAACTTTGTACCCCTTTTTACGAAAATTACGCCGACGGAGAAGTATGAATTTCGCACATTTTTAGTTTATATAGCGAAGGAGTGCTGAATGCTAATATTTTTTAAATGATGCATAAAAAATACATTAAATCAATAAAAAAACATTACACACACTACCATGTATTTGACACACACACCCATATATACTCTTTTGTTTATTGTTAAAGTCAAATTAACAGTATAGCCTTGGCGAAATCTGTGATTATAGAAGTATAGTCTTTGACAACAGAACCTTAATAATGTTCAAACTTATAATTTAAATTAATTATGGTCGAATTTCGACCAATGGGCTAGTACTAATAATATTATAATGAGGAAAGATTTATATTTTTGTGTTTGTAACGAATAAACTCAAAAACTACTGGACCGATTTCAAAAAATTTTCTACCATTCCAATGCTACATTATTCTTGATTAATATAAACAATATAAAAATTAGGGATCCCTACTAAAACATCAATAATGTAACTCCTCAATCTAAACAAAATACTTGGTGCTGGAATCGGGTTCCTAATTTTTATTTTTTTAGGGCAGCACAACGGCTCCTGGGACATCTAGTATTATATATACCTGTATTTGCCTAGCTTGCAGTATAAAGCCCCCAATCGGCACGGATGCTCCAACTGGACTTCCAATAGTTACGTTCAGCTTATCACCTTGGCGCACTTGTGAAGCTGCAGTCATGATTATGTATGGGGGCACTGATGTTTGAGGTTGTATTGACTCGTGTCTTGGAAGCTGGTCGACGCATGCCTGGAATATAACAATATACCATCAGGACAGGAGATACATACTCTCCATTACCGTGTTTTTATATCTAACTACTAGCTTTTGGCCGGGGCTTCACTTGCGTTAATGTAGATTGTCTACATAGAGTGGAGGAGAGGTAGTTAGTAGTCACATGCTCTTGGGTTGGTCGGGATATACGTATGTCATGAAGCGGACATGTTATAATGCTAATCTGTATATATATATATATATATATATATATATATATATATATATATTTGAAATCCACGTATAAAGTGACTCATCACGATATCTCAGGAACTATAATACCTATAGACTTGAAATTTGACATGGATCTTCCTTTGGTCAAGTAGAGGTCAGCTAAGAACGGAATTTACGGCACGCGAAGCGGGCGGGTATCAGCTAGTTAAATTATAAAGTGAAGCAAACTTAGCTTATATTATATTCTACTTATAATCTTAAGGGGTTATAAGTAGAATACTGAGTCTAGGTCATCGAATTCAATGGGTAAGCTTCCTAGAAGGCTGGTTACGTTACCACGCTCGATCGCCATGCTGATCCGTTGTCTGAGGTAGGAACCAGTCCTCTGATCTCCCGAAGAATCAATAAGTCGTTTTGAAATATCTTTGTCGAGGATCAGGGCCTCTGGAGCCCACGGTCCAAGCGAGGATTGCATATTTGCGCCGCTTGAGTGATTCAACTGTTTCCGCTGAGGAACCGGCCGATCTAGACGTGTTTGGCAAATGGGATACAGCCAACGTGTCCACGCAGGTCGCAATCCCATACCAAAGGTTTCGTCGTCACCAGAGAACTAGAGTAATTCCGTCAGGACGCCTATCATCTTCATGTGGTGTTATAATGCTTAGAAATGCCACTTTTAATGTTTAATTCAAAATGCATGATACGCCTTATAGTAAGGGTGGAGTTAACCATGAAAGTAGCACATTAAAATTGTCATTCTTGACTTTGGTGACATGATATATGACTTAGTTGTTCCTGCCCGGATTTTATACTGAAACTGAATTCTAAATGAAGGAGACATAAAATGTACTCACTTTAGGCGGTGCGCCAGAACCGTACTGTTCGGATGGTTTTATGAACAGAAGTAGCGTAAGCAGGGTACTTATGTTTCTTTTTCTTGGCAGCATTTTTCTGTGATCTGTGAACAAAACAATTTCTCGTTAAGCGAGCGAATTAGCATTGCCAAACAGTACAGCGTGGCTATACAGTTAATTACCTGGGTACGCTTCCCCCGGTCAGTGACCTGCTATATCTTATAAATATTATAAACGCGAAAACTTGTAAGAAGGATGTATGTTTGTTACTATTTCATGCAAAAACTACTGAATGCATTTTGATGAAACTTTACAATGATATAGCTTACACATTAGAATAACACATAGGCTATAATTTATAAAGATACAGTGTGAATTATCCAAAATATAACGATTGTTAAACCGCGGACACGGCTAGTAATCTATAACTTGATTTAATTTGTTTCATAAGCTTTACGTTATTAGAAGAATTCTTATATTTAACTTTAATTTCTCGTATTACTTGAATAACGTCGTTAGATATCTGTTGCGCAGATAGCAGATGTGTGCGTATGTGTGCGCGCGCGCACACATACGCAGGTGTGTGTGTGTGTGTGTGTGTGCGGGTGTTTGTGCCGCGTGCGTTCTTTTAATAACAGATATGAAAATAAGATTCTATTTTTTCAGTAACGTGGAATATTTATCAAAGGAGACAGACCCGTAGTATATACAAGTTCAGCCACGTGTAAAATTGTAAAAGTTTTTTAAATTTTAAACTGTTTTTTATTAATTAAACTTTGTATTAGTAAAAAACTTGTCACTGTTCCGAAACAATTACTGCTGTTTAGGTAAATAAAAATTAGCTAGACATTGCCATCCGTAACTAAAAGGAAGTAATAAAGGTTTTTTTGGAATACAAAACTACTTCCGTCTAGCAGCTAAAGCGAATCTATTAACCACCAAGGTTTCAAAAAACGTAGTAGGTACAGTTGCAATATGCGAAAAGAAGACGGATATTGCTCATTAAGGTGTGCCGGAAAAGGACAGAAATCTTTGTACTGAGCTATGGGAAAAGAAGACGGATATTGTGAATTTGCATGTGCCGGAAGAGGACAGAAATATGGTTAAAGTGAGGTCATTTAGTGAAGGGTTAAATGGCGATTGAACACCAAGCCTTATTTAATATCATAGAATGGGATAGAAGGTATAGAAGGATTGACTTTATTCATCCCAATTTATACTTATATATACTAATATTATGGATGGACGTTTGTTTTACAATCATGCCAGGACGGCTGAACGGATCTGGATGAATTAGCACATATGCTGCTTTTTATCCCGGCAAAATGTACGGTCCCCGCGGGATGATAATAACGCGAGCGGAGCCGCGGCAAAAGCTAATAAGTCATAAATAAAGAATATTACAAAACTTAAATTGTACTTGCGTTGACATCCAACGCGGAAATGCGGCCAGCATTTTGGGCACGCTCCCCGCCGACAGCGATTTGGGGGTCCATTTCTTACTTATAGATTTATGTTATTTTGTAAATAAGTATAGCTTTATTTATTGTTACAATTAACTTTTAGTTTTACATACATACATACATAACTTCACGCCAGTTCCCTTGCGGGGTAGGCACGAACAACAGAGCGCCATTTAGGCCCATTCTTACACACCTCACTCGCTTCTTTGACATTCATAACTCTTGTCATGCACACTTGTCTGTTCTTAAGGCTCCTGACATCACCCTCCGCTAGTACACGACTTTTAGTTTTATTATAGGTTTTGTATATTAAACATCCTAATTGTATTTTGTGGTCTGTTTTTAGTACTAAATTGTTGCGATCTTAGGTGCTTTATTTATTTTAGGGTTTAAGACTTGTAACAAGGTCAACGCCCTTGAGGATTTTTCGGGTGATAGCGGGGATTGCATAGACGCAGTCGTATTTCAAATGCATAATTATGTTTATTAGGAACTAGCTGTACCCGGCCGAGGTTTTCCTCTGCCCTTAGAAATAAAAATCTAGAACCCGATTGCAGCGATATTTGCCGGGACCAATAGTTAATTTAAACCATTCTCGAATCCACTTTAATAAAAACAAAATAATCATCAAAATAGGTCCTAAATATTAGAACCCGATTACAGCGCCATCTACCTGGTTCAAATTTAAATCTATACCATCCCGGGACCCAATTGAACACACACAAAAATAATTTCATCTAAATATTGGAACCCGATTACAGCTAAATTAATTATTTTACAAGTATTTTATCAATAAAATAACTCCGACCGAAGCATCTGTTTTAAACAAACATCAGTTTTTTTACATCCTCTTTGACGACATTTGCAGCACGCATTCTGTCAATTCTATGTCAAACGTCATAAGGTTACATTAAAAAAGTTTATATTGTCCAAAGCGCTAAGGTTAGATTAGAAATCATTTTAAATGGTGGTTAAGTATTCTTAAATTTTCTAATTTTCCGTGCAATTTTGTTATTTTTTTCTTTCATAAGAACCTTCTCCTGACTATAACAAACATAACAAAAAAAAAAAAAAAAAGAATTAGCGAAATCGATCCAGCCGTTCACGCGTGATGGAGTGACCAAGGGAAATACGGATTCATTTATATATACATAGACAAAATAAAGTAGTATTAAAAAAAAAACAAATTATTCATCTCTTTTATAAATATGTAGATATTTTTTAATCCTATTTAGATAAAAAATGAAGGAGTAAAATGGTTTCATTTCAACTATTTGGAGGTAATTTGGTGAATTTATTTCTTAACTTGAAATAACTATAGAAAATTTAAAAAAAAACCACGTTACGTGTCATATCGTGAAGATTTATTACAATTGTTTTGGTAAATTATTGATCAGTAATTACCAACGAGATATTGTTTCGTTTGCACCCCATTTTTGACCTTTTTTCGGCAACAGGAGCCTTAATATTTTTGATTGTTGATAACCTTGCATTTCAAGTTACTTTTGAATTTGGGCAGGTTTTTGTTTCGCTTCTTGCTAAAAGATGACGTCGCATTCGTAACCAGAACGTAGAACGTTTAATTGGCTATTACTTCTTAATGTTAGAAATAAAATTGCATAAAGCGATAATAATGTACCGAGTTTGGCCGCGTGCCCCAGATTCTGAAACAGATGTGACATTGCACGGACGCCAGAGCAAGGTTATAAATTCTAGTCGACCTTAAATGGTACCTAAATCCGTGATAAATGTTATTATTATTAAAAATATTTTTTGCAAACGGAACTAATGATAAAAAACATGGAAGAAAAATTGTTTTATACTAACCGTGCTCAGAAGATTTCCGATAGCCTCAAGATGTCACGCGTGTTTGTCAGTAGGGTTGACAAAAAAGGTTACATAAATTGTTGTTGCAATAAATGTATTATTGTATATACTTTACATAAGTATATACGATATAGTAATAGTAAGTAGTCATCGGCAAACCTTCTGCGCGCGACTTATAGTTGCGAGTACACGAAGCTGAAGTCCCACCTGATGGGAAGTTTTTGTGTTGTTTTAAGGGTATTTGCAACGCGAGGTGTTTCTATTTAATATCTTCACTCAACATTAATACCAATGTAATGTAATAAACAAGCAGCCTTTTACCTTCAAGTGTATCGTAGTAATACTTCTTATTTCAATCCATTGGTTCCAATATGTCGCCTTTACAATGAACCAAATGTAGTCACAATTTAAGTTTATCAATAAAACCAGAAAACTTTTCTCACGTAAGTAATCTTTAATGGCTACGTTCCACAAGAGACTTGTGACAATGACCACGTTCACGACCGCGATTTTTCCCGTTACAACCATATACTCTAGTGGAACGGATTATAGAGCGCTGATGTCATTAATGACGAAATACGCAAATGTCATTGGCTGGTTTGAAAATCAGATTTTGTATTTAAAATATACAAAATGGCGCTTTTCTCGAGATTTACAATTTGTTAAATTTTGTCATGACGGGGACAATATTCAAAAAGCCTTTGAAAATAGTTTCATGACGAACATTCAGCTTAAGTACAGTGTATTGATCTAAGAAAACTGTTACACCGCCTAAGAAACTCAACCTGACTAATAAATTAACGAAGGTATTTCGTCCATTTAATGGTGTGACCCAAATTTAAGGGTTGTTTAATCGTTACAAGAAATTTATTATTCCTTCATGAAAGGTATTCGTGGCCTAGATTGCAATGTAAGTATTCGTTTAGGTCAAAGTAAGGACAACGCTTAAAGACCACGGTGGTCAACGATTTTTGAAGTGCAACTTCTTTAGAATCGTTGTGATTTGAAACTCGATGAAACGAAAAAGTGATACTAAGAAGAGATAAACACATAAATATATAGGGCTAAGCCTGGAAGATATTTTTTTTTATCCGTGCAGGAACGGAGAAAGAAATTCAATTTTCTGCGGCCGGGCGGCCTTTCGTAAGAGGCGACAAAACAACCATCAACAAGGTGATAGGGCATTTGCCCGATTGGATGGCTACCACCCCTGGTCTAAAGTATGTCGCCATAAAAACCTTGAGTTGTGTTCTGGTATTAGTGATCAGGTTCCAGTCTCCCTTAAGAGAGCAGCAGCGCATTTGTAGCACGTTTGGTGTTGCAAATGTCAATAGGCGATGGTAACCGCTTTCCATCAAGTTGGCCGTCTGCCTGTCTGCTGAACTCCTGCAATAAAAAAAAAGAAAAAAAAGAATGAGATACGAGTTTTACATTGTGCTATGGAGGGTAGAGGTAAGGAGAATCATCTCATAGAGGAAAATAGTTGAAGAAGTGTCCAGTTGTAAGCTGTAAATAACAGTTCAAAAACCGTCCACAATGGCGCTGACGTAGACAAAGGGTATGGTATGAATGTAGCTGTTGTAGACGAATCGAAATATGCCGAGTTAACAAAATAATATCTTTGGCGACTAGAGTAGTTGGTGACAGTATACTGTTATAAAACGTCAACTATTTACGTAGTACAAAGTAATTTACTAAATATAACCTCAAAGAATTATTATTGTTTTGTGAAAACGTGAATAGTGATTTTATTTCGTGAATTTTGAATAATACGCTTAGTGATTTTCTTAATATTTAATTTTATAAAACTAAACACTATAATATGTATAATACTACTCTAATATCTTTTAGTGCTTTTTTTTAAATTCACCCTGATGCCAAAGTGGCGCCACCCTAGTTTATTGCAGTTCGATGGACGCTTCTTCATGTACAGAGATAATTCTCCTTATCTCTACCCTCCATACATTGTGCAGCACAGATTAAAGAGTCGATAAGACCGATGATTAAACAGGTCCAATTTGGACCAAAATAAAACTGATAATAATATTTTTTAGAAGAATAGAAGAATACTACTCTAATATCTTTTAGTGCTTTTTTTTAAATTCACCCTGATGCCAAAGTGGCGCCACCCTAGTTTATTGCAGTTCGATGGACGCTTCTTCATGTACAGAGATAATTCTCCTTATCTCTACCCTCCATACATTGTGCAGCACAGATTAAAGAGTCGATAAGACCGATGATTAAACAGGTCCAATTTGGACCAAAATAAAACTGATAATAATATTTTTTAGACTAAAACATTGAAAAATTGCTAGTGATTTAATGGATTTAGGTATATTTATATTAATAAAAGTTAGAGAAGAATTATCTGTGAGTATATTCTCTGAAGTTCTACTGCGTGTCCACTCCACACACACACATTTTGGTTTTTATTTCACATTTGCACGCCCATCAAGTTACACATTTTTTACAGTAATTTTCACATTTCATATTTGTCATACTTCATTGTGCCAAGCGACACTAGTTGCGTTCTATGAGTCATCTAATGCATAAGCACTAAACTATCGTAATCATATCTAAATTTAATCTTAATTAATCGTTTTGAAATGAAAATGTTTTAATTAAAAGTAAAAAGAAACAGTATTTATTTAGATTCAAAAAGTCATACTTTTGCTTTAATTTCACTTTTAAGTATAAACATATGGGTTATATGAAGACTTATTTATTACGTTGCACAAAATTGATAAAAAGCATTGACAAAGCAATTCGATTTTTATATAAAATAGCCTGACCCTTGCCCACTTCGCTGGGCGTCATTAAAGATACACATGCACCCGTGTTCACACGCACGCACGCACGCACGAATATCAAGGTTTAATTAAGCTTTGTAACTTTTAATTAATTCATAAACGCAGAAAGCACTCGCAGTTCCTCATACGAGGAAGTGCGCAATTCTTCTGTGGAACGTTATTGCTGTAACATATTTGACAGGCGTTCCCGTACCCACATCGGTGGTCGTAAAACATTTTTACTTTTTTAATTTATTAATCACAACCAAATAGCCTATATCACTCGGAAATAATGTAGCTTTCTACTGGTGAACGAATTTTCAAACTCGGATCAGCAGTACCGGAGATTACTCCGAACATTCAAACTCACAAACTTTACCTCTTTATAATATTAGTACTGATAAAACTAGCTGTTATCCGCGACGTCGTCGTAGCCTAGACCTAAGACTTCTTATAACATCAACTATCTTCTAGTGAAAGTCCCGTCAAAATCGGTCCCGCCGTTTTACAGATTAGCCGGAACATCCAGACAGACAGACAAAAATTCTAAAAATTGTATTTTCGGAATCTATTGCTCCGAATTATCCCCCTGGACTTTCATATTTTTATTTTGACATTACAAACAGATACTTCGATTTTATTTATCTGTATGTATAGATTTATGCCAAGCTCAATTTCAAAAGGGCATCGATAAGTTGATAACCAAGTTGGTCAGGTAAAAAGCATATCAAATAAACGTGCATGTATGGAGAGGTTAATGAAAGCAGATGAAGCGAAAATTGTTTGTCAGAATCATCGCAAGTGGAGATCTGTAGTCTCTGTCTACCCCCATAGGAAAAAGGCGTGATAATATGTATGTATATATGTATCGATAGCCAAAACACTACCCTCTTATCTATACCAATAGCTGCAAGTATAAATTATGCTATAAAAATGCACATTTTAATTGTAAACTGGATGATTGGCCCAGAACAGAAATTGTATGCCGCAATTTGGAAATGAGGTTGACACTCAGCATTTTCCTGTGCCGAAACGTAGTCTGCCATAGCGCTGATTTTCAGCGCCCACCTCTTAAATCGCATATGGCATGCGACCCGTGCTAAACATTAAAAAAACAAATCATTATAAAAAATGTATAAGTACCAAAGATTAAAATATAAAGCACTACGTTGTAATAATAAAAATGAAATAATGAGTATAATGAAAAAATACTTATACTAAGAAAAAAATGTAATATAGAATCACACTAAATATTTACAATTTATTTTGTTGTCGTTATTGAGAGTGGATGTAATGCTATATAGAGTGTATGTATATGTACATACATACATACATACATAACTTCACGCCAGTTCCCTTGCGGGGTAGGCACCAACAATATGTATGTATGTGTATATATATATATATGACAAAGCTGTGAGATTTTGTTACGCATGCCATACTTTACGACGTCAAGCCAGCATTTATCGGGCCTACTTCTTCGACCAGGACCTGGCGGACACGCCATGGCTAGACGACATATGTTTCCCACGTAAGTAGACGGTTTCCGTAAAACGTGGCCGTACCAACGCAGGCGACACCTGCAGTTCATCCGCTATGTCACGGATATGGACGCTGTCGCGGATGCGAGAGTTTCTAATGCTGGGGCCACACTAACGGGAAACGTCAATGCCTATCATCGCGATAAATATTGCGTTAATTATTAACGCGATAAAGTGATTGGTTACACTTTAACGGCCAACGTAAATGCCCATTCTTGGCTATAAAATTGGCGTTTATATTCCTTGAATTTCAAGCTAGATGGACGATTGCGAAGCACAATTCTTGAAACGTTTGCGTCTCGGATCACACAAACATGGCTCTGTTTGCATAATCTCGAGAAACGCAATTACTTTCTCGTTATTTCACTCCATAGCGTACGTATTTAACAAAGACAAACATGTGCGATCCCGTCGCACTCACGATGCACACTGACATACATAGATAATAATATACTATGTATAAAAGATATGAAAGCCTGTCTAGTATAAAAAATCAAAACATCTAATTCCTTAACGGAGAGATGGCACTTCAATCGATAATTCTATAACAAATACCACTAGATGGCGTTGCAATCGATAATAATGTCTGCAATGTAATGTAATGTAATGATGTTGTTGCTATTAATAATGTATATATTAGGATATATATAATACTAATATGTGTTATTGTCTATTTTCTTTTTATTTTTCTTAATTATGCTTATGTATTATGTAATATGTATGTATCCTATTAATTACATGTATTTGATTTGCACACCGCCGTTATAGACTCTTGATTCCTTTCATACAATCAACAGCCCGGGTTGTCTGGAAGAGATCGCTCTAAAGCGATAAGGCCGCCCTTTGTTCCTGCCTTGACACAAAATTACTGTAAATGATTTACTTTATGTGTATCTGGTGAACAATAAACTATTTTCTATCTATCTATCTGTCTAATGTCTGATGTACCGCCACTTGCGCTATCGCCAAACCCAAACTTCTCCCGTCAGTGTAGCCCCGGCATAATCCGGTCCTTCCGCGTGACTTCACACATCCACCGCAGCATAATCATCTAATATATGTATAGATATCTACTTATAAATACAATTGTTGTGCATAAAAAATTATTTTAGACAGTTCTCTTATACTTCCTTGGCTAATGACGAAAACAGTAAATTATTGCTTCTAGGGAACCCAAATAGTTCGTGGATAGCCACGCACTTAACAGTTTTATATTAATTGGTATAAATGGACACTTCGTTCTGTATAAAGAAACAACGACGATTACAGGAAATCTTAATATAGACATTCACAAGCCCGGGATTTCCAAGATGCTGCGATAGTAGATCGCGTGGATTTTTCCTCATATTTTCTCTTTGCAAATATTTCATGTGAATGTTTACAATTGCTTTCTATATAAATAAAATAAATTTCTCATGTGGGTAGAGAGTGCTGTTATATCATTGAAGTAGGCTACTAGTAACGATATTAACCTAGTATTAAAGTATCTATAAAGAATTCCTAAATTATATTTTTTGAAGTGAAACTTCTTTAGAATCGTTGTGATTTGAAACTGGATGAAACGAAAACGCGAAATGAAAAAGCGACACTAAACTCCAAGTTTTTTTTGTGATTTGCCATTTTCGCCATTTTGTCGTCATCATTATTTCGGTAATTTTGATAGTTCTGGTATTTTTTCTGCCAGGTGGTAGGGCATTTGCCCGACTGGATGGCTACCACCCCTGGTCTAAAGTATGTTGCCATAACAACCTTGAGTTGTGTTCCGGCATTAGTGACCAGGTTCCAGTCTCCCTTAAGAGAGCAGCAGCACATTTGTAGCAACTTTGGTGTTGCAAATGTCCATAGGCGATGGTAACCGCTTTCCATCAAGTGGGCCGTCTGCCTGTCCGCTGATCTCCTGCAATAAAAAAAAAAAAAAATTGCGAAGCTAGCAAGCGGGAAGACGTCCCACACAATAGAAAGTGGTTATCGTCGCCTGCAACGTTTGCAACACCAGGGGCGAAACTAACGCTTTACAAGCGTTTAGGAAAGGACAGGAGGAGTGGAATAAGTGGCAAGGGGTAGAGGGATAAAACAGAGGATGATATAGGGGAATGGAATCGAGGGACGGGATTAGTGAGTAGTACACGTGTGAGTCAGTACATTTGTCCCGTATAAAATACATTTGTACTGATACAGCTCAAAATTTGAAAATATAGTACTACAAATTTTTTGTCTCACTACTACTACTTTGTACTACTACTCACGCATCAAACTTAATAGAAAAACGGAACGAGGCTTATGCTACAACAGTATAATAATGCCTCTACGGATATTCACATCATCATCATACTACAACTCCCAGTAAAATGAAGTTACCGAGGCCAATTACATCCGAATCTTAACGAACATTTCCGAACTAGAAGGTTAGAACGGGACAAATGAAGGAACGAAGCTCACCGCCTCACCGGCCTCATGTGTGCCAAATGTGCTGCCGCGGTACAAACCGTACAAATCTCCTCGTCTCATTTGAACTGGTACATAGCATTGTTTCAGAACAAAATATCATGCTACTCTTACAAACACATTTGAAATCATGTCCTACTCAACACTGGATGGAATAGAGGGAGGGAGAAGTGGTCCATCAGAACTCATTCATTGTCTTGCAGGAAACACGAATCACGTAATCGTGATTCATGTTTTATTAGCTAAATGCTAACCCGTTTTAGGAATGACCCTAATGGGTAGGAGGAGCAAGATGGATTTGCTCTTGCATCTCAAAGGTAGATATTACGCCGAGGCTATTGTTATGCCTCGCACTTCGAGGGCGTGAGCCAGGTTATTACTTTTGGAAATTTGTATATATTCTTTGTACGTGTCGGGAATTTTCGACTTCAATTATTGCACAGCGCCATCTATTGGCTTGTAAGTGTTCCACTACACCATTTTACAGCAATCGATCCAGCTCTAAGGGCTGTAACATGAAAATCGATCCAGCCTGGTTCTACCAACGGAATTGGAACACATTTCGTTATCTTGTTTAAATTAGAAGGCCAAATATCGCGCGAAAGAAGTGGGCACAGATAATGTACAAATAAAATTAAACCTTGTACAAACCAGCTTAGTATTTTCAATTAATTTAGTTAATAAACAAGTTTCAATGTCGTCTTATAATTCTTGTATATTAATTTTGATATTATTGTAACCAAAGTACTACATACCTACTCCATGAGCAGATAATAATAAAAAATTCTCCCACGAGTTATCATGAGTCACTCACACCAAGCGTTTAGAGGTCACTCAGCGGCAATGCCTTGTAATGGCTTCTGAATTTTAGCATTATAACAAAAACAAAACTGACTATAAAATAAAAAGCAAAAACAATATTTTCTACATCTTGAAGTTGTTTCTAATTTTGTTGATGTTTTTCATGTTATATTTGGCACCGACTTCGAGATGTTGTAGAAAATACTTACTTTCTGCTTTTTAGTTTGAAGTCGGTTTTGTTTTTGTTATTATCATTTAAATTCTTTAATCTATATATATTACTACAATGAAGAAATTTATAAATAATCTAATTTAATAAATCGAAATGTGTGCTGGGACACATAGTAGAAGTGAAACTTCAACGGACAAGTGGAAAAACGAATCGCAACAAAATTTTAATTTGAAGTTTTACGGGCAGATCGTTAGTGTATTTGTCCAATTTGAAAACCTGCCCGTAAATACTATGTGTCCAAGCACACATTTCGATTTATGCAGGTTTACTTTACTGCAAATTATGATTTGGTTAGGTTAGGTATATTTTAATAAATGCATTTTTTATTTAAACATATTTTATTTTATCAAACAAAAAAACATCGATAGTCTACTCTAACATTATGCTGCTTCTCACCACGTCTAGTCTAAATTTATGCCGCTCTTCCAAGCGGCCGTAACGCTTTTTCGTGACAGAAAGATCCTAAGATCCCGTCTATATGGAAGTTTTACTTCAAAAGAAAACTTAACTTATTCGTATTGTATTCTACCCATAGTCCCTCAAGACTATAAGTAGAATACTGAGCATAGATCACCGTTTTCTATGTGTAAGGTGCCCAGAAGGCTGGCTACGTTTCCTCGCTGTATCGTCATACTGATCCGTTGCCCAAGGTAAGCACCAGACTTTTGATCACCTGAAGAGTCAATGAGACGTTTTGATAAATTTTGGTAGAGGCTTATGGCCTCAGGACCCCACGGTCCTGTGTTTGTTAAAAAAATATTTTCTACTTTTTAGGTGCTTGAATAGCTTTAGTAATAATATTTTAAGCGCCTGTAGAAATTGTACTAGTGGCACGCGTATTCAGTTTGTTTTTTGAAGAGTGTAGGCTTTCGGCGCACTTCAACAAGGATTGCTCTCGATTTCCCTGAGGTCCACTCATCAGATCCTGACTTGGTGACTATGGGACCACCTCAGGAGTATACTCTTTTGAATTAAGAAAAAAATTGGTAATCGGTCCACAACTGATGGAGAAATCGCGTACCAGTGGTTGAATTTTGATATTAGATGTCTGGAGCTTATGTCTTTTAACCTATAGTAAGTAAGTAAACATTAGGCGACTGTAGGTATTGTCTAGCAATAAATATTGTTTCCTTTCTACCATTATATATAGCGACGTCTGGGTATAGCGACGCAATTATAGTGGTCCATTCACGATCGTTATAACCAAAATCCACTGTATACATTCTTTAACCTTACCATTGGTAGAAAGATGACAATACACGTACATAATTTATCTCAAATTTAACCAGTAGTAAAGCAAAGCCATGGATAGGACCATAGAAACCCGGGACTAGAGAATACTAGGGCTACGTTTCACAGGAGGCTCGCGACAACCACGTTCATGACCGCGATATTTTCTTGTCCACTTGCGGGCGTTACAATTATAAACTCTAGTGGAACGGATTATGGAGCGTTGATGTCATTAACGACGAAATACACAGATGTCATTGGTTGATATGAAAATTGCACCTTTTCAATGTCAATCGATAGAGAGGATTAATGCTCTGTGGTCAACACCCACTTCGACTCAGCTCTTGACATGGGTCGTTGTGAGAACTGTGTGATCGAAAATAATGACGTCATTAGTGACGTTTTCACAACGACCACAACGACCGTGGTCGCTATGTGGAACGGCTGACGGAACATTTTGGGCGTTGTGAATTACTAGATTCACGTGGCCTAAGTATTGTAAGTATGACCGATGAGGAATGAACAAAGTGAGAGTGTAGACTTGAAACATATTTCTAAGAATATTCTTAAATCGACCTTCATTTCCAAGTGACTGTCTACTAAAATAACAATTAGGTATAAACATTTCTTATGTATTGTGGATTAGATAGTTTCTCAACCTTGAATGTATTGCTCAATCGTTATTAGGAAGTGAATTGAATTTTGAATTTTTCACTAATGTCCTTCGTCATGAACGCGACTATTACTTCAAGCATCAAATGTCAACGTCAATTAAAAACGTCAACGTGACACAAAAGAAGAAAGAACGTTACATCAATTTTTGAACTTTTATTTTGAATATCGACTTTAACGGACTGCTTGTCATCTTACAATAAATAAATTAGTTATTCTCAAGTAATTAGCGCCTATGAATTCCTACTGCGAACTCTGGAAGCTCAAACATCCTTATACTAGAAAGATTGACGAATGAATAATTCTTATGTATGAACCTTGTCTGAATCAAAAATATTTTTTGTTAAGGTTATTTTTTTTATTGCATGAATTCAGCAGACAGGCAGACGGCCAACCTAATGGAAAGCGGTGCGCTTATGGACATTTGTAAAACCAAAAGTGCTGCCAATTGTTTTGTTGCTAAAGAATACAATCCCGAGTATGTTTTGAATCCTGGGATCCCGGGGCTATCCCGGGATTAGACTATGCGATTTCTATTTGAGCTCAAATGAAAAAAACTTGAGTAATTTCTTAAAAAATGTTTTTTAATATTGTTGCACGGACAGCACAGAACACAAATCACAATATAGTAATAAAAGAAAAAAGACAAAACAAAAAACCTATTTAGAATTTTGAAAATACAATCGTCTAAATATTAAAGCGTCCGATGTTTGACTTTCCAACCTGCTTCGTAGTTTATTGCCAATATAAGCAGCAGCTGAAAACGCTCGCTCAGGTTCTACACTGGTTGGAGGAATAGACAAACATATTATTAGGGCTGTATCTGTATAGTATGTATCGTACGGCGTATCTAAGGGATGTTTTTAGTCGTCATATAATAAATGCTATTAATATAATCTAGACCAGGTTATTGTTAAGGCGCAAAAGGACTACATAATGAAAACTAGACCTGTCTTCTATCGGATACATTTCGGGGAGTGTTCCTTAGAATTGCACGAACTGATTCCTCCATCCCCATTTTACTTTCGGACAACCAGACGCACCGGTTTGCGCCATCGTTACACGGTGGAAACACCACCAGTCAAAACCAAGCGTTTCGCTTCGTCTTTTCTGGTGTGCAGTGCCGAAGAGTGGAATAATTTGCTGGGGTCTGTTTTTCTTGACAAATACAATCTTGAAATCTTCAGATCACGAGTGAATAGGTATCTTTTAGGTAGGCGTGCTCCATCCTAGACTGCGCCATCACTCAACATCAGGTGAGACAGTGTTCAAACGCAAACCTATACATCTATAAAAAAATCCCGATATACCTGAGTTTGGTCAAGAATAGTATCGAGATTTTCGGGGCCAGAAAACGGTCAAGAACCCGGGATTGTATTCTCTAGCTATTACTCTCTAAAGGGAGACTAGAACCTGGCCACTAATGCCGTACCGTAGCTCAGGGTTGTTATGGCGTCTGGCGGCATACTCTACACCAAGGGTGGTAGTGATCCAGACGGGCAAATACCCTACCATCTGGCGTGGAGGTTTGTAGAATATAGGTTTTTTGTAAATTCTGTCGATTTATACCCTCAAAAAAGTAATACGCGAACTATGCTTATGACACGTTTCTATATTTTACCAACTGTTCATTTGCCTTAATATGGGTTAAAGTTTGACATAAGCTCCATACAATTAATGTCAAAACTTCGTTTAAAAAACCGACTTCAATAACTAAAAAGTATAAAATAACTTATTTCTAAAGCAATTTTTAATTGTAATATCTTATTTTTAATATATATTATCAAAAATACCTTAAAGTCGGTGCTTAGCAATTTTTACAAAAAATATGTAGTAAAAATATAGTAATTTTGATGTTTTACTTTGCACCGACTTCAAGATGTTTTTTAGATAATATATATATTAAAAATAAGATATTATAATTAAAAATTGCTTTAGAAATAAGTTATTTTATACTTTTTAGTTTTCGAAGTCGGTTTTTTAAACGAACTTTTTTTTTTGTCACTTTTTAGTGTCTAGCTATGGGTAGGCAGGCCTACGAAAGTTGCAGCGCGCCTTAAAAAATATAGGTCCTAAAATGATAACTACTGGGCCAAACTATGTTAAATTTTTAGGAAACCAAATAGCAACTATTTCGCATCAAACTAAAGAAGAATCACGTAAATCGCATTACAAATCTCAGCGTAGTCGGTGTACATACGGAACGAAATGGAAAAAAAATCATAAAAAATGTTCACAAAATGAAAACTACTGGGCCAAACTATGTTGAATTTTTAGGGGACCAAATGGCAACTATTTCGCATCAAACTAAAGAAGAATCACGTAAATCGGATCATAAAATCTCAGCCTAATCGGTGTACATACGGAACGGAATGAAAATGTTTAAATGTTTTCGAGACATTTTCACAGAACTAAATAGGAATCTACACGCACTATATTACGCAATAAAATCTCGACAAAACGTAAGTAATATTACACGTTATACTGTTAAGTCACGCGAAATTAAAGAAAGTGGTAAGCATGAGGTTGCATGTTACGACGAAGAATCGATATTTCAATTGAACTATACGAGTTTAACTTCGTCGGTGAAAGTTAACGACAAATTATTAGCACTACTGCTTTACGGGCGCTGTGATAGGTAATCTTTATATATATGTAGGAGGCCTGTCACTCGTCGTCACTGTAACTCTCCAGAAGAGATCATACTAATATTGATTGTTGAAGTTCATTCACTCGACAGCTTATTTTATTTGTGACCTTTTTTAACCGAGTTATAAAAGGAGGTTCTCAATTCATCGGTATCTTTTTTTTAATGTATGTTCACCGATTACTCCGGGATTTATGATCCGATTTACGTGATTCTTTTTTGTTCGACGCGGAATAGCTGCCATTTGGTCCCCTAAAAATTTTACATAGTTTGTCCCAGTAGTTTTCATTTTACGAACAGTTTTTTGTTCCCGTTTCTTGGGACCTATATTTTTTAAGGAGCGCGGCACCTTTCGTAGGTCTACCCATACATAGCTAGACACTAAAAAGTAACAAAAAAATAAAAAACTTCGTTTAAAAAAACCGACTTCAAAAACTAAAAAGTATAAAATAACTTATTTCTAAAGCTATTATTATTAATATATATTATCTAAAACATCTTGAAGTCGGTGCGAAGTAAAACATAAAATTTACTATATTTTGAAAATTACTAAGCACCGACTTTAAGATGTTTTAGATAATATATATTAATAATAATAACTTTAGAAATAAGTTATTTTATACTTTTTATTATTTTAGTTTTTGAAGTCGGTTTTTTTAAACGAAGTTTTTTTTAAGATCCATTTTGTATAATCTATACTAATATTATAAAGAGCTAAAGTTTGTGACGTTGTAGGGGGTAATCTCTGGATCTACTAAACCGATTTTAAAAATTCTTTTACTGTTACAAAGCTACGTTAACAGGGAGTGTCATAGGCTATATAACACGACACTATATACCACGGGAGCGGGACAGAGCGCGGGTGAAACCGTGCCGGGTCGCTAGTAGAAAAATAAAATGCCTTTGTAAGCCGTATCTCAACTCAATACATTTCTTTAGCCTAAAAGTTCCCGTCTCCTTTTAAAAGTA
Organism: Dendrolimus kikuchii; assembly: GCA_019925095.2. Classification (NCBI taxonomy): domain Eukaryota; kingdom Metazoa; phylum Arthropoda; class Insecta; order Lepidoptera; family Lasiocampidae; genus Dendrolimus; species Dendrolimus kikuchii. The sequence continues at coordinate 12,427,845 of CM034409.1, read as the reverse complement.
AAACAATAAAAGCTATTTAAACGCACGCTCTTTTTATGTGCATTCTGTTATTTATTGTAATACTTATGAAATATCCAATTTATTAGTATTATAATATTTTTAGACATTTACTAATTTAAATAATTGTTTAAAAGCGTTCTTGTACGAACACCAAAGGAATTATAGTGAGCCTGGTTCTGTCTTTTTCATACTTATAGTTCTATTTCATTTCTGTTTCTACTTATCGTACCTATTTTTATATTTCAAAATTATTATTTTCACATACCAATAATCATTTAATAACATATTATGTACTTATATTATATTGTTTAAAACATATATCTTTTGTCTATTCTTTGTTTGTTGTTGTTCTCACTATAAACAATATTAGTCTAGAATTTTCTTAGGCATAAATATATATTAGTTCTTTTTTTTCTGTGAAGGTGACGTTATTACTTGGCATTAACGGAAGACCAGCATTGGTTGTTATCAACCAGCATTTGCTGAGTTAGCCTGTTTAGAGGTAGTTAACCTTTGGCTTTTGTTACACTGTTTATGTATTATTTCCATTTTAAATAACTCTAAATAAAGATTATTTTATTTCTTCGTTCTTTCTAAAAGTATAAAAATGATTACACATGTATATTATTCCCTAGTGGGAACCGCAAGAATTTAGACAATCAAAAACCGTAAAAGAATATAAACAAAGTTTTTCTCCTAACGGTACATTCGGCGAAATGTTCACCTTATAATATAATCAAGCAAATCACGTTGGTTGTGGACTACGAACCGGTAAACCTTGAAACGTGTCGGCATAAAAAACTTGTGGGGCCCGGTTTTGAATATATTAAAGCCAGCGCCTTTCCGCGGATGCGCTCGCTTATCAAATTCAAATTCAAAAGTTTTTATTCAAAATAAGCTCCGCTGGACATGTCATAGACATAGACAACACTTTATTCTTCACCAAAACAAAAACTGCACAAATAGTTACTTGGTAAAACAAAAGGCGGCCTTATCGGTAAAAGCGATCTCTTCCAAGCAACCTGAATTAAAGGAAATTTTTAAATTATCTGTAATTATTATGCAACAAAGAAAAAGCAAAAAGTATATAAATATTAATAACATTCATGGACAGCAGATTACAGTCTAAAGTATTGTAAACTAGCACATACATTATTGCGTAAGACTAACATAATGATTCCTGAGTGAATTTTTAAATATGGCCAAAGATTTAGCTTTTCAGACGTCGTTGGGCAAAGAGTTCCTAAGTAATACAGCATGCACGCCGAAGGGAACCGTACATTTTTACGGGATATTTAATTTGTACGTATCCTAAATGTTATTGTAAAAAAAAAAATCTGGAGAACACGTTTGTAAGTTGCAATCATTGAATATCGAAACCAATAGTATATTGATACGGAACCACCTAGACATGTGTTGCCTACTTATAAAACCGATTTAGAATTTTAAGTAAGAACGCATAATTAATTCTAAAACATGCTCATTCAGGTTACGCCACTACAAAGCTGTTTACGAAAAACCATTTGCACAACTGATTATCGAATCAAGGTTACATTAACACATGTAAGTTATGGTGGTTCAGTGGCTCAGGCGACGAGGACACGGCGCTGCACACGGAAAAGTAGCTTCGTGAATTCGTCGCCATAACCGGACGTGACAAATCGCCCCCGGCCATGGTTCATTGTATGGTCGCGAGCAGTACCGGATGGGACGCCATCCCGTCCTTCTGCGAGCGTGTCATGCTCGCCAAGGAGGATGGGTCGGCGCTCGAGGGCGTTGTTGGACTTTCACCCGCCGTTTATGCCGTGGAGATGTAGGAGCGCACGCGTTCACCCCCGTGGGGCTCGTTACACACCGCCCCAAGCTGGAGGAAGCTTGATGTCGCCGGGGGCTCTGTTCCACTCGGCAGCGGAAGCAGCCTTTGAGCCGCCGCCTGCCAGGGCCTGCGGAATAGCAAAGCCAAACTGTGGCCCTGGCACAAAGACGGATCACCGAGGGGTTTTAGTGACTACTTGGACTCGGGCCACAATAGTACTTCATAAGGATACTAGGCCACCCCAACGTGGCGAGTCCCACATTCCCGCACCATGTTTCCCCGGGGTAGCTTGCCTTTTGTAGGATTATTTTAGCTTTAGGAAATTTTCAGAGTAACCTACGTTATTTGTATGTCTTTCAAGACTATGGGCCAAAACAATGGCCCGGATATTTGGAGCGCTTTGCGTGGGGCCATGGCATGGCCAACACGTAGAGGCAAATAGACAAATTTAATGTAAATGTAGCGAGACACTGACCGGCGATTATCCCTGTCTACGCCATATAGTAATGCACCCAAGGACAAGCCCCGCCAGTGTAGGACTATTGTGGGAAACGAGGACAAAAAGTACGGGGCTATAGGCCTAAACTGTTAGTGGTGCTAGGGGCCTGGGAATATGGGGACTTACCTACTTTTATTATTAGTTACGTTTATTATTGGAAAACTGTAATTTTTAGTATTCTTTCACGTTTAAAAGCAGAGACAGTTTTTTATGCTTGCTTGTAGGCAAAATGGCAAACGGGTCCACTTATGGCCGGTTCTTATATCTTGCTATTTATTCCCTTGCCTTACCGTTAAATTTTGGCATTACTTGTATGGAGCTAATGTCAAATTTTAACCGATAGTAGGGCAAATGAACGGTCGGTAAGATATAGGAACTGGACCTTAATTGCAAGTAGTTACCGTCGCCCATAGACATCTGCAACACTAAGGGAGTCGATGCGTTGCCTATCTCATTGATACTTGAAATATTTGTATGCGCCCTTTTTGAAGAGCCCCGGAAGGTAGTTCATTCCAGTTTCCTTACGTATGTATGGTGTTGTGGTCGGTAAGGACAAATACAATGATAAAGAAATATTCTGCTTTTTGTGTTTTTTACAGTTATTTAAGGTAATATAACACACGCACACGCACACGCACACGCACAGACGCACGCACGCACGCACGCACGCACGCACGCACGCACGCACGCACGCACACACACACACACACACACACACACATATATATCTATATATATATATAATAAACACAAGAATGAACAATTAACCCATGTATTTTCGTTAATATTTTTCACTCGTTAAAACAAACAAAAAAAGTTGACATTAAGAATAAGAATCACATTCAAAATGCTATTCTATATGAAAAATAGGTTTTTACAATAATAAGACTGGAACATCCTCTACAGGGCAACAGACCAAAGTTATTGATAACATTACACTATATATTCGTTGGCAAAATACGAGCATTTTCGATGGCGAACAAAAAAAAATGTAACATCCATCCAACAATAACATTAAAGAACCTGTTTAAGAGCGAGGAGGAAGTTATGTGAAATAAAAAAATACGTCGTGAGCAATAGCTGTCCATTTTTTTTTTTTTTTGGGCAGGGGAAATCCGTTTGAGGACTAAGCCGCGACAGGCACAGAAGCCTGGGGGGATGTTCGCGACCTGTGTGAGTGTGTGGGATTCGCCTGATCGGGGGTGGCACTAGCGTGCCCGGTCAGAACCGGTGCCACGCTATTGCCACTCCCCAGTTAGGGATACCCACTAAAACCCCTGGGTGTTCCGTCCTGCGCCTTATGCCAGGGCTACGGGAAATGGGCTGCCCGACTCCGCAGTGCCCTGGCAGGCGTGGGCCCCCCTCACTGGGCCTCTTCCTATACCAGGGGACGCATCCTCCGGCTACTTCTTGGTCTATTCCAGGCGTGGGGCGGTCTGTAACGCGCCCCACGGGAAGAGAGATGAGCACGCGCGGAACACTCGCGCTCTCATCTCGACGGCATGTGCGGGTGAGTGAGGACCCCTATACCCCTAGGGGTATAGGGGTTCTCACTCACCCCGCGCTGCCCGCGTACGGTGGCCGAAGGTCTAGCTCGAACCTCCGGCTTCGGCACGTCCTCCTTTGGCGGGAGCGGAGCAAAGACGTACGCTCACGCTCCCGCTCCGCCTCCTCCTTCGCAAACATGACGTGATCGCAGAAGGAGGAGACAGCGTCCCATCCGGTAGCAATAGCTGTCCAAAAGTATGTATAGTCAAGGTGGCGAAGTCCGTCAATGGGATATGTTCATATACCGCTTGTTTTTTAAGTTTTTTAAACGGAATTTAACGCCAACTACAATTCGAAGACAGAGTTCATTGGAGTCTTAGCTTCGCTGACTGATTTGTTGTCGTCGTAACTATTCAAACACGGAAATGATGAGAGGTGTATGGAGTTTCCCCAACGCCCCCCTGACGGTCTCCGCCACCTTGACTATACATGTATGTGTTAGTATAATTTATTGTTAAGGAAAAAGAAGAAACACGTGCCATAATCATGAATTTAAGATGGCCGATGTTTTGGTAAACGGTTTTATTTATCTTGTCCAGTTTGTTGTTGTTTCTCGGGTTAAATTTAGTAATTGAAATTTTACCTCCTTCGTGTTGAAAGATTGATCTGATATTTGGTACGCGTCTTTTGTTCTGATGACAATACAATTGAATATAGAGTCAGCGCCACGAAAGAAGTGTCGGTCACGGAAAATAAAGGAACTAAAAGTGGCAGCTCCGCTATTTGATAGAATTTTGTTCGTAAAGTACCCCGAAAATAATTTTGCAGCTTTAATTATGGAACATTTTGCTTTTATTATTTAGTAATTACCTACATTGATTTACGGATTAGGAAATAATTACCCTGACAGGGTTATGTACGACGATTGCAGCGCATAGGCCGCGTGGGACGTCTTTCGTGGCGCGGACTTTATTCAATATCTTTCTGAACCCAAAATGGCCGCCGCAACAAAATGGCAGAATACATATTTTTTTAAACCCTCTCATGATATGGGTATCAAATGAAAAGGCCTGACTAGGAGAATACATTAAATAAATAGAAAGAGAAGTATTAAGTAAAGATATATTTTTTTAAGTTGTAAATAAATACAACTTAAAACATAACATTAAAAAACAACATTTACAAAAAAAAACGTTAAAACACAACATTTACAAGCCTTTTTGTTCAAAGGCTTAGTATTGCTATTCAGCGTGGTAACGCCGCCAGCCTTTTGGGAACGTTCCCGGTAAGTGACAGTGGTTTGGGATCAATATTCTATCTGTAATTATGCGTTCTTTTTTATTATTTAGTTCAAGTTTTTTTTTCATAGTTTAATTTAATTTATATGTTGATAGTTGTACATTTTAAAATATAAAATAAATTTCGAATACATTTACATAAAATACTTATAATCGCTAATATTTGGAATATTATTCAAGGTTAGGTGTACTATCTCCTATTACGTTAATGTAGTCTGTGGTGTACCTATTGACTTATAAATACCGGACTTAGATATCAATAAATGATACAGTTTAATAGGGCTCTATTTTAGCTCGAATAGTTCAAAATCGTAGAACAATAACAACATTTTCACTAATTAAATAAAAGCTTCTAAAAAGCACTAAACGCTTTCCCACGTGATGTTGGGAACGACTGCAATGAAGCGATTACGGCGACTATAGTAGTATAGTAGCGTATGACAATAGAAGTATTACAAACATAAAACACTTTTGTTGTAGATCTCTACCCGATTGTGCCGGCATATCGTGCCGCGAATGATCTCATGTGAAACAATACCTTGGCATCACACGGAAGTCGATGACACCGGCCGATTCTTCACGCGTTCATGGTTTTCAACAAGCTTTATATTTAATTAAGTAAATAATATAAAAGCCTTTACAAAGAGCTTTCAAAGCGCGTAATCGACTCTTCAAGCCCTGCAGACATCACTCATCATCGATGGGATGTTCACACTCATTTTCTTACGCTGCAACGCTCAACTACGCAATGGTTCTCTGGAATTTTTCTTCCGCGTACGACAATTATCTGGACCGAACTTCCCGCCGAGGTTTTCCCTCTGCGTATGACATGAGATTGTGTTTAAAAAATTCCTTAGAGGCCGGCAATGCCTTGGCAACGCGACAATAACCACCTTCCACCAAGGCTACGTTCCATTAGGGACTCACAACGACCACGTTCACGACCGCGATTTAACTCGTTCCACTTGCTTGCCAGCGTTACAATCATAAACCGAAGTGGAACGGCTATTCGACCAACCTCTTGACATGGGTCGTTGTGAGCGTTGTGTGATCGAAAATGATGACGTCATTAGTGACGTTTTCGCCACGACCACAACGATCGCGGTCGCTTTGTGGAACGGCTAATTGAGCATTTTGGGCGTTGTGAGTTACTAATGGAACGCCCTGCAAGTGGACCGCCTGCTTCTTTGCCTACCACAGGCAATTTAAAAAAAAGTGGCATTAGCCCTAAACTAATAGAACAGAAAATGTATGGGAATGACATATCATCACGTTCGGTATTATGTCATTCCCATATATGTATTTTCATTCTATTCGTTTAGCGCTAATACCACTTGTGAAGCAAGCAAGTGAGGTGTGTAAGAATAAGTCTAAATGGCGCTGTGTTGTTTGTGCCTACCCCGCAAGGGAGCTGGCGTGAAGTTATGTATGTATGTATGTACCACTTGTGAAGTCGCCGGCATCAGTGGCCAGGTTCCAGTTTCACGTTGGTGGCCAGTAGCAAATTGGCAGCACCTCTGTTTTTGTTAATGTCCAAAGGCGATGGTAACCACTTTCTATCACATTTGGGCCATCAGCCTGTCTGCTATGCTACATATAATAATAATATCGGCCCATAAATATCCCACATCTAGGCTCGGGCCTTCCATTATAGGGGGAACGGACAGTATAGGTACCCGTTACGCTTGTCCAAGGCGGCTTGGCAGGTTTGACACATCGGCTATCTCGATGTGCAGGTTGCATCACTATGTATTCCTTCACCGTTGTTAGCACGTGGTAATTGTAACAATACGCACATTAGGTCAGAAAACTGACTAATTGGTGCATGCGTTCTGGCCAGGATCGAACCCGCGCCCTTTGAGTTTGGGACGCGTGCGCTAGCCATTACGCTACCACGACTTTTTATGCTACAGAAAAAGAAATTGTGTGTGTGTGCAGTTCACACGCAGTAAAAGTAAATCATAGTGTGACCAGGGCTGGGAGGGATTTTAAATTCCGTGACGTCACATTTCATATATTACCTATATACGCGGTGCTGGTACCCACGCTCACGTATGGAAGCGAGAATTGGGTATGGAAGAGAGAGCATGAAAGTAGAGTAAACACGGTCGAGATGCGAGCACTGCGCAAAACTGCGGAGTGACGCTCGCGGACCGCGTTCGTAATACCGAAGTAAGAAACAGAGTTGGTCTGAAAGAGAGTGTCGGGGTGAAGGTAAGAAAAGGAATGCTCCGGTGGTTCGGGCATGTGGAAAGAACGCATGATGAAAGAATGACTAAACAGATATACAATGCAAAAGTGGATGGATGCAGAAGTCGTGGAAGGCCACGACACACCTTCCATGATCAAATTGATCGTGTACTAGCAGAAGGTGATGTTAGGAGCCTTAAGAACAGACGAGCGTGCATGACAAGAGTTATGAATGTCAAAGAAGCAAGTGAGGTGTGTAAGAATAAGCCTAAATGGCGCTCTGTCGTTCGTGCCTATCCCGCAAGGGAACTGGCGTGAAGTTATGTATGTATGTACCTATATATTGTTATAATATATTTAAGCTTTAAAACACGAAACAAAAAACTTCCAAACATTTCCAAATCACGTATTCTATCTCATTCTCTCGCAGGCTTAGTCCTATAGATTTATGTCTTTTTAGTGTCGCTTTTTCGTTTCATTGAGTTTTAAATCACAACGGGTCTGACGAAGTTTCACTTCAAAAACAAATACAAATTAAATGATATTTTTTATGGTCGATAAGGGGACATAAGGGCACAAGTTGATTTCCGCACCATATGCTTCATGGCCGGTTCCTATATATCACTGTTCATTCATTTGCTTTACAATCAGTTGAATTTTGACATTACAGAGCTTATGTCAAATTTTAATCACGATTTGTAAGGCAAGATATAGCAACCGGCCATAAGACGGGTCTGCCAATTAGAGAAGTGTGCTCATAGTGATTGAAACTATTTAATTGACAAGATTCGTGTCTCATTACCAATTAAGAAGTGTCTAGCCTACAAGAATTTATGGCATTGTTTTAATTTTTTTAGGATTCCGTCCATTGTAACAAAACAGAACCCATGCGTCTTCGTTAGGTCTGTTAAACCATCTGTATTTCGGCCTGAACGCACTTGGTCGAAATTTTAATACATCTATACATATAATAAAACTGTAGAGATCGAATTTCTGTACAATGAAAAAAAAAATGCTAAAAATCGAGTCACGGGGATGTAAGTAGTGAAATGGAACTAATTTAGATTTTTTTCCAATTTTTTGTTTCTCTGTTTTTCTGATTGTACGAGCTAATCTCGGAAACGACGACAGATTTAAATGAAATTTTGTATGGTAGTAGCTTATATCCCTAGTCAACATATAGGATACTTTTGATCTTGAAAAATTAAAGAGTTCCCGTGGGATAGTTAAAAAACTGTAATTACTTAAACAGCTTATTATACAACTTATGCACCTAATTAAGTATTGCTATGGCCGATATCAACATAATATAATAAAACAACTTATATATTAAAAAGACGAGATTCCGCGAAAAAGTAAAACCTTACAAAACAGTGTCTAGCATAGCGTATTTCATCATCATATTAAATTAATTAGATGGCGCTGATAGTATTTTACATCGCGATCGTGACGCGGACGAAGTCGCGGGCGTCAGCTAGTTTTCAAATAAATAATAACCCGTAGGGCGGCTTTGTTGCGAAGCCTTAGGTGAGTAGCGACACCTCGTATCCGACTCCGGAAGGCCGAGGCAAAGCCCGGCACGGGGTAGAGATCGCTAGAGCTAAAACTCAAGCTCCAGGGGTGGAAGTGATAAATGGCCTAACGTCGAAGCAGCTTCGGTAACCATGCAACTTACCTCTCCACATCCCAGATCCCTAATTCCATTAGCAGTTCATGCCAGCAGTCGAGTACCTTTTGTTCTCATTTCATACAAATACATCCTACATTGACCGGGGCTTCTTAGGTGCCATTTTTATATGGTGTAGACAGGGATAAATGCTGGTCAGTGTCACGTCACATTTATATTAAAAAAACTAAAGGTCCCGGCAGACGTTGTCCTGCCCTGATAAAGTAAAAATTTAGGATCACATCTCAGCGCCACCTGGCGATTCCAATTGTGAATCTAAGCCATCTGGGGATCCACTCAAACATACAAGAAAATCATCCAAATCGGTAAAGTCATACATACATGTGATTTATGTAGCGTAATACCTAACGCACACGTCCTAACTCAAAGAGCGCGGGTTCGATCCTGGTCGGAACACATGCACCACTTAGGCAGTGTTCTGACCTAATGTGCATATTGTTGCAATTACCACGAGCTTACAATGATGAAGGAAAACATCGTAATGAAACCTGCATATCGAGATAACCGATGTGTCTAGCCTGCCGGGCCGCCTTGGACAAGCGTGGCATGTAAACTGTCCGTTTCCCAATAGTGGGAGGCCCGAGCCTAGGTCAAAGGGCCTCTATGTGTTGACCCTTCAAAAGTCGGGGGCCATTTTTTAGGCCCGTGGTCTTCAACAACATAAAAGTAAAATAAATAATGTTTTGTCACAGTACTGTAAATCTGTGCCATTGACACGTTGAATTACCGACTAGCGTGACAAAGCCGGCCTTCACGGCGGGCTGAGACTTGTCAAAACATAATGCTCTTTTTATTCGTATCTGCGACCGTTCTTTTCTTTTTTATTGTGTCGAGGAAAACGTTGTTACATTATCAGACAAAACCGGACAAACTGCATTTTTGCACACGTCCCTGACAGCTGATAGACAGCAAGACGATCGCTCGTTTTTACGTACTCCGGAATGATTACGCTGACATTTGACGCATCTGCCAAATTGAATCAATTTGGTTGAAAACCGCAAAACTGAAAGGAAACGACGACATTCAATGACATTGAATGATTCAATTTTATGTTTACACGGATCACTTTGATTGATTCATTTAAATTGAAAGACAAAGATGAAGCGTCTAATTTCGGCTTTATTTTAAATAGGTTCTGAATATTCATATTTTTATAGTACATTTAATTTAAATATTTTTATGTAATAATTGTAAATATTCATATAAAATAATAATAAGTTTAAGTCGGGCTTTGTTATGGAAAAAAGTTATAATGATATTTTAAATTTATTTTAAAAATTGATGATTTTTTTTTATTGTAGGAGATCAGCAGACAGGCAGCCGGCCCACTTGATTGAAAGCGGTTACCATCGCCTATGGACCATTTGCAACACCAAAGTTGCTACAAATGCGCTGCTGCTCTCTTAAGGGAGACTGGAACCTGGTTACTAATGCCGGAACACAACTCAAGGTTGTTATGGCGGCATACTTTAAACCAGGGGTGGTAGCCATCCAGTCGGGCAAATGCCCTGCCACCTGGCTGTGGGCTGTTAAGTCGTCTTCAACGACAGGCCGCCCGGCCGCAGGAAATTGTATTCTTTCTCCGTTCCTGCACGGATGATGATGATGATAAAATATTATTAGAAAAATAAATAGTAAAATACCTAACCCTTGTATATTTAGCCAGCAAGCTTTCTTTTACAAAAACTTGTGTAAAAGAAAGCTTGCAATATGTAATATGTAAACACATATTACATTGTATTAAATTGTTATCTAGGCTCACCTTCGGCGACCCGATTGCAAAATATTCTTTCTTTGTACTTACATAAAAACTTAATAAGGTTTTTTTATATATGTAAACCTTCCCTATAAAAACACCTAACTGATGGTGAAAAGCGCTTAAAAATCGGTTACAGTTTAGTAGAAGTTAGCGGATATACAGACAGACGCGGAAAGCGACTTTGTTTTATTAAAAAAGTAAGTTAAAAAAACCCCCCCGATTTTGAAACATTCTTCATTGGTGCTCCGCTCCTATTGGTCTTAGGCCTAGGATATATAGCCTATAGCCTTCCTCGATAAATGGGCTATCTAACACTGAAAGAATTTTTCAAATCAGACGAGTAGTTCCTGAGTTTAGCGTGTTCAAGCAAACAAACAAACAAACAAACTCTTCACCTTTTATATTAGAATAAGATTATTTTTTTTTACATTACTTGAATTTTTAAGCTAATAATGTCAAATTTTAACCGATAGTAGGGCAAGTGAACGGTCGGTAAGACATAGGAACTGGGCTTAATTGCTTTTTATGGTTCCGTGGCCAAAATACAATACAAGCGCTTGTTATTTTAGGGATATCATCGTTGTTCGCGTACTGTGGAGCCCTTACCAAACTTCGCTCTAAATATACATAACTTCACGCCAGTTCCCTTGCGGGGTAGGCACGAACAACACAGCGCCATTTAGGCTTATTCTTACACACCTCACTTTCTTCTTTGACATTCATAACTCTTGTCATGCACACTCGTCTGTTCTTAAGGCTTCGTTCTAAAATTTCTCATAATTTAAATTAAATAAGTTCCACTGGAGGACACTTTTTGAAGGTCATACATATAAGTCAAAATTTACTTCCTATTCTATGTACACCGCTTCGCCACGTGTTATCGCTGTTTAAAGGAGAAGCGGCAAGCAACACGTCTAGCTAGAAACAACATTTTTTATCATAATTATTTATCTATCACAGGCTATTTTTTTTAGTAATTTGATTGTTATTGTCACAATATATTGATTAATAGTCGAAATGAACGTGTAACGATAACATTTTCACTTAAAATTGTATCAGGTCGCAACAAAACGGCAAGTTTCACACAGTCACGGAAGTTGTAGGAAGGTCACTTCTTGCGTATTGCTTACCCGTTAATTGGTCTCGTATACCTGCTTACAGCCTACAGTAGTTTCTTTAATTAAACTTGCCTAGAGAACCGTAACTTGGTCGACGAAACGTATAATGGAATTAGAGTCACTTTCGCGATGTTTAACTTTTACAGGAGAGGTTGCTAAACGTATTTATAGCAAAATATAACAATAATATAATAATACTAGGATATGTCCGCGACTTCATCCATGCTCCACTTCAAATTCCCGCCGCATTCCTAGGATAAAAAGTTGCGCAGATTCTGTCTGAGAATTTGTTGTCGATTAGTAAGAACCGCATTGAAATCGGTCGGCTAGTTTTAAGTGAATCCCGAAAAACAGACAAAAATAAATTGCATCGTGTTCTCCATCGTCTATATAGTGTATTCCACTTTTTTTATATAGCTTGAATGTGCAAACACGGCATTTTTAGAATTTTATAATATTACTAGCTTCTGCCTGCGACTTCGTCCGCGTGGAATAGTTAAAAAAAACCCCGATTATGAAACATTCTTCATTGGTGCTCCGCTCCTATTGGTCTTAGCGTGATGATATAGCCTATAGCCCTCCTCGATAAATAGACTGTCTAACACTGAAAGAAGTTTTCAAATCAGACCAGTAGTTCCTGAAATTAGCGCGTTCAAGCAAACCAACAAATTCTTCAGCTTTATATATTAAGTATAAGATAGATAAATATAAAAACTTTAATGCGAAAACAAAATGACTAACCACCAATAATCAGTGCATCGGCACAGCAATCTGGAAGCGTTCAATTTAAAAATAACAATAATAACCCAACATGCATTTTGCTTCCTACGCGGACACTTGAAAGCCATGAAAGCTTCATAACAACTTAACACAGTGTTTAACAAGATTATAAGCTGTCCGTCCCCCAATTTATGCTTGAAACTAGAATACATTTTAACAACTAGAGGACCTAAAGCGGCCAATTTCGCAGAATCCTATGACGAACATAACAAAATAGAACTTCATGGTACGTCTTACAACTGTCGGTATATCTAAATACGCGTCAATATCACTAATGGCCGGCTCCTATACTTTACTATACATTCAATTGCCTTAACATCGATTAAATTTGGACATTGGAAAGCAAATGAACGATCGGTAAGGTGTAGGGACCGGCCATAAGCGACTCACTAAAAGCAGCCGCTTGACGCTCTTTGATATCTAAAGATCATGTAAAAATAATTTAGATGACAGATGTCACAGTAAATTATGAAATCATTAGTTTCATATAAAAGAGCTGGTGCAAAATGGCATACTTTTAAATTATCACGATAAAAGTAATTTAATGTTTAAACAGTTAATTTTTTTTATTTTATTGCAAGAGTTCAACAGACATGCAGACGGCCCACTTGATGGAAAGCGGTTACCATCGCCTATGGACATTTGCAACACCAAAGGTGCTACAAATGTGCTGCTGCTCTCTTAAAGAAGACTGGAACCGGGTCACTAATGCCGGAACACAACACAAGGTTGTTATGGCGGCATACTCTAGACCAGGGGTGGTCGCCATCCAGTCGAGCAAATACCCTACCACCTGGCAAATTATTTAATTATTGATTACACTATTTCATATATTAAACTTATGACGTCATAGCTTGATATTCTCGTACAAAATCTTTGACGAGTCTCCGCTGTTTTGCAAGATGATCAACACTGTTCAATTTACTTGATTGTCAACTACCCTATTATGAATTTGTGTTACCTTTAATATTTAACACCTTTAACATTATATAGACCTAAATCAAAACTTTGAGTAATTGGATTTTAATATCTAGTATTTAAAAATAAGATATATAATTGAAGAACTTGATATTTTTAATTAGGTCTCTATAGTTCTAAGGGTGCGATTTCTGTCATTAGTTGTCGACATAAGAATTCAAAGGACAGACATGACAAGTTCGTAAGGTTTCAATTTCCTCCCAAACGGCAACGGAATTCTAATACGAACCATTCAAGTTCTTCACGACATAGATATCCGATGCAAAACTTTCAAATCAATCACATTACCTTAAGTTTTTGAGTTATGACACATTATATAGCTCTGTATTATTTCTATAAAATAAAAAGTTGTACTTTTACTTATACATACCGATATGAAGTCACGCGAGGTTAAAAACAAAACTGAACACTCGGAACACACCAGTTAACAAACACAAAAGTACGTGAACTAAATTAATCAAAGTACAAAAAAAACTTTTCGCAATTCGCACAACACTACACACAAACTGCAATTGTTATTCAATTAATATATTCAACAACTGTTTTGCAATTTACTATTTTAATTATTATGATTATATTACGAAGAAATAATTTATTCCTGTGTTTTATTAAGTTTCGTTTCGTTCCGCGGTAAATAACTCTACTTTCGTTGAGAATGATTCGTACTGGCGCTTGCGTTCGTTCGTAGTGAGTGAGTCACGGTTTGAAAGTGGCGCGAGAAAAGTAGGGGGATTGAATGAATGAAGAATGAGCAAACTTATAAAGGCGCTTGTATATTTATCGGCACAGGTATGGAAGAAAGAGACTGTTTTATAATTGGGAGTGTTCCGAGGAATTGTTTGGTTTGGTGCCAACATTTTATTTTTACAACGGCACCACTTACCGTCGACGGGATGTTCATCTCCACTTTCTTGAGCTCCCACGTTCAACCACGCAACGGTTCTCTAGAATGTTTATTCTGCGTACAATAATGATTTGAAGGCAACTTCCAGCCCAGGTTGACGTATGTTGTTAACGTCCACAGGCGACAGTAACCACCTGCCGTCAAATGGGGCGTCTGTGTGTTTACCTGCCTCTGGCAATAAAAAAATATTACATTTTAAAAATTGTACTTGAACATGATTACAGGTCATTCAATGCTATGTTATATATATGATTATAATTTCTAGTGATGATTGGCGCATGATTACAGTCCGCTGTATTAAATATTAATCAGTGAAATTAAAATGTCAAAATATAGTAATCAGCTGACAAACACACACATTGTATATCCCCAAGCTAAGCAATTTAGCTGTGTTATGGGTAATATACAACGGAACACTCTGAGGCTCGCAGACACCCAGACCATAGTAAATAACAGAAAGTTCGATGCCGAAATTTATCATGCCAGGAACCGAAGCCGGAGCCTCTGAGTTCCAGCGAGTTTGGCAGGCAAGACAGCCGGCTCAACCACAGAGGCAGTCAAATAAATGAATGAAATGTCAGTTTTGAGTCTTTGCAGGTCAAATTTATTGCAACAGAGAGGCTCGAAATCTGATTTTTGGCCTGGAAAATTTTGTAAAGAAACTTTCCACTATTATATGTGTATATACTGTTGTATATTACCCATAAGACAAGCGTCACTTGCTTAACTTGGGGATATCCCATGTATATACAATCTGTGTGTTTGTCTTATTGCTACCCATTTTCGTCCCACTCTTTTAGATCCATCGATCTTCCAATTTTTTTTACAAAATTTTTATCCGGCCTCATAAAATACCAATATAACCTTAATTTTTTATCCTGACAAGTTTTAGTTACAATTGACAATTCCAAAAACTCCATTTTATGTACTCACTAATAATTTGCGGAGGTGTTTTTATAAACATGATAGGTATTAATCCTTATCCAAATAAATAGGTTATTCATCACAAGTATTTAATTTAAAACAAAATTGCCATTTACATCATTCGATTTCAATGCATATCTTAGGAGATATCGCAGTTTTAAAATAACATCGCAGCAAAATAATAATCAAGTACTGCGCGCGTATTTATGACTTGCAAGGCCGGCGGGCAGTCATTAAGATTTAAAATATTTTCATCTTCACGTAAACAAAGTCGCGGGTTAAAGCCTTAGCCCAAAGTAACTATTCCACGCGGAAGTCGCGGGCAGAAGCTACTAGTTGGATAAATGTGAGTTATCCTTAAAACAGGTACGTCATTACAACCGGTATACTACAGTCATGAGATTGTTCAGGTTGTTTGTTGCGGGGTTTTTACGCCTGTATCAAATTTAGTCACATTTCATAAATAATTATCAATAACATTAACATTGAAATTGTCAGCGTCATACAAGCTGGGTTTTTGTGTTTTTTAAAAGTAAACAAAAGCTTTCCTAAGATAAGCGCGATATCTTATTATTTTAACCGTTCATTTGCCTTAATGTCGGTTAAATTTTGACATATAAAGGATGAATTATGCCAGACCGTGGCGGGCGCGAGCCGAGTCCGAGACATGTTCGTATTATAGCGAGTGTGTGCCGAGTCATTACACCGCCGCGGTGACTCGGTTACGGACGTATTGTTGTCACTTCTAATTGATTTAACACAACTATTAATAAATGATGGACTTCTCATTATCGGAGATGGCAGCTATTGCCATTGCCATTGATGAAGAAGAGGAATGAGAATGAGTAAGAATAAATGAAAGAAAATGGGGCGTTCACCCTGTTCAGACAAAGCGCTGTTATGAAGGAGAATTTTTTACCCTATGTAGAGATACCAGATGATGAAGTCAAATTCTTTGGATATTTTAGAATGTCTAAGGATAACTTTCAAATTTTACTACATAAGTTAACGCCTGCGCTTAAAAGACAGAAGACAAAATTTCAGTCACCAATAACAACTGAAGAAAGGTTAGTATGTCTCAAGTAAGAAAAGAATTTTTCATCATCCATTATGACTCAAAAAACGTGGTTCCTCCCTAAACTTTCGTCGCTCACTGCTCGGACACGCCACGGAAGCTAGTTCATGTTGCGACGAGTCGAGAAGGGCGCGAGGCGGAACCGTGCGTCGTCGGGGCACGTCCGGGGCTTTTCCGGGACGAGGACGCCACACAGTATAACATGAAATGCATCATATAAAATCTTCGTGAAGTTTTAAATCCGTGCC
Organism: Dendrolimus kikuchii; assembly: GCA_019925095.2. Lineage (NCBI taxonomy): Eukaryota > Metazoa > Arthropoda > Insecta > Lepidoptera > Lasiocampidae > Dendrolimus > Dendrolimus kikuchii. Next base: position 12,411,081 of record CM034409.1, on the reverse strand, counting down.
TCGTACGGGGCACGGCTCGCGCCCGCCACGGTCTAGCATAATTCATCCCTAAGTCGTGCGCAGATTTGCCGATGGGCGCCCCTCCCGCTTCCTACGACTGGGACCGGGTCTTGTCTAGGTAGTACTAAGAACTAGACGTTAGTCGACCGCGGGTCGCGGTTGTGCGAGGCGGGAGGAGTTGTCATCGGCAAGCCTGCGCACCATTTATAAGCGCCATGAAGGTAATTCTTCTCTTTAACAGCAATAACACGTTGAGAAGCGGTGTGTGTACATAGACTAGGAAGTAAAATAAAATTTTGAACTTATATGTATGACCTTCAAAAAGTGTCGGTGAACTCTGGAATTTATTATGAATAAAAACATTTGAATTTGAATCCGAAAATCTCTCCTTATACCAAGGAACCTTTCAAATATCTACATCTTAGTCATACTCATTATCTTCTGGAAACACCTGTACGCCACTGACGATTCTAGAATAAATCATTCACAGTCTATGCAGTATGCCTGTCGAACCGCCACCTGTGGAATCAGACGTGCGCAATCTCTGCAGGTGTTCATTGGGCTTATGGTGGATTATTAGAATAGAGAAAACGCTTTATTGTTCACCACATACACATTAAATCAACAATTTACAGTAGTCACATTAAATAGTAAAGGCAGGAACAATGGGCGGTCTTATCGCTTTAGACTTTAGAGCGATCTTTTCCAAACAACCCGGGCTATGGATTTTATAAACGGAATCACAAGTGTATGACGGTGGTGTCTACATTAAACATACATACATACATACATAACTTCACGCCAGTTCCCTTGCGGGGTAGGCACGAACAACAGAGCGCCATTTAGGCCCATTCTTACACACCTCACTTGCTTCTTTGACATTCATAACTCTTGTCATATAATACATCCATATATAAATATTACACAATACATATATACCTAAAACAAATTAACAATAACGCATGTTAACATTATCTATATATTAATACGTGAAGCGAAAACTTTGTGCCCCTTATTACGAAAATTGCGCGGACGGAGGAGTATGAAATTTCGCACACTTATAGTTTATATAGAGAAGGAGTGCAAAATGCTAATATTTAAAAAAAATATATGCATAAAAATATATTAAATTACACACGCTATCATGTATTGGACACACACGCATAATAATATCTACTCTGTTATTTATTGTTAAAGTCAAATCAACAGTGTAGCCTTGGCGAAATCTGTGATTATAGAAGTATAGTCTTTGACAAGGAGTTTTTGGCGGGAACTGAAAGGGGACGTTGTGCTGTGCAGTTTTATTTTCTAAAAATGTGTAAAATTACTCTAAAATGAACAATAGTTGTAGGATATCATAGTTTTTGAGTAGTAATTATGTGTTTTTGTGAGAAATGTGAACTATATAGTCAAATGTGACCTTTCGAGTTTTCACAAGAACTCCGTTGAATGGTTTGGATTGTAGCCTACAATACAACTGCGCCTGGCTTAAAGGTCTAGTTGCCAAGCCTTAAACATAAAAAAAAAGTCTTTGACAACAGAACCTTAATGTAATGTTTAAACTTATAATTTAAATTAATTATGGTCGAATTTCGACCAAGGGGCGACCACTAGTTTATATAATTATATGTAGTACTTACATTTTACTTATTTTTTACTTTCCATTTAAAAGATTTTTCTTTATTACTTGATACTTGTATATCGTAGTCATATTGCAAACCCAAATGTTTCACAAACTTTTCTATTCAATTTTAAGGTGGGCTGGAAGAAATTGTTTTTCGCCCCTGCTAGACCTGCATTAGTGTTGGGTCTGTGTCCAAATTCGTCTTAGTTATAGCATTAAAAATAACGCATTAACGATTAGTTGCATTATACATAAGTTATCTATCAAATGTTTAACGATATTAACAATGTCGCATCGCAATAATAGCGCATTAAACCTTTGGTGACACAGTCAGTAACACTGACATTATCCCAGGTGAAGCAGAGGCATAAGTGATAAGACTGTCTATTGTTTTCTGTACTTGAACTTGTTCGACTGTATCTTAGGCTAGCGACACACCTGCGGAACATGCCGCGTGGAAAGTTCGGCGGCTGAAAGAGAAATTCTGCTGATGTGTCATAGATAACTTAAAAAACATTGCGAGCGTATTTAGCCGAAAATTCCGCCCGGTACGTTCCGCAGGTGTGTCGTTGCACTTATGTCGGCTTCCTATATCGGTAGAGACATTTTCTCCGCGATCCCAAAAACCGTGATCGTTATGTGGAACGGCTAAAGGAGCATTTTGAGAATTATGATCGACAAATGGAACGCACTAAAAGTAAATTCTAGTCTATAACAATATACACATTAGTATAATAATATAATATTAGCCCGTAAATGTCTTACTGTTGGGCTCAGGCCTCTCATTATAGGGGGAACGGACAGTATACCCGCCACGCTTGACCAAGGCGGCTTGGCAGGTTTGACACATCGGTTATCGCGATGTGCAGGTTGCATCACGATGTTGTTCTTCAACGTTGTTAGCACGTGGTAATTGTAACAATATGCACATTAGATCAGAAAACTGACTAGTATGCATGCGTTCCGGCCAGGATCGTACCCACGCCCTTTGAGTTTGGGACGCGTGCTCTAGCCATTACGCTACCACGACTCTTAATACTCTAATATACACATTAGTTCAGAAAAATAAAAAGGTTTAGACTTCTTACTGTCAATAACAAAACGTGACCAATTTTTTTATTGTGTTTTATTGATATAATTTTTGTACAAATAACGGCATATAATACATCGGACAGGTCTCACATACAAAACTAATGCTAATCAAGCTATCAATGAGTCACGAGTACTTATACATTATTTTATCTACAAAAAAAATTAATATAAACTGAAATTAAATTTTGTACAACTATCCGCATATAACTTAAAAGATGGCCGCATCATATTGATGTGTTAATACACAATAATCACTATTCTCATCAGACTCCCTTGTTTGAAATTACATACAATACATCAAAGTTGTATCGTCGAACCTGTCTCCCAAGTTCGTAACTTTCACAAAAAATAACCATACCAGTGTGAGCGAAGCGGCAAGCTACCACAGGCGAGTTTACAAATCAATATAATTTGGTAAAAATATGTCTCATCTGATTATCAGATGCGTGACTATTATGTCAAATTTTAACCCATAGTTAAGCAAATGACAGGTCGGTAAAATACAGGAACCACGCCTAAATCAGTATCTATCAAATCAAGATCGATTCAGTATTGAGCCGAGACGGTTTACAGATGACTAAAACCGACATAGTTACGATGCCAATTCCATTCAATTGTCAATTTGAGTTACAGACTCGGGGCACTGCTGTCGTACATTATTTTGTTAATCTTTTTTGGCTCATTCTCTTCACATGTCCAAACTAACGATAGTATTTCTGATAGGCTATAAGCTCAGAAACGTGGGCCTTAAAATCGTTTATTGTTATCATACTTCTTACATACATACATACATACATAACTTCACGCCAGTTCCCTTGCGGGGTAGGCACGAACAACAGAGCGCCCATTTAGACCCATTCTTACACACCTCACTTGCTTCTTTGACATTCATAACTCTTGTCATGCAAGCTCGTCTGTTCTTAAGGCTCCTGACATCACCTTCTGCTAGTACACGATCAATTTGATCATGGAAGGTGTGTCGTGGCCTTCCACGACTTCTGCATCCATCCACTTTTGCATTGTATATCTGTTTAGTCATTCTTTCATCATGCATTCTTTCCACATGCCCAAACCACCGGAGCATTCCTTTCCTTACCTTCACCCCGACACTCTCTTTCAGACCAACTCTCTTTCTTACTTCGGTATTACGAACGCGGTCCGCGAGCGTCACTCCGCAGATTTTGCGCAGTGCTCGCATCTCGACCGCGTTTACTCTACTTTCATGCTCTTTCTTCCATACCCAACTCTCGCTTCCATACGTGAGCGTAGGTACCAGCACCGCGTTGTGTACGGCGAGCTGGGCCTTCTGGCTGAGGTTCTTAGCGCCTAGAAATTTACCTAACGCTCCATTTAAACTATTCCCCAAATTCACTCTTCTTTCTATATCAGCGGTGTACCTTCCATCCCTGCTAAAAGCACATCCAAGATATACAAACTCATTCACTTGCTCCAGCATAACATCATCGACCATTATCCTTGCATTCGTTCTGGTTTCTTCTCTTTCAAACACCATAACCTTTGTTTTCTTCGCATTCAAATGTAAGCCTCTCGCCTGACAGTCATCTTTGATCAATTGATCATATTAATGCCATTTATTCGTTTATAGAGCTTACATACGTGATTATTATTTAAGATATTTATAAACTGAACTACTGACAATATAAGTAGGTAAAGTTGAAGCACTTGACGCCCGGTTCCTATATCTCGCCGACCGTTCAATTGCCTTATTATCGGTTAAAGTATGACATAAGCTCCATACAACTAATGTAAAAATTTAACCGATGGTAAGTGAATGAATAGGAAGGAACCGCCCATAATAAACATAAAGTAAGTATTCCTTATGATAAAAATCATTTAAATGATTCATTTTATAAGGAAACAAACATGTTTGTATTTAAGTTATATGCTGATAGTTGACTTTGACTTAAAAATACATTTTACAGTTATTGCGTATTATCGACATATTTATGTTATTTATTTCTTGATGTTTGGTTCAAATCGGCAAATTGTATAATTTGCATGTTTAGAATCGTATGCTGCTTATACATAAACCGACTCTTAAGATGCTACATCGACTGTTAAAATTTAATGCAATAAAACCGGTGTGAATGCATGCTGTCAAATAAAAATATATCTACATACATATACTTATATAATAGCGTTAGGTATTATTATACACAATAAAAAAGTAGATAGATAGATAAATAACACTTTATTGCTCACCAAAATAAACAAATACAAAGTGCATAATTACAATACTTGTTGGCAAAACAACAGGCGGCCTTATTGCTAAAAGCGAACTTTTCCAGGCAACCTAGCTTCAAAAAAATTCTTAACTAATTTGGCGATGTAGGTGGAGCAGAAAAAAGATAAGACTTGCTTAAAATTGCTTTTTTGAAAAAGTAATGCTTCTGAACCTGATTTTCAAAGCACGGTAAGGATTTGGCTTGTTTACAGCAATAGGTAACTCATTCCAAAGACGCGCAGCCTGAACAGTGAAAAGGTTATTATATATTTTTTATTGACCTAGCTGAATAGCCGCAGATGGCTGTTTCAGCGATACCGGACTTTGGGGGCTTCCCGACTCCGTGGGAGCGGAGGCGTTCAGCTCGGAAGCACCGCGCTCGAAGAGGCACCTCCTATGAGGTTCGACCTCGGCTCGACCGCTGCGGGGGATTGACTATTGAAAATTAGCCGTAAAAGGCTGAATGAGCTAAGCCAAAAGGCTGAAGTGATTATTTGGGAACTAATTATCGACTCCGCCGGCGGAGCCGATCCTAGTCTATCATTACTACCGCTTCGCAACGTGTTATAGCTGGAGGAGAAGAAGCGGCGGATGAAACTCGAGGTTATTATAACAACAGGTCGTGTGTATTTATTCTGTATTCAGTGGAGGGGCGCCAATTATGGCAGCTAGTTACATAGACATATTCGAAACGTTGCTTAAGGTAACGAGGAGTGGTACAAACAAAATACTATAAAGAAGAGTGAGAATTTGAGTATTCTGGCGAAGATTGATGGGTGACCACTTGAGTTTTCTACGGAATCCAGAGACATGATTATATTTATGTAACCCAAATGAGAACCTTATATATACATTTTGAAGGCGTTGAAGTGTATTAGTTGTTCTTATATATAGCTCGCATTGGCATATGCAAGAACAATAAGTAATAGGGAATTCTCAAGCTTAACATTGATGGTAGTATTTTTAATGTAATTTTTTTTTTGATTATTTTAGTGAAAAATAACAGAAAAATGTAATGACATATTAATAATAATATTATGTAATGCCTGTATTGCAAGTTCGAAAGGACAAACTGTCGTTTCTACAAAGAACACAACATCTTCTTTAAATTATGTGTATGTGACAGTTTATGCAATAAATGATATTCCATTCTATTCTAAAAAGTTTCTCAACCTCCTCAATTACGTAGAAGAGAGCAAAACTTTTAACTCAGTACACTTTCTATTAGATTTGTCTGCTTGTTTGCCAACTTCATCCAGTAAAAAAACATATTATAGGATTGATATTTTCAGTTTTTTACTAGAGCTTATAAATTATTTACCTATACTGGTGCAAAGAGCTGCAATTCAAGGCTCGTATAGTTTCCAGAGAAAACCAAAGCTGATAACTCTGATATGGTGATTCCAGAGATAAAAATCGATAAAATTAAAATGTAGCGTACCCCTACGACACTATTCGATTCAAAATAATTTTTAAAGTGAAACTTCTTTAGAATCGTTGTGATTTGAAACTCGATGAAGCGAAAAAGCGACACTAAAAAGATTAAGCCTGCGAGAGAATGAAATACGAGTTTTACATTGTGCAGCACAGATTAGAGTCAATAAGACCGATGATTAAACATAAGTCCAATTTGGACCGAAATAAAACCTGATAATAATATGTTTGCCGCAGGACCGATGGCCGCTGGAGCAAACGAGTCCTGGAGTGGAGACCGCGCCTCGGTAAACGTAGTGTCGGACGCCCTCCAGCCCGATGGACCGACGACCTATGCAAAGTCGCCGGTAGGCGCTGGCTGAGGAAATCGGAGGACAGGAATGAGTGGCGCCGTCTTGGGGAGGCCTACGTCCAACAGTGGACTGCAAATGGCTGACGACGAATAATACGTTTTAGATTAAAACAGTGACAAATTTAAAGTGATACTTAAGGAGTTTATTTTGACTTATAATATGTTGACGGATGTAGGCTAAAGGAATTATATTTATATTAAGAAAAGTTAGAGAAGGATTATCTGTGGCTATATTCTCTGAAGTTTCACTTCTACTGTCTATGAATTGCACACACACACAATATTTTTAATAGATAAATAACACTTTATTGTACACCAATACAAAAATGAACTTACAGACTTGAAACTTAATTGAAAAGGATTATCAACTCAAGACTCGGTTTATACATAAACATTGTCCTATTCCACAGGCCTTAAAGAGTCAAGGGTGAACAATTTAACCTAATAGGTTAAAAATTACACTACATAATTACGTGACAAGTGTGCATTTTATGAATTTATGTACATTTCCATTTAATTTGATGTCTTTGATTTACAGGGCAAGTTATACGTACATTAATTTCCAATATCAAACGTACTTCGCATCTGTGTTTTAATTAAGTCAAAAATAAACAACGACAAAAGTGTAAGATATGTTTTTATGCATCATAAATAGTGGCACACCCTGTGAAATGTTTAATTGACTGAAATTATTGGTGTAAATGAAATCCTAATAATTGGACTCATAATCTTGTAGATATAGTTAATGCTGTTCGTAAACTAGCTGACTACCCGCAGTTTTCACTAAAAATTATAATTATACATTTTAAAGTCTGCATATCTGAATTTATAGTATGGACCAAACTGACTCCAAATTTAGATTCAGTACATCGAAATACAGAAGAAAGATGAGTCAGTCAAAAATACAGTCCACTTTTTTATGGGCCGGTGTTATTATTGGTAACGAATGAATTATATGCATTTACACGTAGGATTAAAAAACCATGGTAGCGTAATGGCTAAAGCACGCATCGAATCCTTGCCAGAACGCAAGCACCACTTAGGCACTTCTCTGTAGGATGTGCATATTGCTACAATTACCACGTGCTAACAACGGCGAAGGAGAAAACATCGTATTGACACCTGCACATCGAGATAACAGACGTGTCAAACCTGCCAAGTCGCCTTGGATAAGCGCGCGTGGCGGTTATATTGTCCATTCCCCTATAGTGGAAGGCCTGAACCCAGCATTCGGACATTTAAGAGCTGTTATTGTTGAAACATAGAACCCTGTGAATCAGTGAGCAGTAAATAAAAATGTTACACTTAGGTCTGTCTCACTCTAAGTGTAATAGTGTTAGGTACCACTTCAAATGAGGCGAGGAGATTTGTACCGTTTGTACGATTTGTACTGCGGCAGTACATTTGAAGCGATAAAGCCACTGAAGCGATAAGCTTCATTCTCTCATTTGTCCCGTTCAAAACTTCTAGTTCGGAAATGTTTGTTTAAGAATCGGATGAGATCGGCCTCGATCACTTTATTTTACTAGCAGTCGTACTATGACATTGTCATATTGTCCCTCTTTGTCATGTTAATATCTGTAGAGGCGGTATTGTACTGTTGTAACATAAGCCTCATTTCGTCCTTCCTCTTACGTTTGAGTAGAAGCGCGACAAAAAAAAATTAAGTGGTACATTTCAAATTTCAAGCCGTATCAGTACAAATGTACTGGCTCACACGTGTACTGCTCATCGCTAAAGTATAACCTAGCTTTAGTCATTACTCATAACATAACACGATAATTCACAGTTGTACAGATTAGTAGCTGATTTTTATACCTTACTTTTAATTCACTTTTCTTACTACCGGTTATGATTTAACATACACCTCGCACAAGTAATGACAATGCTCTAACAATGGTAATGTAAAAAGTAGACTGTAGTCATAGATTAGTAGTGGGTAGTAAGCTAGTTTTGTTGAATTTGGTTCAATATAATGAACAGCATCGTTCTTTGTACATACAAAGCGTATTTAATTACACTACTTGTTAAATATAATATTTTCTATGATTACAATATTGACTAGAGCAGTGCTATAATACATACAAACCAATTTTTGGAGTCATAGTGAGTGTCAATACATTATGACTAACAAAAAAGTATTACAGTGTCGTGTAATGATTGTTCTGATGCAATATATTCTAATAGGTGCTCCATATCCTCGAGATTTCCTAGCAAGAATGTGGAGCGCGAATAAGAATTCTTAGGTATAAATTAAAATTAATAAATCAAATATCATATTCACATATTATGGCTCATTTTAAATATATTAAACAAAACACATATTTATGAAGTTTAAATGTATTAATACCTAACAATAAATTATCAACCTGGAAACAGAGGTTTGTGGTTTAGTAAGGAGAATCTGAGTCCATGAGGTCTGTGGTTTTGCTAATCAAAATGGATGTGACACATTCTTAAGCAAGGCAAATGTAATCAACAAAAACAAGTGACACCCACGGGTTTAGACAAGATTTTTAAATTATATTTAAGAACTATCTGTGAACCCTAAAGAATAGAAGTCTAAGTCACTCCTTATAACATCAGCTATCTGCCAGTGAAAGTCACGTCAAAATCGGTTGAGCCGTTTCAGAGATTAGCCAAAACATCCAGACAGACAGACAAAAATTCTAAAAATTGCATTTTCGGAATCTATTGGTCCGAATTATCCCCCTGAGTATTTTCACATTTTTATTTTGACATTACAAACAGACAATTCAATTTTTTTCATCTGTATGTATAGATTCGTGACAACTTCTAATTTCAAAAGGGCATTGATAACCAAAACACTGTAACCTCTTGTCTATACCAACAGCGTGCAAGTATAAAAGTTATGCAATAAAAATGCACATTTCAGTTGTAATCTGGATGATTGGCCCAGAACAACAACTAAAGCTATTTATAGAAGTGATTGGTGTTCAGACAACATTGTTTACAATGTCATATATTTAAACTCCTGTATAATTATTCCTACAAACTCGTTGCGGCATTAGCGTAAAGTGTAAAACCATACTTTTTTGGGTACAGATATAAAAAGCTCAATCAATATGGTAAATTTATAATCAAACTCTATATTATCGCTACAATACAATCTTCTAAAACCACGTTCATATGAAAACATCTTCGTTAATACAAACGCTATGTATTGTATATACTTATTTTTCTAATTTATAAAATACACTCACCTAAATTACACGTTGAAAGCAAAAAGTATTTCGTTCGTTGATCCTAATAAAGAAATGGTTTTATGAGCCAAAGGATACAATCAAGGCGGGGTCAAAACAGATGAAGAAAGATTTTATACGTGACTAAATAGTAAATCGTTACACGAGAGGTGAAAACAACCTATTTAGGAATAAGATGATTTGGCGTACGAGCGTAATAAGGGCGCTAATAATCGAGTGCCTAAATAGACCTTTCTTCCGACGTTAACACTGCTTTTCATTTCGAATATGAGCAAATTAAAAAAAAATGTATGTATGTGCAGTTCACACGCATTAGAAGTGAAACTTCGGGTAATATATTCACAGATAATTCTTCTCTAACCTTTATTAATGTAAATATAATTCATTTAGGCTACATCCGTCAACATATTATTATTTGTAAATTCAATCTAAATTATACTGTAAACCACTAAGATAAAGTTCAAAATACAATGCACTATTACGCATAATTTCCTTTGATCTACGTATAAAACAATAATACGTATAAAAACAAACCTCGGGCGAAAGACCTATTTAGGCATTCGAACTATTATCACCCTTGATACGCTCGTGCGCCAAAGCATCTCACGCCTAAATAGATCGTAAAAAGTTAGCGTTAGCTTCCTTAGACTATATCACTTGACTAAGACCATTAAAGGTGCAATCTGAAGAAATTTTCTTCCTAGTGTTTGTACCTACAGAATTATAGTCCGCTCAGCCATTTTCTTCAACAATCTACTATATTTAGTTATTTCTATAATAAGAAAACGGAGCAAACTAGAAAAATAAAAAACAAAAGAACTCGTAAAAAGTGGAACGGCTATTCGACCCGCCTATTGACATGGGTCATTGTGAGCGTTGTGTGATTGAAAATGATGACGTCATTAGTGACGTTTTCGCCACGACCACAACGACCGCGATCGCCCTGTGGAACGGCTAACTGAGCATTTTGGGCGTTGTGAGCTACAAATGGAACGCCCTGATAGTAATAATGTTACATGGTTACGAAACATATATGATGTACTAGAGTTTACCCCGCGGCTGCGCCGCGGGTTAACCTCTAGTTCCTGCTTCTTGTTTAAAGAGCAGGCGTTAATACAGGTTACAATGTACACCATTTTTATGTTAGTGCCATTTGCCCCCGAAAAATTCACTTCATTTTATATCGCAAACTCGATGCTTGATATATTCTCATGCCGATCTCTTGGCATGAGTATATATGTCCATTTTCGGCATTAAAACTACATTTAAACAAAATTACAATATCCTATTCCCAGTGTTTTCCGAAAACTTTATAGTTACTATCGCATTTTTATAGACGATGCATTTTTATATCTATGAACTTGAGAAATGATTGGTCTCATCCAGACTTTCATCCTCTATTACAAACAGTCCTAGTTTTATTTATCTATCCCCCGTCAATGAAAACTACAAAAATGACAAAAGGGACTGTTCACGCCACCGCGTAACGAACGATGATTCCCCGAAAAAGTAATTTACCCCGCACTTCCGCGTCTCAACGATCAGTCTATATCCGCAAGCTAAGCCAGTTAGATAATTTGTTTTATTGGTAACATACTACGAATTACTCTGGAGCTGATCCCAAATACGAAAGTTCGTGTTACGAATTTACCACGTGCCCTTATATATTTGAATAACCATTCCACATTCCTCAGATAATTACGCACAAGCTAGCCACAAGCAGATCACATGGTTGCTCAATCCGCCCTCAGCTCCTTCTTTTGGCGGTCTGCACGAGGCAGCCGTGAAATCTACTAAGCAATTACTCTATCGCGTATTAGGTGAGCAGCATCTGACCTTTGAAGAATTTTCTACACTCTTACCGCGGATCGCGGCCGTTCTCAACTCTCGACCACTCTGCCCTCTGTCTTCAGACCCTACAGACTTCGAAGTCCTAACCGCTGGTCATTTCCTTATAGGTCGCCCACTTACCGCATTACCCGAACATTCCCATGAATCCTCTCCTCCATCAACCCTACGACGTTTTCGCTTAGTGCAAGCGTTGGCTCAGCGATTTTGGACCTTGTGGTCGAAATCCTACCTGCACACTCTCCAATCCCGATCTAAATGGACTACGGAAACCAGTCGACCCAAGATTGGTGAGCTGGTACTCATAAAGGAGGATAATCTTCCCAGACTCCAGTGGAAGATGGGAAGAATAAAGAAGATTCTGCCCGAAAAGGATGACGTCGTCCGAGTCGTAGAACTCAGCACCAAGGATGGCAGCTTAACGAGACCAGTCACAAAGATTGCTCGTCTTCCCCTCGACGACAACAGCACTTAGTCAGCACTATAAATGGGAGCCGTCACCTTTTCCCCGGGCCCCAGGATGTTCACGCCACCGCGTAACGAACGATGATTCCCCGAAAAAGTAATTTACCCCGCACTTCCGCGTCTCAACGATCAGTCTGAATCGATCCGTCGTAAAGACATTCACGCATCGCGCGCGCATGTGAGATATCCACCCAATTGCAATACTAATCGGGTTCCAAGAGCTTGGTGATAAGTGGCAAGTGAATCTAGTTGTGAAGCGGGAGATATATAACAAGAGAACACGCACTGCTGCTCCTGTATCGCAGACGCTCCGGTTACTCAGCTCATATTATTACGGGTGAGTCCATTTATCTCCATTCCCTCTTACCCTTGCACCCTTGAAATCTGGCAATCGGCCAGATCAGGGACAACATCAGCAAAAAGGACAAAAAGAGCAACATGGACAAAAAGGACAAAAAAGAGTCGAAGAGCAAAAGAGCAAAAGGGCAAAAGGGCAAAAGGGCAAAAGGGCAAATGGGCAAAAGGGCAAAAGGTCAAAAGGGCAAAAGGGCCAAAGGGCAAAAGGGCAAAATGGCAAAAGGGCAAAGGGCAAAAGGGCAAAAGGGCAAAAGGGCAAAAGGTCAAAAGGGCAAAAGGGCAAAAGCGCAAAAGGACTTAAGGGCTTAAGAGCAGAAGGGAAGAAGGGCAAAAGGGCAAAACGGCAAATGGGCAAAAGGGTAAAAGGGCAAAAGGGCAAAAGGGCAAAAGGGCAAAAGGGCAAAAGGTCAAAAGGGCAAAAGGGCAAAAGGGCAAAAGGTCAGAAGGGCAAATAGGCAAAAGGGCAAAAAGGACAAAATAACCAAAATGATGAAAATGGCAAATCACAAAACCAACCAAAGCCTGTCCCACTTTTGGGATAATCTTTACATAAATCTATCCCATTATCCGGGATGAAAAATATCCCATGTCCACCCTCGGTATTCAAATTACATATGTACCGAGTATCAGCCAAATCGGTCCAAAAGTCTTTCCGTAAAAGGATAACAAACAGAGAGACAAATATACTTTTATCCCGGAAACTATCCCCTTTTTCCGGGATAAAAAGTATCCTATGTTCATTCTCGGCATCTAAAATATATATATACTGAGTTTCAGCCAAATCGGTCCAGTAGTTTTTACGTGAAAACGGAACAGACAGACAGACAGACAGACAGACAGACAGACAGACAGACAGACAGAGTTACTTTCGCATTTATAATATTAATAGGGATGTTTCGTCTCTATGACGTAGCGTCTCACGTGACCAAAAGACTGGTCTGTGCCTCGGACAACGCATTAGCGTTGCGATACAGCGAGGTAATGTGGCTGGTCTTTTGGGCACGTTTCCAACTGACAGCGGTATGGGACTAGATTTTGAAGTTTAATTTTAATTTGTATATATACTTATTTATAAATTAGTTTAGTTTTTGAAGTGAAACTTCTATATAGACGGAGTCTTAAATTTTTTCTGTCACGAAAAAGCGTTACGGCCTTGTAGAATAGCGGCATAAATTTAGACTAGACTATCAATATTTTTATTGGTTCCGGATGGAATTCAGTTTTTTTGTTCGATAAAATAAAATGTTGAAATAAAAATGCATTAATTAAAATGTACCTAACCTAACCAAATCATAATTTGCAGTAAACCTGCGAAAAATCGAAATGTATGCTGGGACATATTGTAGAAGTGAAACTTCAACGAACAAGTGGAAAAACGAATGGCAACAAAGTTTTAACTTGAAGTTTTACGGGCAGATTGTTAATGTACTTGTCCAATTTGAAAACCTGCCCGTAAAACTTCAAGTTAAAACTTTGTTGCGATTCGTTTTTCCACTTGTCCGTTGAAATTTCACTTCTACAATATGTCCCAGCACACATTTCGATTTTTATTATGATGTATCAATGATCTAAATACTCTTTGCTTACAACGAATATTTTAGTAACAAATTATGTTTATCTATCTTCAAATAAAATTTAAAGAATGAAAATGAAACAAAAAATCTCGTGCAAACCACTCGTACGACTAGAATTTAATTTAATTCAACATTACAAATAGTTCTCATCTCGTATCTACTAGATAGTAAAGCACTTAGAAACTTTATTCCATTGTAAATATGGAAACTTATAAGAGCGTGTGCACACTACGTTCTTTTTGTATGTTGTAAATTAGTTTTAACCGTTAAGATTGAAAACAACTTTTGAACTCTATATAACAAATATATATATACAGATAAAGATAGCTTTTAGTAGTAAATTTCAAGTTTAGAAGTCCTGTAAATATACAAATACTACTTCAAACGCAAAAAAGTCTCGAAGCTAATTTACCTGTACTTGATAAGTTACGGTCCAATATTATGTTAGGTCTAAAATTGACTATTTTTAAGTCATATAAGTAAATGCGAAATTAATTTTTAATATAAAAATTTGATTTTCTTTGTAGAATGGGCAAAAGCTCCGGTGAACCAGCCATAAGACTAAAATCACCTGACAAAAACTTTCGTTAATAACAAAAGTACACGCACACAAGTAAAACATTAATTTTAAGGGGCGGATTTTTCTGGTTACCTGTTTGGGATTTCACAAGGAGGCAATAAATTCGAAATCCGTAAACAAAGCGAGAGCAGAATAAAAACGAAAAAGGGCGTCATCACTCGTCAAAGTGCATATTGTAACTAAATATGAGAAATTGTTTTCTTTAGTTTAAACATTTCAGAAACGTCCGAATTGGTGTATATGACATTTGAGAGTGTGTGCGTGGATGTCGAAACTTTATGAGCTGTTTAAAGCAAAATATTAGAGAACTGATCAAGGACGAATTTGGCCGACCGTACAGTCAATCTTATGACTGGTCAATTAGGAACAAATAACTGGGTAGCATGATAAATTTATTACCAACCCAGCCTTCTATATTTAATCTGGGCGTCATGTTTGCAAAGTAATTAGTTATTTTACTTATTTATTCAGTATTTATTACATACCAAACTAAAAGTATCACATTACATGTATATTTAATAAAAGTTTTTGTAATAAATGGAGGAGTTGCTTTCGTGCAGATAGTAATCTCGTTGTATTTTGCAAGTCATATTCAGCTATAATAATTATTTACACAAAGCTGTGTTTTGTTATTTATTAATATATTCACATAGAACAAATATCATCTGCTGACATGTTTTTCAAAAGTAAACATTTTTACATACACCCATTTATACACATTTGATTACTATTCCTGACTTGTAAGAATGTAGTCTCCGTATGAACACTATTTATTAATCATAAAACGTTATTTACACATCAAATAATATATTAATCTTAAATATTTGTTACAGACGTTAGAGATACTTTGCTCAGTCATAATTTTGTTTTGAGGTTAAAAATAGGACAGGCGTAGATTACGGTTAATACTCTAGATTTTAATTAACAACCGATGCTTATTACTGGTTACAAAAAGAACATCGTATGAACACACTAAGGGCAGACAAATAAAATCGTATAAAAATTGATTTAGAAAACAACTGATGTTTATTCATAGATAGAAATAGACATAAATATACATTTTCATCAGTTCATCTTATACTAAATTGACTAGAGTGTTTAAAAATATTGAATAAAAAAATCTTAAGCAAAAATGCCAAAACTGTTATTCAGTACAAAAATGTTTTTTTTGATAAAAAATGATATGAAAAAATTATCATGTTGTATTATTGCCTCCGATTGTTATTTTTACATTGATATGTAGAATACGGAGTTATATGAAACTAGAATTAAAATAATAATAACTCCTTGGGCGGTTAAATAAATATATCGGACACTTAATATTAAGCAATACGCGTTGCAATAGGTTCATTTATGATATGACTACTTTATTGTTGATGAACTTAATTCTCAAGTAAGTGCAAGTAATTAGGGGTTACTGAAAAAAAAAATTACTTTGGTTGACTGCTGTTTTGAACTACTGAGTGCAAATCTCATTTCTCAAATTGCGACATGTAATCTTTTTATACATGTTTTATTTTTGTATGCATTCTCTTGTTTTGTGTGTGTCGCATTTGGATATTTTTTTTCTTTCTTACTTAGCATGTTTTATGTTTAATATTATTATTAACACATTATTGGTAAAATTATTTTAGGTATTCATGTAGAATAGTCGTCGAAAATCAATAAAAATTAAAAACGTTAGTCACACAAAATGAACCTATCCACCGCGTCAGTAACAAACCATTTAACTCATTCGAGTGAGTTTAAGTTCATTTAAATGAACATTTGGGGGTTCATTTAAATGAATTGCTTAGCCTTATGGGGTGCAGCGGCCTACGTTGTTCGTTATAGTGTGTGGCAATTTCGAGAGTGATAGGGGAATGTCGAAATCACCGCTTAAGGATATCTGGGAGACGCATCCCACCAGACCGTTCTTATATTTACCCATCGTGTTCATCTCTATAGATGGGAGACCACCTGGAAGGAAAAACTTTTGTTATTATAAAGTGAAATGCTAGAATATACTGATTTTTGGACCTACTGTGAGCCCGTATTATTCAACATGCACATACATAAGTATAGTACGCGACAAGTATGGCAATCTGAGTATGGGGCGAGACGTAGAGGAAAAATATTGTTATAAATATATTGTCAATCAAAAGGTGGTAACAAGGGTACTGTATTTATTGCGTTCTAAAAATATCGATACCGACTACCTTCTGTGTTACGTCATATCATTAGACAATTGCCCTCTCAACCTCTCGTAAACTATATTTAGGTAATATTTTTTTAGAATCTAAAAACGTATGAAGTGCGCTAAGGATATGGTACCTTTAGAGAGAGATAAATATAATTTTCAACACATTCGTTTACGAAGCCTGTATACATTGTTCGAAAATTAAAAATTACGCACCATACAACGGAACGTGCAGTAAAATAGGTACTTAGGTAAAAAATATATATACGAATTCCACCAACAAATAAGCTGAATTTTCGAACCTCCTTAGAAGCGCTTTTATCAATACATTTGTCTCAGTTTGATACTATAGAGAAAATGAGACGAAAGATGTAGTTCTAATTTTCACCACAAACACGTACCGCCATTTGCAAATGCGCGCCATTTGCATATTAGAAACGTCAATGATTGTTGCAACTTTCCGATTGATATTTGTTTGTTTCATTGCCTATTGTACTGTTTTCTCGCAAATATGTTGAAAAACGTTTTATGATACACGTGCGGTTGTTGGTTTTTACAAACTCGTGACTATGGCAAGTCGAGTTTTATATTCGTCTGCTCATTTGTATAAACCAACATACCGCACTAGTGTCATAAATAAGTATTAAATAAATCAAACATTATACATTATGAAACGGTGATTGATAATTGAATCATTTCAGATATATGTTGTAACGGTCTATCTCTGTAGTTGTTTTCCTTGTAGAGAAAAAATAAATAAATATTGAGAATGAAAGACATGTGTTAGAGGCCTGCGGGCCGCGCTGTTGGCTATCTATGTAGTGAAAATAAAATATAATAATTAAAGACTAAAAGGTGTGTTAATTCTCTCCCACCCGGTCACTATAATACATACCTATATAAAGGCCATTTTCTGTGTTCAACTGTTTATGTTTTCCAGGTGATATTTTTCCTACGGAACCTAGACCGTCGACTTCTAAAACACCAGCTTGCCTGTTTCTGAAAAAGAAGTACTTATATGTATTTATTAAAAAAAAAGAGAAAAATGAAAATCTAAAGCTCAAGAATCTGGATCTCGAGCATGTGAAGAAATATTGGATTCCCATACCTGGTTGCTCTAGCCCTATGCCACAACCCGTCGTCGACTTTAGTGTGGTTTGCTACAATAAATACTTCACCACTTCCTAAATCGTACCTGAAACATTTGACACATATTTAAAAAAATTCTCTTTCTTCCTCTAGTAAATTCACAGTTACAATCAATAAATCATTCAAAACTAGCTGCGGTTACGTAAGTTAAATTTTCTATATTTTATGAGTTTTTCCGTAGCAGTGCTACTTGACCAGGCTAACTAGACGAACGTGTGGAAGATACCGTGTACCTCCTAGTACCGTTGCAGCTGTTTCTATCAGGTATCTGAATTATTTAGTTAGATTAAATGACTTTTTTTTATAAACTACATGCGCTCATGATTTTAAAATATTATTCGACAATTCATTATTATTAATAAAGTTGACATTCATCAAATATATAACTGTATTAAACATTGACATAAAAGTGACAACATTGTGAAAAAATTGTAATTATTGTAATCTTCTATAATATAATATTATAATAAACTACCAGTAAATAAAACTAAATGATACTTAACCATATTAGTCTTTAAGAAAAAATTGTATGCCAGAAAATGACGAACATGTTTCGCCATTTTCTGGCATACAAATTTTCACCATAGCATAAGTTCTTATCTATATCCATGTTTCATACAAATAAGATTTTCATTTCATTTCAGTTTCGATAAAGTGGAAGCAAGGAGAGGGAAGGGAAGACCACGGCGAGCATTCATGGATCAAATAAAAGAAAAAGTGGGTGTCGTGTCTTACATAGAAGTAAAACAACTGGCCCATAATAGAGAAGATTAGAGGAGGCTCCACCGACAAGAGCATAGCTCTTAAACGATAGATAGATAGAGAATTCGCGCGTGTTACGGTCGTCATTTCTGTACTTAGTTGTTTTGTTACAATCTTTTTGTTATTGTCAAGTTTTTTTTTAGTAGTCTTTTTTATCTATTTTTGCTCCTATATTTTATTTTTACTATCCCTTACTTTTATTTCTTTAGATTAAAAATTAAGAAAACCAGTTATCTACTTTATCAATTAGCATTAGTAATGGAAAATATTTTTAGATGAATAAATTAAAATAATTGACTCATGAATGAATGAATCATGTTGATATTTTTTGATTTTTTTGCTATCGGTACCCGACACGGTCGACCGCGTATCTGACATTAACTGCTATTTGACTTGGTCGGATAGTAATAATAGTTAACTATATTTACCTAAAAACAAGTACGGAGTTCTCAACAGCCAGGGATAGGAAATCGCCGGGCGGCGAAAGCGTGGACCGGCCGCTCCACACCAACAAGCCGTTGGCAGACACAGAACGGAATCTGATATTGATGTCCAATGTATAGCTTAATAACCTGCAAATGTATGGACACAACTCATTATCTTTATACATAGGTAATCCTTTATAATTTTTTATACTACTTAGTAGAGTAAATTGGCAGAAATGACTTAAGAAAAATCGTTATATCCGCCCATTCGACCTGTTTTATACAATTTCAATGGTTTGAAATTAGAAGGCCTTGTGACCGCCCTTATTCGGCTGCATTCGGGCGCTGTCGTCACCCATGCTGAAAATGATGCACTATTATGCTCCAGAGTTGTCAGTGAAACATCAAAGTGAATTTCACTTAAAGCCATTAAATTCTAACAATATTTATAAAAGAGAAGCACTGAGTCTTCTGCTCTCTTTTTAAAACAAGCTGTTGAATCTACACTAAAAAAATATTTAAGAATATTATAGAAAGAAGAAAGAAATAAGGAACGATATTTATTGTAGCAAATAAATGCACACACATAAAATAGATATATGGTTTAAGAAATATGTATGAAGCGTAGGAAGTCTTCAATGAAGCACGTTTTGCTCGAGAAATGCGTATATTTTAATATTATGCGATTTTACAATAATTTTTTGTTGCGCGTACAATCGTTCGTCTTCGTTCCGTAATGAATTTTTGAATATTGGCGGTTGGCCATAGACTGTTGAGCGTTGTCATTGGCAATTTTATTGTATTGCGTGTACACACTGGCGCGAGCATACTGTTTCTGGCCCGGCTGGATCGGTGTGTACCTTCCTTTGTTAAATCGTGTGGCGTCAATGTACATACGTAAAAATCACAGCAATAAGGGTGGAAACTCAGTAACATGCTGTGTCAGGAGCTGGCACAGCGCTAATTTTCAGTTCCAGCCTCCGTCAAACCAGATAGAGGATTAGCCGCCATACTTACCGACACTCTCACATTAAATCACGTTTAGAGTTGAAAAAATAACGTAAGGAACTTAATTCTTGATGGGGGTCCCCTGAATGCAGAATTTTATTGTATGCCAAGGTATATAACAGACAAAAAACAAAAAAAAACTTGAGAGGTGCAAGGGACACCCGAATAGAACGAAGTTCCTTTCGATTAATTAGTGAAGGAATTGTATTTTTTTTTAAGTTATAATAATATTTTTTTTTTATTATTAACAAATATAATGTAATATAAACTTAATCAGTAGGCTCAATTTTAGTAAAAATTGGCTTGTAGTAACTGAAGTAGGAAACATATGTTTGGGATTCTATTTTTATTATTTATTATGTACAAAAAACCTGTATACACTCAACAAAAATAATCGTCGCGACACCACACTCTTCAATGCGAAATAGAAAGACGAAACGAAAATAACTGGCTTGCTTTCTATAAGAGAGAGAGAGAGAGACAGAGAAACACGCGCACGCCGCACGGCTTACAACTATAGCAAAAAGTGTCGTTACAACTTTTGGTCTTAATTTTTTCCGTCTAGCCCCCTTGCGCAACGCGCGATAAGGAACTTCGTTCCAATAACATAATCACCATCCAAGATAACTTACAACTATATTACCTATAACACACAGGGGTTTATTAACATCCAACAATGTACATCCCAATTTCTTCCATGATATTACTCACCTCTTCATAGTTTCTTCGTCGTCTATATGTATAAAGCTGTCAGTTCCACTAAAACTGGGATAACTATTTGTATCGCCCCAATTTATTTCATTTGGATTTAAATATTTCACTTGCATATACGTCTGACCATCATAAACTGGCCCTTCTGTCAAAACATCATTGCTTACGTCACTGCTGCTAATCACTTCGTTTCTGTCAACGTCACTCTTGTCAATGACGTCATTTGTACTATAAAAGTGATTCTTCTTAACAAAGTATCTCTTCTTGATCTTCTCCACGTGGTAATGTTGGACGTGTTTTTTGGTCTTCTTATGGTATTTTTGCTTGAAGCCTTTCTTCGCGACTATTGTATGGTGAATGTCGTATGTAGAAAGATTTTGCGGGTATTCCGGAATCGGCTGAAGGATTTCCTTGCATGTGTTGTTACTGAAACTGATAAAGATTTTAATTACACTTAATTATGATATAATTGTTAAAGCTTTACACCTGCAGAAAGATTAATAAAATCAGGGAAATTATAGAACGATTAAACAAAAAAATAGTGTTTTGGCGGGGATTATCCAATCACTATCAAATCACCTTTATCCCTATCAAATCCCTCATATCCCATACCCTCTATCCCATTGTAAAAGCTGGCTTCGCTCCTGGTGTTACAAATATCTATAGGCGACGGTAACCACTTTCCATCGGGTGGGTCGAACACTTGGGGCTCCAATTCTGCTATTTCAATATCTTGGCGTTGCGAAGATATTCAAAGTACGATGCCATTGCGACAGTGTCAAAAATTCGTATTCAAATAAATCCACAATATCTTCTGGATAACGTTACGGCAGAATAATAGTAGAAAATAAATAATACTAGTGGTCGCCCGTTGTCGAAATTCGACTATAATAATTTAAATTATAAATTTGAACATTATTAAGGTTCTGTTGTCAAAGACTATACTTCTATAATCACAGATTTCGCCAAGGCTAACAGTGCGTTAGTTTGACTTGAACAATAAACAAAGGAGTATATATGCGAGTGTGTGTCAAATACATGGTAGTGTGTGTAATGTTTATTTGATTGATTTAATGTATTTTTTATGCATAATTAAAAAGAAATAGCATTCTGCTCTCCTTCTCTGTATAAACTATAAGTATGCGAAATTTCATACTTCTCATTCATTTTCGTAAAAAGGAGTACAAAGTTTTTGCTTCACGTATTATAATATATTGATTACCATTAACAGGACTGGGGTTAGCTGAAACGAATATTGAAAAGCTACCAAAAATTTTATTTACATACACTTCGCGAGTTTTCTATTATAAATATTTATAGTGACGTGCCACGGGTACGCCATTGGAATGAACAGAATATTGAAATCAGACAAACCAAACGATTGAGACGATGTTGCCCGGCGATTTTGATAAGGCAGTAATAGCAGAATTGGGCCCAGTTCCGCTGTAAATAAGGGTTCCTTTTCTACCAAGATTGTTATAGACCTTTAAATACGTAAAATCATAACTGAACTTACGTGCACGAATTATTGGTAGGTTCTTCACAATTGTCCACGTTCAGACCACCTAAAGCTGAAGACACTACTGATATATCTTCATCGTTTATCACCAACTGCAACATTGAATATATTTTGTCATTTGTGAATTTTATTTTTCTCTCCTCGTTGTACAGGAGTACATCTGCCTTGTTATTGACTTGAAGTTGCTTATAGTCTCCCTTCTATCTATTTTATTCATATATTCTATGTTGTAATGTCTAATGCTTTGCTATTAATGTTAGGGAAAATTTTTCAATCATCAAATAAAAGTTGTCTATAGAATAAAGTATAGCATGGAAAAATAATAATGTCAGCTGCATGAGTAAAACAGTCATTTTTGAATTCACTCGGATTATAATTTATTTGACTGATAACCTTTATCTGATGATTGAAAACTCGGCCCTTGGGTAGTCATTTTTATCCGTGCAGGAACGGAAAAAGAATACAATTTCCTGCGGCCGGGCGGCCTGTCGTAAGAGGCGACAAAACAACTCACAGCCAGGTGGTAGGGCATTTGCCTGACTGGATGGCTACCACCCCTGGTCTAAAGTATGTCGCCATAACAACCTTGAGTTATGTTCCGGCATTAGTGACCAGGTTCCAGTCTCCCTTAAGAGAGCAACAGCGCATTTGTAGCACCTTTGGTGTTGCAAATGTCTATAGGCGATGATAACCGCTTTCAAGTGGGCCGTCTGCCTGTCTGCTGTACTCCTGCAATAAAATAAATAAATAAAAATAAGTAATTGTGTAATGAGTAGTAATAATTTAATATATTAAACTTTCATGTTGAAAATCAAAAATTCAAAGACGTTCATTACGTTATCATTCTTACATTTCTGTGGTATTGACATCAGACGCTAGAAATTCTTTGGATAGCTCATCGAACGAATGCCCCCATAGTGACAGAGCTCGAGAATGAAGATCACCAGAGGCTATCAGCAGTATGCCCATTCTTTTTCAATTTCTGGAGAAGCTAGATGCTAGTTCAGTTACTCTTTCCGTTTATAATAACAGCCAATGAATGTCCCACTGCTGGGCTTGGGCCTCCCATTATAGAGGAACGGACAGTATATCCGCCACGCTTGTCCAAGTTGGCTCGATAGGTTAGACACATCGGTGATCTCGATGTGCAGGTTTCATCACCGTTATTAGTGCGTGGTAATTGTAACATTATGCATATTAGGTCAGAAAACTGCTTAAGCGTTGCATGTGTTTCAGCCAGGATTTGAATCTGCGCCTTTAGAGCTGGGACGCGTGCGCTAGTCATTACGCTACCACGACTACTTTGACTTTGATTCTTTGTACTGTGATTCTTTCTGTTTACATTGTATAAATGTGTAGAATTTAATTAGATTAAACAAGATGACAATTTAAAGAATTTATTCAAACTATTAACATAGTGTACAGAAACAATTTGGTATTGCAAATAATACTGTGTTGCAGTTGTTAGTGCCCCCTTCCAGACAACTCGTTTGTTATACAATTCAAAAAGAAAATTATTTTAAAGTTTATACAATGTATGTGTAAATGTATAGATGTGTGAATAGCTGCGTATATGTATGTATGTACAAGTGAACGAGTGAGTGTGTGGTTACATTAATTAGCACAAAGGTGTAATAAAAAAATATCATCAATTTTGTAACATCATTTTATACTTATAAATTATTTTACACTAAATTATTATTTAATTTACATAAATTTTAGCTCAATATTTACTATCATCAGTGACATAAAAATACTGGCTGGTAAAATGTCACAGACAAAAAATTACTTGACGTTTCATATGTGACGTATTGATGATGAGTTCATCAGATTTAGATATGGATTTAAACCCTGATTTCATTACAGAAGTAGTTGTTTGTTTAACTAAGATTTTTTAAATTTCTCATATTCGAAATGAAAAGCAGTTAACCTTGGGTGAAGGACCTATTTAGGCACTCGAACTATTAGCACCCTCATCACATTCAAATAGATCACTTTCACCTCTCCTGTAACAATCTACTATTTAGGACTCAATAGCCTTTTTAGAAAAAACCTTTAACACGCATATAATCACTACAGCTCTTTCTCGGTACTTAATACAATAGGTAGCCTTATCGCTTAAACCTCCCAGGCATCCTAACTTAACGTCCGACCTTTAGTCCTCTAAATGTTTATGGATTAGCTGTTGAGCCACGGTATAATTATAATATAGTTAACATTCTTTGCGGGACATATAATTAAGAATTTGCCAAATAAGCTATCTTTCAGATCGTACTTTTTGTTGGAGATATACGCGGAGACCGCATCTTGGTAAATGTAGTGTCGGACGCCCTCCATCCCGATGGATTGACGACCTGTGCAAAGTCGCCGGTAGATGCCATCTATATAATATATATAATGAAAGAGATGTACCTGACAAGTGCAATTCCTGAACCCAAATCAAAGGCAAATTCAACGAAGTAGTCCCTTATGTGGAGCGAGAAGAAATCCCCATCGCCACTCGCATGCTCAGAGTTGTACAGCAACAAACCATCGCTGTTTGTCGGCTTGACTGTCATCTGGAAATTAATAGAAATACATATGCAAATTATAAAGCACTACAATGAAAAAAAATTAAATAAGAAAGAAAGAAAGACTTTATTTGAATAAATAGCGACGTAATTACATTCCTAATATATTATCATACACCAAGCATATTTTGAGAATTTATACGCCGCATTTTCAGCAAACAACGTTTGCACTCAGCATATTGCTGTGCCGGAATTATGAGTATATCCGACATAACGCTGATTTTCAATGCAAACCTGCCTTTTGACGTAAGACCAAAACAAAAATTTCATTAGTAAATCAAATAAATAAATTTAAATATAACCAACAATAATATACTTTGTTACTTTAAAATTAAAATAAATATCTAGCCATTAATTGCTTAAATCTGTTGGCACATCCCTGTGTGTATATCCGTGTAACAACTTGTATAAATTAATATACTTATATATAGTCCCTTAAGACTGTAAGAAGGATCTGAGCCTAGGGCACGTCTTCTATGAGTAAGGTATTCAAAAGACTTTCTATGTTACCTCATTGCAGCAAATTCAAATTGAAGTTTTTATCTAAACTGAACATATAATATTTTCTTAAGTATTCGCGACTAGTGTACATAATATATTTAGGCTTTAACGGTTTTAAGCGCGGTAATATATTTGATTTTTAATCGACTTCAAAAAAAGGAGCAGGTTCTCAATTCGTCGGGATCTTTTTTTTTAAGTATGTTCACCGATTACTCCGAGATTTATTATCCGATTTACGTGATTCTTTTTTTGTTCGACGCAGAATAGCTGCCATTTGGTCCCCTAAAAATTGACATAGTTTAGCCCAGTAGTTTTCATTTTATGAACATTTTTTATGAAAAAATTTCCATTCCGTTCCATATGTACACCGATTACGCTGAGATTTATGATACGACTTACGTGATTCTTATTTAGTTTGATGCGAAATAGTTGCCATTTGGTCCCCTAAAAATTTAACATAGTTTGGCCCAGTAGTTATAATTTTACAAACAATTTTTTGTTCCCGTTTCTTGGGACCTATATTTTTTAAAGAGCGCGGCACCTTTCGTAGGTCTACCCATACATAGCTAGACACTAAAAAGTAAAAAAAAAAATTAACTTTGTTTAAAAAAACCGACTTGGAAAACTAAAAAAATAAAAAGTATGAAATGACTTATTTCTAAAGCTATTATTAGATATATAGTATCTAAAAACATCTTAAAGTCTGAACCAGTAGTAGTTCCTGAGATTAGCGCGTTCAATCAAACAATATTACTATATTTGGCTACAACACTAATACTTACATTTTAAATATCGCGATATGTTTTGAATGAAACGTCCGATTTGAATAATTCAAAAAGTTCTAGAAAGGTATTGAATTCGTCTTGAATTAATCGTCTTTAATTTATTTTGATAAGGATTAATACCAAGGTACAAAATAAAGAGTTTTTGAAGCGACGACATTTATTTATTATTTAAAAAAATAAAAGAAAACACTTATTGTGAGATAACTACAAAAGTTAGACATATGGTTACGCGATATTTTTTGTAGACAATTACCTTTATGTTCTGCAAAGTGGTAGTACATTGTTTTGTTCTATAATCAATAGTATTCGCAGCGCACGCCATGTAAGGATTTTTTCGGCTCATTTTTTACACCTTGGGTTACATTATTAGACTTTTAGTAAGGATCCCTAATTTAAAAAAAATATAATATAGCTTATATCTTTCCTCGATAAATGTACTATTCAACACTGAAAGAATTTTTCAAATCGGACCAGCGGTTCCTGAGATTAGCGCGTTTAAACAAACAAACAAACTCTTCAGCTTTATAATATTAGTATAGATATCAAAAGTCCTAATGTGTTATTAATTAGAAGTTTTTAAATTAGTATGCCTATTTAAAGTTATTAATATATATGTCCACATACACTCATATCTACACACACACACACATATACATACATACATACATCTTTCATTCTAACATTTATTTCTGTGTCTTAACTGTGTAAGCTTAAAAAGTTAATCTTAAGAATGTTTTATTTTCGGTAGCTATGGAGTGGAGCACTGTTGACCCGTCATACAGATTTCTTATAAATCTATTTCAGGCACCAGTCTCACACACCGGGTTCCTTGGTGAATCTGTTGTGTTGAGAAATAAATAAAGTTTATTATTATTAATATGCTTCGGCCAGGATTAAAACCCGCGCCTTTTGAGTTTGGAACGCGCGCACTAGCCATTACGCTACAACGATTCGCTGTTTAAGAAGAAATTCTTTTACTTCGTACTTATCTATCTCAGGCTCTTTTTTATAAAGTCCCGTGTTAGATTCAGAACATTAATATCAATTTGAAGTTCTCTTACAAAGCGCTTCTCTTAACAAATATTTATGGCCACGAATCCTTCATTAAGATTCTTCTAAATGCTATTTCGAGTTTTTGGCGGGAACTCGAAGAATAATGTTTTGCCGTGCAGTTCTATTTTAGTATTGTTAAAAAAAAAAACAATATTGGGTGGTGGTTTTTCAAATAAAATTGAATTTGTACGCCGAATAGGCAATGAACTTATTATAATGAAACTTTTTAATATCGTGACATGGTAGCATGTTTTTGAGTAAATAAATAAATTGTGTTCTATTGTAAAAATGAACAATCATTGTTGATAAAAACAGTCGATAGTGGTACTGTTTTAAAGCAAGAATCTTACCATGCAGCTGAGGCTTTGATTACATGGGTCGGGTCTATCGGTTTTCGTCTGGTGGCTATTTGTTTAAAGTCTATTTAGAAAGCGTCACAATTTCTTGTCATTGCCTAGCTAGATACGCAACACGTACAAATCCATATGGAAAACGAAAAAAAAAATGTTAAATTTATTTATTAATTACTATGGACGCGTTTTTTTAGTATCTCGTAACGGCCAAAATGCTCCGTCTGCCGTTCCACAAGGCGACTGCGGTCGTTGTGGTCGTGGCAAAAACGTCACTAATGACGTCATCATTTTCATCAAGAACAATTTCAAGAGGTGGGTCGAAGTGGACGTTGACCACAGAGTGTTCATTCTCTC
Organism: Dendrolimus kikuchii; assembly: GCA_019925095.2. NCBI lineage: Eukaryota > Metazoa > Arthropoda > Insecta > Lepidoptera > Lasiocampidae > Dendrolimus > Dendrolimus kikuchii. The sequence continues at coordinate 12,382,917 of CM034409.1, read as the reverse complement.
TATCTCTTGACATTGAAGAAAGCGCGATTTTCAAATCAACCAATGTCATTTGTATATGTCGTCGTTTATGACATAAACGCCCCGTAATCCGTTCCACTACAGTTTACGATTGTAATTTCCGGAAGCAATTGGAGCTGGAACGGGAAAAATCGCGGTTGTGAACGTGGTCGTTGTGAGTCCCTTCTGGAACGTAGCCTATGTAGGGTACTGTTGCCCATCACGAAAACAGTGCAATTACCAAATTTATTTTATATTAGTGCTAGCGAAACATCGTTCGCGTTGTCATGATGACGTATTTATTATAGTGTAATACAACGGTGGCACGCACCATCTTTTTGAAAATACATATTAGTCAATCTCATGGTTAGTACATCATTTATCGGGATACAACGTATCCTAAGTGTTGAACCAGGATCATTTTAAGCTATATTTCATTTGAGCCCGTGCGTTCTGTAGTTTTCCCGTGATCCTCAAACAGACTGACAGCCAAAAAAAATATACTCACAGATAATTCTTCTTTAACTTTTATTAATACAAATATAATTCCTTCAGCCTACATCCGCCAACATATTATAATTCAAAATAAACTTCTCAAATATAACTTTAAATTTTTTACTGCTTTAGTCTAAAAAATATTATTATCACTTTTATTTCGGTCCAAATTGAACCTATATTTAATCGTCGGTCTTATTGACTCTCTAATCAGTGCTGCATAATGTAAAATTTGTATGTCATTCTCTCGCAGGCTTAGTCCTATAGATATATGTGTTTATTTATTTTAAGTGTTGCTTTTTCGTCTCATCGAGTTTTAAATCACAACGATTCTAAAGAAGTTTCACTCCAAAAATGTATTTTCAAAATCTGCTGGTCCAAATTCATGTGATATTTTCTATTTCAAACTCATCCCACAAACTTGAAACTGCAGATTGATAGTATAAATAGCTAGTAACTAGCTAGTAGCTAGTAACTAGCTGTGCCCGCGACGTCGGCGGTGGAATTTGTTTTCAAAACCCCCCAATTTTGAAACATTCTTCTTTTTTTTTATTTTTTTTTTATTGCATGAGTTCAGCAGACAGGCAGACGGCCCACTTGGTGGAAAGCGGTTACCATCGCCTATGGACATTTGTAACACGAAATGTGCTACAAATGCGCTACTGCTCTCTTAAGGGAGACTGAAACCTGGTCACTAATACCGGAACACAACACAAGGTTGTTATGGCGGCATACTCTAGAACAGGGGTGGTCGCCATCCATTCGGGTAAATACCCTACCACCTGGCTGTGGGTTGTTTAGTCGCCTCTTACGACAGGCCGCCCGGCCGCAGGAAATTGTATTCTTTCTCCGTTCCTGCACGGATAATTGGTGCTCCGCTACTATTGGTCTTAGCTTGAAAATATATAGCCTATAGCCATGCTCGATAAATGGGCTATCTAACATTGAAAGAATTTTTCAAATCAGACCAGTAGTGCCTGAGATTAGCGCGTTCAAGCAAACAAACAAACTTTTCATCTTTATATATTAGTATAAGATGACGGAAATGACAACGAATTAATGTTAAAAATAACTTGAAATAGCACATTAAGCCTAAACCTACACAAAACTAATACCGTAACTGGCACTTAATAACCGCCCATTAAACCAAAACTGAAACTTTGTTTTGTCTACGACGTCGTTAATTATTCACTAGTTGCTTTGTTAAAAAGCTTTCAGTACTAAGCGTCTTTAATTAAGCGAGTAATTTTAGTTTGTTTTACTTTGGGGAGTTTTGTGTCGCCTATATTAATAAGATGCTATACCACTAAACAATAGACTTTACAGATATAGTTGTGTAGGTACTATCCTAACTAAAAAAGAGTAACGGATACAAAAAATGCTGACCGCTGTATATTGACATTAAAGTTCTTTAGAATCGTTGTGATTTGAAACTCGATGAAACGAAAAAAAGCGACACTAAAAAGAGATAAATACATAATTTTATAGGACAAGACAATACATTATATTTAATCATTTAAACACTATGCTCATCCAGATGTAGTTGGAAATGTTTTGAAGTTTTTCGTTAATACTTCAAATTTTAGAAGAAGAAGAAAAAATATTTATTTATGACAAGATAGGCCGCCCGGCCGCAGGAAATTGTATTCTTTCTCCGTTCCTGCATGGATTTATTTAGGATAAGATATAAAAAGTCTTACATGATGATAAATCTAACAATTAATTGTGGTGTCCTAAAAAGGCTCTTGCTCAGCATAATGCTAGTTTCACAACCAGCGCTGATCTTCCGCAAGTAACTCTAAGTGATGCCACGGCTTAGTTCCACAAAGCAGATTAAAAACAATAAACATTAGTTATAAAATTATGCAATTAGTAGTGTCTATGAACATTGTTATATTTACAAATAAAAGAAAACGAACAAAAATAAAACAACGGACGGAAGTGACAAAGAAGACAGAAATATTTTGTGTTTTAAAGCTTAAATATTGTTACACGCCGACAAAAGTGGAAGCACAAGCACTGTCTACCATAAAACACACACTTTATTACCTTTCCGCATTTGGACTTCTTTCGTTTAATATTTGTGTTTAATATTTGTAATTAGAAAAACAGCCTATTGTGTATTGTAATCTTTTATGACAGTCATTAGCCAGGTGTGTCGAACTGATTCTAAGAAATTCAGTGTACGTAGTCGAGCAGCCATATTGTATCGGTGCAGTATAAAGCAATGGCCCAATGGAGAGATCGTCAGTCAAGCGATAACCACAAGCGAGACAAGACGTGTGTACATTCGGTAATCTATATAGTGACGGAGTTTGCGCGTGTCATTGAATCGTGCATTACGTTTGTACTGGTTGTGTTCAGTTATATTTGTACTTGTGTTTTATAACACCCTATACAAACACTTATGTGTTTGTATAGTTCTAATAAATTCTATAGTAATTCCAATGGCATTTTTAATTCGAGTCCTATAACTCGTAACAATATATTATAACCATATAATATATGAAATGTGACGTCACTAAATTTAGAATCCCTCCCACCCCTTGTCACATTTTGTTTTACTTTTACTGCGTCTCAACTGCACACACACAATTTTTATAATACAATTTCGATTTATGGCGGCATACTCTAGACCAGGGGTGGTAGCCATCCAATCGGACAACTGCCCTACCACCTGGTTGTGGGTTGTTTTGTCGCCTCTTACGACAGGCCGTCCGGCCGCAAGAATTTGTATTCTTTCTCCGTTTCTGCACGGAGGAAAATATTTGTGGCCAGATTCCAATTTCTCCTTGAAGGCCGGCAGCACATTGGCAGCATCTCTGGTATTGCTAATGTCCGTAGGCAACGGTAATTACTTTCCATCACAGTTGGGCCACCAGCCTGTCTACTGCGCTTCAGCAATAAAAAAACTGCGATTATACTACTATCTTCATGCTTCTTCTGCCATACCCCACTTTCATTATCATATATTAGCGTTGGTACTAACACCCCATCTAAGTTTAAAGAAAGGACTCTATTTATTTATAGATCATTGACTGCTATGCACTTTCCTGATTTTTTCTAAACTATAATTATTTCAAAACAGTTTCCTCCCTGTTAAATTAGTCTGGGCAATATTACGCAGCAGAAATACATTGTATAATTATAAGCTCGGAAATGAGGTGTTCGAAACCGACGCCGTATTGATTGATGACTTGCAGTATTACTCCCGCAGCGGTGGAAACCCGAGTGCAAACTTACTCCTATTTATTGAAGACACCTGAGATCGTTTCAATTAATCAAAGGGGATAGGCGAACGTGGTTTAGCGCAGGTGTTATTTAGTGTCCTTTGTAAACATTTCAAAGACTGTGAATTATAAATGTGCACACTATGAATCGTGTTCGTGTAATATTAATAAAGTTGAAGCATCTGTCTGTGATTTCAAATGGCAAAATGTTTTTGTATTTTTGTCTCCTAAATTGGACATCGGTTATAGCTGGCTTTAGACAAATATTTCGTTCCGAGTGTAAATGTGACAAAGGGTATTATGTAAACCTGAATTAACCGGTTTATTCCGCGAGAATTACTCTCTCTATGTGGTAAATATTTCTGTGTGCGACTGAAAACTTGGTGTCCCACATAGTTGCGTTTTAAAAGTATGCGGCAAAAACCGTACGAAACCGGTTTGTTCAACAAACTTTTGTTACCAAAACCGTTTGATTAATGTTAAATTTAGAACAAAATTTAAAAGAAAAGGTATTATGCTCTTGGTTGCCTAGCTGCTATGGCTGTAACCGGTTCGACTTTTTTCGGTTTTTCAGCCGTGTTCAAAATGGCCTAATAGATTTCTATGAAATTTTAAGCAGTTAAAAATGTCCTTTTATTTTTTCCTGGACATTTCAATTTGTCTTAAAGTTTACAGAAATAATAAATACATTTTGTTTTTAGCTAGACGTGTTGTTGGGAAGGTTTTTTCAGGTTCTTCTCCTTAAACAGTGATAATACGTTGCGAAGCGGTGTATATAGAATAAGAAGAGGACTTAATTTTTAACTTACATGTGTGACCTTCACAAAACGCTCTCCATAGGAACTTATTTTAAATAAACGTTTTGAATTTGACTAAAATTCGCGCAGGAACAGAATAAAAAAAATTGGGAGGAATTTAAGGAGATATATTACTCACCTGCACATCAAGCCAGGATTGCGCTGAACTACCCAGACCTGGCAAACGAAGATACGATGAGCCGTTAAAACGTGGCACCTGAAATTAAATACATAAAATTTACCTAAAACAGGTTGCTCAATAATAAAACACCCCTTAGCCGCTGATACTTGTACTGCATTTTTAGGTGGCGAGTCACCGTCTGTTCATTTATTCATGATCGCCGCACATTGCGGTACGGGCAGACGCCATAGTCCCCGTAGCTCAGATTCCTAGTTCCACTAGCAGTTCATCCCAATAGCCCGGTACCATTTGTTCTCATTTCCAACAATAGTCCTAGACTGACCGGGGCATGTCCTTGGGCGCATTTTTATATGGTGTAGACAGTGATAATCGCCGGTCACTGTCACGTTACATTTACTTTAAATTTGTCAAGGAGCCTTTACGTGTTGGCCTTCCTGTAGCCCCACGCAAGCCCTCCAAAGTCCTGGTCATTTTTATGGCCCGTGGTCTTCAAGAGCATACAAAGGAGGCAGCAACCGCTAATCTATTTTTTTGCAATTTCTCAATGAAGAGAGTTATCGTCGAGACGATACTAGTTGTCTAATAATGGCATTGATCGACAAGAAACTGAGCGAGATATACTTCGTGTTTCTCTTATGGAGGTAAAAATAACAATACCCGTAAGAGAATCTAAGTAAGTGATAAGGTTTGCAAAATTAGTAAGCTGATGTGGTAATGGGTAGATTATTACTATCACAGGACCGATTGCGGATGTAGCACAGAGGCCCTGTAATAAGAACCAGGCTTTGGTAAACGTAGTCTAGGACTCTAGTCTAAATTAAAACAATAGTAAAAGCCCATAAACGTCAAACTGCTGGGTTCGGACCTCTCGTTATAAGAGAACGGACAGTATACCCGCCACACTTTGACACATCGATTATCTCGATGTGCAAGTATCATCACAATGTTTCCCTTCACTGTTAGTACGTGGTAATTGTAACAATTTACATGTTAGGTCCAAAAACTGCCAAAATGGTGCATGCTTTCCGGCCAGATGTCAAACCTGCGCCAATCACACGACGACTACTTAGTAGAAAAACATGAATTGAGACTTAATAATTTTCTTTTCCATTTCAGAATTAAACGAACAAGATTTAATGATATTACGTTGAAGGTAACAAACAAATACAGTGAAATTAACGAAAAAGGCAAAAAGGAAAGAAATTGCTGAGATTATCAATTCTACCATTTTTTCCCTTGCTAATGGTTACAGAAAATACAGTTAAGTTTAATTCTTAATAATTTAAAACTCACCTTCAAATCTAATGTGATTTCACACTTAACACCTGCGTAACCAAGTGGACATAAACAAACTCGGTTTACGCAACCTCCTCCATGTTGGCATTCACAGAGTTCATCTTTATCCTCTTTCGTTTTATTATCTCCAATTCTAGCATCACTATCGATATTTTCTATTTTATCACTAGTTTGTGTTTTTCTTACATGCTCAATGTTATTAACAAGATCATACAAATCAACTGAGTTGTCTAATTTGTTGTGATCTTGATAAATAATTTTAGAATCTCGCATCACTATATCGTTGTCTTCGAAATGGACGATGTCATTGATGTCATATATGCCGTGAGTGTCTTCGTTTTGATTTTGGGCAGCTTCTCTGGTAGTTACTTCGTTGTTTGGTTTCCAAGGTGCGAGAGTTGGAGCGCATTCACCTGGAAGGAAAATTATGTTCACATCAATATGACATTCAATACTGAAGAATACAATAAATGTTAATTGTCCAATAAGACCTTAACTCCGAAAATCCAAGTAAGTATATAACACTTGTATATATATATATATATATATATATATGTAAGTATAAAAATATTAAGTAGTAACATGTATGTTTATAAAATATAACTCCTAACACAAACCAATCCATCCAACTACATTCCCAACCCAAGCCAATTATTCCCAACCTTTTTTTTTTTTTTTTTTTGGCCTCTTCCTATGCCGGAGGACGTATCCCCCGGCTACTACTGAATCTAGTCCATGCGTGGGGCGGTCTGTAACGCGCCCCACGGGAAGAGAGATGAGCGCGCGCGGAACACTCGCGCTCTCATCTCGACGGCATGTGCGGGTGAGTGAGAACCCCTATACCCCTAGGGGCCCCACCCGCGCCGCCCGCTTACGGCGGCCGAAGGTCACTGTCTGACCTCCGGCGTCGGCGCGTCCTCCTTTGGCGGGAGCGGAGCAGGGAATTACGCTCACGCTCCCGTTCCGCCTCCTCCTTCGCGAACATGACTTGCTCGCAGAAGGAGGAGACGGCGTCCCATCCGGTGGAGCTCCCGACCATGGTGCGTACCACGGCCGGGAGCGAGGTGTCAAATCCGGTAAGGGCGACGAGCTCCCGGCGCTGCTCCGTCCAGGCTGGACATTCCTGGAGAGTGTGCAGCGCCGTGTCCTCGTCGCCCATGTCACAATGATGGCACCCTGGCGTGGCCTCGCGGCCGAGGCGACACAGGTACCTTCCGAAGCAACCGTGCCCCGTCAGGACCTGTGTCAGCCTGAACGTCAGGGTGCCGTGACGTCGTCCTAGCCATTCGTGCAGGACGGGCCTCACCGCCTCAATGGTGGCGGGGCCCGCGCTGGGGCGTCGTAGGCGGTCTTCCCAGACCCCCACGGCTACCTGGCAGAGCTCCGACCGGCACGCCTCGACCTCGCGAGGCGCGGGTCTGGTACCCCTGGCCAGGGCCTCTTTGCGCCACATATACAGTGACGCCAGGACCCTGGCTTCCAGGTCCCATGGGGGGGATCCGGCGAGTAGCGAGGCCACTTCGAAGGACACCGTACGGTATCCTCTTATTGCCCTGACGGCCAATACGCGTTGCGCTTGACGCAACAGCGCCGCGTTTTTGGCCGTCAGGCGGTTTGACCATACTGGGGCCCCGTAAAGGGCCATCGAACGTACGATGCCTTCGAAGAGTTTTCGGCACGTGGCATTGGGCCCCCCAACGTTGGGGAGCAGGCGCGAGAGTGCACCAGCCGCCCCCTTGAGTCTGGGGAGCAGCTGCCGAAAATGTGCCGAAAAATCCCATCGGCCATCAAGGACCAATCCCAGGTACTTCATGGTCTCCCCGATGCCGATGCGGATGCCTCCTACTACGATGCTACTGTCCGGAGGTGGACGGTTGCGAGGGCCGTGAAACATCACGGCCTCGGTCTTCTGTAACGCCACCTCCAGACCAAGACGCCGGATCCTGCCTACTATCGTCGACACCCCAGCCGTGCCTAGAAGGCACGCTTGCCGATGGGTCCTCCCGCGCGCGGCGATCAATGTGTCATCGGCGTAACAGATGACACTGATACCCGGGAGGACCCGACACCTCAAAGTCCAGTCATATGCGATGTTCCACAGGAGGGGACCTAGAACCGACCCCTGTGGAACACCGCACACCATGGCTCGCCGATTCCAGCCCTCATGGACCGGGTAGATGACTGCTCTACTGCTTAAATATGCCCCGACTATACGGCGGAGGTAGGTCGGCACCCCGAAATATCGGAGTGCCTCCAGAATGCATGCCCAGGGCAAGGAATTGAATGCGTTAGCGATGTCTAAGGACACCGCCAACAGAACCTCGCCCTGAGAGACTGCTTCCTCCGCTAGGCCTTTCAGGCGCATGACAGCGTCGATTGTGGAGCGCCCTGTGCGGAAACCGAACTGGTTGTCCGCCAGGTCGTCGTCGATAGGTGCTGGACGAGGCGGGCGACGATGATACGCTCGAAGAGCTTGCCAACCTCGTCCAGCAGCACAATGGGCCGGTAGGCGGACGGTGAGTCCGCAGGGCGCCCCTCCTTACGCAGCAGGACCAGCTTTCCGGTCTTCCACCGTTGCGGAAACAGGCCCTGCTCTAGGCATGCGCCGAAAAGCCTCATCAGTCGGGGCTCCAGGGCGTCGTAGGACAGAACCCATGCACGCCCTGGTATGCCGTCAAGTCCGGGGGCGGCATTCTTGGCCTTTAGCCGTAGCATGGCCACCCCCAGCTCTACCCGGTCCACAGTGGGCACAGGGTCTCTATCCGCGCTGGGCTCCGCATCTGGCGGTGCCATAGCAGGAGGCATATGCTCAGCCCGTGAAGGGAACAGAGCGCCAACTACGTCACGTGTGACGTCCCTGGGGAGAGACTCGGTTAGTGGGGGCGCCCAGGCACGGAGCTTGTTCCGAGCCATTTTGAATGGGCGCCCCTAAGGGTCTTGATTTAAACTATCCAAGAGCTCCCCCCAGGCCACGTTCTTTGCGTTACGGATTGCGATCCGTAATGTTCTTCTGGCGCTTCTGTACCCCTCGTACAGCTGAGCCTCTACGGTCGCTGCGTCCGCTGCGCGGCGACGCCGTCTTCTATGTCTGGTGTACTGGCGGCGCGCGCTATTGCACGCGCGCCTTAGTCCCTCGAGAATTATTCCCAACCTAAGCCAACCTCTTCCAAACCTACTCCAGAATACAAGTAGAACACACACACAAGTATTAACACACACGCACCAAAGTAGTTAGTAAGATAGAAATAAGCTTAGCATAAGACTAAAAATTGTATCAGCTCGGACATATCTTGTTCGTCCGGGCCCACCAGTAAAAAAAATAACTCCGAAAATCTTATATATCCTACGGACTAGATGGCGCCACATATTCAACACCTTTTTGTCATTTTGTTATTTAAAACATATTTTTTAGACGAAATCAGTCAAAAACTGATATTATTAATACATTTTCACGGCCTGTGTGGACTGTAATGTAGGGTCTGCTTTAGGTTTGATTCTCGAGATGGTAAATTTCGTAAACGTCTTTTCATTATTTACTATGGTCTGGGTGTCTGGAATCGGCCTCAGATACCGTTATATACTATCCATAAGATAAGTGTAACTCGCATATAATGTGTGTGTTTGTCTGCCGATTATAATTATCATATTAAAATTTAGAATTTTGAACGGTGTGAGTGACGGCAAAAAGTGATGTAACATGTTCTGTAGTACCATCTAGTAATGTCAGGTAAGATATATGAGATTTTTTAGAATTGCCTGCGGATTTCTGGGTAATTCCACGTCCCGTGCATGAAATAGTTTATTGCTACATAAATAGCAAGGTTAAAACTGAGTAGTTCATGTACGTGCCAAAATCTTTCAATACAAACTACAGAAATCGGAAATGCATCTACGAACATGTTAAGCTTTTACAAATTTTCACGTAGCATTTAAGATTTTTGTATATATAGTGTTAAGTTTAATGTTAAATTAATTAAGTAATAATCACATCTAGAGTACCTACAACACACATCGCCGTATTTTGTATTGTCACGAGCGGTCGAGCCAGTGGTGGATTTACCAATAGGCTGAGTAGGCTGGAGCCTAGGGCGGCAGATTTTGGAGGGGCGGCAAATTTGGGGCCAATTTTTTTATATATTATGTCTTACACAATCTTCAAACTACGGTAAAAAGGAGGTCTAATTCAAGACTATACACTTCTCACGATATGTACACAAATCATAAAGTTACAATTTCATTGATAAAAAAATGATCTAATTAATATGATTGTCAATTAGGGCATCGATTTATCGGTAGGGGCGGTAAAATTTGAATAGCCTACAGGCGTCATATTTCTAAATCCGCCCCTGGGTCGAGCCTAACTCCCGCGGCGATTGAGCCATAGGCTCTCACCTAGTGGTGCATCACGCCATCCAACGGGGTAACTATCAAAGACACATTTTTTTTTTGTTGGAGCATGGGAAATACATTTGGTACAATGCCGGGCCCTTTGTGGGACTTAGACCTTACGCGGCGAGATTAAGCGCCGCACAGCTTTTGTGGGACTCTGGTAAAGTCGTTCTTAACCCTTTAGCTCACTATTAGCACATATGTGTCCGCGATGAGAGTGCAGATCGCGTTTGTGCACGCGATCGTTAATTGTGCTGTTGTCTCACTCTGTTTATATAGGAGTTGTATGATTTGTATGAAATGGGTATATTTTCTTGGTATATTACGAGATAGTGATAGTGTTAGTCTTGCGGCTTTTTGGTATATCGTTAATTTTCTTAGGGTTAACTACACCACTAAACCTGAACCTGCCTCCCATGTGCCCGCGCTTGAGTTGGAAGAAATTGAGTTTTAGAACGTAGTTACGCCCATGTTCATTCGCGCATCACGGCCTGAGTCACCCTGGGAAGCAAAGTGACTCACTTCACCAACGGAGGTTTAGTTCTACCGCATCTCCAGATGTGTGTGACGGAATCACGGGAGGAGATTTTGCGCATATCTGCGTCTCCGAACACTGGACTGACGCACCACACAGTTTACATCAATCCTCACAGTATGTATTGATGAAGTTTAAAATCCAAACAAATAATAATATATACTAGTGATCGCCCTTGGTCGAAATTCAACCATAATAATTTGTTGTCAAAGGCTATAATTCTGTAATCACAGATTTCGCCAAGGCAACAATAAATAAAAGAGTATATATGCGTGTGTGTGTGTCAAATACATGGTAGTGTGTGTAATGTTTTTTTTATTGATTTAGGGCTGCTTGCATAACGTTGCTTAAATTTATTTAAGAAATACAAAACGTATTTAACACCCTTAAATACAATTAGAGTCTTGCACAACGCAAAAATTGCCGCTAAATATGTTTAAAGAACTGTCAATACGTTTTGTGTAAAACGTATTTAGGCAGTTTAATATGATTAACTTATTTTATTTAAAGGCGATCGTTATGCAAGCGGCCCTTAATGTATTTTTAAGCATAATTTAAAAAAATATTAGCATTCGTTGTTTCTTCTCTATATAAACTATAAGTGTGCGAAATTTCATACTCCTCCGTCCGCGCAATTTTCGGAAAAAGGGGTACAAAGTTTTTGCTTCACGAATTAATACGTAGATAAATTATACGCATCCTGTTTGATACTTTTGGCTACGGAAACCTAAAATAAATAATTATTTAATTTCTATTCCTCTGAATGTACACATTTACCTAATAAAATAACTGAGAAACCAATTTCGTTATAATTGCAAGTTATAAATAAGGGACACATGTACCATAAATAGTTGGTTCGCATGGAATACCCATTAAGATCTCCCTAAAAGTATGTATGTGGTGAATAGTGTTGCCAAATTATTGAGCCTTTAAAGATTTGTCTCAAATAATAATTACTTAATATAAGAAAGGAGATTAATTTTACTTAGGCAGTAAAACTAATCTTAAGTACATACATGTTTACGAAATTATGTAGTGTAATTTTTAACCTTTTAGGTTAAATTGTTCACCCTTGACTCTTTAAGGCCTGTGGAATAGGACAATGTTTATGTATAAACCGAATTTTGAGTTGATAATCCTTTTAAATTAAATTTCTAGTCTGTAAGTTCATTTTTGTATTGGTGTACGATAAAGTGTTATCTATCTATTAAAAATATTGTGTGTGTGTGCAGTTCATACACAGTAGAAGTGAAACTTCAGAGAATATACATACATACATACATACAAAACTTCACGCCAGTTCCCTTGCGGGGTAGGCACGAACAACAGAGCGCCATTTAGGTTTATTTTTACAAACCTCACTTGCTTCTTTGACATTCATAACTCTTGTCAAGCACGCTCGTCTGTTCTTAAGGCTCCTGACATCACCTTCTGCTAGTACACGATCAATTTGATCATGGAAGGCTAATCTTAAGTGTTAACAAAAAATAGACTTAAAAACAAAACTTGTCCTGAAAGGGGTCATCAGTCTCAGCATAATGCTAGTCTGTCCACTAAGCGCTGGTCTTCTGCTGCCCATAAGGTATTGTCACCGGAAAAATTACACCATTGCATAGCATAATAATTTTATATAAATATATTTGAGTTACGTAAATGTCACCATGTCTCTGAATTCAGCAAAAACCTCAAATGGTTACTTATCAATTTTCGCCGAAATACTCACATTCTCACTCTTCTTCATAGTACATTGTTTCCAACTACCTACTCCACGTAACATTAAGGAACGCTTCGACCTTCTGTTTTTTTTTTAATTTTTTTATTGCAGGAGATCAGCAGACAGGCAGACGGCCCACTTGATGGAAAGCGGTTACCATCGCCTATGGACATTTGCAATACCAAAGGTGCTACAAATGCGCTGCTGCTCTCTTAAGGGAGACTGGAACCTAGCCACTAATGCCGGAACACAACTCGAAGTTGTTATGGCGACATACTTACGACATACAAATGCCCTACCACCTGGCTGTGGGTTGTTAAGTCGCCTCTTACGACAGGCCGCCCGGCCGCAGGAAATTTTATTATTTCTCCGTTCCTGCACGGATACTGTACTTGTCTAGCTCCCATAATTTGCGCCCCTCGACTAGATATCACAATAAACACACCTCTACACACGTTTTGTTTTTATAAATGTGCTTTGTCTACAGGTATGCAGGTGGCCCAACTTGTAATAATATAGTTTAGTAGTTAATAGTAGATATAATATAATACATATAAATGTTGTTTTAAGTATATCATACAGACATACGTGGCCCGCTCGCCTTCGTGAATTGCAAGAACTATACACATATACTTTATATAATGTGATATACACTAAAGTCAAATTAACATAATGAAATCTCAGAAGAACAAAATGGGTAGACCGAGCCCCGTACTCTCAGAGTGATTCCGGCTAAAGGAAGCCGATTTTGAAATAGAAAGCTGATGGCGCCGCAGGGCGGTACGAGAACTTCGTATTAAAAATCGAATTAATACGGATAAAGGCAGAATAGTTTTTAGTGGATTTCTATTAACCACAGAGACACAAACTATGTGTATACTCCATCGGAAATGACTACGTATATGCGGCTTTTAGAGTAGAGGCCTTGGTACCATAGGGGCCTAAGGCCACAAACTTTATCGAGACGTAGTCAAAAGTGTGCTAGATTTCTCACGTGACCAAAAGACTGGTCTATACTTCGGGCAAAGCATTAGCGTTGCCATTCAGCGAGGTAATAAGGCCAGTCTTTTGGGCCCGTTTCCAACTGACAGCGGTATACGAAATAAGATTACGTACACAGTTTCCAAAAAAATACTTCAATTAATTTGAAGCTTTCATTCATGTTCTGAGATTGTAATCTTTTAATTCAAAAAGCAACGTCTGTATTAAATTGGTTAAAATACGATGTATAAATACGCAGTGAATTCAAAAGAGTCTCCATTCAGTGTTTTCAGTTATATGTCAGAGGCCGCGTCCGACCTCATTCGGGTCTCCAATTTCGAGCAGTCTCGAGACTGTTGCGTCACTATTGACAAATCATTACATATTCAACGCGCGCTGAAATGGAATTTCATTATTCTGATACTCTGGTATTAGCGATAGTATTAAAATGGGGCAAAGGCGTGTAGGTGTGGGGTGCGACTTTGTTTGTATGAATAACATTACTTGTATGAACATTTTGTTTGCGCGAAATAACAAGCGCTTTGGCTTGAGGCGGTTCGGGTGTCAAAATAATGAGAGTGACGTGCTATTTATTGATCGAATGTATAATCTATCTTTATATAATTATATAATTCTTCTGTGGAGTTTTTGGCGGGAACTGAAAGGAGATGTTGTGCTGTGCAGTTTTATTTTCTAAAAATGTGTAAAATGACTCTAAAATGAACAATAGTTGTAGGATATTGATAGTTTATGCGTAGTAATTATGTGTTTTGTGAGAAATGTGAACTGTATAGACAAATGTGGCCTTTTGAGTTGTCACAAGAACTCCGTTGAATGGCACTAGCTGATTACCTACAGTTCAGCTGTGCTACACATAGGCTTAAGAAAATGAAGAAACTATATTGTAAACTAAGATCTGGCTTGAAGGCTTAGCTGCCAAGCCATAAACTTAAATAAAAAATAATTAATTCTTCTGTACGTGTGTTGACAGTGAACTCCTCCTAAACGGCTGGACTGATTTGAATGAATTTTTTGTGTGTGTTCAAGTGGATTCGAGGATGGTTTAGATTCACAATTGGACCCGGTAGGTGGCGCTGCAATCGGGTTCTAAATTTTATTTCTTCAGGGCAGAACAACGTCTGCCAGGACAGCTAGTAATATTATAAAATTCTAAAAATGCCGTCTGTACATTGAAGCTATTTAAAAAAACCAACTGGAATACACTATACAAACGACGGAGAAGACGATGCATTTGTTTTTAAATTTCTTATATGTTTGTTCGGGATTCACGTAAAACCTACTGCGCCGATTTCGATGCGGTTTTCGCTGATCGACAGCAAATTATTTGAGTTAAAATCTGCGCTACTTATTATCCTGGGAATCTCGCGGGAATTTTCCCGGGAGCGGTTTGTAGTGATTCGGGCAATCTGGTGCATAGAAATTAGCTTATTCCTACACCACAGCTTTCAATAAAACGACAGCTTACATTATATTTTAAATGCTGCGAAACTTTGTGTCCCGGGAATTTCGCGGGGGTTTCAACTCAAGCGTGGACGAAGTCGCGTGCCTATCCTAGTATTATAATAAATAGGCATGTGCCAGAGACACTTCGTCCGCGTTGCCACGGCGTATGACGACAACGTATCTTTTATTGAATTACAACAGGCGCGGCACCAAAAAAAATATTTGACGACACTGCCGTCTTTTTCATTTTCGTCAAACATTCGTCAATGAGGCGGAGTTGGTACTGAATATTAGCGATGGAATTTCCTCCAGCACAAGTCCATGCTGAATCGTAGATTTTATATGTTGGAAATGTGGCGTACAACATCTTCAATTTAACCATAGGAATGTATAAATTGTTTTTAAGTCGTTATATTGTTGCTTTTGGATGTGCTTTTAGCAGGGATGGAAGGCACACCGCTGATATAGAAAGAAGAGTGAATTTGGGGAATAGTGTGAATGGAGCGTTAGGTAAACTTCTAGGCGCTAAGAACCTCTGCCAGAAGGCCCAGCTCGCCGTACACAATGCGGTGCTGGTACCTACGCTCACGTATGGATGCGAGAGTTGGGTATGGAAGAAAGAGCATGAAAGTAGAGTAAACGCGGTCGAGATGCGAGCACTGCGCAAAATCTGCGGAGTGATGCTCGCGGACCGCGTTCGTAATACCGAAGTAAGAAAGAGAGTTGGTCTGAAAGAGAGTGTCGGGGTGAAGGTAAGGAAAGGAATGCTCCGGTGGTTCAGGATGTGGAAAGAATGCATGATGAAAGAATGACTAAACAGATATACAATGCAAAAGTGGATGGATGCAGAAGTCGTGGAAGGCCACGACACACCTTCCATGATCAAATTGATCGTGTACTAGCAGAAGGTGATGTCAAGAGCCTTAAGAACAGACGAGCGTGCATGACAAGAGCTACGAATGTCAAAGAAGCAAGTGAGGTGTGTAAGAATAAGCCTAAATGGCGCTCTGTAGTTCGTGCCTACCCCGCAAGGGAACTGGCGTGAAGTTATGTATGTATGTATATTGTTGCTTTTCTAGCAAAAAAATACTTAGTATCTCACTATATTGGTCTATTCCACAGAAATAACATTATTTATCGTGATAAAAGTATCCTAATGTGTCTCGAGTTTCATTTAAATCCATTCAGTAGTTTTCATGTAATGCTCTAACTTTTTTTATACGAAAAAGTAATTCTTAATCAATTACTTTAATAGATACAAGCGGTTCCGGCAGACATCCTGTCATGAAAAAATAAAAATCCAGAACCCGATTCCAGCACCACCTACCGGGTCCAATTGTGAATCTAAACCATCCCGGGACCCACTCAAATGTATATTCTTTACACCTTGGGTTACATTATTGAAATTTTTGTAGGGATCCCTAATTTTTCTAGTAATAAATAGCCTATATTAATATGGGATCATTTAGCATTTTAATGGTGAAAGAATTTTTGAAATCAGTCAAGTAGTTTTTGAGTTTATTCGTTACAAACATACAAAAATACAAATCTTTCCTCTTTATAATATTAGTACAGATTACGATATGTCCTATAGAGATTAACAAGTAATTTAATTTTAACCCAATATTCTACAAAATAAATTATATCTAAGAATAGGTCAATTGCCACTTTACGTAGTCATTTTCGTGTCCTATACATCACTACTTACATACAGTTTTAATTTTCCACTATACTAGTATTGGACAGTACATGCTTTTAAAAAGAGTTTGTAAGATTAACATGACATTTTGTACTGAACCAGTACAATGTACCACTTCAAATGAGGCGAGGACATTTGTTCGGTTTGTACCGCGGCAGTACATTTGAAGCGATGAGGCCGGTGAGTCGGTGAGCGTCATTCCCTCATTTATACCGTTCAAAACTAATTCGGAAATGTTCGTTAAGAATCACCGTCACCCCATTTTAATAACAGTCGTACTATGATACTGTCATGTACTGCGATTTCCCGCGTTCAGGTATCCTTTTATATACAACAGTATAGCTAAGCTAAGCAAAGGTGAAATTATTAGATTAACAATAAAACAGGCAAAAACGCTTACATTTAAACTCTTACATTCTCTTAGTTACTTTCAAACAGAAGAACTACTGCGTATTGTGTCTTAAATATATACAAATACACACACAATCACACACACACAATCACACACACACACCCAATCACACACACACACGAATGCACGCACACAGACGGAACACACTCAAGCGCTCACACTTCCATACTATAAATATGTATTGAATAATGTTTCATTTTATGTATATATAAATTATATGATCCCTGCGATACAGGCTTTGCCTAGTGCAGGGTTCTTTAGGAGCCATATCTCGCTCAGAACGTGACAACCAGGATAACGTAACTTAGCACATTCTTTTGTTATAGCTGTCATGTAATGAGAAGTTTGGTTAAATAAAAATTTGAATTTGAATGTTGTCCCTCTTTGTCATGTCAATATCCGTAGAGGCTTATTGTACTGTTGTAGCATAAACCTCGTTCTATCCTTCCTCTTACTTTTGAGTAGTAGCGCGACAAAAATTTTGAAGTGGTATATTTCAAATTTAGAGCCGTATCAGTACAAATGTACCGCCTCACACGTGTACTGCTCATCGCTACACTATACACTACACTAACTCAAATGCTTTAGTTCTTTTGAGTCTTCGCGCTAGGTTTGTGGTGTCAAGCAGTTGGATTGTCTCGACATTCACATGATGGTGAATCCTCTTTTTAACCGACTTCAAATAAAGGAGGAGGTTCTCAATTCGTCGGGATCTTTTTTTTAATGTATGTTCACCGATTACTCCGAGATTTAGGATCCGATTTACGTGATTCTTTTTTTGTTCGAAGCGTAATAGCTGCCATTTGGTCCCCTAAAAAATTGACATAGTTTGGCTAAGTAGTTTTCATTTTATGAACATTTTTTATGAAAAATGTTCCATTCCGTTCCATATGTACAGCGATTACGCTGAAATTTATGATCCGATTTACGTGATTCTTGTTTAGTTTTATGCGGAATAGTTCCCATTTGGTCCCCTAAAACTTTAACATTCTGTGGCCCAGTAGTTTTCATTTTACGAACATTTTTTTGTTCCCATTTCTTGGGACCTATATTTTTTAAGGAGCGCGGCACCTTTCGTAGGTCTACCCATACATAGCTAGACACTAAAAAGAAACAAAAAAATAAAAAAACTTCGTTTAAAAAAACCGACTTCAAAAACTAAAAAACTAAAAAGTATAAAATAACTTATTTCTAAAGCTATTATTATTAATATATATTATCTAAAACATCTTAGTTTTTGAAGTCGGTTTTTTTAAACGAAGTTTCTTTATCGTGAGCTTCTGCATGTTTTTGTGCTATCTCTGTCACGAACTCCATTTTCAGGTCCCGGTGGAGAACATCAATCCTCACGTAATAAATTTCGTTTACGATCTTCCTCTGTACTTTGTTTTGGAATATTTGTATTTTTTTGATGTTCCCTTCTTTGGTGCGTCCCCATAATTGAATGCCGTAAGTCCATACTGGCATGAATTGCTTCAACTGATAGGGATATAAACATTCTGAAAATTATATATTCAGAATCTGCTGGTCCGAAATAACCCTGTGATGTTTTCTCTTTTTACAAGTTTTCTAATCACTTGCAATGGATGTAAGTTCGCGTGGAATCTTGCAAGTTAAATTTGACCAACTTCACGGTTTCCGATTGAGCTGAAATTTTGCACGCATATGTATATCGCGTGACGATGCAATAATATGGTACCATGGAGCTGATCCGATGGTGGCTTTTTTTTATTGCAGGAGTTCAGCAGACAGGCCGACGGTCCACTTGATGGAAAACGGTTATCATCGCCTATGGACATTTGCAACACCAAAGGTGCTACAAATGCGCTGCTGCTCTAAGGGAGACTGGAACCTGGTCACTAATGCCGAAACACAACTCAAGGTTTTTATGGCGACATACTTTAGACCAGGGGTGGTAGCCATCCACTCGGACAAATGCCCTACCACCTGGCTGCGGGTTGTTTTGTCGCCTCTTACGACAGGCCGCCCGGCCGCAGGAAATTGTATTCTTCTCTTCCCTTTCGAGAAAAGGGGCAAAAATGTAATATTTTCGAAATGTCGATAAATATTTAAGCATCACATTGGCTACGCTCAATGCGTAATTTATATGTAATTGACGATTTCTATTATTCCGCCGACCGCCGTGCTTATTAAGATCCGTGCCTGAAATTATACAGATTTATTATATCATTACCTATGGATTATAATCTATATATATACTCTCTATATAGATAAATAAAATTGAAGTTTCTGTTTGTAATGTCAAAATAACTGCTTTTTACTAAATGCATATGAAAGTATTTACGGTACTTATATCAAAAAATCAATCTTTAACATTTTTGTCTGTGTGTCTGGATGTTCCGGCTAATCTCTGAAACGGCTGGACCGATTTTGACGGGACCTTCGTTGGTAGATAGCTGATGTAATAATGAGTAACTAAGGCTATTTTTTTAAATCCACGCGGACATAATCGCTGGCATAGCTAGTTATAAATAAACCGTGCAAGTGAGTCCACGAACTATATAGGGTAAAGGTAACAAATGTGCGCTGTTTTCGTTATTTGGCTACGGAACTATAAAAAAAAGTTATTCTAAAATATTCCATAAAGTATCTCAGAGACTACTTGGATATTGTTTATAATCAATTTTCTTTACAAGCATTTTAAAAGCTTATAAATTAAACTTTTTTTCGAAATTTTTCACCACATATGTACAGTGAACCAAATCGACGATGAACCACCCATAAGGCTAAAATCGACACGCACACAGGTAACACATCAGTTTTAAGAGGTGGGATTTTACTGTAACCTATTTCGGGTTTCCCAAGAGGGCAATAAAATCAAAATCCGTAAACAAAGAGAGAGCTGAGTACAAAAGAAAAAAGGGCGTCCTCAATCGGCAAAGTGCATATTGTAAATAAGCAGGAGTAATTGTTTTCTTGAGTTTAAACATTTCAAGAAACGTCCTGATTGCTGTATATGAAATTTGAGTGTGTGCGTGGATATGGAAACTTTATGAGCGGTTTAAAGCAATATGTTGAGTACTGATCAAGGACGAATTTGACCGGTCGTACCTAAAATTATAATATTTATTAATAGTAGTATTTTATGTACTTACTAGGACTCGAATTCGACCATAATAATTAATGTCAAAGACTATAACTTCTATAATCACAGATTTTGCCAAGGTTACACTATTCATTTGACTTTAACAATAAACAAAAGAGTATATAAGTATATGCGTGTGTGTCAAATATATGGTGTTTTTTTTATTGATTTAATATATTTTTTATGCATAATTAAAATAAAAAAAATAGCATTCGTCGCTTTTTCTCTATATAAACTATAAGTGTGCGAAATTTCATACTCCTCCGTCCGCGCAATTTTCGTAAAAAGGGATACGAAGGTTTGCTTCACGTATTAATATTCGATTTCGCTCGCGACTTCGCCGCGGGTCAATACCTGGTATAGGTATACTTTTAATCCTAGTATATTGTGAGAGCAAACATTCACACAGGTTATATTAAATTTATCTAGGCGCTATTTACCTCCATGAAACTCCAATCCGTCCCGCGAAAAAGCTATCCCATTTTTCAAAGTAACACGTATCTTACGTTCATTCTCGATATTGAGACTACATATATACCAAGTTTCAAAGAAATCGGTAACTTGGTTTTGCCGTTAAAGCGTAGCAGAGTTACTTTCACATTTATACAGATAAATAAAATTGAAGTGTCTTGTTGTTTTTAATGTCCAAATAACTTTTGACTAAATGCATGTGACAGTATATACGGCACTTATATAAAAAAAATCTATTTTTACAATTTTTGTCTATGTGTCATATTTGGACAAGGTAAGAGAACCAAGGTAAACGACATAGCTCGCAAAATTAGCAAGTTGAAGTGGCAGTGGGCCGGTCACATCTGCCGCATGACCGATGGCCGATGGAGCAAACGAGTCCAGGAGTGGAGACCGCGTCTTGGTAAACGTAGTGTCGGACGCCCTCCAGCCCGATGGACCGACGACCTATGCAAGGTCCCCGGTAGGCGCTGGCTGAGGAAATCGGAGGACAGGGATGAGTGGCGCCGTCTTGGGGAGGCCTACGTCCCGCAGTGGACTGCAAATGGCTGACGACGACGTCATATTTGGATGTTCCGGCTGAAACGGCTTGAACGATTATGACGGGATTTTCACTGCCAGATAGGAGTAACTTAGGCCACTTTTTAAACTTTTCTTAGGGTTCCGCGAAAAAAAATCCACGTGGACAAAGCCACGCACAGCTAGTTTATAACATTAGTATGCATAAGGTATTTTTATTCGTAGTTTACTTGCGACGTCTCATTGCCTGCGATCAACTCGCGTCGTTTAACCAATTTGCCGGATGATTCAATTGACAATTCACGTACTCGCAATCACATTTGGACTGGATAGGGAAATTTGCCACTCGATTACGTCGCGAGCTCTCACAATATACCAATGTGAAACTCAACTCGTTTACTGTTGTCATATACACTAGAACTTTTCACAAGGCTTCACTTGCGTAAAAATACCATCTTCATCGAATACCCCTATCCCATTATTTGCGGTCAGGGTGTCTTAACTTTTCTGTGGCAAGTCATACGATCTTATGTTGTCGGTTCGGGCATTTGGTCTCCCTTGAGGTCTTCTATCCGTACAAGAACAGAGAAAGAATACAATTTCCTGCGGCTGGGCGACCTGTCTTTAGAGGCGACAAAACAACCCACAGCCAGATGACAAGGTATTTGACCGACTGTATGGCTACCACCTCTGGTCTAGAGTATGCCGCCATAACAACCTTGAGTTGTGTTTCATTAGTGGCAAGGCTCCAGACTCCCTTTAGACAGCGGCAGCACATAGGCAGCATCTTTGGGATTACAAATTGGTATGGGTTGGATTTGACCTCTCTGAGAGTAAGAGGCAGCATATTTCAAAGTTTGACAGCCTGCACTGTAAAAGAATTATCATAATAGGATGAAGTGTCTGCAGGCGTCATAAGTTTTCTATACGTATCAGAGCGCAAATTGTGGGCAGTGGATAGACGAAGGAATTTAAAATGTTCCTTAAGGTACTGGGGACTGTTAGGAGTAAATAATACTATGTTACAAAGAAGAATGACAATGTGAGTATTCCGGCGAAAATGAATAGGAAGCCACTTGAGTCTTTTACGATATTCGGAAACATGGTCATATTTTCGCAATCCAAATATGAACCTGATACAAAAAATCGAAATGTGTGCTGGGACACATAGTAGAAGTGAAACTTCAACGGACAAGTGGCAAAACGAATCGCAACAAAATTTTAACTTGAAATTTTACGGGCAGGTTTTCAAATTGGACAAGTACATTAACAATCTGCCCGTAAAACTTCAAGTTAAAATTTTGTTGCGATTCGTTTTGCCACTTGTCCGTTGAAGTTTCACTTCTACTATGTGTCCCAGCACACATTTCGATTTTTCGCAGGTTTACTGCAAATTGTGATTTGGTTAGGTTAGGTACATTTTAATGAATGCATTATTTAAATTTATTTCATTTTATCAAACAAAATTATTTAAACATATTTTATTTTATCAAACAAAAAAACTGAATTCGATCCGGAACCAAAAAAGCTGACATAATTCTACTCTAAAATTATGCCGCTTCTCACCACGTTTAGTCTAAATTTATGCCGCTCCTCCACGCGGTCGTAACGCTTTTTCGTGACAGAAAAATCCTAAGACCACGTCTGTACTTATATAGAAGTTTCACTTCAAAAGTTTGAAGTCGCTCAAGCTTGTTTTGTTATTATACATTTTGAATTAAAAAAAAAACAACATCAATTGCTGTATGTTCTCGCCGAAACTTCCTCTAGTTTTTCAACGTGGTAAAATTGTCCCGATGATTTGACAACAAAAATGTTTGCATCTTCGCAACGTACTTGACCTTACCAATAACCAGTGCGGCACATGTTCGCAGACAACTTCTTTATTAATACCACGGAATATAAGACACATCTGAGATTATTTGATCTCGGCTCGAACTATCTCCATGCCGAGAAGTTTCAACAACTTCCTCTATTATTTCGCTTATAGTTCACGGAGCATGTTGTTTGAGAGTTAGATGCTGGTATGTCTACATTCTTGTGATTAAAATACAAATAACCTTTGAGAATGAATACAAATATATTTCGGCGAATGATGGTAGAACCATCTAGTTAGTTTAAGAACTTTTAGTAGAAGCTAGAAAATTCTGGAAGGAAAAGACAAGGATAGATATATTTTAGAAAGGGATAGACGAAGAACGAAAGTTGTAGTATAGAAAGTTCGGGAAGGAAAAGACAGAGATAGATAGATGTTAGAAAGGGATAGATGTATAAACGAAAGTTCTAGAATAGAAAGTTCGGGAAGGAAAAGACAGAGATAAATAGATGTTAGAAAGGGATAGATGTATAAACGAAATTTCTAGAACAGAAAGTTCGGGAAGGAAAAGACAGAGATAGATAGATGTTAGAAAGGGATAGATGTATAAACGAAAGTTCTCGAATAGAAGGTTCGGGAAGGAAAAGACAGAGATAGATAGATGTTTAGAAAGGGACAGATAGTAAATAAAAGAATAACGAAATTATGGGTTACAGATATTTCTTCCGGGTATATAAGCAGCGTAAGGCGCGCTGACAGTGGAGTTTTTAGAGTTGAGTTCAGTTCAAGACAGCGAAGCGACAAGTACGATTCGGAAGAGTTGGAAGAAAAGTTTAATAGAAGACAGTGACGAGTTAAGTGGTGGATTTAGTGACAAATTTAGTGGACAGTTAAGTGAAAGAGGAGTGTAGCGTAGTTCGAGAGACGAAACAGAAGCGAGCTACACGCGGTAATATTGGAGGTGAGCACGGCAGTAGCAGGAGGTGGTCTACGCAATATCAGGGACGATATTGTGAGTGAGACACCTTATCGTGGGATTATAGTCGTGCGTATAGGGGCAACCCTGCGGAGAGGTATTACGTGCGGCTGTGTAAGTCAATAAAAGCGTTTATTTAAAAACTTAACACTCTGTTGTTCGTGCCTACCCCGCAAGGGAACTGGCGTGAAGTTATGTATGTATGTATGTATGTATTTAAAAACTGGTGTTTCCTTCCAATCCTAAGTGCGTACCCCGCTCGCACGTAACAATATTCTTAGCTAGCGGGCCTGTCATCTGTTGTCTTGCTCTGAAAAAATAAAAATCTAAAATCCGATTTCAGCACCACCTACCGGAGCCAATTGTGAATTTAAATATGCACAAAAACCATACGAATTTTACAAAATCGCACATAAAGACTGTCATTGTGTCGTCTATCATATAAAAGACAATAAATAGGTCATAATCCAAGAGGTGACTCTCATACAAAAATCTCATACATAATTTACAAATGTTTTACAAACTTAATCAAACTACGTTTTAACGGTTTTAAGCGCGGTAATTAATTTGGTTTATATTATTCCGACGTTTCGGTCACTTTTCAGTAGCCGTGATCACGGAAGACAAAGATTTCAAATGTCAATGAGTATTGTTAAAGTTTTATTTAGCGTACCGCCAACTTGTTTATTTACTCTACGGGAATCTAATCTAATTTACCACCGCTTCGCAACATGTTGTGGCTTGAAAAGATGAAGCGGCGTCAGAAACTCTTCAGCAAACATGTCTAGCTCTAATAATTTTATTTAATATTAAAATGGGTGGGAGGTAAAATAAAAAGAACTTGTCAATAAAGTTGGTTTGTGTTCCGATGCACGCAGAAAGAGCTCGCAGTGTCTTGAGGTCTGGCAGTTGGTTTTTGCTGGGTTTGGGTCTTAATAGTTTTGATGATCGGATCCTAAACAGGTGATACTTGCCAACCATGTTCTTTATTGAAATTTGGATGTTTTGTAAGTTGTGCGCGTTGAATCTACAACTCATATAGGTATGTGATGTGCTGCGTACATGCATATATACATTGTACACACATCCTCTCACGCATATGAGCAACAACATTGCACTTCTGTATCAATAAATGTTTTGACAGCATTTTCTAACTAGCGACTTTCTTTTATTTGTATGTGAGTTGCTCCAAGGTTGCAACATAAACAAATGATCGAGCGCAGCTGTCATTTTAGTTCAAGTTTTAAAAATCAGAGTATACGTATTATTAGTTTTACAATATCTGGAGAAGCTTCATGGGCTTTATAACCTCAATTCAGGTTTTTATACGTTTAATTTTGTACGTCGAAAAATTCAAGGGGACAAAGCGCCTACAATGGCACGTAATAAAACTGGAGCCTTGATTAATTTTGTACGAATTTCGTGAACTTTATACTCGTGACCCCTTTTCTGTTTGGTTTATTATTTAACTGTCTTCCGGTTTCATAAATTCCTAACAGTGCGCTTTCAAAGGGTTTTTGAAATTGCACAGAGGCTAGTGTAAGTCTACCTATTGTTCTCAGTTTTACTTATTTAAGGACATCGTAAACGTTTCGGCAAAAAGCGAAGTGTTCACACAATCCCTTTCTTTGTGACTGGCGTGCTAGCCATTACGCTACCACGACTTTTTCATATATGTTTATTTATCAATTTGGTCTGTAAAGTGAAGATAAAGGAAGACGATTGTGAAGTGTATCGAATTTTTAATGTATTATATAAAGCTGTGTAGTACAGTAGATAATTATACTATATTATCATTAGGTATATTGCTGATGGTATTTTCTAATCGTATTCCTGAATGTTAATAAAGATTTTGCTTGTCGGACAGCAATTTATTTTATCAGATATTTGACTAGAAATTTCTATATTTCCGCTCTATCCGAGATTGAAATCGTTTTTGATGCAAATCAATATTGTATTACGTGGGGGTACGCTATTTCCTATTTTGCGTTGAGCGTAAACGTGGTATTGGCTCGTTTAAACAATTTTCGGGTAAATCTACGAAGCGTTTGTGCCGCGATTGGATTTAAAACGTTCCATTTGACACGACAAATAGAATAAATACGTCGGGTGCCATGTTTGCCCGGCCAAACGTATTGCGACAGAGAGGTAACACCGATTTTAGATGCGAAATTCAGTCAATACGCTAAATGTATTATTGACAAATGAAAACAATGCATATTAGTATTGTTTGTTATTTAGATATGTGACGGGTGTATTTGAGATGCTGTACAAGGCTGGTTTGTTGTTAGCATATCCGTACAGGAATGGAGAAAAAATATAAGTTGCTGCAGCTAAGCGGCCTGTCGTAAAAGGCGAGAAAACTGGTCTAGGGCATGCCGCCATAAGAACCTTGAGTTGTGTTCCGGCATCAATAGGTGTAGTGGCGTGGACTTCGTACAACTATTTTCCCCATAGCGTAGCTTTAAGAAACTAGCGACCAAAAAAAGATGGAAAGCGCCATGCATTCATTGGGTTTACGCGTTCTGTTCAAACATATTTATACTAGTGTCTACTTTTTTATTCGTGCATATACTATTAATGTATTACTCTCTCTTACACTCGGCGGCTTTCCACATGTATAGGATGAAATAGCAACTCATAACCCGATCGGGTACCGCCCTTAATAAAGTAAAAATATTAGAAATTTTTCAACAGCGGTTTAGTCGGCGCTTGTATCATGCGGCATGTTTTTTCAACCAGCTTACCCTAGTCGAATTTAGACCCGGCACCACTGATACTTAGGTTCCCCCTTCAAGGCGGGCAGCACTTTTGTGGCTCCTTAGGTGTCGTAAATATCTATGGGTAGATAGCTTCATAGGTGGGTGCAATTTCCATTGGGTGGACCATTAGCATGTCTGCTGTACTCCATTATTATAAAACCAGATAAAGGACTATTTGAACCATGAGAACGAGAAAGGCGTACGCGACACTAGACAGGAGACTGTGACACGAGACAGTGTATGAAAACATTTGGAGCATGATACAGGCGAGGGAGCGCGACAGGTACCTGATAATGGTCTGTGGGTGGCAGAAACAGCATGAATGCGATTGCTTTTAAGCCGTGGTATCGCGTGGCGCGTCGTTTTCAATATAATTTTCAATTAAATTGAATTGGTAATATAAAAGAATTTAATTGAATTTAACAAATTGTCAGAGAGTCTGTTACACCTATATTACTCATAGCGTAGCTTGTAACTTGGCTTGGGGGTATATATACAATGTGTGTTTTACTTTAATTTTATTTCTTCTAACGATAAGTGGCTATTAATTAATATATATAAAAATTCTC
The DNA here is from genome assembly GCA_019925095.2 of Dendrolimus kikuchii. Taxonomy (NCBI): domain Eukaryota; kingdom Metazoa; phylum Arthropoda; class Insecta; order Lepidoptera; family Lasiocampidae; genus Dendrolimus; species Dendrolimus kikuchii. Next base: position 12,355,547 of record CM034409.1, on the reverse strand, counting down.
TGTTGGCTTCTGATACTCATACTCTTCTTCTTTTTATACATTATTAGGACGTGCTTAGACTTTATTTTTGAATACACAAATTTAAGTAGAGGTGTTTTAGAGGCATTATTAGTGGTCGCTGGCTTCTAGCGTGTCTTCCAAATAAGTGAAGCGACAGACTACATTGTCTCGGACACTTGTCTCGAGTCGCGTGCGTACTTTAAAGTAAACTGAAATACGCGAGCACCTCAGAAGACAGAGGAACATTACATAAGAGATATTATTGAGTTTGTATCCAATCGTATAAGTTGTATTTATAGTATAAGACAGAGACTAGCAACTGCAACGGACGACAGTTATAGTTTAATTCATCCCTATTATTGTAGATATAAAATGAAAGGGAACTTATAGGTGGAAAAACAATCGCTTTCAAAGTGGTCTGAGGTGGTAGAGCCTTTTTGAAATCACTCTCATAAATACAGTTCTTAAGGTCAGCTCGATTGGTGTGATACCACGCTCTCATAGAATATCTGCGTGAAACAGTTAGCCTTGAGCTAATCGTGTTTCGTACGACTAATGAGAGTTCCGATGGCCCCCTTGCCCCTCCCTTGTCCCATCTCTTTTATCCCATTCTTGTTTCCATCTCTAACTTTACGACATATAATATTTATATGTATGTTACTAAGAATATCGTTTAATAACATTAACAACTACACAAATACAATAAACGTGTATACCTACTAATAACGCCTAGCAAACTCCTATAATCACATGATCACGCGACAAAATTAAATCGTCTCCTTGGCGTTTATTAGATTTCGGTTGATTTAAGTTTGGATTCTGGGGAGATGCTACCCCGCATCCCGAAAGATAGTTAACCGCATTATTATTCTGTGGAAATACGCGAGCTGACTTATGAAGACTCGTGGTTTGACATAAATATAAGTGTATAGATAATATGTACTGGCTGTAGCTGCTGCGCTGCGATCGTTCGTGTTTCGCTGCATTCGTGGAAAAAATAGGTATGCCGGGTACCGGTGGCTAAGGGTGTTTGCTGCTATTCAAGGAAACTCCGGATTTCAATTAATATAATTACATAATTGTTTTAGGTAATTTTATACAGAGACAGCACTTTTTTCACATCCTTCCAAAAAATTCAAGTTTTAAATATATTTATTTTTCTTTATCTCGCCAATCGTAGCGAAATAAATAATTTGGCGACATTTCTTTTTTTTATAATTCGTGCGAGACTGATTATTTTTGAAATTTGAAAACTTTGAAAAGGAGATAAACATATAAAATTCAACCTTATTATTATATTTTTATTTAATTCGATATAAGCACAGTTGTCTTTACCCTTTAGTATTAATTTTCAATTTAAATAAAACTTAAAAGATTTTAAAAGACTTTTAGCGCTATCTGTATATAATTAAGATAAATCTTATTTCATACGTAGATCAAAAGAAATTGTGTGTAACAGTGCATTGAACTTTGAACTTTATGATAGTGATTTAAAGTGTAATTTAGGTTGAATTTTTTTAAGTATATTATGTTGACGCATGTAGGCTAAAGAAATTATATTTATATTAATAAAAGTTAGAGAAGAATTATCTGTGGGTATATTCTCTGAAGTTTCACCTACACTGTGTGTGAACTGCACAGACATACACAATTTTTATTGAAATCCTTTCACGCCCCTTCTTGAATAATTATAAAACATCAATGTTGATGTATGTAATCTACAAGACTATACTGTGGTGTGTAGTATGACTGAGTAGTATTTAATGTGGTAGATAGTAATTGTATTTCTTTTTAGTTGTTTGCTACATCATGGAAAAATAATTCTTCTTCCATGGTTACATTATTTACGCCCGTATGCCACTGCAATGGCCCTAGTAGTAGATCAGCGCTAGTTAAGAGCAATCTGCTGAGCTAAAAGTTCATCTCCATATTCTTTTTTATTTTAATTATATTGCAATTTTACATTTTATGTATATTTTTATTTATTTCTTTTCTTTTTTTCCAGTGATTTTTTGTACAACTTTTAGTTCTATAGTGTTATCCCTTAAACTTATTTTTTTCGTAGTTTCATTATAATACTTTATAACAGCATACAGAATAAACGTTCTTGTCAAAATTCGTGAATTTAAGACTCAATAGTTACTGAGAAAAATGACTATAACATACAAAGCCATAAAATGAAAATACCCTACGGCTGTTAATTAGTTGTGATGTGTTTACTACTGATTACATCTCTAAAAAACGTCAATACTTACCAATATCCAGAGTAGCTATAGCGTCTTTCACCAGACGGTAGGTATCGCCGTTGATTCTCAAGAAGTCAACGCACCCCAGCAGTCCATCGGAGAGACCCAGCTTAGTTGTAAGGCCGGTGGTGTTACCAGCGCCACCAATCCAAACTGGCTCCCGGAACGTCATGCGTGAGAAAAGACCCTGTTGACAACAGTCTTACATTATTTCGTTTTGATGAGTGTGTGAACTCTTTTTAGGCTTCCGTAACTTTTCCTGAGAAAAATGGAATCTTTATGGAATGGTCACCCCATTCCATAAAGATTCCATTTTTCTCATATATTATTATAGTCTTGAAAACTCATAACCCATTTATTTCATTTGTTGGTTTTACTATGTTAAAATAGCATAGGTAGATAAAATTCTGTATACAGCCGCAGTACCCCAACTATTACTAGTGGCCCGCCACGCTACATATGGAAACATATGTAACACGTAGCAATAACATTCACTCTTCGGACACTTGCTATTTAGAAATGTGGAAACATTGTGGCAGTCATTTTTGTTAGTTACGAAGGTAATGGGGACTTTTGGGCCTAAGAAATGTAGTAAGGATATGGCTTAAAAAAAGCATAATACTTTTCTATTACAAAATGGAATATACTTGTTCACACAACATAAGACACTTAAAAATAAAGTCACAAATAAAATAAGTTATTGATTACTATAACGGATTTATGTGCATGAATTTCATCAATTAATAATTTATTACTAAAATGCAAGTTGTCGAATTATATATTATATATACCACCATCACCGTTATCACTGCAATACATTCCTGGGGTTGTCTGGAAGAAATCGCCACCACCCTTTGTGCAAAATTATCTATAGCTTTAGTCTCTAAGTTTATTTCGCCAATTGTCTATCTATAATAACTAGTGGTCGCCCGTGGTTGAAATTCGACCGTAATAATTTGTGGTCAACGACTATACTTCTATAATCACAGATTTCGCTAAGGCTACACTGTTAATTTGACTTTAACAATAAACAAAAGAGTATATATGCGTGTGTCTGTCAAATACATGGTAGTGTGTGTAATGTTTTTTTTTTTATTGATTTAATGTATTTTTGATGCATAATTTTAAAAAAATATTAGCATTCGTCGCTTCTTCTCTATATATAAACTATAAGTGTGCAAAATTTCATACTCCTCCGTCCGCGCAATTTTCGTAAAATTAATATTATAAATATGAAAGATTTGTATTTTTGTAACGAATAAACTCAAAAACTTATCCGTGCAGGAACGGAGAAAGAATACAATTTCCTGCGGCCGGCCGGCCTGTCGTAAGAGGCGACAAAACAACCCACAGCCAGGTGGTAGGGCGTTTGCCCGACTGGATGGCTACCACCCCTGGTCTAAAGTATGTCGTCATAACAACCTTGAGTTGTGTTCCGGCATTAGTGACCAGATTCCAGTCTCCTTTAAGTTTAGTCTCCTAACCGCTTTCCATCAAGTGGGCCGTCTGCCTGACTACTGAACTCCTGCAATTAAAAAAAAAACTAATAAACCGACTTCAAAAATTTTTTCACCATCAGAATGCTACAATATCGCAGATAAATTCTAATAATAAATTATAATTTTCTAGTAATAAATATAATATTTATTACTAGAAAAAAATTGAATTCCCTACTAAAACTTGAATAATGTAGCCCATGGTGTAAAAAAAAATTGTGTTTGAGTAGGTCCGGGGATGGTTTAGTTTCACAATTAGACCCGGTAGGTGACGCTGGCATAGGGTTCTAGATTTAATTTTTTTCAGGTCAGGACAACGTCTCCGGAACCGCTAGTGTACAATAAAGAGTTATCTATCTATCGTTTTTCGAGTAAACTAGTATTTGTATGTAGCTGTTCGACTAAATGGTGTTTGATTTTAATAAATACTATACAGAACAGCACCGGACAAGAGGTAATCTGCAAAAGCTTAAACAACAACATCTAAACAACCATCTTCAACACAACAAAACAGAATTGAAAATAAAACAGAACGGTGGCGAAGTCATTTAAACTTTGAATACCTGAAGGCTATTTCACGTTCGGTCGACAATAAGGGGATCGGACGGAACCTTTGGAAGGCATTCGAAGGGTGGAATTCCGGCCATTCTTCTGAGACATTACCTCGCGTCGACGGGGCAATTATGTTAAACTGCGTACACACAGGGCCAACGAACTCTGTGGGGCGCGTAGCCAACGGATAATAAGTTAATAAAACTACGTTTTAACGGTTTTAAGCGCGGTAATTTTATTTGATTTTGGTTTTTCCGACGTTTCGGCCACTTTTCAGTGGCCGTGATCACGGAAGACAAAGATGTCAAGTCTCAACGAGTATTGTTAAAGTTTTATTTAGCCTACCGCCAACTTGTTAATTTTAATTTTGTTTGTGGTTATTATTCACTCTATGGGAGCCTAATCTAATTTACTACCGCTTCGCAACATGTTATCGCTTGAAGAGAAGAAGCGGCGCAAGAAAGCTACCGTGGGCAAATCTTTGTTTCAGAGAGCACAGAAAATTTGAGACGAGAACCACATAGTTGGAGAGCTTCAGCATGTCAAGCGAGTTCTACAACGCAATCAGCTGAAGACTCCACACCAACGTCACAAAGGCCCCAAACCACCTTCAGTTGAGCGGTGCCCTGCTACCCTACCCTACATCAAGGGGGCCACAGACAGAATTGGCCACATCCTCAGGCGAGCTTCAATCAAAACATATTTCAAGCCGCAGAAAAAGATTACCCAATTTCTGAGACCTGTGAAATGAAATATCCCACTCCAGGATGCAGGGGTCTACAAGCTTGATTGTGAGTGTGGATTGTCATACATTGGGCAAACAAAGAGGAGCATAAAAACACGAGTAAAAGAACACATTGCTGACATGAAACACACAAGGTCTGCGAAGTCTGCGATCAGTGAACACACGCTGGATAAACCCAACCACTACATCCGATTCGATAACCCACAAATTCTCGCGAAGGAGAATCGTTTTATACCTAGAATGATGCGTGAGGCTATTGAAATAAAAAAAACACCCAAATTTCAATAGAGAAGATGGTTGGCAAGTACCACCTGTTTGGGATCCAATTATCAAAACTATTAAGACCCAAACCCAGCAAAAACCAGCTGCCAGACCTCAAGACACTGTGAGCTCTTTCTGCGTACAACGGAACACAAACCAACTTGACTGATAATTACTTTTATTTTTCCTTCCACCCATTTTAATATTATATAAAATTATTAGAGCTAAACATGTTTGCTGAAGAGTTTCTTGCGCCGCTTCTTCTCTTCAAGCCATAACATGTTGCGAAGCGGTAGTAAATTAGATTAGGCTCCCATATAGTAAATAATAACCACAAACAAAATTAAAATTAAATAATTAAAATTAACAAGTTGGCGGTAGACTAAATAAAACTTTAACAATACTCGTTGACACTTGACATCTTTGTCTTCCGTGATCACGGCCACTGAAAAGTGGCCGAAACGTCGGAAAAACTAAAATCAAATAAAATTACCGCGCTTAAAACCGTTAAAACGTAGTTTTATTATGTATACAAGTCCCGAAAACTTAAGAAAAGGATAATAAGTTGGTTCAATTTGTGATGGACTGTATGAGAGTCATATGACCTAAATCCTTGCACTAGAAAAATAGAAGCTCCACCAACCTTGAGATCCGCCCTCTCTTGGCTCGGTTCAGGTTGCACGCCGGAACAGCCTGAACTCCTTTAGTGCTGTTTTTTTTTAATAACTCTACAGACTCGAGTTCCGTACCCTTTTTTACAACTTAATTTCTATGAAAGTTTTTACAGTTCATACACGCTTATTGTTTATTTTTGTTACTGTGTGTGACATTAATTCAGTGATTTTTGTGTTGTGAAGTACCTTAAGAATAACTTATTATATTAATTTATTCTAATTTTAATACTAAACTTATACTAATGTAGAGTGTATCTGTTACATACTGGTGTTGTGAGAAAGTGCATGTGCAGTGTGTGCCTTATATAAACTGGCGTGAAGTTATGTATGTATGTATTTTTAATAGTATATGATTGTGATTTATTACTTTTATTTTAGTTTAGTACACCACCAAAAATCGTTTATTGAAATTTCCTTTAAAATCTCCTTAGACACTGGGTATATGGTGAACAATAAAGAGTTTTCATTAATTTCATTCATTTATTTCGGATATTAAATAGTTTCGGTCACCGTTAAGATGTTTCAAAACAACCCTGATCAGAGGAATGGAGCCATATCGTTCGACAAAACGTACACATAGAGCCAACCCAGGCCAATGAAACCGAATCGTAGGCCTTGGTTGGTTCTGTTTGTACACGGCGTTAGACTACAGGCCGGGTTGGCTCGAAGAGAAATTGTTTGAAAGCGGCTGGATATTCAACCATCCTACGCGCTAAAATAGATGACAGATTAATTACGGTGTGATCTGGAATTTCTCTTAATTTAATCTATACTATAATGCTTTTAAAAATGTGAAAACAACCAGGGGGATAATTCGGGCGAGCAGATTCCGAAAATGCAATTTTTTGAATTTTTGTCTGTCTATCTGTCTTTCTGTGCATTAGAACATCATGTGAAAACTACTGAACGGATTTAAATGAAACTCTACACCGAGCCAGCCATATCCTGGGGCGTAACTTAGGATACGTTTTATCCTAATAAATAACGTCGTACCGCGGGATAGACGAAAATATCGAAAAAGATGTCGCTGCGATCGCATCCTTTTTGAAAACTACAGAACGAATACTTTATTTATTTATTTAGGTTTATGGCTTGGCAGCTAGGCCTTTAAGCCAGGTCTTAGTTTACAAGATAGTTTCTTCATTTTCTTATGTCTATGTGTAGCACAGTTGAACTGTAGGTTATCAGCTGGTGCCATTCAACGGAGTTCTTGTGACAACTTAAAAGGCCACATTCGACTATACAGTTCACATTTCTCACAAAACACATAATTAATACTCAAAAACTATCAATATCCTACAACTATTGTTCATTTTAGAGTAATTTTACACATTTTTAGAAAATAAAACTGCACAGCACAACATCTTCTTTCAGTTCCCGCCAAAAACTCCCAGAATGAATACGAACGAAACTCGACACAGATGTGGCTTATATCCTGAATTAATACTTGGGATACTATTTAACCCGATAAATGATTTCGCTTGCACATAATAGACGGATCAGCTAAATAGATGGCGCTGCAATCGCGTTTTTCAATTTACTAACAAATACCTAAGTTGTCATAAACCATATGCCATTCGTTGTATTACTACAAATCGGGTTGGCTTCGACTCATCTATATGTTTCACTAGGCAGTTGTCTAGACCACAGGGGTCACCAATTAGTTTCGCTCAAGGTCCGTTTTAAGAAATGAAATGACCATCGCACAACATTTAACAGAAAAAAATATTTATTAAACAGGTATAATTACGGAAATAACAAGAATTAGAGATTAGAAAAAATGACATTTTTTCGCGGTCCGCACTAAATGGGTTGGGGGTCTGGATGCGGACCGCGGTCCGCCATTTGCCGACCCCTGGTCTAGGCTATGTGGACTTAGTTTATTTGTCATTATTACAGGTAAAAAACCGAATTAAGTTTTTGTGTGGGCAAAATAAAGCTACCGCCTAAGCTTTGACACCCGGCGCAGCCGCGGGGTAAACTCTAGTACAAGCAATAAAACTTTGGAATGTTTCTTTTAGGGTTTTGTTTCCAATTACGGCACAATCAAAACCTTTGAATAATCATACCTGTCTGTCTATTCTCATATCTTTATATAACATTCATTTTCTCAGGAACTTCTAAAAGTATATTTATGAAATGTACCTAGACGGTGTAGTCTATATACCGCTATACAAAGTTGACGTGAAATTGTTAAAAATGAAATTAGAGCTGGCCGCCAAACTGGAGATAAAAAAAATCGGTGTGATTAGTCTTATGTCACATGTCAAAAAAAAAAACAATAATATGATTTTAATGAGTTTTTATTTAAGTCTATAATAGGTGATATAGGACATATCATAACAGCAGTAACATTAGCTTATAAAGCCGTAAAACTTGTGTGCAAATAACTTTTGAACAATGAAGAGGAAAATTCTGCAAATCTGAAGTGGTAGAGCTTAAAAATACTGTAAATTTATTATTGAGATGTGTGGTATATTCTACAGATCACTTATACTAGAAACAGATCCAGTACAAACTGCACGATTCAATACCACGCGCAAAGTCTGTCACTATATCACTCATCGAATGTACGTCTTGCTCGTATCATAATCCTCGTTTGACTGCTTCACCCCTCCGTTCGGGCATTCCTTTTATTCTGTACAAATACAATATGGCTCGACGCAAAAACAATAATTTCTAAGAATTAGTTCGACACACCTGCCTAATGACTGCCATAAAATAAGAATAGAATATTTTTCTTCTTAATTACAAATTTTAAACAAAAAGTAAACAAAAGAAGTCAATGTAAAGAAGAAGAAGTAAAGGAAAGGCAATATAAACCAAGTTTATGGCAGGCAGATGTGCATTCACTTTCTTCAATGTACAGATACGGTATTTTTAGAATTTTATAATATTATAGACTATTAGCTGTCCCGGCAGACGTTGTCCTGCCATGAAAAAATAAAAACCTAGGCCCCGATTCTAGTGCCTCCATTTCCAATTGTGAATCTAAACCATCCGGGGATCCACTCAAACATATCAAAGAATCATCAAAATCGGTGCAGATTAGGAAGATCCTATAAACCGATTCCAGCGCCACCTGCCGGTTCCAGTTGTAAATCTAAACCATCCGGGGATCCACCCAAACACACAAAAAAAGTTTAATCAAAATCGGTAATGTCGTTTTCAAGTTATATGCGTACATACATTTCTACGATTAATTTTTATATATAAGATTAAATCGCAATTAAAACTTGCGACCGCAAAAGATTTAAGGCGAAGACAGTAGTTAAAATCTATCAGTAATATCTAGTTCTACAGATAAGAAACAAGGTGTGCAAAGAAAAAGAACAATCGACTGTATACAGTGTTACACAGTATAAATTAGACAAGTTTCTAAGTGATTTCCAGTTCAGTGAGCATCAACGAAAAAGGTTGAAACTCCAGTAGCGTGTGCCTGGCGGGAAAGTTTAGATGCCCAACGGTCGATAACTACTGTTGGGACTTTTATCAATTCCACTCAATTGCTTCGCGGGGAACGTGTGAACCTACATGATTTCGGCGAGTGTTGTTGCGTATTAGTATTTGCGATTGTTTAAAGGGCGCCTGGGAGTTCTAATAGATGGAAGAGCAAAACTGCACTTTCAGTATAAAAGTGATCGATCGTGAACGACCGTTCATTTGCCTTACAGTTGGTTAAAATTTGACATAAGCTCAAATGGCAAGGCAACAAATAACCAGTAAAATACGAAATTCCGGATGACTCATAAATCCAACGCGACCAGGGGGCGGACGCGGAGAATCGCTTAGTGAAATTGAAACGAATCTAGATATGCTCGAATGTATACAATATAGCATGAAGTTAAGGCTTCGTAACATAGGTATAATTTGCTAAGCCTCACAGACTATGTATACGCGACCGTTAGGCGCAGGAAAGAGACGGGTCGGACTGAGATAGATATAGTTTATTTTTAACCGTTATTAATTTGAAATTAAATAAATAAATTATAATTATAAGAATTGAATATAAAATGTAATAAGCCTTAACTCACTAGGAAATAAATGTTGTAGCGTTGTGCCTTTTATTGACCAGTAGGACCCTATTAGATCCCGGTAAATGAGACCGGGCTACAGGCGTGCAGAACGCCGCCTGGAGCCCGGGACTCAGCATGTAAAGGGAACCGGGTTACAGGCGTGCAGAACGCCGCCTGGAACCCGGGACCCAAAAGGGTAGCGGAAACCGGGCTACGGGACTGCAGAACGCAACCGGAGCCCGGGATCCGTGAGGTATGCCTGCACTACTGCCTACTCCGAACGCGAGTAGGCCATAATGATGGTGCAGGCAGAGGTCCGCGCTCGACAGCGCACGTTTTTGTAATGAGGTAATGGTAAGGGCGCTCAGCGCTTTATATTTATACTAATGAAGCGGGGGGCGAGGTAAACGCCCATTACGACGTCCCGCTAACAAAAACCATGGGTCACAACTGTGTAAGGACCCTCGAAATGTACTAAGATCTAGGGTGTACCAAAATGTATAATAGTGGTAAGTTAACATAAGGCTTAATGTATGTAAAATTAAGGAAATAAAGTAAAGGGGGTGTTACGACGAAGCGAGGGGTCGGCGGAGGTAGCCTCTATAAATATAGGACGCCTTTGGGGCGCATGTTTCGCAATAGTTCGTGAGTAGTTCGTTTAGTTCGTTCGCAGTTCATAAGAAGAAGCTCCCTCCCGCCAACGCCAACGAAGTCGAAGCCTCCCGTAGCATCGTTTTCGGTTGTTTTCATTTCGGAAAATCGGTTACCCGAACCAGCGACCAACCCTCTACAGTCCTACAGTCCACTGCAACACCAACATCGTCTGGTCAGCTTCGAGCCGTATTGGAAGAACTGAAGTATGCCGAATACGAGAAGCAGAATCGAAAAGGACGCTGCGCAGGCGAACAAGAAGAGTGCGACAGAGGTAGCAACAACCTCAACGACAACTGGCAGTGTCACGGCGGAATCCGGAACAGAGACTAGCTCAGTAAAAGCAACGACCGTAAAAGCAACGACAGTAAAAGCAACTGCCGTAAAAGCAACGCCAACGGCGTCGGCAACGACAGTAAAAGCAACAATGCCGGTCTCTGTTACGGATTTGCAGCCACAACCACCGCCAGTTTTACGCGAAATACTTCGCAGAAAAGAATGCACTCTAGAAGAAACTTCAAGACCGCAGTCACTACGCTCCACGACTTCCCGCAGACGACTTGCCGAGCTGGAAGCCAAAGAGAGACTAGCCGCATTGAAGTTGAAACAGTTGGAGGCAGCCGTTGAACTCGAACAAGCGAGAATAAATAGGCTACAAGCCGAATCATCGGACGATGATGACGTCATCGAAGAAAGCGAACTACCATCAAGAAGAGTAGACATGTGGTTCGAGAGACTGCCGCAAACGCAGGAACCACATGCCACAGAACCCCCCCCCGCCCCAGCGACGTTAGCCAGCGATATAGGGAGAATGAATGAACGGGGACAGGGCGTCCACGTCGGAAATATGGCACGCGGACAACGGGTCTCAGAACGAGGCCCGCCTGCACGTTCAAACGTCATGGATGTGACGTCACTGGCAGAAGCGATCACTGAAGCGGCGCGAACGAGCACAAGACAGGCGCAGCGATACATGCAAGAACTCCCGACTTTTAATGGAAATAGTGGCGAATGGCTGTCCTTCCAGGCAGCCTTTCGGGAATCGGGAGGGAGCTTCTCAGCAGGGGAGAACGTCGCGCGCCTACGTAGAAGCCTAAGGGGAGCCGCACTGGAGGCCGTCAGTGCCCTGCTGATTACCCAGACGGGGCCTGAAGATATTTTGAAGGCATTGGAAAGAAGGTTCGGCCGTCCAGATGCCCTTGTGCTGGGAGAAATGGAGAAAATGAAGACATGGACACGAGTCACCGACAGCCCTCGGGACTTGTGCCTATTTGCCAACAAGATGGCAAACCTAGTAGCAACAATTGAAGTATTGAACAAGCCGCAGTATTTACATAGCCCAGAGATGCTACGCGCGGCAGTGGAGAAGCTGACTCCAATCGTAAGGAACAAGTGGTACGACTATGCAGCTATGAAGACCGAAGGGGTTCCGGAACTTAAGAAACTTGCGAGCTTCCTGAATGAAGAGGCAGACAAGTGCGCCGCGTATGCACCGATCGAACGCGAGAGCGAGATGGCACGATCGAAAAGGAGGACGGAGCACATACACATAGTGAACAACGACAGTGAACGCGTGAATATGAGAAAAAGTGAACCGTGCCCAGTCTGCAAACGCGATCATAAACTTAGCGATTGCCGCAAGTTCGTCGGTGCGGATGTGAGCGCGCGGTGGGACTTAGCCAAAAAGTGTAAAGTGTGCTTCCGCTGCCTGCGAAGTAGGCATCGACGTTCTTCGTGCCGCGCCCCGCCGTGTGGGGTGGAAAGGTGTACGCTACACCACCACCGCTTGCTGCATCACCAAAGGAGACCTGAAGTTAACGAGGTAAGTCCAAGTGCAGTGAGTGTGACGTCAGAACCGGCGGGAGAAGTGTTAGCGTCCGCGATCAACAGCGTTATCAATGATGGAAGAAACAAACGACGTGCCTATCTGAAGGTGGCCCCGGTCGCTATAACCGGACCGAGGGGCAGTCGTCACACCTACGCACTATTGGACGAAGGCAGCACCGTGACCATTATTGATGCGCAGCTGGCCGAGCAACTGGGACTTAGCGGACCACGGGATCCCATGAAGATGCAGGGAGTCAACGGTGAAGAATCATCGCATGACTACAGCATGCGAGTGTCCGCCAGGATAAGAGGCTCATATGAAACAGAAGAACACACACTGAGGGACGCTCGCACAATAAAGAACATGAGCTTCTTCAGCCAGACCGTTCATCGGAGCGATGTGCAGGGCTGTGCACATCTGCAGGAGATAGAAAATGTACTCATCTATGAAAGAGCTACACCGAAGATACTAATCGGCCAAGATAATTGGGAGCTGATTATTTCAAATGAAGTACGTAAAGGCCCGCGTCACCAACCGGTCGCCTCTCGTACGCAGCTGGGTTGGGTGCTGCACGGCTGCCGCACCTCAACCACATCGCCGGTCGTGTTCTGCTCACACTTGAGCATGATGGAAGAAGACCACGACCCGCTTGAAGAAATTATGAAAAAATATTTCGCGTTGGAATCACTGGGAATCGAACCCAGAACGCAGGTTAGCGATCCGCAACAACGCGCCTTGGAAATATTGGAAAAGAAAACTCGTCGTTTGGAAAATGGACAATTTGAAACGGGACTTTTATGGAAAGATGAAAGTTCACCTATGCCAAATAATTATGAAAATGCATTGAAGAGACTTCAGAACTTAGAAAAAAAATTGGATCGCGATGAAGAGCTTAAAGCGAAGTATGAAGAGAGAATTGAAAATTTAATGTTGTCAGGCTACGCCGAGCGCGCCTCCACTCCCCCCACCAGCGGGAGGACGTGGTATCTTCCCCACTTCGCCGTCGTGAATCCAGACAAGGAGAAAATAAGGGTGGTCCACGACGCAGCCGCCAAGTATCATGGCAGAAGTCTGAACGATATGTTGCTGCCTGGACCCGACCTTCTTCGATCACTACCGGGAGTCATCATGAAGTACCGGCAGTATCCAGTGGCAGTGTCTGCCGACATAAAGGAAATGTTCATGCAAGTGAAGATCATAGAAGCCGACAGGGATGCATTACGCTTTCTGTGGCGTGGCAACCGCCGCGATAGCGAGCCTCCAGAGGAATATAGAATGACGTCGCTCATCTTTGGTGCAACGTCTTCGCCTTGCGTAGCCTTGTACGTGAAAAACAAGAACGCAAGGGAATTTGAAAATGAAGACAGAGAAGCGGCGAGGGCAATAGTGGTCAATCATTACATGGACGACTATCTGCAAAGCCTTCAAACAGTTGAAGAAGCCAGGAAAATGACAGCTGCCGTTGACAACATACAGCGGCGAGCGGGTTTCCAACTCCGAGGGTGGACCTCCAATTATAAGGAGGCGATTTCAAGCTTCGCGCCATCCGGTCAAACCACCGTTGAAATCGGCGGGAGCGAAATAGAAAAAACATTGGGTCTGATGTGGCACGTGAGAGAAGACACGCTTGGCTTTCGTGTCAATCAAAGAAGAGTTCCGGCAGAAGTATTGGCGGGGAGTCGAATGCCGACGAAGAGAGAGGCACTGGGACTCATTATGTCAATATTCGACCCCCTGGGGTTCATTTCCCCCCTCACCACACCGGCGAAACGCATCATGCAAGATACATGGAAATATAAAACAACATGGGACGAAGTCATCCCGGAGGAACTGCAAGACAAATGGAAAAATTGGCTGAGAGACTTGATATCTCTACCTAACTTACGCATTCCACGCTGCTACGAATATTCACCGGCAGCGATCAGGGAGTTGCACACATTCGTCGATGCTAGTGAAGAGGCATACGCTGCGGTTGTGTACATACGCACGACACGGGCGGACGGCCGGGTCAACGTCATGATAGCGGCAGCTAAAAGTCGCGTGACACCAATGAAACCAGTCTCCATTCCGCGACTCGAACTCCAAGCAGCCGTCCTGGGAGCCCGCCTGAGCAAGTCCGTGCAAGAGGGACACGACTGGGAATTACACCGTCACACATACTGGAGCGACTCGCGCACTACGCTAGCATGGATTCGAGCGGAACCGCGAACTTACAAAACGTTCGTGGCCCATCGCCTCGCCGAAATAGAAGACCTCACTAAGAAAAATGAATGGCGATGGTTACCCTCGGCGCAGAACGTTGCAGACGACGCAACGCGTAAAACACCAAGTGACTTCAACCCACAACACAGGTGGTTTACGGGCCCCAAGTTCCTGTATCTTGACATAGAAAAATGGCCGCAAGAAACGAAGACCGAGGTGCCAACCACCGGAGAAGAAAAGTGCGCAACATTAACTGAAGACAATGACGTCATCGTCATCGACTTCAAACGTTTCTCACGTTGGACTACCATAGTGAGAACGATGGGACGCGTACTTCAATTTATCAGACTATGCAAACGACCCACGAACACGGTGGCAGCCGCGCGCCGTAAAAGAACAAAGAAGAATCCTACTCCAGACGAAGAGTGGAAGAAAAACATAAAGAAGAAGAACAAAGAAAAATCGAAGTGTCCAAAAGAAAATAACGTTGAAAGAAAATTCAAGAAAATCAACGGGAAAATGTTAATGTTGTCTGAGCGTAAACTCATTGCGCTCGCACAACGCGAATCGTTCGGCGATAAACCGCTCGATACGATACGTCGACGTCATAACAAGGGAGAGCTCGCCGGTTTAACTATAGAAACCGACGAACATAACATATTGCGGCTGCGAGGAAGAATCGACGAGGCGCAAGAAATAAGCTACGAGATGGCCAATCCTGCCATCTTAGACGGGAAACATAAATACACAAAGTTGTACATACAACATGTACACGAGAAACTACACCATGGTGGCGTCGAGATGGTGGTCAACGAGCTACGACAGCGGCTGTGGGTTATGAAGATACGGCCCTCAGTCAAAGCAGTGTTGAGGAACTGCCTCCAATGCCGACTGAGGAGGGCCCAGCCAGCGAGTCCATCGACGGGGAGCCTGCCTGCAGCTCGCCTGGCGCATCACTCGCGCCCCTTCACCTTCACGGGCGTAGACTACTTTGGCCCACTGGAGGTGACCGTGGGCCGTCACCGGGAGAAGAGATATGTGGCGTTATTCACATGTATGACGTCACGGGCACTACACCTCGAGGTCGTCGCGTCGCTGAGTGCTGACTCAGCCATCAACGCGCTGCGCCGCTTCATAGCGCGGCGCGGCGTCCCCACCGAACTCTGGAGCGACAACGCTACGTGTTTCCGCTCGGCCGACCGCGAACTCGCGGAGGCTGGGCGCGCCGTCGAAGAGGAAGCGTCGCGCCGGCAGATCGCCTGGCGGTTCTTACCGCCGGCGGCACCCTTCATGGCCGGCGCCTGGGAGCGCATGGTGCGCACCGTCAAAGAGGCGTTGCGCGTCACCCTGCGCGAGCAGCGCCCGAGCGATGAGACGCTCGCCACACTGCTCGCCGAAGTCGAAGCCACCGTGAACTCGCGGCCGCTCACTCATGTGGCCGTGGGTCCCGACGAGCCCCCAGCCATCACGCCGAACCTGCTACTCCTGGGGCCGAACTGCCACATGCCGGCCCCCGGGAACTTCGAGGCCAGCGACGTGACTGCGCGCGCGCACTGGAGACGCGCGCAGTACCTCGCCGATGTCTTCTGGCGACGGTGGGTGCGGGAGTACCTGCCGCTACTACAATACCGGCGGGAGCCCTACGCAAGTGGTGACAACCCTAAGGTAGGCGATTTGGTTATTATTTGCGACCCAAATCTGCCCCGTAACACATGGCCCCGAGGACGAGTGACTGCAGTGCATCCCGGCAGAGACGGCGAGGTTCGAGTCCTGGACGTGACGACGGCCAGCGGACGAGTGCTGAGGCGGCCTACCAAGAGAGTCGTCGTGCTGCCCATAGGAGAATCGCGAGACGCGACGGCGGGAGAATGTTGACGACGACAAACACAATGTATGAAACTCACCGACCCGTCTCAATAGGCGATAAGAACATAGGTATAATTTGCTAAGCCTCACAGACTATGTATACGCGACCGTTAGGCGCAGGAAAGAGACGGGTCGGACTGAGATAGATATAGTTTATTTTTAACCGTTATTAATTTGAAATTAAATAAATAAATTATAATTATAAGAATTGAATATAAAATGTAATAAGCCTTAACTCACTAGGAAATAAATGTTGTAGCGTTGTGCCTTTTATTGACCAGTAGGACCCTATTAGATCCCGGTAAATGAGACCGGGCTACAGGCGTGCAGAACGCCGCCTGGAGCCCGGGACTCAGCATGTAAAGGGAACCGGGTTACAGGCGTGCAGAACGCCGCCTGGAACCCGGGACCCAAAAGGGTAGCGGAAACCGGGCTACGGGACTGCAGAACGCAACCGGAGCCCGGGATCCGTGAGGTATGCCTGCACTACTGCCTACTCCGAACGCGAGTAGGCCATAATGATGGTGCAGGCAGAGGTCCGCGCTCGACAGCGCACGTTTTTGTAATGAGGTAATGGTAAGGGCGCTCAGCGCTTTATATTTATACTAATGAAGCGGGGGGCGAGGTAAACGCCCATTACGACGTCCCGCTAACAAAAACCATGGGTCACAACTGTGTAAGGACCCTCGAAATGTACTAAGATCTAGGGTGTACCAAAATGTATAATAGTGGTAAGTTAACATAAGGCTTAATGTATGTAAAATTAAGGAAATAAAGTAAAGGGGGTGTTACGACGAAGCGAGGGGTCGGCGGAGGTAGCCTCTATAAATATAGGACGCCTTTGGGGCGCAGTTTTTTGAGTAGTTCGTGAGTAGTTCGTTTAGTTCGTTCGCAGTTCATAAGAAGAAGCTCCCAGCAACACGCCTAAGCTAATCAAAAATGTACTGACTCGCGCAACACGGGAGCGCACATATTAATAGTTGCTCGATCTCGCTCGCACATTGTGC
Organism: Dendrolimus kikuchii; assembly: GCA_019925095.2. Classification (NCBI taxonomy): domain Eukaryota; kingdom Metazoa; phylum Arthropoda; class Insecta; order Lepidoptera; family Lasiocampidae; genus Dendrolimus; species Dendrolimus kikuchii. The sequence continues at coordinate 12,338,003 of CM034409.1, read as the reverse complement.
TATAAGTTGTACTAGCTGTATGACTTGTTAGTATTTGTACTTAAGGTTACCATTTCCAAAATAAATTAGTTCACTTCAGTTCACATTAGCACTCGACACTGAATACTACTCTCTGCCATCTGAAGTATCATTTAACCTCTACCTCTCGCTGCTACAGACTAAAGATGAGCATGCATTAAAATCATGATAGCTTAGTGACTAACGCACTCGTGTCTCTATCCCAACACGTCTAAATCCTAACCAGGTAGCAGTTTTTATGAATTAATACGCATATTGTTATAATCACTATATACTAACTTGATAGTCCGGATCCGGATCGGAGTACTCCAAACATCGGGATAACCGGTATGTAATACCCACTAAACCACCTTCGAAAAGGGTGGTGAATATACTGTATTGTTTTCCTACAATTTCCAGGGTCGAGCCCATCAGTAAAACGTTTACTACAAGATATTGTTAGAAAGCTTTCGCTTGGAATTTTAGGGACAACGAAAATTTTAGTAATAAATCTAAATGTTTGGATAATTACAATTCTATTGCCCTCGTGATTCGTTGCGCAAATTTCCTGAAATGGGAATAATTTGTTGCTATTTGTTGTTAAGTGTACACAAATTACATTTTAGCCACGACATTTGTTATCCTCATAATAAATTGTAATTACTATAAAATAGGTCCAGTGTTTGGCAAGCGACGTAGTATTTCTTCCGAATAACATAAGGATATTTTTGAAGTAAAAAGGCTTGAGTTGATTTGACTTGTGATTGATTTCTTTTATTTTCCTTCCACCCATTTTAATATTATATAAAATTATTAGTTCCCTTCAAGCCATAACATGTTGCGAAGCGGTGGTAAATTAGATTAGGCTCCCATAGAGTAAATGATAACCATAAACAAAATTTAAACTAAATAATTAAAATGAACAAGTTGGCGGTGGGGTAAATAAATCTTAACAATACTCGTTGACACTTGACATCTTTGTCTTCCGTGATCACGGCCACTGATAAGTGGCCGAAACGTCGGAATAATCAAAATCAAATAACTTACCGCGTTTAAAACCGTTAAAACGTAGTTTTATTATTATATTTGCAAAATATTTCGATGCTTTTAAGTGGCAGGAAATTGATTAAAATTCATGATGGTCCGATAATTGGCATATTTCTTTGATAATTTAAGGTAAGCAAATTAATTTTGGGTCGTCTGAAACTTCATTGCTCGCGACAAGGAAATAATTAATTTCTGGTTATTTCCCTTCGTTTATGGATATTACTGGGCAAATTGGAACAGGAAGGACGTAATAGAACTTGTAATAATCAATGTTAATTAATAGAACATTAATTAGACCTACGTTTGATACATGACGTGAGAACGTAATAAATTGGATATTTATTTATTGATAGCGAATGTCTTACCACTTAAATAAAAAAACAACAAAGTTTTGATTTGAAGTTTTACGGGCAAATTGTTAATGTACTTGTCCAATTTGAAAACCTGTCCTTAAAACTTCAAGTAAAAATTTTGTTGCGGCCCGTTTTTCCACTTGTCCGTTGAAGTTTCACTTCTCTTATGTGCCCAGCACACATTTCGATTTTTCGCAGCTTTACTGCAAATTATGATTTGGTTAGGTTAGGTACATTTTAATTAATGCATTTTTTATTTAAACATATTTTATTTTATCAAACAAAAAAACTGAAAACTGTGTATATATTTGTTAGGAATTTATTTATAGTATAGTTTTATTTGTAAATTTGTTAGGAATTTATTTATAGTATAGTTTTATTTGTAAGTTAATCTGTTATTTATTATAATTAAATAGTTGTACTCTATAATATTGTTACAACTTAGATTCCGACAAAAAAACAAATTCCACCTGCATATCTGTACAAACACATTTTAATTCCATCGTCGTATCGTATCTATCCTAATTCTTTTATGATCGTCTTCTATTGTTCACTTATTTATTGGCATACGTTTCTAGAGAACAGTCTATTGTTTTATGCACTAGTTTATGGCCGCTTGCGGCTGAATCATTAGCCAGGTGTTGCGGATTACGTTGACTACGATACTGGCACATTTGTATTTGTGAGGTATAAAACGACGGCCTGATGGGGAGAGGGGGCAGTTCAGCGACAACTACGATCAAGGCGTAACGTGTGTATAATCGGGAATCTAATAGTGACGGACTTTTTGCGTTTTATTGAATTACAACCTTCTGCAATATGTTTGAATTTGTTGTGTTCCGTTATATTTTATGTGTTATACGTGTTTGTATAGTTTTAATAAACTCTATAATAATTCCAACGGCATTTTAATTTGAGTCTCGCAACTCGTAACAATATTATAAAATCTTTAGTACCTTTTTTACGATCTGCGAACAAATGGATATGATGAAGAGCTTCGGTTTTGTCAAATGCTACTCTGTTTTCTTTCATCTTCTTTCAATTATTTCAGCTCAATATATTTTTTCCTTCTATACTTTTCTCTTTTCACATCTGTCAAAATGCTACCGAACCCTAATAAATCGATTTATAGAAGTTTTGCTCGTCCTACATTATTATCTGACATATTCATTGACACAACACAAACTTTCATTTCGTCCTCCACATAATCCATTCATCGTTCTTTAATTACCTCTTTTTTTCTTATCCCTCAATCTTTTGGTTAAAAGCTTGTTGCACATGATTTACATCCCTCATTATTTTAAAAGCATGGAAAAATTCAAGCTGGTGGAAACAAACAGCAATAGTCCGAACTGATTTTGATTATCGTATCTGTGATCCATTTTCATAATAAAGAATGCTAGAAATGGCAATGGGTCTGTAAAAAATGTAACTTTAAACATGGCGCCGCAGATCATTATTTTGTTTAAAAAAAACTATCTAAAAACTTAACAACTATCTTATGCTTAGTGTGATAATAATTGTAATGAAATATACAACATCAAAACGAGAAGAGATTGGCCTGAGGGCAATGTTAGATTTAGGACATTTTCTAGTCACGTTTGATTTAGGAGATTTTCTAGTCATGTTTGATTTAGAAGACTTCCTAGTCATGTTTAATTTAGGGCATTTTCTAGTCATGTTTGATTTAGGAGATTTTCTAGTCATGTTTGATTTAGAAGACTTCCTAGTCATGTTTAATTTAGGACATTTTCTAGTCATGTTTGATTTAGGAGATTTTCTAGTCATGTTTGATTTAGAAGACTTCCTAGTCATGTTTAATTTAGGACATTTTCTAGTCATGTTTTATTTAGGAGATTTTCTAGTCATGTTTGATTTAGAAGACTTCCTAGTCATGTTTAATTTACGACATTTTCTAGTCGTGTTTGATTTAGGAGATTTTCTAGTCATGTTTGATTTAGAAGACTTCCTAGTCATGTTTAATTTAGGAAGAGGTGTCACCAACGCGCTGCCGGCCTCGAAGAAATTTTATGACACCCTTTTTAAAAAACCCCATGTTGTAGCGCTGTGGGAAAACCTCGGCTGGGAGCTCATTCCAAATCCCCACGGTACGCAAGAGAAACGTTCTAGAGAACCGTTGCGTACAAGAGCGAAGCGGCTCAAGGTAGTGGGGATGAACTCCCAGCCGATGGCGTGCGGTGCGGTGGTAAAAAGAAGACGAAGGCACCATTCTGAACAGTTCCTCGGAACACTCTCCGTTGTATAGTCGGTAGAATACGCAGAGAGACGCGAAGTCTCTCCGAAGGCCAAGCGTATCTAAACCGTCTGTGAGTATGGGATCGTCAACAATGCGAGCGGCTCGACGTTGAATACTGTCCAGGGGGTTTAGCTGGTAGGCGGGTGCCCCGGCCCACAAGTGTGAGCAGTACTCCATATGCGGCCTCACCTGGGCTTTGTAAAGCACAAGGCGTTGCCGCGGAGTGAAATACTGCTTGGACCGGTTTAGCACTCCCAGCTTCTTGGAGGCAAGTTTTGCCTTGACTTCAAGGTGGCCCCTGAACTGTATATCGTTTGCAATGTCGACACCAAGGATCCCAATACTCTTAGAGGTGGTAAGGGGTGTTCCTTGGAACTGAAGCGCATGTACGAAAAGGGTTTTCTTCGGCAGAGAATAATATTTTAACCTGTGTCTTTGTAGGGTTGAAATAAACAAGGTTTTTGGATCTAGTGTGGCTTATGTCCTACATTGTGCTAGAGCTAGCAACCGTTTCAAAATTGTATAATTTGCGAGAATTCCTATACAAGAAATAAGTTGATCTAGTTGGGCATGTGGAAAGAATGCATGATGCAAGAATGACTAACCAGATATACAATGCAAAAGTGCAAAAGTGCCACGACACACCTTCCATGATCAAATTGATCGTGTACTAGCAGTAGGTGATATCAGGAGCCTTAAGAACAGACGAGCGTGCATGACAAGAGTTATGAATGTCAAAGTAGCAAGTGAGGTGTGTAAGAATAAGCCTAAATGGCACTCTGTTGTTCGTGCCTACCCCGCAAGGGAACTGGCGTGAAGTTATGTATGTAAGTTGATCTACAAATATAATTACAACTAGTAGCGCCAGAACATTAAAAGTAGTTTTGAATAAAGATATAGACATAAATAATCGTATCTATATATACCCTGTCTTAAACCAGCGACAAAAAAAGAAAGTAACAGTCACACATGGTGTCTGTATAGGATCTCGTATATATAAGTCTAGTCATAAGGCCCGGTCTGCACATGCACTTCCTCACAACTGCCAGCACGTAACAGATACACTCTACATTAGTATAAGTTTAGTATCGTTGCAGAGAATGGGCCATAATATACTAAGTTATTCGAGAAGATACATACACCTCAAGACAAAACGTCAATAAATTAATGTTCTCGCTATCCTTTTACCAAAATGAAGGACCAAAAGAGCGTGCTGGAACTTCATGGCGTATGTATATCTAGAAATTAAGTTGTAAAAAAGGGTACGGAACTCGAGTCCGTGGAGTTGTTCATAATATTAAAAAAAACCATGACGGGGAGCCCGGCGAAAAAAAAAGTAGCGCCAGAGCAATTTGGTTCGCGTTGCTATGACAATATGTTATTGGATTTTTTTTAATTGCAGGAGTTCAGCAGACAGGCAGACGGCCTACTTAATGGTTACCATCGCCTATGGACATTTGTAACACCAAAGGGGCTACAAATACGCTGCTGCTCTCTTAAGGGAGATTCCAGTCCATGAACCTCTGCGATCCAGCCTCATCGACAGAGATCAAAGTCAACGCAATTTATTTGTTTGAAACATGAACATATTTACAAATGTCTAACCATAAAAGGTAATCATGTTACTCCAGTGGACATGCATACCACCTGGCTTTTAGGGTTGGTTAGTCGCCATTTTTTTTATTGCCGCCCGGCCGCAGACAGGCAGATTCTTTCCCCGTTGATGGAAAGCGGATAAATCGCTATGGACATTAGTTCTTATAGGTGTACAAATAGCCCATGCTATCTTAATGGAGACTGGAACCTGGTCACTATGCCGGATCACGCTAAGACCAGTAGGAGCGTACTTTAGACCAGGGAAGGTGGTTTCACAATCGGGGGGTTTTTTATATCTTGCTTTTATTTTAACTATTCCACGCGGACAAAGTCGCGGGCAAAAGTTAGAAATAAAGTGAATGATTAATTTTAAATATTCATATGGCAGGCATATAAACCATATTAAGTTAATTAAGTAGGCACTAACAATAAATCTTCTGTTTGCTCTTAGGATAAGTTTGTTTGTTCCTTCTTCGAAGCATTTGCAACAAACTAATCACTAACCTTAACTCCACATGTCCGTTTCTCAGCAGCAACGCCAAATAATCACCAGACAGGTCATCGTGTTCTCCAGTGAGCAGAAGCACCCCACGAGCCCTTTCAGGCCTGACTCTTACACGAACGCGAACTCTCTTGTACGCCCCGCGGAGTGCTCGGAGCGCCACCCAAGAAGACCCGGAAAATCGCGGAGTCATTATCTTCATATCTGTGAAAAAATATTATATCTAAATAACACGGTGTGGTTGTTCCTAGACGATATCGGTATGTCGGGCACGGCCGTATCTGGGGGGAGGGGGGGGGGGGGGGGGGGGCACTGTGGGGCAAGGCGCTGCGAAAACTATTGATTATAGAAGAAAACAATGTACTACCACTTTGCAGAACATATAATTGTCTACAAAAAATGTCGTGTTTTCTTTTATTTTTTTAAATAATTAAAATGCCGTCACTTCAAAAACTCTTTATTTTGTACCTTGGTATTAAACTTTATCAAAATAAATTACTCCATGTTCAAGACGAATTTAATACCTTTCTAGAATTTTTTGAATTATTCAATTCGGACGTTTCATTCAAAAGATATCGCGATATTTAAAATGTAAGTATTAGTGTTGTAGCCAAATACACTAATATTGTTTAATTGAACGCGCTAATCTCAGGAACTACTGGTCTGATTTGAAAAATTCTGTTTCAGTTTTGGATAGCCCATTTATCGAGGAAGGCTATATATAGGCTATATATCATCACGCTAAGACCAATAGGAGCGGATCACCAATGAAGAATGTATCAAAATCGGGGGGTTTTGAAAGCAAATTCCACGCAGACGACGTCGCGGGCACAGCTAGTACATAATAAAACTACGTTTTATGTGATTCTGCAACTACATAAGTACATGTGTAGTTATTAAACTACATGTCATTCATATTCTTTATTATCATAGTTAAGGGATCCTATTTGACAGCAAGCGTACAAATATGATCTTAACATATACTATGAAGAACCTATTAAAGTGTAATCACTTTCACAGGTTCTTTATATAAAAATAACATGATCTTAACATCCGTCCAACCTCTGAAATAGCGTCAAGATGAAAGAATTTCGACTGGAATATCTTGTAAAACTTTTATCTTCCAATCTAAGCTCTTCAAGTAAGGTGTTGTTGTGTTCGAGTAAGTTATTCTCAAATAACGCAGTAAACCCATTGCCAAGTTTGCGTGGAATGACCTATATGTTTAACGTTACCGCAGATGAAGCCTTTATAGCAAAACGGGTACAGAACCATAAAAATGAGTTATTCTTAAATAAGACAAAGACACCAAATAACAATGGTACCACTTCTAAGACGTTTGTCACGCCTTATGATCCCCTAGTAGCTGCGATCGCTAAAAGAAAATTTCGTAGGCTATTTTTGTATAAAGAAAAACAAGGGAAATTCTCATTAAGCTCGCGAGACGCCATCGTATATATTTAAGTTGATTAATTAACGCCCGCTGCAAATGAGGGTTTATATTGTTTTTACAAACTTTATGGTCGTCTATTTTAATGGATTCCTCTCAGAATAATAACCATAGCTATAGACAACTTGCTCAAATAAAAGCTGTGTTACATAATACAATGTATACAGTCCCGCTACACTATTCAATCTTCGGACCATAAGGCGCTCTGGTTTACGACATCGTTTCACAGTGGAAACGCTACCAGTGCATACTATTTTTATTTTTTTTATTGCAGGAGATCATCAGACAGGCAGACGGCCCACTTGATGGAAAGCGGTTTCCATCGCCTATGGACATTTGTAACAGCACTTTGCTACAAATGGGACCTGGTCACTAATGCCGGAACACAACTCAAGGTTGTTATGGCGACATACTTTAGACCAGGGATGGTAGCCATCCAGTCGGGCAAATGCCCTACCACCTGGCTGTGGGTACTGGTACTAAACGTTTCGCCTCCATGTTTCTTCTACGTACGGCAGAATTGTGGAATGCGCTACCAGAGTCCGTGTTTCCAGAAAAGTAAAATCCGGGTATCTTCAAGTCTCGTGTGAATAGGTATTCGACCGCATCATCGTCCAGCGTTAGACCTGATCGTGGTCAAACGCAAACCTATTTAATGTAAAAATAAATAAATTATTATTATTATTTATGAATAATGCTGGGGATTCATCTGCGTTATTGTTAGAAATTTAAGCTATTTCAAACAGATATGGCGATGTGTGTAACAGTGACGCGGTATAGGAATTCGGCTAGGGTAAGCCGGTTAAACAAACATACCATAATAATATAATACTACACCGCTGTTGTAGATATTAAGACCACACAATCAGTATACACAAGTAAGAAAGAGAGTTGGTCTGAAAGAGAGTGTCGGGGTGAAGGTAAGGAAAGGAATGCTCCGGTGGTTCGGGCACGTGGAAAGAATGCAGGATGAAAGAATGACTAAACAGATATACAATGCAAAAGTGGATGGATGCACAAGTCGTGGAAGGCCACGACACACCTTCCATGATCAAATTGATCGTGTACTAGCAGAAGGTGATGTCAGGAGCCTTAAGAACAGACGAGCGTGCATGACAAGAGCTATGAATGTCAAAGAAGCAAGTGAGGTGTGTAAGAATAAGCCTAAATGGCGCTCTGTTGTTCGTGCCTACCCCGCAAGGGAACTGGCGTGAAGTTATGTATGTATGTACAATCAGTATATCTATATGGCCGGTTCCTATTAATATATCTATTAATTCATTTGCCCTACCATATGAATTATGACATTATTTATATGGAGCTTATGTCAAATATTAACTGATAGTAAGGAAAAGGAACGGTCGGCAAGATATAGGAACCGGCCGATAGACGATCTTTGCCTACACTAGCGCCATTATAGTCTGTCTTTCAATTGTTATTTTCGCTTGCCACTCTTGAGTAGGACTAATAAGATTCTAAGATAGGTAGTCTTCCTTGCTTCTATTCTCTATAATAGTATGCTTAAATAGGATTAAGATATATTTTATTTTATTTGGGAGGTTAAAAGCTGTGATCTTACAAACTAAAGTTTACAAACTAGCGTTACAGAGATAGTTAAAGAACAGCTAATTATAAACCTCCACAGATGACAGGGAAATAAAAATAAAGTATAAAATACAATAATTTTAGAAATAAAGAACAATAATAAGAACATTTTGTGACGGGGAAACTAGCTATTATTAAAATAGGCTTTGATTAAATTTACATTTACAGATGCTAGACTATCCACAAACAAGTCAATGTCAACATAATCCGACTTGTTGAGTTTGTTGAATTCATTCACTGTTCTAACAAAAAATGAGTAGCGTCTGAAAGCTGTACGTGTCAAGGGCGAATGAAGTAGTTTTCTAGGGCGTACAAGACTAGGGGGAACATACAAATGTAGTTTCTCGATAAGACTAGCGCAGTCAATTTTGGACTGAGCAATTTTCACCAAGAAACGTATATCGCAAATATTTCTGCGAACTTTGAGGGGCAGAAGATGGAATAGGGTACAGCGCTCAATGTAACCTTGGCGCGGTATTTTGAATTTAAAATTGATAAATCTAGTGATTTTTTTTTGAATACGCTCTAATCTATCAGAATGAACTTCGAAACACGGATTCCAAATTTGGCTTGCATACTCGAGGTGACTACGGACAAAGGCACAATATAGTACTTTACAGGTTTTCATTTTGTTGAAAGAACTAACATTACGAATTAGAAAACCTAATGCAGACGAAGCCTTTTTGGCAATAAGATCTATATGGAGATTATAAGAAAGTTTAGTGTCTAAATACAAACCTAGGTCCCGTATGACGTTGACTCTCGCTAGTGGTAGGTTGTAAATATTATAGTGATAATTGAGAAAAATATTTTTACGAGTAAACGTAATTACCGAACATTTAGATATGTTTAGGTCTAAATGATTATGTTTACAATAGTCAGATATACGCCAAATATCTTCCTGAAGGAGTGATGCATCAACAGGACTTGTAATAGATTTATAAATTTTCATATCGTCTGCAAATAGTTGATATTTCGAATGATGAATGCAGGTGTTGATGTCGTTGATAAATATTACAAATAAAAGGGGGCCTAAAAGTGATCCTTGCGGGACACCTGAGGGAAATATATGCTATAAAGGTTTCTATAATATCTTAAATTATAGTAATTAAGAATAAGATTAAGATCAGAAATCAGAAACAGCTGAATCACTCAAGCAGCGCAAATATGCAACCCTCAGTGAGAGTTACATGTTTGTGCCGTTTGCTGTCGAGAAGCTTGGACCGTGGGGTCCTGAAGCCATGAGCCTCTACCAAAATTTATCGAAACGACTCATTGACTCTTCAGGTGATCAGAGGGCTGGTGCTTACCTCGGCCAACTGATCAGTATGGCGATCCAGCGAGGAAACGTGGCCAGCCTTGTGGGCCACCTTACATAGAAGACGGTGATCTAGGCTAACTATTCTACTTATAGTCTTGAGAGACTATGAGTAGAATACAATACATATGAGTTAAGTATACTTGCATTGTATTCGATTACATGTAATTTTAATATAAAGAAATGAATTTACATATTGAAAAAAAAAGATTAAGGTTAATTAATTTTGCCAGGTGGTAGGGCATTTGCCCGACTGGATCTATACCACCCCTGGTCTAAAGTATGTCGCCATAACAACCTTGAGTTGTGTTCCGGCATTAGTGACCAGGTTCCAGTTTCCCTTAAGAGGGCAACAGCGCATTTGTAGCAATTTTGGTGTTGCAAATGTCCATAGGCGATGGTAACCGCTTTCCATCAAGTGGGCCGTCTGCCTATCTGCTGATCTCCTGCAATAAAAAAAAATACAATATATATTATTTTAAGATTAATTAATTAAGATATTACTGAAATTGTATGTGCCGTTACAATGAATATTAGCAACAATGTAGAATATATTCCTATTCTTGTATCAACCCTCCTGGTGAGTTAAAAATAAAAATATTAATTCTAATAAAATAATAAACATTTCATGTAGCAATGTGCGAATGAGTGATCATCTGTAGTTAATAAGTAGGTAAATGTGTTCTTCAGTTACTACGAATTATGATTATTGTAAAATGTGTTCATTTATAAATAAATGTATTATTAGGTTGGGGAAAAAGTTTCTTTGCATTTTATATAAAAATTCAAAAGGTTTATTTATAAAGTTTATTTACATTTGACTAAAGTATGTAGGTGCCATTTTGTTGGATAACTTTTTGTCATCTTGTAGGTAGGGACGTGATCCCATTGCTATAAAATTTTTGGGTTTTCTGATCAAAAAACTGCGACAAGTGGTTTTGGCAGTCCTCTCGTGATGTTAACCTGACACTGCCTAAGGAATTCTGCAGAGACCGAAACACGTGAAAATCTGAAGGTGCAAGGTCAGGACTATACGGTGGATGCATTAACACCTCCCAGCCAAACTCTCGTAATTTTTGCCGAGTGGCTAAAGATGTGTGAGGTCTAGCGTTATCAAGGTGAAAAACCACACCCCTTCTGTTGATTAATTCTGGCCGCTTTCTCTCTACTTTTTGCTTTAATCTCATCAGTTGTTCGCAGTACAGTTCAGAATCGATGGTCCTGCCGGGCGATAACAGCTCATAATGAATAATGCCCTTCCAATCCCACCATACACACAGCATCACCTTGTTGCGAGTTAACCCGAGTTTCTCCACAGCCTGTGAAGCCTGACCGGCCTTTGACTACGATCTTTTTCGCACGTTCTTGTCGTACGTGATCCACTTTTCATCACCAGTTATTAGCTTCTTCAAAAATGGTTCGGTTTCATTACGTCGTAATAAAGAATCAAAAATGAGTACACAGTTCATTAGGTTTCTTTCAGTGAGCGTATGAGGCACCCAAATATCGAGCTTTTTTGTGTACCCAGCTTTTTTCAAATGCACCAAAACCGTTTTGTGGTCAATTCCCAGTTCTCCAGCTACATCGTAACTACTAATATGCCGATCTTGCTCCACTTTTTCAAAAATGGCATCAATTTTGTCCGTAACAGGGCGACCAGAGCGACGTGCATCTTTGATATCAAAATTTCCGGATTGAAAACGCTTAAACCAAGTTTACGCTACTCTCACAGATACTGCATTAGGTCCATAAACATCACAAACTTTTTTCGCGTCTTGTGTTGCATTTTTACCTTTTTTGTAGTAAAATTTTAAAATGTATCGAATTTCTTCATTAGATTCGCTCATTTTAACAATAAGAAAAACAAATGAAACTCACATATTTTAATAATTTGAATTAGGAATTGTCTTCTTTAAAATTAAAACTTTTTAATTGTTATTGTCGATTTAAATAGCTATTTATAATCATGATATAGTCAACATAATTTAGTTATTTATGTTTATGTGTATGCTGTAATGTTTAGTTTATTAAGTATTATTGTAACTGCAAGTATAATTTGTAACATTTTTCAGTTCAATAAATTAATTTCATTTCAAATTATACCAAAACCAGCCAGATACAAATGGTATAGCCAAAGAGATCATATTACAAGTTCATATATACTATATGCGAAAAGACTTTTTCCCCAACCTATTAGATAAAAAAAAGTATACACAATAGCAAGTAGTCAGTGTTGCAATATTCCAAATGAATTAAAGCCATTTTGGCAAATAAAACTCATTGCAATGGACAAAGAACTGAGTAAAATCCGCGAACAACAATACAATAAACAAATAAAAATAAAAATTAATGGCGAACCGCAGCATACTGATTTATTATTCTAAATAAAACTTACCTAATACAAACGTCTAACAGGAGATGTATTTTCTTATTAAAATATGTATTTTTAATTTTGCAATCTTAGCGTACATTTGCAAACAAAAGCTTTTAAGGCAATGTGATTAGGAGGATCCTGGAACCCGATCTCAGCGCAACCTACCGATTCCAATTGTGCATCTAAATAAACCCACTCAAACACACACAAAAAAATTCATTAAAATCGGTAAAGCTGTTTTCAAGTTATGCGCGTACATACATTTTTTCTACGATTAATTTTTATTTATATACATTTAATAAATTAATTTTCTTAATTATTCAAAAAAGTATAATACGAACCTAGAGCATATTTATTAATCTTAATTTTATTTATTTTTATTTTATTGCAGGAGATCAGCAGACAGGCAGACGGCCCACTTGATGGAAAGCGGTTACCATCGCCTATGGACATTTGCACCAACAAAATTGCTACAAATGCGCTACTGCTCTCCTAAGGGAGACTGGAACCTGGTCACTAATGCCGGAACACAACTCAAGGTTGTTATGGCGACATGCTCTAGACCAGGGGTGGTAGCCATCCAGTCGGGCAAATGCCCTACCACCCGGCTGTGGGTTGTTAAGTCGCCTCTTACGACAGGCCGCCCAGCCGCAAGAAATTGTATTCTTTCTCCGTTCCTGCACGGATAATTATAAAGAAAATTGTAAATCAACTCTTTTCATTTTAATACAATAAGCAGCGAAAATATTTCATGAAAAATATCTATAATTTAACACAATAAAACGAAGTATTTTTGGGAATTCTCAACAATGGCGGACCCCCGCAGGCCGTTGTTATTAATTGCAATTTTTATGATTCCAATTTAAATTTTTTGAATAACCCAATTTTATTTAAGGTATGAAAAATATGCTCAGAATTGTTATAATATAAGATAAAGTTTTTTAATTTAACATCATACATTAAATCTATATATATATAAATCAATTGCTGTTCTTTAGTCTCGCTAAAACTCGAGAACGGCTGGACTGATTTGGCTAATTTTGGTTTTGAATTATTTGTGGAAGTCCAGAAAAGGTTTAAAAGGTGAGTAGATATGAATGGTGGTGGTTGGTGGCTCCGGTGGTTCGGGCATGTGGAAAGAATGCATGATGAAAGAATGACTAAACAGATATACAATGCAAAAGTGGATGGATGCAGAAGTCGTGGAAGGCCACGACACACCTTCCATGATCAAATTGATCGTGTACTAGCAGAAGGTGATGTCAGGAGCCTTAAGAACAGACGAGCTTGCGTGACAAGAGTTATGAATGTCAAAGAGGCAAGTGAGGTGTGTAAGAATAAGCCTAAATGGCACTCTGTTGTTCGTGCCTACCCCGCAAGGGAACTGGCGTGAAGTTATGTATGTATGTATGTATGTAGTAGATATGAAATAAATGCTTGGAATATAGTTTAAACAACAATTTCGCTTTCCCTTAGAATCTATTTCTACCTGTCAAATATTTGATGTTCGTTCTGTCGTTTAGAAATCAATTAAATTTAAAAGTCGTTCAGAAATCATGTTTAATTTAAAAGTGAAGTTTTTTCTATGTTTTGGTTTTGAATGTGAAACGTTTGATGTTCGTCCCGTCGTTCAGAAATCAAGGTTTTTTTATTTATTGATTCCGAGGCGGTACGAAGTTTGCCGGGTCAGCTAGTATAAGATAAAGTTTTTTAATTCAACATCATACATATATTTTTTATATAAAAGTTATAAAGCAAACATAACTTACATTGTATACTGACTTTAGATTACTGAGCCTATTATAATTCAACTAGCTTTCAACGAGATATCATATACTACTTACATAATGCTCTTTGCTTTATTAATTTTTTTTTTCATTGCAGGAGTTCAGCAGACAGGCAGACGGCCCACTTGATGGAAAGCGTCGCATCGCCTATAGACATTTGCAATACCAAAGGTGCTACAAATGCGCTGCTGCTCTCTTAAGGGAGACTGGAACCTAGTCACTAATGCCGGAACACAACTCAAAGTTGTTATGGCGACATAGTTTAGACCAGGGGTGGTAGCCATCCAGTCGGGCAAATGCCCTACCACCTGGCTGTAAAATTAATGTGTTATCATGAAAACTGAAATTTTAGAAGAGTTTGTTTAACGTGATATATTTTAAAATACGAGTATTTTTCTCCTGTTCTCTTATTATATTAAAGTGAATAAATTGAAGATTGACATAGAAAAACCAGTTATTCGTTTCGATACAATTATTCCTTAAGCCTGAATGGCGCTTATGTTGTCCATGCCTACCCCGCAAGGGAACTGGCCTGAAGTTATGTATGTGTCGGGTTCACGCCGGGAGCGAACGAATGACGCTCCGAGAATAACACAATAATAATCTGAAATATTATAATCAAAGTTTATTACTCTAGAATTATTACAATTACGATATTAAATATTGCACAATAATACACAGAGATACTAGGACAACTCCAAGAGTTGCATCCACGCTTGTCAGGTGTCTAGCAGCAATTTGCCCTTCAAGAATACCACGATTATCAAGCAGTGATTATCGATCACATTATATTATGTACTCCTCGTCCAAGACTGTCAATGCAGACTGTCGGTCGTAGACTTGGTTGTAGACTCGTAGACTGTCGGTTTAAGACTGCTGGTTCAATACTGCCCCCTCTGCCCGAATACCCAGTATTTATAAGGTCCTCATAGCGCGCTGCAGTGACAATATCCGGTAATGCTGTGGCGCCACTTCAGTTACACTTCCTTCATAAAACAACTTCCGCCATACGTATTAACTTCCAACATCCGGTTACTCCATTTCCGATATCCGTTAGCTTAATAATAAATGCTTCTACGTTGACATCCGGTTAAACTACTTCCTATTACTACATGAAAGAATACTCTATCCGGTTTATGACTACTTCCGTAATATGGTTGTTTTATAATAAATACGATTCCTACATATGTATGTATGTATTTCTTAAGGTTAAAAATACTCTGTCTAAAATTTTAAAGCAAAGAGACAATGTGGTTTAGCGTGTCGATTTTAAATTTTATGCCTACTGTCACTTAACTAACTGCCTGTTAATTAATATATAAGTAATAAATATATAAATGCAGTATATACAGATGGTTTATATATTAGATAGATATATACTTTATATACAAATACATATTTACAAATTCAAATTCAAATTGAAAAGTTTTTATTAAAAAAATTGTCAACCCACTTCTGCAGTTATCTGTTGCATTATTCTGCGATGGTTGAACTGAATTAACTAAAAACATAAGCTCTATCTAAGCATCCTACTTAAATAACAAATTCAAATGTTTTTATTCAAAATAAGTTCCACTGGAGAACACTTTTTGAAGGTCATACATGTAAGTTAAAATTAAGTTTTTATTTCCTATTCTATGTACACCGCTTCGCCACGTGTTAATGCTGTAAAGGAGAAGAAGCGGCAAGAAACTCCCCAGCAACACGTCTAGCTAAATATTGTTTTTCTTTATATTTCATATTCTATTTATATCTCAAATTCTTTTTTTTTTATAAGTTTTGTACAGAAGTATGTTACAGAATTACTTTTTGAAGAATTAATGGAGTTGTAGCAAACAATGCATACTCAATAAGACCAAGACAATAAAAGGAAAGAAAAATAATGTTATAGTTATAATAATGACATGACGTGCTAAAATGTTATGCTGCAATATGTCTCCACAAATTCCTTACAAGCAACAATTCTTCAACATTCCTTACAAACATTTAAATATCATAATATTCCAAGGATAGGTAATATTTTATTATTATTGTTTTAAATACCGGTAGCGATTTTGATTGTCTGATAGCAACTGGCAGCGCGTTATACATTAATATAAATAAAATAAAATTGAATTGTTTGTTTGTAATGTCAAAATAACAGATTTTTACTAAATGCATATGAAAGTATTTACGGTGATAATATCGAAAGATCAATTTTTAACATTTTTGACTGTCTGTCTGTTTGTTCCGGCTAATCTCTGAAACGGCTGGTTTGATATTGACGGAATTATCACTGGCAGATAGCTGATGTTATAAAGAGTAACTTAGGCTACTTTTAAAATTAGGGTTGTTCGAAAAAGATTCCACGCGGACGAGGTCGCAGGTAAGAGCTAGTTCTTAAATAAAATTGCACAGCAGAAAAAAATCACTTTTCAAGTCCCCGCCAAGGAATCTTCTAATAAAATAAAACCATAATTAATTCTCCTATCGAACGTAAACATTAATTTTCGATCTACCATTTAACGGTAGTAACGAAATTCCACTTCCCTTAACATATTTGCCGACTTTCCGATCTCGACCCCGATTTTTCGATTACCGATCCCCCTCGGTTCCCCTTCTAATCGACGTCACGAAGAATGCAGGGTGCTTGAATTATATTAAGTGATATCGGGGACTGTGATGTACGGCCCAGGGCTGCCACCTAAGCGCTTTTGAAGCTGAATCTAGCGCTTTTTAGGGTGATCTAACTACCACTTTGTAACTAACTTCCAAATAAGGTTCTCAATTCGACTGTATGTTTGTTACACGATCTCTCTGTTAATTGTGGACCAATTTTCATTTTTTTCTGAAGCGGTCCCATTGGTCCCACCAAGTCAGGATCCGATGATCGGATCCCAGGGAAATCGAGATAAAAGCTTGTTGAAGAGAGCCGAGCACCTACACTCTTGAAAAGGCAAAACTTGTATACGCGTGCCAGTAGTGCAATTTTTACAGGCGCTAAGTATTTTATTTCTAAAACTATTCAAGTATTTGCGCTATTAAAATGTAAAGATTTTTTCAAGAAACAAAAGTCATATTAATATTTAATGTAACCGAACCTATAAAAGGATTTTATCGGAGACATTTAGATCTAGACATAAAGAAATTCACTAGAAGGATCATTGGTTTTATTTTGCATTTAAAAAGCCTTGTTAAGTCAAGATCCTTAAGAACAGACGAGCGTGCATGACAAGTGTTATGAATGTCAAAGAAGCAAGTGAGGTGTGTAAGAATAAGCCTGAATGGCGCTCTGTTGCTCGTGCCTACCCCGTAAGGGAACTGGCGTGAAGTTATGTATGTAAAAAGCTTTTTTCGAATGTGTATTTATAATAACAACTGATGGTCGCTTGTTGTCGAAGTTAGACCATAATAATTAATGTCAAAGACTATACTTCTATAATGACAGATTTCGCCAAGGCTACACTGTTAATTTGACTTTAACAATAAACAAAAGAGTATATACGCGTGTGTGTGTCAAACACATGGTAGTGTGTGTAATGTTTTTTTATTGATTTAATGTATTTTTTATGCATAATTATAAAAAAATATTAACATTCTGCACTCCTTTATATAAACTATAAGTCTGCAAAATTCCATACTCCTCCGTTCGCGCAATTTTCGTAAAAAGGGGTACAAAGTTTTTGCTTCACGTATGTATCACGTATAATTATTTCATTTCATAATTTCGAGCAAGTAAAATGAGTAAAATAGCACATTATTTTTTTAAATATTGAATAGATTCGCGTTTGATTGACATTGCGCCTGATGTCAGGTGGAAATGCATTATATGGTGAAGCACGCTTACCTAGAAGATGTTCAAGCGAGCCTTGAAGACACCTAGAAAGTAAATTTCAGGAAAAACAGACGACGGTAAAGAGTTCCACTCTTCAGCGGTGTGTATGATAAAAGTGGAAGAATAGCGTTTCGTCCGCTTTGTTGATATTCGCACCATATATCGGTGGTGCGTGCTCGTGCGTCGGCTCTATTGTTAAAACTCTAACTAAAATTACTTTTTCAACACACTTGCTCATAAAGTGGCTCTATGGTCACCGCAATTAGGCACAGAATGACACCCATAATCAAACTGTGACTAAAAAACATTATAACTCACTATTGAGTTATAGATTTTTTTTAAAATTTTATTGGTTGAGTTGCTTTGTTCTTAAAAAAGTTTTTATTCAAAAAAAAGATCGTGTTCTATAGAACAAATAAATTAATGTTCCTATTGCTTGCTCATTTCATGCAACTTCTTATTTAAATAGATAATTTTAACTCGTACGTGTTTAATAAGTAAAACTTTCACTCATATATAACTTTTTTTATCTACTAAATAAAATGAGTTTTTGTTGTTATTTTATTCACAAGTGTGTTGAAAAACGTCGTATGATACACGTGTGTATTGATGATTACCGTCCTCGGCTCTCTTAAGACCCTCGCCTACGGCTCGAGTCTCAATGGCGCCTCGGCGGTAATCACCAATGTTACACACTAGTCCCATAATGTACTATTACGATGATATTAAGGTAATATTTTAACGACTGTCTTTTGTTACATCTGCCATCTATGAAATATACATGGTACATTGGTATACGCATTTGCTTGAATTTTTAAATATAGATTGCATCTAGCCGAATCTAGCGTAATCTAGCGCTTTTACCCAGCTCATCTAGCGCTCAACACTAGTAAACAGGTCGCAGCCCTAGTACGGCCCCCTCGGTAAAAGCACGAAACAGGTAGTATAGTATACGTTTTTAGAAAATAGTTGTAAAAGGAAAAAACAGTATAGCAGTAGTTCGGCTACTCGTGTACGATCAAATATTGTACTAAGAGTTATTTTTAAAAAACAGCTCTATATTGAAATTCTATATACAGGGCCGGGGGGCACCGTGAAAAATACCGCCCTATTATCTACATTCGGCACTATTTGAGTAAAGGACCCAAAAAAATGCACTGTAACTAAACTTCAAAACGTAAATATCCAATGAGATTTCGATTTTTAAGATTTGGCATGGCATGAGACCAATAACTTCCCAATTTTTTTAAATCATTGATTGACTTTTACAGCAGAAAGTTGAATTTTTTTTTGTTGACACTCCAAATTTTGCAGCCATTGAAAATTTCGCCGCCCTGGGCCCCTAGTGTAAATCCATCACTGTCTATATATATATATTTACTAGAGTTTACCCCGCGGCTCCGCCGCGCGTCAAACTCTAGTGCGTACCTCTTGTTTTAAGAGCAGGCGTTAATACAGGATATATTGTATTGTATTTTTATGTTGGTGCTATTTGCCCTCGGAAGATTTACTTCATTTTATATCGCAAACTATCCCATCTACCGGGATGAATAGTATCTATGTCCATTTTCGGTATTCAGACAGACAGATCGAGTGAGTCGCATTTTTTTAAAGATTATGAATTTTTATATCTATATAAACTATATAAACTTGATAAATGATTAGTCCCCCATACAAACTTTAATACCTTATTTCAACCCGTTCTAGTTTTATTTATATAACTAAATATTGTGTAAACTACACAAACGACCAAAACTACCAAACGTACTAAAACTACCGAAACTACCAAATTACCAACCAAAACTACCAAATCCACCAACTAAAACTACCACAACTACCTAAATTGCCACAACTATCAAAACTACCACAACTATAAAAACAACCAAAACTACCACAACTACCAAAACTATCAAAACTACCACAACTATAAAAACTACCAAAACTACCACAACTATCAAAACTACCACAACTATCAAAACTACCAAAACTACCACAACTATCAAAACTACCACAACTATCAAAACTACCAAAACTACCACAACTATCAAAACTACCAAAACTACCACAACTATAAAAACTACCAAAACTACCACAACTATCAAAACTACCACAACTTTCAAAACTACCAAAACTACCACAACTATCAAAACTACCAAAACTACCACAACTATAAAAACTACCAAAACTACTAAAACTATCAAAACTACCACAACTATCCAAACTACCAAAACTACCACAACTACTAAAACTACCACAACTATCAAAACTACCACAACTATCAAAACTACCACAACTACCAAAACTACCACAACTATCAAAACTACCACAACTATAAAAACTACCAAAACTACCACAACTACCAAAACTACCACAACTATCAAAACTACCACAACTATAAAAACTACCAAAACTACCACAACTATCAAAACTACCACAACTATCAAAACTACCAAAACTACCACAACTATCAAAACTACCAAAACTACCACAACTATAAAAACTACCAAAACTACCACAACTATCAAAACTACCAAAACTACCACAACTGTAAAAACTACTAAAACTACCACAACTACCAAAACTACCACAACTACCAAAACTACCACAACTATCAAAACTACCACAACTATAAAAACTACCAAAACTACCACAACTATCAAAAGTACCAAAACTATCAAAACTACCAAAACTACCACAACTATCAAAACTACCAAAACTACCACAACTACTAAAACTACCACAACTATCAAAACTACCACAATAACTAAATCTACCAATCAAAACTACCACAACTACCAAATCTACCGAAACTACCAAATCTACAAAACAAAACTACCAAAACTACTACAGCTACCAAAACTATCACGACTACCAAAACAACCGAAACTACCAAAACTACCAGCATAAACTATCGAAAGTAGCAAAACTGCCAACCAAAACTACCACAACTACCAAAACGACTAAACTAAATAAAACTACCTAAACGACCAAATTGACCAAAATAAACAAAATGACGAAAATGGCCAACCACAAATAAAAAACCTATCCTAGTTTCCGGGATGAACTTTACATAAATCTATCCCAAAATCTATCCCAGTATCCGGGATGAAAAGTATCCCTTGGCCACCCTCGGTATTCAAATTACATATGTACCGAGTATCAGCCAAATCGGTCCAATAGTCGTTCCATAAAAGGATAACAAACAGAGAGACAAATATACTTTTATCCCGGAAACTATCCCATTTTCCGGGATAAAAAGTATCCTATGTTCATTCTCGGCATCGAAAATATATATATACTGAGTTTCAGCCAAATCGGTCCAGTAGTTTTTACGTGAAAACGGAACAGACAGACAGACAGACAGACAGACAGACAGACAGACAGACAGACAGACAGACAGACAGAGTTACTTTCGCATTTATAATATTAATAGGGATTTATTTATATATACATATATCTATATATATATATATATATAAAAAGTCGTGTTAGTTACACTATTTATAACTCAAGAACGGCTGTACCGATTTGGCTGAAAATTAGTGCGGAAATAGCTTAGAACCAGGAGACGGAAATAGGATACTTTTTATCCCGTTGGAACCGGTAGGTGGCGCTGAGATCGGGTTCTAGAATCCTGATCACCTGAAGCGATTTTGGTGATTTTGTTTTTGTGTGTTTGAGTAGATTGATAATTAAAATCCACAATTGGAACCGGTAGGTGGCGCTGGGATCAGGTCCTAGATTTTTACTTTTTCAGAGCAGGACAACGTCTGCCGGGGCCGCTAGTATAAATATAAATAACAGTGCAACAGCCATCCGCCCTAGGTTGCAGTTGAAAACCTATCCTACACCTATTTGGTACCATCGCGAGATAATTTTTTTGGTATATACGTATATCCTTTAATTCATTGCCATGTGTCACGCTATGTGAACATCAAATAAACGTCTTTTCTTTCTTTCTTTCTTTCTATATCCATCCATTTGTCTGTACGTCTGTCTTTAATTGTCATGGTCACTTTTTAGGAGTTCGTAGCTGTTTCGGCCAAAACGGAACGATGATGAAATGATCGGCTTATCTATTTATCTCTCATGGATCTGTCTATTTATCTCAGGGGATTCCCCAGAAATTACTGAGTTTATATAGACATAACTTGGCAGTAAGTTATTATATGATTTATTATGGCGCTATACAATGCTGTACTAAACTAAAACTGCGAAAATAAAAAAGTTTAGGATTGCCGCCATACTTCAAACTGGGAGTGAAAAAAAATATATTATTTCCATAAATAACTTTTTTATTCAAATGACTAGCGAGACATTATTTCTCGTCGTAAAAACTATGCTCTTCTCCTTATAAAATTTCAAAGTATGTATATTTAAATTGTGCAGTCCTATCTTTTTTCCGCTCCAACTATATCGCCAGATTAGTTAAGAATTTCTTTTAAGCTAGGTTGCCTGGAAGAGATCGCTTTTAGCGACAAAGCCGCCTGTTGTTTTGCCAAGAAGCATTATAACTATGCATTCAGTTATGGATCCTGCCTCGGGCAGCGTCGTCATTGTGCGAACCTGAAGCCGACAGTGCGCGTTCCCGGTACAAATAGGGTTTCCTATAATTAAAACTTAATAAGAAACCTTATAAGTGAATTAATCTTTTACTGATATCGCTACCCCGATCTTGACTATTTTGTTTTTGTAATTGTTTATTTTGGTGAGCAATAGAGTGTTATTTGGACCTACTTATGCAAAATGGAACCAACCCACATACTGACAGTTTTGAGAAATAGCCGTTTTTATTAAAACTTTGCGTACAAATAAATATGTCTATATTTTGGAAAAAACATTTAGAATATTGTATATTATATTTTCTGGTTATGATTTTTATTGAGTCGATGGAAGGTGCATTTTGAAAGTCTTTTGCATCCTTAACCCAATTTTGGCATGTTTGTGGATTGGTTCTGTTTTGCATAAGTAAGTCCATTTAATCTAATCTAGTTCGTGGACTGACATACATTTGCCCGATTCTATTTAACTACTATGAAATTCTCGTTTTAAACAAATGATTCTACTATCGCTCGCTAAAAGCCCACTTATTTATAATCTAAAATTCAAAACTAAGTTAACCGGACTTCAGCGGTTGCTCTAAACTCTACATAACAGGCGAATATGATTAATTGAACGAGTCCAACATATCCCTGAGTGAAACAACACTATAACAAGCATGAACTGTCTGGCGCAGGTTGGAAGTTTGCCGGAAGTGGTAATGGCGGGCGGTGGGTTGCGTAACCGGAAGCAACCGGCCTGTTGGATCGCGGTTCATAATACGCCGCGTACACATTGAGCCGACGACGGTCCGCTGGCCTACGTTGGCCCTGTATTTATTACCTGAACCCGGTAAACAGATAGACAGCCCCTTTATGAAACGCGTTTACTGTTTGTTACTACTGTAATTGAATCAATTTGGTAGAAAGAGACAGAACTTGTATATAAATGATGTTATTCAAATTCAAACATTTTAAATCAAAATAAGTTCCACTGGAGAACACTTTTTGAAGGTCATACATGTAAGTTCAAATTAAATTTTTACTTCCTATTCTATGTACACCGCTTCGCAACGTGTTAATGCTGTAAAGGAGAAAAAGCGGCAAGAAACTCCCCAGCAACACGTCTAGCTAAATTTCTTTATATTTCATATTCTATTTATATCTCAAATCCTTTTTTTATATAAGTTTTGTACAGAAGTACAGACATACATAGTTACTTTTTGAAGAATGGAATTGTAGCAAACAATGCATACTCAATAAGACCAAGACAATAAAAGGAAAGAGAAATAATGTTATAGTTATAATAATGACATGACGTACTAAAATGTTATGCTGCAATATGTCTCCATAAATTCCTTACAAGCTTGGACAGCGTTATTTAATGACAGAAGTGCTGCTACACATCAAGAAACCCTGAAACGCCGCAAGTATGCATCCATTGGCAATGTATAGATATTTGTGGCTTACGGGGAGGAATACATGGGGCCGTGGGACGCGAGACCTATCAATGTAGATTGCCACAGTGTGTATAGTGTGGAAATGCGGCCAGGATTTTGGGAACGCTTCCCACCTACAGTGACCTGGAATCCATTTTTTATCTGTAAATATGTATATAATAGTAGTTTTATGGGAATTTTTGGCGGGAACTGAAAGGGGACGTTGTGCTGTGCAGTTTTATTTTCTAAGAATGTGTAAAATTACTTTAAAATGAACAATAGTTGTAGGATATCGATAGTTTTTGAGTAGTAATTGTGTTTTTGTGAGAAATGTGAACTGTATAGTCAAATGTGGCCTTTCGAGTTTTCACAAAAATTCCGTTGAATGGTGTGGATTGTAGCCTACAATACAGCTGCGCCTGGCTTAAAGGCCTAGTTGCCAAGCCTTAAACATAAAAAAGTAGTTTTATTTTCAGATGTTTTATATATTACTAGGATATGCCCGCGACTTCTTCCACACTTGATTTGAAATTCCCGCCGGATTCCCAGGACACAAAGTACCGCAGCGTTTAAAAAAGAATGTTAGGAATCTTTCTAGTGAAAACTGCGTCGGAATAGTTAATGTTTTATGCACTCGACCCACTGTAAACGCTCATGGGAAAGTTCCCGCGGGATTTCCGAGAAAAGAAGTAGCATAGATTTTAAGGCTGAGAATTTGCTGTCGATCAGCAAAAGCCGCATCGAAATCGGCCCAGTAGTTTTTACGTGAATCGGGCAATAAATCCAAAAAGAAAAATTGCATCGTGCTCTCCATCTTGATATAGTCTGTTCCAGTTGGTTTTTTTAAAATAGCTTCAATGTACAGACACGGCATGCTTAGAATTTTATCTATATATATAAAAATGAAACCCTATTTTCCTTGGGCATGCCATCACGCGTGAACGGCTGGACCGATTTAGCTAATTCTTTTTTTGTTGTGTTTGTTATTGTCAGGAGAAAGAGAAAAATTAAGGAAATTACGCGGAAAATTAGAAAATTTAAGAATACTTAACCACCATATAAAATTATTTCTAATCTAACCTTAGCGCTTTGGACAATATAAACTTTTTTAATGTAACCTTATGACGTTTCACTTAGTATTGACAGAATGCGTGCTGCAAATATCGCCACAGAGGATGTAAAAAAAAACTGAATATTGTTTAAAATAGATACTTCTGTCGGAGTTATTTTATTGATAAAATACATGTAAAATAATTAATTTAGCTGTAATCGGGTTCCAATATTTAGGTGAAATTATTTTTGTGTACGTTCAAGTGGGTCCCGGGATGGTTAAGATTATAGATCTACCGGTAGCTGGTACCACTAAAGCCTTCTTAAACGGTGAGACCTATTTTGATGTTTTTTTTTTTTGTTTTTATTAAAGTGGATTCGAGAATGGGTGAATATTGGTCGCGTTAAATGTCGCTGCAATCGGGTTCTAGGTTTTTATTGCTAAGGGCAGGACAACGTCTGCCGGGTACAGCTAGTCTTAATATATATAAATCTCGTGTCACAATGTTTGTCCTCAATGGACTCCTAAACTACTTGACCGATTTTAATCAAATTTTCACACCGTGTGCAGTTTGATCCAACTTGAAAGATAGGATAGGTTACATTTGGACCCGGTAGGTGGCGCTGCAATCGGGTTCTAAGTTTTATTTCTTCAGGGCAGAACAACGTCTGCCGGGACAGCTAGTAATATTATAGATTATGATTTGTTGAAAATTATTTACTACATTGTGAGTAGCAGTGATAGCATGTAAACGAGGCATTATATTTGCAAGTTGGCAAGTTATCCAATTAGCATAAACAACGCGGTTTACTCGCCAACTCCTTACTGCAATCTTTTCGAAACAATAACTTGGTAACCCGTCCGCCATTTTGAAAGTGCGCAAGGAACAATAATTCAAAATGGAAGCCTGTGATTCGACGATAAAATTGGAGCATTGAGTTTCCCTATTATCTTGTGTTACTTAATTGCTCCGAGGACCGAAGTTTCTACACTTGGTACTTTTCAAAGGCTTTCCCCTTTGAGTGTATCTTCAATGGATCTCGTAAAAATTTGAACGAGAGTGACAAAATA
This sequence comes from Dendrolimus kikuchii, assembly GCA_019925095.2. NCBI lineage: Eukaryota > Metazoa > Arthropoda > Insecta > Lepidoptera > Lasiocampidae > Dendrolimus > Dendrolimus kikuchii. The sequence goes on along the minus strand of CM034409.1, from coordinate 12,311,804 downwards.
TTCATTTTAATTGACCTTTTGTATTTAACTTAATTGTGAGACTTTACTTTGATAAAAAGCCGTGTTTATTATACTGAGAATACTAAGAATGGCAGTCATTCTTAATCTGAAAAACTCCTAAATCCTACATGACTAAAACACGCTTAAGCCACGGGAACTTAGTGATTAACACATTCGTTTCTGAAACGCAAATCCACAGATGTATAATAACATAGTTACCTAACTATGTTATTGTACATCGGTGGATTACATACACATCATTGGAGTGGACTTCATAAAACTCGATTCCCCATAGTCTACCTCTAAGAATCTAGCGAAGCGACCAAAAGGTCGAAAGCGCCTTGACCATATTGGCGCTTACGTTTCTTAATTATGCATAATATATTATTTGAATATAATGTAATGTATATAGTAATAATGTATAATAATATAATATATAATACATAATGTCGGGGTGAAGGTAAGGAAAGGAATGCTCCGGTGGTTCGGGCATGTGGAAAGAATGCATGATGAAAGAATGAATAAACAGATATACAATGCAAAAGTGGATGGATGCAGAAGTCGTGGAAGGCCACGACACACCTTCCATGATCAAATTGATCGTGTACTAGCAGAAGGTGATGTCAGGAGCCTTAAGAACAGACGAGCGTGCATGACAAGAGTTATGAATGTCAAAGAAGCAAGTGAGGTGTGTAAGAATAGGCCGAAATGGCGCTCTGTTGTTCGTGCCTATCCCGCAAGGGAGCTGGCGTGAAGTTATGTATGTATGTATATTATTTGACGGCCTCTGTGGCTGAGCGGGCTAAGCCTTTGCCGGCCTACCTCACTGCAACGTAGAGGCTCCGGGTTTGATGCCTGGTTTAGTAAATTTCGGAAACGTATTTTCTCCGTTATTTACTATGGTCTGGGTGTCTGGGATCGGCCCCAGCGTAGTCCGTTGTATATTACCCATAACACAAGCGCAACTTGCTTAATTTGGGGATATACAATATGTGTGTTTGTCTGCCGATTATTTATTATTATTATTATTTTATTATTACAGATAGATAGATAGATAAATAAAACTTTATTGTACACCATTAAAGAAATCACAGAAAAACTTATAGCCTAAAAATATTCTAAATGTACACAATAGGCGGTCTTATCGCTAAGAAGCGATCTCTTCCAGACAACCCGTGATTACTGTATTATTATATCTTAAGCTCGTCGGCTTTCCACACATATTGGATGAAATTGATGTGATTTTAAGGTTTTATAGTAATTAAACTCAATATTTAACTGAGCACTGTATTCGCAGGTTTTGAGAATTGACAGCAGAGTGAACGAAAAATAGTGATGTAACAACATGCAACTATATGACCAAAAACTAGTGCGGTGACAGCTCTTTAAATTTAACTATTTTTAATAGAAATAGCAACTCATAACCGGATCGGGCACCGGTTTCTGTTTCAAAATATGCGGTAAGATTGCAAAACTAAAAATATAAGTTGTAATAAGAAACTACGTTGTGAGTCAGACATTTTTATTTAGAAGTACATACATACATACATAACTTCACGCCAGTTCCCTTGCGGGGTAGGCACGAACAACAGAGCGCCATTTAGGCCCATTCTTACACACCTCACTTGCTTCTTTGACATTCATAACTCTTGTCATGCACACTCGTCTGTTCTTAAGGCTCCTGACATCACCCTCCGCTAGTACACGATCAATTTGATCATGGAAGGTGTGTCGTGGCCTTCCACGACTTCTGCATCCATCCACTTTTGCATTGTATATCTGTTTAGTCATTCTTTCTTTATTTAGAAGTGTAAAGTTTTATTACCAAAAAAATCAGTATGCTGTGGTTCGCCATTAGTTTTTGTTTTTATTTGTTTATTGTGTTGTTGTTCACGGATTTTAATCAGTTCTTTGTTCATTGCAGTGAGTTTTATTTGCCAAAATGACTTTAATTAATTTGTAATGCTGCTCCACTGACTACTTGCTTTTTTTATGCTGATAGCGTTGCCTTAATTTCTACAACAGCGCTGTAGTCATCATACATTACGTTTTTTCAACCGACTTAGCCTAGGCGAATTTTCACCCCGCGCCAATGATACACATACATAATTATTTATGTTTTTTCCTTATGTCTATCTAGATCTTTTAAACCACAGTGATCCAAATCTGTGTCTGATGTCAACGTGGCATCTATTAAAATTAAACCAAAACTAAAATGTAGAGTAAACGCGGTTGAGATGCGAGCACTGCGCAAAATCTGCGGAGTGACGCTCGCGGACCGCGTTCGTAATACCGAAGTAAGAAAGAGAGTTCGTCTGAAAGAGAGTGTCGGGGTGAAGGTAAGGAAAGGAATGCTCCGGTGGTTCGGGCATGTGGAAAGAATGCATGATGAAAGAATGACTAAACAGATATACAATGCAACAGTGGATGGATGCAGAAGTCGTGGAAGGCCACGACACACCTTCCATGATCAAATTGATCGTGTACTAGCGGAGGGTGATGTCAGGAGCCTTAAGAACAGACGAGTGTGCATGACAAGAGTTATGAATGTCAAAGAAGCGAGTGAGGTGTGTAAGAATGGGCCTAAATGGCGCTCTGTTGTTCGTGCCTACCCCGCAAGGGAACTGGCGTGAAGTTATGTATGTATGTATGTATGTAAAATGTAGAAAGTCTATGACAGCATTGTGAGTTATGCCGGTAGACCGTGACGTACAAACCATGATCAAATAGCAGAAGTGTTAAAGGAAGGTCCGCTAAAAAGCATCTTAAATAAACGTGCATGTATGAAAAGGTTAATGAAAGTAGATGAAGTGAAAGTTGTTTGTCAGGAGCGTCGCAAGTGAAGATCCCTCGCCTCTGTCTACTTAGCCAACTATGGATTCAAAGATGTACACCAAGAAAAAATAAGTACTTAACTCAGTCACTGTAAATTTGTTCTTAAATTTTTATCTGTGCAGGAACGGAGATTGAATACAATTTCCTGCGGCCGGGCGGCCTGTCGTAAGAGGCGACAAAACAACCCACAGCCAGGTTGTAGGGCATTTGCCCGACTGGATGGCTACCACCCCTGGTCTAAAGCATGTCGCCATAACAACCTTGAGTTGTGTTCCGGCATTAGTGACCAGGTTCCAGTCTCCCTTAAGAGAGCAGCAGCGCATTTGTAGCACCTTTTATGTTGCAAATGTCTATACGCGATGGTAACCGCTTTCCATCAAGTGGGCCGTTTGCCTGACTGCTGAACTCCTGCAATAAAAAAAAAATGTGGAATATGCCACTCTTACGCTGAGTGACTTAAGATGTTTGTGGGGGTTTAAGTAAGTTGTATGGTGCGTCTATGATGTTACCTCGTTGGATAGGGCGACGTATCACTGGCGAGAGCCCATGGCTCAATCACCGAGAGGGAAGTACAAAATATTATGATGTGAGGTTATCTATGTAATTATTGCTTCAATAATGTAACATTAAACTTAAGACTATTTTGTTATGGGAATAATTTTTTCAAACGGGGTATATCTGTTTTCTGTATTGACAGCTTTTGGCAAGTACATAAACTACTCAGTATTAACTTTGATAATTATACATACATACTTACATAACTTCACGCCAGTTCCCTTGCGGGGTAGGCACGAACAACAGAGCGCCATTTAGGCTTATTCTTACACACCTCACTTGCTTCTTTGACATTCATAACTCTTGTCATGCACGCTTGTCTGTTCTTAAGGCTCCTGACATCACCTTTGATAATTATGTAGCAATAAATTATTCCATGTACGTGACGTAACAATGTTATTATAACTAATGACGTCGTAACTTGTTAATTTCGTACAAAATAAAATCTAGAAGGCTTCAACGAGATTAATGTAGTGAATTATTATCGCAATGCGAGACTTGTCGTTTTTAAAGGTGATAAGTAGTATCGCAGTTGACTCGACGATTGTAGTTGAAACCACAATACCTAATCCTATTCCATATTAGTATAAAAGCTATAAAAACTTACCAGATCTGCATTTATGAGATGCATGAGGACACGAACAATGATCTCCATTACATGAATCGCAGTTACACGTGTCCACTGCTGCTGTCCATGGAGGTGACATCGTTGCCCCTGGTACCTAATAAAAGAGAAATTTATTTTAACACTGCTTATTAATAGTTTCTTCATTTTACCGAGTAGATCTAATATTTAAACCTATAGAAAGCTTGTTAGATGTTATAAATGCTTTATTCAATCTGGCCATTTCAAATGGTTTATATAGTCTATTCAAATTGTTTTTTTTTTAAATAGCTTCAATGTAAAGACATGGCATGTTTTGAATTTTATAATATCTATATATATAAAAGAAAGTCGTGTTAGTTACACTATTTATAACTCAAGAACAGCTGTACCGATTTGGCTGAAAATTGGTGGGGAGGTAGCTTAGAACCAGGAGACGGACATAGGATACTTTTTATCCCGTTGGAACCGGTAGGTGGCGATGAGATCGGGTTCTAGAATCCTAATCACCTGGAGCGATCTTGGAGATTTTGTTTTTGTGTGTTTCAGTAAGTTCTGGGTGGTTTAAATCCACAATTGGAACCGGTAGGTGGCGCTGGGATCGGGTCCTAGATTTTTATTTTTTCAGAGCAGGACAACGTCTGCCGGGGCCACCAATTATATAGATAAAGATATGTATATAATAAAGCATTAGGTAGTAATCGAAATAGGTCAATTTGCTCTGGATCATGTTTAAAGTTACGACCACTGGCTTGAAACGAATCGCTCTACTGAAATATTCCTTTGAGTATTCTTGAACTGGAAGCCTTAATGGATTGTGATGTTCCTTGATTATAGATCAAAGGAAAGTTGAATACGAAACTTAAAATAGATGTTAATTATTTTTAGTTTATTTTATTTATTTACTTTTATTTTATTGCATAAGTTTAACAGACAGGCAAAGGCCCACTTGATGGAAAGCACCAAAGGTGCTACAAATGCGCGGGTGCTCTCTTAAGGGAGACTGGAACCTGGTCACTAATGCCGGAACACAACTGACGGTTGTTATGGCGACATACTTTAGACCAGGGATGGTAGCCATCCAGTCGGGCAAACGCCCTACCACCTGGTTGTGGGTTGTTTTGTCGCCTCTTACGACAGCCGCCCCAACGCAGGAAACTGTATTCTGTCTTCCTTCCTACACGAATAGAATTTCTATAGTTTTAGTTAGGTTCCTTGGAAGAGATTACTTTAAATGATAAGGCCTCTTATTGTTTTTACCAAGACAATATAGCAACCGCGCTTTTTAGTAACTGCGTATTTAGCGAGCAACAAAATGTTATCTATCCATTTCTGTTTTATCTTTTGACTGGTTGTCTGGAAGAGATCGCTTCTTAGCAATCTATATCCGTGCAGGAACGGAGAAAGAATACGATTTCCTGCGGCCGGGCGGCCTGTCGTAAGAGGCGACTAAACAACCCACAGCCAGGTGGTAGGGTATTTGCCCGACTGGATGGCGACCACCCCTGGTCTAGAGTATGCCGCCATAACAACCTTGTGTTGTGTTCCGGCATTAGTGATCAGGTTGCAGTCTCCTTTAAGAGAGCAGCAGCACATTTGTAGCACCTTTGTTGTTGCAAATGTCCATAGGCGATGGTAACCGCTTTCCATCAAGTGGGCCGTCTGCCTGTCTGCTGAACTCCTGCAATAAAAAAAATAAAAAAAAATAACACCGCCCATTTTGCACATCTTATATATATATAAAAGAAAGTCGTGTTAGTTACACTATTTATAACTCAAGAACGGCTGTATCGATTTGGCTGAAAATGGGGGGGGGGGGAGGTAGCTTAGAACCAGGAGACGGACATAGAATTTTTCACCCCGTTAAAACCGGTAGGTAGCGCTGAGATCGTGTTCTAGAATCCTCCTAATCACCTGGGCCGATTTTGTTTTTGTGTGCTTGAGTGGGTCCCCGGATGGTTTAAATCCACAATTGGAACCGGTAGGTGGCGCTGAGATCGGGTCCTAGATTTTTATTTTTTCAGAGCAGGACAGCGCCTTCCGGGGCCGCTAGTATATAATATTTCTAGGCTATACGTTTTCTGTTTTTTCTGTAATGGTGTGTAATAAAGTGTTATCTATCTATCTATTTATAGAGTTCCACAAGTATTTTGTCAGAACAATTTTTCTCGGAAATTTCTGTGTCTCTATGAATGAAATTTAGTAGGCATATATCATCTATATCCCGATATACAAAGAAAAAAAATAGAGAATTGAGTGATTGTCATACTTGTAAACGAGGGTTCAAGATTTTATGGCGCTCTGTTGTTCGTGCCTACCCCGCAAGGGAACTGGCGTGAAGTTATGTATGTATGTATGTAAATAGAATGTACTCGTATCCCCTAGATAGATCTTTATCATAACGTTTCTTAATGACTTATTTACGAGGTGGCGAGATATTAGCTCCCGAAGTCGTAAAAGTTCTACCCTCCTCTCTAACTTTTATATTGTAAGTGGAAATTTTTCAACAAATCAAGCCGGTATAGCCTAAAAATATTATACTTTCACCGAGAATTGTTTGTACACGACCTGTTAATTAGTTATTAAGGTACATGGTATTTGTGATTCCATTCTTTTTATGGTTTTATCCGTGCAGGAACGGAGAAAGAAAACAATTTCCTGCGGCCGGGCGGCCTGTCGTAAGAGGAGACGAAACAACCTACAACCAGGTGGTAGGCCATTTGTCCGACTGGATGGCTACCACCCCTGGTCTAAAGTATGTCGCCATAACAACCTTGAGTTGTGTTCCGGCATTAGTGATCAGGTTTCAGTCTCCCTTAAGAGAACAGCAGCGCATTTGTAGCACCTTTGGTGTTGCAAATGTCTATAGGCGATGGTAACCGCGTTCCATCAAGTGGGCCGTCTGCTTGTATGCTGAACTCTTGCAATACAAAAAAAAAGTTAAATAATGAAAATAGTGGGCGTTTATCAACTTTTGATCGATTGATTGATAACACTTTATTGTACACCAATAGAAAAAATGAACTTACTGACTAAAACTATACCAAATTATGCACAAAGGACGGTCTTATCGTTAAAAAGTGGTCTCTTCCAGACGACCCCAGCAATGAATAGTAATGATAATGAAAGGAAATATTTTTTTCACTGTACATGGCCCTATACGCACATGAAAAGTTCTATATTGGTATATTGGAACGAAGTTCCTTATCGCGCGTTGTGAAAGGGGGCTAGACGGAAAAAATTGTTACGAAAAGTTGTCACGACACTTTTTGCTATAGTAAGCTATTGTAAGCTGTTTTTATTATTATAATATATATATATATATATATATATATATATATATATATATATATATATATATATATATATATATATAATTTATTTTCGTTTCGTCTTTCTATTTCGCATTGAAGAGTGTGGTGTCGCGACGATTATTTTTATTGAGTGTATACAGGTTTTTTGTACATAGTAAATAATAATAAAAAATAGAATCCCAAACATATGTTTCCTACTTCAGTTACCACAAGCCAATTATTACTAAAATTGAGCCTACTGATTAAGTTTATATTACATTATATTTGTTAATAATATATTTTTTTTATTATAACTTAAATAAAAAAAATACAATTCCTTCTCTAATTATTATTATACAATTTCAACTTTAATGCAATGAAATAAAATCTAAAATATCAATTAGTGTAATAATATACGCTGTTTTTGATACTATTTGTTTGTTTATGTATTTCTTTCTACACATAGGTTTTTGATAAAATTTCGATGGTTTTCGATGCCTATCGACACACTTTTTGAGAATTTTTAAGATATTTTAGGAGAACTTCGTTCCAAACATGTGTCCCAAAGACACCTCATTAGTTTTTTTGTTTCTTCTTTTTCTTATATCAGTGATCTAAAGACTGAATAGGAACTTGAGGTGTTTATTATAATGATTTCTATGCTTTGTTCTACATTATAATTCATGAATTAATTATAAATAGTTTTAAAGTTCATACGTACTTTTTGTTCCAAGCTTGGTCCTTGCGTAGTTACTTTAACCGCTTCAGCCAATTCTTCTTTATCGTCATCTGCTATGATATTCAGATCTGTTTTACTAACTCCATCTTCAATGAGACTCTTAAGTCCATTTACTTCTTTCGATCTCTCCCCAGTGAATGTATAATTAGGTAGCTTAGTGCCACTTTCCGCGGCTGGCAGTGTAGTAAGTCTTTTATCGTCGTCGATATGTTTAATGCTTATTGTAGGCTTATTAAATCTATTGGACGGTGCTATTTCTAGTTCCGCTGAGAAAGACTGAATAGGAACTTGAGGTGTTTATTATAATGATTTCTATGCTTTGTTATACAGAAGGATATCTTTAATACCATTGCTCTATTTGCATTAGTATTGGTGACTGTGAAAAAATGCAACATATTGCGCTAAATATATAGGTAGGATGTGCCCCAGGGCTCTATTCTAGGTCCCTTCTTGTTTTTGATATATATTAATGATTTGCCATATTTTATTAATGATATGTAGTGTTGTTTGCTGATGAAACGTCACTTATATTTAAAGCGTAGTTACTTTAACCGCTTCAGCTAATTCTTCTTTATCGTCATCTGCTATGATATTCAGATCTGTTTTACTAACTCCATCTTCAATGAGACTCTTAAGTCCATTTACTTCTTTCGATCTCTCCCCAGTGAATGTATAATTAGGTAGCTTAGTGCCACTTTCCGCGGCTGGCAGTGTAGTAAGTCTTTTATCGTCGTCGATATGTTTAATGCTTATTGTAGGCTTATTAAGGATGTCTATTGGACAGGCATTGTGCTATTTCTAGTTACAAAAAGTACTGTCCTCTTTCTTGGGGGTTGGTATACGCTTCTTCAATAAGATTCCGAGTGAAATGTTAGATCTGCCTTTCACTAAATTTAAAATTAAATTAAAAAGCATCTTGCTAAAAAAGGGATACTACACTATTGAAGAATATTTAAATGACAAAAATTCATTTACATAGCACCTAGCTCCAACCTCTTATACTAAATTTTGTATAAGGTTTTTTATTTTTTAATTTTTTTAATTTTGCCATGCTTGTAAGGAATTTGTGGAGACATATTGCAGCATAACATTTTAGCACGTCATGTCATTATTATAACTATAATATTATTTTTCTTTCCTTTTATTGTCTTGGTCTTATTGAGTATGCATTGTTTGCTACAACTCCATTAATTCTTCAAAAAGTGATTCTGTAACATACTTCTGTACAATACTTATTAAAAAAAAAATTTGAGATATCTTTAATACCCTTGCTCTATTTGCGTTAGTATTGGTGACTGTGAAAAAATGTAACATATCGCGTTAAAGAATAATAACGCGTTAGCAATTAACTACATTAGTATTAATTCACGAGTTATCTGTCAATGTTTAACGGCAATAGTAATCTCGCATCTCAAATAACGTTAAGACCCTTGACGCTGTCACTAATACTGACATTATACCAGGTTTAACAGAAGTATAACACGGATAAATCTCACGAAAAGCTATCCTTATCTTATCCGTACAGGAATGAAGAAAGAATACAATTTCCTGCGACCGAACGGCCTGACGTAAGAGGAGACAACACAACCCACAGATAGGTGGTAGGGTTTTGCCTGTTTGGATGGCTACCATCCCTGGTCTAGAGTATGCCGCTTTAACAACCTTGTTAAGTAAATTAATTTAATTATTGTTTTTAGGTTTTTGGCCGGACATGTTTCACTTTTTTGCTGTAGAACTAAGAAAAAGTTTAGTTTTTCTCATTTTCATTTTGTTACAGTTATTGATTGTGGTTAAATGCGCATTATTTATAGCATTAAAATAACACCGTTTACGAATGACTACATTATTGTGTGTACATATATTATCTATCAAAATTCAACGTCATTAACAATGAATAAAAATATCGCATCTCAAATAACGCATTAAAACCATCGCTACATCTGCGTGAAACAATCATGAACTATATCATTACATTACATTATGTGCTAAATAATGACTAAACAGATATACAATGCAAAAGTGGATGGATGCAGAAGTCGTGGAAGGCCACGACACACCTTCCATGATCAAATTGATCGTGTACTAGCGGAGGGTGATGTCAGGAGCCTTAAGAACAGACGAGTGTGCATGACAAGAGTTATGAATGTCAAAGAAGCAAGTGAGGTGTGTAAGAATGGGCCTAAATGGCGCTCTGTTGTTCGTGCCTACCCCGTACAACAACAAAGTACAATCCGGGAATCTTCAAGTCTCGTGTGAATAGGTATTATCTAGGTAAGCGTGCTCCATCTTCGACCGCATCATCGTCCGGCACTGGACGTGATCGTGGTCAAACGCAAACCTATCTATAATAAAAAAAATAAAATAAATAAAAAAAACTGGCGTGAAGTTATGTATGTATGTATGTATGTACATTATGTGCTCACATGTTTAGAGTTACGGCTTAGACCTAATAATTGATACATAATACGAAATATGTAATTTTTAGCTGTTTCTTGTTTTGTGTGCCAAATAAATAAATAACATTATTCCAAATGAAACAGGAGCATTATAATAATCCTGTGACAAATAAGTTCATTACTTTAAATATATACAGCTAACAATTATACATAAACACAACCTTTTCTGACAGGCTGTTAGCAGGAGAATAAATATAAACATTACTTCAAGTCTCGCCTCGTAATAGAGGAAGGTCTGAAGTATAAAATGGATGTGACAATTCACTTGACATTACTGTACACGTTATGCAAACACGAGTCGAGCCAATTCGAAACTCCATCGTATGAACATGCGATATATCAAAAAGAACGTAGAATAACATTTATAATACGTGTTTTTGACAATTCTACTGTTGAATGAATGAATGAATATGCTTTATTGTGTTTTAAAGATACATACATACATACATAACTTCACGCCAGTTCCCTTGCGGGGTAGGCACGAACAACAGAGTGCCATTTAGGCTTATTCTTACACACCTCACTTGCTTCTTTGACATTCATAACTCTTGTCATGCAAGCTCGTCTGTTCTTAAGGCTCCTGACATCACCTTCTGCTAGTACACGATCAATTTGATCATGGAAGGTGTGTCGTGGCCTTCCACGACTTCTGCATCCATCCACTTTTGCATTGTATATCTGTTTAGTCATTCTTTCGTCATGCATTCTTTCCACATGCCCGAACCACCGGAGCATTCCTTTCCTTACCTTCACCCCGACATTCTCTTTCAGATTCAGATTTAAAGATACGGTTAACAGAAATAAAATTTTACAATACAATAGGCGTTCTTATCGCTATTGGCGATTTCTTCCAGACAACCTTTGGATGGACAAAAGATTTGACAAGAACAGAGGTATGTTGCATTATTCTCACTACGGAGATATGGTCTAAGATCGAATCAGTATCTTATAAATATATACTCCTTTGCGGTGCGCATACATGATATAATACGGGATGAGATTGAAAAGCTCCATTGCACACTCTCCAAAATGTATCCGATAGAAAACCGACAAGCTGGTAACCCTGCGTCGATGTTCGAGACTTTGTAATTTGTCATTAAATAGCTGGTCATTGCCTATCAACTTGCTGGCTCTCCGCTCAATCGTTTCTAGCGCCTCTAGTTGGTATTTAGCTGAGCCATCCCAAAGATGAGAACAGTACTCCATACATGCCCGTATTTGTGCTTTATACAGCATCAGCAGTATCATATTTGTCTGTCTTTAGATAGATAGATAGATAACACTTTATTATACACCGGTGATATAGAGATCTCTTCCAGACAACCCCAGGAATGAATTGAGATGATAATGGCGATGATGGTATAAGTAATATATAGTACGAACTACTAGCTTTTTAATAATACCTACATAAATTATATATATATGCAGACATTTTATATATTAAATGGATATATACTTAATATACATAATATCTACAAAATATATAAATGTTTATAGATTAATTTAAATATCATATTTTTTAAATATTAGTAGCAATTTTGCTAGTCTGATAGCAAGAGAAAAAGAATTGTTGTAGAAAGTTGAGTTATGCGCAGGAGTGTTCAATTTAAGTTTAGTAGAAGGACGTAAATTATGAGAACACGAAAGAAATTCAAAACGTTCTTTAAGGTAATCAGGTGTACTTGGGACAAATAAAATAAATACTATAGAGGAAAGAAAGAATGTGAGTATTCCGACGAAATCAAATTCGCAACCACTTGAGTTTTTTCGGAATTCATAGACATGGTCATACTTACGTAGACCAAACATGTACCTTAGGTGAAATTTTTGGAGGCGTTCAAGTTTATTTAGTTGTTCTTGGGTTAAATTTAGATAGATGGCGTCAGCATAATCAAGGATAGGAAGCAATAAGGACTCTGCTAGTTTAATTTTGGTGGTAGTGGGTAGGAAATTCCTCAACCTTCCAAGGGATTTGTATGAGACATATAACCGCCAACTTAATTCGGTGGTATGAGGACGCCATGACAGCTCACTGTCAAATATAATGCCAAGGTTTTTTACCTCATCACTAAAAGGAATTATTGCCTCGTCAAACATTATGCAAAGTATAGTACTCCAGTCGACCTTATTAAGCATCCGTGAGCTACCGATGACGATGACTTGAGTTTTTTCACATGAAGCCCAAATGATATGCCCCACTGCAGAATGCGTTCAAAATCTACGTTTATGGTTGAAATTGCTTTATCCAAGGTGGCGACAGGTGATTGTGTATAAATTTGTTGTTTTTGTGTGTCACAATATGTTTTCTCGATGTGCATGTTGCATCACGATGTTTTCCTTCAACGTTGTTAGGACGTGGTAATTGTAACGATATGTACATTCAGAAAACTGCCTATGTGGTGCATGCGTTCCGGTCAAGATCAGCGCCCATTGAGAGTGGGACGTGGGCGCTAGCCTTTACATTACCACAACTTCTTCATCTATTGTCTGTATGTGCTTAAAAACACCAAGCAAGGCTTTTCGTATATTAACCAGATTTACGAGGTTAATCTAGGCTATATTTTCAGGTATCCTTTGTGGAGTTCGCAGCAAGTGCGTTAAAGAGTATTACTCAGCTAGACTAAAAAAGAGATGGATCTATTATGATGAGACATGATGATTTATGGTGTGATAGAGGATGTACGTCAGAATAGAGGCGTATGGAAGGGAAAGACATACTGTGTCCCAAATAATTGGGAAAGAATAAAAAAAGAGAGGGACTAAGGCTATGGTGCTCACATTGTCATTTGTTTTTTTTTATTGCAGGAGTTTAGTACACAGGCAGACGGCTCACTTGATGGAAAGCGGTTACCATCGCCTATGGACATTTGCAACACCAAAAGTGCTACAAATGCTCTGCTGCTCTCTTAAGGAAGACTGGAACCTGGTCACTAATGCCGGAACACAACTCAAGGTTGTTATGGCGGCATACTCTAGACCAGGGGTGGTAGCCATCCAGTCGGGCAAATGCCCTACCACCTAGCTGTGGGTTGTTTTGTCGCCTCTTACGACAGGCCGCCCGGCTGCAGGAAATTGTATTCTTTCTCCGTTCCTGCACGGATAAAGTTATAAGATTATGACATTGTACTTGACTGGAATAAATAAATATAATGCTTGAGTGTCGAGTAATGTTCTCTGATTAGGCGAAATGCCGACGAAATTGTCATTGGACATTAAATTTTCACGACGAAAAGATAACACTACTGTGTGTTCATGTAACTCTTAACTGGTGTAAATATTTAATAGGAAGATGTATTATTCTATAAGTGCATTTACAAATGTGTAATGAAGGTTTAAGATTAAAGGAGCTGAATGAAATGCGAATAAATTACATGATTTTGTTTGTTATTTTTTTAAGTCAATAGGTAATTTTTCATTCAAAGTGGTAAAACAAAAAAGTCTCTATTCAGTGGACATTAGAATGTTGAGATAGATGTGTGGTGTTAAAAGAATGGATAAAGTGAGAAATGAGTATACATAAGAGGGTCTTGTAAAGTTGCATCCGCGATTGAAAAATTGAGCCGAAGAAGATTAAGAAAGGAATACAGATGAATACAATTGTAAAGGTAGACCAGAAAGAAGACAGATGGAATGTGTAAAGGATGCCATAATGATATGAGGTGTGAAGGTATAATACCACAACAGCAGAGTTAAGGTAAGAGGTAGGAACCAAAAGAGCAACAAACAGCTATCACTCGCTCACAAACTATCTCGTCTATAATATTAATAGGATTACTGAGACTTAGCTGGTCTTATGAGCAACTTGTCACATCCATCCAAGACCGGTGCAAACGACGTTTCGAAAACAGCCAATATGTACATATACAAATAAAAAACGAATGCACGAAGGATGTGAGAGGCAATAACATAAAAGCGTACTCCATTTATCACACAAATCGACTTTACCCCGTTCCCGAGCGACGCCTTGTAGATTCTTACTTGTGTTGAAGACGTCTAGGAAAGCTACATTTCACTAGATCCCGCTTTGAGTGCTATTGGATCTATGTAGGTTATATTTAACAACGAAATATAAAATTCTGTAACGGATTTTTAGTTGGCAGAGACCACACAGCCTTAGAGCTTTAAAGTAAAATGTTGGAAATACCTGTGGAATCTGTATAAATTATATTATGATTTATATTTCGTTTGTATACTGTTTTGTTACACTTACTTTTTAAAATAATTTTGTTATTTTTTCTAAACCCTAAATACCTTTGCCACAGGGAGGAGGTTTATGGCATGGTGTAACAAATTTTGATGTTTCAATTCGCATCGGCGAAAAAAATATGTATCATTATTATGTGCTCACTTGTTTTGGGAATCTCATAAACTTAACATTTGCCTCAGTCACTGTGCGTTTGAATTTGAGGGATTCCCTGCTATATCTTTCGAATCCAAGGTCCGATAGTAGTCAAATTAACATATATATTTTGAAACTATAGTAAACTCAGTGCAAAAATAATAATTAAAATTTATTTTTAACCGACTTCAAAAAAAAGAGGAGCTCAATTCGTCGAAATCTTTTTTTTTCTTATGTATGTTCACCGATTACTCTGAGATTACGTGATTCTTTTTTGTTCGACGCGGAATAGCTGCCATTTGGTCCCCTAAAGATTTAACATAGTTTGGCGATGTAGTTTTCATTTTACGAACTTTTTTTTGTTCCCGTTTCTTGGGACCTATCTTTTTTAAGGAGCGCAGCACCTTTCGTAGGTCTACCCATGCATAGCTAGACACTAAAAAGTAACAAATATAATAAAAAAACTTCGTTTAAAAAACCGACTTCAAAAACTAAAAAAGAATAAAATAACTTATTTCTAAAGCTATTATTATGTTCCCTAAACATTGCGACGGGCAGACGCCATAGTCTCCATATTCCCAGACCCCTAGTACCATTAGCAGTTCACCACAATAGCCCGGTACTTTTGTCCTCATTTCCTACAATAGTCCTACACTGGCCGGGGCTTGTCCTTGGGTGCATCACTATATGTTGTAGACAGGGATAATCGCCGGTCAGTGTCACGCCACATTTACATTAAATTTGTCAAGGGACCTCTACGTGTTGGCCTTCACATGGCCACGCAAGCCCCCCAAAAGTCCGGGCCATTTTTATGGCCCGTGGCCTTGAAAGACATAGCCTTAGAAATTAGTTATTTTATACTTTTTAGTTTTTTAGTTTTTGAAGTCGGTTTTTTTAAACGAAGTTTTTTTTAATAAAATATATAGCTGATGCAATACCTTAATCAGTGTACATTTTCTATTTGATTTTGAAAAATTTCCTGCTATATTTTCGGAGCACAAGATCTAATAGCAATGAAATCTATATGCGATAACTTTAAAGCTATACTGAATCCAACGCAAAGGATGATCAA
Organism: Dendrolimus kikuchii; assembly: GCA_019925095.2. Classification (NCBI taxonomy): domain Eukaryota; kingdom Metazoa; phylum Arthropoda; class Insecta; order Lepidoptera; family Lasiocampidae; genus Dendrolimus; species Dendrolimus kikuchii. The sequence goes on along the minus strand of CM034409.1, from coordinate 12,295,911 downwards.
AATTGGTTCAGAAGCAAATAATTTGTTTTGAATTGAAAGACGGAAATGAACGGTTTTTGCCGAAACACCAATAAAGAAGATATTGATTCTTTTACTATATTCCCAGACAATGTCAGAGGTACGTTTTTCAATCTTCCCCAATTTCTACGGTCTAATAAACCCTTTAAGTTGTATGTCTTGTCCAGTTTTTATGATGCGTTATACGACGCCCTCGCCGACCGAAAATCGGATATTGCTTGGTTATGTGTTTGATGAAAACATTTTTGGGACGGCCAATGTATAGCGCTTCACAGGCTCGTAAAATGTCTAAAATATATGTCAAGTGTGTATTATTCTGGGTATGGTAAAAGATCCCTTGGAGGTGGCAAATCGCTTTCAAAAATATTTTATCTTTTAACAGAATAAGTCAGTTTGTGGATATCATGAGGAAAGTAGGTTCACCAAACTGCACTATTTGTGGTGAATTAGAAAATATCCAACATTTGTTGATGGATTGTGTCAAAAACAAAAAGGAAAGACAGGCTTCAATGTAAATTTTCATCCGTGCCGGAACGGAACAAGGATGCAATTTCCTGCGACCGGGCGGCCTGTCGTAAGAGGTGGCAAAACAACCCACAGCCGGTGGTAGCGTAATTGCCCGACTGGATGGCTACCACCCCTGGTCTAGAGTATGCCGCAATAACAACCTTGAGTTATGTTCCGGCATTAGTGACCAGGTTTCAGTCTACCTTAAGAGAGCAGCAGCGCATTTGTAGCCTTTGGTGTTGCGAATGTCCATAGGCGATGGTAACCACTTTCCACCAGTGGTCCATCTGCCTGTCTGCTGAACTTACGCAATAAGTAATTCTTTTCAATTGCTCTCTGTACAAGTTTAAAGAAGATTTAATACGCTTGGACCGTGGGGTCCTGAGGCTATGAGCCTCTACCAAAATTCGTCAAAACCACTCATTGACTCTTCAGGTGATCAGAGGACTGGTGCTTACCTCGGGCAACGGATTAGATGGCGATCCAGTGAGGAAACGTAGCCAGCCTTCTGAGCAACTTACCCATAGAAGACGGTGATCTAGGCTCAGTATTCTACTTATAGTCTTAAGAGACTATGCATAGAATACAATACAAAGAAGTTAAGTTTTTTTAATTGCATTCGATAATAATTTAATTAAGATATTAATATATTTATGTATACTAACCTAGACAGCCATATCCATCGACTTGCAGCACGAACCCTGGCCCACATCCGCACTCGTACGTGCCGTCGTGTAATTCCCGACACAACTGCTCACACGGACTACCTTCGCCGCACCGGCCTGTAACAATGAAATTAACCTTATTGGATTCAAGTGGATGCTCCACCTTAAACCATAGTCCAGCATTAAAGCAGCTTTCCGTATTTAACACAATAATTTTTCACGGGTAGTTCTTAACTTCCATTATTTAAATAACATATTAAACGTCCTGACCTACGGGGCCCAAACGTGGACACAGACGGTAGGACTGGTCCACAAGTTTCAAGTCGTTCAACGGGCTATGGAGCGTGCTATGTTGGGTGTTTCTCTTATGGAAAGAGTTATAAATGAGGATATCCGTAAGAGAACCAAGGTAACCGACCGAATTCAGTTTTTTTATTTGATGAAATAAAATATGTTTAAATAAAAAATGCAATCATTAAAATGTACTTAACCTAAACAAGTCATAATTTGGAGTAAACCTGCGAAAAATCAAAATGTGTGCTGCGACACATAGTAGAAGTGAAACTTCAATGGACAAGTGGAAAAACGAATCTCAACGGACAAGTTGAAAAACTAAAGGCAACGGATGACTGGAAAAACGAATCTCAACGGACAACTGGAAAAAGGAATCGCAACGGACAAGTGGAAAAACGAATGGCAACGGATAAGTGGGAAAATGAACCGCAACGGACAAGTAGAAAAACTTCAACTGACAAGTGGCAAAATGAATCGCAATAAAATTTTAACTTGAAGTTTTACGGGCAGATTATTTATTAATGTACTTGTCCAATTTGAAAACCTGCCCGTAAAACTACAAGTTAAAATTTTGTTGCTATTCGTTTTGCCACTTATCCGTTGAAGTTTCACTTCTACTATGTGTCTATATACTTCTACTATGTATTTATTGCAAATTATGATTTGGTTAGGTTAGGTACATTTTAATGAATGCATTTTTTATTTAAACATATTTTATTTTACCAGTAAAACAAACTGAATTCGATCTGGAACCAAAAAACGCATCCATAGTCTACTTTAAAATATGCCGCCTCTCACCACGTCTAGTCTAAAATTATGCCGCTCCTCCATGCGGCCGTAACGCTTTTTCGTGACAGAAAAATCCTAAGACCCCGTCTATATAGAAGTTTCACTTCAATATGTAATGTATATTTAAAATGACTCGATATTCAGTTAACAAACAAAACGCCATTTAATAGATAAATAAAAAGACATTTTGGTGCTACAAAAGAGATCTGCAAAACAGGGTTTCTCACGAGCTATGATAAACGAGCGGACCGGTCATTGGAAAAATAAGCCGGCTCTTCCAAAATAAATGTCAAATGATTTTCTTTCCCCCGGGTTATTGGGTACAGTGGCGTTAATAAAGCTTGGGTTCCTTAAGCTGGGCCGGCGACAAATTGCGACAGATCACACCTACAGAAATATTTTTGATTAAATGATCCAGATTGGATTTAGTATACTTCGCTTATCCAAATTTCCATTTACATTTGGAAATGGACCGTTCATACGTTAATCCACGCTATCTGTGCAGAAACGGAGAAAGAATACAATTTCCTGCGACCGGGCGGCCTGTCGTAAGAAGTGACAAAACAACCCACAGTCAGGTAGGGCGTTTGCCCAACTGGATTGCTACCACCCCTGGTCTAAAGTATGTCGCTATAACAACCTTGAGTAGTGTTCCGGCATTAGTGACCAGGTTCCAGTCTCCCTTAAGAGAGCAGCAGCGCATTTATAGCACCTTTGGTGTAGAAAATGTCCATAGGCGATGGTAACCATTTTCCATCAAGTGGTCCGTCTGCCTGTCTGCTGAACTCCTGCAATAAAAAATGAAAAAGTTAAGAAAAAAAAGAATTAAATGAACTGAAAAAGTACTGGAATGGTACCCAAGGGATGGAAAAAGAAGAATGAATCGTCAAGCCCAAAGATGGGAAGACGACAAAAACGAGAGTAGGATCATTATGGACTCGGAAAGCCCAAGTTAGGAGAAGATGGGCTTCTTTTGAGGAGATCTAGCATAGAAAACGCTTTATTGTTCATCACATGCACATGAAATCAACAATTTACAGTAATCACATTAAATAGTAAAGGCAGGAACAATGGGCGGTCTTATCGCTTTATTTAGAGCGATCTCTTCCAGACAAAAAACGGGGTGGACTGTAGGTACTGGTTTGGGAAAAGCGTGTTTGCCTTACTTGGTTTATGTTGCTGCGATCTTCTTGACTTCTTGGCTTCTTGGGCCGGCCCGTGTTCTTTTTTCTTACTAGATGATAGATAGCCACATACAATGACAAACACACTGATTGGAGCACGGAAAGGCACTTTTAGTTATTATTTATAATATTCTTTTAACTTGCGGGAGCGAGCAGCGGGAAGTAAACTCAGCGCGGGCGCGGGAAGAAGAGAGGGCGGGAAACGCCAAAAGACATTAAAAGTAAGACGTCACTGTCAATGACAATTTGTTTTTTTTTTTTTTCGCGGTAAAGCTTTGGCCTTAACATTCCCCCGCCCTTAAAGGGTCACCTTTAAATGAAATCAAATGTATATTAAGCGGAATTAATTAAACAAAATAAAGATTGCGAGATAAAATGTAGATAGATATGTATTATAATAAATTATATGCGGTTATAATAGTTAATTGTAATATATAAGATATAGTATAAAATATTTTAAATATAATAATTTGGTATAATAATTACTGCGTCGGCAAGGGACACAAACGTACCACAGGTCGAACTAGTGTACCTTTAGCTGTTTTTACCGTGGCAACACGAATAATGTTGTCTTTAGAAGGGTGAACCTTTTCAACCACACCTAATGGCCAAGAAAGAACTGGAGAATTATCATTAATGATGATAACAACAGTACCAACTTTAATAGGAGTAGAGTGTTGAGTCCATTTCTGACGCGCTTGTAGCTCGTGTAAATATTCGGTTCTCCAACGACGCCAAAACGATTGTACTAATTTGTCTAAAAGCGAATGTCGCTGGAGTAAATTAATTGGTGTGAAGTCTACACTAGGTGCAGGTAAAGTTCGAAGCGGTATTGTATTTAGAAAATGCGCGGGGGTTAATACCGAGGGTTCAGATGGATCTGAACTAAGTACAGTAAGGGGACGTGAATTTAGAAGGCACTCTATTTGCGACACAACCGTGATCAATTCTTCGTAAGCAAGGATTTGTTGTCCTATTATTTTGAACAAATGATTCTTTACACATTTAACCATGCTTTCCCAGCACCCTCCGAAATGTGGAGCTGCTGGAGCTATAAATTTAAATTCTATGCGATTCTCTGCAAGTTCCTCTTCTAAACGCGGACGATATTCCTTATCAAGGAAACCATACAAATCTCGTAAATAATTACTAGCACCAACAAAATTTGTTCCACGATCGGAATAAAGGCATTGTACGGGGCCACGTCGCGAAAGAAAGCGCTTTAAAGCAGCAAGAAAACTAGTTGTAGTAAGGTCGGTAGCTACTTCAATGTGTAGGGCACGGGTTGTTAGACAAGTAAATATACAAAGATATGCCTTGCGTGTTTTCACGCCACGAGAACGTATAGGCGTGTATAACAATGGGCCACAAAAATCTGAGCCGGTATGAGAAAAAGCCTTTCCAGTCTGCAGCACTCTTTGTGATGGCAAATCAGCCATTAAAGGGTATCTCGGACGCGGTTTTGATTTAAAGCAAATATTACACTTGTGTATTCTAGAACGAATGATACGTCTAGCAGACAGTATCCAAAATCTTTGTCTTATTAAGGACATAAGCAGCTGAGGGCCAGCATGCAAATATTTCTTATGATAATAGTCGATTAATAACTCCACGAGCGCGTCTTGGCGAGGTAAAATAATTGGAAATTTATAATCAAAACTCTCAGCCGAGTTAGATAACCGACCACCTACATGAATAAGATTATCCTTAAGAAAGGCCTTTAGTTTCATCAATGCGGGAGAATAATTTTTACCAGATTCTAAATTTATAATATCAGATGAAAAATGTCGTTTTTGTATGTCGCGTATTATCAGTCGTTCGGCGAAGTTTATATCTGATGCGGTAATTCTAGACGATACAGAGCGTGGTAGCTTTTTTATAAAGCGACAAACATATATTAAAATTCTAATAAGTTTATTCCAAGAAGAAACGCGTTCACTTATATCTAGAATAATCGATACTTGTGGTTCTGTGTCAATAACTGAATGTGCAATTAACTTTTCTTCCGGAATACTATCTAAAGTTATTTCGTGAATTTTATTCACAGGCCACTCTGCAGGATTCTGAGTGAGCCAGGAAGGACCATGTAACCACAGCGAGTGCGAAAGCAATTTTGCGGGTGTAAGGCCCCTAGACAAACAATCCGCAGGGTTCTCGACACCTGCGACATGGTGGAAATAAGACGCTGCTAAATTGTCTATAGTCTTGACAACGCGGTTGGCTACGAAAGTTTGCCAGCGGTGAGGCGAAGAATTCAACCAACAAAGTGTAACTTTGGAATCAGTAAACGCATAAATTTCATGAACGGGAAATCTCGGATTATAGCTGTCATGAATGCATCTGATGAGCTTTGCCATTAATTGAACAGCGCAAAGCTCCAGGCGCGCAATAGACATAGGCTTCATGGGAGCAACCTTGGATTTAGCACAGATTAATTGAGTATGTATTTGACTGTCATGTGTTACATGAGCATAGACGACTGCGCCATATGCAAGTTCACTTGCGTCTGAGAAGCCGACTAGACGGACTTCACAGTTTTCAAAAATGCCCAAATGTCGCGGTATTTTGAATTCATTGAGAAACGACAATTCGTTTCTAAATTTAGTCCATGATTCTAGAATGTGATGGGGCGGACAATCATCCCAATCAATTTTAGACATCCACAATTTTTTCAAAATAAGTTTTGCGTGAAGTATAACGGGCGCTATGAATCCCATTATGTCCCATAATCTGGCCACAGTGGCCAATATAATACGTTTCGTACATTTATTGTCTGGCACAGCGACTTTAAAAACAAAACAGTCATCCAACTTAGACCAATAGAGACCTAAGATTTTTTCGTGTGATGATTTGTCTAATTCAACAGGTTCAGTGGCTTTATAAGAATTTGGTAAATTATGCATAACAAAATCAGAATTGCTAGTCCACTTAACTAAGTCAAACCGAGCTCGTTTAAAAAGTTCAATCAGCTGGTTAGCAGCCAGTAAAGCTTGATTCTCTGACCTAGCGCTGAAGACAATATCATCCATATAAATATAACGAGAAGCAATTTCCTTTGCCAAAGGAAATGAATCTCCTTCGTCATCAATAAGTTGTTTTATAACGCGAAGTGCATGATATGGACTTGATTTAAGTCCAAAACAAACTGTATTAAATTCAAATATTGTAAGTTCATCTGTAGGACGAAAGCGGTAAAATACACGTTGGAAGCGACGATCATTCTTATTCATTACAATTTGTAGGAACATCTGCTTACAATCAGCGGAAAGAGCGGTTTCAAAAAGACGAAAATTTAAAATAATTGTAAACAAATCACCTTGCAAATTAGGTCCATTATGCAGCAGATCATTTAGGGATAACCCTGAACTTGACTTATGACTACCGTCTAGAACCATGCGAAGTTTGGTAGAAGACTTATCTTCACGGACAACGCCGTGATGCGGTATAATATATACAGGATATGGATCCTCGATAATAGCGGGTGGAGAAGGTGATAAATAACCTTTCTCTAAATACTCTCTTATGACTGCATCATAGGCAGCTCTAAACGAGGGTGTGGATTCCAGCTTCCTTTCCAAACCAAAGAAGCGTTTCCGAGCGGTTGCGTATGTGTCACCGAGCGCGCAGACATCATCACGAAAGGGCAGTGACACTACATACCTTCCAGTGGTCTTATCTCGTTCGGTAGACTGACAGAAGAAATATTCACACTCAATGTCATCAGGAGATTGAGTGGGCGGATTAGCTAAAGGAGACTCATCAATATAGCAAAACCTTTTAATAAGCATGTCAAGTGAATCCTGGTTAGTAGGCATAGTACTGCAACATACTATGGTTTTGTCTTTGCGAGTGCATGTAGCGGGAAGAGTGGGTACAGTACCCATAATAACATAACCTAAAGCAGTTTGTATAGCGGGTGGAATCGCAGTATTATATTGTATTACACCTGGTAGCAACAATTGTGAGAATATAGAAGCACCAATCAAAACATCAATATGAGCTGGCTCATAGAACTTGTCATCGGCCAGCGGCAAATCTTGCAAAAAAGCTAAAGCGGAAACATCCACCGGCACAGATGGTAAATTATCTGTTATTTTATCAATAACCAGGGATGAAATATTATATTTAAAGTTAGGATTAAGCCGAGATGAAAATTGGAAGACAGCAGTTCCTTTTATGCATTTCTCAGAACCATCAATGCCATTTACCTTTGTATGCTCAGGATTCATTGGCAAGCCCAATCGAGTACAGCAGTCTGATGTAATAAAATTACTCTGCGAAGCACTATCAAGTATGCAGCGCACACTATGTTGCCCACCAAATGCATCACACACTATAACAGAAGCTGTGGCAAGCAAAACCGTAGTCTTTATATTACTTGTAGAATGCATAACGTTAGTACAAGCCTCCTTGGCTATATAAGATTGTGGAGATGGCGAAGAAATAGTGCGTTGTATGGGAACTTGTAGTGGTGGTTGTAAGCGAGCGGTTGTAGAAGGTTGTATGGCTATATTATTTACAGGCTGTGCCTCCACATGTGAGTGTGAGACAGTATTTAATTTAGTAGTGTCAAAATGGAGTAAGCTGTGGTGCTTACCATTACAGATTCTGCATTTTGAGTTTGAATGGCAATTACCTGCTTTATGTTTGCAGCTTAAACAATTAACACAGGCATTGTGCTCTTTCACCACCTTATAGCGCTCATTGGAAGACATTTTCCCAAATGCAGGGCATTTATACAAATGATCATGAACAAAATCATTACATAAACATTTATGTGTATCAGACATAGTAACATATGACTGCGGTTGTGGAATTTTAAAATTATGTGTGCGTTTTGTATTATTGTTGGAATTTGAAGTTGAAGTTGAAAAAGAGGAACGCTGTAATATTCTAGATTGATCTTTAATATATTCAACTAGATTTTGAAATTCAGGAATTTTATCCTTGCGGGAATGCATCTCAAAAGACCGAACTGTGTCTGCATCTAACTTCTTCAAAGCGGTATGTAAAATAATAAAATCTGTTAAATCTGGTAATTTTAAGTTTTTTAAGGCATTTACAGAAGTAACAAACTTATCTAAAAATGTTTCTAGGTTGAAAGCGGACGCTGTTGAAATAGATTTATATTCAAAAATTTGATTAATATAAGCGGACGCTAGCATACGTTTATCATCATATTTCTCTTTAAGAGAATCAATAATAAGTGCATAGTTTTCAGCACAAGGTGTAATGCCAGCCAAAACTGACTTTGCCTTTGCAGTCAGTTTCCCTAACAAATAATATAATTTGTCAGAGTCTGACAAACTAGGATTATCATGAACAATAGACATAAAACTTGAATAAAATAAAGGCCATGTGCGGATATCTCCATCAAAAGACACAAGTTCAATTGGAGGCAAAGATGGGCGTGACCTATGTGGGGTCACTGACCTCTCATATTTATCTTTATTTTCAATACTAGATAAAACTCTTTTAATGTGACAATACATTTCTTCAAATGCTTCCCAGGATTGGTAGTCTACCCTTGATCCTATATTCACCTGCATATTGTACAAGTTATAGTCATAAAGGGCCTTTTCAAAATCACTGCGAAGAGTATCAACTAATAGCGCACCAGAAAGAAACCTCTCTCTATTCTCCAAACTGTCTACTAACTGAGAGCGGTCATAAATGGTTTGTATGCGGCTAAATAAAGACTCACGTTTGGCTAATGCTATTTCTAACAACATTTTTAACTTAGGATCTGAACAATCCAACTTAGTTTCAGTTCTTTTACTTGTGCCAGTAGTTGCCATGTTGAAATTAAATTAAATAAACAATTGCTTACAAATCTTGTGTTAAAATATAGTGAAAACAATAAGTAAGCACAATAAAAAACACTTGTTTGACTGTGGTATTATATAATTATAGTGCAGAAACAAAATGTAACACAATATATAGTTTATACCAAATTATAGTTATGAATTTGGTTTAGATATAAATTATATATATTAATATATAGTATTTATGTATACAGATATTCAATTTAGGCAGTAATTTAAAGAAATATAACACAGGTTTGTGTATTGTAATATGCACCTTGTAATCGAGGTACCTACCTACATACATATAAAATGACGACCCAAAGCGGAGGTATGTTATTTTATGCGAAATAAAGAAAATACAGTGCGGTTTTATAATATTGCAAATGATTAATATGCGGCGCGGTTAAAATATATGAAATATGAAAGCGGAGATTAATGATTTAAATCGATAATAGAATGCGGGACGCGAACTTAAGATGGCGGGGCGTGTTGCGGACAAAGGAAATTCCTCACACGGGAATATGAAATATGCTTATGTAGGTTGTTAAACTAACCGAAATATGCGAAATTTGGCTCGAATTGACCACAAAATGGTATAAAAAACGGGGTGGACTGTAGGTACTGGTTTGGGAAAAGCGTGTTTGCCTTACTTGGTTTATGTTGCTGCGATCTTCTTGACTTCTTGGCTTCTTGGGCCGGCCCGTGTTCTTTTTTCTTACTAGATGATAGATAGCCACATACAATGACAAACACACTGATTGGAGCACGGAAAGGCACTTTTAGTTATTATTTATAATATTCTTTTAACTTGCGGGAGCGAGCAGCGGGAAGTAAACTCAGCGCGGGCGCGGGAAGAAGAGAGGGCGGGAAACGCCAAAAGACATTAAAAGTAAGACGTCACTGTCAATGACAATTTGATAATATTTTTTTTTTTTTTTTTCGCGGTAAAGCTTTGGGTAGCCTTGGCGAAATCTGTGATTATAAGTTTTAGTCTTTGACAACAGAAACTTAATAATGTTTAAACTTATAATTTAAATTAGTTATGGTCGAATTTCGGCCACTGGGCGACCACTAGTAGGTATATACATAATATAAAATATATATACTAATAAGTAAATTTATATGCAATTCGGTATTAAAATTAAATATTTATTATAGTCTGAGATAATACTCCCGTACCAATCTATGCCGAGGACAAGCTGCCAAATGGGCAACCGACATAGTTTTCACATCAACAAAATATTTTCATTTACTGCTAAAACTTTTTACGGCAGAATAAAGGCTTATTTTATCCAGATACAAATGTTTTTATTACGTAAAAACTCGGACCAGTTCATCTAACTTCGTCGTCGTAGTTTAAGCAAACTTTCCTCCCCTTTTTAACCACCATAATGGTTGAATTTTCAAAAACGCCGATATACGTGTGCATTTACTTTTAACTAGAAGCAGGTGTAGAAAATTTTGTGCTCTGTACTTTGAATGAACATGAGGGATATTCATACAAACTTTCTTCCCATTTTTCACCCCCTTAGGGGTTTAATTTTCAAAAATCCTTTCTTAGTACTCACTTACATTACAGAAAGAACCCGCATGCTTTTCACACTTCACAGTAGTTTGGGCTATGGTTTGATAGATATGTCAGTCAGTAAAATAGTAGTACCTAAGTATACTACTTAGGTACTACTATTTTACTTTACTAAGTATTATCAAAGTGATGTCCCGAGTTTGTATCTTTTCAGTGACACATTTTTCGCAAGGCTAGTCTCAACTAGGTGGAGGAGCGAGACGGAATACTCCTCCGTCTCAAAGGAAGATCTTCCAGCGAAACTACTGTTGTTCCTCGCAGGCCTGGGCCCGTCTATTATTATTGAAACGTTTCGGGAAACGTTTGCGACCTCAATTATTGGACAGCGCCATCTATTGGCTTGTAAGTGTTCCACTACAATTTGTATATTTTATGTGTATATGTAGCTAGCTGTTAAGGCGTTATCTTTTAACGCGATAAAGAAGACGTATTTAGCTACAGTCACTAAGACCTCGCGGGCATTAGGTAGCCTGGCTACGGCAGCCGGGCTGCGGCAATCAGTCGAACATATGACGGCATATTAGAGTCCGCACAAGAAGCAGTCTCAAACTCTGTTCAGATATTTCGGCCGCCGTAGCCTAGTAGCGCAGCCATGCTTCCTAGTGCGCGGAAGCCCTTACGCTAATGCAGGTAAAGCATGGGGAATAACATTTCAACTTAATTTACATACGTGTCATTTTTAATTACCCTCTGCGTCTCTCCACGTTACCAGCCTTAAATACGGTAATATTAAATTAGAAAATTGATGTAAGACCTCAATAACCCAACCCGCAGCCATGTTAATCGATTCAACGAGCTTGTCGACTCTATTTCGCCGTTAGCGATAAGCGCGCCCAAGTTATGGGATTATTTTATGTTCCAATTAATGTAATGCTTCCCGTTTATCGAGTTTATGCGTGTAAAGCGGGTGATGGCTTGCGAGCAAATACGTGAACTTTGGCTCGAAAACTTTTTCACCTGTGTGTCATCATACTATGTGAACTTTTCAAAGTCGCAAAAGGTCGAGCTATCAGTACTTGATCCCACTTATTTCACATACTTGATGGTCAACCCCGTCACGTAAGTAAGAGTATTTTTTATTGCATGGGTTCAGCAGGCAGGCAGACGGCCCACCGATGCAAACCGGTTACCATCACCTCTGGACATTTGTAACACCAAAGGTTGCTACCAATGTGCTGCCGCTCTGTCTGTATGTGATTCTTTCGCCTTAAGTTTGGGATTAGGATCGAGCATAGGATAGAGGAGATGAGATTGTGAAATGGGATAGGAGGACGGGGAAGTGAGCTATGAACGTTTGCAACACCCGGGGCGTTGCCAACGCGTTACCTTCCTCTAAGAAATTTTATAACGCCCTTCTTAAACGACCACATATCGTAGTGCAGAGGGAAAACCTCGGCGGGAAGTTCTCCCCAGATCATTGTTGTACGCGGAATAAACTTTTTAAAGAACCGTTGCTTAGTTAAGCGTGGGAGCTCCAGGAAATGGGGGAAACAGCATGCTCCATTATAGACATTTACAACGACTAGCCTAACGTTATATTATTTATTTGCAGGTAAACAAATCGACAGACGTTCCAACAGGTAGAAAGTGGTTCCTGCTACTAAGGGCACCTGTGACACCAAGGGCAATGAAGCATTGTTGACTTCGTTTTCACTACTAAGGGGATACGTACATATATAGTTTTCTATCTCGCTTACACGTTACGCGATTAGTCCGTCAGTTGTGTACCGTCAGTTCTGTACCGAGATTAATTTGTTTTTTTATTCGTAAGTGTATACTCCCGAGGTCGTCCCATGATCACTAGGTGAGGATCAGATGAATGGATTCCATGGAAATCGAGAGCAAACCTTGTTGAGGAGCGTCGAGCGCCTACTGTTCGCCAGTAATAGAATTTCTACAGGCGCTTAAAATATTTTTTTTTAAAGCTACTCAAACAACTAAAATGTATTTTTTTTAACAAAAACAAAACCGTACTTAAAAGCAAAAATACATATTTTCTACATCTTGAGATTGCTGCCATAATTTACTTAATGATATAAAAACAACAAAATTGTAAAACGCACCGATTTCAAGATGTCCGATGTTAAGATTATCCGTGCAGGAACGGAGAAAGAATACAATTTCCTGCGGCCGGGCGGCCTGTCGTAAGAGGCGACTTAACAACCCACAGACAGGTGGTAGGGCATTTGCCCGACTGGATGGCTACCACTCCTGGTCTAAAGTATGTCGCCATAACAACCTTGAGTTGTGTTCCGGCATTAGTGACCAGGTTCCAGTTTCCCTTAAGAGAGTAGCAGCGCATTTGTAGCATCTTTGATGTTGCAAATGTCCATAGGCGATTGTAACCGCTTTCCATCGAGTGGGCCGTCTGCCTGTCTGCTGACCTCCGGCAAGAAAAAAAAATGTAGAAAGTATTTATTTTTTTCTTTCTAATTTGGAGTCGGTTTTGTTTTTGCTCTCTTAACTTGGATCACACTAATACACGCGGAGTAGAACACGTTGGTTTTAAAGGCACAACCTGCTTTGATGTTTTGTCACATGACTGCTTTTTATATCCTAGTATATTATAATTTATCTATAAAAGGTGGAAATACATGCGGGGCGCGAATGAGGCCGCGTGCAAAAGCTACTTAGTATAAAAATAAAGTAACATTTTCAAAACACTGGGTTTCATAAAGTTTTGAATGTTATATAGGTTTATTTAACTAGGATATGCCCATGACTTCGTCCACGCTTACTTGAAATTCCTGCGGGATTCCCGGGACACAAAGTACCACAAGCATTTAAAAAATATCACACATTTTTTATATAAAATTTGCTATCGATCAGTAAAAAGATCACTTCGGATTTAGATTTTTTTTATTTGGTCACTTTAAATAATTCCCAGAAAAATTCCCAGGATAAAAAGTAGCGCAGATTTCAAGGAATTTACTGTCGATTAGCGAAAACCGAATCGAAATCGGCCCAGTAGTTTCTACGCGAATATCGAACGAACAGACAAACCGACAAACAGATAAGAAATCCAAAAAAAATGCATCGTTTATATAGGCCGATTCCAATTTTTTTTTTAATAGCTTCAGTGTGCAGACACGGCTTGTTTAGAATTTTATAATATTATAAAATATTTGTGACGTTTAAAAGCTTCAGCTGTTGAAGAAGCGTTGCTAGCTCCTGACTCAGTCGCTGGAAGATGGAACGGTGCCAGAATGTCCAGTCTTCTAAGAAATAAGTGACATTCCGTCCGGCCTCTTGCCATCGTCGCGCACCAAGCCATTTGGCTCTACGATAGCCGTACTCCGACGCTGACAAGACTTCGGTGGATGATATTATTGAGGCTGGCAAGACGAGATCTCCAGCTAACACTATGTAACCATGATAATCTGCGGTGTCGAAAGGGTCCATTAGTACGCAACATGGAGCCCCCAGGCGAAGGCTCGCAGCCAACCGAAAATCAAATGAAATTTTGCACTTCTATAGTTCGTATGTAAATGCTGTATTAGAACATTTACATATGAACATGTGCAAGTTATGAAATGAACTCATCCCGCGGTTTTCCCAAAGCGCTAAAAGATGGGATTCTTCAACAAGAGCCTAAACAGATACTTAAAGTCTCAAGTCTCTCTAAGTGTTGCAGATATCCATGGGCGACGGAAGCCACCTACCACCAGGTGGACTACTTGTGAGTTTGCCTACAAGTAAACAAAAAAAAGTTTCAAATGTGTATGCAGTTCACACGCAGTAGAAGTGAAACTTCAGAGAATATACTCACAGATAATTCTTCTCTAACTTTTATTAATATAAACATAATTCCTTTAGCCTACATGTGTTAATATAATTATTATAATTCAAAATAAACAAAATCTGCGGAGTGACGCTCGCGGACCGCGTCCGTAATACCGAAGTAAGAAAGAAAGTTGGTCTGAAAGAGAGTGTCGGGGTGAAGGTAAGGAAAGGAATGCTCCGGTGGTTCGGGCATGTGGAAAGAATGCATGATGAAAGAATGACTAAACAGATATACAATGCAAAAGTGGATGGATGCAGAAGTCGTGGAAGGCAACGACACACCTTCCATGATCAAATTGATCGTGTACTAGCAGAAGGTGATATCAGGAGCCTTAAGAACAGACGAGCGTGCATGACAAGAGTTATGAATGTCAAAGAAGCAAGTGAGGTGTGTAAGAATAAGCCTAAATGGCGCTCTATTGTTCGTGCCTACCCCGCAAGGGAACTGGCGTGAAGTTATGTATGTATGTATGTATGTAAAATAAACTTCTTATGTATCACTTTCAATTTTTCACTCTTTTGGTCTAAAAAATATTATTATCAGTTTTATTTCGGTGCAAATTCGACCTATGTTAAATCATCTGTATTATTAACTGTCTAATCTGTGTTGCACAATGTAAAACTCGTATCTCATTCTCTCGCAGGCTTAGTCCTATAGATTTGTGTTTCTCTGTTTAGTGTCGCTTTTTCTTTTCATCAAGATTCAAATCACGATTTTAAAGAAGTTTCACTTTAACAATAATAATTGCTACTCGTGCTGTCCACTTCTCTCTCCAATTTCCTGCTGAAATGGGCGTAATGTACTTAAATGAGGGGCAAAAGGCCACACGGGGAAGGCGGCATTGAAAATTATAATAGAAAACATTAATAAAAGGGTCGTAAATAGATAATGAACACACATAAGTCATGGTGAGACTAATGATTCCCGACAGTGCCTTGATAACACACTGCTTACGTATTTATGAACGCAGTAGTGGGGACGGCTTCGTAAATACTCGTGGATTTTCATAAGCATTTTTTACCGCGCAGGAACGGAAAAAGAATAGGAATTCCTGCGGCCTGGCGGCCTGTCGTAATAGGCGACCAGACAACTCACAGTCAGGTGGTAGGGTAGTTGCCCATCTGGATGGCTACCTGGTCTTGAGTATGCCTCCATAATAATCATGAGTTGTGTTCCGATATCAGTGACCAGGTTCCAGTTTCTCCTTCGAGGCCGGCAGCATATTGGTAGCACCTCTGGTATTGCTAATGTCCATAGGCGAAGGTAAACACTTTCCATCATAGTTAGGACGTCAGTCTGTCTGTGGTGCTTCAGCAATAAAAAAAATTGCGTGTGTGAAGTTCACACGCAGTAGAAGTGAAACTTCAGAGAATAAGAACTTTTGTATTTCTATCTATTATAGACGTCTTTATTCTTAGGTATTTTGACACTTATTCGTAATAATTTAATCTAAATTACTAGCATAAGCAAAGTTCAAAATTCAATGGATTGTTTTTTTTTTATTGAAAATTAATACTAACGGGTAAAGAGAAATGTGTTTTATTTAGAAATAAATAAGGTTGAGCTTTTAGTGTCGCTTTTTTTCGTTTCATCGAGTTTCTAATCACAACGATTCTAAAGAAGTTTCACTTCAAAGAAACACAAAAGTTGTGTGTGTGTAGTTCACACGCAGTAGAAGTGAAACAAATTGTGACAAGGAGTGGGAGGGATTCCAAATTTCGTGACGTCACGTTTCATATATTATATCGTTATAATATATTTATGTATTAAAACCATTTAAAACACGAAATTTGAAGTATTAATGAAAATCTTCAAAACATTTCCAACTCTATCTGTATGAGCAGTGTTTACACTATACTTCGAATGTATTAAATATATTGTATCTCATTCTCTCGCAGGCTTAGTCCTATCGATTTATGTGTTTATCTCTTTTTAGTGTCGCTTTTCATCGAGTTTCAAATCACAACGATTCCAAAGAAGTTTCACTTCAAAAATCAAAAGTGTCTACTTAAGAAACCAGAACATTTATTCAGATATTTGAAAATGTTCCTAATTTTACTGTAAGTGTTGTGGATCGAGAGGATATCTTTGTGCAATAAATTATGGCGATTATTTTATATAACCTTTATATTCTTCTCATAACATAAATATACAATTATTATAGACAGCGCTTTACAGGATTACAGGCAGAAGAGACAATAGAAGAGGGGGACGTAAAAACGTCACAAGACGCTGTCGTCGTATGACAGTGACATTTATTGTTGAAGCCCGGGCTACTCCAACAGTAAGTTACATAAATATTTATTTTATTTTTGAAGTGAAACTTCTATATAGACGGGGTCTTGGGATTTTTTAGTCACGAAAAAGCGTTACGGCCGCGTGGAAGAGCGGCATAAATTTAGACTAGACGTGGTGAGAGGCGGCATAATATTAGAGTAGATTATCGATGTTTTTATTGGTATGGAGCCTTAGGAAGGGGTTACATATTTTTGCCGTTTGGGGTTGAAACATTAGGCCCGTGGGGTCCGTCGGCAAAGAGTTTCTTTAAAGACATATGTAAGAAACTCTTTGACACTACCCGTGGTCAGAAGGCTGGCTCATATTTTGCACAACAAATAAGTATTGCCATACAGCGTGGCAATGCAGCCAGCCTTCTGGGCATGCTCCCCGTTGGCAGTGATCTGCTACATAATGTATTTTAGTTTCTTTGTCTTTGGTTTTTTTTATTGGTTCCGGATCGAATTCAGTTTTTTTGTTTGGTAAAATAAAATATGTTTAAATAAAAAATGCATTAATTAAAATGTACCTAACCTAACCAAATTATAATTTGCAGTAAACTTGCGAAAAATCGAAATGTGTGCTGGGACATATAGTAGAAGTGAAACTTCAACGGACAAGTGGAAAAACGAATCGCAACAAAGTTTTAACTTGAACAATAACAATCTGTGTTAATGTACTTGTCCAATTTGAAAACCTGCCCGTAAAACTTCAAGTTAAAACTTTGTTGCGATTCGTTTTTCCACTTGTCCGTTGAAGTTTCACTTCTACTATGTGTCCCAGCACACATTTCGATTTTTATTGTTGGTGTTAGGGGGCTCATATCCATTTTTGCAGCCCGGTAGGTACCCAATATAGTAAAGACGGCCCTGCGCAAATGCGAAGCTATTCTTATAGTAGGTATTTCCCTAAATGGTGATTTTCTTTCGAGTAAAACTAGGTAAATAAGCCATTCTCGCAGTATGGCCGCAAGAGATTTATATCTTTGTCAGCTTGCGCGAAGGGACGCGGGCGGCCATCATTTATCAATACCCGCCTGACCTACATCCAAGGCTTTATTGAATTATTCGTTCATAACCCACAGTCCCATTGTTTTTCTTTTTAATTTATATTTTAGGACACCTTAAAATCCTGTAATAGACAGATAGAGTTACTTTTTCATTTATATTATTAGTATTTATGTATAAAAATGCAAACACATTTACCGACCGTTCATTTGCCCTACCCTCGGTTAAAATTTAACATAAGCTTCATACAAGTAATGTCAGTAGGATATATGAATCGGTCATAAATTTGCACAAATTCTAAACGCGTTGTAATCAAACTAGTGACAACATAACGAAATTATCAATTTAATTAAGACAGTTTATCTGTCAAATTTACGTTGTATGTCTGCAACAATTATCTCCGACGATTTAATTATTCACTCAATTTGGCGGAATAATAGCTTTATTGTCACTGACAATGGATGCAGCCGAATGAGGTCGCAAGCTTGTACCCGTAAATGCCAAGTATTGTTTGTTGCGCCTCGATTCATTCGCTATAAGGAATATCTTAGGATAAGTTCCTCCATATAACCGGCTGCGCGCCGGGCGATGAGCCTGTGAACCTTCCCCCCCCCCCTCCCCTTGAGGCTCAGAACATCAGCCTGGCATGACAGACGCGACGCCGGAGAGTCCCCGGCTCGGATCCTCTCACACAAAGTTAAGACCCACGAATCGCACCCACTCATTACAGACACAAATAGCCATACACGATTAGCTTAGGCGTGTTGCTGGAGGGTTTCTTCCGCCGCTGCTCCTCCTCCAGCTATAACACGTTGCGAAGCAGTAGTAAAGATAGACTACGATCGGCTTCGCTGGCGGAGTCAGTAACGAGTCCCCATTAAAACACATCAGCCTGTTGGCTTAGCTGTTCAGCCTTTCACGGCTTAATTGTATAGAGTCAATCCCCCTGCAGCGGCCGAGCCGAGGTCAAACCTCATAGGAGGTGCCTCCTCGAGCGCGCGGCTCTGCTTCCGGGCTGAATGCCTCCGAACCTACGGAGTCGGGACGCCCCCAAAGTCTGGTATCGCTGAAATAGCCATCTGCGGCTATAACGATGAGGCAGTGCAATAAATGTCTTATAGCCTAACACATGCGTATTCATTCCTAACAAGTGGCGAGGAGGACGAGAAAATTAAAGTGTCTGTGATGTCAAAATAAAAATGTGAAAAAAATCAGGGGGGATAATTCGAACCAGGAGATTCCGAAAATGCATTTTTTTCTGTCTGTCTGTCTGTCTGGATGTCCCGCTAATCTCGGAAACGGCAGCACAGACTTCGACGGCACTCTCTGGCAGATAGCTGATATTATAAGGAGTAACTTAGGCTATTTTAATTTTTTATTATTTTTAGGGATCCGTGAAAAAAAATAAAAATCATTTGTTCCAGATAATATCTGACACGTCTGGACCGATTTTGACGGGTTTTCATTGGCAAATAGCTGATGTTATAAAGAGTAACTTAGGCTACTTCTCTTTAGGATTCTGTGAAAAAAATCCACTCAGACGAAGTCGCGGGCACAGCTAGTTGTAAAATAAAATAAACCCATGATAAAAACCAATAAGTTAAATCAACGTCAGAAACTAATGAGGTATCTTTGGGACACTTGAGGCCCAATTCTGCTATTTCAATATCTTGGCATTGCGAATATTCAAATTACTATTCCATTACGATAGTGTCAAAAATTCGTATTCTACTAAATCCATAAAATCTTCTCGATATCGTCGCGGCAGAATAATAGTAAATACATACATAACTTCACGCCAGTTCCCTTGCGGGGTAGGCACGAACAACAGAGCGCCATTTAGGCTTATTCTTACACACCTCACTTGCTTCTTTGACATTCATAACTCTTGTTATGCACGCTCGTCTGTTTTTAAGGCTCCTGACGTCACCTTCTGCTAGTACACGATCAATTTGATCATGGAAGCTGTGTCGTGGCCTTCCACGACTTCTGCATCCATCCACTTTTGCATTGTATATCTGTTTCGTCATTCTTTCATCATGCATTCTTTCCACATGCCCGAACCACCGGAGCATTGTTTTCCTTACCTATAGTAGATATCAGTATTAGCAGAAATGGCGTCAGCCGAAATATGTATTGAAAAGGTATCCAAAAACTTAAAGATTTTTCGGGAGTTTTCGCTACAAATATTTATAAAGATCGAGTGGCACGGACACGTCATAGATTAATACCGAAATCGAGCAAACTTATGATTGACGAGACAGTAATAACAGAATTGGGCCCCTGGTTGTAAATTAACATAACTAATATCATGTTATAATATAACTTATAAATAGAATTTATTACAAAACGAAAACTATTCTTAATTTTTGTTAGAATTATGTAGTAGAAGGTGATGTCAGGAGCCTTAAGAACAGACGAGCTTGCATGACAAGAGTTATGAATGTCAAAGAGGCAAGTGAGGTGTGTAAGAATAAGCCTAAATGGCACTCTGTTGTTCGTGCCTACCCCGCAAGGGAACTGGCGTGAAGTTATGTATGTATGTAATTATGTAGTAATTATCGCAATTTTAGGTGTTTTTGACTCTAGCTTTAGCGTCAAGTTATCATGTTCTATTTTCAAAACAGCGTATATTACACTAATGGATTTTATATTGGATCGTATTTCATTGCACAATATGATATTAAGTGATGTTAATTTTTAGAATTTGGCAACCCTGCGCGTCGAGTTGAAATACCGAATTTCGTTTTTTACTGGTCGACTGTATATCCTCACGGTCTTATTCATATTGAGTTATAGTAACTTTGAAGGCTTCTTTAAGATTCTTAGTCCCTTGAAACGTTTGTATTAGTTACTGTGGATACTATGGGCGCGGTTCGAAAATTTAGCTATTGCATTGTTATGAAGGCCTTTCAGTGTTTGCTTCGATCAAGAAAATTAAAAATGGATTTTTGAAGTGAAACTTTTTTAGAATCGTTGTGATTTTAAATTCGATGAAACAGAAAAAAGGGACAATAAAAATAATAATTTAAATACTATGCTTATAAAGATAGAGTCGGAAATATTTGGAACTTTTGACGTTCATAAATCAATTTGAAACTAGAACACTTGTTTCCTATTTTAGTTATCCTATGCCTCTCGTGTTATTTGTTCAAAGTGAAAATATGGAATCTGAATAATATAATCTGACGGACTCATAAACTGCATCAAAGTAATAGACGACTTTGAAATAAATATTTTAACCAAGTATGCAAACTTTCTATACAGATTTAAATTGAAACCTCTAGATTGGTTCGTGAACTTTAAAACAGCGTAGGTAGCGTTATCCTTAAGTTTAAGTTTGTGTACTGGAAAGGACCTCAAGACTTTTTTTGAAGAAAAAACAGAAATTTAAGGAAAATTGGTTTAATTAAAAAATTGGTTTTAACAATAGACACAAACTTTATGCAAGGGTTTATTTATGTTTCAATAAGGTGTATTACCTCCACGTGCCCTTATTATGTATTCTAATTGGTTCCGCATAGATTTTATTAAGGTTATTAAAAGATCTTGCGGAATATTGTCCCATTCTTCTGAAAGTGCTGTTCTTAGTGCTGCCACTGTCGTGGGCAAAGGGTTTCTCGTATATACAGAAGGTTTGTGGAGACAGGTTCTTACAGAAGGAGACGTGGTACAGGCAGGACTCGAGCAACCACCGGTCGTGATGACCGATTTATTGTTACAACTTCCCTGCCAAATCGTTTCCTCACGTCTGTTAACATCAAAACAGAGCTTAATGAAATGCGTGGAGTAAACTTGAGTGCACGAACAATAAGAAGAAGGTTAAAGGAAGCGGATATCATCCCTTTTAGAACAGCAAATGGTCCAAAGTTGTCTGTAGCTCACAGACAAGCTCGCTTAAGATTTGCGCGTGATCACCTGTATTAGACAGAAGAGCAATGGACCTCCGTATTGTTCACGGACGAGTGTAGGACATGTTTATATGGTGCAGATGGTCGCAAAAGAGTCTATCGTCGACGTGGGGAGCGATATGCTCAAAGTTGCATTAAGGAGCGTGTTCTTTTTGGAGGCGGTTCGTGTATGGTCTAGGGTAGCATATCGATGAACGGGCGAACAGAACTTGTGTTCATAGACATGGTCCGTCAAAACGGTAATAGAGGGGGTTTGACTGCACATCGCTACATAACAGAGATCTTAGAAGATCACGTGGTGCCTTACATGGGATTCATAGGCGAAAATTTTACTTTAATGCAGATAATGCCCGGCCGCACGCTGCTGCACAAGTTCGACAATATTGCGAAGAGGTTGGGATACGTACAATGAATTGGCCAGCACGCAGCCCGGATCTTAATCCCATTGAGCATGTTTGGAACAATTTAAAAAGAGCTGTATATGCGAGAAACCCTTTGCCCACGACAGTGGCAGCACTAAGAATAGCACTTTCAGAAGAATGGGACAATATTCCGCGAGATCTTTTAATAACCTTAATAAAATCTATGCGGAACCGATTAGAATCCGTAATAAGGGCACGTGGAGGTAATATACCTTATTAAAACATAAATAAACCCTTGCATAAAGTTTGTGTTTATTGTTAAAACCAATTTTTTAATTAAACCAATATTCCTTAAATTTCTGTTTTTTCTTCAAAAAAAGTCTTAAGGTCCTTTCCAGTACACAAACTTAAACTTAAGGATATGACCCTACGCTGTTTTAAAGTTGACGAACCAATCTAGAGGTTTCAATTTAAATCTGTATAGAAAGTTTGCATACTTGGTTAAAATATTTATTTCAAAGTCGTCTATTACTTTGATGCAGTTTATGAGTCCGTCAGTGTATCTTAAATATGTAATATATGATATGTAATATTTTGCATTAAAATATAAAATAATTTTTGAGCTTAATAAAAATATTGTAAAAATAAGAAACCTTATAATTATCCTAATATTCCTGATACTTTATATTTATCTCACTCTCTCGTAGGATACTTTTTCTGAAGTTTCATTTCTGCCGTATGTGAATTACACACATCCATTTTTTTTCACAGACTGCGACCACCTTTAATAGCAAATGCGACAAGGGTCGCGAATCAGGTTGAGAAACGATGTTTACATTTTTTTATAAACGAATATTGTTATAATTGGCAACAAAGGGCAGTGTAAGTATTACGTGGCGGACTACTAGAGGATTGCAAGGCAGAACCGTGAATGGGCCCTTTGAATATTTTTACTTATGCCCACTTCCACAGCAGCAAGCAGGAACGTGGCGACGGAGAGCAACGGGAAGCGCGAGTATGTAAACGTATCATACTCGTGCCGCCCATTTCCGTCGCCATTTCTCGGCTTCCTGCCGTGAAAGGAAGTATAATGTAAACTTAATTCTTTCGAACCTTTTTCTTTTATTATATAAGCCAGGGACGGATTTCCATTACGCAGTACTTTCAACAACAATAGGCCAGAAGAGTTCATTATACGACAATCATTCAATATAAAAGCAAAAGGCTAAATACTAATTTGAAATACGTAATAATCGAGTATTAAAGAATACTCAAGAGTTAAGACTTTTACATAAAAGTTAAAAAAAACATAAATTTTTATCCGTGCAGGAACGGAGAAAGAATACAATTTTCTGCGGCCCGGCGGCCTGTCGTAAGAGGCGACTAAACAACCCACAGCCAGGTGGTAGAGTATTTGCTCGACTGGATGGCGACCACCCCTGGTCTAGAGTACGCCGCCATAACAACCTTGTGTTGTGTTATGGCATTAGTGACCAGGTTCCAGTCTCCTTTAAGAGAGCAGCAGCGCATTTGTAGCACCTTTGGTGTTTCAAATGGCCATAGGCGATGTACGACAGGCGGAGCTATAATAATATTACTTATTATATTAGAACTTTCAAGGGCTCCGTTGTAGGGATGGCGATCTAAAATCGACTAATCAAAGAATCGATTTCTCGGGCTAAAAAGTGGATATTATAAATCGATATGTAGCATTAAATCGATTCAGTAAATCAATATTTCACCCTAGAAATCGACATTCGATTAATCATAAGACGGATTCAAATGAAATCCATCCTTACATGCTTCTATGAAGCTCATCACGACGAGTTAATACCAAGTACCCCGTTGGTGTCATTAGTTGTTATTATATCTTTCTTGTTTTTCATAAAATGGATTTATATTTAAATTGTAAATGCAGACTTGAAAAAAAAAACGATTTTTTAGAAATCAATCTTTTGGACCTCAATTTTTTGGGAATCGATTCATAAGGTTACGATTCGTTTCAATTTAACAATCGATCTTTTTCGGAAAGAATCGCTATCCCTATTCCGTTGGCATTTACTCGAAAACTGAACCCTTATAAGATCGATTTGTTGATCCGTCCGTTTCCCCTTTGTTTAGGTCTTAAATTGTCTTTAGTCTATAGGTACATAAATAATTTTTCTCAGAAACTACTGCCGCTAAACAATGGTGCTTCGAAATTGTAAAAAGAAAGATTGTGGTTGTTGAGCTTCAAAAATACTTTGAAGAAAAATTGATTACAAGAATATTCGTTGGTTTTAGTTGTTGAGGAAAGCCCTTTATCTATAATATTTTTTATTACATTTGATGCTTTCTATGGTTCTGTGGCTGAAAGACGAAAGAGTGGCGTTTACTACTGCTACAAAACTAGAAAACGAATAATTACTCGTATAACAATGTGCTGGTATGTTTAAACTATTAAAATTTAATTAATTATGACCAGTGGTTGTACTCTTTATTTTAATTGCCTGTTCGGCCTGCTGACTTGTTGCAATTGTAAAGGACTCGCCACATTCTTTCGAGGTCCTCGTCAGAATGTGGAGCGCCTATAATAGTTTCTTTACTGATAGAATGACACCTCTCGTAAGAGAGTACTAGTGTTCTGTGAATGGCACCCACCTTGGAAGGCTGCCTCGAATTGCGCTGGTTCCTGCGTAGGGACGCGCGACGAGGCCGCCGCGAGTAGCGCGGCGAGAATTGCGGCCAGCGGCGCGACCCGCGGCGCGGCCATCACACCACTACAACATGCCATCTCCGTCCATACTCGATGCACGCGAGGCTTCTGTAACCAAATATGCAATTATATAAATGTTAAAAAACATACAACGTCGGGAATTTTTGGCGGATACTTTAAGGGTACTAATTTGTTTTATTTTATTTTATATTATAAAAAAAATACTCGTTTAAACTGAACAACAAGTTGTTAATAACGAATTACGCGTTTGTATTGACTATCTTAACGGTTTAGTGAAATCGTCTATTCGAACTGCTTTCCTGACGCTTGCTTGAAGATTTTTTCAAAACTTTGAGGATATACTCATAAAAATTTAATGTTACCTAGATACACAAATTATCCAGAGCTATATTTAAAGACAAGATAAAAAATAACCTTGATATTTTTTTATACGGGAAACTGTAAAATGGAGTTTCTTTCAGCTTTATTTTTAAATTAAATCGGGTAAAGGTGTTTAGGCCATGTATATTATTATAGTATATATTCAAGAGTTACGTAAAAGCGATTGCCACTGCTTTTGCCAATTAATCGAAATACACCACATGTCAAAAA
Organism: Dendrolimus kikuchii; assembly: GCA_019925095.2. NCBI lineage: Eukaryota > Metazoa > Arthropoda > Insecta > Lepidoptera > Lasiocampidae > Dendrolimus > Dendrolimus kikuchii. Next base: position 12,270,414 of record CM034409.1, on the reverse strand, counting down.
TTTCTCAATGAATCTTTACTCCACTGAGCCTCCGCGACACGGTCGTTATAATCTGATATTTCCAAATAAAATTTTAATAAAATATAGTAGTAAGTGAATGTCAGCCCTAAACATAATTTCCGGTAAGCACCATAATACGCAGGGTCCTACGCCCTCCTTTTACTCAAATTATCTATCGAGTACCGGTTACTTTTTATTTCATTCGTCCGATCGTCCATCGCTACGTGCCGGCTTGTCTTTAATGCTCGCTTCTCCTTCTTTTCAAACGAGCAGCAAGAATTTATTTGATTTGTTTTCGTTTACAATAACTGCTTCTATAATAAGACTGCGCAATGTGCAATCAATAAATCCTGTAGTGTTCTGACAAAAATCGAAAAAATTTTTGCTACTATGCCATAAAATGAGAAAAAATAATAATGTCAAGGTGTCAACGTCATTTACATGTATAAACGTACCAAATAAAAAATTCACAGTTCTGTACAGAAGTACGAATATTTTTCTTACCTTTAAAATCAACTGTATTATATCTGTGCGATTTTAGGAACTTAAAAACATAAACAAATAAAACATTTCAGCTTTTTCGTATTCGCTGAAAACTGCTTCGTAATAAACGTAGCGTTTATTTATTTTAAATAACTTATAATACACCAGCTTGGCATTTATTGCTTGTTTATTGAAACACAATTAAACAGTCCGAATTCCAAGCATAAAGTCAAATTTGATGAGATAGTTACCTAGAAATATGAGCTATTTACCAGTATTTTTGTTCGTAACTATTTGTCTGGATATAATGTATTCTCTAGAGAATGGTTTAGCTCGCACGCCTCCCATGGGATGGATGTCTTGGGGATATTACAAGTGTGGCGTGGATTGTAAGAAAAATCCCGATACGTGTTTAAAGTAAGTAATAGAAGTTACGTTAGATATTACATCGAGACTTTGTTATAGAGAGGCCGCGGTATCATCAGGTCTTGAACATGAAAAAGCTGTCGAAACGACTAAATATCTTCTCAGAGGTTTAGTGCGGCGATATAGCGACATAACTTAGGGCTCAGTGCTTTACTTTAAATAAATAATTGTTAGAATAGTTATAGAACCTAGATATAGTTATAGTTAGACTAAATTTTCTATTGTGGGGTGCGGTATAGATATAGGGCACCTTTTAAGGAATGGGAGATGTGTAGGGAAGTGGAGGGGGAGGGTAGGGAGGTATACTTACCCTTTCTGCAACCCCTATGTCAAGAAAATGTATAGTTCTTGAGATATTAATGTGTTTCTGCAGCGGTCAGTGAATGTCACAACTGATTTGTAACCATCATTTAAATAGATATTAATAAATTGATGGTGACCAGTCTGTTCTGTTCTGAAGTCTAATCTAACCTAACTGAACTCTCGGTTCTAATCACTTGTCGCGACTTGTGCCAGAACAGATTGGTCACCTTCTATTCCTCAATAACTATTTAAATTATGGTTACAAGTTGGTTGTGACACCCTCTAATGTGAGGTTGCATTTACAAAAACATTAAATCTTAAGAACTATAGATTTTCTTAATATAGAGGTTGCAGAAGGGGTAAGTATTCCTCCCTACCCTCCCCGTCCACCTCCCTCCACCCATCCCAATACTTAAAATAAAGGTGCCCTATATCTATACCCACCCCTATTGTGTATTGTAGAATTTGTAGAGGTGAATAGCCAAGTGGAATATGCTAGTACTTTTCACTGATGGTTATTTGTCAATGATAATTATTATTTATTTCATTTTTGTTACATACAAGACATGTTAAAATTATTATAATATATCTATTTACAGTGAGCAACTGATAATTTCAGTGGCAGATGCATTTTATGAAGAAGGCTACTTGGAGGCAGGTTATGAGTATATCATTATTGATGACTGTTGGTCTGAAAGACGCAGAGACGACAAAGGCAGACTTGTGGCAGATGCTAAACGGTTTCCCAGTGGTATGAAGTATATAGCTGATTATGTAAGTATTTTGTTTGTGTGTCATTATTCTCATGCCTCTGTTACATCTGTCCATAATGCTTTAACTAATGTACTAATGAAGACAAACAGATGTAACCAAGGGTTTAATAAGTTATCTGATATGCCTCATTGTTAATGAAGTAAGACATCGGCCCCAGAGTGGTCCCGTTGTTTAACACCCATGACACAAGTGTAACTTGCTTAATTTGGGGATATACAATGTGTGTGATTGTCTGCCGATTATTATTTTAAAAAATATTTCAAGGTTGGTTTGGACCCTCCAGCTTCCATCCTCTCTCCTCATTGGGTCCAAATTTTGGGTGCGGATTTATGGCACATTTATTTATTATTTGAGATATAAAATTAACTTTGGATGGTTATAAATAAATAATGAATGCTAAGGCGGGACCTCCGCTAAAGTTCGGATCTGTTCATCTATATATATAAAAATGAATCCCTATTTCCCTTGGTCACGCCATCATGCGTGAACGGCTGGACCGAATTCGCTAATTGTTTTTGTTGTGTTTGTTATAGTACGGAGAAGGTTCTTATGAAAGAAAAATAAAAGAAAATTGCGCGGAAAATTAGAAAATTTAAGAATCCTTAACCACCATATAAAATTATTTCTAATGTAACCTTAGCGATTTGGACAATATAAACTTTTTTAATGTAACCTTATGACGTTTGACATAGAATTGACAGAATGCGTGCTGCAAATATCGTCAAAGTGGATGTAAAAAAACTGAATATCGCGAATTTGTAACCTATAAATATGTTACTAGCTGACCTGACAGACATCTTAACTATGAATATTGAATTCGAATTGGTACTTTTTTAATATCTTTTTTATTAATTATACCAATTCGAATTAAATATTCATAGTTAAGACAGGACAACGTCTGTCGGGTCAGCTAGTAATATATATATATATATAATTATATGTGTGTGTGTATATATATATATATATATATATATATATATATATATATATATATATATATATATATATATATATATATATATATATATATATATATATATATATATGTGCCGTATAACTATACCCCACCCCCAAATTTTTAAGGAGCACCTTTCTTTCGCAATTAACAGCTGATTCCGTTCCTTGACGTCTAGGCTTCCCAACAACTACACCTACACCCACTGCTAAGTTTTAGCTTTAAGTATTTCTACTATAATATTATGAAGTTTATTCCTTAAGAATTGATTTTCATATAAGGCCGGTGGATTGGAAATTTTATGACGAATGATACAAGCAGCATTAACATGTGTCACTTTTTTATTATACAATTTCGATCTTTAATGCCAAGAAATAAGATTTAAAATAATATCCATCAATGCATATTCAAAGATATTCGTACTTAAGGAGTAAACTCCAGTCGTGTGTCAGAGCTGATGCACACATTTTTTAACAGATACATTCAAAAGGATTGAAATTTGGCATGTACACTACGGTTGGAGAAGTAACTTGTATGCATTATCCGGGTTCGAGGAATCATTTCGAGGTTGATGCAAAAACATTTGCTGAATGGGATTTGGATTATCTTAAAGTAGATGGTTGTTTTGTTGAGGAACAGTTTCTTAATAAAGGTACCATTTGGTTTTTTGAAGTGCAACTTCTTTGGAAACATTGTGATATGAAACGAAAAAGCGACACTAAAAAGAGATAAATACATAAATCTATAGGACTAAGCGCATGAAAGAATGAGATAGGAGTTTTACATTACATTTTTATCCGTGCAGGAATGGAGAAAGAATACAATTTCCTGCGGCCGGGCGGCCTGTCGTAAGAGGCGACTTAACAACCCACAGCCAGGTGGTAGGGCATTTGCCCGACTGGATAGTTACCACCCCTGGTCTAAAGTATGTCGCCATAACAACCTTGAGTTGTGTTCCGGCATTAGTGACCAGGTTCCAGTCTCCCTTAAGAGAGCAGCAGCGCATTTGTAGCAACTTTAGTGTTGCAAATGTCCATAGGCGATGGTAACCGCTTTCCATCAAGTGGGCCGTCTGCCTGTCTGCTGAGCTCCTGCAATAAAAACAAAAAAAACATTGTGCAGCACAGATTAGAGTCATTAAGACCGCAGATAAAATATAAGTCTAATATGGACCGCAGTAAAATTGATAATAATAATTTTTAGACTAAAAGAGTGAACAATTGAAAGTGATACTTAAAAAAAATATTTTTACTTATAATATGTTGAGGGATGTAGTCTAAACGAATTATATTTGTATTAATAAAAGTTAGAGAAGAATTATCTGTGAGTATATTCTCTGAAATTTCACTTCGACTGCGTAAGAACTGCACACACACACAATGTTTTGTTTTTATAGCAAAGCTGACAAACCTAATCGGAATGTGATTACTGGCACCTATAGACTTGCAACACCATACTCAAAGACATGGGACAGAGGAATCAGACGGGAGGAATGAGATTGGGAAATGGAATAGGAGGAGGGAGAAGTGGCTCCTCGAAACTATCACTCGTCATACGAAATACAATTATCTTAGGGCTAGCCGTTTCACGTCGATATTCTGTGAGAACATGGTAACATCGATTAAGCCGGTCCTAAGAGCTGTAACCAAGAAAATTATTCCGGAATGGCTCTAGCACATAATTTTTTTAAATCTATATAAGCAAATAAAAATAAATCGTAGAAACGTACATGCGTGACTTGTGAGTGACTTAATCAATTATGATGAATTTTTTTGTGTGTGCTTAGGTGGGTCCCCGGATGTTTTAGATTGACAATTGGAACCCTAGGTGGCGCTGGGATTGGGTCCTAGATTTTTATTTTTTCAGGGCCGGTCAACGTCTGCCGGGATGTCTGGTATAATTAACCTTTTAAGACGGCACCACCACAAATTTGTTCTTGAACTGTCATAACGGCTAATTGGGAAGCATCACAAATTTGTGGTCAAATACAGATAATTGAAATGAACGTTGAACTGATGTTTTCTCCCTCTAACTACATAGAATTTGTATTATAATAAAAGAGACGATATAATTCTCTTGGTTTTGGCGCGGCAATTTTGGTGGCAGCTGGCAGCTTTGGACAAAAATAATATTAAATTTGGCCCCTGGGAGGGGTTAATAAAATTTGAACAATTCAAACATAAGACATCGAGTTTTAACTTGTAATTAGTAACGACATTACCAACTGTGTCAATCATGTGTGGTATTATGTTTTTGACAAAAATTGTTTTGTAATTTTTCAGCTTACATCAAGCTGGGTCAATATTTGAACATAACTGGCAGGCCAATGGTGTATTCTTGTAGTTGGCCGTATTATATACAATATATACACAAGAAGACTGTAAGTAATTATTTTAAATTAGACACGTTCCACTGAAACCGACTTATTGAGAAGGTTTATTATACGACGAAAGATTTTCTTAGACGACCGCAGCGACGGGAATAATGCAATCGCCACCAAGCTTTTTTAGTAATCATTCACATACATTACTTTGTTAAACCTTGTATTAGTATATAATACGACATTTAAAAAAATACTAATTATAATAATAGAAAGATAGATAACTCTTTATTGTACACCAATACAAACATGAACTTAAATACTAAAATTATATCTAGTTATGTACAAAGGGCGGTCTTATCGCTAAAAAGCGATCTCTTCCAGACAACCCCAGGAATGAATTGAGATGATAATGGCGATGGTGGTATACGTAACATATAGTACAAACTACTTACATTTTAATAATAAATACATAAATTATATATATATATATATATATATATATATATATATATATATATATATATATATATATATATAAATATATATATATATATATATATATAAATATATATATATATATATATATATATAATATATATATATAAATAATATATATATATATATTATATACATAAATTATATATATATATATATATATATAAGTTCATTAGGTACCCAGCTTTTTTCAAATGCGCCAAAACCGTTTTGTTTTCAATTCCCAGTTCTCCAGCTACATCGTAACTACTAATATGCCGATCTTGCTCCACTTTTTCAAAAATTGCATCAATTTTGTCCGTATCAGGGCGACCAGAGCGACGTGCATCTTTGATATAATTTTTTTTTTTTACAAGGGGAAATCCGTTTGCGGACCCCCCGCCGGGTTGACTTCGGCGGGGGAGTGTGGGACTCGCCGGCTAGAGGAGCCGGAATACCCACTAAAATCCCTTGGTGCCACCTGACGCCATGAGCCGGGGTCACGGGATATGCGTGAGCTTTTCTTCCGCGACCCCGGCTGGCGTGGGCCCACCCCAGCACTGGGGCACTGCATTAGGTCCATAAACATCACAAATTTTTTTCGCGGCTTGTGTTGCATTTTTACCTTTTTTGTAATAAAATTTTAAAATGTATCGAATTTCTTCATTAGATTCACTCATTTTAACAATAAGAAAAACAAATTAAAATCACACATTTTCCTAATTTGAATTTGGAATTGTCTTCTTTAAAATTAAGACTTTTTAATGATACCAAAACCAGCCAGATACAAATGGTATAGCCAAAGAGATCTCACTACAAGTTCATACATACTATATGCGAAAAGACTTTTTCCCCGACCTATTACTTAATATACATACCATACAAATACATATCTACAAAATATATAAATGTTTAAAAATGAATTTAAATATCATATTCCAACGACAGGTAGTATTTTTTTATCATAGTTTTAAATATCGCTAGCGATTTTGCTTGTCTGATTGTAACAGGAAGCGCTTTCCGGAGCTGTATAGCATAATCATAATCATCATAATCAATATGAAGTAAAAATATATTAAGCTGGGGAGTTTGTTGCGCCGGTTCTTCTCCTTTAACAGTAACTGAAATTGCTTTGGAAGCGGTCTCATGACTTCCAATAAGTAACCTGTAAGATTCGATTTTGAAATAAATACATTCATTTTATAAGTAACAATATTTTTTATAATATTTTCTTAAGTTTTCGCGACTTGTATACATAATAAAACTACGTTTTAACGGTTTTAAGCGCATCGTTTAAGCCATCTTTGTCTTCCGTGATCACGGCCACTGAAAAGTGGCCGAAACGTCGGAAAAACCAAAATCAAATAAAATTACCGCGCTTAAAACCGTTAAAACATAGTTTTATTAAATATTTTTTATATCTAAGTTTAAAATTGATATATGTAAGACCTTCAAAATAATCATCTTCTCCAGTGGAACCTGGTTTGAATTAAATTTTGAATTTGAATTTAGCATCGATATTTTGCTTTGCAGCCTGACTACGAACAAATATATCGTCATTGCAACCTATGGCGGAATTATCACGACGTGTCTTCACATTGGCCTGCCATTAAAATGATTGTCAACCATTACAAGAATAACTATGATACGTTCCATAAGTTCCATGGGCCTGGCCATTGGCATGACCCCGACATGGTAAGTGCTGAAATTGCGTATTGCTGAAAATTTCTTTATTTGCAAGAGCAAATGGGGTTAGAAATTAATACAAAACAGCCCACAGCGAAATCAAAATAGATTAAAAGTAATAAGAAAGAAAGAAATGAAAAAAGAAATAAATAAAATAAAAATATATCCCCCCCCCCTTTATTTAACCCATTAAAAGAAAAGAAAAACAATTATCTCCATTTTAACCTATAATGGAGGAGAAGGCGAATAAAAAAAACAACCCATAGCCAGGTGGTAGGGCATTAACCCGACTGGATGGCTACCACCCTTGGTTTAGAGTATGTCGCCATAACAACCTTGAATTGTGTTCCGGCATTAGTAACCAGGTTCCAGTCTCCTTTAAGAGAGCAGCAGCGCATTTGTAGCATCGTTGCTGTTGCAAATGTCCATAGGCGATGGTAACCACTTTCCATCGAGTGGGCCGTCTGCCTGTCTGCTGAACTCTTGCAATGAAGCGAATATTTCTACCGCGTCCAACTGCGCACGTCATTGGCCGCAACCAGGTTTTCTTTAAAAAATATCATAGCATTTCAAGAATCTTTCTGTTTCAACTGGTTTGTTGGTAACAATTATGAGCGCTAATCAATTAATTTTAGTCAAACATGAACGATCTAGCACTAGTTTCAATAAGCTTTTTAAATACAAGCTTTTGAGATCCTGGATATCATGTAGCAGCAGAGTGCTAGCCAAGACAAGTAAAAAGAGTCCAAACACGACGGGTCTATCTTGTTTAGTACAGGAGTTCCTATGGCCGCCTTCCGACTCCATCATCAGATCAGCTCCATGGTACCATATTATTGCATTGTCACACGATATACATATGCGTGCAAAACTTCAGCTCAATCGGAAACCGGGAAGTTGGTCAAATTTAACTTGCAAGATTCCACCCGAACTTACATACATACTTACATGCATACATAGGTATATCCATTGCAAGTTAAATAAAAGCTTGTAAAAATACCTGGTTGCCGCCAATGACAATCCGCCGTTGGACAATCGCCCGCCAACAAGGAGAAATAAAAACCGTTAAAATACGAGGAAACGGAGTCTTCCTTGGTCAATCAAATTGAAAACCTAACACACACACACACGAATTTTTATAAAAAGTATGTTATTAGTATAGAAAGTAGCGCAGATTTAAGTCTTAATAATTTGCTGTCGTTCAGTGAAAACTGCATCGACATCGGCCCAGTAGCTTTTACGTGAAGCCCGAACAGTGTAAGAAATCTAAAATAAATTGAACTGTGTTCTCCATTGTTTACATAGTTTATTCCAGTTGTTTTTTTTAAATAGCTTCAATGTATATGTACTAGTGATGTGCCGACTAGTCGGTGAAGCCGACTATCCGGCCACTGCCGTAGTCGGCGACTATTCGGCAAAGAGCGCCGACTATCCGGCTTCTTACTTTGTAGTTTATAATCTATACTTTACTAATACATTGTAATCCATACACGAGACTTTCTTTTTGACATGATTAAACGTTAATTGAGCTCTTTCACTTTAATGAACAATAACAGTATTATCTTTAAACAAATGTTTATTTTTTATTTTTACACAATTTTTTTATTTTTGCCAGGTGGTAGGGCATTTGCCCCACTGGATGGCTACCACCCCTGGTCTAAAGTATGTCGCCATAACAACCTTGAGTTGTGTTCCGGTATTAGTGACCAGGTTCCAGTTTACCTTAAGAGAGCAGCAGCGCATTTGTAGCATCTTTGCTGTCGCAAATGTCCATAGACGATGGTAACCGCTTTCCATCGAGTGGGCCGTCTGCCTGTCTGCTGATCTCATGCAATAAAATAAAAAAAAAACACCGCCCTGGCCTGTACAAAAGTAAAAATCAAGAAACACATGCGGTCGTTGCGACTTGCCCGCGAATCAGCTATAAACGAAGCGTTACGGAAATCCCCGACACTGTGGTCGGCCTCTTTATAACCGACTAATCGGCTAATCGGCCAAAGTCATAATCGGCACATCTCTAATACGTACAGACATGGTATGTTTAGAATTTTAAAACGATATAGATACAGCGGTCAGCATTTTTTCGTCTTTGTTACACTTTTTTCGTCTAGCTCCCATCCGCCGAGTAATGAGGAACTTTGTTCCGATATACATATGCTAATAATATATTTTGATTAGTCGACACTTTTGACTTTCAAATAAGTGTTTGTTTTATTTCAGTTAGTATTTGGTACGAATAGTTTAACGGAGGGACAAAGTCGTATACAGCTGTCAGTTTATGCCATGTTATCCGCCCCTTTGCTTATTAGCTGTGATATGACGCAAATAACATCACTCGAGAAACGATTATTGCAAAATTTAGACTTGATATCTATAGGACAAGACGCTTTGGGTCTAATGGCCAGGCCTTACACCGTAAGTATTTTGAATAAATTATTATTATTATTTTATTGCAGGAGATCAGCAGACAGGCAGACGGCCCACTAGATGGAAAGCGGTTACCATCGCCTATAGACATTTGCAATACCAAAGTTGCTACAAATGCGCTGCTGCTCTCTTAAGGGAGGCTGGAACCTGGTCACTAATGCCGGAACACAACTCAAGGTTGTTATGACGACATACTTTAGACCAGGGGTGGTAGCCATCCAGTCGGACGAATGCCCTACCACCTGGCTGTGGGTTGTTAAGTCGCCTCTTACGACAGGCCGCCCGGCCGCAGGAAATTGTATTCTTTCTCCGTTCCTGCACGGATAAAGACATATATCATTTATTTACAGGAGAGTAAAGAGCATACATATATATAGACATATACACACCCATTCACACATCTATACATTACAAATATTAAAAAGAAAATTTCCAAATGTATCAATTTTAAATAATTTTCTTTTCTTTTTTAAATTGTATAACAAATGAGTTGTCTAGAATTGGGCGCTAACAACTGTTACACAGTATTATACTACAGCAGTTGTTTGCGATACTAAATTGTTTCAGTACACTATGTCAATGGTTTCGAATAAATTCTTTAATTCTTCTTTAGCTTATTCGAGACTTAAAGACTGACAGAGAACAATTCTGAGAATGGTCGTTTACCATCATTGTGCGGCGCTGTACATACATACATACATACATAACTTCACGCCAGTTCCCTTGCGGGGTAGGCACGAACAACAGAGTGCCATTTAGGCTTATTCTTACACACCTCACTTGCCTCTTTGACATTCATAACTCTTGTCATGCAAGCTCCTCTGTTCTTAAGGCTCCTGACATCACCTTCTGCTAGTACACGATCAATAGCGGCGCTGTAGCCATGGATAATATGGTTCGATAGTTATGGACTGTATTGGGAGAGATATGAACCTGATCCTTGCACTAGAAAAGCAGAAGCTCCACCAACCTTGAGATCCGCCGTCTCCTGGCTTGGTTCAGGTTGCAGCACACAGAAGAACACTGCACGGCACCAACTTCACTATGGAGTGATCACTTCTTTTGATCAGAGTATTGCACAATAATTTCTTAGCGTAAAATATGTTTCAATCAAAAACGCACGTTGACAGTAAGTCATCAAAATATGGCTGCCTTAACCGTCCGTGTATTGGCCGTCGCCTCACTCAGAAAGAGGGTAGACAGTAAAATTGGTGGAGCGATATTCTACTTACATTATACTAGGCAAGGACCGAACAATCATCATCATCATTAAGAGCTTAAATCATCGACGTAAAGTCGCTAGTTTGTCGGTATTCTATAGGATACACTTCGGGGAGTGTGCCGCGGAATTACATGAATTGGTTCCTCATTCACCATTTTAGCATTGGACAAGCAGACGTACGCGCTCACACCACCGATATATGGTGGAAATACCAACAAAGCGGACGAAACGCTATGCTTCCACTTTTATCATACGCGCCGCTGAAGAGTGGAACTCTTTACCGTCGTCTGTTTTTCCTGAAGAATACAACCTGTGTCTTCAAGTCTCGCGTGAACAGGTATCTTCTTGGTAAGCGACTGCATTTCCACCTGACATCAGGCGCAATGTCAGCCAAACGCGAACCTATTCTTAAAAAAAATCATATCAGGAGTCCAATTCTGCTGTTACTATCTCGTCGAAATCGTCGGATACTGTCGTCTCAATCGTAGGTTTGCCTGATTTCGGTATTCTGTTAATTCCAATCGCATGCCCGTGGCAAGCCGCAATATATATAGGTATATACAGGACTTTGTCCTTAAAGGAAATTTCGAAAAATTGCCATAAAAACTTAAAAAAGGAAAGAATTAGAAAAAAATGAATAAAATCAATTTTAGTAACCTTTACAAAAAAAAAAAAATTTTAGTAGGTTTTTTGGATTGGAGCTGCAAACAAAAAATGATAGACTTAAAACTTTCGAGAATGATCGTGCCCCAAAAAAAACGAGTGACAAAAAAGACCTATATATATCAATGAGTCATAGGAATGTATGTACGCGCATAACTTGAAAATGACTACCGATTTTAATGAAATTTTTGAAGTGAAACTTCTTTAGAATCGTGATTTGAAACTCGATGAAACGAAAAAGCGACACTAAAAAGAGATAAACACATACATCTTTAGGACTAAGCCTGCGAGAGAATGAGACAGACTACATTATATTTAATAATTTAAACACGTTAACGCAAAAACGTTGAAGTTTGTAGGCTTCTTTAAGAAACTTAAAGAAGCCTACAAACTTACTCTAACTGTGGGGCGCTGTAGCCCAGGGATAAACTGCTGGTTCAATTTGTAATGGACTGTATGAGAGAGATATGACCTAGATCCTTGCTCTAGAAAAGTAGAAGCTCCACCAACCTTGAGATCGGTCTGGCTCGGTTCAGGTTACACACAGGAACAGCTCACGGCACTAAACTCCACCTTACAGCTAACACTTTTAACAAAGTCTATGTAATACAGTAAGTTCTTGGCACGGCCAGTAATCACAATAAATATGATGAACGTGATTCAAAAAATGATAAGCGCACGGCGCGTTGTGGTCTTGTCCAAAAAATGGCTGCTCTTACCCTGCTCTGCATTGGCCGTCGCCTCGCACAGAACGAGGGTAGACAGCAAAATTGATGGAGCGACGTTCTACCTACATTATTCTAGGCAAGGACCGAACACTAACTCAATATGAATAAGACAGTCTGTACAAAGTATGTACAATAATAGTCAGCATTTTACGAACGAACAACTGCGGCCTAATACTTAACAACACATTATATTCATATGTTTTAAGTAATTAAATCAGTGTCACTACAGCGTTCGTTGGGTTTGGTATTTCGTACATTTTACCCTTCCCTCCTATACTAAAACTGTATACACACTACAGTTTTTTGGTCCTTCGAGCCGGATAGGCCGAGCCGGATAGGCCGAGCCGGATTTAACTATCCGGCTCGGCCTATTCGTTCGTAAAATGCTGACTATTATTGTACATACTTTGTACACAGTCAGTATTTCTTCTTCCTAATATTAACTGTAGATTTTTTATTTCAGCTTGATGAGCATTTAACTTTATGGGTTAAACCTAGACTCCCAATGAAGGGGGACAGCTATATGTCTTTCTCTTTCGCACTAGTAAATATGGGAGATATGGATAATTTCATATCTTTCACACCACTCGATTATGGCCTGGACAGTATAGACGGATACACCGTTATGGTATGTTAAATCTATAGTTTTTGGACATTGCCCATTATGGGTCCACCCTGAACTTTAACCTAATATCTTTTTAAAATCTTGTATTATGTTTATGTTATCGTAGTAAAATTACTGCTTTCTTTTGTAGCATGTAACATAGATCGTATCACGTTTACAAAAAACAATAGGTGGCCTTATCGCTTAAAACAATCTCTTCCAGGCAACTTAACTCAAGGAATATTATAAATTAATCTGGCGTTGTATTTTATTTATCTATACATATAAATAAAACGTGTGTCTGTGTGTAATGTGAAAATAAAAATTTGAAAAAAATGAGGGGGGATAATTCGGACCAGGAGATTCCAAAAATGCAGTTTTTGGAATTTTTGTCGTCTGCATGTTCCGGATAATCTCTGTAACGGCTGGGCCGATTTTGACGGGACTTTCACTGGCAGATGGCTGATGTTATAAGTTGAGTAATTTAGGTTACGTTTTTTGGGGCTCTGCGAAAACATCCACGCGGACGAAATCGCGGGCACAGCTAGTATACAATATGTTAGATTTTTTTCAGGAAAAACGATTGTAATAAGAAATTTTTGATTTCAGGATGTTCTCAATTCGGTGTTTGTTAGAAATGTAACAATGCACCAAAAAATCACCAACACAGTACCCGCTGAAGGTAAGTAAAGTAAATAATATCCTAATCAAACTACGTTTTAACGGTTTTAAGCGCGGTAATTTTATTTGATTTTGGTTTTTCCGACGTTTTGGCCACTTTTTGGAACGAAGTTCCTTATCGCGCGTTGTGAAAGGGGGCTAGACGGAAAAAATTCTTACGAAAAGTTGTCACGACACTTTTTGCTATAGTAAGCTATTGTAAGCTGTGCGGCGTCGCATGTTTCTCTGTCTGTCTGTCTCTCTCTCTCTCTCTTATAGAAAGCAAGCCAGATATTTTCATTTCTATATATTTGTTAATAATAAAAAAAATATTATTATAACTTAAAAAAAAAAAAAAAATTATTACAATTCCTTCACTAATTAATCGAAAGGAACTTCGTTCCATCCGGGTGTCCCTTGACACCTCTCAAGTTTTTTCGTTTCACTTTGTGATCACGGAAGACAAAGATGTCAAGTGTCAACGAGTATTGTTAAAGTTTTATTTAGCCTACCGCCAACTTGTTAATTTTAATTATTTAATTTTAATTTTGTTTATGGTAATTATTTACTCTATGGGAGCCTAATCTAATTTACCACCGCTTCACAACATGTTATGGCTTGAAGAGAAGAAGCGGCGCAAGAAACTCTTCAGCAAACATGCCTAGCTCTAATAATTTTATTTTATATAATATTAAAATGGGTGGAAGGAAAAATAAAAGTAATTATCAGTCAAGTTGGTTTGTGTTCCGTTGTACGCTTAATAAAATATTAAATAATATCCTATTGACAATTATGTTACCGGGTTCGATTCCCGGCATGTTAAATATCGTTGTTAACGGTTCACGTTGTTTACTGTGGTCTGGGTGTCTGGGATCAGGCCCAGAGTGGTCCGTTGTATATTATATATAACACTTATGCTCAGTTTGGGTATATACAGTCGGCGTGCTTGTCTGCCGATTTAGGGCGTATGTACATGATACTACTACTGCTCTACCGCCGCGCCGCCAAGCTGTGTAGAATAATTTCGATGCGAGCAAAACTGAGTAAATTAGGTGCGACCACGTCGTCACCGCGCGGCCGCCGCGCCGTCGCCGCATGCTTGCTGTTAAGCAGGCGTCAGCGGGCAGGGTGGCCAACGTTCGCTTAGCTATACTCGTACATAGAAATTCATAGAATAGCAGTGGCAGCGCGGCGGTGGTGCCGTATCTGTGAATACGGCACCGCTGCCTCGCTTACTCTTTTTTGTTTTGTTTCAGATGTCATTCTGTATACTCTGTTTCCTTTGTAATTATGATGACTGAATCTTGTTGATCTCGACGTTATAAGGAATATTTGAATAAAATGGGGCAAGTTCGTAGCAATCCACGTACTATGAGGGATTTCGTTCAGGGGCCTAATTCTATTATTACTAATCTTGCCAAAATCGCCGGACACTATCGTCTCAATCGTAGGTTGTTATCGTTGCAACCCGCACCACCATTTATAAATATTTTTAAGCGAAAATTAAAGAAAAAAAAACGTTTTAAGATTTGGTAGCTTTTTAAAATTCATTTCAACTAACGCCATTTAATATAAATAATTTTTCCACTATTTATCCACCGCGACGATACCGAGAAGATATTGTGGATTTAGTAGAATACGAATTTTTAACACTACCGTAATAGAATTGTGCTTTGAATATCTTGCAACGTTAAGATATTCCAATATCAGAATTGGGAACCTGGTGACAAACGTTCGCTGTTTTAAAAAATCATGATAAAAATAATTCCAATTGTTGTTTGTAGTTGTGATGATGACATGGTATTTGAACGCCCGCGCTTTTATATGAACTTTGTGTCATAAATGACTGTGCTATGTGTCATTCAATGTCACTAAATAACTGCTGTGTCATTCAATGTCACTAAATAACTGTGCTGTGTGATTCAATGTCACTAAATAACTGTTCTGTGTCATTCAATGTCACTAAATAACTGTGCTGTATCATTCAATGCCACTAAATAACAGTGCTGTGTCATTCAATGTCACTAAATAACTGTGCTGTGCCTGGCATTCAATGTCACTAAATAACTGTGCTGTGTCATTCAATGTCACTAAATAACTGTGCTGTGTCTGGCATTCAATGTCACTAAATAACTGTGCTGTGTCATTCAATGTCACTAAATAACTGTGCTGTGTCAGTCAATGTCACTAAATAACTGTGCTGTATCATTCAATGCCACTAAATAACTGTGCTGTGTCATTCAATGTCACTAAATAACTGTGCTGTGTCTGGCATTCAATGTCACTAAATAACTGTGCTGTGTCATTCAATGTCACTAAATAACTGTGCTGTGTCATTCAATGTCACTAAATAACTGTGCTGTATCATTCAATGCCACTAAATAACTGTGCTGTGTCATTCAATGTCACTAAATAACTGTGCTGTGTCATTCAATGTCACTAAATAACTGTGTTGTGTCATTCAATGTCACTAAATAACTGTGCTGTGTCTGTCATTTTTTTTTTTTTTTTTGCTTTTGAGGCGAGGGAAAATGGTTAACCGATTTACGCACAAACTGGGTCGTTGCTAGGGGAACGACACGCGTCGGTCGGGGGCGATAACACTGCAGCAATAGTATGCTCTTGGCAGCGCTCCGTCCGCGATCGACGTCACAGAATAGTGTGGAAGACTCCGAGCGTTGCTGCACGGGCGAGCAACCCCAATACCCACTAAAAACCCCCTCCTCCCTGACGACCCTGCGCTTTGAATGTGTTGGAAAGGCTGAGATTTAGAACATAGTTACGCCCAGCCGATCCAGCGCAATAAAGTGCCTAAAGTGTGCCCTGGGAGAACACACCCCACTTCGTTGTGCGGGGGTAGAAGGTCCTTTGCTCTTCCTAGCAAGCTAAAGGCCCCCCGCGGTAAACGGAACCTAACTCAGAGAGGGAAGTAACGCGCGTACCTGCTTCTCCGGGTGCCAGCTGAAGGCCGGCGACCTCGAGAAGACGCATTGGCACGCGCTGCAGGACTTCTCTCCCTGCCTCGTTCTGCGGCCTCCTTGAGTGACATTACTGTCTCGCAAAAAGTAACCGCAGCCCCCCAATTGTCGCTGCTCTGCAGCATGGCCTTGACCAAGTCGAAGAGCGAGTCGACTGGACCTACGTGCGTCTCAAGTTCGAAACGCTGCGGCGCCCATGCGGCGCACTCGACAAGCGTGTGTAACGCCGTGTCGGGCGCGCCGCACTGGCGGCAGTCCGGGGAAGGCAAGCAGCCCACAATGCGACACAGATACTTATCGAAACATCCGTGTCCGGTAAGTATCTGTGTCGTCCTGAAGGTCAGGGTGCCGCTGGTGCGGTTGACCCATTCCGTCAGCTGTGGCCTGATTACATCCACCGTGTAGCCGCCATAGGCCGCAGGGTTGTCGAGCTCTTGAGACCAGACGGCGATCATGGAGGCGGTTTCCCGCTTCCTGATCGCCTCGATTTCGACCTGACAGAAGGTCAGGCCTCTAGCTAAGGCATCCTGCCGGGTGCGGCGCACCACTGTCAGGACGTCCGCCTGGAGATGCCAGGGCGGATCGCCTGCCAGGAGGGTGGCCGCCGTCCGCGACACTGTGCGATACCCCCGTATGGTCCTCACGGCCAGAACCTGCTGCGCCCGTTGCAGCAGGGTTCTGTTGTGGCGGTGAAGTGCAATGGACCAGACGGGTGCACCGTACAGTGCCATACTCCTCAGGATGCCAGAGTAAAGTTTCCGCGTCGCACCTCCCGGGCCCCCTACGTTGGGAAGCAGCCTCGAGAGTGCGCCCGCGGATTTGACGAGTTTCCGAAACGGTCAAGTCCGCGGGGGGATTGCGAAATTTCCTATGGAACATGATGGCCTCCGTTTTCGCGGGGGAGACCCTCAAGCCCAGCCTAGCTATTCGATCTACGACAATCGCCAACCCGGCGTTAGCGACGTCCACGGATTCCGCAAATGACGCAGCGCGTGCCGTGAGTAGGGTGTCGTCCGCAAAGCAGATCAGCCCTACCCCGGGTAGGACCGGAACCCGAAGGATCCAGTCATAACCTACGTTCCAAAGAATCGGCCCGAGGACCGACCCCTGTGGAACGCCGCACGCGACGCGTCGACGACCTACCTCGGGGTTGCCTCCATGCGGACGGAGCCCCTCCCTGATCGTCTCATGAGGGAGGCTGTTAAAGGCGTTCGATATGTCTAGCGACACCGCAAGAACGACATCCTTCGCTTGGACGGCTTCGTCCGTTGACGTTCGCAGCGTCTCGAAGGCGTCCATCGTGGAGCGCCTCCGCCAAAACCCGAACTGCGTTTCTGAAAGCCCCGGCTCCACAGCGTCGAGATGCTTCACGAGCCGCTCCGCCAAGATCTTTTCGAAGACCTTAGCGGCCTCGTTCAGCAGCACTATGGGCCTGAAGGCGGACGGATCGTTGGGAGGCCGACTTCCCTTGGGAATCAGGCACAAACGACCCGTGCTGTGTCTGTCATTCAATGTCACTAAATAACTGTGCTGTGTCATTCAATGTCACTAAATAACTGTGCTGTGTCATTCAATGTCACTAAATAACTGTGCTGTGTCATTCAATGTCACTAAATAACTGTGCTGTGTCATTCAATGTCACTAAATAACTGTGCTGTGTCATTCACTGTCACTAAATGACTGTGATATGTGTCGTTCAATGTCACCCAATTATTGCGTTCAATAATAAAACTAATAGCTTAAGATCTGTGCAATATGTGTTTTTAAGTGTTGTAGTTTAAATAAAATTATTATTTTTTAAGATTTTATCTTATACCACCACCCTTTCTTCTTTAACCGACTTTAAAAAAAAGAGATTTTCATTTCGTTATGTAACTATTTTTTTATGTTCAGCCACAACTATTTTGTCTCTAAACCGATTTCGATAATTCTTCTTGCGTTAGATTCAGCATAGCTTTGTAAGTAAGTAGTCTCATGTAAATTACATCGCTATTGGACCTTGGACTCCGAAACTATAGCAGAAACCTATTTAAGTCAAAAGATGTGAATGAATTTTTCTTTCAACCATAATTTTTATAGCGATCTCTTACAGGCTACCCGGTGTCCAAGGAAACACTAAAAGAAAAAATAAAATAGTATTTGATGGTTTGACTAAATTAAAACTAATTCAGTCGTTATTAAATATAAACAAACAAAAAAAAAACAATGTTACGAGTTGCAGGACTCGAATTAAAATGTACACAAGTCTTGCTTCGCTCGTGGTTATCGCTTGACTGCCGATCTCTCCATTGGGGCCTTGCTTTATACTGGACAGATGCAATATGTCTGCCCGACCGCGTGACCGAATTTCTTAGAATCAGTTTATACTTTTAAATCCGTGACACCTGGCAGTGATCAATATACAACAATAGGCCGTAAAACATTACAATACACAATGGACCGTTTTTTTTATTCACAAATTTTAAACACAAAGTAAACAAAAGAAGTCCAGATGCCGAAAAGGTAATAAAATGTGTTTCTACAGGGCTGCCGGTGTGAATTTGTCTTTGTCGGCACCTATGTCGTAGCAAAAATAATAATAAACTACTATAGATATACATAATTAAATGGATTCTAATAATATAAATTACTTAATTATTCTTGTAGCCATGAAGATGTATTTGGTAACGAATCGCGACAGTGGCGCCAAAACAACGCGACCGTAACGCCATCTTTGGCGGCCTCTGTGGTTGAGCGGGCTAAGCCTCTGGCGGCCTACCTCACTGCAACGCAGAGGCTCCGGGTTCAATTCCTGGTATAGTAAATTTTGGAAATGTATTTTCTCCGTTATTTACTATGGTCTGGAAGTCTGGGATCGTCCCCAGAGTAGTTAGTTGTATATTACCCATAACACAAGCGTGACTTGCTTAATTTGGTTAATATACAATGTGTCTTTGTCTGCCGATTATTATTATTATCTTTTTCGTTATATTCTTCTATTCCACGGAAATGACGTCATTTAATCCGTTCAAATGTACAGTCGCGGTATGAAAAGGTCCGCCAATTTTCAAATCGATTCATTTAACGATCCGCGAGCACATGTTACCTTGCCAAATTAAGTAACAGACTAGACTACTCCACAAGAAATTATGTTTAACTGTTTGACAATAAAGTTTAAAATTGCTTATATCAAAGTTGTTTAATTTTCTATCTCGTCTAAAAAGATTGTGTAGAGATGTAAAACCTTTATTGGTTTTAATATTTATGATGAACGCAGTGATTATATCCTCTTTGTTTGTGGTGATTAAAACTATTGTTAATCTCAGTGTCCGTCATTGTCAACATTGCAATTTTCTTTTTTTCACGTTTCTATATTTAAATAAACGTGACATTTATTCAAATGTCAACGGTACTGTTTCTTGTACTCGTGCAAGCAAAAGTTGACTTTACGGTGACGAACCTTTTCATACAGCGACTGTACGTCGAAATATATAAAATTACCCCGGGGTCCAAAACAGAAAAATTAACGTTCAAAGTTTAACTATATCATCGAGTATCAAATGAAAGAGCTTTACGAGCCCAAATTATATTTATTTATTACTAGGATATTCCCGCGACTTCGTCCACGTTTGAGTTGAATATCCCGCGGTATTCCCGGGACAGAGCATGAAAAAATGTAAACTATCGTTTTAGTGAGAACTGTGTCGGAATGAGCGCTATTTTTTATGTCCACGAACTACTACAAATCGCCCCCGTGAAAATTCCCGCGGGATTCTCGGAATAAAAAAATAATCACACATTTTATTACATTAAATTTGATATCGACCAGTGAAAAAACCGAATTGGAACTCGATTTTTTTTATCTGGCTCTTTTATATCGTTCCCAGAAAAATACCCGTGGGTTTACCGAGATAAAGCATTTGCGGCCGAACAGCGAAAACCGCATCAAAATCGGCCCAATAGTTTTTACGTGAATCCCGGACAAACAGACAAAAGACAAGAAATTAAAAAAAAAATTGCATCATGTTCTCCATTTTTATACAGTCTATTCCAGTTGTTTTTTTAAATAGCTTCAGTGTACAGACACGCATGTTTAGAATTTTATAATATAATACATAGATATAGATATTTTAAAAATGTAGACAAAAAAAATTAGACTATGACTTAGACTACAAGATAGATGGGTACAAATGTACCTATGTAGACCAAAAAAACTTGTTTTTAAAAAAGGTTTTTAAATACCAGCTTTTGAGATCCTGGATATCATGTAGCAGCAGAGTGATGATAGCCATGACAAGTAAAACGAGCCCAAACATGACGGGTCTGTCGTGTTTAGTACAGGAGTTCCTATAGCCACCTTCCGACTCCATCATCAGATCAGCTCCATGGTACCATATTATTGCATTGTCACGAGATATACATATGCGTGCAAAATTTCAGCTCAATCGGAAATCGGGAAGTTGGTCAAATTTAACTTGCAAGATTCCACCCGAACATACATACATAGGTACATCCATTGCAAGTTAAATAAAAGCTTGTAAAAAGATGGATGGATTGTGTGAAGGATGATCGGATGATATGTGGTGTGACAGAAGAGGTATGTCAGAATAGAAGAGTGTGGAAGGAAAAGACATATTGTGCCGATGTACCTGGGATATGGTGAAAGAAAAGAGATGTTTTATAAATTTATAATCGAAATCTTATAATTAAAATCATCTCTGTTTCCCCCTATGGAAAACAGGCATGTATGTATAATCAATAAACAAAAAACTTCTCAGAAGATTCAAGCTCTATTCGGGTCTGAGTAAGAACCAGCAAAGAGAACGTTGTGGGTCCTCGATTCAATAAGGACGTACATAAACGGCTTGTTAGCTATAAAATTGTCATCGCCCACTTCATTTACGATATTTCCCAGCAAACCGACGACAGCGTTGTCCGGGGGCGGTGGGGTAATTCCTTCCGGGGTAAGTGATATTATAACATGCTGCACCAAACCTCCTGGTAAAGCCGCAGGCCTGGATACGTGTCTGAAGGGGGAAAAAATTAGTTAATTGTTTCATGATATGTAAAATCTTAGTCGTAGATACGTCGTGGTAGCGTAATGGCTAACGCGCGCGTCCCAAACTCAAAGGGCCCGGGTTCGACTCCTGGCCGGAACGCATTCACCACTTAGGCACTTTTCCTGTCCTATTATGCATATTGTTACAATTACTACGTGCTAACAACGGTGAAGGAAATCATCGTGATGAAACTTGTACATCGAGATAACCAATGTGTCAAACCTGCTAAGCTACCTTGGACAAACCTGGCGGGTATAGTCTTTCTCCCAATAGTGGGACGTTTATGGGCTGTCATTATATGTAAAGTTTTAGTATTGTCTTATGTTTCCGCGGCTAGTACACATAATATAACTATATTGTAACGATTTTCAACGCGATATTTTATCTGATTTTTATTCCGACGATTTGGCCACTTTTCAGTGTCTTTGTCTTCCACGATCACGGCTACTGTAAAGTGGCCGAAAGGTCGGAAAAAATCTTGTTTGTATTTGAGGAATTTTAATAAATTACCAATAGCATCGAGGATATCGATTAAAATATCTTATGACCTTTTTAATAGATAGTATGTCTGTACCATAGTATCCGACTAAGGAAGAACGTATAGATGAAAACACGCACTAAAGCTTCTAAGACCTAGTATTTTCTTAGGTTTTCGCGACTAAAACATAGTTTTATTACATCTAAGACCTATAAAGTAAATGCTGTCTCGTCGTCAGTCATTCGCAGTCCACTGCTGGATGTAGGCCTCCCCAACACCGCGCCAGTCATCCCTGTCCTCTGATTTCCTCATCTAGCGCCTACCGACGACCTTGCATAGGTCGTCAGTCCATCGGGATGGGGGGCGTCCGACACTACGTTTACCGAGACGCGGTCTCCACTCCAGGCCTCGTCTGTTTGCCATCGGTCCTGCGGCAAAAGTGACCGGCCCACTGCCACTTCAACTTGCTAATTTCGCGAGCTATGCGAGCTAATCCTGCTGTTAGTGTCCATGTCTCGGCCCCGTGGTCCGAAGGGGGATGACGCACTGCTCGAAGACTTGTCTTCAAGCATTGCGGATGGTCGACGAGAAGACTTGACGAAGCTTACCTAATGCTTTCTAATTCAGAAGAATTAATAAACTGAGAAATTACTCACATAATTACTGTCTTGGTTTAAATTAAGTAATCAAGAAAATCACTGAATGAAAATAAGGTATTGACCAGGCATTACAACTGTAAAGACACGTATAAATTATTTAAAATAGAAATAGCATACATACTTAGTTGCAGCTGGATCCGTCCAGATATCCCTGATTCCTAACTGTTCAAGCACTACTCTTGCATTATAATCTGTGCTCATAGTTATCTTCGGAATCGCTATTTCAATGGGGCCTGGACTCAAGTGTAGTAACTTTATGACCTCACTGATTATCGCACCATGCTGCAAATTAGCTAGCTTTCTCATTGCACCGTTATGTTCCATACCCATACCAATCAACATGGTATATCTACCATCATTGCCCACCGGGAGTTCTACGATTTTTGCTTTGAACAAAGGAATTTCAGCTATTCTTGTTCGCAGCCTGATCCTCATCATTGGGACTATACCGATTTGTTCACCTGAATCGTTGTAAAATGGCTCCATAGCAACGTGCTCAGCGTCAAAGGAATTTGTCCAAACACCTCTATACGTTAAAGAATCGATAAGTACTGAATTTCCCTGCAGAGGCATCAGCATTTTTGATCCTATTGCCTTTTGTAGCATTATTTCAGCTAATCTTGGTTTGTCTTTTATTGGTGCGGATACATATTCTAGTAACTTTGATGTCTTCACAAAATTTCTCCATTGTTTCTTAACGTGTACCCCTTCATCAAAGATTATTCCTCTGTTTCTGATAAAAGAAACGTCGGTACCAGGTATTTCCAAGCTCATAGCTATAGTGTAGAATTTTTGCCGCAGACAATTTTGTTGGGGAAGGCCTAAAACCTTGAACAATTGTACCTGTGCTTCTGATTCAGCACCTTCTGCTAGAGCTGCCAAAGACATCCATATGCTGAATGGTGAGGTAACGAAATGGTCGTTTTCATGATCACTTAAAGCGTTATACAGGTTAAGAGAAAACTCGTATAACGCTTTTCGGAATTGCACTGATTGATCCGTTTGGCAGTTCAGTAAATGTGTTTGTTCTTGATACAGAAGAGGTTGAACTTGCTGCAGGAGAGGTGAAACCGGATGCAACAAAGGTTGAACCTGCTGGAGCAGAGGTGAAGCCGGATGCAGCAAAGAATGAACTTGCTGCAGCAGAGGTGGAATCGGATGCAGAAAAGGTATACCAGGATGCAACAATGCCTGACGTTGTTGCGACAGCAACGACGCTAATAACAGCGGGGGCAATGTAGCGTCTATATTTGGACCTTCATTTAGCGTCAGCGCGAGAACAACCACAGCTAATAATAATTTCATTGTCACAAATTTTAGACTATTAAGACGCATATCTAAATGACATTTGTTTTTATACAACACTAATGGATTGCGGTTAACAGTAACGTTCTGTTAATTGCTATAAGCAAAGAAATCTAACTAAAACTATAAAGGGTTTTTAATTACTAGTTCTTTGTTTGTCAGTATTTGGCTTTGAAAAGTAGACATATTTAGAATACAATATAATATTCTTTATTGCGCACAAGAAAGTAGTTTACATGAATATTAACAAAATTTTAAATAGTAGTACAGCGATTTCTTCCAGACACCCTTCTAGAGATAGATTTGAAGAAAGAAAAAATGGGTCGGTATCTAGTGCGCAACATACCTCTAAATATTAATACAATAAAATATGACAATAAATTAATAAAATTTTAATTATAGATACATATTACAAGTGAAGGTTAAATTAAATTAGAAATTACTTATGTGTATGATAACGAACAGTATGCATTTGATACATTCAGGGCCTTTTTAGGCGTATTGGGCACCGGGGTGCCCCCGCCCCGTTCCTTCCCTTCCTTAAGGATCTCTTGGTCATTTGGCCGAAACGGAACAGTTTGCAATCGTCATGTCCATTTGTCCTTATATCACAGTCATTTTTCTCAAGGACCACTGGGTTTGTATGGATGACATTTGACTGCAAGGTGTAGTAAATATGGCTTTTTTGGAAAAAAAGGCTCTATTTGTCATTTTATTTCTCTTAAGTTTATTGCTGTGTATACGCTACATTTTGGTCCTTCGAGCCAGATAGAATTTTGAACCGAGACGTTACGATGATTAAGCAACAACCGTGAGCACTCTTCACGAAAATGTTCACATGACGTTATATGTAGGTGTAGTTTATTTAAGTATCGCTAGTCAGATCTTAAAATTCAATATTTTTTTTTTATTGAAATCATTACGTCTTTGCGCCCGGGTACCACGCACCTGGGTAAAGATGGTCCTAATCGCGCTTCAATTCACAGCCGGGTAGCATGCACCACTTAAGCAGTTTTCTGGCCTAGTATGTATATTCAGTCAGTATTAATGTGAATATCCAATTTTTCTAATAAAGAATAGAGAGGCCCGAGCCTAACAGAGAGATGGCTATTGATTGTTACCAATACGATATCAATCGTGTTAAATACGCGTACATAAAATCGTTTCATAATATTTATCAGCCTTTAAACGTCCCACTTTTGGGCTTGGTGCATCTCAAACTCTCGGCACTCGGGGACTGCCGCGGTAAAGCTATTGCATAGCATTTTTTTATCAACTTATGCAATTATAATTATTTATTGAATTTTTATTTATGCAGTATTTTTTTTCTTTGATATTTTCATCACTTTCTTCATTAATAAATGCACTTTGTTTATTCATATTTAAAACACTTTATACACAAATTTTACGCTTACAGCTATTCACTGTTGTACATAGGTACACCTATGTATACATATATACCTACATGTATACATAAGTACACCTATGTATACATAAATACCTACATGTATACTTACGGGGCGCACATGCGGTGAGTGTGGCATTATAAAGATATGATAGATATATATAGATACACCTATATACTTTCTCACAAACAGCTGCTTACGTGTTCGTCCGATTTCGGAGCAGCGCGTCTCGATCCGTGCGAGCTTCGTACAGTCGTACCATATACATACACGTCAAGCGGACGCTCGGCCGAGCTACATGGTAGGCGGAGTGGGGGGTGGTAGCTTTTATTTTCGTTACGGAATTTCTTGATTCGGTCGCCGCGCTCAAAGTCATATCATTATATAACTATAACAATATATTTTCTTTCCTCTTATTGTGTCTTTGGCTTGTTGTGTATGCACTGTTCGCCACAACTCCATTAATTCTTCAAAAGTATTAGTTCTGTAACATACTTCTATATAAAACTTATAAAAAAAGAACTTGAAATATAAATAGAATAAGAAATATAAAGAAAAACAATTTTTAGCTAGACGTGTTACTGGGAAGTTTCTTGCCGCTTCTTCTTAACAGCAATAACACGTTGCGAAGCGGTGTTCGTAGAATAGGAAGTAAAATAAAATTTTGAATTATATGTATGATCCAAAAAGTGTTCTCCAGTGAAACTTATTTTGAATAAAAACATTTGAATTTGTTCTTTAAGTAGGCTGCTTAGATAGAGCTTACCTTTTTAGTCAATTCAGTTTAACCATTGTTGAATAATGCAACAGATAACTGCAGAAGTGCGTTGACTATTTTTTTAGGAGACTACTATATCCGCAACATTTATCTAAAGCAGATTGACAAGTTTGACACATCGTTCACGATTTATATATATATAGGTAAACTTCTAGGCGCTAAGAACCTCAGCCAGAAGGCCCAGCTCGCCTTACACAACGCGGTGCTGGTACCTACGCTCACGTATGGAAGCGAGAGTTGGGTATGGAAGAAAGAGCATGAAAGTAGAGTAAACGCGGTCGAGATGCGAGTACTGCGCAAAATCTGCGGAGTGACGCTCGCGGACCGCGTTCGTAATACCGAAGTAAGAAAAAGAGTTGGTCTGAAAGAGAGTGTCGGGGTGAAGGTAAGGAAAGGAATGCTCCGGTGGTTCGGGCATGTAGAAAGAATGAATAAACAGATATACAATGCAAAAGTGGATGGATGCAGAAGTCGTGGAAGGCCACGACACACCTTTCATGATCAAATTGATCGTGTACTAGCAGAAGGTGATGTCAGGAGCCTTAAGAACAGACGAGCGTGCATGACAAGAGTTATGAATGTCAAAGAAGCAAGTGAGGTGTGTAAGAATAAGCCTAAATGGCGCTCTGTTGTTCGTGCCTACCCCGCAAGGGAACTGGCGTGAAGTTATGTATGTATGTATGTATATACAATCATAGAATTCGTCAAATGCCGTGATTGCACACTGAAGCTATTTAAAAAAAAACAACTTAAATACTCTATATAAACGACGGAGAACTCTATGCATTTTTTTTACATTTCTTGTCTGTTTGTTCGGGATTCACGTAAAAACTACTGAGCCGATTTTGATGCGATTTTCGGTGATGGACAGAAAATTTTTAGACTTAAAATCTGCGCTACTGTTTATCTTGAGAAGCCCGCAGAATTTTTTCTGGGAATTATTTAAAATGGCTAGATAAAACAAATCATAAATCACATTGAATTCCAATGTGATTTATTCACTGATCAATTTGCATCGTGTTCGTCAACGTTTATATATTTCATTTTTTTTTAATAGCTTCAATGTACAGACACGGCATGTTTAGAATTTTATGATATTGTAGATTAGTAGTGGTTAAGTAGGTGCCTACCTACTTGTTATTATACTTTTATTACATATTTAATGTTTTATTCAAATTTTCTTGCTAATGACTTGAGTTGTTGTTATAAATACGTCTGCAACTAAATGGCATGCATTAATTGTTCGTATATTAACAACATTGACATTCAAAATAGTAGTTCTCGTCCATGGCTACGTTCCACAAGAGACTCACAACGACCACGTTCACGACTGCGATTGTTCCCGTTCCACTTGCTTGCGGGTGTTACAATAATAACCTCTAGTAGGACGGATTATGAAGCGTTGAAATCATTAACGATGAAATAAACAAATGGCATTGGTTGATTTGAAAATAGCGCCTTTTTCAATGTCAATCGATAGAGTGAATTAATGCTCTGTGGTCAACGCCCTCTTCGACCTACCTCTTGATATGACGTCATTAGTGACGTTTACGCCACGACCATAACGACCGTGTAGCATGTGGCCATGTGTAACGGCAGACGGAGCATTTTGGGCATTATGAGATACTAAAGGAACGCGCCTTATAATTATTTTTGCCTTTGTGACAATTTCGGAAGTAATCACTCATAAGACATCAGGAATAAGGATAATCAAGAAAGTATATCATGTACTGGTAAGCTCTATAATAATTTGACTTCGGAATTCCAAAAAGTCTATTTCGATTTTACAGTGAAACATTAAAACATCACATGTGGCCTATTCCGCAAATAATATGTGGATTACTTTAGCTGCTATAGCAGAAGGTAGTGATGATTGACCCTTAAGAAACTCTTTGACGTATTGAATGTTCCACAAGAAATTTGCCGGCGGAAAGCATTCTACCAAAGAGCGTTATTGTCTGTGTAGAGGATGCTGGATCTCAGTGGTGACTAAGAGGTTCGCGAAATAAAACGATTTTTTTGTACTTTAAAAAATAGCACTGCGTTTGCAGATATAATGAAGGTATGTACGACGCGTCGCGAGCACATGCTACCGGTCAACTGCATGGGGTGGGGGGTATACTGCGTTATATAATCAAGGCGCGGTGCTACGTCTATTACATGTAAGTTTATATATTAACGCTACTAAATTTTCTTCGTAATAATTTTAAGTTATATTGCAGGTCCTGCTTGGCAGGTATCGATTACAGTCTGCGTGACACAAACACTGATGTAGAAATTGAAAAAATCGTGTCTTAATTGTTGATCGAAATCTACACCCATAGATAAAGTGTGGAAATATTTGTTTTTTTAATTAAGTGTTTATTATTTGCTTTTTAGTCTGAAGTCGGTTTTGTTTTTGTTAAAAAAAACTTTTTAGTTGCGCAAGCACTTGAATATCTTTAGAAATAATATATTAAGCGCCTGTAGAAATTGTACTACTGGCAGGCGTATACGAAGTTACTATCTCACTAACCGGTGTTCGACTCGAGATCCTGACTTGGTAATCATGGGAACACCTCGCGTGTATACTCCTGCGAGTAAACAAAAGAAATTGAAAATCAGTCCAAAATAGGCGGAGAAATCGCATTACATGCATACAAAAATTTAAGAACCTGTAGAAAGTGTTAATACCTACACGCGTATAAAAGCTTTCTTCCAAGAATTTAGGCGCACGGCGTGTTTTAATAATTAATGGGTACTCTCGATTTCTCTGAAATCAATTCAAGTCTTGTCTTGGTGACCAAGTCACCACCTTTTTTTATTTTATTATTATAAACAACTCTACGGACTCGAGTTCCGTAACCTTTTTTACAACTTAATTTCTAGATTTTTTTTTAATTTAACACGCTTATTAGTTATTTTGCTGCTTGTGTGTGACATTAATTTATTGATTTTTGTGTTGAGGTGTGTGTGTCTTACGAATAACTTATTATATTAATTTATTCTAGTTTTAATACTAAACTTATACAAATGTAGAGTGTATCTGTTACATGCTGGTGTTGTGAGGAAGTGCATGTGCAGTGTGGGCCTTATATCTATACTTATATATATTGTCCTATCTAGTGCCACGTGTGTCACCACCTTGAGAGTATAGACTTGCGAATAAAGAAATAAAATTGAAAATCGGTTTAGAATTGACGAGATATCGTGTTACGAAGAAATCTGTTATCAATTTTCGTGGGTTTCTCTAATTCCTGGGAATTCACTCTTTAGATCCTGACATGGTTACAATGGGACTAATTCGAAAGCATAATCTTTCGATTAAAAAAGTGTTGAAAATCGGTTCACAATTGATGAAGAAAGCGCGTAACGAACATACAAGAAAATCAACATAAAATATAGACGAATTGACAACCTCCTTCTTTTTAAAGTCGAAAAAATGGTTTCTCTCCATCACGATTTAGATGTAAAATGTAATCCATCCTCCACTGTAGCGGGTAATATAATAAAAGTAAAAACTAATCCTGCAAGATCTGCATTGGGAATGCGCCGTTTAATATCTTCTACTTTAGATAACCTCAATATGACCGGGAATTCTATTCTCTTTAAATCTTTAGATTACCAAGCCATCAGGACGTTTTCTAATGCTGTTGTTGAGAAAATGCCTTTCTATGATGATGTGGCGACATTATTGCCAACATAACAAGGAAGCGCGAAGCTAATATTAATCTGTGTAGCGCGCGCCTTTATATGACAACGCGAGTTTTTGGCGGGAACTGAAAGGAGACGCTGTGCTGTGCAGTTTGATTTTCTAAAAATGTGTAAAATTACTCTAAAATGAACAATAGTTGTAGGATATTGATTGTTTTTGAGTAGTAATTATGTGTTTTGTGAGAAATGTGAACTGTATAGTCAAATGTGACCTTTTGAGTTGTCACAAGAACTCCGTTGAATGGCACTAGCTGATTACCTACAGTTCAGCTGTGCTACACATAGGCTTAAGAAAATGAAAAACCTATATTCTAAACTAAGATCTGGCTTAAAGACCTAGCTGCCAAGCCATAAACTTAAATAAAATAATATATGACAACGCGGGCTTCCGTTCCCGCCACATTCTCTTGGCGCGAAAACACTAGCAAAAACCAAACAATAGTTCGGGACAGTGTATCCATAATAGTATGTGGACAGTTCGACACGTGCCTTCAATGCGGGCACACGAAATTTGGGGTCGTGTACAAATTCAGTTGTCGTGCTTGCTCTCACCTAAACAAAAAAATCCTTCTGATTTGTAAATAACATAGTGTGTGTGTATTAAAAGTGTACGATACGGAGTTATCTTTTATTCCCCGTACACCGCTCAACGGATACAACATAACCGACAACCATCCACACACATCCCTCAATGATTATGGCGTGCATATTGCTTATGTTGATATGATGAAGATGAAATATACACTAGAATGGGTTACGTAATGACAACAGTTCCTCGCCTCTGCTCCTATTTTCATATAACATTAATATTGTGTAAATTCATTTTTTTTAAATGGCACTGTATCATAACTCAAGTCTACACGACTCTCTGCGGCACGAATAAGCCGGTTTCTATGCCACAGTCGAATATGTTTTAATGTATATGAATGTAAGCATATTGGAAAATAAATATAAAAAACGTTAAAACGTTGAGAAGTAAAGTCTTAGAATTACCGGTAGAACAAAATAGTCGATACTGCGTTTTCTTGGGAATACGCATGGATGAAGGTACAATATTGGACGTAGTATAGGGGATATATATGTCACCTAAGTTGCTGGCAGATGTTGTGAACTCTTTACACCCAAGCCGTGTATTGATTGGAGTTGTTATACCACGTTTAACAATTGACATTGTTGAACGTGCAATTTTAAAAAGCGTAGATGTATAAGCGCTTTGGCTAAATTCTCCACACACCAGGTAACTTGTTATATTTCATAATATTTCTTATGACACAAAGGTTAACAATCGCTCTGACTATTTACCTAACTATGAGGTAATACTTATATGGAAAATCATTTTAATTTCATTTCAAACACCGCTTTGCATACTGGTTTAATGGTGCTCCTAGGTAACATCGCTATTCAATCAGTAGACCTGTTTACAGTGAGTTGTAACGTAATAGAAAGGTCAGGATTAATCAAATTAAACCGGCTCTTAAGCCCGTGAAAACATAATATTAATTATTCTAATTTTATATACCAGAATATAAGAGAGATACTGGTTGAGTGCGAGTTGCGATTCCTTGGTAAATTTCGTGAACGGAATTTTCGCTATTGAGAGATAGATTAATTGTTAGACAGCAATCAAGCAAGCAACACAGTTTTATCTAGGCGCTATTGCCCCCGGAATACCTATATACCTACTTTATTTTATACTGGAAACTATCTCGTGACGCTCGCGGACCGCATTCGTAATACCGAAGTAAGAAAGAGAGTTGGTCTGAAAGAGAGTGTCGGGGTGAAGGTAAGGAAAGGAATGCTCCGGTAGTTCGGGCATGTGGAAAGAATGCAAGATGAAAGAATGACTAAACAGATATACAATGCAAAAGTGGATGGATGTAGAAGTCGTGGTAGGCCACGACACACCTTCCATGATCAAATTGATCGTGTACTAGCAGAAGGTGATGTCAGGAGCCTTAAGAACAGACGAGCTTGCATGACAAGAGTTATGAATGTCAAAGAGGCAAGTGAGGTGTGTAAGAATAAGCCTAAATGGCACTCTGTTGTTCGTGCCTACCCCGCAAGGGAACTGGCGTGAAGTTATGTATGTATGTATGTATGTGGAAACTATCTCATTTTCCAAGATGGAAGATATAATAATATCTTCAATCTCAGTAGTCAGATTACAAGTCCCATAGAAGTTTTTGATCAGTATTAGAAACAAGATCGATTGGCATAAAAAAAAGTTTGTGCAAAATGACCATTTTCTTGCTAACTGTACATTTTTTTGAAAATCTGTGACTGGGGATCAAAATTTCACGAAAAATTATGGCTAGTCTCCTAAGACTATTATTTTACCTCATCGCCCCGCTGAAAGTTTCCATCCTGTACATAACTTTTCAGCAAAATCAACACTGGCTTTTTTTGAAAGCGTAAAGGACAGAAGTTCTGCATGTCTGTTGTTCTGCTTGGACATAAACAATAGGTGGTAAATATATGTTTGTCTGCCGATATAACATATTCCAGAAAAAAATTGGATATATTGGCAAAAAAGAAAAGTCTTCAAAGTCTTTTAAGGCGTGTAAATAGACATAACACATAGTATAGGGACTATAATGAACCAGCGTTTGACCCCAAAAATAATTACGGTGATATAAAACCAAATTATGCGATGTCGGGCAATCAAGACAAATTTATACGACAACCACTGGAGCAACTAAGAAAATGTGCCCACTCACCTTATCATAATACGTCCGTCAGATCAGTGATCACCATAAGTTCACCACACCTTTTTCGTGTCGACACTAGACACAAGCGTAAGCCGGCCGGCTTATAACAAATAGTCGGTCCTTTCACTTAGTACAACACTTATTAGTCTTTATTTACTTGATTAAGGGCTGATTTTTTAATCCCCAGATAGAATTTACTCGATTAGTTATTAAATATTGTTATTTATGGACGATGTACGCCTGTTCAACGAGTACAGCAGCGACCAACCACGACCCGTATGCGTATGTAACGAACAAAAATTCAAAAAGTCCAGGCACCATCGACTGGCAAGTGGGCAGCCGCAGTGACGTATGAAGTGAAGTTATCTGTAAACTACCTAACATCGCTAGAGGGCGTCACCTAAGCCTATTTATTCTTCCAGAAAGATCAGACTCAGCTGCCTTCCTTACCAGCTATATTCAATGTCTATCGGTGAGCTTTCGACACAGCTGGAGTGAACGCTGTTCAAGACATTCCAAAATACGTGGAAATTCCACCAGGTTCTGATTCTGAAACAGGTCTCCATTAAGTTATTGGTCGCGAATTTATGGCAGACAAGACTGTTCTTCTGACAAGACTTCTGTTTGCAGTATTCGATTCTAAATCTTATACTAGTATGGTTAGTGGAGTTTTTTTTATACACGTATAGACTTGTTAATTGAGATAATATCTTACTTTAACTTTGGTGTTGAGTATTAAATAACAAGATAATTAATGAATATCTTCTATATTTTAATTCTTTTCATTAGCACACCCGTTGCAAGCCTTGACAGAAAGAAGAGAGAGCATAGATAACATTTTTGTCTTTGGTAAAGATGTTTGGATACATTGACATTAAATTTACCGTTCGGATACGACACTTGATATATGTCTAAGGTCTATTAGTATATTCGGCTAGGAAAAGGAACGTAAATATTATTTAGGAAAAATAAACAGTATTTTGTTTTTAATTATTTCTAATACATATTTATCAGTGCCTATTGCATTTTCAAAAAGCCTTTTTGTATTTAGTCAGGTTATAACTTAATTACTTTTTTTCATATGAGTGTAAACTCGACCTAACTAGACTTTACAAGTTTACAAAACATAAGTAGGTAAAGAGAAACTTCCTATAAAAAGGCATGTATACATTTTCGCATCGAATAATCCAAATATTATTGGTCTGTTAGCAATGAAATCCCGTCCAATAACTGCGTCTAGTCCTGTGTCCTCTTCTACCGGTGCGGGTTCTGGTAAAACATTGTTCTCCTTAGTGGGTTCCGGTCCAGGAAGATCTGAAGGTGGAGCGATTCCAGCTGTCTCTATGGAGACTGTCGTCCGTTGGATGTAAGCACTTGGAAGCGCGGGAGGATCTGATATGTGCCTATGCGTGAAAGAAATAATTGAAGGTATTAGGCTACGTTGTGATGTAATGTAGAATACATTGGAATTATTATACACTGTCCAACAACTTATTTTACTTTTGACAGGTAGGTCATTGAACAATAGCATTTGCTAAAAATACTGTATCGCGTAATAAATAAGCTGTGTAATTCACAATAATATGTTTATACTTAAAAGTGGAATAAAAGGAAGAGTATTACTTGTTAAATCTAAATAAATGCTGTGGTTTTAATTAACTTGTCATTAAAACATTTTCGTTTCAAAAATAATTACGTTTAAATTTAGATAAGATGACGTTAGTTATATTTTATGCATTAGATGACTCACAGAACGGCACTACTGCGTCGTTGGATACAATGAAGTATGAAAAATATGACATGTGAAATTTACTGTCAAAAATATGCGACTCGATGGGGTACAAATATCAAAAGTAAAAAAATCAGACAGGGTATACATACGTAAACCCTGCTATAGACAGACGTTGGCGGACACTTGGCCGATATGTTTAATAACCTACTATGTACTATGTTATTTTTACAATAACTGATATCCTATATTAAATAAAAAAACTTCCATACAAACCACGCTTTTGTCTTTTTCTGACAGATTAAAAAAAACTTACATAAACTATACAAGGTTAGGTCAAGGATGACTACAGGCATTTCTCACGCATCTATGAGATCGCTGTTCCTATAATCCGGTTTAAGCATATTCAAAGAATTTGTTAAGTAGTATACACGCACAATTAAGTCGCGAAATGAAAAACATCCATTGTTTTTAACATTTAGACTAGAGAATCCTAAAATAAATTAGATAAGCTTTTGTCAGTCTGCGTACAGGTCTGTGTACAGGGTTCCAGTACACTGAACCCTTCCTGACACCTAGAGGATATTTATTAAAATATCCCCTTTTATCAATATTTACTTACGGACCCTTAAAATGCATTTAATCGAAATTTTCCCGTACCTACCTCAAAGATGACTAAACGTATATTATTCAAACCAATTTTCATTAAAAGTGCTTATTTATGATTCTTTATACTAAATTTTATTTTTTCACAATTTTCCAACCTCATAGTTTAATACAGGGGGGCAGAACTGTCACAACCTTGGGAGGTAATATCTCGCCACCTATCGACTACCATTAAAAAGTTAATTAACTAACATTGTTTATTACTTTAAGTATGTCTTCAACAAAATCCCGCAAAACGTACAAAAACTTTCAGTAAACAAGTAAAAGAATTAGTAAAGTAACGTGTGGGCTGTGGTAATATATTGTAATGAAGGTAGTTACTAGTAAAAGAGTCTTGGTCGAACCTGTGTTTTATTCTCAACATGGTGACAGCGGTGAGATACGAACCCACGCCCTTTCGGACTGGTGCCTAAAACCAGTAGAGAAGGCTTATTAGACAACGAAAGATTTTTTGGACGACCGCACCGAATGGAAATTTTATCTCCTCATCCTCTATCATATTTTCCAAGCGCTTTTAGTAATTATTCATACAAATTACTTTGTCAATTAGTTCAAAATAATATATTATCAAAAACATCACAAATGTACATATAATAATTATAAGTGAAGAAGTGTTGCTGGGGAGTTTATTTCGCTGCTTCTTCTCTTTTAAAATTAACTAAATTGTTTTCAAAGCGGAGGTAGACCCATGACATTCAATAAGTAATTTATAAGTTTCAATTTTGAATTTCATAATGGTTTTGTTTTTGCCAAAATGGTCACGGAACCCTAAAAAGGGGACAAAGTCTTGTCTTCATGTATCTATTATATGGATTTGATTTGACGCTCGTTAGTTTTACAAACCGTCTCGAACCGTATTCAAGGACCACATTGACAGCTGTTTCACAAGCCTTAATAATTTAAAAGAATATCAATTCGATGGGTCATTCACGTAGTTATATTAATTTTCATGGTCAATATTTTAAAACTAACAGTCTACAAGTATGCAAAACATCACGTGTTTATCAAAATACGACACGAGAACGGTTTTATTGATTAATATATAGACGAACTTTAGTTTTATTCAGTTTGGGAATTGTTTCAATTAAATGCTTTTTTATGGTCGTCTAGTCTACTAACAAAAGCAATAAACGTATTTCACTTCTACGGAACCCTTCATACAGTTAGTGGACTGTTACGCATTTGGCCAATTCGAAAAAAATTAAATGTGTGCTGGGACACATAGTAGAAGTGAAAGTTTAACGGACAAGTGGAAAAACGAATGGCAACAAAATTTTAACTTGAAGTTTTACGGGCAGATTGTTAATGTACTTGTCCAATTTGAAAACATGATTTGGTTAGGTTAGGTACATTTTATTGAATGCATTTTATTTAAATATATTTTATTTTATCAAACAAGAAAACTGAATTCGATCCGGAACCAAAAAACGCATCCATAGTATACTCTAAAACGATGCCGCCTCTCACCACGTCTAGTCTAATTTTATGCTGCACCTCCTCGCGGCCGTAACACTTTTTCGTGACAGAAAAATCCTAAGACCCCCCGTTTATATAGAAGTTTCACTTCAAAAATATACTACATACTTTTGTCCACCCTAGTATATCATTGATGTAATACTAAATGTATATATACCAATATACTCTCTCAGCTGTGACGGTAAACATTGTAAAAAATGTATCGCTTGACAGGCGTAGCCGGATTTTGTATTTCATTTTTTTTTACCATTTTAACGTTTTTACTAATGGTTCAAGAATTAGAAGCAACACGCATTGATTTACGAATTTGGAAGCTATATCACTACCTATTGACTTAAATAAAAATGAAAACTGCCGAACAACATTTGACTAACCATACCCGACATGATTTAAAACAGTTGTTTCCGACACTTCATGTGTAGAGGCCAGCCTTAACTTTAATTTTTTCTAGTTTATTCGCCACTAGCTGGCAAAGGAATTTAGTCCATACAGATTCGTCTGATGTATAATATTCAGTACACCTCAGCCAAATTATAGGTTTGTGATTGACGTCAATCAACTAATTTCTTGTGGAAACTCGAAAGGCCACATTTTACTACACAGTTTACATTACTCACAAAACACGTAATTATTACTCAAAACCTATCAATTTCGTACAACTAGTGTTAATTTTAAGGTAATATTACACATTTTTAAAAAACGAATCTCCACAGCACAACGTCACCTTTTAGTTCCCGCCAAAAACTCCCTTTAACTTTGTTTCGCGGCATATGGACTACACTTTACTGTAAAATTTTATTAATCCGTATAAACCAGATAGTTTCTGGGTAAAATTATCTTGTCACATACGACGAAAGCACACGGATTCCGTATTTGTTAAAATGGTTATAATGCAGTCACAGATGAGACGATTCAATAGTTCGGCAAAAACTCAAACTATCGCTCACGTATAAAAGGAATCAAAAAATTATAAATACTGTAATAATTATTTACCTTGTCACTGAGGGTTCTGCCCAGATGCTAGTCACCCCCATAGCCTCTAAAATATTTCTCATATTCAGCTCTGTATGAATACTGAACCTTGGTATTTGAATCTCCATAGGGATACTACTTTCTTTCAGACTGTCTGTAATTCTTGTAATATTTAGATCGGTATCTTTGTAGAGTTCTAGTAAATCTATATTATCATTCGTATACCCAATCAACATTCTATAATAACCATCTCTGCCTACTGGTAATTCCAAAATTTTTGTCTTTAATTCCTCCACGTA